>OY728139.1:834461939-836961939 GCA_963277665.1 Viscum album | reverse complement strand
AATCCCATTTTTATTACATGGGTTATGCGATGATGTATGATTTATGATTATGTGGCACACATAAGAAAGGATTCATTATAAGATGGGTGGGACCTATATCTCCCTCCAATGCATTCGGTAAAGATTTTATATCTCATGAGATAGACATGGCTAGAACGGAAGGTTATTTCGGTTCAGTGGTACAGGACTGAAACGAGGAGTGAACTCGGTTCAGAAAGGGACTTTGTCCACTAAGATAGTCTTGGCAATGAGTCATGACTAACAAGAAATGATTTTCCATGATTATGTGTGTATGCCACAAAGTTTCAAGTCTTATGTTATGATTATGGGGATCTCATTTTCACTTCTATGATTTATTCCATGATAAGATATTATGATCTCTTTTGCAGGTTTTGATTTTCAAAAAGATATGATATGATTTTTATTTCCTTTAGTTGCCCTTGCTGAGCATTTGAGCTCACCCTTTTATGTTTTCTTTTCCCCAGGTCAGGAAGATGGATATTAAGTAGAATATGCTAAAAGGGACCCTAGATATGATGAAATAAATGGGAGACACTGTAGAAGATTTATGAACCAGTTGTTTATGTTTCCCAGTTTCTAAAGACACTATACCTATACGGTCCTTTGTGGTTTTGTCATATGTTGTAATAAGTGTGCTTCAATTTCGAAGTATTAACAATGTATGTAAAGTATGGGTCGTTATACAATTAATATCACAGAATACAGGCAAATCATTAGAATTTTACTATACTTGATAATGACAAATCCTGATATTGTATTTTCCACATGCCAAGTAGTGAGATATCAAAGAAATCCCAAGGAAATCCACATGATTGTAGTGAAAATAATACTTTTGTATATCAAGGGAACTGTGGATCTCAGTTTGATGTATAGTGAAAAATATCATCAAGAGCTATTGAGATATAAAGATTCATATTGAGACGGTTCAGTAGATGAAAAGAAATGTAACAACCCAATGTTTTTATATGGAAAATATTTTATTATAAATATTTCATATAATTTCTTGAAATTACAACATAATTAACTACTAAGTACAATGTGACCTTTAAACATAAATTTGACACTTCTGTATTTGGAATTTTGAAAATCTGACATTCACAATTGTGATCAGTAAGATGTTTGGAGTCCGATAAGACAAACATAATTTTTAGTGAATAGTAACATACCCTTATGAATAGTAATATTACCCTTATGAATAGTAATATTACCCTTATGAATAGTAATATACTGTAACAAATAGTAACCTTACCTATGATAGTATATAAATAATATTCAAGTGAAAGTATGATGTACCTATATTTTGGAATAAGTAAATAAATGTTTTAAAACAATTTTTTAGAATAAATTATGATTTTAATTAAATATTAAATTAATCATATTTTGAAAATTATTTTTAAAAAATGGAGTTCATTTTTGGATTCTACACATCAAAAATGGTTAGGGTTATTTTTTTGTAATTTTCTGAAATACTTCAATTTTTAGGTGAATAGTAAAAAAACAGTTTTTTACATAACCAGTGTATCTTAAATTGCATCATTCATGATATAATGATGACATAAACATTATGGAACTTTATATTTGTCCATTTTATATTTAATTTCATAAATGGTTCCTTAAAATACAATAAACTCAATTTCCAATCCTAAAAAGAACTTTCCAAAACCTAAAGTCAAAAAGTGATTCCTTAAAATATCATTTTCTCTTTCTTTTCACTTTCCTTTTAATAAATTAATGAATTTGAATTATAAAGATGATTTAAAGTATAAAAAGAATTATATTATATTAATATTTTATTTATGTTTTCAAAAAACTACTATTACAAGTCTAACATCTGATATATTATTTTATTTAATATTTTATTCTAAAAACACCCCCTCCTCAAGTATAAATATCCCCTCTCCCTCCCCTTGGAAAACCATTATTCTCATCCATTAATAAGCCTAATATCTGCCCAAATTCTCCCTCTCAATCCTCTTAGAATATGTAGGGATGTTCTGGAGCCCTCCATTTCCAATCACCAAGGGAGTTACAGTTTTTTTCAAGAGAAGCTACACTGAGGAGAGAGTAAGACTCTATTAAATCTTCTCTCTTTTCTTCCACTTTTTTTTCTTTTACCCTATCCCTTTCAAAAAATTATTCTAAAAAATTGATTATAATGTATGTTAACATTATATTAATTATTTTAACCTACTGTAATTATCATATCAATGAAAAATATAAATGTCATACTTCCCTTTCCGCACTATCGACAACATCCTGTTAAATGTTGGTTAACCATCTACGGAGATGTTGCCAAGATAATTATTATAAAAACATTAATGTATGGAAAATATAAATTAAAGATAATATTTTAATATCAAATTACATTTATTATATGATTCTGAAACTAATTATACTAATTTATAAATTACATTTAATAAAAAGTGAAATCGCCGTAAGACGGGAAATTTTTAAGTAAAATATGATATCAAAACATTTCAATATCATTAACTAAAATTATGAAATAAAATACAATGAATATAATTGATAAAAAAAATTTATAAAATTACTATGATTTACTTTTATATCATTGTTTTAATAAAAATAAATTTATTATTCTGGAGGCGCAGAAGAGACGTAATTAAGCAGAAATTAAGGCAAGGGATCCTCTCCATTTCACTTTTATTCAAGATTGTCCTCTATGTTATGCCCTTTTATGTGTCATTACCAGTGATGGGGTATTATTAATCACCTACCCCATACTATACTAATGATTTATAAAATATGATAAATCCATTTCTCTCTCATTAATCCCTCTTAAGTACACCCAATACCATGCTAATAATCTGTAAGGAATTCTACCCAAACTGACTTTATTCCTTTGGGTTTCTCTATCTTTCATTTTACCCAAATGAAATTGAATTTTATTTTTATTTAAACTTATATATTATGTGTATATTCTCCAAAATCATTTTTCAAGATTCATCCCTCATTCTATTTCGGGGATATTCAAGCTTTTATGTGATTCCCTCCTCGATACTTCCCAATAAACAAACTCGTTTTAAGGGAACTTCCCAAATTTTAACCCAATTTCAAGTGAAATATATCCTCTATTTTAAGACAACATTTTACTTATAAAATTAGTCTTTTTATTTTGAAAACATTCTTGGTTCACTTCTGGTTTTATATAAAATATTGTTCCTTTTTCTATTTTAAAATCTCTATAGTATTTTCCTTAAAACCGCACAAAAATGTTTTAATGCTAAAAGTTCTCAAATATATTTATTACATGTTTTCACTTAGGTTTGACATAACTTACCATGATATATGCCTATTTTAACTTATGAACATCCATGTATTTTCTAATTCCTTTCTTTCATGGACACTTTCATGATACGCCCATTGGTTATGCTTTATGTTATGATTGTGGAACCCAATTCTTTCCATGAGTAACCCTTATGTTTATGTAAGATTGATTTTATATGATTCTTTATGTGGAAATCATATTCATGAAATTTAATATGGATGCACAAAAATATAGATCCAATTCATTGGGTAAAGTTGAGTCTTATGAGATGTTATGTGCGGTGGTCTTGGAGGTTAGCCTTGGCTTGTGCTACTATGGAAAACGGTCTTGGTGGTTAGCCTTGATTCATACTAAATTCAGGTTTTATGTTGCTTCCACATTTCTATGACTCCATGTTTTTATGATCCCATGTTTATATGTTATGATTCCTTATGTTCCATGCTTTTTTTATCATTATGTCATGCTTTCGAACCCATGTGCTAAAGCCTTATTCTTATTTATACTCCCTTACTGGTCTTTTTAGCTCATCCCTTTGTTCATGTTATCCCCATGTTATCCTATGAATATGTATGAGAACAATGGAAGTTAGGTGCTCTTTTTTAAGATTAAATAAAGAAGATTTTTTTTAGTCCTATGTTTTAAGTTTTATGTACCTAGTCTTTAAAGACACTAGACTTAATTATCCTTAGCTTATAATATGATGTATAATTATTCCTAAAATAATGTAGTGTTATGTGTAATAGGTTAGGGTTTCTATATTTGGTATCAGAGGTTGGTCTAGTTATTTTTGGGTATTAGGAATAGAGCACCTTAATGAGAACCTTAAGGATGAGATGAATTATAAGAAAACATCCCTAAATTTTGGTAATTATAGAGTAAGTGGTTTATCAATAAAATATATATCTGTTGGGATAAAAATAGGTAGAGGTAGATCTGGAATATATGTACTTAGGAGTGAAAACACTGATGAGGAGTTTTGGGCCTAACTCGGGGTATTTGGGTACACGACAATGGGTCTTGTTGCACTCTTGGTTTGACACTCCCGGGGGATATGCTTTGGTAAATTCATGAGCTTAGTACAAACCATTATTAAGGGAATAAAAAAATACCATAAGAATATAAGTTAAGAAATAGATCAAGGATAACCTAGATTTAAACCTAAGGAATCACAAGTTAGGATATACTTATCCTTTAAAAGTTTATCCTTTTATATTCAAAAGTTTCAATAACTAAGTATTCAAGCCCTATAATTGTACACTCTTTTTCTTAGTTAATGGAGGGGAATAGAAGAACATGTTCTAACAACCAATGTGATAGGGAATGTGATGATTTCCCTAATGATATTCCTGGTATGATGGGAATGGGTGCTCAAAAATTCATGATAGTACTTTCTCAGCTGGCTCGAGTTATGAATAATAACTTGAATCACATGGAACACCCTCCTCCTCCAAGGAAAGAGAAAGTTTCTATAGAATACTTCATGCAGAAAAGGCCTCCCATGTTTATCAGATATTCTAATCTCCTCCTCATGGAATAGTGGATTAACTCCATTGATAATATATTCTCCACCCTTAGGTACTCAGAAGAAGAGAAATTTGTACTCACAGTATATAATTTTGATGGGGAAGCTAATAAATGGTGGACACTAATCAAGAATAAGAAGCCCCATGAAGAAATTGATTCCATGGATTGGAAGGAATTCAAGAGGATTTTTTTCAATAAATATTTTCCTTGAACCCTCCATCTAAAGATGAAAAGAGAGTTCCTCGGTCTCAAGAAGAAGTAAGATGAGTCAATCGTGGCATATGAACTAAACTTTACAAGGCTTGTAAGGTATGCCTATAGCTTTTTCATGAACACCAAAATCAAGGTGAATCGCTTATTTAGTGGGATAAAGCCAAGTCTATGGAAGGTTTTGGTGATCTAAGACTTCGACAGTTATAAAGAGATTTTATGTTGTGCCCTCAAAGCAGAAATTAAGATTGGAGTCTCTCAATGGGATCATGGGCCCGGTGATAAGAAATGGAAAATAGATAAATATATGGGTGGTTCAACAAAAAATCCCCTGATGGAAAGAACCCCAAATATCCCACTTGAAAAATTTGTGGGAAGAAGCATCCTGAGAACTATTTAAAGGGAACCAGGAATTACTTCAAATGTGGAAAACTGGGAAATTTGTCCAAGAACTGCATAAGGGATATGAGAAATCCCACTAATGTGGAAGAAGAAAGGAAGGTTCAGATCAATGCTCAGCTAGTGGTGTAGTGTTAAAACTACAGGAAGCATGGGCATTATGCGAACAATTTTTCTAAGCCCAGGGTTGTCGGAGGCAATCAACAACAACCTCCAAGGAAACAAGGAAGGTATTATGCTATCACTACTGCTGATGTGGAGCCAGAAAATGATGTGGTGATAGGTATTCTAGTTATTCATTCAAGAATAGAAAAGGTACTATTTAATTCTAGTTCTACACATTCTTTCATATCTTTCAAGTTTAGTATAACTATTCAAACACCACCTCAAAATTTGGAGGATAAGTTATCTGTGAGAACAGTGAATAGGGAAATTATTGTGTCCATGATTTATAACTTCTCCTTGGTTAACATTTGTGGATTGGACCTCCCAGTAAATCTTTTCATACTTCCTTTAGTGGAGTTAGATGTTATCTTAGGCATGGATTTTATATCTTTATACAAATCCAACATCAACTGTCAGGAAAGGTAGATCACTCTTCACATCCCAAAGAATCCTCCAATTCTTTACAAGTGTAAGGAGGAAGATGAATCTCCTT
Organism: Viscum album; assembly: GCA_963277665.1. Lineage (NCBI taxonomy): Eukaryota > Viridiplantae > Streptophyta > Magnoliopsida > Santalales > Viscaceae > Viscum > Viscum album. The sequence continues at coordinate 836,955,841 of OY728139.1, read as the reverse complement.
TAGAATCAGTGTCTCAAGTTTGGATATTAATTAATTATGAGAAATCATTTCTAGCTCAAATGATTAAGACAAAGGAGAGAATCATGCTTGAAGACATTCCCATCGTGGGGGATTACACTGATGTATTACCTAATGAGTTTCTTGATCTTCCTCCTAATCGATAGGTTGATTTCTCAATTGAAATTATTCAGGGATCTCTACCTATATCAAATACACCTTATAGAATGGACACTATAGAGCTAGAAGATATTAAGAAGCAGTTACAGGTTTATCTGGAGAAGGGTTTTATAAACCCAACTGCTTCACCTTGGGGTGTGCCGGTCCTCTTAGTCAAGAAGAAGGATGGTTCAATGTGCCTCTATATTGATTATCATGAGCTCAATAAAATCATGTTAAATAACAAGTATCACCTTCAATGGATAGATGACTTGTTCGATCATTTTCATGGGAACAGTTATTTCTCTAAGTAGACCTTCAGTTAGGTTATCACCAATTAAAGGTGAGGAAGGAAGATATTCCCAAGGCTGCCTTTCGAATGAGGTATGAACACTATGAGTTCATAGTGATTCCCTTCAGACTCACTAATGCTCCATAAATTTTCATGGATTTAGTGAATATTGTATTTAGATATTACCTTGACAAATTTGTGGAATTCAATATTGATGATATTCTGATATACTCCAAGAGCAATGAGGAACGTGAGGAGTAATTGAATACTATGTTAAAGAATTTGCAAAGAGAGAAGCTATATTCAAATTATATTAAATGTGAGTTATTAATGGAGGAAGTACCATTCATGGAGCATGTTATCACCAACAATAGGATATTTGTTGAACCTTAAAAGACAAAGGCGATTGAAGAGTGGCCCAGACCAATATATGTAATAAAGATCCACAAATTTCTGGTTCTAGTTGGGTATTATCGATGATTTGTGAAGAAATTCTCACAATTGTTGAACCCAGTGACCAAGATGACATGGAAGGGAGTAAAGTTTGTCCGGACTAAGGAATGTGAAGACTGTTTTAAGGATTTGAAAAAGAGGCTTATCACTGCGCCAGTACTCACACTCCCAACAAGTGGAGAAATCTTTGTGGTGTACAGTGATGATTCAAAGAAGGGATTAGGATGTGTGCTGATGTAAAATGATAAAGTGATATCCTATGACTCAAAGAAGTTGAAAATCCATGAGAAAAAATATCCTACGCATTATTTGGAGTTGGTGGTAGTGATATTTGTGTTAACAATATGGTGAAATTATCTCTATGAAGAGAAGTGTGAGATATATATTGACCACAAGATTCTCAAATATATATTCACACAAAAAGAGATTAATATACTCTAGTGAAGATGGATAGATCTCATCAAGGATTATGACTATTCAATTCACTACCATCTCGGTAAGGAAAATATGGTGGAAGATTCTCTAAGTAGAAAGAATCTTGCATCTTTATCAATGATCAGAATTGAAAAGGATTCGACCTTCTTATATTTTCAAAGGATGGACATGGGAATCATTAAGGGAGGAACATCATCAATCCTTTCTCAAATGAATTCTCAACCATCCCTAATGAATAAAATAAAGGATTCTCAATGAAAATATGTGGAAATTTTGAAAAGGATGGAACCTATCAGAAATGGTAAATCCTATGAGTTCATGATTGAAAAGGATGGATTTGTAAGATTTGGGTCACGATTATGTGTACCATACAATCCAGAGATAAAGAAGGATCTTTTGAATGATACACATAGATCGACCTTCTCTATTCACCCTGGGATCACAAATATATATCAAGATCTCTGAGAAAACTTTTTGTGGGAAAATATGAGAAGGGATATTGTTAAATATACATCAAAGTGCCCAGTATGTTAGCAAGTGAAGGCTGAGAGGCAAAAGTCTAAGGGGATGATGCAACCACTACCCATACCAACATGGAAATGGGAGAACATCAACCTGTAATTTTTCACTATATTTCCAAGGACATCCAGGGGAAACAATTTTATATGGGTTATTGTGGATCATCTTATGAAGATAGGTCACTTTATTGAAATTCAATAGGACTTGTCATTGGATCAACTTGCACGGATATACATCAAAGAAGTTATAGGGCTATATGGAGTAGCACTATCTATTTTATCCTAAAATGATCTGAGATTCACTTAGAAGTTCTAGAAAAGTCTCCAACATGATCTAAGCACTAAACTGAACTTCAGTATGGCCTACCATCCTCAAACTAATGGCCAATATGAATGAACTATTCAGACACTAGAAGATATGTTCAGAACATGTTCTATGGACTTTAAAGGAGGATAGGACCAACATATTCCAATGGTTGAATTCTCCTACAACAACAGTTTCCAATTGATCATTTGAATGACACCATATGATGCCCTTTATGGGAAAACGTGAAGAACACTGGTGTGTTGGGATGAAGTTGGTGAGCGTAAGTTTCTAGGACCTGAAATGGTCAAATAAATGGAGGGGAAGGTGAAAATATTCAACAACACATCAAGGAAGCCCAAAATCGGAAAAAAAAAATTGCATACAACCATCGACGAGACCTTGAGTTCAAAGTTGGAGACATGGTATTTCTCCACGTATCTCTGTGAAAGAAGTTCATGAGATTTGGGAAGAAAGGGAAGCTAAGTCCTAGGTACATCAGCCCCTTAGAGATTCTTGATCATGTCAGGGTTGTGGCCTATCGACTAGCACTTCCACCTACCATGGCCAAAGTACGTGATGTATTTCATGTATCCCTCTTAAGGAAGTACATACCGGAACCTTCACATGTACTCTCTTCAGAGGTGGTACAGTTGGAGGATGATCTTTCTTATGAGGATCATCTACTGAAGATCTTGGATCGTAGAGATAAAGTTCTAAGTAACAAGACTACTCACCTAGTCTAGGTACTATGGTAGAATCATAAGTTTAAAGAGGCAACATGGGAACTGGAGGAGGTAATGAATGAAAAGTACCTGCACCACTCTATGGCCTAGAATGTAAAATGAAATTTCAATGGTGAAAATTCTTAAGGGGGGAAGAATGTAACAACCCACTATTTTTATATGGAAATTATTTTAATATAAATATCTCATATAATCGCATGAAATTACAAAAAAATGAACTAATAAGTACTATGTGACATTTAAACATAATTTTGACACTTTTGTGTTTGGAATTTTGAAAATATGACATTCACGGTTGCGATCAGTAAGATGTTTGGAGTCCGATAGGACAAACTTAATTTTTGATGAATAGTAACATACCCTTATGAATAGTAATGTTACCCTTATGAATATAAACCTTACCAATGATAGTATATAAATAATATTCAAGTTAAAGTATGATGTACCTATATTTTGGAATAAGTAAATAAATGTTTTAAAACTATTTTTTTAGAATATATTATGATTTTAATTAAGAATTAGATTAATCAAATTTTGAAAATTATTTTTGAAAAATGGAGTTCATTTTTGGATTATACACATCAAAAAATGGTTAGATTTATTTTTTGGTAATTTTCTGAAATACTTCAATTTTCAGGTGAATAGTAAAAATACAGTTTTTCACATAACCATTATATCTTAAATTGCATCATTCATGATTTAATGATGACATAAACTTTCTATAAATTTAGATTCATTCATGTTATATTTAATTTCATAAATGGTTCCTTAAAATACAATAAACTCAATTTCCAAATCTAAAAAGAACTTTCTAAAACCTAAAGTCAAAAGGTGATTCCTTAAAATATCATTTTCTCTTTCTTTTCACATTCTTTTTAATAAATTAATGAATTCGAATTATAAAGATTATTTAAAGTATAAAAAGAATTATATTATATTAATATATGATTTATTTTTTCAAAAAACTATTATTAAAAGTCTAACATTTGATATATTATTTTATTTAATATTTTATTCTAAAAACACCCCCTCCTCAAGTATAAATATCCCCTCTCCCTCCCCTTGGAAAACCATTGCTCTCATCCATTACTAATCTTAATATCTACCAAAATTCTCCCTCTCAAGACTCTTAGAATATTTAGGGACGTTCTAGAGCCCTCCATTTCCAATCACCAAGGGAGTTATAGTTTCGTGCAAGAGAAGCTACACCGAGGAGAGAGTAAGACTCTATTAAATCTTCTCTCTTTTCTTTCTCTTTTTTTATTTTATCCTATCCATTTCAAAAATGTATGCTAAAAAATTGATTATATAGTAATTTAACATTATATTAATGATTTTAACCTACTGTAATTATCATATTAATGAAAAATATAAATTTCATACTTCCCTTTCCCACACTATCGATAACATCCTGTTAAAGGTCGGTTAACCATCTATGGAGACATTGCCAAGATAATTATTATAAAAAACTTCATGTATGGAAAATATAAATTATATATAATATATTAATATAAAATTACATGTATTCTATGCTTCTGAAACTAATTATACTAATGTATAAATTACATTTAATAAAAAGTGTTATTATCACAAGACGGGAAATGTTTAAGTAAAATATGATATCAAAACGCTTCAATTTCATCAACAAAAATTATGAAATAAAACTCTATGAATATAATTGATAAATATTTTTATAAAATGAATATAATTAACTTTTATATCATTGTTTTAATAAACATAATTTTATTATTCAGGAGGTGCAGAAGAGATTAAATTAAGCAGAAATTAAGGTAAGGGATCCTCGCTATTTAACTTTTATTCAATATTTTCTTCTATGTTATGCCCTTTTATGTGTAATTACTAGTGATGGTGTATGATTAATAACCTCCCCCATACTTTTCTCATGATTTATGAAATATTATAAATCTCTTTCTCTCTCATTAATCCCTCTTAATTACACCCGATACCATGCCGATAATCTGTAAAGAATTCTACCCGAACCGACTTTATGCCTTCAGGTTGCTCTATCTTTCTTTTTACCCAAATTAAGTTGTCTTTTCTTTTTTTGTTAAAATTATACATGCTGTTTATATTCTCCAAACTCATGTTTCAAGATCCATCCATCATTCTCTTTGAGGTATATACATGCTTTTAAGTGATTCCCTCCTCGATACTTCCCAATAAGAAAACTCGTTTTAAGGGAACTTCGCAAATTTTTACCCAATTTCAAGTGCAATATATCCTCTTTTTTAATCCACAATTGTCTTTATAAAATCATTATTTTTATTATGAAAACCTTTTTGGTTCACTTCTGGTTTTATATAAAAACATTTTTCCTTTTCTATTTTAAAATCTCTATAGTATTTTCCTTAAAACCGCACAAAAATGATTTAATGATAATAGTTATCAAATAAATTTCTTACATTTTGTTGCTTTGTTTTGACATTAATTACCATTATATATTCCTATTTTACCTTATGAACATCCATGTGTGTTCTAATTCCTTTATTTCATGGACACTTTCATGATACGCCCATCGGTTATGCTTTATGTCATGATTGTGGTACCCAATTCTTTCTATGGGTAACCCTTATGTTTATGTAAGATTTATTATGTGTGATTATTTATGTGGAAAACATATTAAGGAAATGTAATATGTGTGTGCCTAGATAGTGATCCAATTTATTGGGTAAAGTTGAGTATCATGGGATGTTATGTGTGATGGTCTTGGCGGTTAGCCTTGGCTTGTGCTACTATGTGCAACAGTCTTGGCAGTTAGCCTTGGCTTGTGTTACTATGGGAAACAGTCTTGGAGGTTATCCTTGATTCATACTAAATTCGTGTTTTATGTTTCTACCACATTTTTATGGATCCATGTTTTTATGATCCCTTGTTTATATAGTATGATTCCTTATGTTCCATGATTTTTTTATCATTACGTCATGATTTCTAACCCATGTGCTAAAGCCTTATTCTTATGTATACTCCCTTACTAGTCTTTTTAGGTCATCTATTTGTTCATTTATCCCCAATTTATTCTATGAATATTTATGATTACAATGGAAGTTAGGAGATCTTTTTAAAGATTACATAAATAGGAGTTCTTTTTAGTCCCATGTTTTAATTTTTATGTACCTAGTCTTCAAAGACGCTAGAATTCACAATCCTTGGCTTGTAATCTTATGTATAATTATGCTTAAAATCATGTAATGTTATGTGTAAGAGGTTAGGGTCTCTATAAGAAATCAACACCAGGATGTGATTTCTATATTGGTGGATTGTGTATTTCTTTTCTAAGCAAGAAACAATATTTCATTTCATTAATCATTTTAGAAATTGAATACATTGAAGCTACTCGAGTGTGCACATAATTATTGTGGATAAAGCAGCACCTTGATTACATGGGAGTTGAAGTGAAGTCTCTGATCAGAATCTATTATGATAATTCAAGTGATATCAATCTTAGAAAAAATCATGTACGTAACTCAAGGACAAATCACATTGAAATCAAATATCATTTTATCAAGGAGAAGTTGGAGAAAGGCCTTGTGAAGTTGGAGTATGTGCTTATAGAACTACAGGTTGTAGAAATTCTGATAAAGTCCTTACCCAAAGAAGTATTTGAGAGGCATAAAATGGCTCTAGGATTCTAGTTGACTCCCTACACTTGAAAAAGTGTGGATGTGGGACCCCTCTCCCCAAGGTATGGTGTGTTTTTCCCTAATGTATTGGTCTGTGTACTTTACCTTGTTGCAGAACACAAAGGAGTGACCTTTGGGTTCATTGAAAAAGGGGGAGAAAATGAGGCTATCAAAGGGAAGAAAATGTCTCTATCAATAAATGGGGAGAATCATAAAGGTGGAGTAGTGAGATTGTAGGAGAAAAGCTGACAGGTGTAGCTATGAGATAGGGGGAGCAACATGATGATAATTCTCCGGTGTTCAAAGTGATCAGACAAAGCTTAGCTTAGAAAACACAAGAACCCAAGAAGTGAATAAGGGGAGAAGTTTTAAATCTGACGATACTAGAAGTGATTGATCAAATAAGGTATATTAGGATAGCTGAGGTTCGTGATGGAATCATTTGTTTGGTTTCAATAATTGGTGTCAAGAATGATGTGATTCATTAATGAACTTTTCATTATACTCATGTTTCTCATGCTGATCATTTCTCATGTGAGCTTAGAGTATGTGTTGAGTAAATATTTGATCTCTATCTGAATCACATGAAGAGAATGATGGTAGAAGATGGATGAATCTATAAAGAGGTATCCTGTTTTGAATGAGTTGTCAACAAACCCAAAGGGGGAGATTATTGTGAAAAAAATCTTCAAGGTAACATTGAAGAATTTTTAGCTTGGTTGTGTTTGTTGAAAAAGAAGGTTTCCATAGTTAGTTATGGAGTTCCATATATTTTGTTTACAATCCATGTTGAAAAAGAACCATGAAAAAGGAATGGATGATCTGGAGGCGGTACCAAAAAAATAGATATAAGGTGGCACCGTTTTCTAGTGTTTTCCAAATTTTGGGGCCTTAAAATCTAAAACTGGAAAAGTGTTTTTAGAAAAGGTACTTGAGAACCAGTATCTAGGAGGCTTGAAAATTTGTTCTCTATATGTTTTTCAAGATCATAACATCAAAATATGGAAAATAAAAGAGTGGCACCCAAGTTTTGGATGTGGCACGCAAGGTGACTAGGTTGATAGAGGCTAAAGTAGTTGGACTTGAGCATCTAGGGGAAAGTTTCATGTCATGTGATTATGGTATTCAAAATTTATATAAATATATGGGTACCCCCTTATTTTGAAGAATCTCAACACTTATAGAAAATTCAAGATCTGGTCGCGCAAGTGGTATGGGCGTACAAGTATAGAGTTACTCAGAAGTTGTGTGCGAGTTGATATTTATGTGCCAATATTGGTTTGGGAATAAAGGGGTGTTTGTCACCCAAGTTTTGAGTATAAGAAGAGAGTTTCACATAAGTGGTTAGGTCAAACTTGTGCACCGGGATTAAAGAATCATGCAAGTCAACCTAGGGTTGCGTGGAAGTTTGAAGTTGCCCAGTTCATTTATGGTAATGTGGTTTTCATTAGGGGATTAAAGTTGAAATTCAATAGAGATTCTATATACAGTGGAGGATGCATTAATTTCTGATAATGAAGAGACCTAAAAGTCTATAAACTGTGATTGTATCTTCTGAAGAAGTAGTGAGAACACTTTAGTTGAGAGAGTAGTGAGATTTCATTTTGTGATTGGTTGTAAACCAGGAGGGATAGTGATTCCACTCCAAACATTGTAAAACAGTAGTGCACTTATAGTGGATTTGGTACATTGACACATTGTTGGTGCATGATCCTTGGATGTTTCCCAATGAGGGTGAACCAAGTAAAATTGTTGAGTCTATTGTATGCTTTAATTTCTTTTAATACTTTGCAGTGGGAAAGGGATAGAATAGATTTTTGTTTAACAGTGAAACAAGATCAAAAGGGAAATTTTTTTTAATCAATCATACCCTAATTCACACCCCCTCTTAGGATATTTTACCTAGTTGACCTAAAAAATCTTTCAAAAAGAACCCTTGGGTACCTAGGGTTCAAGAGGAAGGAGTGGGAGAAAACTGGGTCCAGGGGCCTCGGGGGTATTTATAGGCAAACATATTTTTAGAGGACCACGAAGAATCCCCTAAGATCACATAGTAGACCACCTAGAACACTACATAGTGGGAGGAGACCATATCATGGACCCTAGTAAAACCCTTGTCTAGGATCCACTACAATATCTAGTGCATATCCTATTTATCTAGGTGAGGGACTACAGCCCAGCATATAGCCCACGTTATAGACACCCCCGATTTGGAATTAGCCTCAAAACCACTACGACATAGCCACATCACTCCACGCCACAACACTCGGCACTAGGGAATAGCCTACGTTGTTTCCAACCACCACAGAAAAACCAGGACTAAAAATGAAGTAGCCCCATTTTTTCTCCTTCGAGCCTCCCTACGCCATAGTCGGGAGAGACCACACCACAAAAGCCTGGATGAAGACACAACCCATGGCTCCATGCCGAATCATGACCTCAAATGGTAGTGGAATCCACCTTTTTTCTTCATTTATCCTCCAAACTCCTTGAAACCTCATCAAGGTTCCTCTAACACCCAAAGCACACAAAAGGAAGGGTCACTAAGGTTCAATCCCTCATACCATATATCTACAAAAAATATTAACAATTAGAAAAAATTTCATATTAAATGAATTTTTAGAATTTTAGATCACATAATATATTTAAATAGTTGTATAGTACACATTTTTTTTTAAAATATTATTTTATACAGATCACTCTACCATAATAATTCAAGATATCTAGCCTCAATAATTGATAACATAGACTCAAATATGTATGAAAAAATATCAATATATTATAAAATACTCTAATGAATCCCCATATCACCTTATAGTGATGAAAATCTTAATGAACATGTTAAACAAATTTTAAATTGATTAATCAAAAAAATTATAGAATCATACAACTATTGTCTCTATATATAATGATGTTCCTGCTTAAATTCCAGCTCTGTTTCTAAATATTTTAATTTATTCTTATATTTCTCATAGTGTTTTTTATCCAATTATCATAGTGGCATTTTTATCATATAGATACACTAGTATAAAATTTATTACAAATAGTCATCCTAATAATATTTATTTCAATAAGATTCATAATAACACCATTATCTAATGAAATAAAGGTTATTGCTATATAATATACTACTTAGACTCCAAATAATAATAAATAAGGAATTAAATTTAGTGTCTACAACTTGAAAAAAAATGTTTTTTAAGTTATATAATGTTGAATATTTTTCTTATATAATATTATAATAACAATCCAAGGTCAAACTAGAGAGAATAATCCTTTCAGCTAATTTATTTTTAAAATCCTCTTGTAAGTCAGTGTGTTGAAATCTAGATTTTGATAAACTCCTCTTCCAAAAGAGAAGCTCCTCATTTATAACAATAAGAAGTTTCTAGATTGAGCTTACTTGAAAATTTTTATCTGATAGAAAAATAAAAAGAGATTGATCATATTCAGCTGGTTATCATATTAGGATGGATAATCGGACTGGGAAAATCATATTGAGATTTCTAGATTAAAGAAGAAGAAGCTCATAATTATTTCAGTAGTATTCGGACAAAGTTATATTTTCCTTATTGAGCAATCAGACTTGGGTATTAGATTGGGAAATCAAACTGAGTATCATTACAAAGTCTAGGAAATTCTTACTATCTTTTGGGTAAGAAAGTGAATAATTGTTTTGAAAGATCATATTTTTTAAATTTGATCAAGAAACACCATAATATGTTTATTATAAAAATTGTATTACATAATTTTGTGCAACTTGAAGTGCATGCCCTATTGTATTGAACATAGTGCTACATGAGTGTAAGGTAATATCCAACTCATTGTATTCCATAAAAAATTATTACTTTCTACTGGATTGTGTGGTATTAGATTATTTCCAAACCATACCAAGTACTAGCTACTATTGTAGAGTAGTAAAGCTTATAAATTCTTATGTTCATGTGGTTATGTGTTTGATTTGTTTTTAGTAGAGAAAGAAATCTTTAACCAAAGGAAAAGGTTGTTTCTTAAGAAAGGAAACTCAAAAGAAAAATACATCACTGATTCACTCCCTCCACCTCTCAGTGATACTTAAATCTTGGTTGGGTAGTCTCAACAGGTTCCAACTATGACAACCTAAGGAATCAGATATAACAAGCTATTAAATTATTTAAACATGCTCTCTCACATAAGCTTACAGTATCAAAAAATTAAGGAATAAAAAAACTCATTAATCATGCCATTTATTATCATCAATAAGAATTCGGGCTTCAAGTTCTTTATCCAATTCCATTATCACATGGAATAACACATTTAGTTAAACATTCATACTTGCATCAATTTGATTACCATCAAATTATGAGAAATGACAAATTTATTAAACATGCCTCCTCTTTAATTCTTTAGATATCCAAAAAAAATTATCAACTTTATGTTCTTTGTCCAAATTCATCAATTTCAACATGATAAACCAATCATAACAACATTCTTTAAAAATCATAGTATAAATAGAACACTATTTATAAAAATAAGAAGCAAACCATTATCACAGTGGAAAGCAAAAACATGTGATCACTAAACATGAACCAATTCCATTATTTAATTCATTTTAATCTTTATTATGTTAATTACACTACCATCCAAAGGGCTAAACCATGTTAAATTTATTATTTACTATAAATAAATAGGATAATAAATTAATCCTCTACCTCAAAGCTTCAACATTCTTTGCATGAGAATGAATCAATGTTGTGGATCTCTGGTCACCTCTGCCATGAGGAAAATATGATATCCCAAGGATGTTTCTCCATGAATGAATTGATAAAGGACAATGAAAACCCCATTATAATTATGGATATCATCCACCATAATTTGGAAAGAAGGAACGGGAGGAAATGAGATGAAACAGAGAAAAACCTCTAGAAAAGAAGAAGAGCCTACCTGAGATCACCACAAATTGAACTCAGGAAGTCGCGATTGATACCTATTGAAAGGGGGATTTAAAGCCTTCAAAAATAACCCTTGGGTGACTAGGGTTCAAGAGGAAGGAGTGGGAGAAAACTAAGTCCAAGGACCTCGGGGGTATTTATAAAAAGACAGATTTTTAGAGGACCACAACGTAGCCCCTAAGACCACATAGTAGACCACCTAGACCACTGCACAGTCAGAGGAGACCATATTCTAGCCCCTGGTAAAACCCACATCTGAGATCCACTACTGATTCATGGTGTAGATCCTATTTATTTAGAGGAGGGACTATGACCCAGCCTACAACCCACGTTGAAGCCACCCCTGATTTGGAAGTAGCCTCAAAAACCACTATAACAGAGCCACCTCACTCCATGCCATAGTACTCGACACTAGGGATGGGCCTATGCCGCATCCAACCACCATGGTGCAACTAGGATTAAAATGAAAATAGCTCTGATTTTCCTCCTTCGAGCCTCCCTATGCTGCTGCCAAGAGACCACACCATAGAAGCCTAGATTAAGGCATAACCCATGGCTCCATGTTGCAACCTGGCATCAAATGGAAGTGGTACCCACCTTTTTTCCCCATTTACCCTCCAAACTTCTTGAAACCTCCTACAGGTGCCTCCAATACTCAAAACACAAAAAGGGAAGGGTCAGCGAGGTTTGATCCCTTATACTGTATATGTACAACAAATAGTAACAATTACACAAATATTAAGTGAATTTTTAGAATTTCATATCACATAAAATATTTAAATAGTTTCATAGTACACATTTTAAAAAAATTATTTTATACATATCACTCTACCAAAATAATTCATGATATCCTTTAATGACTCACCATATCACCTTATAGTGATCCCAATTTCAATGACAATGTTAAACAAATTTTCAATTGATCCATCAAAAAAAATTATAGAAACATGAAACTATTGTCTATATATATAATGATTTCCCAATTTACATTTGAACTCCATTTATAAATATTTCAATTTATTCTTATATTTCTCATACTATTTTTTATCCAATTATCATAGTGAGCCCTTTATCATATAGCTGCACTGGTATAAAATTTCTTCCAACTATCCATACTAATAATATTTATTTCAATAAGATTCATAATAAAACCATTATCCAATGAAAAAAAAGTTATTGTAGTATAATATGCAACTTAGAATCCAAATAATAATAAATAAGGAATTCAATTTAGTGTCTACTATTGGTACAAAAATTATTTTTAAGTTGTGTAATGTTGAATATTTTTCTTATATGATAGTATAATAACAAACCAATGCCAAACTATAGAGAAAAATCCTTGTAGTTAATGTATTTTTAAACTTCTATTGTAAGTTAGTGTGTTGAAATGTAGATTTCATTAAATTATTTAATAGAAATATAAGATTATATGGTTACACTCAATCAATACGTGAAATCAAGTATTCTAGATGTAGTTAACTTGTACATTGTTAGGATTCTAAAATAATTGTATTTCATTAGAAAATTTTCAATTCAATATAATTAAATAACAACATAAATTCACTCAATTAAGGATCCATAATAAACAAATCCTTGTTTTTAATAATATCCTAAAATTGTTGAACGAACATAAGGTGAAATAGAGGGAAATAAAATATTTTTTATAGAATCTACAAGTGACAAGATGGAACCCTAAAATAGAGAGTTTTTTTCATTAAATCAAGAATACATAATGAAAACAAGGTTTACCTCCCAAATATAGGGACTAAGAGAGGGATCAATCATAGAAGAAATGGGGGTGGTGATGATGGTGGGATTAGACTGAATCAATGGAAATGGCAAGTGGGATCTGTGATGTGTAAAAAGTGGGGTTGGTGATGGGCTCTAGAACTATGGTGGCGGTGCCAGTGGTGGGTAGGGAGGTGAGGGGGTTGGTGGAGGGTGCACGATCAAGGTAGGGATGGTATGAGCAGGGTTGGAGTGATAGGTAAAAAAATTCAGTGCAACGAACGCCAACGATGGTCATTTGTGTTAAGGACCGCAAAAGCTCAACTCTCCAATAGTGCATCAAGTGGTAGAATCTCACATTAAGGGGAAGAAATTTATTGAAAAGGGGGAAAATAATATTTATAAAATTGAAAAAGATTTATGTTAATGACAAAAAATCCAAATAATGATATCATTGTGCCATTTTTTAAAACAGCCCCTACATAGGAGCTGACCGCCCCAATCACAACTAACAATCATACCTACCCAAAGAAAAAAATAATCTGACAATCATTCCATTAACTCAAGTATAGTATAAACTATGTATTTATATCTTCCACATGGCATATCACCACCTCCTAGGCCCCTCCTCCTCCATCCCTCCTGAAAATAGAGCTATAAAAATGTGTGGCCCCTTCTTTCTTCCTATTCAAGACACACTCCCCCTAGATTGCTTCAGTGCATTGGGAGATTCAATCTCATCATAATACCCACCCATCATGTGAAATTCACTAACCTTTGAAGTAGTGGTAAAAGATAAGTGAATATGATTTGAAATCAATCTCTGAAAATTTTAAATTATAGTCTTAGAAGAATCACCAAAAAGACACACACTAGTTTATTCACTACTTACAACTTTGAAAATTGATTTTGAGATGTGAAAGAGCTGCTTCAAATCATCATGATCCATGCTACATAGTACTCTAACCTGCCAAAATTAATCTACAATTCAAATAACCAGCTCTTTCTTGGATGAACCAATTAAAATCAGAGGAGGAGACGTTCACCAGAAGGTCCTAAGGAAATGTTTGAATAACTGAAAATTCTCCATCAGAACCAGTATATTTGTCGATTTCAACAATGAATCACTTCTTTACCAGGGTTTAATCAATGGGGAAATCTTTCACGACATCCAAAATCAAAACCCTCTTCATACCCAACAACCTTGAGCACTGACTGAACCCTAACCCTTCCTCTACCTTCACACCCATAATTTCAGTTTAGAACTGTACTTCTTCCCTAAAGCCATTGAATTTAAATAGTAACAATAAAGACATGTTTATTTTATAAAATGAGAAATCCAAGATTGAACTCAGTCAAATAATCAACACATAATCAAATAAAAATCCCCAACCCATCCGAAATAAGAGGAAACATACTCACAAATTTATTAAACTCATGTAACTTAAATTTAAAACTAGTCAAATTCAGTTTTCTTATCCCCCTACCCCTCCCCCTTATATAAAAATCACACAAATAGATACGTTTTTTCAAATAAAATTTCTAAATGTGCGCTTTCTCCTTCGGCGTTGGAGATCTAGAAGATGGTAAACTTCCCCTCATATGTTTTTAATTCAATCAGGAGGTTTTTTATAGATCCAATCACCCAAGATCTATTAAAATCCAGACTATTTTGATACATGAAATCTATTTTAGAATTCATTTATTATTTCCACTTTGAAAAATATGCTCCACTTACTGATTTCTTATAGGTTAAAGGATCATTATTATCAACTTATATTGGGTCACAATCCTTAGTGACTAGAAAATCATATCTTTATGGTTCTCTAACCTATATTGTACTTCTATGTAGTACTTGTGTCTTTGGAAATTCTTATTTCATGGGGTTTATGGAATTTTTTCTTATGACCACTCTCATGTACCTTAAGCCTGGAATTCATCTAAATCTATCTCACTCCCACCATCTCTTTTATATATATGATCCCTCTTAAGAAATATGGTGTGTCTTCCAACTATTACCTTTTTTATAAGGGGTTGTATAGGTAATATAGCTTCGTTTCCTTGGGGAATCCTATAATGGTACATTTCATGCCTTAATGTGCAAGTTTGTTACCTAAAGAGGCCTTAACAAATGATTAACAACCCCACAAATGCAAGTATGACAACACAAGTTTCTTTCCATTCCACAATTAGTATGATATATCGTCTTCTACTTTAGTTGGAACTTGGTTTAGTATTTTTGCTTCTTTTTGTAATGTGTATCCCCAAAAGGATAATGGAAGACTCACATGAATCATCAATGATCTCACCATGTCCAACAAGGTGTGGTTCCTACTTTCACTTACACCATTTTATTAAGGTGTATAAGGAGGATTGGGTTGAGATATGATCTCAAACTCCCATAAATATTCAATGATGTCTTGATAAAGTTATTCTCCATCACAGTCTGTGTTGAATTTATTAATCTTCTTATCATTCTGGTCATCAACTTCATTATTGTATTACTTAAATCACACAAAGGAATCTGACTTGTACCTTATCAAGTAGACATATTTATATCTACTAAAATCATCAGTAAAAGTTATGAAGTGTGAGTACCCACCCATTTCTTTTATAGGAAATGTTCCACACATATTAGTATGAACTAATTAAAGAATCACTTTGGTGATTTCACCTTTCCCACTAAATGGGGATTTGGTCATTTTTCCTTGTAGACATGTGTGACATACACCAAGTGGTTTTAGTTCAAAAGAATCTAAATATCCATCTCGATGCAATTTAGTCAAACATCTTTTTTACATGACCTAGCTAGTGATTCCAATGTTTTGTGTGGTTTGAATCATGTGTAGTAATTTTTTTATTGGTATTCATTAGTTGGTTCAAGTAATCCAACACATAAAGACTACTATTTAAATGTCTATTACCATAACAAATGCTGTCCTTATAAAATAAGTAACATTATTCCAAAATTTGAAAATAAATCAATTTATATCATTTCTAGATACATAAATAATTTTTTTGGTAATTGGTTATAGAGAATAAAAATCCTTTAAAACCAATATTATTATCATTAGCAATATGAGGTGGTGTTCTCCAATAGACACAACATTTAGTTTAGCTCTGTTGGCTTCTTGTAGATCTACCTCACCTCAATAAATCATTCAAAATATACTTTGTTCCTATATTTTAATACATATGTGAGAACCAAAAAACTATATCTAAAACCCAATTTATAGAAATAGATAAATTACACTTGATAAAAAATGCACCTAAATCTTCCCCTTGCTTCTTTTCTTATGTGCATTTTTTCTTTCAGTGGCCCTTCTTGCCACATGAAAAACAAATAGAATTCTACACCCCTACTTTCAAATTGATCTTTATCTTCTTGAAAGGGTGTGAAGAAGATATAGTCCTAGATAACTTTGATTGACCTTTTAATTTATTCATTATAAGGACTGAATTATTTTTTCACTTTATATCCTTATCAACTTGATGAAGAAGAGTAAGTGGATCTGGAAGAGACTTCTTAATGTTGTTCATATTAAAATTAACAAAAAATATAGAGAATCTTTGAGGGAGTGATGCAAGAATGAAATTGATGTGTGGTTCATTAGGGATTTTAAACCCTAGAACCACTAAGCACTCAATGTATCCAACGATCTTGACTATGTGAGGTTCAATTGCAGCACCCTCTATAAGCTTACTCTAAAAGAGTTCTTTGGATATCTTGAATTATTCTTTCTTTCTCTCTTCTGGTAGATACCACAGAGATACTTGAGTATGTTATATCCATGTTTTCATGAGACTTCATGAATTCGCTAGACATAGATGAAATCATGAAACATTGGACATCGAATGTGTCTCTCATGTGTTTATCATAGACATCGAACTCTTCTCCACTCACCTCCTTAGTGAGAAGATAGGGTAATGAGGATTCTATCATGTAATATTTTAGTTCATGGAATAACACAACCAGAAGGCATCTAAATCACTCTTGAAAATTAATGTTAGTTAGGAGATAGTCTTTCTCTAATATAGATTATAGGTATAATGAGTATTATGAACTTTCTATTATTCTAAAATTTTAAAGAGTGGATTATTAGTACTTTTCTTGATTACAATTTATTTTAGAAATAATAATAATTAATTTTTTATTAAATATCAAACTATTTTATCAAGTCCCAACATGCCTCACCATTGAACTCGGAATGCATATTTGATTAGACATTATAGTGGAAAGAATACTTATACCCCTATGCATAACCTAAACAAGGTTTGGCCAAGATACTTGAACGTATTTAGGTAGGAAAACTTTTTTCAACTACAAGCTTGCAGCTCCTTGATCCATTTAATAGACTCCCCAATCTTGAAATCTTGACTTGGATTTCCTCAACACTTGCCTCCAAGTTACACCAAGTCTAGTGAGGGTTACTTCTCTTGATATTAGGTAGTTAATTCAACCCACCACCTTCATAAGAACTCCATGATAGAAGGAAGTTTCCCAATAGGGGTTGTTCAAAAACTTAGTTATATGGATTTCATTCCTAATGAGGTAATGGAAGGACAAATCTGACATAATATTTAGTTGAGTGATTTTGTTTACCATGTGTAAAATTATTATTTTTTATCTTTTACATGTTTTTTTAATATTTAGTGGATTTTACTTAAGTGATTAACAATGTTTTGATAAAACATTTTATGCATATTCCATTTATTTATAGTCCATCACTACACATTAGTTCATTTATTTATATGATTGTGGTATTTCATCCATAAAATAAATAATGCATAAAATAGAAATAAATATATAAATAAATGACCTGATCATGATCATATCTAACAGTTGATTTATTGAGCAAACAATAAATCAGCCTATGGCCTAGGGGAAAACTCCTTGTGTCCGTATTGGCATGAGTCACAACATTCTACTTGTCCACTTATATATCACCTCAGTTGGCATCCTTTTTGTTCCATCTTGAATTTCCTCAACACACCTTAGGATACTCCATTTATTACATGTATTTATAACTCACACGTAGGTGAGGGGAACCAAAGTATTGGTTAGGGGGATTACATAAATCATCTTGGAAACATAGGTCCTATATAATAATGGAGGGAGGCATGAATCACATGCCATAAATTTAATTTAATAATTAATAATTGAAAACCCATGAAATAAATTAAATTAAATAATTCCAACTCATACACAAGTCTTGTTCAAGCTACTGATTAATCATACACTTTCAATGGTTGCGCAAAATTTAATTGGTTATAATTCATTTCTATTTGTTCTTTATTACTAAGATAAACATTATTGCATTAATTAATTAATTTCCTTTCATAATGACCATATTAATTCCCTTAGGGATTCCCATTATAAATTCATTCATGGAAAATAAATGACAAAACCAATAATTACAGATAATTATAATAAATTAATTGATCATTTAATAATTCTTTAAAACCATTATTAAATTTTCAAGCACAACAGGTGCCAATTAATATAATAAGGTTTTAATGTCAGAATTACCAATTTAATGTAATTTAATTCAGTCCATTATTGGGAGACTAAAAAGTGTGTAATTAAGAGTTACACATCAAGTACCTCAATTTTCATGTACCCGATATACACGCATGGGGCTTCAGCATGCACCTCGGCTAGACTACATAGCGTGTGCAAGCTAGCTACAAGTTGTGTATCTCTCTTTACATGTGTCTACGCAACCCACCGAAGGGATCGTCATGTTCATTGGATGCGGGGCTATGTGACCTGTCCAATCCCACTACATGCCATGTATCTCGCATGTCATCTATCAAATGAGGGAAATAATGAAATACATGTCATTTATGTCGGTTACACATTGTGTATCTCATTAATTCTCCAAGATGTAAATCTTGTATGGTTTTGACCATTTATATGACCACATGGATTACACAAATTTCTTCATTAAACCATATAGATTACACGGCATGTACTCTAGCTACACTGTGTAATCTAAAATGTCATGTGCCAAGTTAGCATGGTCTACACACAGTGTGCAATTAATACACCATGTTTAGTTACTACTCGATGTGTCTTGTATCCCGAAACATAGCCAGGAGAAGTACACTTGGGTACACAGCTTGTACATTAGCTACACACCATGTAATCCCATGTTATCCACCTATAATCCAAGACACTTCTCAATGGAATCTCCAGCCGTTCTTCACATTTTCTTAGTCATTTAAGAAAATGAAACACTAAACAATGATTATTAATTTGTCAAAACATGTTAATTAAAATCTGAATACAGAATGAATAATTCTTGAAATTAAAATCTAACTACTGTTGCATATAGAGATCAATAATCAAACAAATAATTATAAATTTGAAACGTGACTACTCTAATTCCACATGAAGGTTCTGGACATAGCGAAAGATCTTGGGTGGTTGAAATACCAAGAAGGTTTTGTCGATTCGGTAGATCATTCAAAATATTTTACATGACATGAATTTCAGGACCAAAAAACTTTTTCCACCAAATATTGACATAGAGAAACCCAAAACCTAGAGAAGATATTTTCAAGTTAAATTTATATTTAATTTAATTGAGTTTGGAAGAAATTATTACCTTATATTAGGAACTTTTACTAATTAATATGTTATTAATCATCTGAAAACCTTTTTCTAGATTATCATTGTTGCACTGTAAGGATTCAAGTATATAATCCCTCTAGTAAAGATCCACGTATGCTCATTTGATCTCTGAACAGTTCCAATTGATTTCTGGGTGATAGCACGGTGAATCAATTGTCTTGTATTGTTATGTTGATCACCTGCAATTCATTTGATCTTGAAGGAATCACTATAGTGCTTCTTTTTCTTGAGATAAAGAGAGGTGGATGAATGGAGAGAAAATTTTATGATGTTCAACGATTTTCAAATCATGATTTTTTTATTGACCTTGCAAAATAGACATAACCATCTATTTATAGATCTAGGGATTAGGTTAAGAATTAATTTAATTACATATTTTCTCTTAAATAATATAATAATTATTAACAAACCTTGTTCCAAATAATAATAATATTATTATTATTATTTTATGGCATGTGCTAACTCACACAATTGATAAATATTATTTCATTAGCTTGAAAATTAATATTTATCACTAGACACAATTTTAGTCTGATCCAATTCCTCGGTATTTATTGAATTCCTGAATAAATAAATAATTAAATATTTCATTCATCAATAAATAAAATAAATATTTTATTAAAAATCCATCAAATAAGTATTTATTAAATATTCACATAATCAAATAAATTATTTATTAATAAATAAATAAGTATTTATTACCATGTAAATTTAAACAGAAAGGTTAGGGCATTGCCCTTTTTATTAAAAGAAGGAAAAAGAGACAAAAAAAGGGAGATGGATGGGGTCATACAAGCATTCATGCCCTCATTCCAAGGAGAACCAAAGAAAAAGAATTTGTATATCAAATTTACACTAGTAAGAAGAATCATAATCACCATACCAGTTAGAATCATAGTCTAAAGGGACACACGACCTGGTAATCGTAGTTGGATTCATAAAAGAGTAGTCTTTACTACACCTTTCTTTCCTAGGAGGAATAGGTTGAAATCTATCATCATCCACAACAATACTTTTTCCTTTGGACAGAGCCTGACTATAGGATGGTTTTTTTGGAGAGTCATCCTCTACATCAACCCACCTCCCCTAAATTCCCTACATTTCCTTTAATTTAATAATTTATTCTTGAGTCCTTGAGATATTCAAACCATCACTCAGATTTTGTTTCTCTTCAAGTACAGGATCAAATATTTCCTACTCCTTTTAAAAAATTACTCCTAATTTCATTTCACCCTCAATTTGGGCATTCACACCATGCTCAGACACCAAAGTCATGGCCAACACTATCATGAAAGACAAGTCAGGCCCACCTTCCTCTATTTGATGCACCATCAAACTTTGTTCAGTATCCTTGGAAACTTGAGGCACTTGTGAAATATCTTGAGAAGTGTTTTCTATCACTTTTGAAATGTATTCGTTACCTCTATCATGGGGGATTTCCTACCACCAATAGAAAAGTCTTCATTTTGGGTTGTTTTCCTCTTCATCTTCTTCCTGCCGGAAGTCTCATGATTCCATTTTAATGAACAAAAAATCTATTATGCAATATCCTGAGAAGCATTAGCCACCACTTTTGAAACATAGTCATTACCTCTGTCAAAGGGGATTTCTTGCCACCAATAGAAAACTATTCATTCTGGGTCGTTTGCCTCTTCATATTCTTCCTGCAGAAAGTCTCATGATGCCATTTCAATGAACAAAAAGCACATATAACATTTTTGAAGAACTTATCTTTGGCATGGACAATAGCTTGATAGTAAAGATAGAGGTTATGAAATCTCTCATATTCCACCTTTAGAGAGATATCATCATTCAAGGAAAATAGAACAATATTATGGATAAGATAAGAGATTAGATCAACCTCCACCAGAACCCTAGCATAATGGCCATACTTCACAGATTCAGTGGTCGTATCCATTTTAATTGGAATGGCCACACCATATGAAATGTCAAAAAAATATTTTAGGATGAAAAATGATCTAATGAAGTCCAACAATTTTGATCCAGACTTGAGATCTAGTATTTATATGGAGAAGGGATTGAAGTAAAAAATCCCATTCTTGAAATCAAACCATACCTAGATTTAGATCAATTGATCTGATCCCCCAAGCTCTTCATTTAAGATCCTCTAATGAAAATATTATGTGAAAAAATAACCTTTCCATTAGTATTCATTTCCAGTCAGAGAACCCCCATGTAGAAGTTAGCTTCTAAATCAAATCATCAGTCTTCCAAAATTTTCCTCCCCATGGAAGAACCAGTTTGGAAACAATTGAATGCTAAAAAATATTAAAGCGGTAGAGAATAACCTCTCAATTAGAAATAACTCTAGTAGTTTCACCCTTTCTAAATATGATCTCAATAACACCATCACACATGGATGTGAAATTCCATTTATCATAATCCATTTCACCGCCTGGATTGCCTCTATTAGAGTTCCCCACAGCTGTCAATTTAGTAGATGAGACACTCATCTTCTCCTTATCCAATGGATGATTTTTGGATTCCCTCCTCAC
The DNA here is from genome assembly GCA_963277665.1 of Viscum album. NCBI lineage: Eukaryota > Viridiplantae > Streptophyta > Magnoliopsida > Santalales > Viscaceae > Viscum > Viscum album. The sequence continues at coordinate 836,933,484 of OY728139.1, read as the reverse complement.
TGTGGGTCGATATATCTCATCCAGAAGGCATTTCACCTTGTCCACAACTCTATTGGATTCGTTTGAATCAGATATCACCACCATGAGATCACCCATCTCTACCACTGTGGGTTGTCGCCAAGTGAGGGAAGTAGGAATCATCGAGGTTCAGAGATCAACTTCATCCATCTCCATTGTATCTGTCTGAACCTCCACATCAGTCGTAGTATCTAGTAATCGATCCTTTAGTGTGGAACCTATCAGAGCATGGTGATCCCCAATTTCACCCACAACCACTGGAAAATCCAGTTCAGATCTATGGGGTAAAACACTCATGGTAGTCATTCCCACCATAGTCGTGATAAACCCAACGTTAGACATGGAATTCAATACCTCATGTTGCCGATCCTTCAATGCAGAACCCATCGAATCTCGATGAAAATCTCCCGCAACACCTGCAACCACTAGAGTCAAATCCAGTTTAGATCTAGGTAAATCTCTCATGGTGGTCACAGCCACCTAAAATCCAGAGCACCAAGAACGGTCCATCTTGGCAGAAGGAGTCGCTTGAGGAGACCTTGCAAGGATCTGACCACCTACAACAAGGTTAAATCCAAAAAAAATGAAGGAGTACCATTTTCAAGAACCCTAGATCTGCAAAACACCAAATAATCCATGAGTGGGAACATCCCGAGCCCCATCCATCTAAATTTTAATGTTTTATTTTCATATCAACTTGTAAATATTAACGATCAATAAAACTTGAATTAAATTATTCCTCAATGTTGAGAATAATAATTATTCCAATAATTAAATTTAAATAAAAATTAAATGAGATAAATGGAAACACTTAGTTTTTAACCCTCTAGGATTATTTTTAATTTGAATTGGATGGGCTTGCCTAAAGTCCGAGATTACTATCTAGCAATGGGTCAAGGCAGCCAAGGGAAAGAACTTAATGTCGTAATGATGATGACCACATACAAATTCTCATTGTGTAATATAATCCCTTTGTCTCAATATCTTATCAAGTAGGTTTCACATCCATGTCATTAAATTATAATCCTGATATTTCTTTCTTTGACTATTTGAAATGAACACATAATTACACCATGTCCATGAAATTTAATGTGATGGTTCTATTCTAATAAAAGGACAAGATGTCAACTTCCATAAATATGGAATAGATAAATCCTTCCTCGACTTATCTATTAATAACATGTCATTTGTGATGCACCCATATATCCTACTTCCCATGAATATATGACATCATGGTTTTGGTTGATAAATCTAAGTGTGTGAGTCATTAATGTATTAATGACAATCTTAAAGTATAAGGACCATTAAAAACACTCATAGATGGGAATATCTGATGACACCAAAATATATAGAATTCTTACTGGCAGGTCTGTTCTCATAATCTCCTATATTGGAAATTACCAAGTATGAAATTCATGAGAAAAAGCCTCATCTGCTTATGAGTACTCGCATCAGATAGTCTATATACTATGTGCCTTATCATAGTACATTATCTATCCATAGAACTATATTTAAGAATATATTCATATAAATTCAAGGTTCTCATCATAGTGGGGAACTACTATGAACTTATCAATGAAACAGATACCCTTGAACATTATTACATTAAATTAATAAAGAATAATGAACAATATGTAATAAGATGTTTTTATTAATATTAAAATGTATGAATATACATGTAATCAAAGTACAATCAGTTGGTTCTAGAACACCAACTCCAACATCTTACAGATCAAAAATGACTTGGGGATTTTTCTCCCATGATTTCATGTTAATCTATAAGAATTTTCTTATTATCAACCCCTTTTATGTGGCGTATCACTTAACTCAAAATTTGAGTGACAGACACCACTTTTGATCATACCAAACAGTTTGAGTATTTGATCGACATGTAAATGATTCTTACTATTTTTAAATGACTCAAAGATCATTTTCCAAATATTTATTGTCAATCAAATCTCATTTAGTCTGTTTTGACCCATATACACATGATTTTATCATTATTAAAAAAAGGTTAATATTTTTAAACCATACCTTAATCCATACAGATCAATTCAGAAATTGGATTGATGTGTGTTTGACTCTAATAGATCACAAATTATTTTATTAATGTTCTCTTATATTTTCATGCCAATTCAAATTCATTTTCTCTTTTTTACCCCCGGATGGGATATATGTCATTTTAATAAAACTATAAAATGTTACCTATTGTTTCCCATCATACCGAGACACACAATCATCTTATGGATGTGGTGTTGATTCCTACAAATAAAAAATTACTCAGTGGTCCTTCTCTCACGATTTCATGTCAATATAAGTGTGTTTGCTTAGTATTGACCCCTTTTATGTGATTTTTCACTTAACTCCAAATTTGGGAGACAAACTCTATTTTAAAAATACTAATAAATTTGGGTATCTAATCAATGTGATGATGATTCCTATAGATTTTAAATGAATTAAAAATCATTTTCCTAAGATTCAATGTCAATCAATGTCATGAACCATCTTAGATACCCTGGTACTCTAATACCCAAGCTAATTCTTACATATCCTGAAGGGAATTCCTGATCCCCAAGGGTTGGCGACAAGTGACTTGAATCATATAAGATAAAGAGGGAACTATTTTTCCACATAGAAAATGGAATAGACAGAAACAAGTAAATATGGTCAAAGAAAACTCCCAAAGTAGATTGTACGATAAGTTAAATAGGCATAACAAAACCCAAAAAATACATCAACAAAGTACTAAGAAACAAGGTAAATAGCCCCATCCCTAATGGACATAGCACTCCAAGCTCAAAAGATCAATAACCACCACCTCCAAGTGGTGCCTTTCTATTGATCAAACCTAGTAGAAGGAAATCAACAAACACCCAAAGTAAAAGGTAGAGTGTGAGATAAAATCCCAGTAGGGTCTCAACAAGTGTTCCATAATAAGATGCCAATATAGATAAACCGAATAATACTATCAATTTTAAATAAAATAAACATGGAATTATAAGAGAATATTTAAAACAAATCATGCTTTTCATTTCAATTGATGGAGACATTTAAATAATGTCTTAATAAACATTTTATATAAAATAGTTTATAGAAATTCACAAGGACTGTGTAAAGTAGTTTATAATGGAATATATATCAAAATAATCACAAATAAGAAACATGGTCATCTGACAAGAGGTATGATAGTTCGAGGTAATGGGATCCTCACACACCCATATAGGTGATCACGACAATATGTGTACACATGCTCCTCAGACACTAGTCAAAGATGACTAATCAACATCCCATCGGGGATAAGATGTGTTGCACTATGTTTTGTTACTATTGTAAATCATCAAACCAAGAATAGTTTTCCTAAATAACTCACTAACTACCTAGGATTTCATGTGCTCAAACAATAATAAATAATGGGAATATTGTTTCAAAACTGTTCAAAATACAATTACACCATTTCCATTTCAATATGCCAATTCCTCTTTAAAAACCAAAACATGGGTTTTTAGTTAATTCATGCCTTTTTTAAGCTAAAACCAAATGGATTCTTATCAAAAAAAAATCAATCTATTTTCTAAAATTATTTTCACAAATCAATTTTTCAATTCAATTTCACAATTCTATAAATTTCAAATCATACCCCAATTCATTGGAATTGGGTGTTTTTTTTCAAAATAAATACATTTTCAATTAAAACCCAATTCACATCAAATTATATTTTCATAATATAATTAAAATTGATTTAATTCAATTCTAAAAAATCAAGGGTTATTCAATTGGAAAAAATTAGACAGCACCACCTACCGTAGCACGGAGATCACATAACACAACACTCGCAACATGAAACTCCAAGGAAGAATGTCAACAACAAATATCCAAGAATAAAACCTAGATTCAAGATCTAAAACGAAGGATTTTAGATCATCAAACAACATGGAAATCTAAAAAACCCTAGGGATGAGATAAGGATAGAGGGGGAGTTAGATAATGGGAGAATAACTCTTACTGAGAAGAGATCAAAATAAATTACCCTAGCTTTGATCCACCTTGGATAGGGTTTGGAGGAGCCAAAATAGATCCTTAAGAGACCTCCCAACCTTGGAAATCGAGATATGGATATTTAGGGTTGAGCGGGTGATTATACAGGGGTTTGGAAATTTTAAAATTAATTTTCAGAAATATTTTTTCCCACGGGTTGGTGGAAAGTACTTGGCATCATATAATATAAAGAGGGAATTTTTTTCCCATAGACAACGAAAGTGACAGAGATAAGTCAGTATGCTCAAAGAAAACTCCAAAAGTAGACTGTACCAGAAGTCAAACAGATATAAAAAGCCAAAAAATACATCAACAAAGTACCCGAAAAAAGTTAAACATCCCTAGCCCCAATATACATAACACTCAAAGCTTAAACGATCAACCACCGCCACCTCCAAGTGGTGCCTTTCCCTAACTCGAACCTGGAAGAGGGAAATCTACAAACACCCAAAGGAAAAGGTAGGGTGTGAGCTAAAATCCCAATAGGGTCTCACCAAGTGTTCCATAATAAGATTCCAATATAAATAAACCAAATAATTCTTTCAATTTTAAATAAAACAGGCATGACGGTACAAGATCATATTTAAAAAAACATGCTTTTTATTTCAATTGACAGAGAAATTTCAGCAATGTATTAATAAACATTTTATATAAAATAGTTTATATAAATTCACAAGTCATGTGTAAATAAGTTTAAAAAAATGGAATATATATCAAAATAATCACAAACAAGCAACATGGTCATCTTCCAAGAGGTATGATGGTTCCAGGATATGGGATCCTTACACACTCATATAGGATATCATGACAATATGTGTGCACACATCCCTCATACACTAGTCAAAGAGAACTAATCAACATCCCATCATGAATAAGATTTACTGCAATATTTTTTAGAGTTTTAAAGTGTCTAACCAAGTGTGTTTGTTCCAAATAACTCACTAACTACCTAGGATTTCATGTGCTCAAACAACAATCAATAATGCAAAAATTATTTCAAAACTATTGAAAATACAATTTCCCCATTCCCATTTCAATATGCCAATTCCTCTTTAAAAACGAAAACATGGGTTTTTAATCAATTCATTCCTTTTTACAGGATAAAAAAATGGGTTCTTATCAAAACAATTCAATCCATTTTCTCAAATCAATTTCACAAATCAATTTTTCAATTCAATTACAATTCATGGCCCAATTCATTGGAATTGGTGGTTTTCCCCAAAATCTATACCTTTTCAATTTAAACCCTAATTCACATCAAATAGTATTTTCACAATACAATTTAAATCAATTTAATTCAAATTAATCAAATCAAGGGTTATTTAATTAGCCAAACTTAGATGGAACCACATACCGTAACATGGATATCACGTAACACAACACCCACAATAGGAAACTCCAATGAAGAATGTTTCCAATGGACATATGAGAATCAAACTGATATTCAAGATATAAAACAAAGGAGTTTAGATCCTCCAACAAAATATATATCTAACCAACCCTAAGGAGAAGAGAAGAAGAGAGAGGGATATAGATAATGGGAGAATAACTATTACTAGGAAGAGATCAAATGATATTATCCTAGATTTGATCCACATTGGAAAGTGTTTGGATAAGCCAAAATGGGTCCTTGGGAGCCCTACCATCATTATAAATCTAGATATGATGAGTTAGGGTCGAGTGGGTGATTATATGGGGGTTTAAAAATTTTAAAATTAATTTTCAGAATTAATTTTTCTTATTCGCATGGTTAGTTGGGCAGGGCCGCATGGTTTTTCAAACCATGCACCCTAACCGTGCGCACCTCTAGTGGTTTGTACCATTTCTACTAGTTGGGTGCACATTTTTTCAAACAATTAACCCTCTATGAAAATCTCCATTGTTTGGGTTTGTACAGTTTCCCTTGGGTGGGTGTACAGTTTGGGAAAACAATGTGCCAATCGTGTACAACCCAGAAAATTTAAAAAAAATTAAATTCTTTTCCAAAACAACCTGATATGAACCCCAACCAAATCATGATAAAAAAAGGGGTCATTTAGTACCTGAAAAAAATTACAATATGTTACAGTAAAATATTGTTTGGTCGGTTTTGAATTCTACACACATGATTTTTCCATTATTATAAAAATGGTAATGATGTTAAATCATACCTTAATACATACCAATCAATCTGAGCATTGGAATGATGCACAGTTTATTCCAACATATCAAAATTGATCCAAGGAATTTTCTCCTAGATTGATACATCAATCCAAAGTCATTTTCTCATTATTGACCCACCGAAGGGAGTTGAGTCATTTTAATAAATCTATACAATGTTACCTATTTTTTTCCACCATACCAAGTGACACAAGCATTTGATGGATGAATGGTTGATTAATACATATCAAAAATGACTCATTTATAATTCACCAACTATTTAATGGAAATCAAAGTGTTTTTTCTTACTATTGACCCCTTTTATATGATTTTTCATTTAACTTCAAATCTGAGTGAAAAATGCCACTTTCGACCATATCGAGTAATTTAGGTATCTAATTGATATGTTGATGGTTCCTAAAGATTTTAAATTAATTAAAGATAATTTCCTAATATTTAATTTTAATAAAAGATCATTTGGTCAATTTTAACCCCAACACACATGATTTTCCCATTTATACAAAAAACGTTAATAATTCCAAATCATAACTTAAACCATACTGATCAATACGGGAATCATATTGATGTGTGGTTGATTCAAATGAATAAAAAATGATTTAAGGAATGTTATACTATATTTTCATGTCAATCTAAAGAGGTTTTCTTATTTTTTACCCCCTAACATAAGATATGTCATTTTAAAAAAATTATACAGTGTTACCTATTATTTTCTATCATACCAAGTGAAATGAGAATTAAATGGATGTGGTGTTGATTCTTATAGATAAAAAAATACACATTGATTATCTTCCCACCATTTCATGTTAAACCATGTGTGTTTTCATGGTATTAACCACCTTTATTTGATTTTTCACTTAACTCCAAATTTGGGGGACAAACACCACTTTCAAACATACTAGGAAATTTGGGTATCTAATCGATGTTCCAATGGTTAATATGGATTTTAAATGACTCAAATATCATTTTCCTTATATTTCATGTCAATTGGAACTCATTTGGTTAGTTTTAGCCCCTACACCAATGATTTTCCCATTATTATAAAAATGTTAACAATGTCAAATCATTCCTTAAGTCATACTGATCAATCTGGGCATTGGATTGATGTGTGGTTAATTCCAAAAGATAAAAAATGACTCAAGGGATGTTATATTATCTTTTCATGTCAATAAAAAGTCATTTTCTCATTTTTGATCCCCCCCAATGGGAGATATGTCATTTTAATAAAATTATAAAACATTATCTATTGTTTTCCATCATACTAAGCTACACAAACATCTGATAGATGCAGTGTTGACTACTATAGATCAAAAATAACTTGTTGGTCATTATCCCATGATTTCATTTCAATACGAGTGTATTCTCTTGGCATTTTTTTCCCTTTACATGATTTGTCACTTAACACCAATTTCAGGGGACAAACGCCACTTTTGATCATACTAAGAAGTTCAAGTATCTGATCGACCAACCAATGATTCCTATAGATTTTAAATGACTTAAATATCATTTTCCTAATATTTAATGTCATTTGTATCTTGTTTTTTTGGTTTTTACTCCTAATTACTTGATTTTCCCATTATTACAAAAATGTTAATAATGTAAAATCATAAATTAAGTTATATCAATAAATATGGGAATTATATTGATGTATAATTGATTACAACATATCAAAAATTATTTAAATAATGTTCTCCTAGATTTTCACCTCAATCTAAAGTCATTTTCTTGTTTTTGACCCCTTGATGGGAGATATGTCATTTTAATAAAATTATACAATTTAACTTTTTCTTTCTATCATATCAAGAGACATGAGCATCCAATGAATGTAGCGTTGATTCCTACATATCAAAAATGACTCGGGGATCATTATACTGTGATTTCATCTCAATCCAAGTGTGTTTTCTTGGCATTGACCCTTTTTATATGATTTCTCACTTAACTCTAAATCTGAGAGACAAATGTTACTTTCAATCATACTAAGAAATTTGGAAATCTGATCAATGTGACAATGATTACTACATATTTTAAATGATTGAAATATTGTTTTTAAAATATTTCATTCCAATCAAAGATTTTTTGGTTGTTTTTGATCCCTACACACTTGATTGGACCATTATTACAAAAATGTTAATAATTTCAAAACATACCTTAAGTCATACCAATAAATCTAGGAATTTAATTGACATGTGATTGATTATAACATATCACAAATGATTTGAGGAATTTTCTCCCTAATTTTCATATCAATTTGGAGTTGTTTTCTCATTTTTGACCCATGGATGGGAGATATGTCATTTTAATAAAATTATACAATGTTACCTGTTGTTTTTCATCATACCAAGCAACACAATAATTCAATGGAATTAACGTTGACTCCTACATATCAAAAATGAATCAGTGATCATTATCCCTTGAATTCATGTAAATTCAAGTGTAATTTCTTGGTATTAATCCATTTTACATGATCTGTCACTTAACTCAAAATCCAAGGAAAAAATGACACTTTTGATCATACCGAATCATTCAGGTATTTGATCAATGTATTGATGATTCCTATAGAATGTAAATGAATTAAAGATCATTTTCTTAAGATTTCATGTCAATCAGAGCTCATCGTTATCTTATGTTTTCACACTAATACAAGTGTGTTTCCTCATTTTTGACTCCTAAACCAGCAATAATTCATTTTAAGAAAATAATAAACATGACTGTGTACTTTAAATTGCACCAACCATTATGACCATCCAATTGATGCATAATTGAAATCTAAAGATAAAAAATCAATTAATAATTATTTTATTAACTTTTCTCATCAATTTAAATGTATTTAGTTGGTTTTGAATCCATAATTAGTAAAATTTCAGTTTAATGAAAATGTAAATTTTATTTTTGACTTTACTTAAAACAAAAAAAACAACAAAATGAGACATTCAACTTGAATGAGAAACCAAAAAGATGAAATGAAACACACCTCCTGGATCTGATGCATCATGTCAGGCCATGGAATCTATATGTGTTTAGTGCAGTAGGGACCTATGAAAAATAAAAATTATGAAGATAATACTAATGGATGTAATAAAAAATAGACAAAAAATTCAGTATAAACTTGCATTATAGGATCCCATGCACCATCACCCTGGTGCATATATTACTACAGTTCTCTAACCTCGGCTAATAGTTGCGCATATACCTTCTCTGAAGCATGAATCCAACCTATAAATATGTCACCTGTTATGTTATCTAAGTAAAAATAAGATCCATAACCTCAACACATGAAACTATAGAATGAGGAATCCATGTTTCATATGTACAGCTATATCCATGTCCATTATGACCAATGATGTGATGAAATATTGTATCCCTCTACATGGAAAGCTATATTTGGTCCTATGAAAGATGTGTTAACTCAGCCTCAAATTGAGTTTGTATAATATATAAATATGTGTGTGTGTGTGTGTAATTATTCATAATTAATAAAATAACTTACTATAAGAGCTGCAATATCATGATCATTTAGATCTCAAGTCATCATCCACATTGACACTCTATCAGTTGGTGGACCTTGCTCTATAATTTTATACCAATAATATATAATTATAGAACACAAAATAATATTAAATAATAAATATAAAAATTAAATGATAAATACATCATGTTGAATCTGGGGCACGTGATGATTCCCAAGCTTATGAGTTGGTCCTTACATTACACGATTCCCGGAATGACACACTGCCACCACCTACATTCAATTAATTCAAGTTTAAAACATGTAAAATTCTACACATTCTTTGAAATATGTAAACAAAAATAAATAGTCTCACTATCATAGCCTCAATGGACCAATATGTAACCAAGTCACGCCATTGAGAAGGGATAACGCCTCTTGGAACACTATCTAGAATGTCTGGGGCACCCACATTTGGTACCCAGTTCTCCCACTTCACTCTACCTTTATAATATTTCCATATTTAAAAAAAATCCATATATACTAGACAAAACTCATTGGGGAACACTCACAAATTAATCTATTTAAGAAATAAAAATATCACAAATATAAGTGTTTTTAAAAGCATAGCTAAGAAACTAAAATGATTCTCTTACCTGAACTCCCCTCCACAGTTGATCTAATGTGTCCTGAGGTAATGAAGCCCATTCATATGTAGTAAATTGAATTCAATGTGGTTCATGTTTTATATAAACCAACTAGAGAATAAATATAGGGCAAACCTCTCCCATGGGATGGTATGTATCATCAAATGATACACCAAGGGTCTTATCGAAAATCCATGATGAAATCCCACAACCGGGGCCTCTCCTATGAGAGGAGGAAGAGTTCAAGTCGAATCCTATTTAAAAAAATTTCATACATAATTAGACATATGTTCATGTATATGTTTAACACTTAATTAAAAAAATAAAACACATTTACATTCATACATACCTCAACCCATAGAAACAAATGGTTGTCCAGAATGATGTGGATCTGGCGCCAGTTCCCCTAACATTTCTGCAGTCATGGAAATCAGTAATAGTTAAACACACTTAGACTATATATCCAATAAAAAGATAGTAAATAAAAAAAATCATTTAAACAATTTATAAAAATTTAAACAGTTAAAAAATAGATTTAAAAACGAAGAGTGTGAAAAGAATCATACCTTTCATTAAACATGAAAATTGATCATTTTTTCCTTTAAAAGTCTCTCTAACCCACTAAATTACTTTTTCATGTTAAGCGACAATGCATTGATCATGTTGTTTCAAAATAAATACAACAGTCTTGGGTTCATTCCATTCAATTAAAAACACTTCTCACCTTGAAATTTTCATAGGAACTTGCCAATTCGAATTAGATATCAAGGTAATGAAGAAAACTTGTTCTGATTGAAATTACAAGATGAAAGGTCTGTTAGTTACTAGTGCATATCTATATAACACATTGTTAAATTTCATCAATGTAAACTAAAATTGATAAAGTTTAGTTTCATGGATTGGATCAATCCAATTACACTTTAATAATATGTATTTCAACCTATGAGCAAATATAGCTTCAATGATGTTTTTCAATTGGCCATAGTAATAACTAAAATTGACAGATGGAAAAACAATGTCATAATTTTTTATTTTTCATTTTTCATCAACATATTTAATGTGAATATGAAATTCATTAAAATATAAAGCTTTATAGAAATGAGATATTATAGATGGACCATCAGTTAGTTGGTTAAATTCTTTAGTTAGTGTAAGGTCACCTAACTCCTACAGGTTATGGAATTATACATTTCATAGAATTCCATAAAACATGATGCAGAAATAAATAAGTACTATGATTCAATCATAATGAAAATACATTTATACGTACAAAATTATTTAACCAATCATGAAATGGTTTATAATGGGACTATTGAATCTAATAATCACTAGTGTGATACATCTCTTTTTTTAGCTCATTAATGTGTTTCCTGCAAATGATAATTCCATTTTTCAATGATCTACTTCTATATGCAAAAAAACATGTAAATTTTTAATAGTAAAAGTGATAAGGCACTTTTGGAAACAATCGTGCAACTGATGGAGTATTGAACAAGATGTATCAATGATATTGTACCTATTTGATGTTGTCCATATCAAATATAGTCCCTTATCCAACTATCCAATCATGAATTTGAGAGGTATTATCTAAATTTGTTTCAACATTGGTAAGATATTCAATTCAAAAAGTAGTACATTCATCCATAAAATAACCATTGGATATTGATACCTTCGGACGATCTTTATTACATACAAATCATTTTAATGTACTCTATTGGAAAACTAACCTATACCCATGATTTGAAACCATGGGTATATCCCATAAAACCATGGGTATAGTCTATACCCATGGTTTCATGAACCGTGGTCTACTGAGGCATTGGTATAGACCTATACCCATGTTTTTTAACAAACTTTGGGTATAGGACATATAAATTATGGTATACCCACGGTTTGGAGAATCGTGGGTATAGATTTATAATATAAAATAGTAAGAACCTATACCCATGGTTCTCCAAACCATGGGTATAGGCCCCATTCCCTTTTCACATCCCCCTGAATCTTCCTTAACATCCCCTTCATATCCCCCTTGAAGCCCCCTTCACAGCCCCCCTACAACCCCCTTCCAACCCCCCTATAGCCCCCACCCACCCACCCCACCCCTTCTAGCCCCCCTGTAGCCCCTTTCAATCCCCCCTACATCCCCCTTCATATCCCCTTCCACCCCCCTTCACATCCCCTTCCATCCCCCTTCACAGCCCCCTTGAAGTAGTTCTAAAAAGGTTGTGAACAAAATCATATATCTAAATTCATGAGAGAGGGATGAAGGATCACTTAGAGTATTACTAATAGTTTCATTTTAGATGAATAAGAAGGACAACTGCAAAGGAATACCATTACTGCATCTAGCCGACTCTATTTGTGAAGAGGAGGTTTGGGAGAAAAGTGAAAGAGTTTAATTTAAACATCTAGGTAGAAGAGGATAATGTTCCACAGAATAATTTTACATTGTAATTATCCCCATCCAAATAAAAATTGTTTTTTGTGATTGATAGAAAGAAAATGATATAAAGAAGAAAGAGAGAGGGAAGAAAAGGTACAGATTAATGTAGAATCACCTAGATATGTAGATTCAATATATCTTAAATGGATAAGGACATGTAAAAATCCTCATGTGTTAGAAATGATACAAATCATGAATAGAGCTAGAATTTTTAGCCAACAAGAGTCATCGACAAGTTGTTGAAAGAGACCAAATGTGCTGAAGATAACCTACAAGTGGTTGAAAGATCCTAGACTCATGGATGTTAATAAGTGGTATTAAAATTTATATGTATAAGTTGTATGCCAAAGGGAGAGTAATAATTCTCTAAATATGGAAAGTGGTAATTATGTTGAAAATTGATGGAGCTTTAGATCACATATCAAATGGGGAGCTTAGTTTATTTAAATCCAATGTTTTAGTTATTCCCAATAAGTGGAATGGTTTCAATAATAATATGAAGTACACTTACCTAAAAATAAAATATAATTTTTTCTTAACAAAGGTGGATTAGAGTTGATAAAGCTACCCTCATAGTGTTCAGTGATAAAGGAATATAATGAAGAGGGAAATATAGAGAAAGAGACACTTTTCATTTTATTGAAAAAGGGGAGTAAGAAGAATGAACTATAAATGTATACACTATTATGGAGTAGAGTTTATGGTATTATTGTCAAAAAATCTAAAGGTATGGGATGTTTAAAGAAGAAGGTTTGTTCTATATTTATTGAAAAAAAATTGTATTTTTTTGAAAATAAGGGAAGATCATCATTGTGAAATTTTTGACAATGACTGTCGATTGGGATTTGTTGTTGAAATGGTTGATGTATGAGAATAAATTAAAGAATTGGTGATATTTGAAAAAATATGGAGTTGTTTATGATACATGGGAACCACATTTTGTGGAGAATGAAAAACAATAATATACATGGAATTGGAGCCTGAGGATGATCATGAAAGATCTGGTGATGATGGATTGAAGCAAATATAATATCTATGTGGAATTAGTTGTTGTTTTAGAGGGATATGTTTTTTGGTAGATAAATATTTGGAGTGGTATTCAATATTTGGAGTGTGATATTCAATTTGGATTTGATGGAACACTATAATATTATATTGGAATAAGTAACAGAAAACATTGTCTTATTTGGAAAAGATTAATGGATGTTTGGTAAAGGAAGAGATTATAATTCCACAACAGTGTCTATCATACTATAATGGATTTCATGTAAGAAAAATATAATGATATATAAGATTATTTATGGATAGGTCATGTTGTAAGAGTATATGTGACACTACAAGGATAACTATAGATGACTAAATAAATCTAGTGTTGGAAGAGTGTTGCTCCATGAAGGAAGAGACAAAGTTGAAACCTATTCTAGGTATGAAAAATATACACTGATGGATGATTGGATGAATTGTGAAGGAAGAGAATAAGGTGAAAACTAGTCTTGTATAAGTGTAAACCAAGGTTATGTAATAGTAAACCTCTCCAAAACCTGTCATGTTCAAAAATAAATCAAGGTATTTTAATAATAACTACTTGAGTGCCACACCATGAATGATATCATTACATTATAATGGGGTCTAAATGAGATAATATAGTTAGTGAAGTGAGGGTTGTGTGATTTTTCCATGCTAAAAAACTGATCTGTGAGAAATGGGTGCAATTATGGAGCATGAATATAGATTGGATCACACTACAATAAAAATTTCATGTCAAAGACAAGTGAGATTTGGAGAAGAGAAAGAAATGGTTACACCTCAACATTATAATTACGTTATGAGGATTGTGATTTTTTCACCATGGAATGAAAACCTATAGAATACTAAAATATGAGGGAACATCACAACTTGAAGACCACACCATAATAGGTCTGAATTTTTAGAATATTTGAGATGATCATGCTATAGTTTTCAATTCATTTTAAATAAGATTCATCTAGATTTTGTGGATTTTTTATTTAATCAATTTACATGTCACAATAGAGGTTGTCTTTCTGAAATTTGGTTGAATTCAAAGTGGATCAAACTATAGTGAGGAATTTAATGTTGTGAGGATTAATTTTCAAGAATAACTTGAAGATTTTTTTTGAATTTAAAGAGATGAAGAATTGGATTGAGAGTCAGGGGTTTGAATCAACTTAAAGAGGTGTGTTTTGAAAACTCTAAATGACTGGGACACATGTCTTAATCCTAGAGTATTAGAGGAAAGAATATTGATCCCAAAAATTTATGAAAGGGTTGGAGTTTTGAAGAGAATCATAAAACATCACACAACATCTTTGGAGTTAAATATAAGGAGAAAATATTATCATATCCATTTTTTGAGATAAGAAAAAAGAGAGAAACAATTTATATCTAGTTTACACATAGGATAACAGATCCAAGAAGTATAGATGAGTTCTATTCCTATATCTGGTTTATTAGAGGAAGAGACTTAAAGATGAAGAAGTGCTATTAAAATATATGATTGTTGAAGAAATCTAGTAAAAAGGGATTATTTTGATGTTGAATAATCTTAATTTTAAAGAGGTATTGTTTCTATTTTATGCATTTAGAATATAAATAACTGGACCTTATATCAAGAGGTAATTCTCATATATCTTTAGATGTCATAGAATTAACTCTTTACAAGGAATTTTTCACATCTAACTTTAGAAGTTTGGAAGTGAAACAAAGTGAAGCATAATAGAGAATCTATTCTTGAATCAAGCATGTAAGGTGAATTAGTAACTTTTTTTGATACAAAAGTGACATTCATGTCTATAAATTTTTTAAGACACCCTCAAATGTATAAACTAATAAAAACCTTATCTATAGGAATGTATGAATGAGAAGAAGAGAGATTTCCCCTTTTGTGAGGAGTGGAATATCCATAAACCTTATAAAGATAGTGTGTCTTATCATGAATTGATCATGATTGAAACTTATATCAATATAATTTGAGTATAAAGTATTTTGACTCTTTGAAAAATCTTCGTTGTAGCCCAGTGCGGGTGAACCAAGTAAAATCCTCATGTGTTTTGGTTTTAAAACAAGTGTTGTTTGTTTTGAAATCAGTTTTGGAGACGTTTTAAAATAACCATGTCATGTAAGGGCCTAAGGTTTGAATTTTGAAATGATTTCAATTTGGTTTTGGATGAAATAAGGCTCAATTTTAATGCTTCCTTGGTTTTTAAAATGTGTATTTTATAAAATATTGATTGTCTTAGTAAATAATGTGTGTTTTTTCCCTTGTGAAGGGAAAACATGGTGGGATTTTAGGGACATGACCACATAAGGGTCTATGTCTCATGTTGTTTGATGTGTGCCCCTCCCTCAAAAAGATCTAGTGTAAAAGTATATTGTTCTTCATTGGGTTTTTTTCAATTTATTATTTATTTTTATCCCCTACCCATGAAGTTAGTTGATGGTTTGATCATTCAAGGTCAGTTTTCTTTTGGAATCTTTCATGGTCTCTAGTTTAGGAATCACCACTTAGGAACGATTTCTCCTACAAATAATTAATTAAAAAAACAGTGGGAAATAAATAAAATTTCGGCATGACCCATCCATATGTCGGAAATCCATGCTGAAGGAAAATAAAATAAATAGAAGAAACATAGTAAAACTAGGAAAAAAATGAGACACACTATTAATCCCTCAACTACCCCAATCTCCATCCCCTACAAAGAAAACTGCGTAGTCACATCTAGTGCCCTTCTGGGACCATTCGTAGATTATAAGTATCCTTCATCCATAGAAAGTGGTAAAATGCCTAAATGGATTATGTGATAAAAAAAACTAAACTATGACATACCTTTCTTCTGTGATTAAACAAGTCACCACCCAACATATAAGAACCACAACACCCCATGGGTCCAATAATGTTCCTGCAAGCAAGGGGAAAATGAATCCAAGTTTCAAAATAATATTGTCAAATAGTAGATTACTATAACTACTGGAAAATGGTGTTTTCACAAGGCTTTTATCCCAATGGTTTACAAAAACCGTTGGGAAAGGGAGACTATACCAACAGTTTAACAAAACCGTTGGTATAGGCCTATTTGTAGGATCCATTACCAACGGTTCTAGAGAACCGTTGGGAAAGGATCATTTGTAGGAGGCTTTACCAATGGTTCTACATAACCATTGGGTAAAGCCTGTTTTTCAGGGGATTTTACCAATGGTTATATATAAACTGTTGGGATAGGCACTCTTTACCAACAATTTTTAAAAACCGTTGGGAAAAGTTTTCCCCAATTAGCAGCCCCTCCTCATTCGCGAATAGAACTGAATGTGCAGCAGCAGCAGGCCATCCTCGCTCGACTTCCCCCATCCGAACTGCTAAATCTCCATCAGATCCATCTCAAATCAGGTATTTTCTTCTTTCTACACTTAAAATCTTTAATTGTTACCTTATTATTATTGTTATTCATCTAATATTTTAGTTTTGTGTTTTGATTTTGATGTGTATGTTTTTTTTCTTGTTTTGATTTAACCTAGATTTTCTCCATCTCATTGGAACCATTTAATTAATTAAATATTTAACCCTCCATCCAAGGTGGGGGGCTGTCTGGGGTGGGGGGTGTCCGAGGGGTTGGGGGTGTCCGGGGGTGGGGGCTGTCCGGGTGGTGCGGGGGCTGTATGGGGGGTGGGGGCTGTCAGGGGGGTGGGGGCTGTCCGGGGGTTGAGGGGTTGTTCGGGGGGTGGGGGAGCTGTCTGGGGGTGGGGGAGCTGTCCGGCTGGGGGTGGGGGTGTTTCTGGGGTGTTGTGGGAATGTCCATGGTGGGGGGTTGTCCGGGGTGGGGGGATGTTCGGGGTGGGGGTCTGTCTGGGGTGAGGGGGGTTTTCCGGGTTGAGGGGGGCTGTCCGGGGGGTGGTCGGGCTGTCCGGGTGGTGCGGGGGCTTTTCGGGGGTGGGGGCTGTCTGGGGGGTGGGGGGCTTTCAGGGGGTGGGGGCTGTCTGGGGTGGGGGCTGTCTGGGGTGAGGGGGAGGGGATTTCCGGGGGTTAGGGGGCTTTCTGGGGTGAGGGGGGCTTTCCAGGGTGAGGGAGGGTTGTCCGGGGGGGTCAGGGGGGGTTGTCCAAGGGTTGGGGGCTGTCTGGGTTGAGGGGGGCTGTTTGAGCGGTGGTTGCGCTGTCCGGGTGGTGTGAGGGGCTGTTTGGGTGGTGCGGGGGGCTGTTCAGGGGGTGGGTGATTTCTGGAGGTGGGGGTTTGATAGAGCACTGTCGTGGGCGCCCTCAAATGATTAATGTAATTTGGGGTACTTAGGTGCAGCAGAATGGCTGACCAAGGTCGTCTCTCAAAGGAGGAAGTGAATTTTACAACTTATTAGAGGTATTCTAAAAAAATAAAATAAAATATAATAGAATAAAAACACTACTTTAAAGGATTGGGGTTTTTTGTAGTTTATGAATCTATAAGAATTTTGCTGGAAGAAGATTGTATAATTTTTTTTGTTTTTAGTTTTGAAATGAATTTCGATTAAAATGACACAACAAGAAGATGTTTTTTTAGAAATATATTTAAAAGGCGTAATCGATCCAACTCTACCTCTTCATTCAGTTATTAATCATTATCATTTAAATCAATATCCACTTAATTATGATCCCCTAATTTGTTATCCCTCAAACCCTATAAGAGTTAACTTAACCACAAAGATGAAATTACTTAAACCCTAGGCTAGCTTCGGAACACGCAATCGCAGCACCCTGCTTTGATTGTTGTTCTAAGGATAGCTTATGGTCAGTGGTTAATTAGAGCACATAAACATTCTGGAAGTTAGGATGAATTGTGTTTAGGGATTTATATTTGAACTCTACTAATTTATCCCATGTAGTCTTGTATTACCGATTAAGATTACGCTCTCACAATTTACACAAAATCCCGACCTCGCGTGTTTTTGTGTTAATTGTGCAATTGCTTGCTTAGTTTCTTGTAATTTAAAAACACAATTCATGGATTATATTATGTGAATTACATTATCTCATTGATTCAAAATAATTAAATGAAGAGGGTAGAAGATAGATCGATTACTAAAAGACTACTCTTCCATGGGTGGCGTAATCATCGTAGAAGCGTTTTGCATGTGCAAAGGTTTATAATGGGTATAACCCAATAACGCTTATACTCAAGAATTCCAGACCTAAGAGGAAGTTTAAGAGAAGAAGAAATTTAAACAAAACAGAAGAAAATAGAAGAAATAAAAGAAGAACAAATAATTTTATTACACAAATGAAAACATTACAAAATGAAGAAGAGAAGGAGGCTTCGATGAGGGGATCCTTGCTTCAAGAGCTACCCCTCTTACAATGGTTGGAGAATTTGGGTGAAACAAATTCTCCTCTGCCTCCAATCTCCCAACATACGTCCCAACCCCTCCAAATGAGAAAAAATAAAATTTATAGAGGGGCGGGGAGGAGAGGTTACAAGTGGTTTCAAGTGTGAATGTGGAAATTCGGCCAAATATTTTATTCCAACTTGCACCGCCCATTTGACCACAAAACGCGTGAATTGGCCGGCCTTCCCGAAGGATCAAATGTGAGTATATGGGTCCTCTATCTCCTATCCAAATATGGGCTCAATACAGGCCCATATGAAGGATTTATGGCCGAAATACAGAAGCTTCTCCATTCTGGCGAGCCCAGCCCAACTTTGACTTCATGGACCAATTTCAACAACCAAATGAACTTTTTAGCTCTAGTGTCCTGAATAAACGTTGTATATAATTAAGTTATAAACATTGTTACAAAATTTTAAATTAAAATAATAAATATAAAAATATTTATCTTCTAAATACTACAGTGAACTATAAAGGGTAAAACTGGAATTTTCATCAAATATTCAAATGAATGATCTAATCCCAAATACTTTCTAATTAAACATATTTAACACAATGTGAGGAAATTATATCATTTATTATCAATAAAATATTCAATAAAATAGTGTTTTATCAACTCCCCCACACTTACCCTTTTGCACTCCTGGGCAAAACCTCATGTCTAGTAAATATCAATATCAAATCAAAACCAATTTTAAAACACATATCCTTGAGATCAATAAATTTCCCACAAAGAATCAAAAGATATCATGCCTCATTAAAAACATTATTTCAAGTTCTCCATTTATATCATTCAATATATTTCCACTTCATTTATCCTCCCATGCACAAAACACTTACCTCGCTTGAATTTTCTCTCATCACTCAAATATCAATTTTTTTGCAATGTCTTTCTCATCCAAACTCATACAAGGGTCACCATAGGCTTGATAGATTCCTACATCACTAACTTATGTGAGTCAAGGACATATGTTTATCATGAGGACTTTTCAGGGTTGTTCTGTGGCTTTCGGTTGGTAGGATTAAGATGTGAAAAACTCTGAGGCTGAATGAGGAGGGCTTGACTCTTTTGAAGCAAAATTGCATTAATCAAATTTTCACTTAAATATGGTCTTCTCTTTAATCCCCATAGTATCAATTCAGCTCCATCGTCATGAAAAGTCATGAAAGGTTTACACCATTCATCATTTCAGCATAAAAAATGTCAATCTTCTCAAACATGATTTTCTTGAAAGCTCCAGATGGGCACAGCTTTCCACCTCAATTAGAAGCTCCAGAAAAGGTACAGCTTCACTTGTCATGAAAGCTCTAGAAAAGGCACAGCTTTCAATATAATGACTTTCTTTAGCAGCAAACACATCTCTTCAGAATTTAATTTTCCACCCAAAGTATCACATAATTTGGTGGCACAACACAAGACAGCTTCCCCCACACTTAAGCTCAACTAGATTATGCAATTTCACTTCAAGAGTTGGTTGGATAGGGAAAATTGGCTTGTAATGTGGCTTAACCTAACAGGCTATGCATGGATTCTAAGGGCTACAAGGATTAAATATTCAAGGTAGGCCATTATAAAAAAGGATTCTTTGAAATAGGGGATTTAATACCAAACAAATGCCTCAATCATTTAAACATATGTACCTCAAACCCTCAAGTTTTGACAGGAATAGATCAAATTCTGGTTAAATCAAGCATGGTTTGGTTCTCTCAAGAAGTGAGGTGAATGTAAAGAATATGAAAATAATGGTTCAGAAGCCTCACAGGAAAGTGATTTCAAATATAAAGACAGTGAGATTGGCATGGGATTCAAAATTCAGCGTACTTTTCATGAAATTACTAAATATTTGAACTTGAAACAAAGTCATTTCAGCATTCATTTAAGATTAGTTTCAAGGGGTAAATTGTTTCACTTATTGATATGGATTTAAAAATGGTTATGAGAATCATCTCAGCTCAAAAGTTTCAAAAACACACAGAAAATTGTAAAATAAACACACAAAATTTGAAAAACACACAAATTTTTTTTTTGGGTTTTTTTTTTGAACTGGAAAGCAATTGAAATTACTAAACTAAAAGGTTCCCTCCCCCACACTTAAAATATTGCATTTTCCTCAATGTGAACCTATGAGATGATATATGCACATGAAATATAGAATTTTTAAATAGGACAAATAATATAAAAGTGAAAGGGTTAGGAACAGCCTGATGTGCTCAAGTGATGATGGGGTCATGCAGTATGATTAAATCCACTGCATCAGTAGGAAGTCCCTCAATGTATCTCTTTAAACGTTTCCCATTGACTGTAAAGCTCCTTCCAGTGTCCTCTTGTGTGATCTCCACTGCACCATAAGGAAAAACGTTAGTCACAACATAAGGACCTAACCATCTGGAACGCAACTTACCAGGCATCAGCTTCAGTCGTGAACTGTAGAGAAGGACTTTCTCTCCAACATGAAACTCCCTTTGTTGGATCATTTTGCCATGAGCTGCTTTTGATCTTTCCTTGTAGAGCCTTGAGTTCTCATATGATGATAATCTAATCTCCTCAAGCTCTTGAATTTGCAGCTTCCTTTGGATTCCAGCTTGGGCCAAATCCATGTTGCATTTCTTTATAGCCCAATAAGCCTGATGCTCGACTTCCACTGGGAGATGACATGCTTTCCCAAAAACAATCCGAAATGGGGACATACCAATGGGGGTCTTGTATTCTGTTCTATAAGCCCACAACGCATCATCCAAGCACTTACTCCAATCCTTCCTATTTGGTTGCACGGTTTTCTCCAAGATTTGTTTCAACTCACGATTTGAAACCTCAGCCTAGCCATTTGTTTGGGGGTGGTATGGTGTTGATGTTTTGTGTGTCACCCCATACTTTCGATAGAGGGAAGCAAAATTCCTATTGAAAAAGTGTGTCACTTGGTCACTGATGATGGCCTTTAGTACTCCAAACCTGCAGAAAATTTGAGCCTTGACAAAATCCACTACAACATGAGAATCGTCAGTCCTGGTGGCCTTGGCCTCCACCCATTTACTCACATAATCAACAGAAACCAAAATATACAAAAATCCAAATGAACTAGGAAAAGGACCCATAAAATCAATGCCCCATACATCAAAAATCTCACAGAATAGTATGGGTTGTTGGGTCATCTCATGTCTCTTAGAAATGTTCCCAGTGTGTCGGCAACGAGAGCATGACTTACAAAACACATGGGCATCATGGAATAATCTAGGCCAATATAATCCAGAGTCCAAAACCTTCCTAGCTGTCCGTTGGGGTCCAAAGTGTCCACCACAAGCAAGTGTATGACAGAAATGCAAAACAGACTCAAACTCATGATCGGGAACACACCTCCTAATGACTTGGTCACTACACATGCGCCAGAGGTAAGGATCATCCCACACATAAAACCTAGACTCACTTTTTAATTTTTGGACTTGATGTTTCTTTAAATTTACGGGGATTTCAGAGGCAACAATGTAGTTCACTAAATCAGCATACCAAGGATGCATACCTGAGATGGAATAAAGATGCTCATCGGGAAAAGTGTCCTGAAGTGGTACCTGGTCCAAGGTGTCATCCTCTAGTGTGTGAGTAATCCTACTCGTGTGGTCCGCCACCAAATTCTCTGACCCCTTCTTGTCCTTTATATCAAGGTCAAACTCTTGAAGAAGGAGCATCCAACGGATAAGTCGTGGCTTTGCATCTCGCTTCTTTAGGAGGTACCTCAAAGCTGCATGGTCAGAAAAAACAACTACTTTAGAGCTCAATAAATATGAATGGAATTTATCTAAAGAAAATATGACAGCAAGAAACTCCTTTTCCGTGGTTGTGTAGTTTGATTGGGCTGAATCCAATGTCCTTGATGCATAGGCAATCACATGTGAACATCCTTCCTCCCTCTGAGATAAGACAGCTCCAACCGCGAAGTTGGAGGCGTCACACATAAGCTCAAATGGAAGGTCCCACCGTGGGGGTTATATGATAGGTGGAGTGGTCAGACACTTTTTTAGCTCGTCAAAGGAAGTCCTACAAGAATCATCAAACCCAAAATAAGAATCTTTTTGAAGTAATCGTGACATAGGAAGAGCGATCTTACTAAAATCTTTGATGAAGCGCCGATAAAATCCTACATGCCCTAGGAAAGATCTAACATCACGCACACATGAAGGATAGGGTAAGGATGAAATAATGTTTACCTTAGATCTATCAACCTCTATCCCATGTTTTGACACTACATGCCCTAAGAAAATGCCATGCTCTACCATAAAATGACACTTTTCAAAGTTCAGGACCAGATTCTTCTCAATACAACGATTCAACACCTTTCCCAAACTACTTAGACATTCATCAAATGAAGACCCATACACTGTAAAATCATCCATAAATACCTCCATGCAGGTCTCAATAAAATCAGAAAAAATACTCATCATACATCTCTGGAAGGTACCTGGGGCGTTGCAAAGTCCAAATGGAATCCTCCGGTAGGCAAATGTGCCAAAGGGACAGGTGAATGTAGTCTTCTCCTGATCCTCTATAGCCATAGGAACATGAAAATATCCAAAAAATCCATCCAAGAAACAATAGTGTGTTTTCCCAGCTAGTCTCTCGAGCATTTGATCAATAAATGGGAGGGGGGAATGGTCCTTGCGAGTGGTCTGATTTAGTTTCCTATAATCAATACACACACGCCAACTGTTTTGCACCCTCATTGGAACTAAATCATCTTTCTCATTTTTAACAAGAGTAAAACCAGTTTTCTTAAGCACAACCTGAATTGGACTTACCCACTGTGAGTCAGAAATAGGGTAAATTATACCTGCCTCGAGCAATTTTTCAACTTCTTTTTTAACAACTTCCAGGAGGGTGGGATTAAGTCTCCTTTGTGGCTCTCTCACCGGTTTAGCCCCATCCTCCAAGAGAATCCTATGCATGCAAATGGAGGGGCTAATACCTGATATGTCAGCCAAGGTCCACCCAACCGCCCTGATGTTCTCCCTCAAAATATTCAAAAGCTTTTCTTCATGTTCAAAAGGGAGATTGTTATCAATGATAATAGGTAATCTCTCACCACTCAACAAGTATGAGTATTTCAGATTTAGTGGCAATAGCTTGAGTTCTAATGAAGGAGGGTGTAGTATGGATGGAGAAATTGATGCAACAAACATATCTGCACAATGAACATCAGTATCAGAATAAAAATCATCACAATCAGAGAATAAAGTACCAAATCCATCAGCATACTCAATAGTCATGTCATAATCAGAGTTCACATGATCAAAATCAGAATATGATTCCATTTCAAAATCAAATCTTAGAGAGTCTTCTTCCTTAAAAACGGGTGGAGAAGTACTCTTAGACATCAAACTAGAACCAATACTCATAATCTCCCTAAGCATAGGACAATCCAATTCCATGATGTTTTTACTTGGTGGTTCAAAATGGGAGATAACAAAAGAAGAATGGTCCTCTAAGGGGTACTTCATGGAATCCATAACATTAAATATCACAACTTCATCTCCAAACTCCATGGAAAGTGTACCCTCATTGACATTTATGATAGTTTTTTCAGTTTTGAGGAAGGGTCTACCTAAGATAATGGGGGCATGAGAACTTACCTGATCATCCTCCATGTTAAGCACATAGAAGTCTGCTGGAAAGATCATGTCTCTTACCCGAACAAGTACATCCTCAAGAACTCCCGCTGGATATGCCATAGCTCTATTCGCCAATTGCACCACTACTCTTGTTGGCTTAAACTCACCAACCTGCAAGGAAGAGAATACAGAGTGAGGCATCACATTTATTGAAGCTCCTAAATCACAAAGAGCATCAGAGAAATGCAACTCCCCTATGGTACATGGGATGGTGAATGTCCTAGGATCCTTGCACTTTGTTGGAATTGCTAGAGTTGGTGTAATGAGTGTCGAGACATTCCTTCCAAGGTTGATCCTCTCATTTCCCTTGAGCCCTCTTTGATTGGTACAAAGTTCTTTTAAGAATTTTGCATACCTTGGAATTTGCTTAATGGCTTCAAGTAGAGGAATGTTGATCTCCACACGCTTGAATGTGTCCAAAACCTCCTTTTGTATTGCTTCTTCAGCCATCTTCTTGGTTTGAACAACCCTGTTTGGAAAATGAAGGGGTTTAGGAGGTACATCATCAATCTTTTTCTTACCTTTATCTTTCTCCTTGGATTTATCATCAGTTGGTATGGAATGCGGCTTCTCTAGAGTAGAGGTGAATCCCGGTGGAATGGTAGGTCCATATGTATCATTCATTTGCTTCCCACTTCTCAATGTGATGGCACTAACATTCCCCTTTGGATTTGGAGTGGGTTGGGAAGGTAGATTTCTAGAATTCTTACTCACAAGTTCCTGGAGGGCGGTGGCAATCTGACTCATTTGAGTCTTCAACTCTCTCAGCTCCGAACCTTGACTCTTAAGCTCATTCTGTTGATTAAGAACAATTTGTTTCAAAATACCATCAGTGTTAGAGTCTACCTTGTGTTGGATATTCCCTTGTTGCTGACTCGTTGATGTTTGAGCTTCGAATCTCCTTTGGGGTTGTTGGAAACCCTGTTGGTAAGGTGGAGGCTGCTGGAAGTTTGGTTGAAAAGGGGGCCTTTATTGTTGTCCAGAGACATACCTCATGTCTGAATGATCTTTCCACCCATGGTTGTATACTGTATCAAACTTCTTTTTGGGATATGGTTGTTGTTGTTGCTGCTGAAATGGTCTCCCAGGGAACACTGCTGCACAATCTTCTGTCTCTTGTAGTTGTGAGCAACAGTCAGTTGGGTGGCCTGTCTCAATGCAAATGCCACAT
The DNA here is from genome assembly GCA_963277665.1 of Viscum album. NCBI lineage: Eukaryota > Viridiplantae > Streptophyta > Magnoliopsida > Santalales > Viscaceae > Viscum > Viscum album. Next base: position 836,907,544 of record OY728139.1, on the reverse strand, counting down.
GGCCTTGAAGGAGGGGGTTGGGATGTCTTTTGAGCCAATGAAATCTACCTCACCATAGTTGTCAATTCTTCTAACTTAGTATCAATCAAATGACTTTCAAGAGAATAAGGACTTACTTGATGTACTCCTCGAACATGTGGTGTACCTCTATCACCGAATTGTTGAGAGTTTTAGGACATTTTGTCGATCAATGCTCGTGCAGCTACTGGTGTCTTGTCCACCAATGCTCCTCCATCTACAGCATCCACCATGCTCCTCTCCATGGGTGTGAGTCCTTCATAGAAGTACTGAATGAGGAGTTGCTCACTGATTTGGTGATGTGGACATCTTGCACACAGCTTTTTGAATCTCTCCCAATACTCATACATTGACTCTCCTTGTGCTTGCTTGATCCCTGAAATCTCCTTTCGAATGGATGTGGTCCTTGATGCTAGAAAAAATCTCTGCAAGAAAAGACGTTTCAAATCGTTCCAACAAGTTACATCTTCGGGTTGTAAATAATACATCCAGTCTTTTGCAGCTCCATCAAGTGAGAATGGGAATGCTCTTAATTTGATTTGATCTTCAGAAACATTTCTTGGTTTAAGGGTTGAGAAAACCACATTAAATTCTTTCAAATGTTTATTGGGATCCTCACCAGAGAGGCCATGAAACTTTGGAAGTAAGTGAATTAACCCAGATTTCATTTCAAAGTCCGATTCGAGATTTGGGTATGCAATATAATTTGGTTGATAGTTAATATCAGGTGCAGCCAATTCTCGAATGGTTCTATTAAGTTCATTTCCATTGTTTTCAGCCATTGGTTCCTCTTTTATGTTTGAATTTGAATAGCTTCCAATTTCAATGTTTCCAGAAGAGAGGAATTCACTAACTGGTTGAATATTGAAACTTCCCGTAAACTGAGAATTTTTGATTCGATCCCTAAGGCTATGTTCAATCTCAGGGTCAAGATCTATGAGATCTTCGGGATTAGTTCGTGTCATAGATCAAATAAAAATAAAAAGAAAGAAAGTGGACCATATTAAAATAAAAAAGAGAAGTTTGAGTTGATGGTCCAAAAAGAAGTAGAAGAATTTAAAAGAAGAGGAAGAAAAATCAGATTGGGTAAAGAAGGAAGAAAGAAGAGAGGAAGAGAATAAAATGTAAAATAAAATAAATACCTCTAATTGGTTGAAATAATTACTTGCCTCCCCGGCAATGGCGCCAATTTGATAGAGTGCTGTCGTGGGCACCCTCAAATGATTAATGTAATTTGGGGTACTTAGGTGCAGCAGAATGGCTGACCAAGGTCGTCTCTCAAAGGAGGAAGTGAATTTAACAACTTATTAGAGGTATTCTAAAAAAATAAAATATAATAGAATAGAATAAAAACACTACTTTAAAGGATTGGGGTTTGTTGTAGTTTATTAATCTAGAATAAGTTTGCTGGAAGAAGATTTTATAATTTTTTTTGTTTTTAGTTTTGAAATGAATTTCAATTAAAATGACACAACAAGAAGATGTTTTTTTAGAAATCTATTTAAAAGGCGTAATCGATCTAACTCTACCTCTTCATTCACTTATTAATCATTATCATTTAAATCAATATCCACTTAATAATGATCCCCTAATTTGTTATCCCTCTAACCCTACGAGAGTTAACTTAACCACAAAGATGAAATTACTTAAACCCTAGGCTAGCTTCGGAACACGCAATCGCAGCACCCTGCTTTGATTGTTGTTCTAAAGATAGCTTATGGTCAGTGGTTAATTAGAGAACATAACCATTTTGGAAATGAGGATGAATTGTGTTTAGGGATTTATATTTTAACTCTACAAATTTATCCCATGTGATCTTGTATTACCGATTAAGATTACGCTCTCACAATTTACACAAAATCCCGACCTCGCGTGTTTTTGTGTTAATTGTGCAATTGATTGCTTAGTTTATTGTAATTTAAAAACACAATTCATGGATAATATTATGTTAATTACAGTATCTCATTGATTCAAAATAATTAAATGAAGAGGGTAGAAGATAGATCGATTAATAAAAGACTACTCTTTCATGGGTGGTGTAATCATCGTAGAAGCGTTTTGCATGTGCAAAGGTTTATAATGGGTATAACCCAATAACGCTTCTACTCAAGAATTCCATACCAAAGAGGAAGATTAATTGAAGAAGAAATTTAAACAAAACAGAAGAAAAGAGAAGAAATAAAAGAAGAACAAAGAATTTTATTACACAAATGAAAACATTACAAAATGAAGAAGAGAATGAGGCTTCGATGAGGGGATCCTTGCTTCAAGAGCTACCCCTCTTACAATGGAATTTGGGTGAAACAAATTATCCTCTGCCTCCAATCTCCCAATACACGTCCCAACCCCTCCAAACAAGAAAAACTCCAATTTATAGAGGGGAGGGGAGGAGAGGTTACAAGTGGTTTCAAGTGTGACTGTGGAAATTCGGCCAAATATTTTATGCCAACTTGCACCGCCCATTTGACCACCAAAACGCGTTAATTGGCCAGACTTCCAGAAGGATCAAATGTGCGGATATGGGTCATCTATCTCCTCTCCAAATATGGGCTCAATACAGGCCCATATGAAGGATATATGGCCGAAATACAGAAGCTTCTCCATTCTGGGGAGCCCAGCCCAACTTTGACTTTATGGCCCAATTTCAACAACAAAATGAACTCTTTAGCTCTAGTGTCCTGAATAAAAGTTGTAGATAATTAATCTATAAACACTGTTACAAAATTTAAAATTCAAATAATAAATATAAAAATATTTATCTTCGAAATACTACAGTGAACTATAAAGGGTAAAACTGGAATTTTCATCAAATATTCAAATGAATGATCTAATCCCAAATACTTTCTAATTAAACATATTTAACACAATTTGAGGAAATTATATCATTTATTATCAATAAAATATTCAATAAAATAGTGTTTTATCAACTCCCCCACACTTACCCTTTTACACTCCTGGGCAAAACCTCATGTCTAGTAAATATCAATATCAAATCAAAACCAATTTTAAAACACATATCCTTGAGATCAATCAATTTCCCACAAAGAATCAAAAGATATCATGCCTCATTAAAAACATTATTTCAAGTTCTCCATTTATATCATTCAATATATTTCCACTTCATTTATCCTCCCATGCACAAAACACTTACCTCGCTTGAATTTTCTCTCATCACTCAAATATCAATTTTTTTGCAATGTCTTTCTCATCCAAACTCATACAAGGGTCACCATAGGCTTGATAGATTCCTACATCGCTAACTGATGTGAGTCAAGGACATATTTTTATCATGAGGACTTTTCAGGTTTGTTCTGTGGCTTTCGGTTGGTAGGATTAAGATGTGAAAAACTCTGAGGTTGAATGAGGAGGGCTTGACTCTTTTGAAGCAAAATTGCATTAATCTAATTTTCACTTAAATATGGTCTTCTCTTCAATCCCCATAGTATCAATTCAGCTCCATCATCATGAAAAGTCATGAAAGGTTTACACCATTCATCATTTCAGCATAAAAAATGTCAATCTTCTCAAACATGATTTTCTTGAAAGCTCCAGATGGGCACAGCTTTCCACCGCAATTAGAAGCTCCAGAAAAGGCACAGATTCACTTGTCATGAAAGCTCTAGAAAAGGCACAACTTTCAATATAATGACTTTCTTTAGCAGCAAACACATCTCTTCAGAATTTAATTTTCCACCCAAAGTATCACATAATTTGGTGGCACAACACAAGACAGCTTCCCCCACACTTAAGCTCAACTAGATTATGCAATTTCACTTCAAGAGTTGGTTGGATAGGGAAAATTGGCTTGTAATGTGGCTTAACCTAACAGGTTGTGCATGGCTTCTAAGGGCTATAAGGATTAAATATTCAAGGTAGGCCATTATAAAAAAGGATTCTTTGAAATAGGGGCTTTAATACCAAACAAATGCCTCAATCATTTAAACATATGTACCTCAAACCCTCAAGTTTTGATAGGAATAGATCAAATTCTGGTTAAATCAAGCATGGATTGGTTCTCTCAAGAAGTGAGGTGAATGTAAAGAATATGAAAATAATGGTTTAGAAGCCTCACAGGAAAGTGATTTCAAATATAAAGACAGTGAGATTGGCATGGGATTCAAAATTCAGCGTACTTTTCATGAAATTACTAAATATTTGAACTTGAAACAAAGTCATTTCAGCATTCATTTAAGCTTAGTTTCAAGGGGTAAATTGTTTCACTTATTGATATGGATTTAAAAATGGTTATGAGAATCATCTCAGCTCAAAAGTTTCAAAAACACACAGAAAATTGTAAAATAAACACACAAATTTTGAAAAACACACAAAAAAAATTTTTGGGTTTTTTTTTTAACAAGAAAGCAATTGAAATTACTAAACTAAAAGGTTCCCTCCCCCACACTTAAAATATTGCATTGTCCTCAATGTGAACCTATGAGATGATATATGCACATGAAATGCAGAATTTTTAAATAGGATAAATAATATAAAAGTGAAAGGGTTAGGAACAGCCTGATGTGCTCAAGTGGTGATGGGGTCATGTAGTGTGATTAAATCCACTGCATCAGTAGGAAGTCCCTCAATGTATCTCTTCAAACGTTTCCCATTGACTGTAAAGCTCCTTCCAGTGTCCTCTTGTGTGATCTCCACTGCACCATAAGGAAAAACGTTAGTCACAACATAAGGACCTAACCATCTGGAACGCAACTTACCAGGCATCAGCTTCAGTCGTGAACTGTAGAGAAGGACTTTCTCTCCAACATGAAACTCCCTTTGTTGGATCATTTTGTCATGTGATGATTTTGATCTTTCCTTGTAGAGCCTTGAGTTCTCATATGATGATAATCTAATCTCCTCAAGCTCTTGAATTTGCAGCTTCCTTTGGATTCCAGCTTGGGTCAAATCCATGTTGCATTTCTTTATAGCCCAATAATCCCGATGCTCGACTTCCACTGGGAGATGACATGCTTTCCCAAAAACAATCCGAAATGGGGACATACCAATGGGGGTCTTGTATGCTGTTCTATAAGCCCACAACGCATCATCCAAGCACTTGCTCCAATCCTTCCTATTTGGTTGCACGGTTTTCTCCAAGATTTGTTTCAACTCATGATTTGAAATCTCAGCCTGGCCATTTGTTTGGGGGTGGTATGGTGTTGATGTTTTGTGTGTCACCCCATACTTTCGATGGAGGGAAGCAAAATTCCTATTGCAAAAGTGTGTCACTTGGTCACTGATGATGGCCTTTGGTACTCCAAACCTGCAGAAAATTTGAGCCTTGACAAAATCCACTACAACATGAGAATCGTCAGTCCTGGTGGCCTTGGCCTGCACCAATTTACTCACATAATCAACAGCAACAAAAATATACAAAAATCCAAATGAACTAGGAAAAGGACCCATAAAATCAAAGCCCCATACATCAAAAATCTCACAGAATAGTATGGGTTGTTGGGGCATCTCATGTCTCTTAGAAATTTTCCCAGTGTGTTGGCAACGAGAGCATGAATTACAAAACACATGGGCATCATGGAATAATCTAGGCCAATATAATCCAGAGTCTAAAACCTTCCTAGCTGTCCGTTGGGGTCCAAAGTGTCCACCACAAGCATGTGTATGACAGAAATGCAAAACAGACTCAAACTCATGATCGAGAACACACCTCCTAATGACTTGGTCACTACACATGCGCCAGAGGTAAGGATCATCCCACACATAAAACCTAGACTCACTTTTTAATTTTTGGACTTGATGTTTCTTTAAATTTACGGGGATTTCAGAGGCAACAATGTAGTTCACTAAATCAGCATACCAAGGATGCATACCTGAGATGGAATAAAGATGCTCATCGGGAAAAGTGTCCCGAAGTGGTACCCGGTCTAAGGTGTCATCCTCTAGTGTGTGAGTAATCCTACTCATGTGGTCTGCCACCAAATTCTCTGACCCCTTCTTGTACTTTATATCGAGGTCAAACTCTTGAAGAAGGAGCATCCAACGGATAAGTCGTGGCTTTGCATCTGGCTTCTTCAGGAGGTACCTCAAAGCTGCATGGTCAGAAAAAACAACTACTTTAGAGCTCAATAAATATGAATGGAATTTATCTAAAGAAAATATGACAGCAAGAAACTCCTTTTCCGTGGTTGTGTAGTTTTATTGGGCTGAATCCAATGTCCTTGATGCATAGGCAATCACATGTGAACGTCCTTCCACCCTCTGAGATAAGACAGTTCCAACCGCGAAGTTGGAGGCATCACACATAAGCTCAAATGGAAGGTCCCACCGTGGGGGTTATATGATAGGTGGAGTGGTCAGACACTTTTTTAGCTCATCAAAGGAAGTCCTACAAGAATCATCAAACACAAAATCAGAATCTTTTTGAAGTAATCGTGACATAGGAAGAGCGATCTTACTAAAATCTTTGATGAAGCGCCGATAAAATCCTGCATGCCCTAGGAAAGATCTAACATCACGCACACATGAAGGATAGGGTAAGGATGAAATAATTTCTACCTTAGATCTATCAACCTCTATCCCATGTTTTGGCACTACATGCCCTAAGAAAATGCCATGCTCTACCATAAAATGACACTTTTCAAAGTTCAGGACCAGATTTTTCTCAATACAACGATTCAACACCTTTCCCAAACTACTTAGACATTCATCAAATGAAGACCCATACACTGTAAAATCATCCATAAATACCTCCATGCAGATCTCAATAAAATCAGAAAAAATACTCACCATACATCTCTGGAAGGTACCTGGGGCGTTGCAAAGTCCAAATGGCATCCTCCGGTAGGCAAATGTGCCAAAGGGACAGGTGAATGTAGTCTTCTCCTGATCCTCTGTAGCTATAGGAACCTGAAAATATCCAGAAAATCCATCCAAGAAACAATAGTGTGTTTTCCCAGCTAGTCTCTCGAGCATTTGATCAATAAATGGGAGGGGGAAATGGTCCTTGCAAGTGGTCTGATTTAGTTTCCTATAATCAATACACACACGCCAACTGTTTTGCACCCTCATTGGAACTAAATCATCTTTCTCATTTTTAACAACAGTAAAACCAGTTTTCTTAGGCACAACCTGAATTGGACTTACCCACTGTGAGTCAGAAATAGGGTAAATTATACCTGCCTCGAGCAATTTTTCAACTTCTTTTTTAACAACTTCCAGGAGGGTGGGATTAAGTCTCCTTTGTGGTTGTCTCACCGGTTTAGCCCCATCCTCCAAGAGAATCCTATGCATGCAAATGGAGGGGCTAATACCTGATATGTCAGCCAAGGTCCACCCAATCGCCCTGATGTTCTCCCTCAAAATATTCAAAAGCTTTTCTTCATGTTCAAAAGGGAGATTGTTAGCAATGATAATAGGTAATCTCTCACCACTCAACAAGTATGAGTATTTCAGATTTGGTGGCAATGGCTTGGGTTCTAATTAAGGAGGGTGTAGTATGTATGGATAAATTGATGCAAAAAACATATCTGCACAATGAACATCAGTATCAGAATAAAAATCATCACAATCAGAGAATAAAGCACCAAATCCATCAGCATAGTCAATAGTCATGTCATAATCAGAGTTCACATGATCAAAATCAGAATATGATTCCATTTCAAAATCAAATCTTAGAGAGTCTTCTTCCTTAAAAACGGGTGGAGAAGTACTCTTAGACATCAAACTAGAACCAATACTCATAATCTCCCTAAGCATAGGAAAATCCAATTCCATGATGTTTTTACTTGGTGGTTCAAAATTGGAGATAACAAAAGCAGAATGGTCCTCTAAGGGGTACTTCATGGAATCCATAACATTAAATATCACAACTTCATCTCCAAACTCCATGGAAAGTGTACCATCATTGACATTTATGATAGTTTTTGCAGTTTTGAGGAAGGGTCTACCTAAGATAATGGGGGCATGAGAACTTACCTGATCATCCTCCATGTTAAGCACATAGAAGTCTGCTGGAAAGATCATGTCTCTTACCCGAACAAGTACATCCTCAAGAACTCCCGCTGGATATGTCGTAGCTCTATTCGCCAATTGCACCACTACTCTTGTTGGCTTCAACTCACCAACCTGCAAGGAAGAGAATACAGAGTGAGGCATCACATTTATTGAAGCTCCTAAATTACAAAGAGCATCAGAGAAATGCAACTCCCCTATGGTACATGGGATGGTGAATGTCCTAGGATCCTTGCACTTTGTTGGCATTGCTAGAGTTGGTGTAATGAGTGTCGAGACATTCCTTCCAAGGTTGATCCTCTCATTTCCCTTGAGCCCTCTTTGATTGGTACAAAGTTCTTTTAAGAATTTTGCATACCTTGGAATTTCCTTAATGGCTTCAAGTAGAGGAATGTTGATCTCCACACGCTTGAATGTTTCCAAAACCTCCTTTTGTATTACTTCTTCAGCCATCTTCTTGGTTTGAACAACCCTGTTTGGAAAAGGAAGGGGTTTAGGAGGTACATCATCAATCTTTTTCTTACCTTTATCTTTCTCCTTGGATTTCTCATCAGTTGGTATGGAATGCGGCTTCTCTAGAGTAGAGGTGAATCCCGGTGGAATGGTAGGTCCATATGTATCATTCATTTGCTTCCCACTTCTCAATGTGATGGCACTAACATTCCCCTTTGGATTTGGAGTGGGTTGGGAAGGTAGATTTCTAGAATTCTTACTCACAAGTTCATGGAGGGCGGTGGCAATCTGACTCATTTGAGTCTTCAACTCTCGCAGCTCCGAACCTTGACTCTTCAGCTCATTCTGTTGATTAAGAACAATTTGTTTCAAAAGATCATCAGTGTTAGAGTCTACCTTGTGTTGGATATTTCCTTGTTGCTGACTCGTTGATGTTTGAGCTTCGAATCTCCTTTGGGGTTGTTGGAAACCCTGTTGGTAAGGTGGAGGCTGCTGGAAGTTTGGTTGAAAAGGGGGCCTTTGTTGTTGTCCAGAGACATACCTCATGTCTGACTGATCTTTCCACCCATGGTTGTATACTGTATCAAACTTCTTTTTGGGATATGGTTGTTGTTGTTGCGGCTGAAATGGTCTCCCAGGGAACACTGCTGCACAATCTTCTGTCTCTTGTAGTTGTGAGCAACAGTCAGTTGGGTGGCTTGTCTCAGTGAAAATGTCACATGGCCTTGAAGGAGGGGGTTGGGATGTCTTTTGAGCCAATGAAATCTGCCTCACCATAGTTGTCAATTTTTCTAACTTAGTATCAATCAAAGGACTTTCAAGAGAAGAAGGACTTACTTGATGTACTCCTCGAACATGTGGTGTACCTCTATCACCGAATTGTTGAGAGTTTTGAGACATTTTGTCGATCAATGCTCGTGCAGCTACTGGTGTCTTGTCCACCAATGCTCCTCCAGCTACAGCATCCACCATGCTCCTCTCCATGGGTGTGAGTCCTTCATAGAAGTACTGAATGAGGAGTTTCTCACTGATTTGGTGATGTGGACATCTTGCACACAGCTTTTTGAATCTCTCCCAATACTCATACATTGACTCCCCTTGTGCTTGCTTGATCCTTGAAATCTCCTTTCGAATGGATGTGTTCCTTGATGCTGGAAAAAATCTCTGCAAGAAAAGACGTTTCAAATCGTTCCAACAAGTTACATCTTCGGGTTGTAAATAATACATCCAGTCTTTTGCTGCTCCATCAAGTGAGAATGGGAATGCTCTTAATTTGATTTGATCTTCAGAAACATTTCTTGGTTTAAGGGTTGAGCAAACCACATTAAATTCTTTCAAATGTTTATTGGGATCCTCACCAGAGAGGCCATGAAACTTTGGAAGTAAGTGAATTAACCCAGATTTCATTTCAAAGTCTGATTCGAGATTTGGGTATGCAATACAATTTGGTTGATAGTTAATATCAGGTGCATCCAATTCTCGAATGGTTCTATTAAGTTCATTTCCATTGTTTTCAGCCATTGGTTCCTCTTTTATGTTTGAATTTGAATAGCTTCCAATTTCAATGTTTCCAGAAGAGAGGAATTCACCAACTGGTTGAATATTGAAACTTCCCGTAAACTGAGAATTTCTGATTTGATCCCTAAGGCTACGTTCAATCTCAGGGTCAAGATCTATGAGATCTTTGGGATTAGTTCATGTCATAGATCAAATAAAAATAAAAAGAAAGAAAGTGGACCATATTAAAATAAAAAAGAGAAGTTTGAGTTGATGGTCCAAAAAGAAGTAGAAGAATTTAAAAGAAGAGGAAGAAAAATCAGATTGGGTAAAGAAGGAAGAAAGAAGAGAGGAAGAGAATAAAATGTAAAATAAAATAAATACCTCTAATTGGTTGAAATAATTACTTGCCTCCACGGCAATGACGCCAATTTGATAGAGCGCTGTCGTGGGCACCCTCAAATGATTAATGTAATTTGGGGTACTTAGGTGCAGCAGAATGGCTGACCAAGGTTGTCTCTCAAAGGAGGAAGTGAATTTAACAACTTATTAGAGGTATTCTAAAAAAATAAAATAAAATATAATAGAATAAAAACACTACTTTAAAGGATTGGGGTTTGTTGTAGTTTATGAATCTAGAAGAAGTTTTCCGGAAGAATATTGTATAATTTTTTTTGTTTTTAGTTTTGAAATGAATTTCGATTAAAATGACACAACAAGAAGATGTTTTTTTAGAAATCTATTTAAAAGGCGTAATCGATCTAACTCTACCTATTCATTCACTTATTAATCATTGTAATTTAAATCAATATCCACTTAATTATGATCCCCTAATTTGTTATCCCTCGAACCCTACGAGAGTTAACTTAACCACAAAGATGAAATTACTTAAACCCTAGGCTAGCTTCGGAACACGCAATCGCAGCACCCTGCTTTGATTGTTGTTATATGGATAGCTTATGGTCAGTGGTTAATTAGAGAACATAACCATTCTGGAAATGAGGATGAATTGTGTTTAGGGATTTGTATTTTAACTCTACAAATTTATCCCATGTGGTCTTGTATTACCGATTAAGATTACGCTCTCACAATTTACACAAAATCCCGACCTCGCGTGTTTTTGTGTTAATTGTGCAATTGATTGCTTAGTTTATTGTAATTTAAAAACACAATTCATGGATCATATTATGTGAATTACAGTAGCTCATTGATTCAAAATAATTAAATGAAGAGGGTAGAAGATGGATCGATTACTAAAAGACTACTCTTCCATGGGTGGTGTAATCATCGTAGAAGCGTTTTGCATGTGCAAAGGTTTATAATGGGTATAACCCAATAACGCTTCTACTCAAGAATTCCATACCAAAGAGGAAGATTAATAGAAGAAGAAATTTAAACAAAACAGAAGAAAAGAGAAGAAATAAAAGAAGAACAAAGAATTTTATTACACAAATGAAAACATTACAAAATGAAGAAGAGAAGGAGGCTTCGATGAGGGGATCCTTGCTTCAAGAGCTACCCCTCTTACAATGGTTGGAGAATTTGGGTGAAACAAATTCTCCTCTGCCTCCAATATCCCAATACACGTCCCAACCCATCCAAATGAGAAAAACTCCAATTTATAGAGGGGAGGGGAGGAGAGGTTACAAGTGGTTTCAAGTGTGAATGTGGAAATTCGGCCAAATATTTTATGCCAACTTGCACCGACCATTTGACCACCAAAACGTGTGAATTTTTCAGCCGTACAGAAGGATAAAATGTGAGGATATGGGGCATCTATCTCCTCTCCAAATATGGGCTCAATATAGGCCCATATGAAGGATTTATGGCCGCAATACAGAAGCTTCTCCATTCTGGCGAGCCCAGCCCAACTTTGACTTAATGGCCCAATTTTAACAACCAAATGAACTCTTTAGCTCTAGTGTCCTGAATAAAAGTTGTAGATAATTAATCTATAAACACTTTTACAAAATTTCAAATTCAAATAATAAATATAAAAATATTTATCTTCGAAATACTACAGTGAACTATAAAGGGTAAAACTGGAATTTTCATCAAATATTCAAATGAATGATCTAATCCCAAATACTTTCTAATTAAACATATTTAACACAATTTGAGGAAATTATATCATTTATTATCAATAAAATATTCAATAAAATAGTGTTTTATCAGGGTTGTCCGAGGTGGGGGGGCTGTCCGAGGTGAGGGAGGGGGGATGTCCGGGGGGTTGGGGCTGTCCGGGGGTTGGGGGGATTTTCGGGGTGAGGGGGCTGTCCGGGGTGAGGGGGTTGTTTGGGGGGTCGGGGGGGCTGTTCGGGTTGAGGGGGGGTTTTCCGGGGTGGGGGGATGTCCGGGGTGGGGGGGCTATCCAGGGTGAGGGGGGTTGTCCGGGGGGTCGGGTGGGGGGGCTGTCTGGGGGATGGGGGCTGTCTGGGTTGAGGGGGGGGGGGGCTGTCCGGGGGTTGTTGGGTTGTCCGGGTGGTGCAGGGGGCTGTTCGGGTGGTGCGAGGGGCTGTCCGGGGGTTGGCGGATGTCCGGGGGTTGGGGGGCTGTCCGGGGGTTGGGGGGCTGTCCGGGGGTTGGGGGGCTGTCCGGGGGTTGGGGGGCTGTCCGGGGGTTGGGGGGCTGTCCGGGGGTTGGGGGGCTGTCCGGGGGTTGGGGGGTTGTCTGGGGGTTGGGGGGATTTACGGGGTGAGGGGGGCTGGCCGGGGTGTGGGGGGTTGTCCGGGGGTCGGGGGGGCTGTCCGGGGGTTGGGGGGTTGTCCGGGTTGAGGCCCATATTTTACCATGAACTACAAACCCTCTCATGTCCTATGATGTTATAATCTATTGTATAACACTTATAAATGATCAATCTATTCATCCTCCTTTTATTGGAAAAAATATGATGTGGTGGCCATATTGAACTACAATGTTTCATTATAGACTACAAGAATATGATTCTATCTTCTAAGAAAAAATCTAATGGTTCAGATATGCATGGTTACCGAGAAATTATCCCTTGAACTAATAATTTTTACCACACCATAATGTATTAATGGTTTATATATCTTAGGTTCTTATTTGATAAAAACATGATGACAGATAGTTTTAATTATGACTATGTGGTTTTTTGATTTATTCAAGATATCAAATAGTTTTTAAATAATTTTATTTGTTTTCTGATGGTGATTTAGATTCTATTATTGTTGTGTTTTTTGATTATAATCATTGGACTAGTCATTCATCTAATTAAATTTGGTTCACCATCTATAATGGCTAGTGAAATATTTTTACCAAAAAGGATTTATACAACAATTAAGAACCTCTCTCACTGATAAGACAATTGGATCTGTACCGAAATCAATGTTTTGGAGGAACTACTATATAAAATTTGGATTTGAAATGGATCAATGGGGGTTTATCAATTCAAGGCACGGTGTGGCCGGTATCACTCTAAATGTATCTCTTTTGTTTAATGGTCAAATACATGCCAAACGACATCAGAATTACTTTAAATCACATGAAAACACCCTAATTATTATTCGTGAGGTGTAAGAAAAGACGACACGTCACTCGGATGTGCGGTTTGCGCGGCACGACTGAATATGGGTTTTTTAGGTGTTTGGCGCGCTTGAAAAGCGTGCGTGGGGTGGTCAAAACCATCCGAACGACCTTATAATGCCATGAAATCGGACAACAACAAAGGGTGGGTGAATTGTGAAATGGTCGGCTTGACGTCATGTCAATCAGATGTGTCGTGTGACTGTGGTAGCCGAAAATGCACTCCGCGTGTCGTAAATGACCAAAACATGCGTTTAACGGTCAAATGCATGCCGAACAATATCAGAATGACTTAAAAACACACGAATACACCATAATTATTATTCGTGAGTTGTACAAGGAGATGGCATGTCATTCGGACGTGCGGTTTGCGTGTCACATCTGAATATGTGTTTTTTAGGTGTTTGACGCGCTTGAAAAGCATGCGTGGGGTGGTCAAAACTGACCGAACGACCTCAGAATTCCATGAAATCGAACAACAATAAAGGTTGGGTGAATTTTAAAATGGTCGGTCAGACGGCACGTCAATTGGAGGTGTCGTGTGACCGCGGTGGCCAAAAACGGACTTTGCATGTCGTAAATGGCCAAAACATGTGTTTTACGGTCAAATACATACCCAATGACATCAGAATGACTTGAAATAACTCAAAAACTCCTTAATTGTTATTCTTTAGGTGTACTAAAAGACGACACATCATTCGGATGTGCGGTTTGCGTGGCACGACTGAATATGTGTTTTTTAGGTGTTTGGCGCGCTTGAAAAGCATGCGTGGGGTGGTCAAAACCAGCCGAACAACCTCAGAATTCCATTAAATAGGATGAAAAAAAGGGTGGTTGAATTGGAAAATGGTTAGATAGACTTCACATCAATCGAAGGTGTCGTGTGATCGAGGTGGCCGAAAACGCACTCTGCGTGTCGTAAATGGCCAAAACATGCGTTTAACGATCAAATGCATGTCGAACGACATTAGAATGACTTGAAATCCCACAAAAACATCCTAATTATTATTCTTGATGTGTACAAGGGGAAGACATGTCATTCGGATGCACGGTTTACACGACACGACTAAATATGTGTTTTTTAGGTGTTTGGCGTGCTTGAAAAGCGTGCGTGGGGTGGTCAAAACCAGCTGAACGACCTCGAAATGCCATAAAATCAGACAAAAACAAAGGGTGGGTGAATTGTGAAATGGTCGGCCAGACGTCACGTCAATCGGAGGTGTTGTGTGACCGTGGTGGCCGAAAACGCACTTCACATGTCGTAAATGGCCAAAACATGCATTTAACGGTCAAATGCATGACGAACGACATCAGAAAGACTTTAAATCAGAAAAAAACACCATAATTATTATTCTTAAGGTGTACGAAGGGACGACATGTCATTCGGACGTGCGGTTTGCACAGCACGGCTGAATATGTGTTTCTTAGGTGTTTAGCGCGCTTGAAAAGCATGCATGGGGTGGTCAAAACCAGCCGAACGACCTCAAAATTCCATGAAATCGGACGAAAACAAAGAGTGGGTGAATTTTGAATTGTTCGGCCAGACGGCACGTCAATCGAAGGTGTCGTGTGACCGCAGTGGCTGAAAACGCACTCCGCGTGTCATAAATGGCCAAAACATGCGTTTAATAGTCAAATGCATGTCGAATGACATCAAAACAACTTGAAATCACACGAAAACACCATAATTATTATTCTTGAGGTGTACGAGAAGACGACACGTCATTTGGACGCGCGGTTTGCACGGCACGACTGAATATGTTTTTTTAGGTGTTTGGCGCGCTTGAAAAGCGTGCGTGGGGTCGTCAAAATCAGCCGAACGACCTCATAATTCCATGAAATTAGACTAAAAAAAGGGTGGGTATATTGTGAAATAGTTGGCCAGACAACACATCAATCAGAGGTGTCGTGTGACCGCAGTGGCCGAAAACACACTCTGCGTGTCGTAAATGGCCAAAACATGCGTTTAATTATCAAATACATGTTGAACAACATTGGAATGACTTTAAATCACATCAAAACACCCTAATTATTATTTTTGAGATGTACAAAAAGACGACACATCATTCGGAAGCGTGGTTTGCATGACACGACTAAATATGTGTTTTTTAGGTGTTTAGTGCACTTGAAAAGCATGCATGGGGTGGTCAAAACTAGACGAATGACCTCAGAATTCCATTAAATCTAACAACAACAAAGGGTGAGTGAATTTTGAAATGTTCGGGTAGACTTCACGTCAATCGGAGGTGTCGTGTGACCGTGGTGGCTGAAAACGCACTTCACGTGTCGTAAATGGCCAAAACATGCGTTTAACGATCAAATGCATGACGAACGACATCAGAATGACTTGCAATCACACAAAAACACCATAATTATTATTCATGAAGTGTACGAGGAGACAAAACGTCATTCGGACGCGTGGTTTGTGCGGCACGGCTGAATATGTGTTTTTTAGGTGTTTGGCACACTTGAAAAGCGTGCGTGGGTGGTCAAAACTGGCCGAACGACCTTAGAATTCCATGAAATCGGACAAAAACAAAGGTTGGGTGAATTGTGAAGTGGTTGGTAAGATGGCACATCAATCGGAGGTGTCGTGTAACCACGGTGGCCAAAAACGCACTTTGCGTGTCGTAAATGGCCAAAACATGCGTTTAACGGTCAAATGCATGTCTAACAACATCGGAATGACTTGAAATCACATGAAAACACCATAATTATTATTCTTGAGGTGTGTGAGGAGATGACACATCATTCGGACGCGCGGTTTGTGCAGCACGATTGAATATGTGTTTTTTAGGTGTTTGACGCGCTTGAAAAGCATGCGTGGGGTGGTCAAAACTGGCCGAACGACCTCAGAATTCCATGAAATCAGATGACAACAAAGGGTGGGTGAATTTTGAAATGTTCGGCTAAACGACACGTCAATCGGAGGTGTTGTGTGGCCGTGGTGGCCGAAAATGCACTCCGCGTGTCATAAATGGCCAAAACATGTGTTTAACAGTCAAATGCATGCCGAACGACATCGGAACGACTTGAAATCACACGAAAACACTCTAATTATTATTCTTAAGGTGTACGAAATGGAAACATGTCATTCGGAAGTGCGGTTTATGCGAAATGACTAAATATGTGTTTTTTAGGTGTTTGGCGCACTTGAAAAGCGTGCGTGGGGTGGTCAAAACCAGCCAAACGACCTCGTAATTGTGTGAAATAGGACGACAACAAAGGGTTGTGAATTGTGAAATGGTCAGCTAGACGTCACATCAATCGTAGGTGTCGTGTGACTGTGGTGGCCGAAAACGCACTTCGTGTGTCGTAAAAGGCCCAAAACAATCGTTTAATGGTCAAATGCATGTCAAATGACATCGAAATGACTTGAAATCACACAAAAACACCATAATTATTATTCTTGAGGTGTATGAGGAGACTTCATGTCATTCGGATGCGTTATTTGCACGGCATGACTGAATATGTGTTTTTTAGGTGTTTGGCACGCTTGAAAAGCGTGTGTGGGGTGGTCAAAACCAACTGAACGACCTCAGAATGCCATGAAATCAAACTACAATAAAGGGTGGGTGAATTTTGAAATGGTCTGCCAGACAGCATGTCAATTGGAGGTGTTGTGTGATTACAGTGGCCGAAAACGCACTCTGCGTGTCGTAAATGGCCAAAACATGTGTTTTACGGTCAAATACATACCCAACGACATCAGAATGACTTGAAATCACACGAAAATACCCTAATTATTATTCATGAGGTGTAAAAATATATGACACATCATTCAGAATTTTGGTTTGCATGGCACGACTAAATATTTGTTTTTTAGGTGTTTGGCGCGCTTGAACCAGGTGATGCTGTGTGTGGCTTGACATACCCAATAATTGCAGTTTGATTTGTTTTCTATTTTCATTCTACAATTCAAGTGTCATGATTATATGAATCAACTTGATTTGAATTCATCATTTCCACTCCTTTTATATATTTATTGAATCATATCGAGGCACAATGTGGCCGGTACCACTGAAAATGTCTCACTTTTATTTGAAATGGACATGATTTTAAGTGAAAACAATAACTTGCATATAGAAAACTGACCAAACGCTTTCATATTGTATTAATACTTTCTAAAAATGATCCATGGGTTATTTTTTTATGTGTATGAGTCAACCCCGCCTCAATCCGAGGCACGGTGTGGCCGGTACCACTCAAAGTGTCTCACTTTTATTTGAAATGGACAACATTTTAAGTGAAAACAACAACTGGCATACAGAAAACCAATCAAACGCATTCGGATTGTGTTGATATTTTAGCACAATGATCCATGGATTATTTTTGATGGGTACGAGTCAACCCCGCCTTAATCTAAGGCACGGTATGACCGGTATTACTCAAAGTGTCTCAATTTTGTTTGAAATGGACAATATTTTAAGTGAAAACAACAACTGGCATATGGAAAACCATCCAAACACATTCGTATTGTGTTTATACTTTAGAAAAATGATCCATGGGTCATTTGTGATGTTTTTGAGTCAAACCTGGATCAATATGAAGCATGGTGTGGTCGGTACCACTCAAAATGTCTCACTTTTATTTTAAATAGACAGGATTTTATGTGAAAACAACAACTTGCATACGGAAAAATGACCAAATGATTTCATATTGACTTGATACTTTAGTAAAATGATCCATGGGTCATTTTTGACGTGTTAGAGTCAATCTCGCCTCAATCCGAGACACGGTGTGGCCGGTATCACTCTTAGTGTCTCTCTTTTGTTTAAAATGGACAACATTTTAAGTCAAAACAACTGACATATGAAAAACTAACCAAACGTATTCGAATTATGTTGATACTTTAGAAAAATGATACATGATTCATTTTTGACGTGTTCGAGTCAACCCTGCCTCAATCCAAGGCACGGTGTGACCGGTATTACTCAAAGTGTCTCTCTTTTATTTGAAATGGATAGCATTTTAAGTGAAATCAACAAATGGCATACAGAAAAATTGATCAAACGCATTTGAATTGTGTTAATACATTAGTAAAACAATCCATGGGTCATTTTTGGTGTGTATGAGTTAACCCTACCTCAATACTAGGCACGGTGTGGCTGGTACCACTAAAAGTGTCTCACATTTATTTGAAATGGATGGGATTTTAAGTGAAAACAATAAATGGCATACAGAAAATCAACTAAACGCATTCGGATTGTGTTGATACTTTACTACAATGATCCATTGATCATTTTTGAAGTGTATGAGTCAATCCCGCCTCAATCTGAGGCATGGTGTGACCGGTATCACTCAAAGTGTCTCACTTTTTTTGAAATGGACAACATTTTAAGTGAAAACCACAAATGGCATACGGAAAACTGACCAAATGCATTCATATTGTGTTGATACTTTAGTAAAAAGATCCATGGGTCGTTTTTGATATGTACTAGTCAACTCCGCCTCAATATGAGGAAAGGTGTGGCTGGTACCACTCAAAATGTCTCGCTTTTGTTTAAAATGGACAACATTTTAAGTCAAAACAACTGACATACGGAAAACCAACCAAACGTATTCAAATTGTGTTGATACTTTAGAACAATGATCCATGGGTCATTTTTGATGTGTATGAGTCAAACCCACCTCAATACAAGTCACGGTGTGAATGGTATCACTCAAAGTGTCTCTCTTTTATTTGAAATGGACAACATTTTAAGTGAAATCAACAACTGGCATACGGAAAACTGATCAAACACATTCGGATTGTGTTGATACTTTAGGAAAACTATCCATGGGTCATTTTTGATGTGTATTAGTTAACCCTACCTCAATCCAAGGCATGGTGTGATGGGTACCACTCAAAGTGTCTCACTTTTGTTTCAAATGGACATGATTTTAAGTGAAAATAACAATTGGAAAATGGAAAACCAACCAAACGCATTCGGATTATGTTGATACATTAGAAAAATGATCTATGGATAATTTGTGACAATTACGAGTCAACCCCACCTCAATCTGAGGCACGGTGTGACTGGTATCACTCAAAGTGTCTCACTTTTGTTTGAAATGGACAACATTTTAAGTGAAAACAACAACTGGCATACGGAAAATCTTCATAAGGATACACATAGATTCTTGAAATTAAGGGATAAAAAATAAAATATGGTCTATTGGTCATACATTATTAGAATAAAATATTGAAAAGGCATATATTTAAACACAATGGGTCATAGTATATATAGAAAAACATGAATTATATTAAGAATGAGTCTCGACATCCCATCATGAACATGCACCAACACTCATGTTCCAATTCTCAATCATGGGTCGTTCATTCTATAAAATAACATAAAGCAAATAAATATCATATAGTGATTTTATATGAAACCTATGAACACTCAAGCATACCATATAACAAATTGGTCAACAAGGCTACACGTAGATTCTTGAAAAATAAGTTTCAAAGTTCATAAAAATACCCCAATGGTGAGGAATACATATGGTGACACCATATCCCCATGGATCACCTCAATACCATCCTCAAAAAGTGGGTTCTAAGACCAAACCAAAGTCTCTTTGGGAATCCAATACCAAATACTTAATTGAATATTCATACCCACTACCCAAGATGGGGATTCATCTCACGTCACATCCAGGAGAGAAAATTACAATTAGCCACATACCCCCTTATTCTAATTGAAAAGTCTATGAAAAATATGTAGGCTATTCTGGTAACCCATCTCATATGTTGAGATTGGCCAATGTTTCCCACTAACACATCAGGAACCATTTATTGCATTTGAATTTCTAAATTTCTAAATTTCTAAATTATGGAATGAATTCTAAGTTTTGAATACTTTGGATGAGAATTTTGTATTGGTGTTGTTACAGGTCTGGAGTGGGGGAGGTGTGTTGCTGTAGAGCTGTTTTATTTCAGATCTGGAGAGGTGGAGAGGGGCCTGCTGCTTTGGAGTTGAGCAAATGTATACCAATGGTTTTAAAACCGTTGGTATAGATTCTATAATATAACTATACCAACGGTTCTGTTATAACCGTTGGTATAGATTTATACCAACGGTTATAACAGAACCGTTGGTATGGCCTTATGGCTTGCCATATCCCCTCTATACCAACGGTTGTAAACCGTTGGTATAAGTGTAACACACATATACCAACAGTTTTACAAACTATTGGTATATGTTATATTTAACACACATATGCCAACAGTTTTTAGCAAACCGTTGGTATACCTTCTATTTTGGAACCTATACCAATGGTTCTCATAGAACCGTTGGTATAGGCCTATTGTCATGGCTTACTTGGCCACGGTTGAGGGAACTGTTGGTATACTATATACCAACAATTTTTAGGCCTTTACCAACGGTTGTGAACCGTTGGTAAAGTGTAAAATTCCAGTAGTGTATTACTTAAGAATTACTCTTCCTATTAATGGTATATAATCAGTTTGGCTCAACTTTGTTTGGTACATTTTCATTAGATTTATTTTTCTTATTTTTATTTATATTATCTTGGAAATTTTCATTCATTTGGGTTCTAATCAAATAAATTTGATTACATTTGGTTCATATCAATTTGGTTTAGTTCAGGTCAGTTGCGGTCATATTGGTTTGAATTCATTATATTTGGTCCAATTTGATTCATCATTTGTAATATCATATTAGTTCAAGTTAGATAAGTTTGAAATGAACCAATTTAGTTTCATTCAATTTTTTTCTATTTTTTTCTATTTTATTGATTTTGATCATTTAGATCTATTTTGGTTGATCTGAGTTACATTTATTCTAGTAAGGTTCGTTTAGTTTGTCAATGTTTTTCTAAAAACGTTTCATTATATTTTTTATTTAGTTTTATTCTATTCATTATAGATCAGGTTACGTTGATTCAATTTTGATTCAATTCAATAAATTTTGGTTCTACTCGGTTCATATTGGGTTAGAATGGGTTTATGCATATCAGTTATGTTTGGAGAGTTACAAGTTTGGTTTGGTTTGGTTTTTCATTCTACATGGAACAATTTTCTTATAAAGTTCAATCAGACCCAGGATCCCTAAACATTAAGAATCAACCTAAATAAAAACCCACAAAATTTTCTCTATATAAAAAAATAAAAATGATTCACATTATAAAAATAGACATGTTCTATGTCAAAGATGTAATCATATCCTATGGGAAAATAGTAGCATGTGTCCATGCTAAAGTAAATAAATGTGTAATAAAAATAAAACATATTTCACATGCTTTCTTTACACTATTATAACACAATTCTAGTATTATAATAATAACCATGATGTGTAAACATGAAAATCTATTAAACTATCCATAAATAAAATATAATAATACTACGATCAAACATGATGATCTCAATACAAATGAAGAACGGGTATGCCATTTTAAATCCTTAATACATACTAGGGACATGTAAAATGAAGCTATAGTCACTTCAAGAACAACAATATCACACATGGTATACACAACACAAATGAGGCATAAACTAGAGACCGGTTGTAGTGTTTGGAATAAAGTTTCAAAACATTTCCAATAATCAAAAGTACAAGGTTGTAAGGTATTATTTATCAGAAATGGGTTGGACATAAATGTTAATCTAGACTAATATATTTTAAATCACTACTTCATTAATTTAAGACTTTATCTTTAAGGAAAATGTATCTCCTTTATAACATGTAAGTAAATTATTTTTTAAGTTATCAGTGCCCATGACCTAAAAGAATGTTTGGAAACCATCTTCCTCGATCACTATTTTAATAAAGTGTTACAACCCATATTTTAGAATACATTGGTTTAGAAGATAAAAAATAAAATATAAAAAGGGAAAAGGAGTGAGTTTTTTACAAACACATTTTGATAAAACATCTAGAGGAAAGAGTTTAACTAGAAAAGTGTTTTCAAAAGGATCCAATTACAAAATATGGTTTTTTTAAAAAAAATATCTCACTTTAAATCTTATAAAAAAATAATTATAAAAAAACAATATATAAGGTTAAAACCAAAAGCATTAGGATTTTTAGATCAATTAAAATCCTCTCACTTAATTGATCCAACCACTACATTGCCACCAAATCACTCTCTTAACCTGAAGTTATGTGTGGTTCATTGACTTATAGTTTAGTTATGTTTAAATGAGAAAAGGTGATTCCCTTATAACAATAATTAATTGTTCACATATGATTAATGATATGTATATTAAAATATATCTAATGAATTTAGTCTTTTAAAAGGAATATATATTCAAAAATAATCTATTTTAATAAAGATAAACACTTTCATATAATGAACATTTGAGATAACTTAGCCAAGTCTTTGAAACACATCACCTAATAGAAGTTTTAAAAATAACTATTGCATAATATCATGCATTTTCAGGCATCCATTTAATTCATACAAGGAATCCATAAATCAATAGAGTACACATAAGTATAGATTTAAATTTGTGAATCGTCTACATGTGGTCAATTAGAGTAGACAATATATGAAAAACATTCTCCATTATCATTTCCTTAAATTACCATTCATGTACCTCTTTTATAAAAACTTTAAAATTCATCTCATGTTTATCTTAACCCCACACAATCCTTGAATAGAACTAGTGAACATTCTTTTTTAGAAAATAACTTTTCATTTTTTTAACCACATTTTAATAACATTTATTTAAATAAGCCATTATCATCAACAAATCCCATAATCTTAATTTTATCTCTTCTTTTTAACCAAAATGATTTTTCAGAACCATTTTAAACATGATATTAAATTAAATGAGACCTAATTTCCATAATATAGTTCTCCCCTAAAAACTATATATTATTTCTAAACCATTCAGTTCAAAGACATTTTATAAAAAACAAAATTATAATATATTCTTATTTTAGACTTATGAAATTTCATAAGTTTCTATTTGAAATCACTATTTTTATAAAAAATTTCATAATTGATCCTATAATGTCTCCAAAAAATCATTGTAAACTAAAAATCTCCTTCAAATCATGGTAATTATGTCACACACAATACTCTATTTTAGAGAACATCTAATATATTATTAATTACTGCAAATGAATATCAATCACTATCGAGTATTTTTAACAATCAAAATCACCCTTTGATATATATGTAATATCATAGGCATACCATTATCAAGATACATGAACAATATGAAATAATCACCTACCTAATCCTAGTGAGTCATAATGTGTCCTATGCATTTTTCATCAAAAATGTCAAGATCACATACCAAGACCGTATGTGAGCTTTCATACTCCAAACAACCTTTAAGAATCACCTAAAATTTTACAAACCAAATTCTATCACTAAATAAACTCAATTATATAATAACTAAAATCAAAGCATAACTAATACCTAAGAGAAAGCAATGTAATAAATTTCCAAAAAATTAACCCAAAATTCCACAAGATTAAAGTACCAAATAACTACAATAGAGTATCCCAAAATTTCACCCTAAAATCTAGAAAACCCTAGGACACAACATACCTTGGTCACCTTCCATGAAAATAGAGAAAAATGGTTTTTAGGATACCCATAACAGCCTCCTTTATAAAAGAGAATAGATAGCCCCTTGATCCAAGATGAATTCCACCATGCTCAAATGATATTCGCCTAAAAATATTCAATTCATTAACATGGATTAAAAGAAATGAAAAAAAGGAAGGTGTGAGGAGAATAGTAATACCTTTGGAGGTTAGGAGGTGGAGGCTGGGAGGCGGAGGTCGGGAGGTAGAGGTTGGGAGGAGGAAGAGGCGGAGGCGGCCGGGAAGGCGGAGGCGAGGGCCGGGAGGCAGGGGCCGGAGGCCAGGTGGTGGAGGCAGAGGCTACCGCAGACGCAAGGAGGCAGAGGGAGGGAGGTGGGGGCTGGGAAGCGGAGGTGAGGGCGGGAGGTCGAGTTCGGGGAGGGGAGGAGAGGGCGGAGAGGCCAGGGCTCGGGGGGGACATGGGGGGACAAATTGGGAGGAGAGACTGATAAAAATCTCAAATCAGGGTCAGAATACCCACGGTTTTAACAAAACCTTGGGAATAGGTCAAAATAAACCACCTATACCCACAGTTTTTTAAAATGTGGGTATTAATGCGTGGGTATAGACCCATTTTCCAGTAGTGCGTGTTCGAATACCGCTCAATAGGATACATCCATCTGAATTGCACTAGATCGAAATCCATTACTTCAACAGTTAGGTGCACCATCAAATGAACCATAACATCGAAAAATGAGGGTGGAAATAGTTTCTCCAAGTGAAAAAGCATAAGTACAATCTTATCCTGTAATTTTTTTAAATCACTCATAGTTGATTTCTTAAACAGAGATGTCTAAAAAAATTACTCATCTCAATAAATGGTTAAACAACATTGGACGATAAACAATCATGAATTGTGATTAGAATAAATTGTTGAAGTAGTATGTGATTGTCATGAATTTTGAACCCTTGCAATGTCACGCATGTTACATTCACACACTTGGAAATATTAGAAGAGTAACCATGAGTCACCATGAGCATCTTCAAAATGGAAAGAAATGTCATTTTTACTCATTGTATATTGTGTAGTTGGCGTGTATGCCTTGTTGCCCTCACTCAATTGTAAATACAATTGTTTCCTTAAACCCATTTCTTTTAAATCACGTTGTGCATTGACATGGACTTTTGATTTTCCATTTACACCCAAAATGATCCACAATATATTATCACATACATTTTTTTTCAATGTTCATAACATTCAAATTATGCCTTAATATATAAATTTTCCAGTAAGGGAGATTAAAAAATATATTTTTCTTCTTTTAATTGTGATTGTGTTATCTACCCACCCCCACAAATATAGGGTAATGGAATAGGCACCAAATCTTAAAATTAATATACCACGAGAATATTTTCTTGCTCAGTCTTTGATAATATTTCAACTTCTATCATGATCTTTGGTGTTGGGTTGAATTCTCTAGAATCGTCAAATTCCACTTTGTCCTTTATAAACCCTTATTGAGGAGGAAGAAAACATATGTGGCCCATGTATGCCCATTTTTTACAATGTTCAAGCCATGTAGAATTTTTACTTTTATTTCAGTAAGGTAAAGAAAATTTCCCTTTCATACTCCAACCAGATAAATTTGTATATGTAAAGAAGTCATTGATTGTCCATAGTAAATTAGCCTACAATTTAAACAATTTATTTGTTTCACAATCATAAGTCATCACATCATCGCTCAAAAATTTGTTCATCCCATCAATAAATGGATGAAGGTAAACATAAATATTATCCTTGGACTTCTAGGTCTATCAATAAGAGTGGAAAGTAATATAAATTTTTGTTTCATACATAGCCACAAAGGAAGATTATACAGAATAAACACTACGGGCCATGTGCTATGAGTTGCAGCAACCGAAGTCCTATATGAATTGAAAACATATACTGCTAACCCTAATCAGACATTAAGACTATCTTTAGCAAAGTCAGGGTGTCTCTAATTGAACTCATTCCATGCAAGAGAGTTTGTCAGGTATGTTAGCATATCACTTTCCTTATTTCTTTCTATATGTCATCTCATTAATTTAGAAATTTAAAGTGACAACACAGAGCCTCAGCCGAGTTGGTGAGGACTCAGCAGGTGCATCCAAGAGACCTGAGATCAAAACCAGGCGAAGAGATAATTCCCAGTACTATAGTAGTACTGTAGCGAGTACTATAACAGTTACTGTTCGGTACTGTAGCAGCCAGAACTATTCACCCGTTTGGGCCTTCGGGCCACCGGTTTGGTCTTCGGGCCCTTCAAGGCCTTCGGGTCACCCAAGGCCTTCTGGCCAGTAAGGCTTTTAGGCCACCACAGGGCCTTCGGGCCACCTCAAGGCCTTCGAACCACATTATCAATGTAGTTGCCCCAAACAAACTCTACAAAAAGGAGCATCCTCGGAGGATGATTCAGAGCAGACGCACTCACCAGAGCAGAACCAATGGAATTGAAAGAATGAGAGGATATGGCAACGCCATCGGCACCAGCCTGTGCTTGCACGAGAAGCTTAGCGAGACAGTCATGCAAAGGTGGAGAGCTACCATCACGATGTAGATGCTGGGGAGGGGCAGTTCCTTGTAGTTATAGTTTGGTTGAATTCTCTCAGACCTTCGGGTCATGTAATGTCTCATAAGCCTATGGGTCATGTAAACTCTAAGCCTATGAGCCTTGTAAGGGTTTCTCTCATCCCTTGAAATGAGGGTTATCAAAAATCAATATAAAAGAAAGAAGGACTTCGGGTCATTCAGGAAGGTGACATAAATAATCTTTTCAACCACAGCTTTAGTGGAAAATAATGCATTTTCTTTACAGTAATCGGTTTCCCCTATTTCATAGTCTGACTTTGATGAGTCTGATTTCCTCTCGTTATCTTTCCACTTGCAAGAATCAGAGATTGTACAATTATCCAAATGAGAAATTTTCTTTCTAAACAACATACAGTTGTTTGCACATGCATCTATGGTCTCATATGAATCATAAGTTTTATGTCAACTTACGAGCATGGTAATACGACTGGGGAATCTTAGCATCATCAGGAAGTACTTTTTTCAATAACACCAACAACATGTTAAAAAAGGTATGTGACCCCTAATTCAAAGCCTTCAAGTGAAATAATTCCATGATAAATGAAAATTTACTGTAAGTAGTACACCTATAATATAATTCAGTTTTGGCATAATCAAGTATTTCATAAAACCTCAATGAATCATGATCAACAGTAGAGCACGAATTGATCTCATCAATTGTCCTTGCATCAACATCCATATGAAAAGTTTCCATTCAATGACAACAAATATTTCTTTCCCTATAATGAGTCTGACTAATATAGTCACTTTGGAATCTCTAGTGAAATCAACAAACTGCATAATGCTGTTAAAATATTCTTTAGAAGTTCTAGTTGGAAGATCAATCCAACTTTTATCCATATCCGTATTTATACAAAAAACAATTACACAAGACTTCATATTAAATACATTTTTAGAATTTCATATAATAAAATATATTTTAAAACTTGTTTTAATTTACACACAAGGAAAGAACCGCGTCGGGGGACTCGATCCCGCGACGCATGACAAAAACCCAACCCCCCACGCCACCCGAGCGGGGATCAATGATAAAATATATTTAAATAGTCATATATTACACATCTTATAAAAAAATATTATTTTACACAAATCACCACCAAAATAATACCTTCAATAATTGATAACATTGACTCAAATATGTATGAAAAATTATCAATATATTATAAAATCCCCCAATGACCCACCGTATCCCCTTATAGTGATCACAATTTCAATGATCATGTTAAACAAATTTTCAATTGATTCGTCAAAAAGAATTATAGAAACATGCAACTATTGTCTCTATATATAGATCATGTTCCCAACCAATCCAATACAAAGAAGTGATATGATGTAAACAGAGATTGAAGTGAAAATACACCGAAGAACATCAACTTTCTCGGTTTGTTTTATCAGAGCAGCTCATTGGGTAAAATCCAGGAACCAAGCCCCGCCCTCCAATTCCCCTGCCTCCCATTCAACCATATTCCCAACCAATTCAATAGAAACAAAACCCCACCTTCAACAAAGGTTGAATAAGACATCAAAACATTCTTCCCATGTCCAATACTGAACCCACCCCACTCACGTCTAGTATGAACTCTGTATTTACAGCTTCCCCATGGCGGATCACCTCCGCCTAGGCGCCTCCTCCTCCTCCCCTCCTGGAAACAGAGCTACTGCGATCTGCGACACCTTCTTTATTTCTATTCGGGACACGCACCCCCTGGATTGCTTCGGTGCATTGGGAGCTTCAATCTCATTAAAATACCCGCCCCTCGTCTGAAACGCACGAACCTTCGAAGGAGTGGTAAAAGCGAAGTGCATTCGCTTCGCAATCAAGCTCTGGAAATCCCAAATTACAGTATCAGAAGAATCACCAAAAACACACACACAGGTTTCTTCGCTACTTACAGCTTCACGAATTGATTTGGAGACGTGAAAGAGCTGCTTCAAATCATCATGATCCACGCAGCATAGTATTCTAACCTGCCAAAAAGATTCCAGAGTTCAGATAACCAGCTCTTTCTTGGACGAACCAATTAAAAGCAGAGTAGGAGACGCTCACCAGAAGGTCCTGAGACAATGTTCCAATAACTGAACATTCTTCATCACAGCCAGTCTCTACATCGAGCTCCATGACGAATCGCTTCTTTATCGGGGCCGAATCGATCGAAAAATCCATCACGGAATCCCAAATCAAAACCCTCTTCGTCCCCAACGACCCCGAGCACCGACTGAACCCTAATCCTTCCTCCACCTTCGCACCCCCGCGTTTCAGTTCAGAACTGCACTTCTTCCCTAAAGCCATCGAATCTGCACAGAAACAACAATGGCGTGATTATTGCAGAAAATGAGAAATCCAAGTTCAAACTCAGTCAAACAATCAACACAGAATCAAATCAAAATCCCCGACCCATCCGAAACAAGAGCCGACATACTCGCAAATTTACCAAACTCAGGTGTCTTAAATTTCGAACTAGCCGAATGCGGTTTTTTCGTCCCCCTCCCTCCTTATATACCAATCACACAAACAGATACGTTTTTCCAAATCAACTCCCTGAATGCGCGCTTTCCCTTCAGGTGCTGGAGATTTAGAATACGGCGAACTTCCCCTCCCACGATCTTAATACCGTCGGCCGGTTGTTCCGGAGCCAAACATATCGTTCCCCCGACCCGACACGCGTCTCCCAATCACTGGCCATCTCCGACGCGGGTGGGTGCCCGACGCGGGTGGGTGCCCGACCCGGTGACGCGTCGCTCCGATCCGAGCCCCGGTTCACCCTTATCCAGACCCGTAAGCGTTTGTTGAGACGGCGCGGCTGATTTAGGGCGGCAGATGCGAGGGGCACGTGGCGCGTCGCTGTTGGCCGGATTTGGGGATTGGAGGCTTTGACCCGGTCTAGATCGGTGGCTGGCTTGCGGGGGACTCCGCGGATCTCGTGCTGGGGAAGGAGGCTTCGTGCAACAGGTGGATGATGAAAACACGTTTTCCCACCTGGAATTTTCAATAAATCTAAATCATTAAATATGATTAAAATAACCCGTTATCATCATTTATATAACTGCCCATCCTTCCACAGTCATCAATGACAATTAAATCCATCATTTCAAATAACAAAATTATTACATCATATAATTGAGTAGTCACTCACTAGATATCATTAAACTATGCCGTTGAAAATTTTAAAATTATTTGAATCTAAATTAATATAATTGAGTCACTCACTTGGAGTCAGTTAATATGTATTTATTAGAGTTTTAATTTAAAAGGTTTTAACTTAAAACAGTTTTTTTTAGTAGATATATAAGAAAATGTTATAATGATATATATACTGTTATATTTTTTAAATTTAGTTTACATGTATTTATTATTATTCTGCTTAAAACGTTTTAATTTAAAATTATACAAAAGTAAAAAGATAATAGTAAATTAAATAAACGTAATTTAGTTTATTGTTCCCATAACCGCATATTCCCTGCTGTAATTTAATATTCTCCACTTTATTTTTAAAATAACTGGTTGAAGGCTGTGTTTTCTTAAAATATCATGGTTGAATCAAGTTGGACGAACTCCTTCCCATAACAGCATATATTTACTACGATTTCAATTATATAAAATCCCAATTAATTCATAAAAATGAGTTGTTGGTCGATTCCGGGGAGAATGGCATTTCATTAATAGCAGGAATATAAATTATGTTGCGGGTATTTATAAAAATCATTATCCCAGTTGTTCCCAAAATCAAAGAAATAATAGAAAAACTTGTAGATTTTTTTTATAAAAATCATTGGGGGGAATTTCATTCCCACTTTTTCTAGCGTAAGGATTTATATTTCACTGCATCTCGTTGCATGGCGCCTCCCCACCACTTTAATCCCCCCCGCCTCACCATATAACACATGTATATATTTATTAACTATATTTATTTAGCTTTATTTTGACAAGATATACTACCACATATTTCACAATTTTAAACGCTACTCTTTATCATCTTTAAAAAAAATATCAATAAAGAATAAACTTTTATCACCGCTAACAAAAAACGATGCCAAATGATACCTTTATCCGTCCTAGAAAACCGTCTCACGTAATCAAATCGTCGCAAATATCCATCGAAAATAGCTTTTTTTACAATAGAATATATATACACACACATAGATATATATATATAGTTGCCCACTATAACATCTCGAAACTAAATCACCGAGACCGAGCTAGAATGTCACACAACCTCAAACACACCTCTTCATATGTCAAAAGCTGCTTACTAGCAGCAATAGTCTAAGGTGTATCATTGGGAGATTATACACCCCATTAGAGTAAACAATAACAAATAAATAATCAAACATGTAACAATATGCTATTAGAGTACGTTAATATCAATAGAGATATCATCTGTAATGAATGAATATGGAAACAACAAAACGGTCATAACTGTATACACGACACTAATCACCAACGAGGCTGATCATATTCACAAGATATAAAGATAATAAAAGTACACGAGGCTCTTCAACACCCAACCTCACCTCATCCCGACCTCCAAAGCCATAGTGAGTTATCCCGCTCAACGATCAAACTCGAGCCTCAATCCAACCTTTACCAGCAATAAGTGTGGGCTGCTCAGGTACCCAAGTGCAACGACTGCCCAGGCAGGGTGTGGGTACAATTTAGGAGGACACCACCAACGTGGTCCAGTACCCAACATGTAAATGCAACGAGCGTGCATGTGATAAGCTCAATAAAAGATAAACAAACAATACGTAACTGCGCAAACAATGCATATAATCACTGATGCATAAAAAGCAACAAACACCCATGTATCGAGTGGTTGTGCGCTTACCAATCCGCTACAAACCCTGATTGTACATGCTTCAACTCCATGCTGAAAGAATGCCAACGTCTGTCACGACACATCACAAGACGTGTCACAAGCCCTAGTGTCGGTAGGCACCCTACGTCTGCCAATCCTGAATCCAAGTTTCGTTTATAAGGAAACGTTGCACGCCCCACTCTGATGATGGTCGTTATTAAGAACACCCTAATGGTGGTCGTTATTAGGAACACTGCATGCCCCCACCCTGATGGTGGACATTATCAGGAACACCGCACACGCCCACCCTGATGGCGGTCCTTATCAGGAACAACGCACACCCCACCCTGATAGTGGCTGTTATTAGGAACACTGCATGCCCCTCCCAGATTGAGATAGTTAGCCAGATGGTAAGTCCCACTTGACATGTCTGACATAATTGGATAATCACGTCACCCCTGTATGGCATTCTCCCATTTTGGCCTGTAGCCGACAGATTCCCATTTCCAATGCATGGTCTACTCCCACATCACCAGACATGTCTGTGATTTGACCCATACCATCAAACAAGCCATAGTCCATAACCGTCATCATATCATCACACTCCCCTTCAAGGGGCTATCTAACCGAAACCGAGCAACCTAACCATCCTGATAACTTAAGCAAGGTTCCACAGGCTATGAAATACCACAAACAATACTTATCATAGCAAGGAATAATAAGGCATATCAAGAACAGTTCTCAAGAGGCTATACACAAATCATATGATCACATTTCAAGCATGGTCTCAAGGGCTACCTACTCACCCACACACAAACACTTATCAAGTGTGGGTTATCAAGCATCAAACATAGGTCTCACGAGCTACACAAGCACATAAATTTGATCAAACATCTAACATGGCCTCACATGACACACATACGCGCACGCAAGCGTGCACACACACACACATGTGATCAACCCTTAACCATTGAAGATCGACATCAAGCCAATGCACAAGGGACCTTCGTGACCCTTGACACTTTGTTTAGTTACATTAGGCACGATTCCTTTAATTAATTAAGACTTGAGGTTCATAAACTAATTAAGCATTACTTGGAGTTCATAACACTTTTATGAATTAAGGGTCGTTTTACCAAGGTGGCGAACCTCATATCACATACCAATAAACCATGCATACAACCATAAGGTAGAGTACACGGATCGCCTGCCTCAAACAGAGTCAACACTAAGCCAAGCAAGGTCCGACAGTTTTTCCCTAGTTGTCCAAGTCCATTCGGCCTCCATCGATCTCCATGAGGTTCTAACTCATGCCGAAGCATTCCAAAATAATTAATTATAACCAAATTATAATTAAATAAATGATTACAAGAAAACTTACATTCAAAGGCGAAAGGTATACTTACCGAAGGACTTACCTGATATCACTGCATAGCCAGAACCACGACCAATCACCCATGGAAGGTCCATAACGTTCTTCCGACGTTATTTTGGGAAAAAGACCTATTACACGAAAATGAAACAAAGGACCAATTTAATATAATTAAATTGGAACAATTAGAAGAAACCAACCAAGCGACGCACCTTAGCTACAATGTTGACCAATAGAGCTCGAGCCACTCCCGACACACTCTCAATTCTAAGGCGATCAAAAGCCCAAAATCAATTCGGTGTTACGATGGCCAATTTAACTCAATTTGACCAAAAACCATAGAAGAGATTACCATGGAACATAATTTCAATGAAACACCCTCTAATGACGCACATTCATCATCATGAGACACCCTCTAGCCATGCCAATCCAAAGCCCCATCATTCTCAGACAATTCCATCTGGATATGATGAAAATGTCATCCAATTCTCTAATCGAGATCATGCCAAGATTTAAACATTGATCAAGATGATCAGTGGGAAGAATATTCAAGGAGAATTGAGACATCATAGATTTGTAAAGGGAAAGACTTACCAAGAGAATCAACCACGATGAACGATACAGCGATCCACCGCTACACAAGGAAGAAGAAGACCAAGATTGATGAAGAACCAAGGATCTTTCCTGGATCTTCCAATGAAGCTAGATTTGGAAAAGATCAAGGAAAAACATTCAATATGATATATCCATAGATGATCTATCACCAAACCAAGAACATCTCATCAGATCCAACCCTTACAACTCGAGTTTAAGGCTCTGTTCCAAGAAGAAGAGAGGATCTAACAAGAACATGAATAATGGAAGGCAAACAAGCACATACCTTGAAATTATGAGATCAAATCTGTCTAGATCCGTCAAGGACTCACTAGGAAAAGGTGGAATTTTACTAGGAGGCTTTTGAAGTCCATAAGTTTGAGAGTTGTGGAGAATAGGAAGAAAAACTATTGAATTTAGAGGGTTAAAGGTCATTTAATAAAGTTTCATATCATTAAAAACACATGCACACAGTTTGGTCACATGGTTTTCCAAACCGCATGCCAACTGTGTGAGGATACTGTCTCTCCTAGAAAACCCATACGGTTTGGTCACACTGTTTGTCAAACCGTGTGCCAACTGTGCTCTTACCACTCAAACGAGTTACACAGTTTTCAGGTGAGGGTGAACGGTTTTTCAACCCGTGCACCTTAACCATATGCCTCCCCTTGGGATACTTCCTCAAGGTACCTAGTTTCATGTAGGAAATCACATGGTTTATCCCATCCGTTCCCAAACCATGCACTCTTTAAAAATCTCCAAAACACACCAAAACACCTCATAACAACCCAAAACTTCTTCCACATAACCAAGAATCCAAAAAAAGGAAAAAACTCAAATTTCCCTAAAAACATCCACACGTAAAAATGTGGGATGTTACAATCCACCCACTATAGCGCTTCTCATCCTTGAGAAGTAGTCGTAGCTTGAAAACCATGCTTTCTAATCTACCTCAATCATCATCCACAAATATTTCTCTATATTCCATCCTTGAATGCCATCTTCTTGCCTCAAGGATGCACTTATCCCTAAACTCCCATCACAATCTCATAATGTGACTCCAAATATGGACACCATAAGTTGAGCCAAAAAACTTGCTCCCATTCAACATCGAGAGCAAGATCACTGCATCTGTTGAAATTGACACACCACGATGACTCCTTTATATTCCTTCCAAAGCATCAAGGTGATCCCCACCATAAGAATCACCATAAAAAAATAAGATTCTAATAGGCCAATGTCATACCCAGTGTGGTTTAGTCCAATCACACTTGATCAATACAAGACATGGGTTAAAAGATGATACCCAAACCTCATTCATGGTTCTGATACAAACCAACGAGTCACTACCAACCAATGCAACCTAAACACACCGACCTTTTCAGAAAGGTCCTAGGTAATTCTTAAACACCTCATTAATACCCGGTACGATGATCTCGATATGGTTCCAACCCACTGCATTGAAGTTTATAGGGAAACACCAATTGGTACTTTTCCATCCATCTTCTTAAAAAGGTACCTGACCTCAACAACCGAAACTCCTCAAAGCCACCAACCAGAATGCCTTAAGACTTGAAGGAATCATTAGATTGATCCAACATCCTTACCAAATTTCAAACTGATTTCAAAGGAGTTTCTCTGGTTGGTTCACCAACTGCTTCCACCATCCACAAGGCTCTCAACCGTGCACCAATGCACCAACGACCTGACTCCCTATCAGTTCATATCAATTTCCCCTGATTCCAATGCCCACATATGGTCTCCACATAGTAATACATCTGAAACAAACACCATAAATTTAACATAGAACTAGATACCTTTTATTCCATTACACATCAGCCTCCTCAAGTCACCACAACCATTCAACGATCGAACTTGAACATAACCACAACCCTTCCCATGAGAGGTTCATTTCAATTATAACTAGATCGATGATCCACACCATAAGAGTATCCTTATTTCTACCTCACAATTCTTATAGTGGTCTACTTGAGCCTCAACTAGTCTATCGCCGAATGTAATGACTAAACATGACCATTCATTCATACCTGATTACCAAGAAAAAACACTATATGTTGTGCACTCCTAGATACCTAGAATGTAGTTCAATGAATTAAATAATCCATTTATGATGTGAATAAAGATCTCCAACAGTATAATCATGGGTTACAACCTCCAAACCAAGGGTTTGGTCCCCTCATGCAAGCTGCTGCTATGAACTACATCACCTCCATCAAGGATAAACTCGGGCTGACCACACAATGGTACACTAATCCATTGTCGGTGTTTTCTTCCACCATAAATGTAACGACCCAAAGTTTTTCAATAAAAAAATCCCTTCTTATATCTATGTCATAAAAATACAAAATAATGAACTACTAAGTGATAAGTGACCTTTAAACATAATTTTGTCACCCCTATGTTTGGAATTTTAAAAATCCGACATACACGGTTGTGTTCAAGATAGTTTTTGGAGTCTAATGAAACAAAAAATAATTTTTGGTGAATAGTAACCTACCCTTATGAATAGTAAATAAGAGTAACATTACCTATGAATAATAAAATAAAATTTAGACATCATAGAAAGTGATAATTTGACCTTAGTAAACGTTTTTGGTATTTTATAAGTCATAAATAATTAATTATAATAAATTAATTAATTTAAAAGAATATTTATTTCCCTTAA
This sequence comes from Viscum album, assembly GCA_963277665.1. Lineage (NCBI taxonomy): Eukaryota > Viridiplantae > Streptophyta > Magnoliopsida > Santalales > Viscaceae > Viscum > Viscum album. The sequence continues at coordinate 836,871,498 of OY728139.1, read as the reverse complement.
ATATATTCATAAATTATTTAATCAATGTCTAATAGTTTTTAGATAATTTTAAAAGACCATAAGTAATTTTTGAAAGAACTACAAAATCAGTTTTAATTTTAAAAACTGTTTTTTTAAGTAAATTATGATTTTAATTAAATATTAAATTAATAATATTTAGAAAATTATTTTTGAAAAATGGACTTCATTTTTGGATTCTATACGTCGAAAAATGGTTGGGGTAAAATTTTGGGATTTTTCTGAGATACTTGAATTTTTGATGAATAGTAGAATACATTAATTTATCATATAAATAAATTTTAATTAAAACCCACTATTCCTGACATCAAAAGTGATGTAAGCACCCAAATCCCGAATTCACAAGTCAAATTTAATATTCCTAGTCATCCAAGACTCACTATTCCTTGTCTTAGGTGAAATTAATAAACTAATCAATTTTATATTAAGGAAACCCCTCTCCCCTCCACTATAAAAGCCACCCTTCACTCCCTCTTTTCCTCACACCTCTCAAACTCCAATCCTTCTCTAAATTCTGCCCAAACACCTTCCCTAGCTCATCCCCAACGTCCAAAAGCTTCTGGTCTCATAAAAAGACCAAGCCTAGCTTCCTTAAAGAGGATCTCAAGAGAAGGATTCTAAAGGTAATTTCTCTCTCTCTTCTCCTTTAATTTCCTTTCAAGTTCAAGTTCCTTTCTTGATCTCTCCCTACCTATCTTCATCCAAATTGTTCTGTAAATCCAGTATTAAATATATACTGTAATATTATGATTCTAATGTTATATTATATCACCCCACACCCTTTCCCCATTCCTTCTATTTTATTAAAGAGAACGTTGTTCATGTGGTGATAATTTATCACCTTTAAAAACAACATGCTCTCTTCTTCCATTTATACATTCAATCTGGTCATGAAACCATTTTTATGGTTGAACCAGAATGTTTTATATGTATGATGTTATATTTTAAGTTCTGGAAATAACCTATGGCCATACTACTAAGTGAAAAGTTAAAATGATTTGGTTGTGATCCAAAAACTGCTCAAATTGGCCCAAAAAATCTTCATTTAACTCTTATCTAATGATTCGGCCACATGGATCTAATATAACTCATTATAAAATCATTCAAGCTTCTGTAATATCATTAATTACATGTAATATCAGTTCTGGATGTTTACCCATTATCTACCCAAACATCAAATTAAGAATACAAGTAGACCGCTCAAGAAAACCATGAAAACGAACATCCCCGATCAATGTTTTTAAACCCTATAAGTCATCCAAAGGAACATAATATGAAATAATGAAACTAGAATGTACCCTATTAATGTATAAAAGGTTCTGGAATTTCTAATTAATGAATATAATGTCATTATACAGGACATTAAAGAGAAGGAGGCATTCGAGTACAAGGTAAGGGGAAATCTCGAACCCAATTTTCTTCCTTCGGGTTCTCCCTCTTTCACTCCATTTTTGATATGGTTACTCCTCAAAGGTCTTTTGTTCATCATTTCCTTTACTTTTATGGGATATAAATGTTTGTCACTGGTTTTTATGTCCATCAAAATGTTTTCCAAAAGAACTCTTCTTTCAAGATCTCACCTTTTACCTCTCATTCAAGGTTGATGGTTCTTATATCAAGTATGTTGTTCCCTCTTTCTTTTGGGAACCCAAAGCTTATGAATGTGTTATTATGAGATGAAACCCATTCCTTTCCATGGGTTACTTATTTACATGTTTGATATGTGTTCTATGTGGCAAGCATGATAATGATAATGTTATTATGTGACGGGTGCGCCCGGAATTATATAGCGCAATATGAATGTTTAAATGTGACGGGTGCGCCCAGAATTATATAGCGCTCCAATGCATTGGGTAAAGTGATGAATCTAATGAGTAAATGTGAAATGATGCGTGAACATGATGCTATCTTTTTTCACAAGTATGTGTGGTAGTTAACCACTAAGACATGATGTTTCATTTTTATGCTTTGCCACATTTCAAGTTTATTGTTTATGCTCCTCTCATGTTCAAGATCTTATTCCTATGTCATGATTATGCTCACCCCATGCTATATTGTTCTTATCTATCCTCTTACTGGGCTTTTAGCTCACCCCTTTTGATGTATATCCTCAGGTGGCTACATGTACTAAGGAGAGGACAAGTGCTACTAAGAAGCTATAGAAGAAGAGATTAAATGAATTTTTATGCTTGATGTTGTACTTGTTATGTGTAGTCCTAGTTTTCCCAAGACACTAAAACTATGGATCCTTCTTGTGTAATACTATTATGTTGTTTATCTTTGAAATGATGTAATAGTAATTTAAGAAAAGGCCGGGTCGCTATAGTTGGTATCAGAGGAAAGGTTTAGTTAATTTGGGAATTAGGATTAGTGAACCCTAAAGAAAACCTCTAGCATGAGACTAAGTACAAATATGCACACAAGGATATTTACCTAGGGATACCATATGTTATGTTTTTGGTTAAATGAATAAGTTATTCATGACTTGTTTACTTATGTTTTGTTCTAACCTTTTCTATTTTAGAAAATGGTGGGAACCAGGAGGAATCAGGCCAACAACTCTTGCGAAGGCCAATGCAGTGATTGCCCGAACGACATCCCCAATGATTTTGGAGGTGGAGTTCAAAACTTCATGGCGATGCTTACCCAATTATCACGAGTTATTAAAAATAACCATAATAATGGGGAACGTCCTCCTTCACCAAAGAGGGAGCAGTTAGCTATCAAATGTTTTATGCGGCAACGACCACCGACGTTTTGTGGATCTTCCGATCCACTAGTTGCGGAACAGTGGGTCAACTCCATGGAGAAGATCTTTTCTGTTCTTCACTGTTCCGAGACAGAGAAGGTGACTCTAGCCATTTATCGTCTAGATGGAGAAGCTGATCAATGGTGGGATTTGATTAAGAACACCAAGCCAAGGGAGGAAATTGAAGATATGGAATGGGAAGACTTTAAGATAATGTTTCTTAATAAGTACTTCCCAAGAACTCTTCGCACGAAGATGGAGAGAGAATTCATAGAGCTCAAGAAAAAAGAAGGATAATCTGTCACAACCTATGAAGCAAATTTCACAAGGCTCGCAAGGTATGCTTCGGGTTTTGTTATCAACAATGATAGCAAAATTGATAGATTCTTTAGTGGATTAAAACCACATCTTTGAAAAGCTCTTGCAATTCGAGACTTTGGGAGTTATGAAGAAGTTGTTCGATGTGCTCTCAAAGTGGAGATGGAGTTTGGAGAATGGTCCCATGGCTATGGTGATAAGAAAAGAAAGATGGAGTTTCAAGCTGGTGGATATAGTGATAAAGATGGGAAGAAAACACAACGACCCACTTGCCAAAAATGTGGGAAGTTGCACAATGGGAACTGCCTCAAAGGGACAGGGAAATGATTCAAGTGTGGGAAAGAAGGACACCTAGCTCACGAGTGTCGAAGAGACATGAAAAGAAAAGATAATTTAGCTGATGAAAGGAGAGAACCACTCGTGGTTCAATGCTACAACTGTAAGGAGCTAGGGCACTATTCAAACCAGTGCACTAAACCTCGAGCTTTCAAGGGTAATCAGCGCCAACAACCACCAAAGCCAAAGGAACAAGGGAAAGCTTATGCCATCACTACTGCGGAGGTGGAACATGATAATGAAGTCGTACAAGGTACACTTCCTATTCACTCAAGAATGGAAAAAGTCTTATTTGATTCTGGTTCTACGCATTCCTTTATATCTTGCAAGTTTGCTAGAACTATAGAATCAAAGCCCCGAAACCTTGAAGTAGAGATATCTGTAAAAACACTAAGTGGTGCAATCATTGCAACCCAAGTGTTTGATTCTTCTCCTGTTGACATATGTGGGAAGATTCTTCCGGTAAATCTCATAATACTTCCCTTGGTGGAATTTGATGCTATAATGGGAATGGATTAGCTCTCGTTATATAGAGCACATATCAACTGTCGGGAAAAAGAAATATATTTTCATATTCCGAACCATCCCATGCTCCTCTACAAATGCAAGGAAGATCAAGATTATCCTTTGAAAAATCCTTCAATGGTGTGGGTGATGATTCCCTATGAAGAAGCATACCTCGCCCAAATGTTTGAGTCAAAGGAAAGTTCCAACCTTGAGGAAATGCCCATCGTAAGGGAATACGGCGATGTATTTCCCAAAGAGTTACCCGGAATTCCCCCAGATCGTGAGGTAGAGTTCTCAATTGAACTCATACCCGGAGCTACTCCTATCTCGAAGTGCCCCTATAGGATGGCTCCTATCGATCTGGAGGAGTTAAAGAAGTAGCTGCAAGAGCATCTGGACAAAGGGTTCATACGCCCTAGTGCATCACCTTGGGGTGCGCCAGTGCTCTTTGTGAAGAAGAAGGATGGTACCATGCGGTTGTGTATCGATTATCGGGAACTCAACAAGATCACCATAAAGAACAAGTATCCTCTCCCAAGGATTGATGACTTGTTCGACCAGTTAAGAGGAGCACAATACTTCTCAAAGGTGGATCTTCGTTCTGGATATCATCAAGTAAAGGTGAAGAAGGAAGATATTCAGAAGACTGCCTTCCGTAAGAGGTATGGGCACTATGAGTTTCTGGTGATGCCCTATGGACTTACTAATGCCCCTGCAATCTTCATGGATTTGATGAATAGAGTCTTTAGACACTACCTCGACAAATTTGTGGTAGTTTTTATCGATGATATTCTCATCTACTCCAAGAGCAAGGAGAAACATGAAGAACATCTAAGACTTGTGTTGGCAACATTGAGAAAGGAGAAGTTGTATGCCAAGTTCAGCAAGTGTGACTTTTGGATGAATCAAGTCACGTTCTTGGGACATGTGATCACAAGCGAGGGAATTTCTGTGGACCCTTCAAAGACAAAGGTGATTGAAGAATGGCCCAGGCCCTCTAGTGTCACAGAAATCCGTAGTTTTCTTAGATTAGCTGGGTACTACCGACGTTTTGTGAGAAACTTCTCACGATTGTCATGCCCGCTAACTAAGTTAACAAGGAAAGGGGTAAAGTATGTCTGGATGGATGAATGTGAGGGGAGCTTCAAGGAGCTAAAGAGAAGGATAATCACTGCACCTGTACGCACACTACCGAAAAGTGGAGAACATTTTGTGATATACAGTGATGATTTAAAGAAAGGCTTGGGTTGTGTACTCATGCAAAATGATAATGTGATAGCCTACGCCTCACGATAGTTGAAGATCCATGAGCAGAACTACCCGACACATGATCTAGAACTGACAGCCATGATTTTTGCCTTGAAAATCTGGCGGCATTACCTTTATGGTGAGAAGTGTGACATATACACCGACCACAAGAGCCTAAAGTATATATTCACACAAAAGGAGCTCAACATGCGTCAAAGGAGATGTTTAGAGCTAATCAAGGATTACGATTGCTCTATTCACTATCATCCTGGAAAGGCGAACAAGGTAGCTGATGCTCTAATTAGGAAAGAACCTGATACTCTATCCATGTTGAGGATTGAGAAAGACCCCATCTTCTTGGATATGCAAAGGATGGATTTGGGAATCGTAAGGGCAGGGGATACATCCTACCTTGCCCAAATGATTGCACAACCATCCATCCAACAGAAGATTAAGGAAGCACAAAGGGATGATATGGAGATACAAAAGAGGGTAAATGCAGTAAAGGAAGGGAAGCTGCAAGAGTTCCATATCGATGATGATGGTGTGATTCGGTTTGGAACGCGGCTTTGTGTGCCTTCATCACCTGGAATAAAGAAGGAGCTATTAGATAATGCACATAGCTCAACTTTCTCTATTCATCCTGGAAGTACCAAGATGTATCGCGATCTCTGAGAACACTTCTGGTGGGATAACATGAAGAAGGAGATTGCAGAATATATATCAAGGTGCTTGGTATGTCAGCAAGTTAAAGCTGAGCGGAAAAAGTCCAAAGGTATGATGCAACCATTGCCTATACCCATGTGGAAATGGGAAAATGTTACTATGGACTTTTTCACGGGTCTCCCGAAGTCGTTAAGAGGAAATAATGCGATATGGGTTGTGGTTGATCGACTCACCAAGACTGCCCATTTTATCGCTATTCGGGAAGACCTCTCACTTGAACAACTTGCAAGGATATATGTGAAGGAAGTAGTGAGATTGCACAGTGTTCCGCTCTCGATTGTCTCTGATCGTGATCCAAGGTTCACTTCTAAATTCTGGAGGAGCCTTCAACATGCTTTGAGTACTGAATTAAATTTTAGCACGACCTATCACCCCCAAACTGATGGCCAGTCTGAAAGGACTATTCAGACACTTGAAGATATGCTAAGATCCTGCTCTCTTGAATTCAAAGGTGGTTGGGATCAGCACCTTCCATTGGTTGAGTTCTCATACAACAATAGCTTCCACTCGAGTATTCAGATGGCTCCGTATGAAGCTCTTTATGGGAAGTGATGTAGAACTCCAACCTGTTGGGATGAAGTTGGAGAACGAAAACTACTTGGTCCCGATCTTGTTCAAGAGATGGCAGAGAAGGTTCAAGTCATCCAGAAACATATCAAAGCTGCTCAAAGTCAGAAAAAGAGCTATGCTGACAGTCGTCGAAGGGAATTGGAGTTCGACGTTGGAGATAAAGTATTCCTTCGAATATCTCCATGGAAGAGAGTCATGCAATTCGGGAAGAAAGGGAAGCTAAGCCCAAGGTAGAATGGCCCCTTTGAGATCCTTGATCGTATAGGAGTCGTGGCTTATCGTTTGGAACTTCCACCGAATATGGCTCAAGTTCATGATATGTTTCACATATCACTACTGAGGAAGTACATTCCATACCCCTCACATGTACTAAACCCATAGGTGGTACAGTTGGAAGATGATCTCTCATATGAGGAGCAGCCGGTAAAAATTATGGACTGAAGTGATAAGGTTCTACGCAACAAGACAACCCGCCTTGTCAAAGTGTTGTGGAGGAACCAAAAGTTTGAGGAAGCAACTTGGGAACCAGAAGAGGAAATGAAGGAGAAGTACCCTCACCTGTTTGTGTAAAGTGAAATTTTGGGGGCGAAATTTCTTAAGGGGGGAAGAATGTAACGACCCAAAGTTTTTAAATAGAAAAATCCCTTCTTATATCTATGTCATAAAAATACAAAATAATGAACTACTAAGTGATAAGTGACCTTTAAACATAATTTTGTCACCCCTATGTTTGGAATTTTAAAAATTTGACATACACAGTTGTGTTCAAGATAGTTTTTGGAGTCTAATGAAACAAAAAATAATTTTTGGTGAATAGTAACCTACCCTTATGAATAGTAATATGAACCTTATGAATAGTAAATAAGAGTAACATTACCTATGAATAATAAAATAAAATTTAGACATCATAGAAAGTGATAATTTGACCTTAGTAAACGTTTTTGGTATTTTATAAGTCATAAATAAATAATTATAATTAATTAATTAATTTAAAAGAATATTTATTTACCTTAAATATATTCATAAATTATTGAATCAATCTCTAATAGTTTTTAGATAATTTTATAAGACCCTAAGTAATTTTTGAAAGAACTGCAAAATCAGTTTTAATTTTAAAAACTGTTTTTTTAAGTAAATTATGATTTTAATTAAATATTAAATTAATAATATTTAGAAAATTATTTTTGAAAAATGGACTTTATTTTTGGATTCTACACGTCTAAAAATGGTTGGGGTAAAATTTTGGGATTTTTCTGAGATACTTGAATTTTTGATGAATAGTAGAATACATTAATTTATCATATAAATTCATTTTAATTAAAACCCACTATTCCTGACATCACAAGTGATGTAAGCAACCAAATCCTAAATTCACAAGTCAAATTTACTATTCCTATTCATCCAAGACTCACTTTTCCTTGTCTTAGGTGAAATTAATAAACTAATCAATTTTATATTAAGGAAACCCCTCTCCCCTCCACTATAAAAGCCACCCTTCACTTCCTCTTTTCCTCACACCTCTCAAGCTCCAAGCCTTCTCTAAATTCTGCCCAAACACCTTCCCTAGCTCATCCCCCACGTCCAAAAGCTTCTGGTATCATCAAAAGACCAAGCCTAGCTTCCTTAAAGAGGATCTCAAGAGAAGGATTCTAAAGGCAATTTCTCCCTCTCTTCTCCTTTAATTTCCTTTCAAGTTCAAGTTCCTTTCTTGATCTCTCCCTACCTATCTTCATCCAAATTGTTCTGTAAATCATGTATTACATATATAATGTAATATTATGATTCTAATGTTATATTATATCACCCCACACCCTTTCCCCCTTCCTTTTATTTTATTAAAGAGAACGTTGTTCATGTGGTGATAATTTATCACCTTCAAAAACAACATGCTCTCTTCTTCCATTTATACCTTCAATCTGGTCATGAAACCATTTTTATGGTTGAACCAGAATGTTTTATATGTATGATGTTCTATTTTAAGTTCTGTAAATAACCTATGGCCATACTACTAAGTGAAAAGTTAAAATGAGTTGGTTGTGATCCAAAAACCGCTCAAATTGGCCCAAATAATCTTCATTTAACTCTTATCTAATGATTTGGCCACATGGATCTAATATAACTCATTATAAAATCATTAAAGATTCTGTAATATCATTAATTACATGTAATATCAGTTCTGGATGTTTACCCATTATCTACCCAAACATCAAATTAAGAATACAAGTAGACCGCTCAAGAAAACCATGAAAAAGAACACCCCCGATCAATATTTTTAAACCCTATAAGTCATCCAAAGGAACATAATATGAAATAATGAAACCAGAATGTACCCTATTAATGTATAAAAGGTTCTGGAATTTATAATTAATGAATATAATGTCATTATACAGGACATTAAAGAGAAGGAGGCATTCGAGTACAAGGTAAGGGGAAATCTCGAACCCAATTTTCTTCCTTCAGGTTCTCCCTCTTTCACTCCATTTTTGATATGGTTACTCCTCAAAGGTCTTTTGTTAATAATTTCCTTTACTTTTTTGGGATATACATGTTTGTCACTGGTTTTTATATCCATCTAAATGTTTTCCAAAAGAACTCTTCTTTCAAGATCTCACCTTTTACCTCTCATTCAAGGTTGATGGTTCTTATATCAAGTATGTTGTTCCCTCTTTCTTTTGGGAACCCAAAGCTTATGAATGTGTTATTATGAGATGAAACCCATTCCTTTCCATGGGTTACTTATGTACATGTTTGATATGTGTTCTATGTGGAAAGCATGATAATGATAATGTTATGATGTGACGGGTGCGCCCGGAATTATATAGCGCAATATGAATGTTTAAATGTGACGGGTGCGCCCAAAATTATATAGTGCTCCAATGCATTGGGTAAATTGATGAATCTCATGAGTAAATGTGAAATGATGCGTGAACATGATTCTATCTTTGTTCACAAGTATGTGTGGTAGTTAACCACTAAGACATGATGTTTCATTTTTATGCTTTGCCACATTTCAAGTTTATTGTTTATGCTCCTCTCATGTTCAAGATCTTCTTCCTATGTCATGATTATGCTCACCCCATGCTATATTGTTCTTATCTATCCTCTTACTGGGCTTTTAGCTAACCCCTTTTGATGTATATCCTCAGGTGGCTACATGTACTAAGGAGAGGACAAGTGCTACTAAGAAGCTATAGAAGAAGAGATTAAATGAATTTTTATGCTTGATGTTGTACTTGTTATGTGTAGTCCTAGTTTTCCCAAGACACTAAACCTCTGGATCCTCCTTGTGTAATGCTATTATGTTGTTTATCTTTGAAATGATGTAATAGTAATTTAAGAAAAGTCCGGGTCGCTATAGTTGGTATCAGAGGAAAGGTTTAGTTAATTTGGGAATTAGGATTAGTGAACCCTAAAGAAAACCTCTAGCATGAGACTAAGTACAAATATTCACACAAGGATATTTACCTAGGGATCCCATATGTTATGTTTTTGGTTAAATGAATAAGTTATTCATGACTTGTTTACTTATGTTTTGTTCTAACCTTTTCTATTTTAGAAAATGGTGGGAACCAGGAGGAATCAGGCCAAAAACTCTTGCGAAGGCCAATGCAGCGATTGCCCGAACGACATCCCCAATGATTTTGAAGGTGGAGTTCAAAACTTCATGGCGATGCTTACCCAATTATCACGAGTTATGAATAATAACCATAATAATGGGGAACGTCCTCCTTCACCAAAGAGGGAGCAGCTATCTATCAAATGTTTTATGCGGCAACGACCACCGACGTTTTGTGGATCTTCCGATCCACTAGTTATGGAACAGTGGGTCAACTCCATGGAGAAGATCTTTTCTGTTCTTCACTATTCCGAGATAGAGAAGGTGACTCTATCCATTTATCGTCTAGATGGAGAAGCTGATCAATGGTGGGCTTTGATTAAGAACACCAATCCAAGGGAGGAAATTGAAGAGATGGAATGGGAAGACTTTAAGATAATGTTTATTAATAAGTACTTCCCAAGAAATCATCACACGAATATGGAGAGAGAATTCATAGAGCTCAAGCAAAAAGAAGGAGAATCTATCACAACCCATGAAGCAAATTTCACAAAGCTCGCAAGGTATGCTTCGGGTTTTGTTATCAACAATGATAGCAAAATTGATAGATTATTTAGTGGATTAAAACCACATCTTCTAAAAGATCTTGCAATTCGAGACTTTGGGAGTTATGAAGAAGTTGTTCGGTGTGCTCTCAAAGTGGAGATGGAGTTTGGAGAATGGTCCCATGGCTATGGTGATAAGAAAAGAAAGATGGATTTTCAAGCTGGTGGATCTAGTGATAAAGATGGGAAGAAAACACAACGACCCACTTGCCAAAAATGTGGGAAGTTGCACAATGGGAACTGCCTCAAAGGGATGGGGAAATGATTCAAGTGTGGGAAAGAAGGACACCTAGCTCACGAGTGTCGAAGAGACATGAAAAGGAAGGATAATGTAGCCGATGAAAGGAGAGAACCACTCGTGGTTCAATGCTACAACTGTAAGGAGCTAGGGCACTATTCAAACCAGTGCACTAAACCTCGAGATTTCGAGGGTAATCAGCACCAACAACCACCAAAGCCAAAGGAACAAGGGAAGGCTTATGCCATCACTACTGCGGAGGTGGAACATGATAATGAAGTTGTAAAAGGTACACTTCCTATTCACTCAAGAATGGAAAAAGTCTTATTTGATTCTGGTTCTACACATTCCTTTATATCTTGCAAGTTTGCTAGAACTATAGAATCAGAGCCCTGAAACCTTGAAGTTGAGATATCTGTAAAAACACCAAGTGGTGCAATCATTGCAACCCAAGTGTTTGATTCTTCTCCTATTGACGTATGTGGGAAGTTTCTTCCGGCAAATCTCGTAATACTTCCCTTGGTGGAATTTAACGCTATAATGGGAATGGATTGGCTCTCGTTATATAGAGCACATATCAACTGTCAGGAAAAATAAATATATTTTCATATTCCGAACCATCCCATGCTCCTCTACAAATTCATGGAAGATCATGATTATCCTTTAAAAAATCCTTCAATGGTGTGGGTGATGATTCCCTATGAAGAAGAATACCTCGCCCAAATGTTTGAGTCAAAGGAAAGTTCCAACCTTGAGGAAATGCCCATCGTAAGGGAATACGACGATGTATTTCCCAAAGAGTTACCCAGAATTCCCCCGGATCATGAGGTAGAGTTCTCAATTGAACTCATACCCGGAGCTACTCCTATCTCGAAGTGCCCCTATAGGATGGCTCCTATCGAACTGGAGGAGTTAAAGAAGCAGCTGCAAGAGCATCTGGACAAAGGGTTCATATGCCCTAGTGCATCACCTTGGGGTGCGCCAGTGCTCTTTGTGAAGAAGAAGGATAGTACCATGCAGTTGTGTATCGATTATCGGGAACTCAACAAGATCACCATAAAGAACAAGTATCCTCTCCCAAGGATTGATGACTTGTTCGACCAGTTAAGAGGAGCTCAATACTTCTCAAAGGTGGATCTTCGTTCTAGATATCATCAAGTAAAGGTGAAGAAGGAAGATATTCAGAAGACTGCCTTCCGTACAAGGTATGGGCACTATGAGTTTTTGGTGATGCCCTTCAGACTTACTAATGCCCCTGCAATCTTCATGGATTTGATGAATAGAGTCTTTAGACATTACCTCGACAAATTTGTGGTAGTGTTTATCGATGATATTCTCATCTACTCCAAGAGAAAGGAGGAACATGAAGAACATCTAAGACTTGTGTTGGCGACCTTGAGAAAGGAGAAGTTGTACGCCAAGTTTAGCAAGTGTGACTTTTGGATGAATCAAGTCACGTTCTTGGGACATGTGATCTCAAGCGATGGAATTTCTGTGGACCCTTCAAAGACAAAGGCGATTGAAGAATCGACCAGGCCCTCTAGTGTCACAGAAATCCGTAGTTTTCTTGGATTAGCTGGGTACTACCGACATTTTGTGAGAAACTTCTCACGATTGTCATGCCCGCTAACTAAGTTAACAAGGAAAGGGGTAAAGTATGTCTGGAAGGATGAATGTGAGGGGAGGTTCAAGGAGCTAAAGAGAAGGCTAATCACTGCACCTGTACTCACACTACCGAAAAGTGGAGAACGTTTTGTGATATACAGTGATGCTTCAAAGAAAGTCTTGGGTTGTGTACTCATGCAAAATGATAATGTGATAGCCTACGCCTCACGACAATTGAAGATCCATGAGCAGAACTACCCGACGCATGATCTAGAGCTGGCAGCCGTGATTTTTGCCTTGAAAATCTGGCGGCATTACCTTTATGGTGAGAAGTGTGACATATACACCGACCACAAGAGCCTAAAGTATATATTCACACAAAAGGAGTTCAACATGCGTCAAAGGAGATGGTTAGAGCTAATAAAGGATTACGATTGCTCTATTCACTATCATCCTGGAAAGGCGAACAAGGTAGCTGATGCTCTAACTAGGAAAGAACCTGCTACTCTATCCATGTTGAGGATTGAGAAAGACCCTATCTTCTTGGATATGCAAAGGATGGATTTGGGAATCATAAGGGTAGGGGATACATCCTACCCTTCCCAAATGATTGCGCAACCATCCATCCAATAGAAGATTAAGGAAGCACAAAGGGATGATGTGGAGATACAAAAGAGGGTAAATGCAGTAAAGGAAGGGAAGCTGCAAGAGTTCCATATCGACGATGATGGTGTGATTTGGTTTGGAATGCGGCTTTGTGTGCCTTAATCACCCGGAATAAAGAAGGAGCTATTGGATAATTCACATAGCTCAACTTTCTCTATTCATCCTGGAAGTACCAAGATGTATCGTGATCTCCGAGAACACTTTTGGTGGGATAACATGAAGAAGGAGATTGCAGAATATATATCAAGGTGCTTGGTATGTTAGCAAGTTAAAGCTGAGCAGCAAAAGTCCAAAGGTATGATGCAGCCATTGCCTATACCCATGTGGAAATGAGAAAATGTTACTATGGACTTTGTCACGGGTCTCCCGAAGTCGTCAAGAGGAAATAATGCGATATGGGTTGTGGTTGATCGACTCACCAAGACTGCCCATTTTATCGCTATTCGGGAATACCTCTCACTTGAACAACTTGCAAGGATATATGTGAAGGAAGTAGTGAGATTGCACGGTGTTCTGCTCTTGATTGTCTCTAATCGTGATCCAAGGTTCACTTATAAATTCTGGAGGAGCCTTCAATATGCTTTGAGTACTGAATTAAATTTCAGCACTGCCTATCACCCCCAAACTGATGGCCAGTCTGAAAGGACTATTCAGACACTTGAAGATATGCTAAGATCCTGCTCTCTTGAATTCAAAGGTGGTTGGGATCAGCACCTTCCATTGGTTGAGTTCTCATACAACAATAGCTTCCACTCGAGTATTCAAATGGCTCCGTATGAAGCTCTTTATGGGAAGCGATGTAGAACTCCAACCTGTTGGGATGAAGTTGGAGAACGAAAACTACTTGGTCCCGATCTTGTTCAAGAGATGACAGAGAAGGTTCAAGTCATCCAGAAACATATCAAAGCTGCTCAAAGTCGGCAAAAGAGCTATGCTGACAATCGTCGAAGGGAATTGGAGTTTGACGTTGGAGATAAAGTCTTCCTTCGAATATCTCCATGGAAGAGAGTCATGCGATTCGGGAAGAAAGGGAAGCTAAGCCCAAGGTACATTGGCCCCTTTGAGATCCTTGATCGTATAGGAGCCGTGGCTTATCGTCTGGCACTTCCACCGAATATGGCTCAAGTTCATGATGTGTTTCACGTATCACTACTGAGGAAGTACATTCCAGACCCCTCACATGTACTAAACCCAGAGGTGGTACAGTTGGAAGATGATCTCTCCTATGAGTATCAGCCGGTAAAAATTCTGGACCGAAGTGATAAGGTTCCACGCAACAAGACAACCCGCCTTGTCAAAGTGTTGTGGAGGAACCAAAAGTTTGAGGAAGCAACTTGGGAACCGGAAGAGGAAATGAAGGAGAAGTACCCTCACCTGTTTGTGTAAAGTGAAATTTCGGGGGCGAAATTTCTTAAGGGGGGAAGAATGTAACAACCCAAAGTTTCTCAATAGAAAAATCCCTTCTTATATCTATGTCATAAAAATACAAAATAATGAACTACTAAGTGATAAGTGACCTTTAAACATAATTTTGTCACCCCTATGTTTGGAATTTTAAAAATCTGACATACACGGTTGTGTTCAAGATAGTTTTTGGAGTCTAATGAAACAAAAAATAATTTTTGGTGAATAGTAACCTACCCTTATGAATAGTAATATGAACCTTATGAATAGTAAATAAGAGTAACATTACCTATGAATAATAAAATAAAATTTAGACATCATAGAAAGTGATAATTTGACCTTAGTAAACGTTTTTGGTATTTTATAAGTCATAAATAATTAATTATAATTAATTAATTAATTTAAAAGAATATTTATTTCCATTAAATATATTAATAAATTATTGAATCAATGTCTAATAGTTTTTAGATAATTTTATAAGACCCTAAGTAATTTTTGAAAGAACTGCAAAATCATTTTTAATTTTAAAAACTGTTTTTTTAAGTAAATTATGATTTTAATTAAATATTAAATTAATAATATTTAGAAAATTATTTTTGAAAAATGGACTTCATTTTTCGATTCTACACGTCGAAAAATGGTTGGGGTAAAATTTTGGGATTTTTCAGAGATACTTGAATTTTTGATGAATAGTAGAATACATTAATTTATCATATAAATACATTTTAATTAAAACCCACTATTCCTGACATCACAAGTGATGTAAGCACCCAAATACCGAATTCACAAGTCAAATTTACTATTCCTAGTCATCCAAGACTCACTATTCCTTGTCTTAGGTGAAATTAATAAACTAATCAATTTTATATTAAGGAAACCCCTCTCCCCTCCACTATAAAAGCTACCCTTCACTCCCTCTTTTCCTCACACCTCTCAAGCTCCAAGCCTTCTCTAAATTATACCCAAACACATTCCCTAGCTCATTCCCCACGTCCAAAAGTTTCTGGTCTCATCAAAAGACCAAGCCTATCTTCCTTAAAGAGGATCTCAAGAGAAGGATTCTAAAGGTAATTTCTCTCTCTCTTCTCCTTTAATTTCCTTTCAAGTTCAAGTTCCTTTCTTGATCTCTCCCTACCTATCTTCGTCCAAATTGTTCTGTAAATCCAGTATTACATATATAATATAATATTATGATTCTAATTTTATATTATATCACCCCACACCCTTTCCCCTTCCTTTTATTTTATTAAAGAGAACGTTGTTGATGTGGTGATAATTTATCACCTTCAAAAACAACATGCTCTCTTCTTCCATTTATACCTTCAATCTAGTCATGAAACCATTTTTATGGTTGAACCAGAATGTTTTATATGTATGATGTTCTATTTTAAGTTCTTGAAATAACCTATGGCCATACTACTAAGTGAAAAGTTAAAATGAGTTGGTTGTGATCCAAAAACCGCTCAAATTGGCCCAAATAATCTTCATTTAACTCTTATCTAATGATTCGGCCACATGGATCTAATATAACTCATTATAAAATCATTAAAGCTTCTGTAATATCATTAATTACATGTAATATCAGTTCTGGATGTTTACCCATTATCTACCCAAACATCAAATTAAGAATACAAGTAGACCGCTCAAGAAAACCATGAAAACGAACATCCTCGATCAATGTTTTTAAACCCTATAAGTAATCCAAGGGAACATAATATGAAATAATGAAACCAGAATGTACCCTATTAATGTATAAAAGGTTCTGTAATTTCTAATTAATGAATATAATGTCATTATACAGGACATTAAAGAGAAGGAGGCATTCGAGTACAAGGTAAGGGGAAATCTCAAACCCAATTTTCTTCCTTCGGGTTCTCCCTCTTTCACTCCATTTTTGATATGCTTACTCCTCAAAGTTCTTTTGTTCATCATTTCCTTTACTTTTCTGGGATATACATTTTTGTCACTGGTTTTTATGTCCATCAAAATTTTTTCCAAAAGAACTCTTCTTTCAAGATCTCACCTTTTACCTCTCATTCAAGGTTGATGGTTCTTATATCAAGTATGTTGTTACCTCTTTCTTTTGGGAACCCAAATCTTATGAATGTGTTATTATGAGATGAAACCCATTCCTTTCCATGGGTTATTTATGTACATATTTGATATGTGTTCTATGTGGCAAGCATGATAATGATAATGTTATGATGTGACGGGTGCACCCGGAATTATATAGCGCAATATGAATGTTTAAATGTGACGGGTGCGCCCGAAATTATATAGCGCTCCAATGCATTGGGTAAAGTGATGAATCTCATGAGTAAATGTGAAATGATGCGTGAACATGATGCTAGCTTTGTTCACAAGTATGTGTGGAAGTTAACCACTAAGACATGATGTTTCATTTTTATGCTTTGCCACATTTCAAGTTTATTGTTTATGCTCCTCTCATGTTCAAGATCTTCTTCCTATGTCATGATTATGCTCACCCCATGCTATATTGTTCTTATCTATCCTCTTACTGGGCTTTTAGCTCACCCCTTTTGATGTATATCCTCAGGTGGCTACATGTACTAAGGAGAGGACAAGTGCTACTAAGAAGCTATAGAAGAAGAGATTAAATGAATTTTTATGCTTGATGTTGTACTTGTTATGTGTAGTCCTAGTTTGCCCAAGACACTAAACCTCTGGATCCTCCTTGTGTAATACTATTATGTTGTTTATCTTTGAAATTATGTAATAGTAATGTAAGAAAAGGCCGGGTCGTTATAATAAAGATATCTCTGCACTAAAAATCCTTTGGATTACAAGCCTCATGAGCTCCATGCTTAACATTTTATTTTCTAATTCCAAGGGTGACCCCAAACCAAAATCATTAGTGACCTACCGCTACAAGCTCTTTGGTGTTATTTAATAGAATACGAACATTCTCAATGGTTCTCTCATCCCCCCATTTCCTATGATTCAATTGACTCTGCACATAACCATAAGCATGAATTCTCACACATTCAAGCTCACCTAGGAAGGAATTATAACACTTCTCTTGCTTCAACAAAGTGATTTCCCACAAGATATGAATATCTGTTCCCAAAATCATACCCCCTTCATATTTTCACACTCTACAAGGTTCCAACTCCACTGAACTCAAGAACTCTTTTCACTCCTATTTAGGATTGTAATCTCCTTGTTTCTGATATTTATTGCACACTACACATCACATGAGTGTTAGTTCAAAACATTGAGTATCCACCCATGCTATAACCATCCTAGGTTAGATACCCTAGGATATTCACTTGAAATTCAATGAGAGTTACATCCCAAACTAATAGTCTAGAAAACCTTTGGTCTTGTCCTCGATGACACAAGCATCCAAGTGCTCCAAAACCCAACCCTGTTTCATGAGTATTAACACTCAAGCTGCTCTATACTTTAGGGCTACAAGACATCTTGCAAGAAATTCCTTTAATCCTTCCAAGGTACATTCACATGAAAATGGAATTTTAATATATGAAAACTACCCCTAATGAATTTACCTCCACTATTCCTTCACAAGGAACGACCTCACTCAGGTTACCTTCATGTAGCACAAGACACAGGCTCACTAGTAACTAGAGTCGCATCTCCAAGGCCATAAGGTCTTACACATAACCCACTAAAAGGCCTCACTAGGGTTAAAATATCATAGAAATTCATCTAGGCATATCTACATAGACATTCCATGATGGATTCTACCTTAGGCCATCCACGTCAAGGCCAAAGATGCCACATTTTGTTAAACAAAATGCCATCGAGTGCTAGATGGATAACTCCAGATAGGCTATAGTTGGGACCTTAATTAATTGGACCCATCCAATGGATATTCTCACAAGATTATTACTAATGAAATTAATTCCAAATGATGACCTAACAAGGTACACTGCACCGTTTGTGCACAAAGAGACTATATTATTATCACTGTCATCGTTGCTATCATCACCATCGTCGTCACCCAGGTGCACCACACCATAAAATCACATGAACTTCTATTAGAAGTAAACATGCATTAGAGTTCAATTGAATAGGATGAAATCAAGAACTTATATGTGACAAAATAATACAAGTTGTTGACACAAAAAATCCAAGTCCCTCGTTATTAGTAAAAACACAAAGAAGCAGTATATATGTCATGTGAACTTACATGCCAAACATGATTCATATGACACATCTTTCTAATAAGTCCAAGAGTTGAAACTATATGAAATCATGGACCTCAAAATACATGTGTTTCACATGAGGTTAAATCATATAACCATAATAGGGAAAACCAAGAACATCAATCCCATGCCCTGGTAAACTAAACTTCCCTCAAGAAAGGTGTTTTTGATGCACCAAACCGATTTTCATCACAAGATCCAACACATTCTTATGTTGAATGTCTACCAACTTCTAAAATCAAGAAAAAAGACTCTTATCATCTAACACCATTTTGTAACATCCTGAACTAAATCACTGGGTCTAAGCTGAAATGTCACATGACCTCAAGCACTTCTCCGCATACACCAGAGGATGCTGACTATTAGTAAAGTTATAAGGTGGGTCATGGAGAGACTATACCCTCCATCAAAGTTCACAATAATAGATAAATAACCAAACATATAATAATATACTATCAGAGTATGATGATACTAATAAACATATCATTTGTAATGAATGAAAGTGAAAACAATAGACTCAACCATTATAAATGAATGCATGACACTGATTGCCCATCAGGTCGATCACATACACAAGATATAAAGAGAATAAAAGTACAAGAGGCTCTGCAACACCCGACCTCACCTCATCCTAGTCACCAGACCTGTAAAGAGATATCCCACTCAATGATCAAACCCGAGCCTCAATATAACCTGTACTTGTAACAAGTGAGGTATACTTGGGTACCCAAGTACTATGGCCACCTGAGTAGGGTGTGAGTATAAATCAGTAGGACACCACCAATGTGGTCCAATACCCAACCGGTAAATGCAGTGTACATGCATGTGATAAGCTTAGCATAAGATAAACAACCAATACATAATTGCGCAAACAAAACATATAATCACCAATGCATATAAAGAAACAAACACCCATATATCGAGTGGTCATGCACTAACCAAGTTTCCAAGAACCCCTGAAAACACCTACTTTGGATCCATGCTGGAATAATGTCAACATCTATCACTATCCATCACAAGACACATCACAAATCCCAACATTGGTTGGAACCCTGCACTTATCAGTCTGGAATCCAAGTTCTGCCTTTAAGGACACCCAACCTTGATGGTGGTCATTATTAGGAACATCACACATCCCACCCTAATGGTGTTCATTATCAGGAATACCACACGCTCCACCTTGACGGTGTTCATTAGCCTCAGATGATGGTAATTCCCACCTGACATGTATGATGTAATTGGATAATCACATCACCACTGCATGGAATTCTCTCATTCCATCTTGTAGCTGATAGATTTTTGTTTCCCATACATAGAATACTACCACATTAGTATACATGTATGTGATCCAACACATACCATCAAACGATCCATAGTCTGTGGCCATAATCATGTTGCCACACTCCCCTACAAGGGGAATTTTAATCGAAACTGAGCAACCTGGTTATCCTGAAACCCAAAGTAAGGTTCCATAGGCTATATAATACCACACACAATACATATCATAACAAATAACAATAAGGAATATCAATAATAGTTCTTAAGGGGCTACACACAAATTATATAATAACATACCAAAAATGGGATTAAGGGCCACCCACTCACCCACACGAAAACACATATCAAGCATGGGTTATCAAGCATCAAACATAGGTCTCACAATCTACACACACACACATGTGATCAACAATCAAACATGGTCTCACAGTTCATACACATCCACACACACCAACACACACACATGTGATCAACCCTCTGTCATCATCGACTAACATCAAGCTAGTGTGAAAGGGTTCTTAGTGGCACTTGGAACTTTGTTCAGTTACATTAGGCATGGTTCCTTTAATTAATTAAGACTTGATATTCATAAACTAATTAAGAATTACTTGGATTTCATAACAAATTTATAAATTAAGGGTCATTCACTGAAGTTGGTGAACCTCATATCACATACCAATAAACCATTCATAAAATCATAGGGAGAGTACATAGACCACCTACCTCAGATGAAGTAAACTCCAAGACAAGCAAGGCCCAACAAATTTTTCCAAGTTGTTCAAGTATATTCAACCTCCATCGATCACCATGAGGTTATAACTCATTCAAAATTATTCCAAAATAATTAATTATAATAAAATTATAATTAATTAAATTATTAAAAATAAATTCACATTCAAATATGAAAAAAATACATTCTGAAGGACTTACCAGATATCACCACCTATCCAAATCCATGAGAAAACCACCCATGGAAGGTCTATAACATTATTCTAACATTATTTTTGGCAAAAATCCCTATCATGCGATAATGAAACAAAAATCCCAACCAAGTAACGCATCATATTTGTAATTCAACCAATGGAGTTTGAGCCACTCCCAACACACCCCCGATTCTAAGGTGAGAAAAATCCCTAAATCAATTCAGTGATACAATGGAAAATTAAATCAATTTAATTAACAATAAAAGAGATTACCAAGGAACACACATTCAATTAACACCCTTAAATGACACACATTTATCATCATAGGACATCCTCAAGCCATGTCGATCTAAAGCCTCATCATTCTTAGAAAATCCCATCAAGGTCCAATGAAATTTTCATCCTATTCCTTAATTGAGATCATTCAAAGAATCAAACGTTGATCAAGATGATCAAGGAGAATAATATTCAAGGAGAATTGAGACATCAAGAATTTATAAAGGCCAAGAATTACTAAGAGGATCATTTATGAAGAACGACACAATGATCCTCCACCATGCGATGAATAAGAAGATCAAGATCGATGAAGAACCAAGGATATTGACCAGATTTTCTAATAAAGACATATCTAGAAATGATCAAGGAAAAACCTATATCATGATAGATATAGTTCATATATATTACTAAACCAAGAACATGTCATTATATCTGACCATCAAATCCTAGTACTATGTCTCCATTCCATGGAAGAAGAGAGGATCTGATAATAACATGAAGAATGAAAGGAAAGAAAGCACATACCTTGAAATCCCAAGATACGATCTATCTATATCCATAAAGAACACACTAGGAAAAGATATAATTCACTTGGGAATCCTTTAGATTCCATAAGTTCAAGAGGCATAGAGAATAAGAAG
This sequence comes from Viscum album, assembly GCA_963277665.1. Taxonomy (NCBI): domain Eukaryota; kingdom Viridiplantae; phylum Streptophyta; class Magnoliopsida; order Santalales; family Viscaceae; genus Viscum; species Viscum album. The sequence continues at coordinate 836,849,644 of OY728139.1, read as the reverse complement.
AAAAAATATTGAATTCAGAGGGTTAAAGGTAATTTAATAGAGTTTTGAATCATTAAAAAAACGTGCACATGGTTTGGTCGCATAGTTTTCTAAACAACACACTAAACATATGAGGTTACTACCTATTATGGACAAATTGCATGGTTTTGTCACACATTTTTTAAAACCATTCACAAACCATGCTTGACGGTGGTCATTATTGTGAGGATGATTGAATTAATTATTTATATACCAACTTACACTAGTATTGTGGTAAAAAATGTTGAACCATAGAGAATGTGAAGTTGTGAAAACCAAAAAATAATAATAAAAACATGAAAAAACAAACAAAGAATAGGAATAAAGTGGGAAGTGGAGTTGTGAAGTGAATAAAGAGTGATGGAAGAATGTGTGGGGAAGAAATAAAGCAGTAAAATAGAGTGATACCAAACACTTAATCAAGTTAGGGGAACTAGACCGGATGATATTGATAGAAATTTCACTACCCTTGTATGAATCAACCACAAAGGTACTTAAGTCGAGTAGAGTGGAATGAAATGTTTAAATATCATTAGATAAATCACCCACTCTAGAGATCTCTATTGAGAAATATTATTTATAGCGAAACCCAAGATGATGTTTATTCCTCATGGAGAAGTGATTACCACAAATTTTTATAGAAAGTAATTCAGTTGTGGTCACAAAGAAAAAAGAAACTCTACCTTTCACTCATATGTACTTGGGATAAAGTTAAAAGATTATCACGAGGAATAGAAATCTAGGTCTCTGACTAAAAGACAATATTACTCTTATATTGATCCTAATTTAAGAACAAGAAAATGAAACGTGATCAATCCATCCGATCCAACCCCCTAAACTAATTAGCTACTCATTCCAGAAGAAAAAATAATATATTTCATTAAAATAATCTAAAAAAATGGTATAAGAATTAGAGAAGAGGAAAGGAAGCTTCTCTAGTGTGATCATCCTAGTATTATATATCTATCTCTAAGTGTGCTGCCTCAGGTGTGTTCTCCAACCTCTGATCCCACTTCAATCTTAGTCTCCTGAAATATGGATGATCAATGATCATAGAATGGAATGGTGAAATGGTTCTAAAAAAAATCATAGGGTGTTAATGGAGGTGGATAGTGTTATGGATAGAGATGGTTCTCCAATGATCCAAGGATAAAATATTTCCTCCTGTATCTGAAGATTATCCCTCCCATCTCTAGAATCTTCTGCCATAATTCATGTGCTCATTCCACAAATCATTATAAAATCATAGACATCAGCTTCGATCTTTCTTCAATGGCCACATCATGGTGAGGATTTCACTATAAATCTTCATCCTCAAGTGAATTGATCCAAACCCTCTCTAACTGAATGAATTCTCCATGAAATTCCACAACAGCAACAACCATGATCTCATTTACAGATGATCTCCACATAGAAAGTTCAATGGTTGGGATCACTGGAATCTTCAATCATTTTCCATGATCTCCTTCACCATTGATTGCAACCATTATTTTCTTTATTTCTATAGACAAGAAAAAAAATTAAAAATTGATTTGCATTGAGCTTTTCCAATTTTAGAAAGTAACATTACTCCCCGTAGTCCCCCAGTACTCTTTATTTTATTTTTCTTGGCCTAGTTTTAGTTTGGGACCTGCAAGCCCTAGTCCATTTTCCGGGCCTTGAGCAGTGAAACCCAATTTACTTTATATGGACCATGGTATAATGTGGGATAGTATGAAATTTATGCAGGTGATATTTACCTTGACATAGATGAAAAATATCAAGTTATCTCTCTATATATTCTTATTAACACCATGCTTGAATTCTCATGACTGCTCGGTTGCAGTTCATCAATATCTCCCTAATATCCTTTAATCATGATAGCTTTGATCCTTCCTTAACATGACTTATAAATATCATTTCATTTTCACCACTGGTTTCATAATAGCTTGCAGGTTTGTTGAGGCATTAAACCGAGCACCTAGCGTGCACGTTACGATAGTATCTCAGCCGTAATGATGGAAATATGTGAGGTCCCCACTTTACCTTCAATCCGTCACCTATACACAAAAGTAAACCCAACAAAGAACAAAAAAATATCCCCCACTTTCTTGAATCAAGTAAGTTCTTCATCAAGTTAGCTTCAATTCATCCCTGCATCATCTTTGGAAGAGGATCTTCTTCAACAAGAATAATGTTGGGGCCCTCCTTATGTGGAGACCCCACATTCCATTTAAAAATAAAAAAAATAAAAAAAGATACATAAGATGATGGGAGTTATGGACTTTCAGAGGTGGATATTTTTGAAGTCTTGTGTGAAGCCACTCTCCTTTGCTTAGGCATTATAGTGTAGTTAGGATTTTATCGAATGATTTTTAGATCTGCAATCTGTGAAATTCTTCTGATCTAATTTTCTTTCATGTGTGATGATAATTTATCTGATCCTGATGTTTTTCTTTTGAACCCTTCATTTGGACTATGAACATATTCTTTACAAGTTTAGATCTATTTTCATTTTTTTATCAGGCTGCATTCTTTGTTTCAAACTTCTTTCACACCAAATCTACTTTCTGCCTTTGATCCACTATTCTGTTAGTGTATTATTTTTGAGATCCCACTCATCTTTGGGAGTTTCAATATTTTAATCTTGATTATTAGTAGATTTTTATTTTTAAACTAGGTCCCATAGTTTTTCCCTTTAAGGGTTTCCATGTTAATTTTTTTGGCATCATCATTTAATTTTTCTACAAATATTTTTTGGTTGCTTCACATCCACTTTAAATTTTAAGTATTGTCTGAAATTTATTTTTGTGTGTTCACTTTGTTGTTTATTTGCACGTTCATCACTTTCCACCTTTCCCAACATCTGGTATCATAGGGTTTGGTTTTTTGTTTTAATAAATTATGGAAGTGAATTATAGTCAGATTATTTTGATGAATGGTACCAACTACCACATGTGGAAATTATAAATAAAGGATATGATCTTTTTCCATAAAATGCATCTTCCAGTGTTTATTACTCAGAAACTAGAAATAATGTTTGATGAAGAATGGGAGATTGAGCATGACATGGTTTATGGTTTCATTCTCCAGTGGTTCAAAGACAATGCAATCTTGTCAACGTATCTCATGAAAGATCTTTTTAGGAGAAGCTTGAGACTAACTATTCTTTCAAGATTGGAAAACATAAATTTTTTCTCCTAAAAAAGGTAATGAATTTATATTATAAAGATGGTACATCTATTTACGACTTTTTTCATGAATTTAAGGACTGTTTTGATCAATTTTATGGTATGGGTATTACTTTTAAAGATGAGGTTTTAGTGCTTTGGCTTCTTAATACTTTACCTAATTCTTGGGTGGATTTTCTTGTTACTCTAATTGGTTATGTTCCTAATGGTGCTGTGAAATTTAGTTTTGTTAAGTATACTATTTTTAATTAAGAGGTCAGGAGATGTACCCAAGAGATATCTTCTTCAGAACTTTTGGTCTTAGAGAATGTGGGGAGAAGTCAGGAAATGAATCAGGGATAGAGCAGTCAAGGAAGGGGAAAAGGCATAAGAAAATCCATATCAAAGCAGAGATAATTTTAATGTCATCATTGTGGTAAGAAATGAAATGTTAAGAAGTTTTCCTATCATATGAAAATATGAAACATAATGAAAGGAAAAGATAGGTAATGATAGTCATGCTGATGTAGTAGGTATCTGTACTATTTTTTTAGAGACCAACATAAGAAGTAATATGATTTTGAGGAATGTTTGGCATGTGCACGAGGTTTATTCAAATCTTATTTCTATAAGTTTTCTAATATTGTTGGTTTTATTAGTAATTTGGTGATGGAAAATGGAAGCTTTCTAAGGTTTCCTTGATTGTGGATTTAGGCAAGAAGGAGTCAGGTTTGTACATGATTAGAGCTTCTATTTCTTATGATATTGCTTGCATTATTGAGTGTAGTGTGTCTTCCAAGTTATGAAACAAGATGCTTATCCACATTATTGATAAGGGGCTTGGTTTTTTGGCTAAGAGAATTTTTCTTCCAGTTTTTAAGGCTATCAAACTCAACATGTGAAATCACTGTATGGCGGGAAAACAGAGCAGAGTGAGTTTCAGCAGTCATCCTTTGCAAGAAATATCTTATCTAAGGAACTTATCCATTGTTCAGCTATAAATAGAATTGAAGTCCCATTGAATATTGTAGGTTTTTGTATCATGAAGTGGTCTAAAATTGTTCCTCCACATTGTGGATCAAAATGCTCTATATGGGTAAGGTTATTATTTATAACCTGAGTCAACTGTCACAGTATAGTTATAAGTTACTCGACACCTGTTGCAGCTCCAGTTCCAAAATAATTATCTTTCATATGAGTGAAATCCCTACATGGATTACGTGTGCTGATACAATTTCCATTACTTCCACTAGGTTCCATTTCTAAAAAATTACATACACTAGATTAGGTTATGAATCAAAATGCATAATTTCAAACTAGTAAAACACTTAACATAAATTGAAAAATTTATATGTTGTTAATCTCATAAGAATAAACATGGTTTATTTGGGGACATATTTACTATTAAATCCTTCATAATGGTTTTTAAATAAAATGTGAATTATCCTAAGAATACCCCCTAGGTGTGTCAAACTAGGTGTGCAATAAGGCCTGTTGTCATGTAACAGGTTACGCTGAGTCTAACTCGACACACCTTGTTAGAGTTGTTACCCCTAGGTATATTTCTGGAAAAACCACATCCACATGTAGTATCCAAATAAGGATGTTTTACTCAGAAGACCCACATAATATCTACCTTACCAAAATTATAGGATGTTCTTCAAAAATTATCCTCAAAGTACATCTTAGGGTTATGTTCCCTAATATATGTTTTCTAAATCTAGTTTTCAAGATTTCTACTAAACATGCTCTGATACCAACTGTAAATACTCAACCCCAGTAGCTCAGAGTTGGGGCCTTACTTTATTACATCAGTATTATGAACAAGTTTTCACATCCCAAAGGATTGAACGGTTTAGTAGATTTGGAAAACCAGATACAAATATAATTGTTACATTATAACATTTAATGAAAAAAAACAGCATAGATTATATGAAGGAAACACTCATGAACTCATAGATTATCCCTACATGTCATTCATAATATAAATCTTCACATCCTGGGAAAAATAAAACATAATAAAGGGGTGAGCTCAGAGGCTCAGTACAGGTAAGTAATATATCGGAAGCAATAATAAACATAAACAAAAAGGCAAGGTGAATAACTAAAAATAAATTCCATTAAAACATAATCTTGAACATAATATTACAAGAATAAAAGATGAATAAATAAATCCATATAAATAATAACATGATAATGAAACTTGAACATGGATGTTCTAACTAATAAAATAATCACATGGATTAATAATAATGACTGAATTCATAATATTGGATGTCTGCACTATCAAGATCTATCCTTAAGACAGTTACTGTCAATATCTATCCTCATGAATATTTAAGTTTGTGGGTAGAAAACCATCTGATTTGTTCCAATATCTATCTTCTTGAAAATTTAAAACTAATTGGAAACAAATGTGAAAGGTTTTTCATCAACCGATTTCATCTCATGAGACCTACTGATGCATCGAGGGGCTATAGTGGGCCCCACCCATCACTTAATAAGTCCAATGCATTACTTATATGCAGGATAATAGATTTAAAAAGATAAAATTAAATCAAAGTGTCCCATACCACTTTAAAATGTTAAAATCAAAATCATATATAAAAACACTCTAATAAAATCATCAAGGAATTCTTGATAGAAATATCCTTTTTTACTTTGCAAGAAAGAGTTCTTTTGGGAAAATAATTTGTATTTGTCATAAAATCAGATTGTAAACATGTATATCCCATAAAATAAAATTCAAGAACAATGAAATTATATTTTAGGAATAAATAATGTTCAATTGAATTGAAAACATGTAAAAATAGTGTTTAAGAAACTTTAGAAATAAGCCTCTTTAATACGGTTTAAGGAAAATATTAAAGATTCTTTAAAATAGAAAAAAGGAATAATTGTTTGTATAAAACTAGAAATGAAAAAATATTGTTTTTCATGATAAAATGAGTGATTTTAGAAAAATATTCATAGCTTAAAATAGATTATGCGTGGTACTTGAAAATGGGTAAGAAATTGAGAAGTTCACTTTAATTGGGTTTGCTTATCAGGAGGAATTGAAAAGGAAACCTTATAAAACATGAATTTCCCCATAAAAGAAAGATGAATTGATCTTAATACATGATTTTTAAAGATATAAATATAATTTATAATAATTTTATAAAAATAAATGAAGGATTACATTAGGGTAAAGAGAGAGAAAGAATAACCTGAATGAAAAATGAAGGTTCCGGGAGAATCCCTTACCACTTTGCAAACAATTAAACCATACTCCCCAAGGAATTAATGATAATAAAATAAGAAATTTAATATCATGAAAATAAATAGATTCATGTTATTTTATATCAATGGGTATTAAACATACACTACACACAAGATATAGTGGCGAACAAGGCATATCTCACAGAAATAAAGGTGATATGAGAAAACCCTTACCATATGTCCGAAAGTGTTTTCACTTGTACTTAACATCCTATATAATGAAATTAGATTCATCAATAAATTAGTTCAGAAAATATTCAACATGTATTAGATTTATTATAATTTTATTTAGTTCATTTATGGGCTTTTTGATGAGTTATAAGATTCAATTTCATCATTCAGAAGTGTTCATTTCCTTAGTTTTCATGATTGGTTCACTTGTATACATGTAAAAAAGATTATATGAAATGGAAATAAATATAAATAATTGAAGTTATATGTTATTAATGAAATTAAATAACATTAAATGGTTATATAATTCATTTGGTTATTTGTGGTGAGGATGAATCATTAGATAAGACGTTAGTGATAATTGTTAAGATTATTTTTGGTGGTTTTTCGATCGTCACGAACTAGTTTTGTATTATTTGTTAATATCATGTATATATACTAGTTCCAGAACACTAAATAACTTTTAATATGTATAATACAATATTATTTAATTATAATAATGGTTTTATAACCATCCTTGAAGTCGGTAATGGAAAATGAAGTCGCATTGTCCATGATGGCGGTGAATCGGTACATCACGGACGATGTTTTCATTTTTAGAATAAAAGGGAGAGTAGGAGTTTGATGATAGATATTCCATTGAAATAAAAACATTAAAGTATATATAATATAATTTAGTTATCATTAATTTTTTTACAGAATAGGTAATGATATAATAAGAATAAAATAAATTAAAAGAAATTGAAAGAGGATGAAAAATGATTTACCTCTTGAATTCTTCTCCCTGAGAACCTCCTTAAGGGATTGGAAATGGTATTTTGGTGAGGAAAGAAAGACCAGAATGTGGGAGATAGACTTGGGAAAGTAAATGGGAAAAAATTGGATAATATTCAAGACTTTGGAGGTGTGAGAAGAGTGGGTGATGAGGGGTGGTATTTATAGTGGAGGAGAGGGGTGCTTTTTGAATATTTTATTCACTTGTTTATTATTCTAGATCAATACTATAAATAGTGAGGATTATTGTGACCAAATACAGTAACTAGTGCATGTGAGTTCTAACCAATGTTTTCTTACATCATTAATGACTCAAAAAATAGTGTATTTAACTTATAATGTATATATACCGTAAATCACCTTATTTCACTATTCATAAAAAATTCAACTATTTTAGAAAAAACCCAAAAATTAAACCTAACCATTTTTTATGTGTAGAATTCAAAAATGAACTCCATTTTATGAAAATAATTTTATAAATTTTATACATTTAAATTTTAAATAAAATCATCATTTATTTGAAAAATACCAATTTTAAAATTATAACCGATTTTATGACACTTTGAAAAAGTAGTTAAGGTCTCATAAAATTATATTATAATAATAAGACAAAAAAATATTAATTTGTGAAACTATTTTATGAAAATAAATTTTCTTTTAAATTATTATATTAATTATAAAATCGTATATAAACATTTATGTTTTACAAAAATACCAACACTTAATTTATTATTTTTAAAACATTTATTTACTTATACTATAATATAATTATATCATATTAACACTTATAAGATGCCTAAATTTTATTTATAAATTTTATGTTATTTTATTATTCTAATGGACACATTAATATTTTTAATGGTCATATTATTATTCCAACGGGCACATTACTATTCATCAAAAATAAAAATCATCAGAAAAATATCAAAAATTTAACCAAAGTAAATTTTGATATTAAAACTTAAAAAAAATGTTTATTTTTTTAAATATAATTTATAAATGTGTCAAAATTTATATTTAAAATAATTTATCTATTAAAAGGTGGTAAAAACTAAGTTTAGAAAAATATAGCCTTTTTATGTGTAAAATTGAATTTATTCTTATCTTATGATTCTAAAAATATTTCGGATGAATGTAAAAAATATTTGATTGAATATATATAAATTTCAATAATACTTTCACTAATAGTTTTTAATTTAATTTATTAATATAAAATTTATTTGTGGGTATAAAAATATTTTTTTATAAAAATACATCCTTTATATTCAATTGGTTTTCATTTATGATTAATTAGTAACCAATGAATTAATTTTATAAACATGTGTAATCTATATTTTAATAATTTACTTAATCTCATTTATTTTCTTCATTCCCAACATCTAGGAGATAACTCTAATAATTAAATAATAATATTTAATCATTTGTAAAGCTCATAAGCTCTCGAAGAAGTTAAATTTAAAAAGAGGCATACCGTAAAATATTGGGGTGTTATAAAAATCACCAAGCTCATGGAGTAAAGTGATGGAAGAGTGGACTAGGGTATTTCTATTCCTTGAACCACTATACACCACTGTGTTTTTTTCTTTATTTATTTCTTCTCACTATAAAAAAATAGGTCTTTACAGTGGTGAATTGGCGACAGTTTTAATAACCACTGCGAAATAAATTGTATTAATTTTTTTAATATAGCTGCGGTTTAATATAACCACCACTATTTTTAAAAAAAATTTAGTGGTGGTTTTATTTAAACCATTGCTAAATATTTGAAAAAATATAATTTCAACCCCCCAATCCCTTTGGACTTAACCCCCCCCGTTTCCCTCGGAAACCCTTGACCTTGAATCCCCTTGCTCTTGACGACGACCGCTGTGACCCCCCTACTCCAGATGGAAACCACTGTGACCCCAACCCCTACTCCTGACAATGATCACCATGACCCCAACCCCCTAATCCTGATAATTTTCATCCTACCCCCCTCTGATCTCTGTGACCTCAACCCCCCTGATCCCCGATGAGGACCTTGTAGTTACCCCCCGATCCTCAACAATGACCCCCAAAAGGCCTCTCTTCCCTTTTTTTCAGTGATTGTGACCCCCAAAATCATTAAAGGTATGATTGGTTGAATTTTTCTAAGGGTTTTAATTAAACTATATAAATATCTATGTAACTGAGTATTGTTTTTTGAGGATTTTTCTTGAGATGATGTCGGGGTTACGTTGCATACCTTCCATTTACAGTTGGTCACAGTTTTGGAGAGTGGATTCACCTCAATGTTCTTTTAGGCGAGTATTATTATTTTTTAATTTTTAATAATTAATTATAAATTTTTATAATTAATTATTTATTTCATTTGGTATGATACAGGTGCCTAGAGTGTTTTCAGTGTTTGGTTTAATACTTGAAGCTTTTAGATTTTCATCAAGAGGTAGACCAATCTTTCAGTTTAGTGTTTCTTCTCCATTTAATAATTATTTAAATGTTTTTAAAATGATAATTTTCCTATTTAGGTCCACCTTAAGGGCCATTATGGGTTTTCTTGGGAATAATATTGGTTTTAGATATTTCTTAAAGGGATTTTCATTCAAAAAACCTGATCATTTAGCCTGTGGTTTAAGAACACAAGCCGCATGTAATTTTCCACACTTTTTTTAAAATAATATCATGAAGTTAATATATTAAATAAAAAAATACTATTAATCATGATTACACTGCATAATGCTTATTACAATCTACGTAGCTTCAGATTACATGAAGCTTTCTTTATGTGAAAATCTCTTCAAGTTGCGTATTATTTTTTAAATCAATTCAGAAAATGTTGTAAAACCATAATTTCATGCAATTATATGATTCATATGGAAACACATGCACCAGATATCACAATGCCAATTTCTTGTTTTGAGATATAACAAATATTTATTTTCATAATTATCAAAGAAAAATTTATATATAGAGAAAATCATGTTTTTTAAATATAAAATAAATATTGATAATATGAAAAGAAAAAAATTTAGATATATTTTAATAGAATAATTATGTTTATGTATTATTATAGACTAATATTATTCTCGACATCATGTTAACCTCTCTTCTAATATCAGTGAACTTATTCCATGACATCTGACTGTATTATTGTGAGGGCTATTATTTATTCATTTATATTGTTTATGTTTTTAATTTTGGATTGAATCATTTTTATGTTGAATTTTTTTATGTCAAATCAATAACCTACCCTAGTCAATGAATTTTTTTTGATGTTTAATTTTGATTTTACTTGTTTGATTAAACATTTATATCTTTATATCTGAATGTATAGAGAGAAGAGTGATACTACAATAACTATGGATAAAAGTTGGATTAATTTACCTTGAAACAAACCTCGATATTCCATGGGTTTGGAAAAAAAATTTAGATTATGAAATTGAAAACTGACCAGTGGATGGTAGAATAAAGTGTATATTTCCTTATTGTAAATTCAAGAAATGGTTTAATAGAAATGAAGTATATAAGAATTTGATATTGAAACAATTTTCTTCTCGATATGTATGTTGGATTTTGAATGGTGAATCAAATGTTATGGAAAGTCAAAATAATAAAAATCTAGTCAATGAAACATAAAGTGGACCGCTAGAGGATAATTCAGTTCAGAGGTTTATAAATGATGTATTTAGATTTTCAGGATACAATGTACAAGATTTTAATAGAACAATAGAACCTTAAGTTGATCCCGAGTAGGTTAATATTACTTAGAACTTTAGTGAAAAAAATGAGTTTTATGAATTAGTTGAAGGAAGGAAATAAGAATTATATGAAGGGTGTACCATGTATTCAAATTTTTCCTTTCCACTTAAGTTGTATCATATCAAGTATCTCTTTAGAATTATTAAAAAAATGTCCATGGTTTTAGAGTTTCTACATTATGTATTTAGTGAAGTTATGATCCCTGCATCATTCTATGAGATGAATAATATCATTAATAAACATGGAATTGATTATACAAAGATAAATGCATGACCTAATGATTTCATGATTTATTGGGGAGAAGAGTCTGATAAAGAAGATTTCATAATATGTCATACAAGTAGATGAAAGTCAATGAACAACAATGAGAGTATAAATCAATGAAACCCTAGGAAGAAAAAAAATAAGGAAACTCATTCAAATGTATTTATTTACTTTCCTTTGAAACCACACTTGAAAATATTATTCATGTTATCTAAACTACATACAACATGAAGTGGTATACTTAGGATAGTAACAATTACTTGACGAGACATCTAAAAGATTCAAAATCATAGAATATGTTTGATTCATTGTATCCATATTTTTTTTCGAATCCCAGGAATATACATTTGGGATTGTATTTTTGATGGTTTGAACCCTTTTGGAACTTTAAGTACTAATTATAGAATTTGGAAAGTTGTTTTGATCCCCTATATTGTACCTCCATGGATGTTTATGAAGAGTACTTCTTTCATTATTTTGACTATTATTCCTAGAAAGAAAATGCCTGGAAATGACATTGATGTATACCTTCAACCTCTAATCAAAGAATTTAGAGAATTATGGGATAATGGAATGAAAAATTATGATGATTCAATGAGAAAATGCATTCATCTTTAATGTGGAAAATTAGTGACTTTATTGAAATATGAAACTTATCTAGTTGGAAGACTCATACTAGTTTGTCTTTCCTAGTTTGTGATTTTGATTTTGAACCTAAATGATTACCTCATAGTATAAAATGGTGTTTTATGTGTCATCATAAATTTCTTGATGCTTCTCATAAATTCATGTTTAAAAAGACACAATGCAATAGAGATATTGAATTGAGAAATCCATAGAAGGTGTTATCTAGCTTATAAATCTTGGGAAAATTATTGAATATCACTGAAGAATTTAGAAAATGTAATCAGTTTAAAGAAGGGGGAAAAGGTTATGAGGTACAATATTAAAAGCAGATGTAACACATCAATGGAAGAAAAAGAGTATATTTTTCAAACTTCTTATTGGGAGTTTAATTTTACATGTCATAATATTGACATAATGAATATTGAGAATAACATCTATGAAAATATAATTTTTACATTATTTAATGAGTAGGGTAAATCGAAGGACCACCTGAATAATTGTAAGGATTTGGAGTCAATGAATATAAAGCATGGTTTGTGGGAAAATGATAATGAAAAGTATTCTTCAACTACTTATACAATGAAGAATCACGATAAAGATATATTCCTTTGAACTTTAAAGAATGTAAAAGTGGTAGATGGATATTCAAGTAATATATCAAGGTGATTTGAACTAAAAAAATCAAAGTTACATGGATTAAAAAGTAATGACTCACATATTCTGATGGAGAAATTGATACCGTTGACATTGCATAATATGTTACTTGAAAAAGAAACTACAGTTCTAGTTTAGTTGTGTAATTTTTTTATAGAGATTTGTGAAAAAACCCTAAATCCAACTGAGCTTGATAAACTTCAAGAAATAATTGTTTTGAAACCTTTTCATTTAGATATGTTATTTACCCCTTCATTATTCACAGTCATGATTTATTTGATTGTTCATTTGGTTGAAGAAGCTAAACTTGATGGACATCTATACTATCAATGGATGTATCCAATTGATAGGTACATTGATATTATTTTTTATTTTCATTGGAGAATTCAATATTGTCAAATCATTGCATAATTTTTTTAATATTTTTGCTTATTGTTTATCATCTGGTACTCAGGTCTTTTGAAATCATATGTGAGGAATAAATCTAAACCAGAAGGCTATATTTATAAATGTTACATAGTTAATGATTTCTTGACCTTCTATTCTAGGTATTTGGATGTGATTAAGATTATATTCAATAATGTTTTACGTGTTAACAACATCTCCACTAATTATCATTATGAAAACTAGTCATCAGTATTTCCAACTATTGGATGACCAATTAGAAAGGTGTTAAATTTTACACTAACTGAATTTGTGTTTCTAAAAGCACATAGATATGTTCTACTCAATAGTATTATTATAGATCCATTTATTAAATAATTTTAATTTCAAACAAATAGGTTACTAAGAGGTTGATATTGAAATGATATGGAATTAAGAAAATCTATTAATACGGATACTATTGAATGGTTCTCCCATCGTGTAATTATATACTCATATTTATATTATTGATGTGAAATTATTTTATCTATGTTAAAAGTAACACCTTATATATTATTTTATAGATAATGAATGTTAATAATAAGGCTAAAATATCAAATGATTTGAAGTTTGTATCTCAAGGTCCTCTAAGAAAGGCTAAGAGATTCGATGCCTATAATATTCACAGATTCAGGTTTCATACAATTAATAATGAAGACTTGAAAACTCAAAATAGTGGTTTATTTACACTTTTAGAGGTGGGATACTATGGAAATATGAATGATATAATTTAATTAAACTATCATGGTCAATTTTTAGTTGTATTTTTCAAATGAAAGTGGGTCAACATTGATAGGGGTATAAGGAAATATTTGTTACATATTAATTTTGTCAACTTCTCTCACTTGATCCATATTAGTGAGAATACAGAGCATGATCCATTTAACTTGGATTCACAAGTGAAGATGGTTTATTATGTGGATGATGAAATACATAAAGGTTGGAGTGTTTTTTTATACTTAAAGAAGAGATACTTATATGATATGGCCGATGATGATCAATTAGTACTCTGTGAAAGTGAACCTCATCAGCAACAAAACATTGAACAATTTTTCTTGACAATAATGAAATAATAAAACTTACAAGAGATGTTGAAAATAAAGCACTCATCATAATGGATTTTGATAATAATTAATACAATAAATATTAAGACAATTAAATGTATAAATTTCTAATGAAACTATATTATAATTTCTCATTTATAAGTGTTTTGTCCATATATATAGTTCAATTTTTTCATTATTTTGTAAAAACAATTTATTTTTAATTTTTTTAAAATTTAATATATAGGAACAATTTTCAATGTAGGAATTCCAATAACAATAACATTTCAAGATCCTAGTCAATCATCATATTGGAGCACACCACTACTACCATTTGCTTTAGTGGATCTGAGTGATTCCATGGTACTCGAGACTTTTAGTGAGCCATTCATTTACCCAGATGTTGTTGGTATCCCACCATCCGATTCACCTCTGGTGATGGAGTAGTTGGTCACCCCTACATCTAGGTAATATTAGTGAGTTACATTACTGGCATGTATGTATTTGTACAAAAAACTATATATTTTATTAATTTTTTAATTCATTTTTCAAAAAAATAAAGATAAAAATGAAGGGATATAAATGTGAACATGAAAGATGTATGGTACCTGAATGACTTCAAGATTATCATTCCATTTGATGAGTTCAAGGTTCTTAATAACGATGATGCGAAAATATTTGGGAAAATTCTTGGGTAACTTCCTTGAAAGATAGTGAGATTTCCTATTAATTATAAATATTGGAGGCATATTCTCACATCTTGGAAAAATGAGGTCTTTGATAATCAAGGAAAGGTAATATTAATTTAATATTCATTGATAAATAATTTAAATTTCATTAGTAATTATTTTTAATATAATTATAAAGTGTTATCTTTTTATTTCTAGATGGGTTTTCATTTTAATGTCCCTGAATCCGTTTCACTCCCATAGAATCTGAAAAAATTGGGCAAGAAATGGAGAGATTTTAAATGAATATTATGACATTAGTTTAATGAAAAATTTCTAAGATCATGAAAATATATGATAAAGTGCCTAAAGGCATTTCTCATGATCAATGGAAGCTGTTTTTAGTATTAATAGAGATGCATATCATGAGGTAATTACATATTTTACAGTATCTTAACAATATAAACACAATAAAATTATAATTTTTATTAATGCTTCTATTTTTGTTGGAATTATCTAAAAAAAACTCTATGAATAATGGGAAACAATTCATTCCTCATATTTATTGGTCTTAGAGTTTTTTTTGAGAAAAAGAAAAATTTTGGTTTGTATTTTATCTATTATTATTTATATCATTTTATTGTAAGTCAAGGTTTTTTCTAACTTGTTTATATTTTTTATAAAGGATAATGAATTAGGTTACTCCATTGTCCGAAGAGATATTTGGTTTAAAGTGTATAGGAAACCCAAAGGCAATTTTGTAAATAAACCTACCAAAGATGTTAGAGTAAGTACTTTTCATTACTATTTCATGTTATTTCATTACTATAAAAACATAATAACGAAAAATATTTTATAACAACAAAAATTATTAAACCCAATCAAATGGGTCAGGAAACATGGATCAAAATGTGCATGTAACGGTCAAAACCATATAAAAAACATCAAATTGATGTGAAATAATGGGAAAACACCATTGAATTATTTTTTATGTGTACGAGTAGAAATCACATCAATAAGATGTGCGGTGTAGTCGAAATGACTCAGTAAACTATTTTTAAAGGTATTAAAGCCTTTAATAATGTGTGTTGGGGGGTCAAAACTAGGTAAAAGATGTTGGATTTCAATGAAATGAGAGAAAAATTACCGTATGTTTTTTTAAATGTAGGAACTAACGACATGTCATTCTGAGTTACGATTTTCTCAGGATGCTTGTAAACACATTATTATTTTTTTTAAAACACTAAAATGTGTGTGTAATGTTCAAAACCATATAAAACAACCTAAATTAACATTAAATAATGGAAAAACACCATTGAGTTATTTTTTATGTGTATGGATAGACAACATGTCAATCCGACGTGCGGTGTGTTCAGAATGAATCGTTAAACACTTTTTAAATATACCAAAGTCTTTAAAAATGTGTGTTAGGGGGTAAAAACCTAAAAAATGATTCCATATTGCAATGAAATCATAGTAAAATGACCGTAGATTTATTTTTGAAATTTAGGAACAAAAAAAAAATCATTCCAAGTTACGATTTTCTTAGGATGCCCATAAACACATTTTTAGTGTTTTAAAACACTAAAACATGCGTGTAATGGTAAAAACCATATAAAACCACCTCAAATTGATTTGAAATCATGGGGAAGCCATTGTTGAGTTATTTATGATGTGTACTCATAGAAAACACTTCAATTATTCATGCAGTGTAGTCGGAATGGCTCGATAATTTTTTTAGTTTCCAAAGCCTTTAAAAACTTGTGTCGGGGGGTCAAAATTAGGAAAATGATGTCAGATTGCCATGAAATCAAAGAAAAATTTCCATAGATTTATTTTTGAATTGCAAGAACTGAAGACACATCATTTTTGAGTTACAGTTTTCTCGGGATGCCCATAAATGCATTTTTAGTGTTTTAAAACACTAAAACGTGCATGTAATGGTCAAAAACATAGAAAACAACAATAGATTGACATGAAATCATGGTAAAAACATCATGGAGTTATTTTTTATGTGTAAAAAACACACCAATTTGATGTGTGGTGTGGTTAGAATGACTCGATAAACAGTTTTTAAAGGTACCAAAGCCTTTAAAAACGCCCGTCGGGGGGGGGGGGGGTCAAAACTAGGAAAAAAATATTGGATTGACATGAAATAAGTGCACAATGACTGTATATTTATTTTTGAAATGTAGGAACTGAAAACATGTCATTATGGGTTACAATCTGGGATAATCGTAAACACATTTTTAGTGTTTTGAAACACTAAAACGTGCGTTCAAGGGTCAACACCTTAGTAAATGACCTCATATTGACATGAAATCATGGGAAGACAAATTTTGAGTTATTTTTGACATGTATGCATAAAAAACACATCAATACGACATATAGTGTGGTCAGAATAACTTGGTAAACAAGTTTTTAATTGTACCAAAGCCTTTAAAAATGTGTGTTGGGGGGTCAAAACCAGGAAACCAATATCAGATTTTGATGAAATCATAGAAAAAATACCTTAGATTTATTTTTAAAATGTTTGAATTGAAAACACATAATTCCAAGTTACGGTTTTTCTGGGATGTTTATAAATGCGTTTTTAGTGTTATACCATACTAAAACATGTGTATAATGGTAAAAACCATAGAAAACAAGCTTATAATTGACATGAAATTATGTGAAAACCACTATTGAGTTATTTTTGATGTGTATAAATATAAAACACATCAATCCGACATGCGGTGTAGTCATAATGACTTGGTAAATAGTTTTTAAAGGTACCAAATCCTTTAAAAACATGTGTCGAGGTGTCAAAATTATGAAAATGATGTTAGATTTCCATGAAATCAAAGGAAAATGACTATATATTTATTATTGAAATTTAAGAATCAATGAAACATCATTCAGAGTTATGGTTTTCTAGGATTCCCATAAACACATTTTTAGTGTTTTAAAACACTAAAACATGCATGTAATGGTAGAAACTATAAAAACAACCTCAAATTAATGTGAAATAATGGGACAACTGCATTTGAGTTGTTTTTTATATATACGTACATACAACATGTCAATACGATGTGCAGTGTGGTCAGAATGACTTGGTAAAAAGTTTTTAAAGCTACCAAAGCTATTAAAAACACGTGTCAGGGGTTCAAAACTAGGAAAAAAGTGTCATATTACTATGAAATTATTGGAAAATGACCATATATTGATTTTTGAAATGTAGGAACTGACAACATGTCATTTCAAGTTACGATTTTCACATAATGATCGTAAATTCATTTTTAGTGTTTTAAAACACTAAAATGTTTATGTAACAGTTAAATCTATATAAAAAAACCTTAGATTAACAATAAATCATAGGAAAACCACCATTGAGTTATTTTTAAAATATAGAACATGTTTTCATATCAAATTCGTTAAAATTTGTTAATTAAGTAAATTTCAAGCACATTGTACGTCAATTTAAAAATTTATTAGATTGTTATATACTTATCCCTTTGTAGTTTCAAGTGTTTAATCACATCTTAAATAGGTAAGTTTATGTTTTCAAAGTGTTTTTCATGATATATTATTTGTTTTATGTTAAAATTCCTTCTCTTTGATTAACAAAATAACAAATTTTATGTGCAACATTCTGAATATATTCCATGTCTTTTATCTTTCTTATTTCTTTTATTAAATGTTTTGGCTTTTATTGTAGGTGACATATGACATCAGTAGGCAAAAAGTTGAATATTCTGATCCATGAAATTCTTAAGAATGTAGTTGTGAAGGTTCTTAGTTTCTGTGGCATGTTTAAATTTTATCAATGATTCTACTGTATTTTTGATTTATTATGTTTAATTTTATTTTCTATCTTTTTTTTAAAGTTGACAAGATAATTGGTCGCTTCTAATTGATGATATGATATGAAGGAATATGGATGTAATGGAGGTTTTGGTATGGATTTATATTCAGTATGGGTTGTTTTTGGGCATATTTCATATGTATATATTGATGACTGCAGTAGGTGTTGACTAAGGTTATTGTGACTGAGGTGATGGTGACTATAAATGTATGTACATATGAATATGGATGTATAGTGGGTTTACTATGAATTTATGTTTTAGTTTATTTCAAGTTAAAGTTTTTATATTTATATTATTTTATTAACTTAAAAAAAATAAATTTTAAGAAAAATATTTAGTGGCGATTATTATAAAACACCACTAAATAAATTTCTTAAAATTTTAGTTAATGGTGGTTTATGTTAACCGATGCTAAACATAATGGTTGCTAAATATATTAGCAGAGGTTAAGTTCATTTTATTTGTTTTTTTTTCAGGTTAATTTTAAAAAAATTCCACTAAATGCTCCAAAAACGACACATACAAAAAAATGCCGTTAAAAAAATAACTGTCGTTAAATGATTGATGACCATGAAATACATGATGATTTTATTAACTAATTATAAATGATTTATTTTTTATTTAAAACTCCTCTAATAGAAAAAATAACCACTGCCAATACCACCTTTTTTAGTTTTTTCTCACTCATCTATAAGAGATAAAGAAATAACCACTTCATTTCAAGTGGGACGTTTTAATTTTTCCAAGAATTTTAAATGGACACAATTCACCTCCCCTATTGTGTTTTCTTCATGGTCATTATGATACAACAAGTGGTATCAGAGGTTGGGCTCTTTTGGAATATTGAAGATTTATTTTGGATCTAACAAGTTTGGGTTAAATATTTGAATGAAGACAGATCTCAATGGATGATCTTAAAGAAGTTATGTGGATGATTCATGCTCTTTATTTTAATGTAAATAATTATGGATGCTGAAAATATCACATGACTATCTATTTGAAGAATATTGGTTTCAATGTTTACATCAAGATTGTCAAACCTTATGATATTCCTAGAGAACTATAAAATTGGGATTCTTATAAGGAAGTTAAATATAATGTTAATTCAAGAGAGATGGATGCAATTATTTGTGGACTTGGTCTGGATGAATTTAATCATGTTTCACAATGTGATATCACCTATGTGATGTGGTAGACAATCATAATTTCTTATGAAGGAACTAATAAATTTATAGAAGTTTTCAATGACTTTTCTTCCTTGGAAACACCAATTTCAAAACAAGATAAGGCATTGATGGAGTTGATTGAGATGTATGAAGTTGAGATGAAAAAAGAAACTAAAAATCATATTTTTATCAAAAAGGAAAGTGGTGAACTCAAAGTTTCTATGGATGATTTTTTTTTATTTTAGTCATCTAGGTTCAAGTGATGAATCTAATTCAAAATATGAAGCTGATAATGAAAATCAAAAGGTAAATCTATGTCTTATGGATAATGCTGATGAGGTGTGATAGAGAAAAGCTAAAATTATATAATATTTTTTTGTTCTCGTTTCTTAAAAGAAAAATCATGTCTACTGCTAAATGTTTTTATTATGGTGTTAATAGAAATTATGGAGATGAATATTATTTTAGAAAACCTTAATTTTGTGGTGTAAAGTATGTTCATTATTAAAAATCCTTATTTGAATCAAAATATGAAATGTATGATAAAAATAATTAGATTTGGTTACCGAAGTTTTTAGATGCTAACATCGTCAGACCCAAAAGCATATGTGTACCAAAATACACTTGTATTTGATATTTTATAGGTTTTCACCACTGAACGTCATTGTTATATCAGTAATTGGTTTCTTTAAAAATACATGGAGATTTATTTTAATTATTTTATAAAGGAATAACATGTTTGAAGTCATTCATTATTTGAAAAGTTTTATAGTTCCATAACTATTAAAATCCATGAAGTATTTTATTTTTCATTTTACTATTTGATTTAAATGCACCAACTATTTTATATATGGGGGGATTTTTTTTTATTATTTTATCTTTTATTCCCCTATATTTAATTCTTTTTATTCTTAAACTGTTAAATGATTTTCTCACTCTATTATTTTATGAATTAATTAATTGAATTATTTTTTTAACCATTTACCATCAAGCATACTCCTATGATTTTATCTAAATCGTTATCTTTCTTATAATAATGTGTTTTAATGTCTTAATATTTAAATTAATTACATGTTCTAAATTAATATTGTATTTGATAAATTATTCTATTAATATATTAAAATGTTTTGGTCAATTATGACATGCGTAAAAGTTATTTTAAATTCATTGAAAATAATATATTTTAAATTATTTTACAATATTTTACTTAGAATTATTTGAAAACATTTTACTTAATATTCTTTAAAAATATTTTAATTAAAATTATTTGAAAATATTTTACTTAAAATTCATTGAAAATATTTTATTTAATTCCTTGAATATCTTTTAAATTTATGCTATGACTTGGGGGGGGGGGGTTATTTTAAATATTCAGCATGTGTTTAAATGTTTTATTATTATGTACTAAATTAAACCATTTAATACATATTTTTAATTCATTACAAACCTTTATTATTCATTGAATAATATTTTATATGTTTTCATGACTCATTGATTATATATTTTTATCTTTTTTAAAGGAAGAATGAATTTAGGGTGAGTTTATATTGATTTATTTATTAAGAATATATTTTTCATATCATTCCGAATAACTCATTGTTTTTATATTCTAAAAGGGAAATATTTTTTCCTTCAAATTTTAAATATTTTTGATAATACTGCATACATTTTTAATTCCTATTATTTATAAAAGGTGTAAATATTCTATGTTATTTAATATTCTTAATAACTCATCTTTTTGATCGTTACAAAAAGGGAGAGAGAAAGTTGAGAGATAGTTGGGTTTTTTTTAATTATCAAAAAATGGGTAAAATGTTGAGTGGATCCTTGTAATTCTCATCTTGGTTTGGTTTTGATAATTACTTCAACCCATAATTCTTTTCTTGCTAATAAATTTGTTTAAGTGATTTCAAATTTAGTATGTCACTATATTTATTTCATATATGAGGTAATAGTGATTAGATTCTTATAAAGTTTGTTTAGTTGGAAATATAATAATATTATCTTCATTTCATCTGTTTATTTAGAAAGGAAGTTTAGTTGTTTCGATGGTGTAAAAATTCACCAAAGGTGTTACAAGCTGTTCAAGTGACATTGTAGTTTTTTCAGTATAAATTAACCTATATATTTTGATTATATATCAATATACAATGCACTGATTGATGTGAATATTGTTTTTTTGATATAAAATATATTTATCTAAACTTTATTATTTTATGAGGAAGTATGAAACAGTTTTTTTGACGCTCTAAAAAACCATTGAAGTTTCTACAACATTTTAGAAACTATACAATGTATAGATTTGAAATAGTATTGTATTTAATTTACTTAATGTTCTACAGATACTAGAATCATATAAAACATGATGAGATGGAAATACAATAATTTTATCTTGATTTATTTAGTTTACATGGAAGGCTAAAAATGTATTTTTGATGGTCAATAAATTATTCTACGTTCTATGATGATTTTAAAGAACTATAGTTTTTCCAAAATAGTATTTCTTATATTTTTTGAAGATATTGGGAGATATAGAATTCATATTTATTTCATTATTAATCCATTGATAATATATTGATATTTATTAAAAATAATTTTGATATTCCAAATGCTGAATTTGATTTTAAGAGCCTCTAAAAAATCAGTGAAGTATGTAATAGAAGGCCGCCTAGATTTTATCCCTACATTATTTCAAAATTAGGGTTCATCTACTCTATGTTGGAATCAAATGATCCATATGTTACTTTTGGAAACCATAATTTTAAAATAAATGTATGGTACTTGAACCATATGTTGTAATTAAACCATAAGCTACTTTAATTTAACCTTATGTTCATGATCCCTACGTTCGATAAATTTATCGTATGTTAGAAATGATCCCTACATTCTATAATAAAATAATCCATTCATTTATTTGAAACATTGAAGTTCTTCACACCGCTGCTACTACTGAAAATTGGAGCTTATTCCTACCTCACTTGCTACGCTGATGCCTAGTAAACTTGAGCTGCATAAAAATACAGAAATGATGGACTGTTGTTGCATATGACAAGTCTGGAATGATACAGTAGGTTGGTAAATGTTTCCTCATGAGAGATAACTCTTCTATACTGGTACCACATAAAGATTTAATAGTGAAACACTAGAGAAAATGAAACTCTATTAGAGTATACACTTCAAAATGGATCTTTACCATAATATTCTTGGATTTATCATCTTTCCATACTACATCGAACAAGAATTCAAACACATGGTTTTTGATCTCATGTGTGGGTTGTATGTTGAATGCTTGGGAGAATAAATCATGAAACATGAACTAGAGTGATGCATCAAAATTTACAGATGATGAACTTATGTACATTTTTATATTAGATGATAATTCATTCTATTGAGGAGATGAAAAATGTGACGTGCATGCTTAAAATGAAATGAAATAACAACATTCATGAGCTGCTGCTGTACACTAAAATGATGGATGACATCTTCATCATGTATGATGGTATGCTGTGTGATGAAATGTTATAATGGATAACTAGAGGTGGATTCCACATTTTGGTGTTGTAAATTATCACTGTAATGGACTAGAAAGATCTCACCCAATGCCCTTGTCTCAAAGATTCACTGTGGGATCCCAATTTCCTATTTTACTCCAGTTATAAAGGACTTATATTAATCTCTTTGGAGTTGACTCCCTAAGGTGTTCTATTTCACCAAGGCTATGTTATTGGGTTCAAGTTCAAACTTCAAGTTTCCTAAAGTTATAATTTCAATTCCAAAAAATATAACCCATCACGCTTTCTTTTCTAGTTCTCAAATGGTATTTCCATAAAAAATAGTGGATAATGACACTTATAAATCATGCAATTTGAGCAATTTCAAACTTAGTGAAATCCCTCAATCGAGTATAAAATTATCACCTAGTAAGGACACATTGATTTTTTATTTTCCTAATATAGAGATGTACCAAAATCATAATTTTATTTACAAAGAGTAGATTTTATTTACAAACATCCTGAAATGATGCTTAAAATGGAGGCATTTGGAAAAAAATTATGGTATTTCTGATGTGTACAAAATTGAAACATAATTAAGGCACAAAGAAATACCCCATTCCCCCACACATAAAACCCAACATTATTCCCAATGTCGAATCATAAGGTGGGATAACATTTTCATTCAAAAAAATTAATAATTCAGTAGTTCAAAAATTGTTTAAGGGGTTACATGAAAGATCAAAAACAACACATTTCCCCAAATCTAATCAAAAAATTTTGTTGTATATTTTATGATTTTTAAAGTTTATAAACTGAAAAAACAATTTTCAATTTAACTCAAATAGAAGTATGGTGAATAATGAGGTAGTAGAATTTAAATTCATAGGAATGTTGGGGGTACTAGCTAGATTTTGAAATTTTGGATCAATTTGATTTCGAACACTCTAGATATCAGCAATCCAAGCACTCATACAAAAAATAAATCTCACTATTTTTGAAATATAAAGGAGAAATTCCACCATACTTAATTCCCAAAAACATGAGGTAAAAGTATTTAGATGAGAATAATAGAACAAAACTCCCCTAAATGTGGATTCTTTACACATTTAAATTCATGCATGGAACTACCTCTATTTTCTTTGTGAAAAATCAATGGATTCTCAATTCAAGTTCTTATAAGATGAAAACAAAATTAACATCATAGTGAATAATTTTAAGTTTTAAGTAAAATGAAATGAAAGTTTGAGTTAGATATTTTTGATCCAGTAAGCTTCAAGCTAGTATCTCCTCTTTTCCTTGTGAACAATTGAAATTTCTTATGGGAGATCCAAGAAAGGAATGATAGAGATAAATATGGAATGAAATAGTTTTAGAGGAATTTATTCAAATAAAAAATTGAAATAAAAAACTAAAAACACTATGTTTCCTCCTACGCGATGCTAAATTTTAAGTCTTCAGACTTAACCCAAAGATTTAGCCTAAACATGATCATTTAGTGGGTATGATTTATTGATGATTTTGAGTTTATTGTTTTGAGTGGAAGTATTATCAGGTTCTCTAAGAAATTCATGAACATCATCTTACAACAATGTGGGCTCAAATTCTTCACATATTTTTAGAGAGTGATTGTTGTCCAAAATTTTTTCTATCCCAAGAGGTTCATTAGGAGGACCAAAGATTGAAGAAAACAACCTAGAAAATTATTCATGATTATCAACATCATTCTCCAAGTGTTCCTCCATACTTAGGGGATTCAAAAAATCATATATAGGTGTAATAATTTTAGAAACCAGATCAATATTTTTAAAAATATCTCATGACTCAAAAAGATCCGATGATTCCCACTTAAAGGAGTCAAATTCATCTCCTATGATGTACCTTTTAGACTCTACTCTTTATTCAAATGAAGTGATTTTTTCATAAATTTTTAGGATATCACAATCTTTGTATTCATCATATAAGGTGAGATATTTTAAAGAAAAAATATTTGTTCAAGTTGAAAATCATTCATTTTTTCAGAAGGATACAATCCTAAACTCTTTGCAGCTTTAAAGACTTTTAAACTCTCAATTTCAGATGGGAAACTATCATAAATAGTTTTAGATAACTCTGGAAAAAGGATTTTTGGTTTTGAATCCATATTAGGCTCTTCCTCTTTAAAAAACGATCGAGGGGGTGGAACCACAACCTAATTTTTACTCTCAATGGGTTAGGTAATCCTAGTGTCCGTGACCTCAAGAGGGAGAGAACTATACTCAACTATAACCTTGATTTTGAAGCACTAATTCTCAGAAACATCAATTGGATTAAATCTAACATCAATTTTGGGATTTTAAAAAACCAAAATTTCCTCCACATAATCCATAGCTTAGAGGGTAAGTTTTCCTTTAGACACATCAATTAAAACACCCCAAATAGCCAAGAATGGTCTACCTAGGATGATTAGAACTTTTTCATCACATCCTTTGTCAAGAATTAGAAAATACATGGGAAAATTAAGCTTCCCTACACCGACTAATAATTCATCCACCCTTCTATAGGTATGAGTGAGTGACTTATTTGAAAGTTGAATACACACATAATTTTTTTGAAAATCCTTGTGACCCAAATTTTTAAACCAAGAGTAATGAATCAAATTAATACTCACTCCCAAATCACATAAATAGTCTAGTTTCCAACTTCCTCCAATTTTATATTGAATAAAAAAACTGTCGGGGTCTTTCAGATTTAGAGGTATATTCCTCAAAAGAAATACACTACACTCTTCATTAAGATTGATGGTATCTAATTTCTTATGATAATTTTTGTTATCTAGAATCCTTTTGGTTAATTTTTCATATGATGAAATTTTATCCAAGGATTCCAAAAATTTGATGTTGATGCTAAAAGTTATAATAATTTTTAGATACCTCAAGTTGTCAGGTTTATAATTCTTTTTGAATTGTTCATGAAAGTGAAGGGGGAGGCATATTGTTTTAAAATAGGTTGACTGCTCACGTTATCATCAAACACAGATTTCTTTTTGAATTCCATTATTAATTTCCACTTAATTTTACTTGGATATTTAGATTTTTCATGTTTGGGTTCATCAAATTTTTCAGTTAATAACTTTATGTTCATATTTCTAGACTTTTCATTTTCCAAGTTTGGGTTCTTAGGTTCTGTTAAATCCTCAATTTTTTTTTCAAAAAACCAAAACCTAGTCATTTCTTGAGTTTTAGGATACTTATTATGGTGTAAACCATTAAATTATATTTAGGTTTTATAATTTTTGTGTTTTGTTACTTACCTTTATCCCTACAATTCATGTCATTATCCATTTGTCTCATTTGAGTTTGCAAATTATCAATACTTGATTGTTGGGAATCATTTTTTGTAATCAAATGCCTTACAAGTTCCTCTAAATCAATATTCAATATTGAAGGTTTGTCCATGTTTTTAACTCTATTACATAATTTATTTAGGTATCTCAGATAACATAAGGTTTTTTATTGACATCTTGGTCTTTCTAGGACAAGTTTGGTTTAATTTTGAATATAGAAATATATTGATTTGAAAATGGGTCATTTTTTCTATATTTCCTAGCCCTAAAATCCACCAATTGAGCACCCTCCATAGTATAAGATAACATATCAGAATTAGGGTAATGATTTTAACTGTGACCATACATTCCACAATGAGTTCATTGCTCCCTAAGTGTGTTTCTAGTGTAAATTGTAGTATCCTGAGGGTTGGTTTCATCTATATGAACCAATATCTTCCTACTGGACTTATGCTGAGAGATTTGAGAAATTTTATCAAAAATTTCTTCAATACCCTGAGATTTCTTATTATAAAAGTCACCTCCAAAAAATTGATCCATAAGATTCTAATTATATAGTGTGAGACTCTTATACAAAATTCATATCAGAAGATGGGGAGCCAATTGGTGTTTGGGACATTACCTAAGTGGACCTCTAAACCCACCCCATGTCTCATGAAATAATTTTTACTTATCCTAGAAAAATCATGTGATCTTATATATACCTCTATAGTGGTATTCATGGGATAAAATTTGAAAACAAAATAATTAAGTAGATGATACTAGGTATCAAATATCTCCTCATTATGTTTCTAGAACATACTCTTATAATTTATCTAGAGACATAATGGGAAAACCCTAAACTTTAGATCTTCCTCACTTAACCCATGGAGAAGTGATTATTGCACAGAACTATAGAAATATCTAAGGAACTCAATTTTATCCTCATTAGGTTGAGTAGTGAAGGAAGGAATAAATAAAATGTGATAATTTTTAAGTTTATAGTTCCTAAACCTAGGAGTGAGTCTTATGCATGGATGATTGTTCTAAACTAAAGGCAGTAGAAAATCCCTAAGTCTTGGCATCTTAGGTACTTGGTTTTGAGGATATAGTGGATTCATATCATTATTTTCATTTTCAAATTCTTGAAAAACCAAATTATTCATTTTTAAAAAAATTTAGTAATTTTTTTTATTTTTTTGAAACAATTTTTATGTTTTTTATTTTTTTAGATTAACTGGTTTTATATTTTTTTTTGTTTTTACTATATTTTTTGTGTGTTTTTAATTTGTCGCACGTTCCTTCACCAAAAATGAAACCAAAATTTGATAGTGGGATTTATCATAAGGAAAATCAAATTAATTATTTATAGACCTTCTTACACTAGCAATATGTTAAGAAGGGTCGAACTACATAAAAGGTAAAATTGTATACAGAAAAACAAAGTAAAAAAAATGTAAAAACAAATGAAACTATGAACAAAGTAGGAATTGAAGTTGTGAAGTGAGTTAAATGTGATGAAAAAATGTGTGGGGAATAAATGAAGAAAAAATAGAGAGTGAGACTAGACACCTAATCTAGTTAGGGGAACAAGATCATATGGGATTGATATAAAAGTCCCTGCCCTTGCATGAATCGGCCATAGAGGTAATGAAGTTGAGTGTAGAGGAATGAAATGTTTAACTATCATTATATAATCACCCCCACTAGAGATATATCTAGAGAAATATTATTTCTAACATAACCCAAGATGAAGATGCTTCCTCTTAGAGAAGATCTTACCACAACCTTTTCCAAAAAGTACTTTGGTTTGGGCCTCTAAGGAAAAATAAACTGTACCTTTCACCCATCGTTAATTGGGGTAGATTTAAAATATTCTCATTAGAAATAGAAATTGATATATCTGAATAAAAGAAAACAATTCTCTTAGATTTATCTCAATACAAGAACAAGAAAATGAAATGTGTTCAATCCATCTGATCCAATCCCCTAAAATAATTAACTACTCATTCTAGAAGAAACAACAATACAGTTCATTAAAATCATCTTGAAACAATGGTACAAGAGGTAGAGAATATGTAAGTAAAATTCTCTAGTGTGATAAAACTCTTCCGCTAGCTCTAAATTTAAGTGCACTAAATCAGGTGTTTTCTGTAGCCTCTAATTATGCTTTTCTCTTAGTCACCTGCTGAATATATGATAAACAACCAGAGAATAGAATAGTGAAATGGTTCTAGAAAAAATAGAGAGTGAATTGAGGTGGATGATGTTGTGGATAGAGATGGTTATCCTATGATCTAGGGATTCAAGGATACCTCCTGTCACCTGGGATTATCCCTCTCATCTCTAGAATCTTCTACCTTAATTCATACACTCATTCCTTGCATCACTGAAAACTCATAGACATCAGCTTGAATCTTGCCTTAATGGACTCCACACAATGAGGTTGTCACTGTACATATTCCTCCTCAGGTGTATTGAGCCGAAATATCTTTAATTGAATGTATTATCCTTGAAATTATATGGTACCAGTGAACATGATATCATTTTCACATGATCTCTATGTGAAAATTTCAATGGCTAGGATCACTGAAATTATAACAACCCTTATTTTTATTACACACTTAAACATGATTTATTACATAAAATATTCACTTGATACAAAAGATAATATTGAGATGTCTAGTGTATTTGGGGCTTAGGAACATTACATAATGACTTAGAACATGAAACACAACATTTTTATTGAAAACCTCCTTTACATGACCACTACATTCCCTTGTACTTATCATTTCATGGGATAATCTGAGGACATGCATAAGAAAAGGGTGAGCTATAAAGCCCAGTAAAGGATTAAACAAGGAATAACATGAAGAATAAAATACATTTTAGAAAATATACATATCAATGGATCTTAAATGAAACAAGAACATAAAGTAATGATATATCATGATTATCATAACATGGAAATTTGTCAAAAACACTTAATATGGTATTAGCATGAGCCAAGGATCATTGCACATGAAGCATGAGTGAATCCTCATTGCACTTTAATTATAATGATTAAATCCTAATTTCACTTGAATTAGCATTATTAAATCCTCATTGCACTTGATGTATCATGATATAAATCTTTACCCAAAGCATTGTAGCACTATCAAGGCACACCCTTCTTAAACATTTCATTTCATGCATAAGTGTTCCACATGGATCATACAAAATGGAATCAATAAAGATCACAATTTATTCCACAATAAACGAATGTGTAATTAATAACTGAAACTCAATGAAAAATAATTAAATAATGATAAAGGTGAATACCCTTTATAGATAAATGGGCATGGTATTCACTACACAATGATTTTGGCTTGGAAAATGGCAGTGCAATTTCAGCAGCATAACGACGTGACATAAGACTTCATAAAAAAGGATGATGAGAGAGAAAAGGGTGTATAATAATATTTACATGAAATGGAAATTAATAGGGTTATATAGATACATGTCCCAATATATGTAATGGAATTTGGATTCATAATACAAAATAATTGCTTTAATGTAAATGAGGAGAGAGAAATTCCTTACGGAATTTCGACATGGTAACAGGTGTACATGGGAGGCATTATTGAGAGAGAAAGGGGTATATCATCATTCAAACATAAAGAGGGAAGTATGGGGAGGTTATAAATCATACCACAACATTTTTAATTGAAAATAAAAGGGCATAACAACTTAAAGAAAATTGGACAAAAATGAGAAAGGAAGAAATCCCTTACTTGGAAGTGTGATCCCAAAGGCTTGGGAGGGGCTTGAGAGAGAGGATTCTTGAGAGACTGGGGCTCCTTTGGAGGATTATAGAGAGAATAGGTCATGGATTTTTTGAGCTCCAAATCCTTTGAGTGAAGAGGAAGTGGGAGCTTGGGTGGGTTTATATAAGAAAGGAGAGATAATTCCATATTATTTTGGTTTGGGTCCCCACACATTAAACTAATCCAAACCACAAACCAGAATATGGTTTTTCCCATGGTTTTTTCCAAATGGGAGGTGGAAAACAATATTTTATAAGTCCAATGGCCTAAATTCTTAAAATATTAGGCTTTCTTATGTGGAGGTGAGTCACACTCTCATGGAAATCAATTTAAAAAGATAAAATGTTTTATAAGTCTTGGAGGGTCCACTAAAGCTTTGTAAAATAAATAAAATAAAACTAAAATCACATTATTTTAATGTTAAAACATATATTTTTAGAAAATAATGTTTATAGTATTTTATTAAATCACTATTGGGTCATTATGATGACATAAACCACATTATATATTTAAACAGTATTTAATTTTTACCCAAAAATTCGACTGTCTCAGAAAATTATGAAAAATTCACCATTGTATAATTTCGACATAATGATTCCAAAAATAATATTAATTTTATCTAAATAATTTTCTAAATATGTGAATTTTTACTTTTAAAATAAAAACTGACATTTATAAAAAATTCACGGGTTTTGACAAAAACAACTTTCAAACCTTAATAAAAACTAAAATTGTATTCAAAAAAATTATACTATAATTTATACTTATAAATATTAATTTAATGATAATAATATTTTATTAAAATATTATTTAATTCAAAAATCCATTAATTTATCAAAATATATTTCTTAGTTGAATATTAACTAAAAATACTATTTGTGGTTTAAAAACTATCTAAAAAGTAACAATAATAAAATGAATGTATATTCTTTATTATATACAAAAATAATGCACATAATAATAGTGCTAAGGTCTTGTTACATAACCCCTTATAACACCCGTATAAGACCGAAGGGTAATGTGTGCCATGGTGACAGACTCTTGGGGTGGCTCGGATAACATCACTCGGGTGGTAATCTCTATCAACTTCCACTTCTCCCATAGGTGGTTCCGTTTAAGCTTAACATGTGGAAGATCAGCTTGGGCCTGGTCAAGAGCTAATCCCAATGATTCCACCTCCTTTCCGAGCTCTGATAAATGGGATTCGTATTGGGCAAGTCTACTGGATAAGGCCATCGCTTCCTTTGTCTGAGTAAATTAGATTTGTCAAAGCCCTATATTTATAATAATCATGTGATCACTGTTCAACGGCTATATTAGCAATGGTCATAATTATTAATGATATTTTAAAATCCAAAAACATAAAACCAAGGAAGTTCATATGTTATATAATCATCTTAAATAATAATACATTTAATTAGATCAAGAGGAATTTTAATTAATAAAAGTTTGGGTCGTTACAATCTTTCCCCCTTAAAGAAATTTCACCCTCAAAATTTCCTTTTACCACACTAAAATAGATGTGGGAAACCCTTCTTTATCACTTCCTCTTATTCCCACATTTCTTCTTCAAACTTGAGGTTTCTCTACAACACCTTGATGAGGGGAATTGTCTTATTTCGTAGAAATGTTTCTCTATGATCTAAGACTTCACTGGCTGATCCTTGTAAGAAATATCATCCTCTAATTGTACTACCTCTAAAGAGAGTACATGTGAATGGTCTGGTATGTAATTCCTTAAGAAGGATACATGAAATACATCATGTACTTTGTCCATGGTAGGTGGAATTGCTAGTCGATAGGCCACAACCCCGACATGATCAAGAATCTCGAAGGGACGATGTACCTAGGGCTTAACTTCCCTTTCTTTCCAAACCTCATGACCTTATTCCATGGAGATATGTGTAGAAATACCATGTCTCCAACTTTGAACTCAAGGTCTCATTAATGGTTATCTTCATAACTCTTCTGTCAACTTTGGGATGCCTTGATATGTTTCTGAATGGTTTTCACCTTCTACACCATTTCTTCAACCATTTCAGGTCCTAATAACTTATTCTCACCGACTTCATCCCAACACACTGGTGTTTTGCACCTTTTCTTATAAAGGGCTTCATATGGTGCCATTCAGATGCTCGATTGGAAACTATTATTGTAGGAGAATTCAACCAGTGGAAGATGTTGGTCCCATCCTACTTTGAACTCCATAGAACATGATCTTAACATATCTTCCAGTGTCTAAATAGTTTGCTTAGATTGGCCATCAGTTTGAGGATAATAGGCCATACTGAAGTTCATTTTAGTGCTTAGATCATGTTGGAGACTTTTCCAAAACATTGAGTTGAATCTCGGATCATGATCAAATACAATAGATAGTGGTGCTTCATGTAGCCTTACCACTTATTTGAAGCATATCTGTGAAATTTGATCCAATGAGAAGTCCTCTCGAATCGCAATAAAGTGAGCTGTCTTCATAAGACAATCCAAAATGACCCATATAAAATTGTTTCCTCTAGATGTACTTGGAAGTCCAGTGACAAAGTCCATGGTAATGTTGTCCCACTTACATGTTGGTATGGATAGTGGTTGAATTATCCCCTTAGACTTTTTCCTCTCAGTCATCACTTGCTGACATACCAGGCACTTTGATGTATATTAAGCAATCTCCCTTTTTATATTGTACTACCAAAAGTTTTCTCAGAGATCTCAATACATATTTGTGATACTCGAGTGAATAGAGAAGGTTGAGCTATGTGCATCATTCAAAATATCATTCTTTATCTATGGATCAGATGGTACAAATAATCATGAACCAAATCTCACAATTCCATCCTTGTCAACCACGAACTCTGAGGATTTCCCATTTCTGATAGCTTCCACCCTTTTCAGAATTTCCACATCCTTTCTTTTAGTATCCTTTATTTTCTCCATAAGGGATGGTTGAGAAATCATTTGAGAAAGGATTGATGATTTTCCTCCCTTAATGATTCCCATTTCCGTTCTCTTCAAATCTAAGAAGATTGGATCCTTTTCAATCCTCATCATTGATAAAGATGTATGATTCTTTCTACTTATAGCATCCGCCACCTTGTTCGCTTTCCCAGGGTGGTAATGGATCAGGCAGTCATAATCATTGATGAGTTCTATCCATCTTCATTGGCATATATTAATCTCTTCTTGTGTGAATATATATTTAAGGCTCTTGTGATCAGTATATATCTCACACTTCTCCCCATAGAGATAATGATGCCAGATTTTCAATGTGAAGATCACATACACCAACTCCAGATCATATGTGGGATAGTTTTGATCATGGATTTTTTAGTTTCCTTGAGGCGTAGGATATCACTTTATCATTATGCATCAAAAAACAACCCATTCCATTCTTCTAATCATCACTGAATACCACAAAAAGTTCTCCACTTGTGGGTAAAGTGAGCATGGGCGCAGTGATAAGTCTCCTTTTCAACACCTTGAAGCTCTTTTTGCATTCATCACTCTAAGAAAACCTTTCTCCCTTTTAAGTTATCTTGGTAAGAGGGTTTAACAATCATGAGAAATTTCTCAAAAATTGGCGATAATATCCAACTAACCCAAGGAAGCTACGGATATCGGTTACCGATGTTGGCCTTGACCATCCCTCAATTACAACTGTCTTGGAGGGATCCATAGATATCCCATTGCTTGTTGTGATATGACCCAAGAATGATACTTCCTTCAACCAGAACTCACACTTGTTTTACTTTTCATAGAGATTATCCTTTTTTAAGTTCACTAGTACAGTTCTTATATGTTCCACATGCTCCTCCTTGGTTTTGGATTATATTAGAATATCATCTATAAAGACTACCACAAATTTGTTGATGTAATCTCTAAAGACTCTATTCATTAAGTCCATGAAGATTTCTGGAGCATTAGCGAGTCTGAAAGGCATTACTATGAATTCATAGTGCCCATACCTTATACGAAAAGTAGTATTGGGGATATCCTCCTTCTGCACCCTTACTTGGTAATATCCCAACCGTAGATCCAGATTGGAGAAGTATTGTGCTCCACATAACTGATCGAACAAGTCATTAATTCAGGATAGAGGATACTTTTTCTTTACCATGATTTTCTTAAGCTCATGATAATTGATGAAAAGGTGCATTGACCCATCCTTCTTCTTGACAAAGAGGACTGGAGAACCCCATGGTGAAGAACTTGGGATTATAAGCCCTTTATCCAGATTCTATTGTATTTGTTTCTTTAGCTCCTCAAGCTCCACAAAAGCCATTCTATAAAGAGTCTTAGATATTGGAAACACCCTAGGTATATGGTCAATTGAGAATTCAACATCTCTTCTAGAAGGAAGACTAGGAAATTCCTCAGGAAACACTTCAGCAAATTCCCTCATAATAGGCATGTCTTCAAGGATGGTTTCCTCCTTGGACTCAATCATCTGACCTAGATATGCGATCTCATAGCGAATTAATATCCATGATTGAGATGATGGTGCTAAAGAAGATTCATCTTCCTCCTTGTACTTGTATAGAATCGGGGGTCAATTCTCCATATGGAGTGTGATTTCCTTCTCACTGCAATTTATGTTGGCTCTATATAAGGAAATACAACCCATGCCAAGAATTACATCAAATTCTACCAGAGGTAGTATGAAAAGGTTCTCTAGGAAGTTCAATCCACAAATTATGATAGGGGAGGAGTTATATTCATGGGATGCAATGATTGCCCCATTTTCCATACTCACCAACATCTTTACTTCCATGATTTTTGGTGGTGTTGGGATTGTTCTACTAAACTTTAAGGTTATAAAAGAATGCGTAGAACCAGAATCAAAAAGTACATTCACTATTCTTGAATGAATAACTAGCATACCTATCACCACTTCGTTGTTGGGGTTAACTTCAGCGGTAGTGAAGGAAAAATCTTTCCCTTACTGCCTTGGAGGTTGTTGGTTTCCTCTAAAAACCCTTGGCTTAGGGAACTAATTTGCAAGGTTCCCTGGTTCTTTGTAGTTGAAGTAATGAACAATGCATTTAGAGTCAAACGAAGCATTCCTCTTCTCTGTTGCAGCTGTGAGTTTCTCTTGTCGGCAGTTAACAGCTAAGTTCCCTTCTCTTCCACACCTAATGCATTTCTCCATCCCCTTCAGGCAATTTTCGGGGTGCTTCTTTCCACACCTTTGGCATGCGAGGTGCTTGATTTTCTTAGCACCATTGTATTTATCCATTGGACTGCCAGAATTGAATTCCACCTTATGCTTCTTATCCCCATGATACCCCTGAGATTCTCCAATCTCTATTTCTACCTTGAGGGCACATCAGAAAATTTCCTCTTAGCTGTTGAAGTCACAGATCGCCAGAGCTTTCTGTAGGTTAGGTTTCATCCTACCAAAGAAGTGGTCAACCTTGCATTCAGGGGTAACGAAAAATCTAGAGGCATATCGTGCAAGGCTTGTGAAGTTTTCATCATACTCTCCAATATATTCTTTGTCTTTTTTTAAGGGAAAGGAAGTCCCTTTACATCTTAAGCCGGAGGGTGCGAGGAAAATATTTATCGAAAAACATTTTTCAGAAATCCTTCCATTCCAACTCCTTTATTTCCTCCTCAGGATTCATATTTTTGATCAATGTCCACTATTGACCAGCTTTACCCTCCATATGATAAGCTTCCAGAAGAACCTTCTCTTTTTCAGAACATTGAAGGATGAATAATATCTTTTCAATGGAGTTGATCCACTGTTCAGAGATTGAGGGATTGAATGATCCATTAAAAGTAGGAGGCCTTTGTCTCATGAAACTCTCGATAGCTACTTGTTACTTATTGGGGGGTGGGGGTTGAATGTTCCTCCTTACCCATGTTTCTATTAAAACCTTGAGTTAATTTATAGAGTATCATGACAAAATTCTCTATTCCTTCTTCCATCAGATTGGGCATCTCATTAGAATAGTCATCACATTGGTGTCCGAATCGGTTGTTAGACCGAGTCCTCATATTACTGGCCATTGGCTGGAATAAAAGCATAGTTAGGGGTAATGCATAAAGGGTAAACCAAGGACAAAATAGATGACTTATAAATTAATTTTATTTCCTTAACTTATAAATCTATAGGCTTCAATCTATGTTATCCATGATCTACTTTCTAACGTATATTCTTAGGGGATTTTTTTTTAATTCCGTTAATAATGGTTAAAACTATGCTTGTGAATTTACCAAAGCATATCCCTCAGTAGTGTCATAACCAAGAGTGCAAAAAGGCCTGTTTTCATCTACTAGGATACCCTAGGTCAATCCCAAAACTCCTTGTCGGAGTTTTCACTCCTAGGTACATCTGTGCCAGAGCCGCCTCTACCTACTCGTATCCAGGCAGGGATGTATTTTCTTGATAAACCACATACTCAATACTCAACAAAACTTAGGGATTTTTTATTATACTAAGTCTTCTCCCTAAGGCTTTCACTAGGGTTTTCTAATCCTAATCCCAAAAAATAACTAAAACTATCCTCTGATACCAACTATAACAACCCTGCTTTTTATTACATACTTAAACATGATTTATTACATAAAATATTCACTTGATACAAGATAAAATATTGAGAGGTCTAGTGTATTTGGGGATTAAGAACATTACATAATGACTTAGAACATGAAACACAACATCTTTATTGAAAAATTTCTTTACATGACCACTACATTCCCTCGTACTTAGCCTTGCATGGGATAACCTGAGGACATTTATAAAAAAATGGTGAGTTATAAAGCCCAGTAAGGGTGTAAACAAGGCA
This sequence comes from Viscum album, assembly GCA_963277665.1. Classification (NCBI taxonomy): domain Eukaryota; kingdom Viridiplantae; phylum Streptophyta; class Magnoliopsida; order Santalales; family Viscaceae; genus Viscum; species Viscum album. Next base: position 836,812,457 of record OY728139.1, on the reverse strand, counting down.
TAAAATGAAGAATACAGTACATGTTAGGAAATAGACATATCAATTGATCATAAAGGAAACATGAACATAAAGGAATGATATAGCATGATTATCATAACATGGAAATGTGGCAACAACACTTAACATGGTATTAGCATGAGCCAAGACTCATTGCACATAGAGCATGATTAAACCCTCATTGCACTTGAATTAGCATGATTAAATCCTCATTGTTCTTGAATTAGCATGAATAAATCCTCATTTCACTTGACGTATCATGATACTAATCTTTACCCAATGCATTGGAGCACTATCAGGGCACACCCTTCTTAAACATTTCATTTCATGCATAAGTGTGCGACATGGATCATACAAAATGGAATCATTAAAGATAATCATTTATTCCATGATAAATGAATGTGGAATTCATAAATAAAACTCAACAACCAATAGTTAAATGTTCATAAAGGTTAATACCCTTGATAGATAAATGGGCATGGTATTCACTACACAATGATTTTGGCTTGGAAAATGGCAGTGCAATTTTGGCAGCATAACAACGTGATATAAGACTTCATAAAAAAGGATGATGAGAGAGAAAAGGGTATATCATCATATTTACATGAAATTAACAGTAAGGGGGTCATATAGAAAAATGTACCAACATAAGTAATGGAATTTGGATTCATAATACAGAAGAATTTCTTGAATGTAAATGAGGAGAGAGAAATTCCTTATGAAATTTCGGCATGGTAACGAGTGCACATGGGAGGAATTATTGAGAAATAAAGGGGTCTATCATCATTCAAACATAATTAGGGAAGTATGGGGGAGGTAATAAATCATACACCAATATTTTTAATTGAAAATAAAATGGAATAACAACTTAAATAAAATTGGATAAAAATTAGAAAGGAAGAAATCCCTTACTTGGAAGTGTGATCCCAAAGGCTTGAGAGGGGCTTGAGAGAGGCTTCTTGAGAGCTTGGGGAACCTTGGGAGGATTATATAGAGAGTAATTAAGGGTTTGGTCTAGATACAAAGGCTTTTAGTGAAGAGTAAGTGGGATCTTGGGTGGGTTTATATAGGAAAGGAGAGGTAATTCTTTATTATTTAGGTTTGGGTCACCACACATTAAACTAATCCAAACCACAAACCAGACCATGGTTTTTGCCAATGGTTTTTCACAAAGGGGAGTGAAAAAAAATATTTTATAATTTCAATGTCCTAACTTCTTAAAATATTGGTCTTTCTTATGTGGAGGTGAGTCACACTCTCAAGGAAATTAATTTAAAAAGATAAAATGTTTTATAAGTCTTCGAGGGTCCACCAAAGCATTGTAAAATAAATAAAATAAAACTAAAATCACATTATTTTAATGTTAAAACATATATGGGGCGAAATTAATGTTTATAGTGTTTTATTACATCAATATTGGGTCATTATGATGGCATAAAACACATTATATATTTAAACGGTATTTAATTTTTACCCAAAAATTCAACTATCTCATAAAATTATGAAAAATTTACTATTGGATAATTTAGACATACTGATTACAAAAATAATATTCATTTTATCTAAATAATTTTATAAATATGTGAATTTTAACTTTTAAAATAAAAACCGACATTTATCGAAAACTCATGGGTTTAGACAAAAAACAGCTTTCAAACCTTAATAAAAATTACAATTGTATTCATAAAAATTATACAATAATTTATTCTTAATAAAAGTTAATTTAATAATAATAATATTTTATTAAAATATTATTCAATTCAAAACCCATTAATTTATCAAAATATATTTCTTAGTTGAATATTAACTTAAAATACTTTTTGTGCTTTAAAAACTATTTAAAAAGTAACAATAATAAAATAAATGTATATTATTTATTATATACAAAAATAATGCACATAATAATAGTTCTAAGGTCTTGTTACATAACCCCTTATAACACCCACATAAGACTGAAGGGTAAGGTGTGCGATTGTCACAGACTCCTGGGGTGGCTCGGATAACATAGCTCGGGTGATAATCTCTATCAACTTCACTTCTCCCATAGGAGGTTCCTTTAGAGCTTAACATGTTGAAGCTCAGTTTGGTCTTGGTCAAGTGCGAAGCCCAATGATTCCACCTCCATTTTGAGCTCCAAAAAATGGGCTTAGTACGGGGCAAGTCTACTGGATGAGGCCATTGCTTCCTTTGTCTGAGTAAATTAGATTCGTTAAAGCCCTATATTTATACTAATCATGTGATCATTGTTCAATGACTATATTAGCAACAATCATAATTCATAAAGGTATTTTAAAATCCAAAAACATGAAACCAAGGAAGTGGAGACATTAAATAACCATCTTACATAATAATATATTAAATTAGATCAAGAGGAATTTTCATTAATAAAATTTTGGGTCATTACAGGAATCTTCAATCATTTCCATGATCTCATTTGCATTTGGTTGCAATAATTTTTTACTGATTTCTCTAGATAAGAAGAAAAATGAAAAGTTTACTCTATGATGTGATTTTCTAATTTTAGAAATTATCCTTCATCCCTATGGTCCCTATACTTTTAATTTTATTTTTCTTGTCCCAATCATATTTTGGGGCCCATAAGCCCTAATCCAGTTTACAGACCTTGAGCATCACGACCCAGTTTTCTTTCCACAACCCTTGTTTTTGTGCAACTATTATGACCTTTACATAGGTTATATTTACCTTGATATTTACCTTGACATAGATGCAAAAGAATGAACAATATTTCTATATATTCTTATCGACACCATGATTGAATTCCCTTAACTACTCAATCATAGTTCATTGAAAGATCCCTAATATCTTTCAATCAGGATAACTTTGATCCTTTTTTTAACATAGCTTGGTATATCAGTTTATTGGCACCACTAGTTTTATAGTAAATTGCAGGTTCATTAAGGAATCCAACTAAACACCTAGCATGGGCGTTACCACAGTTTCTCAAATGAAATGATAAAGAGATGAGAGGTCCCCACTTTGTCTTCAATCAGTAACTTTAACATAGAAGAAAACCCAACAGTGAACAAAAAAATAACCTCCCTCATTCTCAGATCAACTAAGTTTTTCATCGGGTCATCTTCGACTCATCCCTACATTATCTTCGATTGAAGATCTTCTTCTATAAGAACAAGGCACAACTCATTGTATTTTCACAACAATAATGAATATTCTCTAATATTTCCACATCGATTTGCATGGAAGTCATCTTAAAAAGATCACCCTCAATTTCCCTGGATGATATTTGGGATTCTGGTGGGCTCATCTTTCTTCAATGGTGCTTAATAGGTCCAAATTTTCCAACACAATCCTAGTTTGTTGTCATTAGAGATAGAAAGTCTATTTTTAGGAAATTATGCGTTTCATGTTGTTTTCATATTGAAATCACCTATTGTATTATTATTACATTGATTTTCAATGTGTATGCTTGAAAAATTAGTTTTGGTTTTATTATTATTATGCTCATTTTAATATGATGGTCTTATTCCTATTTTCTAGGATGCTCAAATTTCAACAAGGGCCATTGTGTTAGGCCACTGTCTCGGGACACTTGTTGTTTTGCCTTTGGCCCATGTCATCCCAAAAATACTATATAATAGATTTGTGTGGAATTATTTCCTACCTATTTATCATGTTACCTCCCTTTTGATCTCATCCCTCCATACATGCATCCTCACTCGAGTGCATCATTATATTTTCTGTTTAGCATGTACCTATGAAACTTTATGGTTGGATGAACCATTTCAAGGTTCATAGGATGTTAGGGGAATTGATCACCCCTTCCTCCCTTTACTTCTCCTCATTCTCACCATTTTTACAATCTGGTTTTTTCTCGTGCTTTGGTTCTATAAGCCCCAACTTTGGTGTTTTTTATTTTCTTAGAGATTAATATTTATTCCCACTATCCTACAGAGTAAACCACTGGAGTGATACTTCTGGTAGAGTTTTGAGGATGTCCTTCATTGATTAAAATGTGTGTCTAATTTTACAAATGAATAACATCATAATTTTAGACCAATTGTTTCATTCAACCTCTATGATCACAAAAAGTTATGTATTAGCTTCTTGAAAATAGTTTGAAGAGAATAAGACTATCAAACCCGAGTATCTAAAGTTGTAAGTTTTATGTTCTTGTTTCTCATTTTTGTAGATTTAGTTTTTCAAATATTTTATTTTTGTTTCTTTGGTGGTTGATCCTGAATTCATTAAATCTTATTCTTTTGAGCTTAATAAAATGTGTGTGTGTTGGCGGTGTTCTTACTGTGCACGTATGCCCCAAAGTGACCGAATCATGTTAAATCCTGCATTCGTTTTACTTCTTTATTACATTTCTTATATATATAATGTTTTGATTATATTGTATTTTAATATTGAAAATAAAAAACCCAATACCTTCCTTTAAAGTTTGTGAGAACTATCTACTACAAATGCAACTTCCACCCAATAAAGTGGCATCAGAGTTACATTAGGTTCTCTTTTGTTTTAAAATATGTTCCTTGTTTCAATCTGGCTTCTATTTTAATTTTTGATGATCAATACAATCTTAAATCATCCATTACATTTTTTTATAATTAATGTCACTATATCATCTATTTTTTTGAATTATAAAACCTAATTGGATAATCATGCGTACCCATTGATATGGGCTGGTTCTTGGGGGAATGCACTTATCATTGTCCACAACAACTTGAAATCTAATATTTTAGGTAAAAATGAAAAAACTAGGTTTGAGATAAAAAAATTAGATAATGATAATGAATTAAATATGTGGTTCATTAAGTTGATATCATTATAGTTTGAACGAGTATTAATTGAAGCTCTATTTAGGCCTAATAAACTTATTGTTACTATATTTGAAACTGGCCTGGTATCTTTTATTTATCAATATATATCCCTTGATGTTATTTATAAGGAAGACACTTTTATTCTTCTTTCTTTAGGTGATAAAGTTATTAGAGAAGTTACTTTAAAAACCACTACTTCTAGTATATATCTTAAGTTAGAGAAATTATATATGACAACTTCACTTATTGGTAGGGTTTATAAAAAAACACCAAAAGTTTACATTCAAAATAAAACCTAGTATTTCAATTAAATCCCAATTAGATGAATTCAATAAAGTCATGTTAGATCTAGCCAACATAAATGTGACTGTTGATGAGGAAGATTAAGAAATGATTCTTTTAATTTATTTAGATAATTTCTACAACAAATTAGTAGAGAAAATGTTGTATGGTCATGAGTATTTAACCCTAGAAGAGGTTAAATATACCTTACCCTCTAAGGAATTACATTATAAACCAAGAGTTTAAGGTGTGGCATAAAGTCTTTTCACAAGATTCCAAACACAACTTAGGGGTAAAAAATAGTATAATAAGTATAAAGTAAAGAATAATAAACAACATAAGCCTAGTTCTAAGTCTAGGGAATGAAAAATCTCATGCTTCCACTATAGTAAGCCCATACACACTAAACTCAAGTTTATAAAGCTAAAACAAGACCTTGAGACAAAAAAACCTACTGAACAGTCCCTTCTAGTGTATTCTAGTTATGAAGCTACTAAAGATTAGAATGTGTCAATCCATGAACTCACCTATGAATGGGCCTTAGTTTTGGGCTGCCCAATCCATATGTCTCCTTTTAGGGATCCTTTCCTTGATTTGGTTGAAATAGTAGAAGGAGTTTTTCTTTTAGGGAATAATATGAGGTTTCAAGTGAAAGGAAGGGGTTTTGTTTTAATAGAACTCAATTACCACTCAATCATTACTTTTATAGATGTTAGGTGGGTTCCTAACCTACATAGAAATATGATATCCTTAAGAATTCTAGACCAAAAGGGATTCAATTTTAGGTCCAAATCAGGTTGCCTAAAAAGCTGCAAAGGCTCTAGAACCACCATTAAGGGCTCCCTTGTTAATGATTTGTATGTTTTGAATATAAATACCCATTTAATATAGTTGGGTAGTTTGTATACTATAAACACCGATAAAACACTATTATGGCCTAAGAGATTAGGGAATGTAAGATGCAAGGGTCTAGATGAAGTTAATAAAAAATGGTTGTTGTATGAAATTACACTAATTAACCCTCCCTTTTGTTAAGATTGTGTCAGGGGTAAAGTTAATAAATTTATTTTCAATTGTTCAATTTTGAAATTTAGTTTCCCTTTAGAATATATACATTCTGATTTACGGGGACTAGCTAGAACTACCACCTTTGGAAAAGGTTCCTATTTTTCACCATTACTGATGACTTATCTATAAAGGTTTGGATTTACATTCTCAAGAAAAAATATGATGTTTTTGAAAATTTTAAAACCTAGAAAATCCTTATAGAAAATTATATTGGAAAAAAATTAAAACAATGAGAACTAACAATGACTTATAATACCACTCTAATAAATTTATACAATTATATTAATATGAGGGCATTACAAGACACTATAATATTAAGGAAACCACCCAAAATAATGGAATTACTAAAATAATGAATACAACTATTCTTGAGAGAGTCTGAAGCATGCTAGCATGCTTGGGTATCCCTAAATCCTTCTCTATAGAGGCTTCCACTATGTAAGTGTATCTAATAAATATATTAAAATCCTATTGTAATCATTTTAAATCCTATAAAAAACTTTGGAATAACAAAGAAACCTATTATAAGCACCTAAGAGTATTTAGATTCACTACATATACACATGTCAATACTGATAAGATTGAACATAGTGCTATTTTTGTGGGATAACCTAAGGGTTTTAAAGGTTATAAATAGTGGGTTGATAAACCCAGTTACCAAAAATATATAATTAGTAGAGATGTGTTTTTTATGTGTCTTTTTCTCCTAAATATAAATATTTCACACCTAACAATGATGAAACATCCATTGATGGGGATGTTGAAACCAAACCATCATACCAATTTGAGGCTACTATAAAACCTCCTCCATCTGATTCTTAGCCTATGACCCGAGCAGAATTAAGCTCCAGTTCTGATTCAGATTTAGATGATAAACCTCATAACAATAATACTAACTACCGATTAACCCACGATAGAGTTAGGAGGGTCCCTAGACCTACTACTTAGTTTAAATAATATGATATGGATCCTTATTATTTTCATGTTTCATTGGATCTTGTTGATAATGATCCTCAGAATTATAGGCAATCCCTTAATGACAAATATTAAAAATAGTGGATCTTTTCCATGGATTAATAAATTCACTCCTTAAATAAAAATCACACTTGGTCCATCATAGATAAACCACCCAATACTAAAGTAATTGGTTGTAAGTGGATTTACAAATGAAAGGATTATAACACTAATAAAAATTAAATTAAATTTAAAGATAGATTAGTCACTAAGGGATTCCTTCAAAGAGAAGGAATAGACTATCCTGAAATTTTTTCACCAGTTGTTAAACACCCTTCAATAAAGTTATTGCTTATTTTTTCTTCTTATAATGACCTTCACATTGAACAAATATATGTGAAAACTGAATTCATTCATAGTGAACTTATTGAACCTTGTTTTGGGTACCGATAACCCATAATTCGGATTTTAAAATGGAAAAAAATGATTGGCGATGCGATCCTCAAAGGATTCATTTTTTTAATCTCTCAAACAAATTAGCATACCTTTTGGACAACATTTTAAACTTTCATCAACACAAGAACCCACTTATGCTACTGATATCAAGTTTATATCTAAAATTCACTATGCTAATATAGTTTGAAACATCATGTATTCAATTATTTTCACTATACCTGATATATATTTTTCAATATGAACCCTTAGAAGATTTATGTCTAGTTCAAGGAATCCACATTATCTTTCCCTGAAGTGGTTGATTTAGTATTTTTCATGTACTTATAATTTATCTATGTGTTATGGTAAAAATGTTTATCCTACTGAAATAATTGTTGGATATGTAGATTATGATTGTACAGTAAATATTTACACTAGAAAATCATTAAATTGGTTTTTTTCACTACTTATGGAGGCCCTATATCTTGAAAATGAAATATGAAATATGTGGTTTCTATTTCAACCATAAAGTCATAATATATTGCTTTGAGCAAGGATATTATGGAGGCCTTATGGATCAAGGGTTTTCCTTGAAGGATGGGTTTTTTTTCTGTAAGTGGAAGTTAAATTAGATCCTAATGACAAATGATTGAAGTTAAGTTCTGGTTTTGAGGAGTAGGTTTGCATACCAGACCCGCGATAAGGAACATGGGGGTCTTAAGAGGTGCGTGTTTTGGGTTCCTTGGACCCAAAAAATTTCATCTCAAAGGCCCCATACTACTTGAAGGTTATGTTCACTGGAATGAAGGCTTCCTATGAGGTTAATGAGGGAAGGGTGAAGTACTCGAGTAGGATGAGCCTCATCAGGGAAGCCTCAGTGCTAAATTTGGGCAACCACTTTGAAGTTTTAGATGTCCAAGAACCGGTATAGGTTTAAAATGAGGTAGAATCAGGTAATGATAGTTATAGACAAATTTTAGTGGACAGTTTGGAAGGAATGCAAGGGAAAGGAATCCACACCCCAAGAAGGAAGAAAGAGAAAATGAAAATTGATACTCCGGTAGATGCATTGTGGCTAAGGGGAAAAAATATAAAGGATGCAAAGCCTATTCAAATTTTCCAAACTGATGGAAACAAGGTCAGCCAAGAAGTGTGTAAGTAAGGAAATCCAAGCCCTTAAAAAGTGAAAAAATGAACATAAAAAACAATTCCATGATAATATGGAGGATAAAGTAGAAGTACCAAAGAGGAAGGTGAAGAAAATATAGAAGGTAATCATCTAGATCTTATTATACATTCCAATGAAGAATTTCCCTTATAGTCAATCCAGCTTAAGGCCATACAGGAAGAGAAGGAAAAAATCTTAGAGAGACTCCCATGGGTGAAATACAATGATGAACAAGAGGTTTGTATTAGTAAACAAGATAAAATCATGGAACAAGGTTTAAATGAGAGGAAGATTAATGTTGAGGAGTATTATCACACATGGGACAAGCTGGATAGTCACTTTGAAGATCTACTCCAATAGGACCCGAACTTAAAGGTGCATTCTCTTTTCTGGAAGCTTTATAAATTAAGAGAATCTAATAAATCATCCATTTTTTTAATTATTTTGTAATATATTTCACCATTTAACTTAATTTGTATAACTTGTTGGTTTCACACTTTTCCTCAAAAGTGTTTTTTGGAATAGAAATTTTAATTTAGGAATCACATGTTTTAGTAAGATTCTGATTATAAACCAACTAATAGTTTGACTAAATCTATGGTATTATAAAAATTCAAATATTGTTTATATAGATTGAATTTTGTTATCATTCAATAACCATAGGTGAAAGAACATCACCAATTTCAATTTAAAATAGTAGATATTTGTGAAATTAGGTGTTTCATGCTGTTATCATATTGAAATTACATGTTGTATTATTCTTCCATTAATTTTTAATGAGCATGAATGAAAAATTATTAGTATTTTATTATTATCATGCTCATATTAATATTCTGGGCTTATTTTTGTTTTTTGGGCTGCCCAAATTTTTGCATAGACCATTGTGATGGGCCACTGTCTTGGGTTGCTTGTTATTTTAACTTTGGCCCGTGTCATCCCATGACTAATTTTTCATTGATTGACACAACTTTATTTCCTAGAAATTGATCACAATGCTTCCATTTTGATTTCATACCTACATTTGTACTTCCTCACTCGAGTGTGCCTCAAGTATTTACTTTTAATGTGCCTCCATGGCACTTTTTGGTTGGATGAGCCATTTCGAGGCGTAGAGGATATCAGGGGAACTGATCACCCCTTCCACCCAATGCCTCACCTCATTTTCACCATTTCACCATTCTAGTTTCTTCACTTTCTTTGGTTATAGAATCCCTAGATTTGATGTGTTTGATTTTATTAGAGTTTAATCTATGTTCCTTCCATCCTCCAGAGTACACCACTGGTGTGCTGCTTTTGTAGAGTTTTGATGACATCCTTTATTGATTAAGAATTGTGGATATGTTTTTGATTTAAGAATATCCAACTTATAAATAGGTGATTCATTCAACCTATGCGAGCACAAAAATATTTTCATTGGATTCTCGACAACTTCCCAAAGAGAATAGGACTTCTAGAACCGAGCGTCTCACATTGTAAGTTTTATGTTCTTGTTTCTGATTTTCACAAATTTAGTTATTTAAATCTTCTTTTGCTGTTTCTTTGGATTTTGATCTTATAGACTATAAATCTTATTCTTTTGATCTTAATAAAACATTTGTGTGTGTGGGTGGTGTTCTTGCCATGCATGTAGTTCCCAACGAGACCAAAGCACGTTAAATCCTTATGTTCCTTTTATTTATTTCTTACATTTCTTACAACTTGAATATTTTGATTATGCCGCATTCAAATACTATGAAAAAAAGACCCAATCTGATCCTTTCGGGTTCATGTGAACTGTTTACTGCCAGTGTACCTTCTCCCAACAAATTCGAGAGGGATTGATCTAAGATCACCCGATTTGTTGGGAACTATTGAGTTCAAATTCATTAAACGGTATCCCAGGCACAACTCAAGCAACACCAACTTCAAAATTCTGGTGAATTTAGTTCGCTTCTCTTAGTGGAGGCTTCAAAAATCATCAGGCTTAGGCATCAGTGGGGTCGGTCAGTAGTCATCTTCATGCGGGCTTGGTGCCTTCCTACAACTCCAAATGGTTGGTTTGGTATCTCCAGCCATGGATTAGCTTTGGAGAATCATCAAGCTTGTGGGTCTTTATTGGAGCAAGCGGCTCATATCCACATTCAATCTTAGGTGACCTACAATCGATCAATGTAATATTCCTCCAGTGAGGCTCATCCAAGGTTCTTTAGTTGATCTTGAACGACATCACTATCTCCTTCTAAGATGAATGTCCTCATTCACTTTCTTCAACCAATTGAAGGGTATGGTCGATCAGATTCATGTATGGTTGATCCTATTTCCACTCACGGTCACTCCAATAGTATAGCATGATCAATAATAGAGTTTTAAAAAATCAAAGTATGACAACTCCAAATCCTATTTACAGTCAATTAAAAACCCTCACGATTGATCCATCCTATAAGAAAAATTTCCCACAAGATTGATTGTATAAATGGAATACAATAGACCATATTTTGGGTGTACAATCAATGAAGGAGTTTGCAAAAAATCAATCTAAGATAACTTAAAATCCCCTCTCATGGGAACTTAGGGAGTGATGTGGTTGAATGAATTTGATGTCATAATCCATCCAAGAGCTTGTTGGATTTTTGAAAAATGGTCAATCATAATTTTTTTCCTTACAGTTTCTCCAGCCCAAGGAATGGTAGATTTTAAAAAATTCCAAATTGTCAAAACACTTTAGCTTCAATTTTGTTTTGGTTTATGGTCCCTCTATCCCTTTTCCATTTTTTGGGAATACAATCAACTTTCATTTTTTCCTCAACATGAAATCATTAAAATTTCACTTATCGTCACTCCTTTATAAATATGGTCACACCAAATCTTTATAAAAATTTCACTGCGTGTCATAAAAAAAAATTCCAAAAATTATGACTTTAATAAAAAATGAGTAGAAAAAATGAATAAAGAAATAAAATTTTAACAAATTAAATTTCTAATTATTAAATGAAATTAAATTACAAAAAAATTCTATTTGATTTAAACCGTGGAAATGAAAGAATTAATTAAATGATCTTAAATACTTTAAAACAAGCCATAATTTATTTCAGTAATTATTCATTTGAAATTTTAGATTTCAAAATAAGAAAACCAATTCCATTTCAAATTTTCTTCTAGAAAAGAAAATGTATTCTAATAACAAGATGTTATGAATTCCAACATGGAATAAGGAAAGAATAATTTATAAAATCAAAGCCTCATAAAAAATCACTTGAAAAAAATACTTTCAATGAATATCACAACAATGGTTGTTCCATAAAATATATACAGAAAATGAAATCCAAGAACTTTTTAAATTTAGGGCTTCAAAACATTGATTTTTGGAAGATTTTTAAAGAATGTCAATTTTCACTCATTTTACCCAGTATTCAATAGTTATCCATTAAAAACACCTTTTTCACTTTGAAAACACATTTAGAAAACTGTAATAAAATAACCCCTCATCATTGCTCTTAGCACTGGAAAGAGTTTCACATTTTTTCAGGCGAGGTCGCATGATTTTTCAAACCATGCACCTTAAACGTGCCCCCTTGGGATGCCACCACAAGTCACATGGTTTCCCCTAATCATGATCAAACTGTGCACTCCTTAAAGAGGCTCCAAAACACCTCATAAAAACCGAAAACTTCTTCCACACAACCAAGGCTCCAAATAAAGGTAAAAACTCAAATTTTTCCAAGAATGTCCACACATAACAATGTGGATTGTTACACCCACCCTCTATCTCCTTCCCATTCATTCCCCTGAAATTCTATTTCTCTCGAATTTTTTTTTCTTATCTCATATCTAATATTTAACTCAGTAGATTCATGATCAGATTTATAAATCATTTACAAAAGTATCAATTTCGAGGTATTTTTTCATTTTATAAATTATCATTAAATTTTTAAATTTGATTTTTTATTTATTTATATAATTTTTTAGTTGGTTTAATATATTAAAGTTGTATTAAGTTTAATATAACTTATTATAAATTGTTATAAATTAATATTATATTAGTATAAATTAACAAGTATTATTTTAAATTAATATTAAATTAGTATATATTAATAAAAATCTCTATAAACTAGTATAAATTTATAAATATTATTATAAATATGTATAATTTAGTATAGATTTATATAAATTTCAATAAAGTAGTAAAAATCTATAGTAAATTAGTATGCATTATAATAAAATTGATATAATTTAGTTTAAATTCATTTAAACTAATATAAATTATTAAAATTAGTATAAATTAATAACAATTATATATATTAATAACAATTAACATAATTTTTTATATATTAATATAAATTAATATAAATTCATATAATATATTATATATTTATATAATTAATAATTAAATGACATAATTTACTATAAATTAATAAAAATTAGTAAAAATTAATATAAATTGTTACAAATTAGTGAAAATTCATCAAAAATTAATATAAATTATTATAATTTGTATAAAATCATTGGTAATTAGTCTGAATTAATAGAAATTGTTATATAATAATAAAAAATTTTATAAATTACAAACAATTTATAAAAAATATTATAAATTAAAAAAATATTATAAATTAATTAAAAACTTTATAAATTATTTTAAATTAAGAAAAAAATTATACATTAATATAAATCAATATAAATTAATACATATTATTATAAATCCATTAATAATTAGTATAAATTAATGAAAATTATTATAAATTGATATAATTTATAATAAATTTATATAATTTAGTTTAAATTTATATAAATTTCAATAAATTATTTTAAATTTGTTGTAAACAAGTATGAATTAAAATAAAATTGATATAATTTAGTATGAATTAATTTAAATTAATATAAAATAATAAAAATTAGTTTAAATTAATAAAAGTTATTATATATTTATAAAAATCATAATATATTAATATAAATTAATATAATATCTTATATATATTTATATAATTAATTATAAAATGACATAATCTAGTATAAATTACTAAAAATTAGTAAAAATGAATATAAATTATTATAAATTAGTATAAATTAATATAAATTATTATATATATTTTTAAGAAAGCTTGTTTATTATTATATCAGTGGATTATAGATTTATGTTACCGTGTGGATATGCTTATAACTTTTCCAATTGTGTTAGAAATTGAAATATTACTAGATTAAAAATTCATGACTCTCATATCATAATGGAATAATTAGTGCCTTTTAGGCTCCAAGGGTTATTAAATTATTTAATCTTGGATGTGTTAGCTAAAATATCATATTTATTCTATGACATTTAGGTAGAAACAACAATTTATGATTCAATGAGTATGCTAGAAAAAAATATATTATCATAATTTTATATAAATTTTAAAAAATATTTCTACTAACCTTCTTTGACTCAATTAAACATTTAATATTTCATTTTCTATATGAAGCTAAATGGGGTGGGCTAGTACTATTCCAATGGATGTATCAATTTGAGATATTTATGAAAAAATTGAGAATAAAGAACATGAAAAAGAATCAGTTGAAGGTTTAGTTGCTGAAGTATACCTCCATAAGAAAATTTCAAAATTATGCTCTTATAATTTTCAATATGAGTATATTTCAAAACATAATCAAATGACTTGCAATGAGGGAAATTGTGATGATGTCATGCACCATCAATTATCAGTATTTAATCAGCACAGAATTAATTTTTGTGGTCATCATAAATGATGGATTTTAGATGAATAACTACACATTGCTCATACATATATTGTACTTAATTGTTAAGAAATGACATGATTTTTGGACCAAGGATTAATTTCACTTATATTTTGTTAAATAATTTATAAAATTAAATTTACATTATTTATTTTTGAGATTATATGATGATAATATCTAAAATAAATTCATAAAAATTACCCCGACTTCTCTTGAAGAATGTCGACAACATAATTTAACCTTTTCATATAAAATACTGGTAACTAAAATTATTTACGATAAAAATTATGGAATAAATTTTTTATTTTATATGCTATTAATTTTTTTTATTTATTTGGGAATCAAAATATGGAAATAAATTTGATAATCGATTATGTGTATTAAGTAATCTATCATCCAAATTGGTCAAATCATGTAATGCATATGGGGTTAATGGATTTTGATTTCACACACACGCATATAGAGAAAAAAATAAATGAAAAATGGTGTTTGTTTAAAAGGATTACATCACAAAGAAAGTGAGGTTTACTTTTATGGTATGTTGGATGAAATAATTGAGTTATTTTAGCTAGGGTAAAATCATGTAACAATGTTTAAATCTCATTGGTTTGAAACTGATTGTGGAATGTGTGTTCATCCATGTCATGGAATCATTGATATTAAATATAAAAGTAATCTTGTAGTAAATGAACTATTTTTTTTCTAGCATATCAAGAATATAAAGTTTATTATATAAATTACTATGCTGATTCAAGATATTTAAATGACTCGTGGATTGTAATAAAAATGAAATCTCATGAAAATTAGTTTATATAAAATGAAATCGGTTCTGTTGAAGTACAAGATATTCAATTTTTTCAAGAAAAATCATTGAATATATCTATTACTCAAAGAGATATAGATATCAATGATACAAACCCATAATTAAGGTTTGATGGTGTTAATAATGTTGATGATGTAACTAATAAATTTAAAATTACAAGGGATGACTAAATTGAATTACCTAGGGAAATTGATTTTTTTGAAGAGGAAGATGAATACATTGACATCAATGAAGTTGAAAAGGAAGATAATGAATTATGTATTATTTATTTTCAATAAATATATATTAGTTTTATATTTTTGGCATCTGTATTGAAAATTATCTATAGGTAAAATTAATTTCATTAAGTTAATTTCAAAAATAAGGTTCTATAATCTTTAAATTATTTATATTTTTTATAGAATACATATTTTTTTATAAAATTAATTATATGTTTCAGATGTATTATGGGAATGATGATGATATGACACATATATTGACTAATGATCCTATACCTGGTGATGAGCCTCATGATTTTTCAGCTGAGGCTGTTGACACAACAACAAAAACTAGGTGTGATCGATACCTTATGTGATTGATGATTTTAGATCCTGTTCCAGAGAGACGTCTATCTCTTGAATTTGATCCGCATAGGAGAAAGTAAGATTAAATATGAATTTTATTTAGTGTTCCTTAATTTTATTTATTTATTAATTATTATACTAATTATTCTTATTTTCATAGTGTTTCACATCTAATTGATGGTTAGGTGAGTGCTATTTTGATGAATTATTTTTCTGCCCCCTAGGTGGCATGAGATCAGGTTCCTTGTGAGTTACATCCTTATATGTTTGAACATTGAATGGTATATATAAATAAATAATATAATTTATTTTAAATTTATATAATTTATAATTTTCTATATTATTAAATATTTACAAGGTTTATGGTCTCCTATTGATGAGAGTATGAGACCCTCTTTTTGGGAGGCATAAGAGGTATGCATGAATGATCATTTCTATTAGTTTCTATATAGTCTTTAGAGGAGAGTTATGTTGAGAGAATTTGTGACTACATTCGATGAGTCTTGTAGTCCTCATAGACTAGATTATGTCCCTAATCATGCTTGGGAGGGATTATGCATGTATTGGATTGGGGAGATTTTCCAGAGGAGACATGATTATGGTTGATGAAATTGAGGGAGACATGTTGTCACACATAGAGATGGTAGTCATACTTTTAGTATACTTTATCAACATTTGGTAAGTGATATTATTGAAGGAATTATATATATATATATATTTAATACTAAATGTATATGATCAATTAATTTATTTTTTATTAATCCAACCATTATATAGTTTGATGTGTATAAGAGGATGTACATTGGTAGTATTGGAAAAATTACTGGTAAGAGGTAGAAACCAATTGTGGTTAGTATTTTTTTAGTTTTTTAATTTAACATAATATATTTTTTATCTTCTTAATTTATATTTATATAGATAGAGGAGACAAATGAGGTGTAGGTTTCTAGCACGAATGATAGTCAGGTCAAGACAGAGGGTGGTGATGACTAGGGATCCTGTGAGTCATGTTTTGATGAGGTGAATTGGATTTGGTTGACAACAAGCAGTCTTTAGAAAGTCCAAATGATCGGTATAGGTTCAGGATCTAACATATATAGTTACTGTGACATTGGAGTAATGAAATCATATAGATGAAAGGTAGAACGTGTGAGATCATCATCATCACAATTTACTACTGCATAGTATAGAGAGAGGGTGCGAGATCAAGATGAGATTATACAAAAATTAACTAGAGAGTAGGAAGAGTATCAAGAATAGTAGGAAGAGCAGTGGAGATAGCAGTACTAGTAGTATGAGGAGATGATAGAGTTTATATGCCAAATTACATGTACTTTAGGGATAAAGTTTCCTCCTCTAGATGGAGCTGATCCCCACCTCCTTAGTGACATTATTATTTAATTTATTTTTTATGTATTTTTTTTAATTTATTAGTTGAATTTTTATAATGTAGTCATGGTTTGTTTAAAATTTTCTATGTATTATTTTTTTAAATTTTGAGTTAATTGTGATGGATTTCCTCATCCATTGTAAATAGATATTTGTGAAGGAACAAAAAATCCATTGCAAAAAACCTTACAGTCAAGTATTTGTGATGCAACGGGTAATCCATCACAAATAATTTGGTGTGAGACTATTTGAGATAGATCCATGAAAAATAATACTATTTGTGATACATTTTCCCCCAATAGAGTATTTGTGACAGATTTCTCTCATACATAACTTTTTGCAACATAATTCTATAAAAAATAACCCATAAAAAAACCATTTTTTATAGTATACATTTAATATTTTTTGTAATTTAATATTTTTTAATATTTATTTATTAACAGTTATTTATTAATATTTATTATTTTTTAAATGTTTTTAATTTATTTAATTATTATTTACTCTTTTTTAATTTTTAAATTGTTTGTAAATAATTTTAATATGTATTTACTTAATTATTTGTAATTTATATAATTACTTTTTACACAATTTTATTTTTAAAATGTTTGAAATTTAATATTTTTAATATATATTCCTTTATTTTTTTTTTAAAATTATATAATTAACATTTACTCATTTTTATTTAACATTTACTCATTTTTATTTCTATATTTTTATTTTTAAATGTTTTTAATGTGTGTAATTTATATATTTTAAAAATGTTTATAATTTAAAATGAATTCATTTAATATTTAATATTTTTATTTTTTTAATTTATATAATATCTATTTATTACTATTTAATATTTTATAATTTTTTTGTAATTTATATAATCACTCATTATTTAATATAAATATGCATTTTAAAATATATTCATTTTAATATATATGCATTTCAATATTTTTAAATGTTTGCAATGTTTTTAATTTATCATATATATTAATTTTAATATATATATATATATATATTATTTTTTAATATATATATATATATATTAATATTAAAATGTTCATAATATATATAATTACTCATTTTTTAATGTATATATGTGTGTGTATTTTAAAAGGTTTTCTTCATTTTTATAAATAAAGAGATATTTTTAAAATGTTTGTACCTTTGGTACACTATGATTTTTGGATATTGGTTGGTAATACAAAGGCCTAAACATGGATCTGGTTCAATATAGATGATGATCTGGTCGGCTTGTTTTGTACCAAAGGTGTAAGAATTTTGGTGGAGGTTCATCACTGATGTGCTTATGGTAAGAGTTGTTTTATGGAGGCAGCATGTTGTTGTTGCTGATTTGTGTCTGTTCTATAATTGTTCCCCATATACTAATTTGCATGCTATTTTTCACTACCCCAGTGTCAAAAATATTTGGGTGAAGTGGGAGAAGATTCTTTCTTTGAGTGTAGATGAGGTCTCATTTTTTGATGATGGATTGTCCAAGTCGTTTAACTCTTTTGATTCTAATGTTTTTTAGGAATTCTATTCTACTTCTTAGGTTATATGGATGTGGAATAGTAATTTCCTCTTTTATCATAAGAGGAACCCAAATAAAGTTTGGATTCAGTATTCTTGCAGTTTTCTTAAGGTTTGGAATAACCATGGGATGGATAGGGATTACGATTGAGTGGCAGCATATGATGTAACCTTATATTTTCCTATAATGGGTGTTATTAAGATCCATGAGGATACTGTGATTTTTGAGGATGCCTGGGTTGGGGTTGGCATTGTGGCTCGTGATTCCTTTGGGGAGGTTTTGGTTTCTTTATGGAAACATTTCCCTGATAGGTAGTGCCTATAGGCTACTAAAGTTTTTGCATTTTGTGTTGTACTAAGGTTTTCAAGGGATCAAGGATGGTGAAATATTATTTTGGAGGGATATTTTCTCTCAATAGTCTCTTTAGATTCATCTCGTCAAATATCTCCATATATTTAAGACTCCTTTTGGATTAGATTTAGCGCATATCTTTATATTTTAACAATTCTTATTTTTACCTTTTGAAAAGTGAGGGTAATATAGTTACCCATCCTATTTCTAGGTATAATAGTTTTTAGATGTGTTAGTTTGGTGTGAGAGTGTTCTGGTTGAGGCTAGGTCCTTTGTATCCAAAGATTTGGATCCTTAAATTATTGAATATGATTGTTGGATTTTAAAAATATTACTCATTTTTATTTTAATATTTTTTGCTTATATATTTATTTGATTATTATTTATTCATTTTTTAATTATAAATTTATTGTAAATATTTTCTTTAAATTAAAATTTTAATATTTTTTAATTTATATAATTTATATAATTTATTATTTTTTTAATTCATATAATTAATATTATTTATTCATTTTGTCAGTGCGAACTTTAGTGCTGCTATGGTTTTCTTTTATCAGCACTAAATTTCTTGGCAATTATAAAGTAATTCTTTTATAAATACTAGGTTTAACACTGATAAGAGGTACCTTTATCAATGCTTATAATTTTAGTGCTAATAAAGGATACTTTTATGACTGATTTTTGAGTAGTGCTAATAAAAACTTTTACCCTCTTTTGAAAGAACCCAAAAACTTTGCGCTGCTCCCTCATGCCTTTAAGTTATCATAGAAGCTGATATTTGTTGTGACTTTAAAAAAATATTTTGGACAAATTGAGACCCAAAAAAATGAAGGTAGGTATTCAAATCTCGTTTTAAGTATTTTTCAACTAACCATATTGGGTTTTCATGTTTTTTGTTGCTCTTACCAAAAAAAATGGCATGCATGTGACACCCCAACTACACTTCACACCTCTATACTTTTAGTTACCCCTCCCATCCCATTTTTTCCACCATTAGTTTCCTTATAAATTATAATTCTAATGAACCAAGCTTGATGTGCATGGAAAATACATTTATTCTGCAGAATACTTAATACCTTACAAAAATAGATTCCCAATGATGGTATTAGTTTAGTGTCCTTGGAAACATGGAATACATTCTTCTAACGTGGTGAAAATTCTTAAAAATCTCCCATAAATATCTACCCCTTTAGTTTTCCTATCTAAAACCTTTATTTATATCCCGAGGAAAAGAAAACATAAAAAGGGTGAGCCCAAACACTCAGTAAGGGTAAACATGGATAACATCAAATAGAATATAGACATAAGAATGTAAAAACATGAACTTAAATTCTAAATATAAAAATTTTGAGTCATGAAATAAATTTTGGCAGTTCGTAAGACATAAATCATAAAGGAACAAAAATCATGATAAAATAAAATAGGCATGAAACATGGAATTTTGGAAAAAAAATAATCATATAAAATCATTTCCATATTAGCCAAGGCTTATTTCCAAGACCATTATAGTGTACAACTACCATTACTAAACCAGATTTACTTTCCGTTCCAGCCCTATATTACTGAACCAGATTTACCTACCATTCCATCCATATATTACTTAATTAGAATTACTTTTCGTTCCAGCCATGTCTATCTCATGAGATATAAATATTTACCCAATGCATTGGAGGGATATATAGGTCCCACCCATCTCATAATGAAATCATTCTTACATGTGCCACAAAAACATAAACCATTCATCATAGCATAACCTAAGGAATAAAGTGAGTTTCTTAAAAAAATCATTCTATCGTAACATAATCCATGAAAACAAATGGATTTCATAAATAAATTAAACATAAACAAACCATAGGAATAATATGGATAGTATAATTGAAACATATCTTATTAAAAAATTTCATCTTTGATGGAAAATAATTTTGATAAAACACTTGAAATTGATTCTGGAGGAAAATATCCACTCTTCTTTAAATAAATTTCCTTTTCTTAAAATTACATGGAATTTTAAAAGAAAAAAATTTCTTTGAAAATAAAATTTAAAACTTGAAAGGTAATATTCATGGAAATAAGGCGTCATTAAAGCATAAAAATCCATTCATTCTGTATAAGTTAAAAAAACATTCTTCTCATACTTTTCTGGAAATGTCAAAAGTATGTTGTATCAAAAATGACAAAAGATTCCTTTCATAACGCTTAATAAAAATTCACCAATGGGTAAAATTTAAATTAAAAAATATTTGAAGGATATACAAAATATTTTATAATATATATTTATAAAACATGGACATGGATGATAAATACACCCCAGTAATGAGATTAAAAAATTATCCCTTACTTTAGGTCCAATATCCTTCATAAATATCCGAAACTCATGTATAATTATTCAAATAATGTCATTGAATTATTTCATAATCATATTCATTTTTATTATATCATATATGATTATATTATCACCTTTTTTTAGTAATATTTCATTGTTACTCGTTATCCGGATATCAACTGCTTTATGTTATTAAGCGTGTTTTGTCAAATAAGTTATGGTTCTCCTTCTTAGGTAATATTTATATCATTCGGAAATGATATTAAATTAATATATATCATATTTATTCATTCTTTACATTTATATTCTTTAATTAATATCATGTAGAATGAATCATATCGCATCGTGGAGACGGTAGGCCGTACGTACTCACGGGCGACATTATCATTCCCATAATTGTTGAATGGTATTGAAGTGGATAGTGTATAATATTTCATAATAAATATCATGTTATAATAATAATATATATTTATTATTTACATAATTATATCTATCCAATGAAGGTGAAGGTTAAAACAAATTACACCACGACTTGGAGACGATAAGCCATACGTACGCACGCGTAGTGATTTAATTTTTCGTAGGATAGATATATGGCAGAATATGGTTGTTTCATAATTATAATAACATATACGTATATACTTTATAATATATTTATTAATTTATAATTAAACAAATCATGAATAGTAAGTATAATAAGAAATAATTTTGAAAGAATCAAAAGAGGAGATTACCTCTTCTTCGACGCGCTTCCCCTAAATATCCTCTTAGAGCACTCGAGTTGGTCATTGAAGAAGACAAGAACCTATATAATGTAACTAGGGAAGTTTATAATGGAAAAGGTTATGGTATGTCTGAGCTTGAAGGCTCAAAGTGAAGTTAACAGGTGAGGGAGTAGGTTCCATTTTATAATTGAGGT
Organism: Viscum album; assembly: GCA_963277665.1. Lineage (NCBI taxonomy): Eukaryota > Viridiplantae > Streptophyta > Magnoliopsida > Santalales > Viscaceae > Viscum > Viscum album. Next base: position 836,790,158 of record OY728139.1, on the reverse strand, counting down.
GAGGGGTACTTTTGTAATCTCCAAAAATATTAATTTATAATAAATTCAAACAACATAAAAAACCTCAAAAACGTTATATTTTAGAATATTATATGTGATAAGTCTTTAATATAATCAACTAATAAGTTTTTGATAAGTTTTTATATCAATTTAAACCTTATCATTTTAATTTAACACTTAGTTATTCCATTTCATTTTAACTAGGGTAATAATTATTTCAATATTAAACGGGTAAAACATTAACTTATATAATGTAAATTAAATAAAAAATAAATATTTTAGATCATTTTAGATCATATAATAATTATTATATATTTTTAAAAATGTTTTATTATTTTTAAATAATTTAATAAAACATTATTTTGACAAAAAACAATAGTGTCAATTTTGACACTAATCAATTCATGGATTTAAAAAAATATAAATATAAGATATTATCATAGACCCAATTATTTTATTATATCACTATAGGGTATAGGTAATCTATTAAACTATTTTTAAATATTAATTATCTCAAATTATATTTATTTTAATATTTTTAAGTACAATAATTTGATATTTCTATTAATAAAATAATTACTACATCAGTTTTGTGCAAATATTTAATATACTTATTTGTTGGGTAAAATTTAAAAATAAATTACTATTATGAAGATAAATATACTATATTTAATAATAATACTTTTAATAGAATTTATCTTCTGAAAAATCCAACATTAAAAATTTTATACTTATTAAATTATGAATGTAACAACTTTAACATCACTTTAAATAAAATAATATAAGTGTCACAATATCTTCCATATGGATCCAAATGTTCGATAAATAAAACCTTGGATTATTATGGTGATTATATAATCAAAAGATAAGAAATTATAAAGTTTTTGGGACTTTTGATGGTTATTATCATTTTAATAATATTTTTTATTGATTTCACATAAATTAATTAATTTGTACATCATCAAAGTATAATTATTTAAGGAAATTAAATATTTACTAAAAATTACAAATAAATTACCATGATAAATAAAAATGTTTTAGATTTCAAATAATTATTTATAATCTAATTTATCTTCTATATAACCTTATATAAAAAATAGTTTAGTTATTGAAATTTGAGTGAGACATATTTAACTTTTCTTTAAATAAAATATATTAAATGTCCTAATCTCATCCAATTGGATTTCAAAGGGTATAATTTAGACCAAAGAGTGGTTTAAGTATAAAATCACTCATCCAATCATATTAGAAAAAGTTTAAAGGTAATTTTATAATATTATATTTACCCTTAATTACCCGATTTACCTTTTTACCATATTAATAAAATTTACTGAAGTTACTATTCATATTGCCTAAAAATAAAATAACGCTATTAATATAATCTAGAATAACTTATTCCAAATGTGAAATCAATTTTTAAAAATTTAAAACAAATAATTTTTAGTAATTAATTTAAAATTAATCTCATTTTCAGAATGAAAAAATGGTTTATAAATGTTAAAACATTGCAAAAGATTGAAATGTTTTTACATATGAATTCAATATAGAATTAATGCTAATTAGCTACATTATATTAACTGATAAAAAATTATTATATTTAAAAATTAAAACCATTATATACTATAATTTAACCATTTAAATTATTTCTATGGAAATTTTTTTTTCAATTAAAATTTAGTGTATTTTTACTATTCAGTGAAACATGAAAGTTATCAGAAAAATATCCAAAATTCTTCCATAGTAATTTTTATAACCCACTTCCAAATAAATTTTTTATTTTTTTAAATAGAATATATATAAGTTTCAAAACATATAATTAAAATAGATGCGCCATCAAAAGGTGACAAAACTGCATTTTTTTTGAAAAATACTACTTTTATCGAAACAAATTGAATTTGTTCTTATATCATGTTTAGAAAAAATATAAGATAAATTTCAAACATTATATTGAATATATATATATATATATATTAAATTAATAAAATATACCAAAACTGATTTCATTATTTTATTTTCATTTGAATAGTTTTTCAGAAGAAAGTCAATACTGTTCTTACCTTCAATTATAAAGACTAGATTCTAAAGTAACATAATAATATTTCATTGTTAACTTAAAATTAGTATTTTGTGAAATGGATTCTATCAAAATAACTCTAAATTGTGTATAACACAATCCAAGCACAGTGTTTCATATACCGCAAGCTGAGACGGTGTTGCGTATAACACAAGTTAATATTGGTGTAGTGTACAACACATGACATCAAAGGAATTAAAAATAATATTTCTCATTAAATATTGGGGTGTTACATTATACCCCATTAGAATTAATTTCCCCCTAAATTTTTTTTGGGGTTATAAAAGGATAGAAACCCACATTGTAAAAACTAAAACTTCCTTTAAAAAAGGAATAATTTGAAAATAACCGTTACCCAAAGTAAATTATAACTAAGTATCTATGTAGGAGAACATTGGTGGAGATTTTAAATGGAGGAAAAGAATAAATAATCATAGATATTGATAAATATCACTGATCATAATAATTTCAGAGATCTAGTGAAATTTAACAATCACAAAACCACAAACTAAATAAACATGAAATAGATCATTAATATCATAAAAAATGATGATAATAAGACACCCTTTTACATCAGGATCCCTTTTCCTAATATTGAATAATTTCCATGAGAAGATATACTTACTTGATTTTATTACAATATCACCATTGGTCATGCCTTTATCAATTTCTATTTCATATCTTATTCAAAGAAATGAAGTTGAATTTGTAATTCCTAAAGTGTTAGAAGATCATGCGATCCATAAATAGAATGATAGTTGATTCCATATGTCTCAACAAAAAGGTTAGAATAGGCTATCAAATATGAATAAGTCCACATATAGTGATATAATACAATAATCTAAAAAGCATCAACCAGAGTATAACTTATACTATCCATAAATGGATAACCTTACAATCCTTCCAAAAACTGATAATCTAAAACTTTAGAATGAGGTGAACTAAATCATCTTAAAATTTATCACCCATATCTCATAAGTAAGTTCTTTATTGTCACATTCCAAATATGTGAATACCTTAATCATTTATTCTCTTTACCATAAATCCTTATTGAAAACATCCACATTTCCTTATTATTAATTAAAAAAGCCTATAAAATTCATCCATGATAGAATGAACCACTTTTAAATAATCCTTAATCAGTTTTAAAGAAATCATTACCTTCTAATTTACTTATTCATGTACAACATATCATTATATGAATATCATTATCTCATCATCATGCTTATATTAAGGTTTATCTTTCCATTAATCATGTCTTTTCCAAAAACAACAACACATTACTTCAATAACTATTCATGTTTACCACTACCATTTAGTATATGCACTTAAATCATTATTAAAATGGACCAATACATATATGTTTCATTATTCCATAATACCATTCTAATACATAAACACTCAATCATTCCACAACTTCTTTGTCATATTCCACATCACCAAAAGTTATCACATGTGAATTTCCTTTGTCTTTTTCATTAAGAGATTTCTAGCACCATTCATCATCATTAACCCTTGAATTTGGTCATTGGTTAGCATAATACCCATTTTCCTTTCACATGTAACACTGAATTATGGGAGGTGAACTCTTTGAAGACGTCTACTTATTCCCATTATTTCAGCAGTAAAATGCCTGATGACCTTATTTCCCACACTTAAAGTCCCCTTAATACAAATTCCTCCATGTTTCCTTCCACACTTTGAGAAAAAATAAAACTTAATATTATTTTCTCTGTAATTTTTAGAGTTTCCTTTAAATTATATCCTTATTTTTTTATCATAAATATGAGATAGATGGAAAACTTCAATCTCCTTTTTTGTAAGAAGAATATGAGGAAGGAACATATTGAAAAATAAGGTCTTGAACTCATCCCAATCCATGGATTCAATATTATCTTTTTTCCTATTATTCTTGATAAAGTTCCACCACAGATTCGCTTTACCTTCTAAGTGATAAGTGCCCAAGTTAACTTTTTCATGTTCTGAGTAACAGAGAATGAAAATTATATTTTAAATGGAATAGATCCATTTCTAAGCAACTAGTGGATCGGTCATTCCACTAAAATAAGGTGGAAATTTACTTAAGAGGATTCTAGAGAAATTTGTTCCCACCTTTGGTCATTTGGAAGCCTAGAAGGATTTGATATCACAGAAACAAGATTATTTATTCTATATCCCATAACATTCGGTTGTTCATGAGGAAAATCATTTCATTTCCCATTGCATTCTTCATTAACATGGTTCCTTCAGGTTGCAATCATTATATAAAACCCAAAGAGAATAGTGTGAGAGGTAATAATCATACTAGGAAAATAACATAATCAAGGGGGAGTACTTTCAATCTCTAACATCTTAGGTTTAATCCTAGTATATTCATGATCATCACAAAAATTCTATGATTTTAACCTATAATTAGACTTATCCTTAGGACATCCCGATACATACCTTAAAAATATCTCTAGGGATCTCAATAAATATTTCATATCCTGGTTTCCAAAGGTTGACTAAACCTTTAATCTAATACCAACTCTAACGACCCAAGATTGATGTATATGGACAATACATTTCTTTTATGGAATACTTAATACTTTACAAAAATAGTCACCCAAAGATCGTATTAGTTTAGTGTCTTTGGAAACTTAGAACACATTCTTATAACTTGGTAAAATATCTTCAACATCTCCCATATAGATCCCCCCCTTTAGTTTTCCTTCCTAAACCTTTCTTTTTTATCTTTGGGAAAATAAGACATAAAAAGGGTGAGATCAAATGCTCGTAAACATGGAAAAAATAAAATAGAACATAAACATAAGAATTTAAAAACATGAACATAAATTCTTAATATAAAAATCTTGAGTCATGAAATAAATCTTGGTAGTTCGTAAGACATAAATCATAAAGGAACACAAATAATGATAAAATATCATTGGAATAAAACATGGAATTGTGTAAAACACATAATCATATAAAATAATTTCCATATTAGACAAGGCTAATTTCCAAGACCATCATAGCGGACAAATTCTATTACTAATCTAGATATATTTTATGTTCTAGCCCTATATTACTAAACTGGGTTTACCTACCGTTCCGTCCCTATATTACTGAACTGGATTTAATTTCCATTCTATCCATGTCTATATAATAAGATATAAATCTTTAACTAATTAATTTGAGGGATATATATGTCCCACCCATCTCATAATTAAATAATTCTTATGTGTTATACAAAAACATAAATCATTCATTATAGCACAACCCAAGGAATAAAGTGGGTTTCTTAAAAAAATCATTCCATCATAGCATAATCCATGAAAAAAATGAATTTCATAAATATCATAAACATAAAAAAACCATAATAATAATAGGGATAGTATAATTGAAACATATCCTTATTAAAAAATTTCATCTTAGATGGAAAATATTTTTGATAAAATACTTGAAATTGATTATTGAGGAAAATATCCTTTCTTCTTTAAAAAATTCCTTTTCTTAAAACACCATGAAATTTTAAAAGATTTTTTTTGAAAATAACCTTAAAAAATTTAAAGGTAATATTCATGTAAATAAGTTTTCATGAAAGTGTAAAAATTCATTCATGCCTTATAAGTTAAGAAAACATTATTCTCATACTTTTACCAGAAAAGTCAAAAGCACATCATATTGAAAATGAAAAAAGATTCCTTTCATACCGATTAATAATAATTAACCAATGGGTAAAATTTACTTTAAATAATAGTAGGAGGATATAAATAATATTTTATAATATATATGTACAAAACATGGATATGGATTATAAATATACCCTAGTAAATACTTACGTATAAACAATCTTGGATAAAAATGAGATTGAAAAATTATCCCTTACCTTAGGTCCAATATCATTCATATGTATCTAAACCTCCTATATAATAATTTAAATAATTTCATTGAATTATTCTGTAATCACATTCATTTTTATGATATCATATACGATCATATTATCATTTTTTTGTTAGTAACATTTCATTGTTACTCGTTATCCGGATATTAACTACTTTATGTTATTATGCATGTATTTTTGAATATGTTCTAGTTCTTAGGTCATATTTATATCATTAAAAAGTTATATGAACATAATATATTCCATATTTATTCATTATTTACATTTATATTCTTTAATGAAGATCATGTTGAATGAATTGAATCACATCGTGGAGACAGTAGGTCGTACGTACACACGGGCGACGATATCATTCCCATAATTGTTGAATGGTATTGAAGTGGATGGTGTATAATATTTTATAATAAATATCATATTATAATAATAATATATAGTCATTATTTCTAGAATTATACCCATCTAATTAAGTTGAAGGTGAAAAACAGATTACACCACGACATGAAGATGGTAAGCCCAACGTACGCACACGTGGTGATTTCATTTTTCTTAGGATGGATATAAGGTGGAATATGGTTGTTTAATAATTATAATAACATATTAGTATATAATTGATATGCTAATTATTTATTTATAACTAAATAACTCATGAATAGGAAGTAGATGAAGAAATAAGTTTGAAAGAATCAGTTGAGGAGATTACCTCTTCTTCGATGTGCTTCCTCTAAATCTCTTATTAGAGCACTAGAGTTGGTATTTTAAGAAGAACATAAACTATATAATAAAAATAGGGAATTTGAGAATGGAAAAGGGTAGAGTATGGCCAATCTTGAAGGCTCATAGTGAAGTGAATAGGTGAGGGAGGAGGTTCCCTTTTATAATTAAGGTGAGGGTCACTTCTGGGATCTCCAAAAATATTAATTTATAATAAACTCAAAACACAAAAAAAGTAAACAATGTCATAGTATCGAATATGAGATGACATAATGTTGTAATATCATAAAAAAATAAATGTTTTACAAGTTTTTATTCCAATTTAAACCTTATCATTTTAATTTAACAGTTAGTTATTCTATTTGATTTTAACTAGGGTAACAATTATTTCAATATTAAAAGGGTGAAATATTTTTTTATATGATGTAAATTAAATCATAAATAAATATTTTAGATCATTTTGACTATATAATACTTATTATATATTTTTAAAAATGTTTTATGATTTTTAAATAATTTAATAAAACATTGTTTTGACAAAAAAACAATAGTGTAAGTTTTGACACTATTCAATTCATGGTTTAAAAAAAATATAAAGATAAGATGTTATCATATATCCAATTATTTTATTATATCCTTATAGGGTCTAAGTAATCTAGATAAATCATCTTAAATATTAATTATCTCAAATTATATTTATTTTAATATTTTTAATAACATTAATTTGATATTTCCATTAATAAAATAATCACTACATCAGTTTTTTATAATTATATAATATAATTATTTTTTGGCTAAAAATTAAAAATAAAATACTAAGATGAAGTTAAATATACTATATTTCACAATGATACCTTTAGTAGAATTTAGATTTTGTAAAAATGAACATTAAAAATGTTATACTTATTAAATTATGAACAAGACAATTTTCACATCACTTTAAATAAAATAATATAAGTGTCACAATGTCTTGTATATGATTAAAAATGGTCAATAACTAGACCCTTGGATTATTATTATCGAGATATAATCAACAAATAATAAATGGGAAAGTTTTTGGTACTTTCGATGGTTATTATCATTTTAATGATAATTATTTTATTGATTTATCATCAATCAATTAATTTGTATATCATCAAAGTATAATTATTGAAGGTAATTATATATTTTCTAAAAATTAAAAATAAATTACCATGATGAATAAAAAAATTTTATCTTTAAAATAAGTATTTATAATATAATTTATATTCGGTATAACCTTATATAAAAAATGTTTTAGTTATTAAAATTCGAGTGAGACAAATTTAACTTTTATTTAAATAAAATATATTAAAAATCCTAATCTCATAAAAGTGGCATTAAAAGGGTATAATTTATACCCAAAGATGGTTTAGGTCTAAAATCACTCATCCAATCCTATTGGGACAAGTGTTAAGGTAATTTTGAAATATTATATTTACCCTTAATTACCCAATTTACATTTTTACTATATTAATAAAAATTACTGAAGTTACAATTCATAATGAAGAAAAATAAAATAATGATATAAAAATAATTTGAAATAACTGGTTCCAAATATGAAATAATTTTTTTAAAAATTAAAAATACAGAAGCTGCAATAATTAATTTAAAATTAATCCCATTATTGGATTGAAAAACAAGTTTTTAAAAGTTAAAACATTGCTAAAGATTGAAATGTTTTTATATCTGAATTAAATTTAGAATTAATACCAATGACCTATATTATATTAAATGATAATAATTGTTGGTTAGAGTTAAATCTCAAGAGGGGGTGAATTGAGTTCGTAATTAAAATTTCTGTTTAAAAACTTGTGTTAAAAAGGATCCCCCAATTTCGAAATGGCCCAGTTAATTAAGGCAGTAGAGATGTAAATGTCTAGTTGGTCGACATGTTTCTCAAAGTGTGATTAGTCCTTAGTTGAATTGGTGTAAAAACACCTATTTAACTTTTGAAACAAGTTTACTAAATTCAAAATATACACACACTAACCAAAACTAACTATCAAAGAGAATGCAAAATAGTTTTATGTTTAAGTAATTATAAGCAGCGGAAAATAAAAAAAACAGAGTATTGAAAAATATAATGCACAGTAAAGTGAAACAAGAGGTTCAGTCTCAAGCCGAGACTTAATCCTCTCCACTTGGTGATCACCTACCACCAAGAGGTTTATATTAATAATAAACTTGATACAAAGCCTGTATCAGGATTTACAACAGTTTTCACAAACTGTCCAGGGTTCACACCCTCTTCCACAGTTATTCTTGGGAAAAACAAACAACACAGACCACACACAATCTCTTCCACAGTTATATGTGGGAAACAAAATGTAGGTGAAGTTTGATGTGAGGATATTCAGTATCCTCCAGTTCAAGCACATGAGACAATGTGTGTAATAGAAAGGTAGACACACTTATCACTGATATAAAATAAAAGAACACAATAGCACATAAGATAATAAGCTAGTGTTTAGAAAGCTCTATGTGTTAGCAGTTCAGCTCTTGAATCCTCAGAGTGAAGAATTTGATGTTGGAGTCTTTCTCTGAAACTTGTCTTCAAAACAGAGTGTCACAACTCTAGGTTCTAGCTTTCAGTGTTCTACTTCTGGCGTTGATCAAGAGTTGATGAGGCCTAGAAGGAAGAAGTGAGTTTGTCCCAAAATGATCTTTGTGATGCTTGTGGGTTCATAGTGTTATTGCTGGATGGTTCTGCTTTGATCTAGCGTGTAAGCTCTTTCACACTTCGTATGCCACACTAATTCACATGAACTTATCACCCTCTTTCCTTTTTGGTCGTCTCTTTTTATAATTGAAGTCCGATAATAAAAATGAGTGGATCATGTGCGATATTTCTCGTACCTATTATTGTCCCAGGTAAGGTCTCCTGAAAATATGCAATCAGCATTAATTAATGTCAGAAGCATTTAATTTATCAAATATGACCATTAGAATAATATTAAGAATTTGAAAAAGTAAGGAAGAGTAAGTATCGGTAGACTAGTAACGGTAGACTTCACATCAGTAGGCTTCAACAGTAGGTGCACATCGACAACCTCTAACTGTAAGCTTCCATCGGTAACTTTCCATCAGTAACCTTCCATCGGTAACCTTCAAAAGGTAACCTTCCTTCGGTAGCCTTGAATCGGTAACCTTATATCGGTAACCTTGCATTGATAACCTTCCTTCAATAGCCTTGCATCGGTAACCTTCCATCGGTAACCTTCCATCGGTAACCTTCCTTCGGTAGCCATGCATTAGTAACCTTCCATCGGTAAACTTCCTTCAGTAACCATGCATCGGTAACCTTACAATTGTAACCATGCATTGGTAACCGTGTAATGATTACCTTTTCAGCGGTAACCTTTCAAAGGTAATCGTGCAGTTAGATAAATTCAATACTATAAACTTAACCAATCAAGCAGTGAGATTAAGAGAATATGGATGTTACATTATAGAAAAAAGAAACCTTAATGAGACATGATTAACATAGAATGAAAACATGATTATCATATAAATGAAACATAATTTGGATTATCAAAATATGTGAGTCCAACAATCTCCCCCTTTTTGATAATCACAAATTATGTCATTGAATCGTTAGGTTTAAGAGTTTTGAATCAAGGTTAAACACATCTGCTAATTTCATTAGTGATGTTATCATATAAATATGATACATATTATATGGTGAACACTACATTGAGGCCAAAACATATAAATATATAAACACTTCTCCCCCTTTATGATTAACAAAAAGCATACAGGAGTACAATAGACAAAAATAATACACCAATCCCTATCAACTAAGACAGTCCACAATCAATCCACATCAGAGATGTCCAATGGAGCTTTGTCTTTAGAAGCTGAGGATGCAGGTTCTAAAGGTGCAGGGATAAGCTGCGGGATGGCAGTTAGCAGAATAGGAGGAGCATCTACCGAGGTATCAGTAGACCTATAGTGAGTAGATCGCTGAGGAATCATTGGGGTCAAACTTCTGATGGCCTGTGTAGGATTCATCAAAGGAGTAGTACTGGTGGAACTTGAATTAGCTGAAGAGGCAGTCAAAGTAAGAGGAGCAATGATGGGTGTGCAGTCCATATGGAAGAAGGGTAATAAAAGATTCCTAAAGTCCATAATAACGCTTCCCCCTATTTCCATAGCAGAGATGAAATCATCTTTGTTTTCCATGAATCTCTCCAGGGAAGGAGTCATCTCTCTAAGCTTGCTCACTTGATCCTTAAATGCTAGAATGACAGGAGGGATTCTCAATTTCTCCAAGATTATCTTAAAGTGAGCATCTATCTGATGCTTAGTGTATACCTGTTTGTAATAGAAGTCAACTTTATCCTTGATGGCATTCTGATCTTGAGAAGATTCTCTTAAATAATCTCCCATAAGTTTATGAATTTTCTTGGTAATAGAAATGACCTGAGAGTCTGAGGTACTAGTGCCAGAGATCTTTTCCAATTATTCTCTAACAACAGTCCTGAAAGCTTCAGAATCAACTGGAGGAGAGGTTGAAGAAGATGCAGATGCACCCAGAGGTGCCATAGTGAAAGCCACATTCTATTTAAATGATTTGGTTAGCCCACTGATCATTCTTTTTACATCATCATCTTGGCCTTTCACATGTGTTTCCATAGACTTCTTAAAATCCTCAAACACTATGACCATTTGCTGAACCACACTTTTAACATATCTAATATCTCTGTCCACCTGAGCCCTTGAAGCCATATATGCATCTAAGCTGGAAATAGACTGTTTCACTGATTCCATAGAAACTGCCAAAGTTCATACCTGATTCTTACATTCCTTGACCTCATGTAACACAATTGAGTTAGAGGTAGAGACTATCCTTTCCACTACAGATGTCATGAGTCCTTGATTTTGAGTGATTGTTATCGCTATCTTAGTGTCTTTATCATCAATATGCCTCTTCATGTCTGATTTCAAAGAATCCAATTCATCATTCTTTACATAGTCTCAAGGTAACAAAACCACTGGCTACACAATGGTAGTTTCTAAGATAGTAGGAATTGGAGGACTTAGGATAGGATGGTCATCTTCAGAATCTCCATAATCTACGCCTAATACCATAAAGCCAGGAGATTCTGTCCAGTCCTCTATTTCATGAGCAACAACAACTGATCCTGTAGCAACAGGTTCCTCCCCCTCAATTTGAGTATTCTTCTGATCAGCCACATCTATCTCCACCAGACCTCCTCGATCAACTTTATTAACAGGAATTCCCACTATCACTTCCTCTACAGAATCTTCAATGACTTCCAAAAGAAGTCCAACTTCAACTAAATTATCATATTCTTCATCTCCACTTTAGACCTTTTCTGTATGTCCAATTAGAGGACTGAGACTTAAACATTCCTCTTCACTTTTAACAGCAACTTTCTCAAAGACATCTTGACTTGAATCAGTGTCCTCATCCTCATATGAGGTATCTTTAATGTCTCTTAAGACATTTTCAGCCCCTTCTTCTTCACTGGTTTCCTCATCACTGTCCCTTAGGACAGTCTCTCTTCTAGGCAATCTCTTCAGTGGGCTAGACTCAACAAAGGATACAATATTAGCATGAGTATTTGAGGGAAGTTCAAGATCAATACTGTAATATATAGAATAATCCTCTCTTTCTTGCACAACATCAACCTCTTCTTCTTCATCTAAATAAGCAAGCTCTACTTCACCAGGCTTAAGACCAGGGTCTCTCTTATTTTTAGGCCTATTAGGATGAGAAACAGGGTTAAACTCTTCACATACCTTATCCTCATCATTCACCCATCTTCTCAGCCATGGATTCTAGTTGATCTTCATCAGATTTCAAATCACTTTGGTGATGCAACAGTTATCTTTTACAACAATGGTTTCCTCCTTAGCTAAAACAACTCCTTTCACTTTCAACATAAGATATATCAACTTAGCATGAAATTGGACATTGGATTTGGAACTAGGTTTGGTCATATCTTCTAGTTGAATCATAAAAAACCTACATAAGTTGATATTTTGTTCATGCTTTAATAGATACAAGAGAAAAACATCCTGAAACTTTAAATTTGCAATGTCCCCTCTCCTGGGACATAAAACATTCTGGATAAACATGAAAATCAGCTTATCTTCTCCTACTATTTCAACAACAATAACTTTCCTAGGAGTTCCATTCCCTGTCAATTCAGAAAATTATTCTTCATAGCAGAATAAATCACTAGTCAGAGGCACCAATTTTGAGTAATAATCACAAATCCCTTCATGTGGAACCCTCAAGCAGTCATCCCACTCAGTAGAGGAGAAACCCACATTTACTCCATTTACTCTAGAAGTCATCCAGTGCTCATCCACAATATGCTCAAACTTGAGATACTCATAAAATTACTTCACTAATATCAGGTAATAGGGTCCATTATTGTTTGAAAAACACTCAACCCATCCCTGAGCATCAAGTTCCTTCAGTACTAAAGACCGACTCGACAACAGCCACTCTGAACTTAACTCCTTCTCCACCACTATTTCCCTCTTCGATAAATGTGGGTTAAGAACCTTTTCCACTGTCTGGATTCCACTACTCGACTCGACTCTAGGTCTCTTAGGATATGGTGCATCTCCTTCATCAGCAACCAATGACCTTTTGACTCTTGCCATCAATTTGAAGTGGTTCAAGGTTTCAGTAGAGGTTTAGGTTCTGAGATTGGGGAGAAAAAGGTTTGAGAGAGGGTTTTATGTGGATTGAAATGCGATATGTGTTTTATTTTTATCATTTTGGGATTGGAAAATGAAACAGATAAAATAAATAAGTAAATATAAGGACTTGACCTTAAAACATTACATAATCTTGAATTAAATGAATAATTCACAATGAGGATCTTTTCAGGTTTATAGTTTTAGAGAGTTAGGACATAACTATTACATTTCAAAATATTACAATGTAGACACTTCTACAAAGTTTCCATTTTTTTCATAAAATAAAAACTCTTAAAAAAAGAGTCATGTCTAGTTCCATGTTTAAGATAGTATGAATTTTCCTTGATCCCATCCTTGACCCTATTCCACATTATGTCCTGTAAAAAATATTTCAAAAACTTGGGATGATCATAAAAATATTAGTAAGGGATGCACAAAGAAGTAAAACTGTTAGTTTTTCAAAATAAAAAGTAAACCATGAATACTTTAACATAAGTAATACTTTTCCTTTATGAAGTAGTAAATACTCTTTACTGAATAAAAGATCATTACTTTCCATTTTATAACCAAACTATTACCATAAAACCCATATAAAGAACACATAACATATAAAGGTAACTTGGGACATAAACATACTAAAATGGAATAACCATACAGTCGACTTCCACACATATCAATAAATGGAATAGCCATACGGCCGACTTCCATACCCAATGCATTGGAGGTTATAACATAACCACCCATCCTGGTATTCACGACACCACCCGTCATTTGTTTTATCACATAATGACTCGTCAAATGTCCAAGTACCAATATAAAATCCTAACACATACAACAAATATAAGGGAAAGAAAACATTTCCACATTTCAATCACAATATATCACTTAAATATATTTACATAACAAATCCATTATGAAAACCATTTTCAATACCAAAATACATAAAAGAGTATATGATATTTATTTTCTTTTAAAAACATTACGACTTTTTGAGGAAGCCAAAGATCAAATAATACTCTCGGAGGCGGAAAAGGTCGTTGTCACCGCTTATGTTAAAAGAAACAATCATTTTTGTTGTTTAGTAAAACACTTTTTAGAAAAATATTCCCTTTGAAAAGTAAAGGGTGTTTATACAGCATATAAAAGAGAGCCGTGTATTAAAACAAAATATGCCTCAATGAAAGGAGATTGAGATGAAGTCCCTTACCTCGTGTCCGACTTGACTCGATAGTTCTTTAATCTCCTGAATAATAAAATAAAATTAATTTCTACTTTCTTAAGAACATTTTTCAAGTTTATTATTCCTTTTATATAACTTATTACTATGTTATAAACATTATGTAATCATTTAAGTTAATAATGTTCGTTTTGTCGATATTTGGTACTTGAGTCAAAAATGGACTTCTTATAATTACATGTTGTTCATCCAGTCAATAGTACATTATATACAGAATGGAATTAATTATTTAGATATCATATATATCATATATATCCAGTATATACATGTATTTATAATAGTACATAACATTTAGAGGTAAGAAATGAAATGCACTGTTCATGGAGACGGTAATCCGTACGTACGCATGAACGCTACTTCCATTTCTATTTCATATTTAATGGAATTAAAACATAATGATACATAGTATTATTATAATTATAGTATGTTATCATATATAATATCATTAAATCTATCCTTTATACGTATCACATATGGTATGAATGAGTCATATCACTTTGAGGGGCCGGTAGTCCGCACTTCCTCTAATGAGATTATTGCATTTACCCAAAATGGAAACCATAAAGGCATGCTATAAAAGGAAATTACAGAAGCATAAAGAAAACATAAACATAATATATATCATATATAAATACAGTGCCATCATAATGTCCACCATGATAGGCGGTAGGAGATAATCGAACAATCATCGTTTCGTGAGGCGTTAGTTTTCCATCCACATAAACATTATGTTCTTCATCCATTAGATGGAGGTGTGTGTAAGTGTAGTTAGAATAATTATCATAACAACATCCTAGTATATTGAGGATATTGGTGTTGTTACAAAATAAAGAAATAAAAAGAGTTTATGGGTTGGAGAAGTAAAATAAAAGAAAACAATTTAAGAGAAACTGTTACCTTTAATTTGGGTAACTCCCTTTGGTTTGAACAAAAGGACTTCTTGAAGTGCCTTCTGCCTAAGGTAAGGCTTCTAGGAGGAGGAGAGAGATATATGAAGATTAATTGGGCAAAGTTTGGACGATCCAAATGGCTTGATAGGTGTGAGGAATTGGTTAGAAGTTGTCTCCTTTTATAAGGGAGAGGAGGGGCTATTTAGGAAAGTGTGAAAATATTATTTTATAATATAATGATATTTGGTTTCTAATGGTCCAGAAATCATTATAGTCGAAGGTAAGATGACTCATGGTTGAAATAAAATCATCCAATCGGAATTGGACATGTTTTGGATAATATTTTAATCATTATAATCTTATTTATTTAAATCATTTATTAATGAGTTAAATATTGCATCATTATTGTGTCATGAATAATTTAATTTATTCGATGTCTAAAAATTATAAAACAAATATTATCATGTATGAAATATTTTTATATTTCCAATTAATATTTATAGACAAAAATATATTTAATATAACCCCTTCTAAAAATTAATTTACTAAAAGATATATGCTTTTGTCATTTTTGCTTTTACTTTAAGTTAATTAATCTAAATTGTCATTATCACTCCCAAGTGGTTCAATGGGGTCCCAAAATTGACCCAAATATTCCCATGGTCGTTAATGACTCAACCAATAAGGTTTGGATAAGTGTTAAGTTAATTTTGAATTAGTATAATATTCTTTTTAACTTGAATTACCCTATTTACCTTTAACCGCAGTAAATAAAAGTCAAAAGTTACTATTCACAAAAAAATTATTTTCATCTTATTGAACCAAATTTTACTTCTTGATAACAACCATGTATGCCAGATTTTTGAAATTCAATTCACAGAAGTGGTAAAATTTCATTTAAATGAAAAATTCAGTTTTTTAACTACCACTAAGTGGTTTCACTATTCATCAAAAATTGATGTTTTTCAGAAAAATACCTAAAATTCAGCCTAAGATATATTTGATATTACGAATTCAAAAATGATGTCTATTTTTCCAAATTCATAACATAGAAGTTTCATTAAATAATTTTTAAATTAATTTCCTTTATCAAAACAAATAGCATGTTTTTAAGAAACAATAACTATCAAAAGATTGATACTTGTTTATGTCAAATTTCAAAGTGAAATTAATTCCACTGACCAACATTGGATTAAATGGTAAAAATATATTTTAATTTAAATTTAAACCCAACTAAAAAGATAATCTAACCATATAAATAAATTAGATTAAAAGGCACTTTTGAATTAAAATACAATATTTTTCACTATTCATTAAAAAAATGAACTTTATTGGAAAAATCCCAGAAAATCACCCAAAGTAAATTTTGATGTCCCCATTCTAAATAAGGATTTTATTTGGTCATATAGAATGTATTAAAGTGACAAAAACTATATTTAAAAAGGGTTCTCCATTAAAAGGCAGTAAATCAGCCTTTAAATCTAAATTATGCTTAAAATTAGATTCATTCATATTTTAAGCCTATAACTTTTTATTGGATAAATGTAAATACATTTAACAATCATGTATAATCATATTGTAGTTAGTTTTTTTCATTCCATCCAATACAACGGCTAGGAGTTAACTACCATTTAAAATAATAATATTATATTATTAGCGTGCAATGTAAGATTTCAAAGAAACCCGTTGTTGCGTATCAGGTACGCTATCGAACATAGCAAACCCTTTAAAGTAAAATTAATATTTAATTCACAAATATTAATAAATATGAAAATATTTAATTCTTCATTTACTTGGAATGTTACAGTAAATGCATAAAAACATTTCAGATTCTGGATGAGAACACAAAAACACAAAGTCCTAGACTCAAGTCGTCTATCGATAAGGAGGCATCGGTAAGGTCCAATGGTGAGGTCCTATCGGTAAGGTCTAACGGTGAGGTCCTATCGGTAAGGTCTAAAGGTGAGGTCCTATCGGTAAGGTCTAACGGTGAGGTCCTATCAGTATGGTCTAACAGTGAGGTCCTATCGGTAAGGTCTAACGGTGAGGTCCCATCATTAAGGTCTAATGGTGAGGTCCTATCGGTAAGGTCTAACGGTGAGGTCCTATCGGTAAGGTCTAACGGTGAGGTCCTATCGGTAAGGTCTAATGGCGAGGTCCTATCGGTAAGGTCTAACGGTGAGGTCCTATCGGTAAGGTCTAACGGTGAGGTCCTATCGGTAAGGTCTAATGATGAGGTCCTATACTCAACAGTTTATCATAGCTAACTCATGTTTGATGTAATTTAACCTCTAAGAATTCAAAGACTTTTTGAATATATCTGCTAATTGGTGTTTAGTACCAATGACTTCAAGAGTAATATCACCTATTTGATAACGATCTCTCAAGAAGTGATGTATTACATCAATATGCTTTTTCCTAGCATGAGATACTGGATTTTTAGAGATGTTAATAGCACTTGTGTTGTCACAGTTTATAAAGACATGTTTGAATTGATATCCATAGTCTAGTAAACTATGTTTCATCCACATAATTTGAGCACAAAAACTACCAGCATCCATATATTCAGCCTCTATAGTAGATAATGAAATAGAATTCTTTTTCTTACTACACCATGATACTAGTGACTTGCCTAAAATGTGACATGTTCCAGAGGTGCTTTTTCTGTCTAACTTAAAACCAGCAAAGTCAGCATCCGAATAACTTATTAAATCAAACGACTGCCCTATTGGATAAAATAGTCTTAAATTTATAGTATACTTGAGATAATAAAAATCCTTTTAACTGAATTTAAGAGAGACTCTTTGGGATTGTCTTGAAAACAAGCACACATGCATACACTGAACATAATGTCAGGTCTGCTAGTAGTAAGATAGAGAAGACTCCCAATCATAACTCGATAATTGGTTTGATCCACTGATTCACCATTTTTATTAGCATCCAACTTGAAAGTGGTGCTCATAGGTGTATCACTACCTTTACTAATATCCAAACCAAAACATTTCAAAATATCCTTAGTATATTTACTTTGATTTAAATTAATACCATTTTTTATTTTGAAAAATGTGAAATACAAGAAAAAATTTAAGCTCCCCCATTAAACTCCTTTCAAATTCATCTTGCATAATTGTTGAAAAATCAGTACATAAATAATGTTTAGAAGATCCAAAAATTATATCATCTACATAAATTTGTACTATTAAAACATATTTGGAAATACTTTTAATAAACAGATTCGGATCTGTTATCTCTTTTGTAAAACCTTTTGAAATAATAAAAGAACTAAGTATATCATACCAGGCTTTTAGAGATTTTTTTAGACCATATAAGGCTTTAGACAGTTTAAAAAAACGATTTGGAAAATGTGGATTTGTAAAGCCAGGAGGTTGTTCAACAAATACATCTTCAATTATATACCCATTTATAAATGCACTCTTGACATCCATTTGATAAAGTTTGAAATTCAGATGAGCTTCATAAGTAAGTAGTATTCCGATGGCTTCTAGTATAGCTACAGGAGAAATGGTTTCCTCATAGTCTATTCCTTCTTCTTGACTATATCCTTGTGTAACTAGTCTATCCTTGTTTCTAACTATATTTCCAGATTCATCAACTTTATTTCTAAACACCCATTTAGTTTCTATGGTCAAGGTGTCTTTAGGTTTGTCCACTAATTCCCAAACTTTGTTTCTTTCAAACTGATTCAATTCTTATTGCATAGATATCACCCAAAATTCATCACTGATTGCATCATCGACATTTTTAGGTTCAAGCTGTGAAATAAAATCTTGATGTTTAACTTGGTTTCTCAGAGAAGCTCGAGTTTGTGTCCCTCTATTTAGATCACCTACTACAACAACTAAAGGATGATTTTTGAGAGTTCTTATACATCTTGAAAGAGTTGAACTAGACTCCTCATGATTATCTATAGGTTCATATTCACCATGCACAGATTCTAGAAAGTTTCTAGAACTGGTTGTTTTCACTAAGGGTTCACTGTCTTTGTCATTAAGGTCCAGAATTGACATATCTTCCTCAAGATGTTCAAGAGTTGTTTTGGGTTCATGTGGATCAGTCTCATAAAATTTGACATGAACTGATTCTTCCACAGATTTGGTTCTCTTATTAAATACTCTATAGGCTTTACTAGATATTGAGTAACCTAGGAAAATTCCTTCATCACTTTTTGAAGAAAATTTATCAAGATTATCTTTAGTGTTAAGGATAAAGACTTTACAACCAAAAAATATAAAGTAATTAACCATAGGCTTCCTATTATTCCAAATTTTTTACGAAGTATTCTTAAGAACAGGTCTAATTAAGACTCTATTGATAATGTGACAAGCTTTGTTAACAGATTTAGCCCAAAAATAAATTGGTAGATTATACTCATCGTGCATAGTCCGAGAAATATCTTGAAGTGTCCTATTTATTCTTTCTACAACTCCATTTTGTTGAGGTGTTCTAGGAGGAGAGAAACTGTGAGTATAGCCATTTTGTGAGCAAAAAGATTAAAATTATTGATTCTCAAACTCACAACCATGATCACTTCTCAAGGTCTTAATTCTAAGTCCACTAAGATTTTATACAGACTTGGAATATTTAATAAAGTAGGGACATGCTTTAATTTTGTGATCTATAAAGTATACCCAGGTATATATTGAAAAATCATCTACAAGAACATAAAAATAGTGCTTCCCATTTAAACTTGAAACTCTAGATGGTCCATACAAGTCCATGTGAACCAACTCAAGCGGTTGAGAAAAAGAAACTTCTTTCTTTGTTTTGAAAGAAACTTTGTATTATTTTCCTTTTCGACAAGGATTACACACTTTTTTAATAGGGAATTGTAATTTAGGTAAGTCTCTAACTAAACCTTTCCTAGTCAGTTTCCTATATAAGTGCACATTTCAGTGTCCTAGTCTTCTCTACCACAACTAGGATTCCTTATAAAACGAATTTAAACAAGTAACATTTTTCTTAACTAAAGAATCTATATCAATAGCATATACATTCTCATTTCTAAAAGCAGAAAATATTAAATCATTTTTAGAATTAAAAACATTACATGCATCATTTTCAAATTTAACATTGAATCCATCATAAAAAAACTGATAAATACTTAACAGATTGTATTTTAACCCATCAACAAAAATTACTTTTGAAATTAATACAGTATCAGGGTTACCAATTTGGCCTAATCCGACGATCTTCCCTTTAGTATTATCACTGAATTTGACATATCCACCATAAACTTTAATTAAGATTTTGAAACATGAATAGTCTCCTATCATATGTCTTGAACATCCACTATCCAAGTACCATAGAGTTTTACAGGATCTTTTCAGAAAATTTTCTTGAAAAATAGATTAAGTGCGGGGTAACTTTGGTACCCAGATTTTCTTGGGTCCAGAGAGGTTAGCAAGTAAAACTTTGGGAACCCATAATTGTTTCATAGATTTTATATAATCAACAGATATATTTTGAGACAAAAACACTTTGTTTTTTTCCTTTAGAGATTTTTTTCAAGAAGATGGTCCAGAACTTGAACTAGATGTGAACTGTCCAGATTTTGGAACAAATTTAGTTTTAATAATCCTTTTCTATCCTAGTTGATATCCTATACCAGTTGTGTATTTTGAAGTAATTTTTTTCCCTAGAAACTGAGTTAAGGTATCTCTACCAGTAGTAAAATTTTCCAAATACCTTTTTAATTGATCATTTTACAATTTGAGTTCGGTATTTTCTTTTAATAGCTGAACACATTTTTCTTTCTCAATATCTAGATCAGATTTGTAATTAGCATTTAAAGCATGTTGTTTTTTCAATAGTTTATATTTATCCTTGAGTTCATTAAAGGTATCCTCAAGTATTCCAAAGTATTCGAATAGTTCATACTTAGTCATATTTTCATCATTGTTTGATTCACCTTCATTCCTAGAATAATAATCATTAGGTATAGGGGGATTGGGTGTTACCTTCAATGCTTCTGTCATGAAACACAAATTTGCATGTTTATTCTTATCACTATCATAAGTGTCAGATCCACTTGAGATGTCTTCTGAGGCACTCCAGGTGGCTTTTAAAGACTTTTTTATATCCTTTTCCCTTGTCCTAATACTTCTTCTTAAATTTAATCTTGGGGCAATAAAACTTCACATGACCTTTGCATTTACACTCATAGCAGACTATATCGGTTGTGTTGTAATCCCATTTTCTGTCCTTTTTCCACTGTCCTTTATTATCATACCTTCCTTTGTAGTTTTATTGTCTAAAGAACTTTTTATTTCGATAAAACGTCTTGAATCTCCTTGCAAGTTGATCCATCTCATCATCACTATAAGAGTCTGAGTCTTCACTTGTGGAAGTATCTACAAGATCTTGAACTTTTTATTTATCTTTGTTATTTGAGGTAGCCGTATTGAATGCTACATATTTCTTCCTTGGTTCTTCATGTACTTCTTGATTCACTTTAAGTTCTTCTTCATACATCATAATATTTCCAATTAGTTCCTTCACTGGTAGTTTTCATATGTCACAAGATTCTCAGATAGAAACAGAAGTTCCTCTCCATCTGTCATGTAGGCATCAAAACAATCTCATAATCTGGTCCTTGCTGTCCACTGGTTTCCCAAGCAGACTCATAGTATTCACCATTTCATTGAACCTGAGATACATTTCAGAAATAAGTTCATCAGGATTCATTTTAAAATTATCATATTTAATAGTATATGTATTTAATCTCATTTCTGTAACATTGGTTGTTTTATTACGAGCAACAGCTAAAGTATCCCAAATTTTATATGCAATTTTACACGCATATATTCTATTGAATTCCTCATCACCTAGAGAATAGTACAATGCATTCATTTCTTTATAGTTATTATTATATATGGATTTAGTCAACTGAGACCATGTGTCTCTAGGAGTAGCAGAAAATATTTGTTGTTCTTCAGTTGTGTCTCAAATTTCAGGTCCCATGCACTCTAGATACATTTTAATTTTTAATTTCCACTGAGCATGGTTATTACCATTAAAGAAAGGTATCCTGTTAGTAGTAGCACTGTCAAATCCATTTTACATAGTTACTTAGAATTTAAAGAACTGCAAATTTAGATATGACAGAAATTTTAAGATCTTTAAGATACAAAAAAAATCACAGTTGAAAAGAATTTGAACACTGGATAAAAAAACTCTGATACCAAATGTTGGTCAGAGTGGAATCTCAAGAGGGGGGGTGAATTGAGTTTCTACTTAAAATTTCTATTTAAAATCTTGTGTTATAAAGGATACCCCAATTTAAAAATGTCCTAGTTAATTAAGGCAGTAGAGATGTAAATTTCTAGTTGGTCAACAGTTTTCTCAAAGGGTGATTAGTCCTTAGTTGAATTGGTGTAAAACACTTCTTCAACTTTTGAAGAAAGTTAACTGAATTCAACACATACAGAAACTAACCAAAACTAACTATCAAAGAGAATGAAAAACAGTTTTTTTAAGAAATTATAAGCAGTGAAAAATAGATAAAATAGAGTATTGCAAAATATAGTGCACAGTAAAGTGAAACAAGAGGTTCAGTCTCAAGCTGAGACTTAATCCTCTCCACTTGGGGATCACCTGCCACCAAGTAGTTTATATTAACAATAAACTTGATACAATTCCTGTATCAGGCTTTAAAACAGTTTTCACAAACTGTCTAGGGTTCACACCCTCTTCCACAGTTATTTGTGGGAAAAACAAACCACACAGACCACACACAATCTCTTCCACAGTTATATGTGGGAAACAAAATGTAGGTGAAGTTTGATGTGAGGATATTCAGTATCCTCCAGTTCAAGCACATGAGACAATGTGTGTAATAGAAAGGTAGACACACTTATCACTGATATAAAATAAAAGAACACAATAGCACATAAGATAATAAGCTAGTGTTTAGAAAGCTCTATGTGTTAGCAGTTCAGCTCTTGAATCCTCAGAGTGAAGAATTTGATGTTGGAGTCTTTCTCTGAAACTTGTCTTCAAAACAGAGTGTCACAACTCTAGGTTCTAGCTTTCAGTGTTCTACTTCTGGCGTTGATCAAGAGTTGATTAAGCATAAGATACTGGAGTGAGTTTGTCCCAAAATGATCTTCGTGATGCTTGTGGGTTCACAGTGTTAGTGCTGGATGGTTCTGCTTTGATCTAGCAGGTAAGCTCTTTCACACTTCGTATTCCACACTACTTCACATGAACGTATCAACATATTTCTTTCTTGGTCGTCTCTTTTTATAATTGAGGTCCGACAATAGGAATGAGTAGATCACATGCGATCTTTCTCATACCTTGTACTATCCCAGGTACGGTCTCTTAAAAGGTCTGCAATCAGCATTAATTAATGTCACAAGCATTTAATTTATCAAATATGACCGTTAGAATAATATTAAGAATTTGAAAAAGTATGGAAGAGTAATCATTGATAGACTGGTAACGGTAGCCTTCACATTGGCAGGCTTCAATAGTATGTGCACATAGGCAACCTCCAACTGTAACCTTCCATCGATAACTTTCCATCGGTAACCTTTTATCAGAAACCGTCCATCGGTAACCTTCATTCACTACCCTTGCATCAGTAACCTTTCATTGGTAACCTTCCATTGGTAACCTTCCTTCGGTATCCTTGCATCAGTAACCTTCCATCAGTAACCTTCCATTGGTAACCTTCCTTCGGTAACCTTCCTTTGGTAGCCATGCATCAGTAACCTTCCATTGGTAACCTTCCATCGACAACCTTCCTTCAGTAACCATGCATTGGTAACCTTACAATGGTAACCATGTAATGATAACCTTTGCATCAGTAACCTTTCAATGGTAACCACGCACGTAGATAAATTCTGTACTGTAAACTTAACCAATCAAGCATTGAGATTAAGAGAATATGGATGTTACTTTATAGAAACAGGAAACATTAATGAGACATGATTAACATAGAATGAAAACATGATTATCACATAAATGAAAAATAGTTTGGAATTATCAAAACAGGTGAGTCCAACAATAATACATTCTATTTATGCATCAAAACCATTCAATACTATAATTTAACCATATAAATTATTTCGACGAAAAAAGTTGTTTTCAATTAAAATTTTGTGTATTTTTACTATTCATCTAAAAATGAAAGTTATCAGAAAAATATAAAAAGTTCATCCAAAGTAAATTTTTATAAAATACTTCCAAAGAACATGTTTATGTTGTTAAATAGAATATATATAAGTTTCATGAACTATATTTAAAATAGGTGCGCCATCAAAAGGTGACAAAACTACATTTTTTGAAAAATACTTCTTTTATTGGAAGGATTGAATTTGTTCTTATATAATGTCTAGAAAACATATAAGTTGAATTTTAAACATTAGATTGAATATATATATATATATATATATATATATATATTACATTAATAAAATCCGTTAAGAGTTATTTCATTATTTTATTATCATTTAAATAGTTTTTTAGAAGAAAGTAAATACTTTTCATACCTTCCATTATAATGACTAGGTTCTAAAGTGACATAATAATATTTAGTTGTTAACTTAAGATTAGTCTTTCATGAAATGGATTCTATCAAAAGAACTTGAAATTGTGTGTAACACAATCCAAGCAGAGTATTGCATATACTGTAAGTTAAGACGGTGTTGCGTATTGCGCAAGCTAATCTTGGTGCATCATACAACATAAGACATAAAAGTAATAAAAAGGAATCTATCTCAAAAAATCTAGGGGTGTTATACTAATCCACCACCAATCCCCAACTTCCATGAAGATAAGCTCATCCCCTACCCTTTGTACCACCTTATTTTTATATAGTGATTTAAAATTCTAAAACTTGTTTTATTTAGAACTGTTGAAGTTGGTTCCCTATAACTAACTACTTTATACTTTGGATGACATGAATATTAAAATAATTGAATATTAATATAAATATCTTATCACATATTGATTATTTGACTACATAAATTGGTGTGATAATTCCCTAGAGTATCTTTCATATTGATAAGGTTATAATAGTTCTCTACCATGACAAGAACATTTAGATGGTATGAAAATATCTCTTAAATATAGTTCTATAATTGAATAATGTACTATGATAGGGAACACAGTTCATTGGTTGTTATGTGTGATTACTCATAAGTGGATGAGGCTTATTATCATGTAGTTTTCACTTGGTAGTCATCAAGATGAGAGATTATGATAACTGACATTCCAATATGAATTTCACATGTTTTAGTATCATTAGATATACCTATATAAGAGCATTTATAATGGTACTTATACTTTAATATCATCATTAATTCATTTCATTACTCACAAACTTATATTTACTGACAAAAACCATAACACCATATGTTAGTGGGAAGTATGGTATACTGGGTGTGGCATGAATGACATGTTATTAATAGATATGTAGAGAAAGGATTTATTCATTCCATTTTTATAGAAGTTGATATCTAGGCCCTTTGATTTAAATATAAATATCACATAAATTCCATGACCACAATGCAATTTCATTTATTCATATATTCAATGAATGACGTATCAAACATATAGGTTGATGACACAGATGTGCAACCTACTTGATGAGATGTTTAGAAAAAAAGATTATATTATATAGTGATCATTTATATGTGGTTGTAGTCATTGTGAAATTAATTTGTTTCTCTTAGGTTTCTTGACCTATTAATAGATTGTAATCTTACACTTTAGGAAATCCTGCCTAATGCCAATGAGAAAGAATCCTAGAGGGTCACACAATAAATGTTTCCATTGATCTTGATTAAATTATATTTGACTTTATTTAATGGAATAAATATTATTCTCAATATTGGTGGATAATTTTATTCAAGTTTTATTTATCACTAATATTCACAAGGTAATAAGTAATTATTTATTTATCAATAAACAATTTATTTTATTATGTGAAAATATAATAAATATTTATTCACTAGATTGTTAATCATTTTTTTAATGTTGGGCCCAAAGCCTCATTTTATTCTGAAATCAAATAACTCTTTCAATCCAGGTAGAGGGAGACCCATTACATATCCCATAGGCCCATGACCAAGTATCCCATGAACATGGATAGAAGGGCTAGTGTAGTATCATGCCTACATCACCACGTGCCTGCATTATGTTTGCATCACCTCCTACCTTGTAAATCCCTAAGGGGCTTTCCAAGATTTGAACCCTGGTCATTTGGATGAAGGATTATAGGGTTTAACACTTTGGTGACACCCCAATTACGAATAATATAATTATTTGGGATTTTTATAAATACTGAGGAGTTTGAGTGGACCAAGATCATATCTAAAAATGAATATTAATTTACTAGCTAGTAAAATAATATTTAACATTACACAAGTTATCACACACCCTAAAATAATAATAATAATAATATTATATGGCATGGGGTTTGTTGATAATTAAAATATTATTTAAGGACTAGTATGAAATAAAATAATATTTTAACCTAAACCCTAGATTTATAAATATATGGTTCTGTCTATTGTGTAGGGTTAATCGAGAATTGATAATTTTCATACAACATATATCTCTCTCAACTCCTATTCCTCTCATCTTATTAATAATGAGAATAAATCCTTTAAGCCAAAAGGATGAGTTATCAAGGTAAACAACCCTAGATGATTGAACCACCATGCTAGCATCCATCATTCCATTGGTGATTGTTTAGAGATCAAAGGAGAACCTATGGATCACTTCTAGAGGGATTATACACCTGGATTCTACAGTGCAACAACAATAATCTAAAAAGGGTATTTCAGATGATCAATATCATCATCACCAAAGAAAGATCCTAAGATCAGATATTCATTTCTTCTTGTCTAAATAAATTAATTATATATTTAACATGGAAATATCCTCTATTGGGGTTTTAATAAACTCTATGTTAAAATAAATTTTAATGTATCTCCAACAAAAGGTGCTTCTGCTGTGACCGAAACTTATAAGTGGTATAAAAGGGGACATGTTTCAAATTTATAATTATTTATTAAATTATTGATCTATATACGTGTTAGAGGTTGGATATTTCATTTCTATATTATTAATTCTTTAATCTGATTTGAAGTAACATTTTATCAAAACTTTAATTCTCATTATTCATGATTTAGTTTTCTTAAAGGTCAATTAATAGATTAAGAACAACCAGTGATTCCATCGGTAAGTGCCAAAATTTATGGCTAGTAAGACTAGGTTACACAACATGTAGCCAGAGTACATGCCGTGTACCCAAGTACACTATATCAAGACATGACACAAGATACATGACTTTCCAAACAGTACTAAAGGTGATGTATTTATCGCACACCACATGTAAACTAGTATAACATGGAACACAACTTGTCAGATTACACGACATGTATCTGGCGTACACATTGTGTAGTCTACACAGTTTTTTGGTGAAATTTGTGTATCTTGGGTGGTCATAAACATGATCAAAACAACATGAGAATGAAAACCTAGAGTAATAATGACATATAAGGTGTTTAATTTTCTTGTACATCCCATATGGTTCTTTATTTCCCGCATTAAAAATACAAATCGAGCTATTCAGCAATTTGAGAGGACACACTACAAGTGGAAAACATGGCGTGTATCTGGAGTGCACATCATGTGCTTCCATATTTGAAGAACATGCTGAGTCTTTTGGGGGGTCAAGAAGACACATGGAAAGAGTGATACATGACATGTAGCTAGATCTTAATTTCCATGTGATCTAACTGAGGAACACACTGAAGCCCCTGGTGTGTAACCTAAGTACATGACAATCAAGATACATAACTTGTAGCATGTAAGCATTCAATATGTAGTTTCCCAGTAACAAATATAATTAAAATTACATTAAATTATTAATTGAAGCATTAAAACCTTACTATATTTATTAGAAACTATTATATTTGAAAATTTAATAATGGTTTTAAAGAATTCATAAATTATCAATTAATTTATTGTAATTGGTTATAATTATTGGTCCTATAATTTATTTTCCAAGAATGACTTAATAATGGGTATCTCTAAATTAATTTGGATGATCATTAATATTAAAGGTAATTAATTAATTAATTAATTAATTCAAGTGAATTTATCTTAATAATAAAAAATTCATAAGAAATTAATGTTAACAAGTATTACTTCTGTGTATTCATTGCATGTGTATGGCCATTCATGAGATTAACCAAGACCTGTGCATATGTTGACATTATTTAATTTAATTTATTACATGGGTTTTCAATTATTAATTATGAAATTAAATATGATGGAATGTGAGTTATCCCTCCCTGAATTATTACGTAGGACCTACAAGTCCATGGTTATTTATGTAATTCCCCTTATCCAATCTTTTGGTTCCCCTCACCTATGTGTGAGTAATAAATACATGTAATAAATTGAGTATCCCAAGGTATGTGGAGGTAGTTAAAGATGGAACTGAGACATTACTGACCTAGCCATTACATAAGTGTACAAGTAAAATATTGTAACTCATTCCAAGACCAACACATTAAGTTATTTCCCCTAGTTCAAAAGTTTATTTTTTTCCCACTCAATAAATCAACCAATAGATAATCTCATGATCCGATCATTTATTTATTTATTTATTTCTTATAAATTATTTATTTTATGGATTCAAGACAATGATCACATAAATAAATGAATTAATGTGAAAATATGGAATATAAATAAATGAATTATACGGAAATGTTTTATCAAAACATGGTTAATCACTTAAGTAAAATCCACTTAATATTAACAATACATGTAAAATATAAAACAAGATAATTGTAACCATTATAAAAAAACCACTCAACTAAACATTAAGTTAGAATTTCCCTTCCATTACTTTATTAGGAATAAAACCAATAGATCGAAGTGTTTGAAAAACCCTTGTTGAGACACTTAATTTTATAAGAGGCATTTTTAATAAAGTTTTAGGTTGACTCAACCATTTTACATCATTAATAGTATCCCTTTCTTGAGTTGGTGAATATTGGAGGAAAGTGTTGAGGAAATTGCAGTTAGAATTTCATTATTGGGGAATCTAATCAATGGATCAACGAGTTTCATGATTGTAGTTGGGAAATACCTTACTACCTAAATACCCTTAAATAGCTTGACCAACCCTTATTGGGGTTATTTTAAGGGCTATATGTATCATTTCCACTAGAATTTTGAAGTAACTAAAAATCATCAGTTCAATGGTGAGGGATGTTGAGGCTTCATGAAATAGTGGGAAACTTAATGAAATTAAATTTATTATGTATCACCTTATTAGTAATAAAGTACAGTACTAGTGATCTATTTTAATTATTTTAGAAAATGGAAAGAAAAATAAAAAATACACTATTATCATTTCTTAACTTAGAGTATATACTTAAAAATACAAATTTTTGGATATGGTACAATAGTTTATGTGATGCATTATTACCACAAGGTTTTTATTATGTGTCAGAATCCCCTATTCCTATACTTCCATTCTAGTGGGAAAGCATAGGTGAAAAGGATGCCTACCAGAGATAAGTTGAGGATGCTTTCTATGTCCATTGTATTATATTACCAGCCATGTCTAGAGAGTTAATTGTACAATATAAATACATGGATACTTACATCAAAATATATCATCTCTATTCTCTTGATAAAGAGAAGGAAAGGCTAGAAATAAATAAGATTTTCAATCCACTATATCAATTTAAACTATAAGAAGGAAATCTAGCTATTGATCATGCTAACAAAATGCTGTGGTATATTGATCAGTTAGAGAAATTAGGCTTCCAATTAGATAAGAAATTATCCATTAATCTTATCTTGTTATTCTTTCCATCATGGTTCTCTATATTTTTATAATATTGGATAAAATAAATGGATAACTCACTATGGAAAATTTTGTCCATACTTCACCAAGCTAATAAGGATTGGCTGAAACCTATTTCTATACCCCCTTTAGTGAAAATTTTAAATAATAAGGATGAAGATACCATGGATAAAATAAATCCAAAATATCATTTATTTCATTCTTAAAATATACAAAATAATTCAAAGGTATAATAATAAAAAGGAGGATATTCTCTTGTTATGTAAAAATAATGGATTTTGGAAAAGAAATTGAAATGAATTGAAGAAATAGGCAGCTGAATCCACTTCAGGTATATTCATCAAGTTTCTATTTGACTCTTGTGTATTAAATAAAATATACTTACAACATAAAAGTATTTAAATACATGAATCAAGAAATAATATAAAGGTCATAGAGTGAACTCAAGAAGAGCCGAGAAAGGAAGATTCCAATCTCAGCCAAGGGGAGATCACTATTTCTCATTACTAGATTAGATTGATTCAAGTTTTTAATATTTTTTACCAAAAAAATTATCTTATTTTATATATAGAAACAATTAGAGATAATTTAATTTTTGGAATAAATGTTTTTATGGTACTTTAATACCAAACCAACAGTTCAGTAACTCTTTACTCGCATATATACATCACATTGAGTGGTGAATATAAAATAGAAGACTCTTAATAAATTTTGGAAGGATAATTATTTTTCAAATAAAACTAAAATTAGTTAACTTTTTTATACCTATAAAATCTTTTTAGTCTCAATTTATCTAATACACTAGATATACAAACAAACTACTTATCATGTTTTAGATAAATAACCATTTTTGAATAAAGGTATGTCACATTTATTTTAGAGTTGGTTCACCATGGAAATTTGATGTATTCTAAAGATAAAGGTAACTTCATATACTTTATAACATTTATTTAAGAAATTTTAGAAATGACTAGTAAAGTAAAGTAGTTCACTTGGTAAAGATTGAGGTATCTCCAAGATAACTTGTTAGAGAATATCTTGTACAAGTAATCATTGATCATATATATGTTGTAAAAATTATATGTAACTCACATTTCCTTATATAAATAAATGTAATGATGGTATTAAAAGGAATATTAATGATGATTCATATATATATTTCAAATCTTCCATTATTCCTTGCAATAAATATTTTTCAAATAGAAGTGTAATAACTAACCACATGCCAACTGAATTTTCTAATGGATATAATATAAATTATGACATGATAAGAATAAATTAGAACACTACCACAAGTGTTTATTGAAAACTATTTTTTAAAAGATGGCCTTAGATATAAAAAAATATCAAAACATTAAGGTTCAATTGATTTAATGATCCTATGGCCACTAAGGATATTAACATCTAGTCAAGGCCAACTATATTTCCATAAATGAGTCCTATCTCTTTGAAGATAGTGGGGGGAAAACTTAAATTCTATGGGTTAAGTCTTTGGATTCACATGAGTTGGCATATGAATACTGGACTCCACTAAGCTTAGTGGGAGGATAAGTTCCAAAGACACATAATATATAGGAATATATAACCAAAGAGGTGGTTTATATTCACCATGATGGGTGATGCATATATTATTCCTTCAGAATAAAGATCCCGACAAAGAAGTTGTAAATGGTAATATGATAAGTTTTATAAGTATGTATAAATTTATGTAATGGAATCCATGTATCACGATTTAGGGGCTCTTTATTTTGAATGTTTTTAAGACGTGAAATTACTAGTGAGTATTCAAGAGAAACTGGACATGGATGGTACAAGACAATACCAATATAGAATGATAGATTATTGAAAGGTTTAATCTATGAAGAAACTTATTCACCACTCATCATGACTAAAATATGTTTTGAATTTTTTTTATCAATTTATATTTCTATGATAATCATATTGGGCTATTGATTATCAAGGCCACCTCATTTAGAGGAATACTTATAGAAGATATCTATGTGACATGACCAAAAAGGATACCCTATGGTATATGTCTACTGGAAATAACTAAAACGGGTTGGTGAAATCAGTAAATGCCAATAAGATATGAAGATTACATAAATTTATTTATGAATAAATCATATATAGTGATCATAGAATATTAATTTGGAAACAAATGAGTGACATGTGTCTCTAACTGGTTAATGGGAGCACTGTAAGTTTTAAAGATATATATGATAACACATAAAAATAAATGTTGAGTCTTACCATCTTTTTAAGACCAATGAACAAAATGTCACCAAGTACAACTTAAAATCACAACCATGTTCTAGGGAATAATATCTACAAAATAGATGCATGGGTTTTTTAAATCTAGTCAAATTACATATATTAAAAAATAATTAAAAAATAAAAGTTAAAACAATTGAATATTGAGTTTTTGTTGGCATATAATCCTTCCAGGATAACATGCATTAGAATATGAAGAGATTATGGAAATTGAAATAATTTCACAATATTAAGTGATATGATTT
The DNA here is from genome assembly GCA_963277665.1 of Viscum album. NCBI lineage: Eukaryota > Viridiplantae > Streptophyta > Magnoliopsida > Santalales > Viscaceae > Viscum > Viscum album. The sequence goes on along the minus strand of OY728139.1, from coordinate 836,757,285 downwards.
CATATCATGTTACATGATATATAATGAAATTTTATATTACTGATTCATAAAAAATAATAGGTGAATATAAAATTGATCCAATATAATTCCATATACTTGCAGTCATAATTATCTGACAGTAATTGGAAAAGTAGAACTAGACTAGTTCCTAGTTTCTAGAGAAGTGAGAATACTACTGATCAAGGTAATTGAAACTTATCTTTATTTAGTTCAATTTGATCTAATATCATTAATAAGGCTATAGTAATATGAAAGTAAAAATTATTACAACCAATGGTGTCCATATCTACAATATATAAGTATGTTTCTGCTTCTAATGTATCTTAAGAAGCGGTTTAGAAATATCCTATTCTGATTTTTGGTTATACAAAAAAGAGATTTGTTATTTTATGATAATCATTGACTATGGATTTATTCTAGATACCAAGAATTTGATATAGGAACAAGAGGTGGATACTCATTTCTATCACTACTTGAGGGATTTTCTCAAGATATAAATGTTGTAGTAAATAGATTCACCGCACAAACAAGTGGCTTAACTAACCCTAGACACAAAAATGTGGTAGAAATAGAAAGTATATCCATACTCAGAAGAAGCATATTTTACATGTAAGGTATAAACATTAATTAGTATTTGGATGTAGGGAAAGTGAGAGTTTGTTGGAATTTGTTCCCTATAACCAACTACTTTTTATTTTTGATTTTATGAATATTCAAAGTAGTGAATATTAATATAAATATATTATAACATATAGATTATTCTTCTAACTAACATTGATGTGATAATTTCTTAGAGTATCTGTCACATTGATAAGGTCATATCAGTTCCCAGCTATGATGAGAACCTTGATATGGTATGATGATATCTCTTAAATATAGTTATATAGTCTTATAATGTACTATGATAGGGAATATAGTATATAGACTGTTAAGTGTGAGTACTCATAAGCATATGAGGCTTCTTCTCTTGAAGTTCACACTTGGTAATATCCAAGATAGGAGATTATGAGAATAAACCTACCAATAGGAATTCTGCATGTTTTGGTGTCATCATATATTTCTATATATTAGCATGTGTAACGGTCCTTAGACTTCAAAATTATCATTAATGCATGTCATGACTCACACACTTATATTTAATATAAAAAACCATAATGCCATTTATTAGTGGTAATTAGGGTACGTCAGGTGTATCATGAATGAAATGATATTAATATATAAGTATAGAAATGATTTATACCTTCAATATTTATGGAATTTGATATCTCTATCCTTTGATTGAAATATAATTTTTATATAAATTCCATGATCATGGTGTAATGAAATTTATTTCAGATAGTTAAATAAATATGTATCGAGCATATAGGTTGATGATAGAGATGTGCAACCAGTTTGATGAGTTATTGACACAAAGGGATTATTTTAGAGAGTGACTGTTCATATATGGTTGTTGTTATTGAAAAATTAAGTTCTCTCCCTTTGGTGCCTTAACATATTACTAGATAGTAATTTTTGGAATTTCTGAAAATAAATATTAATTTGTAAGCTCGTAAAATAATATCTACCATTGCACAAGCTATTACACACCATTAAAAATTATTATTATTATTATTATATGGAATGGGGTTTTTTTAAAGATCACAATATTATTTAAGGTCTGGTATGCAGTTAAATAATATTTTAACCTCAACCATAGTTCTATAAATAGATGGATATGTCTATTATGTAGGGTAAATCAATAATTGAAAATCATTGCGCATAAAAATTTCTCTCTCAACTCCTCATCCCCTCAAATTCTCAATAATGATAAGAAATCCTTCAAGTTTGAAGGATGACTGATCAAGGTAAAAATTCAAGATGATTGATACACTGTTTGAGAACCTAATGTTCCATTAGTGATTGTTCAGGGATCAAAGGAACACGTATGGATCAATGCTAGAGGGATTATACACTTGGATCCTACATTTCAACAATGGTAATATGAAAAGGGTCTTTCAAATGATCAACATTATATTTATCAATGAATTATCCTAAGATGAGGTATTCATTTATTTAGATATAAATAAATTAATTACAGATTTATCATGAAAAATCCTCTATTTGGGTTTTAGGTAACTCTATATTAAAATAAATTTTAATGTATCGCCCACTAAATGACCATATTCTATGCTTAGAACCTAAAAAAAATCCATGATAATTTCATTCTTTTAAATTATATTTTTTCTTATATTATAATTTATTCACAAATGTTTTTCAAGTTTTCTTTATAATTTTTTTCCATGTATATAATTTTATTTTAAGATATGTTTTAAATGTGGGAAAGAGGTTTTGTGGATAATAATTCCATTGAAATTTGTTTGGAAATATAAAATGTTTGTTTTATTTCATTTCTACTGTAAGTGGTTTGTCTCTTCCTAAGATCACTTAAAGTGGTAATGAATATATGGTTTTATATTTTTCACTAAAGAAAGTAAAATTTTTATTTTAAACACTCCTAACTATTTTTTTATTTTTTTACTTCCATGAGTGTTACAATTCCATTAAGTTATCTAGGGTATTTTGAAAAGGTTGATAAATGATTAATTAATGAACTTAATGTTAGTTGGAACAACTTATTCCTTTTTTTAATTTTTTGAAAACTTTTTTTTGTAAATTTAAAAGTATCCAACCATATAACAAATTAATAATTAGAAAATATTAAAAAAATAAATAAAAAGAAGGTTTATAAATCTCAATAATGAGTTAAAAAGATGAATTTAGGTTGGTTTTTAGTAATATAGAGTTGATTTAGTAAATATATTAACATGGTATTTTGATAACCTAAATTGATTTTTTGAAAAAAGTGTTGAAATTGAGTGAATTTTCTCCCTTGATGAATCCATTCCAAAAAATATAATGAATTATGATATGTGACTTATTGGATTAAAAAGAAGTGTTATTATAATTTTTATTTATATAATTATTTTTCTTTATATTTCTAACAAGATGTAGATGCAATAACATTTTTATCAAATATGTTGACTATATGTGTGTATATATAAATAATAGCCTACTAGGATTTTAAGACCATACCTTCTTTATATTTATTTATTTATTGTAAAATATAAATTTTGAAGAACTAAATAAAATTGATATTATTAAAAATGGATGGATACCAATCAAATGACAATAGAGTGTGAGGATGGGGTTAAAGATTTCATCCGGTTTGAAACAGATCATGCATATGACCCTTATCAAGAAATTTTTTCATGTTTATGTTGTTTTTATTAAAGACATATTTTTACAGAGGTGTTGAAAAAAACTTGATCAGTTATAAAATAGAATGAATTTATAAATGCTAGACTAAACATAGGAAAAAACTAAATATAGTAAGTAACTTGGATAACCCTGCATTATATAGATCATTTGATATGATTATAAGTATAAATGATGATGAAATTAATATTGAGAAAATCAAAATGACAGTTGAATTTGAACTTCAAGATTATCCAAATCTATTTAAGAAGTTAAAGATTTGTGCAAAGATTCCATTATATATTTTTAATACTAAATATATAACATTTTCAATCATACTTAAGAAATATAATTTGAAATTTTGAAATGGATGGAGTGACACCATATTTACAAAACTACTTTCTCTCTTGAATGATATGCTTCTATAAAACAATGAGGTTTATTTTTGAACGAACAATTCTAAAATAAATCTATGTTAAATAGAGTTGATATTTGAAAGAATACATGCCTATCCAAATGACTATATATTATTTAACAGGGACCATGAATCACATAAAAAATCCCCAAACTATGGTGAATCTTGATATACTAAATATGAATCAAGTCCTTTAAAAGTTTTATGGTATTTTATAATCATTACAAGGTTTAGACACCTATATAGAAGTGATGAGACTGCATGGAGATTGACGTGAAATGAAAATACAATAATTCAAGATGGGAAACTTCATCACTTAATATACTCACCTATGTTGAAGAAAATTGACTGTGAGTAACCTAAATTATAACTTGAAACCATGTTTATGCATAAAGAACAAATACATTATGTTGTCTTAGCCTATATTATGAAAAAAAATCTTGGTTCTGATATTGATGTTTATTTGGCTCTATTGATTGAATATCTGAAATTAATGTCGTATTCAAATGTTACATTGTACGATTCTCATAGAGATAAGGATTTCACATTGAGATACATGTTTTAAATATTGATGAATGATTTTCCTACTTATAGAAAATTTTCAAGGTATAACATTAAAGAAGTACCAGGGTATCCGATTTTTGAAAAAAGTGCACATATAGTTAGGTTGAAACATTATTTAAAGACTGTGTTTCTAGGAAATAAATTTTTTACCCTGATGTCATAAAGAAAAATCATAGATAACACCATTCAATGGGAATTTAAAAAAAGGAACAACACCATCTCCACTAACAAGTGATCAAGAGTGTGAGAAAGAAAAGGATATTTTCATCATTTTTAGTAAACCTTTTTCAAAAAACAATACAAAAATAGGTTGAAAAAAGTGGTTGGTTTTTATTTAATTATAGTACTATAATTATTTGTACATAAAACATTTTATTGATGTCATGCACATATAAAAAATGTATGTGATAATGTCATTGGAATGTTAGAAAATTAAATCAGAAAAACAAAATATCTCATTAAATCTAGGTTGTACATTATTGACATGGAGATAAGTGAAGAGTTGGAACCAGTGAAGTGTGAAAGGTGAACTTTTCTTTCTCCAACAACTCACACTCTTTCCAAGAAAGAGAGATTCTAGTTTTTATAATTCATAAATGGTGTAAAATTTATAGAGGGATATTCATCAAATGTAAACAATGTTTCATTTATAACTAATTTGAATTTAAATGTCCTACAATCAAATTAATGTCATGTTTTGATGCATGATTTAATGCTTGTGGATTTATGTTTTCATTATTCCTAAAAATATCTGAAAAAAATTAACCAATATTTTCTTCTTTTTCAAAGTTATATGTTGTTAAGTTATAGACCTGGTGAAGTTACCAACAATTTAAATGGAAATTTATGTCATATTAAGTGAATTAGAGATTTTTTCCACTGGAATTCTTTGATATAATGGTTCACTTTAAGGTTCATTTGGATTGAGAGATATGACTACGCGGTCCTATAAATTATATATGGATGTACCCCACTAAACATTATATGAATATTTTTAAAGGGTATGTAAAAAATAAAAGTTAACTAAAAGGTTATATTGTAGAGTGATATATTTTTAAGGAATCAATTGAAACATGTACCAACTACTTATCTAATGTAGATAACATATGTCTTCTAAAATCTCATCACAAAAGGTGCCTTATGGGTAAAGTAATTTATGAAAGAGATGTTTTCAAAATTACCATTACAAAGTTGGATTAGTCTCACCATTACATTTTACATAACAATATAGAGGTTGCACTGTATGTTGAAATTAACAAAGCAATTCCTATGTATTTGAATCAATTAAGGGTAAAGGATAGATATTATACACATAATAAAATATTTTTAGGATGATTTCAAGACCATATTTTAATTAGTTATCTACAAATTCAAATTATATATTATAATGATTTCAATTTATATCCATAGGGCCAAGTGTACATGTATTATCTTATAATGGTTATGCAATTAATAATTATACATTTAATACAAATGAATACAATGAATGTAGTACAATGAAAAATAGTAGAGTCACTCTTATAGAAAAAGTGATGTATATATCTGGAAATAAGGACAAAAATATAATTTAAATGAATATTTCATAATTTTTAATCATTTAATAAATATGGTAATTATATTATACAATATTCGAAGTACTATTTTTTTGATGCAAATGGGTTGATAATAGGATTGTAATTATAATCGATGAATTGGGATTCATGAGGATTAATTTTTCTAAGGAAGGGTATATGTAATAATGATTCATAATTAAATCACATGAAGTAAATTTATTTTATGTACTATATCCTCCAAAGGAAAATTGTTCAGTTGTTATGTTGTTGACTAAAACTACAACAAGTTCAAATGAAAATTCCCGTGAGGATGACCCTTTCACTGGAATGTTATAATCATTTCATAGTGGTTGTAATATTGACGGTTTCTTGCATACTATTGGGGATCATAATGAGGAGACTTGGATACTCATTAGATGGTCAAAATCTCTTAAAATTTAAAATAAAAAAAGAGAGTGCATGAACAATTTACAATTTTTTAATATATAACAGATTTCCTAATAATATTATGTGTTCACTAATGAATTTACATAATATCAAATAAATGTTTAACTAATTATGTTGATAATAGACTCTCCATATGATGATGTTACCAATCCCAAGGAAAACATATTCACAATGTTGAAATTAAGAAAATTTTAGAAGGTGAACAACATATTGTTTAAAAAAGGAAGGAGAATCATAGCACGTCAGTCTTAATAAAAATTATTAAGGTATGAATCAAAGGCCTAAAATTCATGGTTTGATGGAATGTACATGTCCAACCTTTTGACCCCAACATGTCCATTTTTATTAACTAAATTGGGGTCACTACACAAGTTCACATGCCGATTAATGTGGATACATTTCACATTGTCAGGCCAACATCAAAGACAATAATTTGGGAAAATATTAGGGTAACATTATGACATGCATTATTTATTTTAATTGAAAATAAAATAATAAAATATTGATTTAATCTTTATCATCACTTTTAGAGAAGATTTATATTATATTATTTTAAATTAAATTCATATTATTAGTAATATAAAGGCTCATAAAGACTTTCAAACACTTCTTATGAAGCATAATATTAAGGATCCTTATGGGAATTTAAACCCCCACTCACAAGTTATAAATTCACACATTATAAAACCAGAAAAAAAGAATTATTTCATTATTTATTGTGAGGATGACTCATTTTAGGTACATTGTAATTGGTAATATTATATATGAAATTAAATATATTAATCAATTTAATTAAGAATTATTAATTTATGAAAAAATAAATGATTTATAAAAATAATAAGTTCATATGAAAACAAATTCACACCCAATGTAAATCAAGGTTGGTGTATGATTCACTTGAAAAAATGGTTTGTTTTTTTAAATCTATAGTAATATTTTTATGTGTTATAAAATAAAAACATAATTATGTTTATTTTTTATATGTAAATTGATGAATCAGAATCTAAATACATTTACATCCCACAATACGTTATATGGAAGTAGGATCTTTTATATAAAAAGGGAAAATAGTAAATGGGAACACACAAAAATTATGAGAATCAAGTGTAAGTATAAAATAATAGAAATTTTCACTAATTTAAATTATTATTACATAACACTAACCACTTATTTTCCTATATTTTTATCCAGTTTAGACATAAGATTCATCATTGGATATACCCAATGAATGACTAATTTTAGTGATATTAAAGTGACTAGAAAAATATGTCCACATTAAAGATTCGGGTTTTGGAGTGTTACTTTGAGAAAGTTTTCTGAAAGTAAATTCATTCGGGGATGTTGATGAGAGAATTAAAGACATGCATGAAAAAATAGATTCCTAAAGATAAAAAGTTACTTGGATGCTTGATTTTTTAGAAATATTTATAGGAATAGATCAAGGAGAATAAACAACACACCAATAACCACTACATGAAGTGTCACAACCCCTAGATTTAAGGCTAACCATTCCCCTGAAATCCATACAATACTCATGGTAATTGATTTTTTCATAACAATTATTGATAAATGAGAATAAAAAAACTATTGATACATTTATTTTATTAAAATTAAATAGGGTGAAATTGATTGTGATTTATATTTATAAAAACCCACTAATAATGTTGTTGCGAGGGGTATAATGTACAATATTTAAAGAGAAGTGTTACAGAACAAAAAAATTCTAAAAGATCATTTGAGAGTAGTGATTCATATAGATCATGAGATGAGTGATGAGCTATCAATTCCCCTTAATGACATGGATATTCACACGATTGAACTTTCTATTTTAGCTTTAATATCATGGTTTTCCAATTATTTAAAGATATATAATTATAATTAGGTATGTAATTTATAATTAATTTTATATGTAAAACTATTAAAAATCATTGAAAAGGCTTAAATAGAGGCATGATATTACATATGAAGAAATATCAGGGTAACTAGAAGTTCTAGTCAAGTTGATCTAGTGGATCAACTAATAAATCAATAATATATTTTTATAGTACCTTTACCCAACCAATTCCACTATCACATTTAATAAAATTACTATTTCATTCAGAAATGGTGTTCAAAGATCAAAATATGACCTACATTCAATTTTAAGAACAAATGTATAGAGATTCCATTATATACACGACTGGTCTTGAGAGTGAATATTAAATTTTGAAGAATTAATGGCTGGGAACCTTAGTTGTGAATGTATACATGAGGTAAATTTTTATAATCTGTTTATCAAATAATTAATCTACTATGTTAATTACTATTAAACACTATTAATTTTTTTATAGGTGTATATATCACTAATATGTATAGAAAAATACCTATGAAGAATTGTTTTGATTCATTAGTCCTTATATCACTTCTACATAAGAAAATTCAATAAAAGAACCTAAAATTTCATCAAAAGCATAGAAATTAGTATCAATTTTTAGATTGAAAATAATAGATGATAGACTATTCTCAATACCTATAATGCATGGGTGTAACTATTAAAGTAGGTTTCCTATAACCAATTTGTTTTCTTACTTTATATTTTATATTATTCAAAGAAGCAAATATTAATTAAAATATTATATTACATATCGTTCAAAGTTCTAAATGAATTTAATGTAATAATGTCCCAAAGTTTCTATCTCATTGAAAGGGAAACGAGAGTTTTCTTCTATGATGAGAACCACAATATTATATAAATATATTATTAAATATTTCTCTATATTCAGATAACACTCTATGATGGGATATATAGTTTGTTAACTTCTAGGTGTGAATACTCATATGTAGATGAGACTTCATCTCATGAAATCCACACTTGGTAATATCCAAGATGAGAGATTATGAGAACAAACCTGCTAGTAGGAATTCAACATGTTTATATGTAATTGGATATTATTGTTTACGATCATGTGTAATGATCCTTAGAATTTAAGATTATTATTTATTAATGTCATGACTCACACAAATTGATTTATTACTATAAACCATGATAACATATCATCATGGTGATGTTGGGTATGTTGGGTACATCACAAATGATATGTTATCAATGGAGATTTAGAGGAAAAATTTCTTTATTTTATCTTTAGGGAAGTTGATATATCAAAAATTTGATTGAAATGGAACCTCCACATTAAATTCCTTGTCTATGGTGTAATGATGAGTTTATTTTAGATAGTCAAAGAAATATGTATCAATAATATTGGTTGATGACATGGGTGTAGAACCTGCTTGATGAAATTTCATGATAAAGGGATTATATTACACCTTGAGAATTTGTATGTTGTTTTTTATTTACGAAATATCTTCTTTCTCTGTGGGTTTATTGAACCATTTCTAGATAGTAATCTCGAACTTTAGGGAATCCTACCTTATGCAACTAAGGAAGTGATCTAGAGGGTCACAAATAAAGTGTTTACTTTGATATTAGTGAAATATGATTTAAATTTAACAATTAGAATAAATATTATTATTTAGAACACGAAGTAATATTTATTCAATATTTATTAAATGATTATAATTAATAAATAAGTATTTATTCACATGGTAATTGTTTAATTATGTGAATATATAATATTTATTTATCTTATGCTATTCGCATTATAATAAATAATTTTTTATTTGTTAAATAAATAATTTAGTTTTTTATGTGAATATTAAATGAATATTTATTCACTATATTGTGAATAAAATATTTTTTATTGAATGAATAATATTTATTTACATATTTATTTCAAGGATTCAATAAATGTTGGGGAGGATGATCCTGCCAGATTTTGTCCACAGATCAATATTTATTTACCATATTGTAAAATAAATATTTAGCATTGAACAGGTTTGCGCACGCCATAAAATAAAATAATAATATATTTTTATTACATGACATGGGGTTCCTTTTTGGATTAATATATTATTAATGGCCTTTTTGAAATTAATTAAATGTTAATCCCTAATGCTAAGTCTATAACAAACTACTATGTCAATCCTAGAAAGGTTAATCATTATACACAACAATTTCCTCTCAATATCTCTTCCCTACTCTCTTCCTCTCAAGACCAAGAAGAAAAAGATAAAATTACTTCAACCCTGAAGGAATGTAAAGTGATCAAGGTGAATAACACAACATGATCAATCATCCGCCCTAGTACTAGACAGTTCATTTGTTTTGTTCGAATATTGAAGGAGTACATGTGGATCACTGCTATAGGGGATCTACTTTGTGTTCTAAAGATGCGATGATGATACACCAGTCAGATTATAACAATCAAAACTATCAATGAAAAAATATCCAATTACTGTGGTAATATTTATTCCTGTGTTTTAAATTTATTATAAATTAATGTGAAATGTCTCATATCTTGGTTTAAAAAAAAATCATTTTTCAATATTTTTTGGGAAAAGTTTCATTGGTCAAGCTAGTCACATCATGTACATTGAGAATGACTGGTTGAATATGATAAAATCTAATTTTTCCATAGACCCAAAAGGCACTTCCACTTTACACAGAACCCTCAAGTAGTATCAGAGGGATCATGTTCAATTTATATTTATTTATTTATTATTGATCATTTATGAATTTAAATTTAGTTTTTCATTTCATACAATTTATTCTTGAATCCAATTGCCAAGATCTCTTCTTTATCCCTTCTTTTCTATCTAATTTAATTCATATTTGATTGTGTTTTAATAAATATCATCTGAAGAACTCATCCAGAGATGACGATAAGTCTAGCCGACTAACATGGGATTACATGGCATGTATATGGTGTACACACCACGTATCCGGTTCATTACACCAGGACATAGCATGAATTAATTATCCATATCGTGAAATGAATAACACATGATGCATTAAATGATTCATGTATTGACTAATATTAGATAAAACATGATAGGTGGGAATATATTCCATGTAACTAGGTTACATGACATGTTGTCCACACGTTTTCATGGTGGAAAATGAATAATCAAATACGTGTCAAGTAATAATTATACGATGTGTAGGGAGCAAAAAATATATAACCAAGAGGTTACATGGTATGTACCACTTGTACATTTTGTTTACCCCACACGTTTCCATGCAATAATAGTACACACTGAGTCCCTAGGAATGTATCACAAATATATGACGAGAAAGATACACATCATGTAGCTAGATGTATATGCCGTGTACCCAACCTATTTATGTAGAAAATTAAAATTTTATATATTACTCCTTTATACCTCAACAACATGTGTTCCATGTTTTATTTATTAACTTGTACACACCATGTGATCGGTCATATATATATATATATATATATATATATTAAATGCTTAATTAATTTCTATATAAAATTATGAACTACATAGCATGTATAGTTATAATACATCGACTACTCCATACACATTAAAAAAATTATATACAATGTCAATTAACATGTATACCATGTGTAATTTATTTAATAATACATGCTATATAATTACATAACAAAATTAATATTCTATATACTTCATGAGTAGATTATATATGATCTAAATACATGTTGAGTAGTTCAGACATCTACTTTCCAAGTTTCTTCCAATTATAAGATGTGTACTTATTTTATTACATTTAAATTATAATTAATTTATTTAGTTTATCTAAAATTACAGTGAATGGGTATCTATAAGAAAATCTAGATGAAAACTGAGACAAATTGAATTATTTAATTAACCACATAAATAATCAAATTAATTTTCATGAACTTATCTTAATAATATAACAATGAAAAATTAATGCCATAGAGTTATTTTAAATGTCTATTCTATAGGATCGAAGAGTATATAAATGGATAAAAGAGGGGGGGATGAATTGTAGTTTAAAAACTTAAACTAACTAAGAATAGTAGTGAAAATCCTACCTAAACCAATGCCCCTATACCAATTATTTGTAAAAACCATTGGTATAGGTCCCCTATCCCAATAGTTTTATAAAACTATTGTGATAGGGTAAGGCTATCCCAATGGTTTTCCAAAACCATTGGGATATAGCACTTTGACAAAAACTAAGCCAATGGTTTTGGAAAACCATTGGGATAATGTAAGGATATCCCAACAGGTTTCCAAAACTGTTGGGATAGACCACTTTGACAACACCTATGCCAACGATTTTTGAAAACCATTGGCATATGGTAAGGCTATCCCAATGGTTTTCCAAAATCATCAGGATTAAACACTTTGACAACACATATCCCAATAGTTTTAAAAAAAAATTGGGATAGGGTAAGGCTATCCCAATGGGTTTCCAAAACCATTGGGATAAACCATTTTTTACAAGGGTGCATATCCCAACAGTTTTGAGAACCATTGGGATATTCAGCTTTATCTTTTATGAGTTTTTTTCGAATATCATCAAATAAATCAATATAAAAATCACTTATAAATATATATATATCCAAGTATATTGACAAATATAATTTTAGGATAGTGTTAATGTATTTGATATATAATGTGTAGGTCGTGGGTTCAAACCTCCATTGTGAATTTTATTTTAGATTTACCTATCCCAATGGTTTGAAAAACCGCTGGGACATGTCTATAACAATAGTTTTAAAACCATTAGGATAGGTCCATACCAACCCCAAATCACCCAAAAAATTCCCAAACTATTGGTATAGGCTATACCAATGGTTTGGGGACCTATACAAACTGTTCTAAACTGTTGGTATAGGCTATTTTTCCATTAGTGAAACCAAAACCTCATAGTTAAGATTAATCAGACACATATTTCATCCAATGTTCAAAGTTTCTAAATTAGACACACACATATTCTATGATATCAAAGTTTAGTAAAATTACTAAAAGTAAATCTATCTAAACAAATGCACATCATAAATAATAAACTTGTAGAAACAAGTAAAATAAATCTTTACAAAGATATACACTATAACATAAAAAATTTATAAAATAAATCAGAACACTTTAACATTCAGTGTAAAGGAAGTCAATATCCTTAACTCAAGGTATTAATATTTTTAACTAAACTATTAGGACTGTATTTCTTTAATAAGAAATCCCTTGTTCATAAAGATTGAAATAAAATCTATCTTCCTAGCCCAAGAAGTCCTTGATCATCCATAACAGAATCAACAGTCTTCCTATCCCTAGAAGACCTTGATCTAAATCCAGATCAGACATAACAAATAAAAATTCAAAAGGTTCAAAGGAATTAAAAATCATCACTCAAATTACTTAGAAGAAAACTATATGAATATTTGAAAAACACAAGTAATAATATGTTACAACAGTGTATGTTTTAAATGATTTGAGTCATAAAAGAATCAGCTCCCACATCCTCTAATGCACCTCTATTTATAGGAACAACTCCAATTGTCATATTATAAGATTCTAAAAGTTGGTTGCAATAACCTTGGATGAGATCCATATAAAAATATCATAATGTTATGTATATGTTCAATTGATGTAATTTTGATAGCATCAACATAATCCTATAAAAGTATTTCATCTAGTAGTAACGATTTTTACCATCCAATTATAAACTTAATTATTTTGATGGAATAAATCATGTTTAGTCCAATGGATCAGAAACCGTGTTAGTCTGAAGGATTAGACTTGGTAAGTTTGATAGACTAGGATTAGTTTGTTCAATGGGCCAAGCTCAGTCAGTCTAATGGATCAAACTTAGTCAATCAGATGGATTAGACTTCATAAAAAGTTTATATTCATCAGTTTATAAGTATTACTATATCTAGTAGAATAAAAGGTTTTCTATAAAAAATTCTAAAATACTCCATAAATATAAAGATAGTAAAATATTTTCTCTAAGAATGTGTGTCGTGATTTTCAAGAATAAGGATAAAATGTTTATAAAGTATAAATTTCATCTCAAAAATCTCTCTATTTTTTAATAAAAAAAAACACATCACTTAAAAAGAATCAATAATAACTTTGAAAAATATAAGACAAATTTATACATTTAAGAACATAATTATATTCTTCCACTTAAAAAAGATTATTCAATTTTATTTCTTATATCCCCTATCTTTGTAACTTCCTTTTTGTTCAACAAAATTTGTACAAAAAATTTGTTAGAACACTGGTAAGACAATTACTTATTAAATATAAATTCTCCCTAAAATAAACCCCCCCAAATAAATTCTCCGCATTTTTGATTTTCTAAAAAATAATATAGGTAGAAATTATACCTAAAATGTTAGAAAAACAAAACTATGAAGCAATTTAGTTTAAATAAACATTCCTATAAGAATATAGAAAAAATATTTAACCAACAATGATTGGAAAACCATTCAAAAAAAAAAAAAAAATATATGGAGAATGATTCATTCAAAATAATATTCAAAGAAAATTTTTGTTTTTAAAACTTTAAGAGTTTAGAGAAAAAATCATTCCTTTTTCTACAATTTGTTTACAATTAATTTCATCTTCCTAAAGTCATAATCATTCTTCTCGCACTCTGCTACCAATGATTCCATCTTAGTGGTCATCAATTACAGAACATGAAACTTTAGAACTTCTTGATTATAAATGATAATCTATTCTTTAGAAAATTAAATTTTTATATTTTAAACTTTAAACTTCACAACATCTTCTTCGAGAGATAAATTTTTTCCTTTAGATATGAAATTTATTGATCTTGAGATTACCATTTTTTTTCAACTGATCAAAAATCTTGGACATATCAAGAACATATAAATAAAACTTTTTAAATGAATAAGAAATATCTAAAGATTAATTTTTAACATATTTGATTTTATCATCATGAAATTTTAAATCACCTTATGTTTGTTTCGAATTTCTAACAATATGATTTATCCTTCTTCTTTCTACCTTAAAATCGTATTTGAAGGATTCGAAATCAGATTCATTTTACATAATGGCATCAGCTAATTGATTCAACACATCTGAATTTCGTAAAACATTAAACCTTATTCAAATGTTATTTTAACATGATTCCATAATAGAGAAATATAGAATAACATCAATAAGATTTTTTAATTCCTTATTAAAATAAGTAAATCTAATTTGAACCCTTTGATCAGATTTACTGGCTGTAGAATATGTTGAGTATGATGACACATCAGAGATGTGTTGAAGATAAGTATCAACATCTAATTTCTATATCTCTTTCTATTTCTATTTATATAATACTACAAAAACATCAAAATTATTATTAGAATTACCCTTTTCATATAACTTTGTATGATATTTTTTTTATTTTCTACTTCCTTCTTGGAACTTTTTACCTTTTGAGAAACTTCGAACTTGATATATTTTTCAGAATGAAAGGTAAAATAGGAGATCTCAGTAGAACTTTATTATTATTCTTATTATTATTCTTATTATTTATCATATTCTAGTGAAGATTATTTTTACTCTTCTTTTAACTCCTTTTTTTATTCTTTTTCCAACATCTCATCCCCTCTTAAATCTGATTTCCCATATTTTTTCACACTTTCTTGAAATTTATCTTCAATATGATTTGAAATATATTTTTTAACTTTTATAACTTTAATTTTTTA
The DNA here is from genome assembly GCA_963277665.1 of Viscum album. Lineage (NCBI taxonomy): Eukaryota > Viridiplantae > Streptophyta > Magnoliopsida > Santalales > Viscaceae > Viscum > Viscum album. The sequence continues at coordinate 836,741,515 of OY728139.1, read as the reverse complement.
TTTTTCAATAGATATAGGAACTTTGGAAGTTCCAAATTGTTCTGGTACTGATGGAATTGGTTGAGAAACATTAGATGAATGATGTATTAGTTTAATAATTGATAATGGAGAAATTAAAAGGGCTCCTTCTTAATTAGTAACATGGAAATTTCTATAAGATCATTCCAGTCACTTAATAAGACTTTCAATAACTTTAGATTTATCAAATATATTATTTTGATTCTTTTAATTTTCTCCAGACATTAAATCTTCATGAGTATTTCCCTTTAAAGCTAATGTCACTACCTTATCAAGGCCAAAATTTGGATCAAAAGGATTATTTCAGCTTTGTGCTTCATCAAGTCCTTATATACCTCATCATATATTACCTTTAATTTCTTTCTTAGCATTGATGGAGAAGAAATATATTTTTTATTTTCTTGAACCCTCTTATTTAAAATAATAACTTATGTATCAAATAATGCTTTTCTTTATTTTTTAGCAAACATTTTAAGCTCGATCACAATAAACAACTTCGTTCTAGAAATAGTTTCTTCACTAATCAAAGAAACCTTCTATCTTATAAATACTAATTGTTTCTTAATCTTCATCACAATATTAAAATTTACTAACATTTTTTTGATGAAATATAGAAATAAAAAATTTATCAACTTCATATAACTTTTCTTATTTGCTTCAATCAACATAAAAAAACTTCACTAGATTAAAATTCCTCATATTCACCAGAAAATTTAACATAATGTTGTATAAAAATTTTAATGTATCTCCATACCCTTTTATTGGGATAAGATACCCCTAAATCTAAAGAGTAAAAACTCTTGAATTTGATGTTAAATTGTATACTTTCATTATCTTTTCTTAATAAGGAAATAAGGAAGTCTCAGCCTTATACTTCTCAAAACCACCAAGCTTTTCCGGAAGATTATGAGTAACCATATACACTTCTCCTTCCAAAGAAACCTCTACCAAATAAGACCCTTGTTGAATATTAAAATTATAGAAGTTATAAAAAATATTTAAAGTAATTACACCTATATAATATTTAAAACTAAAAACCAAAAAATAATAAAAATCTTTCACTATCCCTGGATATACAAGATCAAAATCTTCTTTTTTAACACATACCTTTCTATACCTGAAATATGATAACCTCTTTTAAAAAATAATTAGTCATATCAAACAATTAATTTTATCTAAACCTTTCCTTCCCCACTTATCAATTTGAAATTTCTTTTGTAATAGAATTTTTTCAAATACTGACGAAGATTATTGTTCAGATAAGAAAAAAACTGATAGTATGAATTCCAAAGAATCAGACGCACGAGAGATTTGAGGGCCTAGAGTTGTAAAAAAAATGAGAAATAAATGTGGTATGTGGTGACCCACTCTTTTATTTATATTATTAGAGATAACCCTTATACTTATAGAAATTTTAAAGCTCAAAATAAAACCCATATCTGATCTAACAGTTGATATTTATCCTTAAAATATTAAATATGAATTATAAACTCTTAACGGTTTTTATTAAGAAATTATTTTTCAGTTGAAAAGTTTGTTTGAAAATATTTTGTAAAAATGGTTATTAAATAAAAATTTTGTACAAAACAAAAAATAAAATAAAATAAAAACATAGTAAAGACTAAATATTAGAAAGTACCACTTAGAGTAAAAATAAAACTTTCTTTGGAAAAGTTTTTCTAATAATAGTTCTTCTTGTTTTTTAAAATAATTTTCATCCAATATTTTTTTTGGAAAAACTAAACAACTTCCAAAGTTTTTAGAAAAAAAATAATTTTAGAAAAACAATTTTTGTTAGAAAAATTAAAAATTTTCAAAATTAATTTTTTTAGAAAATCTAATAAATTTTGAAGAAAAAGTTTTCAAAAAATCTAAAAAATTTAGAAAAATAAAATATTTTAAAAAGAAAAATAATTTTTGAAAAAAATGTTTTTAGAAAAGAAATGTTTTGATAATTTAAAAAAAAAATGATTTTAGAAAAACAACAAAATTTAGAGAAAAAGTTTTTAGAAAAACTAAAAAAATTATAACAATAATGTTTTTACAAAAACTAAAAATTATAAAAAAAAGTTTTTAGAGAAGCAAAATATTTTAAAAAAATAAAATATTTTTGAAAAACTAAAAAAATTTAGAAAAGCAAAAGTTTTTAGAATAACTAAAAAATTAAAAAAACAAATTTTTTTAGAAAAACTAAAATTTTTAGAAAAACAAAAGTTTTTAGAAAAAGTAATGAAATATATACCATCCCTTTGAATAGAATTTAATTACTCTAAGGATATTGTTAAAAAATAATTAAATATGAATGATCATTTTATATTAACATTCCCTAAATTCTATTTAATATATTTAAATATATCTAAATTTAGGGATTTAGTAAATATATCAGAAATTTGTGCTTGCATTCTGATGAATTGTAAAATAATATCTCATTTTTATATGTGGTCCCAAAGGAAATGGTATCTTATATATATGTTCTTTTCTAATGAGTGATGTGATGGATTTTTTCATAAATCTATGGTGCTTTTATTGTCACACAAAATTGAATTTTTACTAAAAATCAAGTTAAAGTCAGTGAGTGTGTGTTGCATCCACAAAATTGAGCACAAAAACTTCTATCAACCACTATTTAGTTTCAGCAATGGAATGTGATACTAATTTTTTTTCTTACAAGACCAAGAAACAAAATCTTCTCCTAAGAAATAAAAAGTTCCATATGTAATTCTTTTTATCCATTTTACATCCACCAAAATCTACATATGATTTTTTTTAAATTAGAAATCATTTCAGGAAAAATTAAATAAGCCTAGATCTATAGTTCTCTTAAGATAACGAAAGATTAATTTTACAGACTTAATATGGGACACATTTTAATTATCTTGATATCTTCCACACAAGTATATAGTAAACATTAAATCTGTATTTCTAACTATTAAGTATAGTAAACTACCATTCATTCCTATAAAGATATTTTGATCAACTAGTTTCCAAAATTCATAAATATCTAAAGTATTTTAGTATATGATAGGATTACTGATACTTTGAGTACTATCATATCCAAATTTCTTAATAAGATATTTTATATACGTATACTTAGATGTAAAAGTCCCTTCTAGTTTTTGTGAAATTTGAAAAAAAAGAAAATAAGTTTGTTCACCCACCATGCTCATCTCAAACTGAGATTTCAAAAGATCCAAAAAGGAATATCTAAGAGATTTTTATTTTGATCTAAAAATAATGTCATCAATATAAATTTGAACAATGAAAATTTATTATAAACAATTCTAATGATTTTTTTTGGATCTGCATCTCCCATAATAAAATTAATTTGTAACAAAAATCCAATGAATATGTTATACCAGGCTCTAGGAGATTATTTAAGTCCACAAAGTTCCATGGTTATTATAAAAACATGGTATATAGATTTTTTATTTTCAAAATAGGGTGTTTTCTATATAAAATTCCTCCTGTACATATCATTTAAGAAAACACACTTCACATCCATTTGAATTTTTTTAAAATTAATAAATGATTCATATGCTTGAAGAATACAAAATACTTTAAGTCTAGATAATGGAGTATAAGTTTCATCATATTATATTACCTATTTTTTATTATATCCCTTTACAAAAATTCTATATTTTTTTCTAACTATAATTCTATTTTCAACCCATTTATTTTGAAAAACCCATTTTACACCAATAATAGATGAATATTTAGGTTGTTCAACTAAAGGCCAAGCTTGATTCCTATAAAATTCAATGAGTTCATCTTGCATATATTTTACACATTCTTCATCACTTAAAGCCTCATTAGGATTATTAGGTCTAAATTGTGATAAAAAATCATAATGTTGAATTTCATTTCTTAAGAAACTTCTAGTTCTAACAGGTTTATCTACATCACCAATTATACTATCAGTAGGATGATTCCTAAGGATCATGTGTTTCCTTGGGTTTATAAAACTTTATTCATCAATAAATTGTTTAAATTATTCTTGAGGTATAAATTCAAAAAAAATCTTCAATTATTCTCTTATAAAGAGAACTTTACAACATGGGTTAAAAAATAGTTTTTGAAATACACCCAAAGATGTGAATTGAGGTTGTTTGAAAAAAGGACTAGTTTCATGAAATTTAACATGCACTATTTCCTCAACAACACTTTTATTTTTATTAAATACTATATTGGAATTAGTAGTTTTATAATAGACTATAAGTATTATTTCATCATATTTTTGGAAAAATTTATATAGATTATATTTAGTATTCCGAATGAGCACTTTGTATCCAAAAACCTTAAGGTAAGAAATTTTTATCTTTATTCTATTCCATAACTCATAAGGTGTTTTATTAATAAAAGGTCCTATTAAAACATAATTTATAGTATATCAGGATGTGATAATTACTTCAACCCAAATTGTTTAGTAATTGAGTATTCACTCAACAAGGTTCTTGTAATTTCTTAAATATTTATATTTCTTCTTTAAAATACACCATTTTTCTATTGAGTTATTGGTTATGAAAGTTATGTATTATACCATTTTTACAAAAAATTGTTTTAAAATAAGAATTTACAAACTCTCCAACATGATCAATATGAATAATTATCAAGGGTATATTTTTCTTATTTTTAAAACAGGCTACAAAAATTTTAAAACAGAAAGAGGATATCATTTTTTTTCTAGAAAATAGACCCATGTACATCTAGTGTATTCATCAAATAAAACATATACATAGTATTTTCCACCAATACATTGAGTTTGTGAAGGACCAAATAAATCCATATGAATTAAATATAAAGCATTAGAAGTTGAAACTTTATTAATATATTTAAAACTTAAATTATGATTCTTTCTAAATTGATACAGATAACAAACTTTTGAAGAATCAACCTTAAGCTCCAGTATATCTTTAACTAGTCATTTAATTAAGAGTTTAACTAAAGTTTTAAAATTAAAATGTCCCAATATTATGTACCATAACCAATATTGATCTTCTATTACACTAAGGAAAGGTATATATTGGATCATAATGTCTTCTATGTTAAGTGTGTATACATTATCATGCCTATTAGAGGAAAGAATAAATCTATCTTAAGAACTATGAATAGTGCATTTATTATTGCTAAATTTCACAATATAACCCTCGTCACACAATTAACTTATTCTAATAAGGTTTTTCTTAAGACCTATAAAGAACAAACAATTTTAAATTAAAGATTTTCCAAGAAGAACAATGTTACCTATTCCAATAATTCCTCTTTGAGCATTGTCACCAATGGTAAATTTTACACCTTTCATTTTAACTATTGTCTTGATGAAATTATTCTTCCCAGTTATATTTCTGAAATAACCACTATCCATTTACCCTATATAGTTGTTGGTACACTTCTTATTTTCCTAAAATTGAAACCGTTAGTATTTTATAACTCAAACCTTCTTGGGTCCAGTATTATTAGAAAATAATATTTTTATAATCCAGATTAGTCTAACCTTACTATGTTTAGAAGTTTTTAATCCTTTAGAAAAATAATCTTTTTGAAATTAGAAATATTGTACTTTATTTGAAGAAAATTTATTCTTCCAATGTCCTCCACTTTGATATTTCGTAAATAATGGGGCACTCTGAAGAAAATAGTTGTTTTTAAAAATTTATTATTTTATTAAAACCCATTATAGACACATCCTTATAATGTTTTATCTGTTTATATATTTTATCAAAATTTTATTTACGAGTTTTAAATTTTGATAGTAATTTTTTCAAACATGTAATTTCAGAATTTAATTTCACAACTAAATTTTTATCCTCAACTAAAGTGGTACTAGAATTAAGTTTTTATAAATTTCTTGAAAAATTATTTTTATTGATATTAGATTTCTATATCTCTTTTGAAAGGTTATAAATTTCCATAGTAAGAATAGATATTATTGAATTTTATTTAGAAAGTCTTTGCTCAATAGTATCATATATTTTAGAAACTTTTCAATTTTGGTTTTCTAATAGATTTGAAGGATTTAAAAATTCTTCAAAGATAGGTAAAGTATTATTCTATTTAGAAAAGTAGACCCCTCATATAAAGATATATAATTATTCTCAATTCCACTATCATGATAATTATAATTTAAATTAATATTAGTCAAGGTTTTAGTATATAACTTATCCATAAAAAAATTATTATTCTTTGTAATTTCTTTGAAGAAACTGATATTCTTCTGATCTTTACTATCATTATCTGGAGAATTATCTAAAGAACTATCACCTCCACTATAACTCTATGTGTTTTATGGTTTCATAATTTTTTTACACATATGTCTATATAACTTCTTATAATTCATTTCAAAGTTTCTATTCTTCTTTTAATTTCTATTAATATGGGGAGAATATGGTATTTTATGTTTAGGTTTCTTACACTCATAACATATCATTTCAGAAGAATCCTTCTTTTCAATTTTATCCTTACTATTATTCTTACACTTATATATGAAATATTTCTACCTAAAAACCTTTATAATTATCTTATAAATATCATCTAACTCATTCTAAGACTATTTTGAAGAACTAATCTCTATGTCAACTTGATCTTTATTTTTCTTTGAAGATCTAGAAACATTCTCTACAGATCTCACTTTCTTAGTAACAACTGAAGTAGAAGAAAAAGAAACTCCATTTTTCTTCTTTTTCAATATCTATTTTAATTATTCCTTCATACTAAATAAGAGAACCAATCAAATAATCTAACATTAAGTTAGTAATATTATTTGTTTCATTAAATTCTATTCTCTTGGATCCTCACTCTCCTAGAATAATCTCAATTATCTTTTCAACTAAAATATGAATTTTGAGATATTTATCACCAATAGAATATAATATACTAATAATTCTCATGAATATCTGATTAATATTAATAATATATTCTATAGGTAAGAAATGAAATACTTTATAACCAGCTCCAACTATTTATCTTATGGTTTCTATAACAATAGAAGTACCAAAATGAGTAATCTTCAACTTCATTTTAATACTATTCAAGGATTCACAAAGTATACAAAAGTATTAATTATGTGATAATCAAGTTGATATTTAATCTTCTATTATTTTTTTAAATTTATAAAATTCTTAGGTATTTGACAATTCCCAGTAATAATAACAAAATTATCTTCTCCAATATTAATAACAACATTTTTCATATAATCTCTTCAATATTCGTAATCTACCCAATAAAAAATTGGTATCCTGCTTGTTTTAATATTCCCAAGAGTTATAATATTTAAACCTTCTATATTTAAAAAAAAGTATTTCTACAAAATACATGTTAGTGTAAAATAGTTCATATAAAACCTATAAAAAATAGTTTATAACAATAGTTGTAAAACTTTATAAATTTGCATAAAAGAAAAAAATAAAAAACAAGCAAGTTAAATAGTAAAACCATATCTAATATCAATTATAGGATCAATGAGTATATTAATAGCTACAAGAGGTGGGTGAATTATAGTTTAAATAATTAAACTAACTAAAAGAGAGAGCCTATTAGTTAAGATTTAGAAGACACATATACCATTTGATGTTCAAAGTTTCTATATAGGATACACAAATCATCTGAGATATTAGTGTTTAGTAAAGTTACTAAAGTTAAATCCTTCTAGAAATTTGACAATAAAAATAATAAACTTATAGAAATAAGTAAAATAAAAATTTACAAAGTTATAAAGTAAAACTTACAGAAAGTTTATAAAATAAATAAGAACACTTTAAACTTTAGTATAAAGGAATTCAATATCCTCAGCTTAATTTATCCACAATTTTAACCAAACTGTAAGGTCATTATTTATTTAATAAGAAAGCCATCAATCATAAATATCGGAATCAAATATGTCTTCTTATCCCTATAATCCTTTGATCATCCATATCAGAATAAGTAGTATTCCTATCCTTAGAATCCCTTGATCTGAACCTAGATCAGACACAATGAATAAAAATTCAAAAGGTTATATGGATTTTAAAATCCTCATTTGTATTACTTATAAAAAACTCTCTAAATATTTACAAAACATAAGTAAAAAGATATTACAATTGTGTATGCTTCAGACGAGTTGAGTCACAAAAGAATCAGTTCCCACCACCTTTGATGCACCTCTATTTATAATAATAACTCTAACGGTCATATTCTCTGATTCTTGGAGTTGGTTTCAATGATCTTATATGAGGTCTTACTTTATAGCCTAGCATTTTCTCTATATATTCTTATGATGTCATTTTTATAGAGTCATCACAATGCTAGAGATGTTTTCAGTTTGGTAAAAACAATTTCAACTATATGATTATAAAATTTATTATTTCAATGGAATAAATTATGTTTAGTCCAAGGGATAAAAAACTATATTTGTCTAATAGATTATACTTGGTCAGTCTAATGGACCAGACTCGATTAGTCTAATGTAAAAAACTCATTCAGTATAATGGAATAAAATTAGTTAATTCAAGGAGTTGGAATTCATAAAAAGTTTGTATTTGTCAATTTATAAATATCTATAAATATAGTAGAATAAAAGTTTTTATATAAAAACATTCTAAAATTATTGGTAAGTATAAAGGTAGTTAATTTTTTTTTATGAAACGATGTTGTGATTTTCCAAACTATGTATAAAAAGTATAGAAAGTATAACTTTCAACTCAAAAATATTCATTGCACAAGTGAATTCTCTTGAGATTAGAACGACTTGTTTATGTGTATTGATTAATTTAATTAAATTATTTCTTTTGTTTTTACAATTATTTTATTCAACTAAACTGATAGCACAAATGTAATTCCTCCCTCATTGTTATGTATGGGTGTGTGTGTTCATGGTTTTTTATGTAAACCCCTTTTCTAGTTCCCTTCACCTATGAGTAAAGTAAAATCATTATAAGGATGGAGATACATGGTTAATGGAGTTTGTTTAATATGGATTCAAGGAAAAACCAACCCAAGGAGATCCACAAGAAAAAGTCAGAATGCTGAAAAATTGATCCTAGACCTGTTCAAGAAGTTTTCCCCTTGGTTCAATGTTTTTTTTATTTTAAAATCAATAAATAACCATACAATTAAATCTCATGGTCTTATCATGTTTTATTTATTTTATTTCTATCTATTATATGATTTATTTTATTATTTCAAGACCACATTCACATAAATTAATGTAATAATATTAAAAGTTGGAATTAAAATAAATCTATTATGTGTAAATATTTTATCAGTACATGGTTAATCACCTAAGTAAAGTACAATTAATATTAACAAGACATGTGAAATATAAAATTAGAAAAATTACACATAATAAATAAAAAGCATAAAGTTAATATTAATTCATTATGAATTCTATTATATGAATAAGATAAACCTATATTTAAAGTGTCAATTCTGTCTTCATCCGGGGTAATTTTAAATTTTAAGAAGTCTTAACTTATATAGTGGGTCAACTTAACTCAATATTTATTGGGTTTAAAGGCCTTAGTCTATCCAATACAAATTTGGAGGCAAGTGTTGAGGAAATATGAGTAATGATTTTTGGATTAGGGAGCTTACTTAATAAATCAAGGAGTATTCTGTTTGAATTTGGAAAGACCACATACATAAATCCTTAATTATAATTTTCACGGTCTCCATTTGGATTATATGAAGGGAAATGATGGATCCTTTCCACTATAATGTCACATGATGGTATATTCTGTGTTCAATGGAGAGGGTCACTAAGACTTGATAAAATAATAGGAGACTTAATAAAATTAAAATTTTTATGTCTCATATAATTTTTAATCAAGTGAAGTAGTAATAATATGATCTCTTTTTATTATATAATAATCACATGATCATCAAACACATTATCCCCATGATCAATTCTATAGAAATACCATTTTATAATTAAAAGTAACTTCTAATAATTCTTTAGATGCTAAAGGTTAATGTTTCTCTATGAATGGCAGCCTTCCTTGCTAGAATAACCAATCCCACATTCAACTGAAAAGGAGAATATTGATGAGGAGTTATCTTTATATGAAAAGAACTAAATGATTTTCTAGATGTTTAGTTTTTAATTTTATCATCTATGTCTAGAGAAATCATGAAGTCACATAAAAACATTGATTCTAATAGCATGCTCTAGAATCTCCATGATCTTTATTAGGAGTGAGCTGGATAGGAACAGTTTGATATATGCAAGGTTCTATTCATGGGAAGACAGAGAGAAGTAAATCCAATTGGGACTCACATAGTCGAATTCATATGCCACATTGAGCTTCTAGAGGTTTAAGCTACCCAAAGAACTGTGCACCGACCACATTCATTAATCAATCCCTCAGAACATATCTAGTTTTTTTAAATTTAAAATTAAACTACATAGATAAGTCTCTTCCTGATATTATAACCACACTTTTACAAGTTGATAAGGATATGAAGCATAGAAATCCTACTTTCCTTATGGTGAATAAAAGTAAAGTTCATACAATGAGCACCAAGACTAACCCTAAGTATAAATATTCTTCACATTTCCCTTCCAAGAAGATGAAGATCAAGGTTAAAGTAGAGGAACATGATGCTATATGTTTTTCATGTGGTAATAAGGTCTAATAGAAGAAAAAATTCACTCATAAAAAGAAGATAGGGGAATCTCATGGTGCATTTATTATTAATTTTAATTTATTTGTTTATACAAATTGGGCATTAGATACAACATGTGGTGCTGACATATTTATCTAAATACAAGAACCATGTAGATTATAGAATATTTACCATGATGAGGTGGATCTATCATCTACTAACTAAGCTAGACATGTCACTGTATCCATTAGATATTACCACCTCACATTGCCAACTAGAATGATTATAGTTTTGAAATATTGTTATTACATGCCTTCAGTAGCTAGAAACATTATTTTTATGCCTGGACTTGATACAAATAGATTTATTTTTAAATTTGGAAATAAGTGTTTTTTATTTTATAAATAAATAATTCATTATGGTTAGGAATATTTAAATAATGATATTTATGTATTGGATTACATCTAAAAATTGAAGGAAATCAATAATAAAAATAGTTCATATGACTCAATAAACTATGGAATAACTATCTAGGTCTTGTAAATGAATAAAATTTTTCCATATTACTATAATATGGCTATTTGGATTCATTTAAACTAAAACCATATAGAATATGTCATTCATTTTTTCAAGCAAAAATGAATAAATCCCCATTTAGTTAAAATGTGAAAGGGAGCATATCTTCTTGAGTCGGTTCATACTAATTTGTGTGAACCATTTCCAATTGAATCCAGAGGTGGGTACTCATTCTTACTAACTTTTATTGATTATTTTAGTAGATATGGATATGTATACATAATGAGGTATAAGTTATATTCTTTAACAAATTAAAGGAATATAAGAATGAAGTTGAGAACCATATTGGTAATAAGATTAAGAAACTTTACTCAGACTGCAGTGGAGAATATATCAGTCAAGAATTTATTAATTATTGATGGGATTTTGAGAATCTATCCAAACTCATTCCTCATTATACCCACAATTTAATGGTGTAATTTAAATAAATAACCTCACCTTGTTTGAGATAGTGAGATAAATGATGAGTCATGAAATTATTCCATTATCCATTTGGAGATACACATTATAGACAATATAACACATTCTAAATTGAGTGATAACAAAATAAAAACACTGTATTCCATATAATTTTTTTTATAGAAATAAACACATGTTATCATAACTACGAGTGTGGGGTTGTGAAGCATTTGTTAAGGCTATTTATGGTAAAAAAAAATTCACCCTGATTCACTATGTGTATCTTTATAGGATACCCAAAGGACATAAGGGGATATTACCTATACGACCCCTCATATAGGAAGGTTGTGGTTGAAATATGTCCCATATTTTTTGAGAGGGATCATATCTCAAAAAGTGATAGTGGGAGAAAAATATAATTTGATGAATTTCATGCGCAAGATAAATAAGTGTTAGCATATGAATAGATTCCACATAGCCCCATGGAAGAGGATATTATTGAGACACAAGTACCACATAGGGGTATGAGTGTGGTTACAGAATTAGAAAAATATGATTTTTTAGTAGTAGAGGATAATTACTCATTATTAGTTGATAATAATGATTATGAAACCTCCATTAAAGTAGTATATTCCACAAAATATACCAAATGATAGGAAAATATGAATTATGAAATGGATTCCATGTACAAAAACTAATTATAGGTCTGGTATATCCTCTTGTGGATATAAATCCTATTGGTTATACATCAGTATTCAAGAAGAAACTTGACATATATGGATAAGTCAAGACCAATAAGGCATGAATGGTTACAAAAGAGATCAAACAATGTTGAGGAATAGACTATGATAAAACATTTCACCAGTTTAAATGGTAAAATTGATCAGAATTCTACTTTCCATAGCAACTTAACATGACTATGAGATTTTACATATGGATATCAAAACAACTTTTCATAACAGTAACATTTAAAAAGATGTCTCTATGACACAACCTGAAGGGTTTCTAACTCCAAATGATTCCAACAAGGTATGAAATTTCCAGAGATCCATTTATGGATTAAATAAAGTATCCATGTCATGGAACATTTGGTTTGATGAAGCCATAATGGAACATGGTATTATAAAGATCAAATGCAATCCTTGTGTCTATAAGCGGTTTAGTGGGAGTGCATTCATTCTTCTAATAGTTTATATCGATGACATAATACTTATTAGAAATTAAATACCAGTCTTACTAACTCCAGGATAGAAAGATTATTATCCATGAAGAAATTAGTAAAGTTTCATATATTATTGGAATAAATATCCATCTTGATAGATCCAAGAGGCTTCTTGGACTAAGTTAAAGTATATAAATTGAGAATATACTAAAGAGATTTAGTATGAAACAATTCAAGAGGGGGTTGTTTTTGATGTCACATGGAATTAATCACTCAATGAAAATGTGTACTCAAACACATGTGGAGAAAAATAGGATAGAAATGACTCCATATGCATCAGGGATTGGGTAAGTCATGTATTCATTGCTAGGTACCAGATTAGATGTTTCCTAGTCCTTAAGTGTTGTAGGAAGATATCAAGTTAACCCAAGTGGCCTCTATTGGATGGAAGGAAAGAATATATTTATATATTTGAGTGTATTAAGGCTTTTTACACATCTAAATAAGTAGTTATATTCAATAGAGGTGTTGTAATCTAGAAAAGGTAAAAGTAATACATGTTCACTAATTCTATAGTGAATTTTGAGTGTATTAAGGCTTTTTACACATCTAAATAAGCAGTTATATTCATAACTTCATACAAGATATTACTACCTATCCTAGCCGTAAAGACCCTAACATACTCTGTTATGATTATATTATAGTGATAGATCTTGAAAAGGATCCAAGGTCACATTAGTGGACAAAACACATATTTTATAAGTATCATATATTAAGGTATTTTTCTTAGAGATATGAAATCATAGTGAGAATGTATTCAATAGAAGAGAATTTAGAAGAACTCTTAACTAGTTCCTTAACTGAACAAAAACATGATCATCATTTGAGGGGAAGTAAACTGAAATTCATTAGTAGTATGATCTAAACCTATTGGGAGTATATTGGAGTTAGTTTCGTAGAACCATTTTTTTCTTTATATTGAGTTTATATTCAAATAAGTGAATATTAAGTATAATATCTTATTACATATCATTCATAGTTCTATGTGAATATAATTTAATAATATCCTACAGTATTCATTTCATTGAAAAGGGCATAATAGTTCCCCTCTATGATGAAAACCTTGAAATGACTTAGATATAATATTAAACCTTATTCTATTGTCAGATAAAACTCTTTGATGGGACACATATTCTACTGACTATTAGATGAGAGTACTCATAAGTATATGAGCCTTCATCTCATGAAGTTCACACTTTATAATCTCCAATATGAGATATTATGAGAATAGACCCTCCAGTATGAATTCCACATGTTTACATGTAATTAGATATTCCTATCTTTGAGAATGTGAAATGATCCATATACTTTAGGATTATTATTATTTCATTTCATGAATTATGTACATTGATTTATTATCCTAAACCGTTATGACATAGGATCATGGTTAAATTGGGTGTGTTGGGTTCATCACGAGTGATACACTATTAATGAATAAGTCGAGGAATGTTTTATCCTTTCTATCTTTATAGAATTTTAAATATCAAACCTTTTATTCAAATGAAACCATCATAATAAATTCTTTGTCCATGGTGTAATGATGAGTTTATTTTATATAGTCAAAGACGTACGTGTCAAACATATAGGTTGATGAAATGAGTTTGCAACCTGCTTAATGAGATATCATGATAATGAGATTATATTACATAGTGAGTGTTTGTATGTGGTCTTGTAATTATGACATATATTTTTCCTCTGTGGGTTCCTTGATCTATTTCTTGATAATAATCTTGGACTTTAGGCAAGCCTATCTAATTCCACTAAGGAAGAGGCCTAGAGGGTCACACATAAAGTGTTTCCTTTGATCTCATTTAAATATTATTTGTATTTAACAATTTTAATCAATATTGTTGTCCAAAATAAGAAGTAATATTTATTCAATATCTATTAAACGATCACAATTTTTAAATATATATTTTTTCACAAGGTAATTGTTTAATTATGGGAATATATAATATTTATTTATCTCTTTCCATTCATATCTTAATAAATAATTATTCATTTTTTAAATAAATGATTTATTTAGTTACTAAAATATTAAATAAATATTAATTCACAAAATTGAGAATAAAATATTTATTTATTTATTGAATGAAAAATATTTTTATTAATATTTATTCTATAACTAAATAAATGTTGGGAAGGAATAGTAAAGCAATTTTTTTCTCGTGATGAATATTTATTTTAGAGATTATAAAATAAATAATTATCATTGTGTGATTTATCACCCACCAAAAAATTAAATAATAATAATATTTTATTATATGGAATGGGGTTCCTTTTAGGTTTAATATATCATTAATGGCCTCTGTGTAATTAATTAAATGTTAAACCCTAACCCAAGTATATAAATTGACAGCTATATCAATCATAGAAAGGTTAATCATTTTTCACAATAATTTCCTCTCAATATCACCCTCCTTATATCTTCCTCTCAAGACTGAGAAGAACAAGAGAAAATTCCATCAAACCCTAAAGAACATGAAGTGGTGAAGGAAAATAACAGTAAATGATCAATCAGTTGTGATAACACCCAATGATTCATCAGTGTTTTTTTGATATCAAAGGAGTATGCGTGGATCACTACAAGAGGAGATCTACTTTGGGTCCTAAAGATTCAATGATGATACAACAATTAAGTTTGAGTGATCAACACCATCAATGAAGAAATATCTCAAGATTGAGGTAATATTTCTTCTTGTGAATTCATTAATTATAAATTCACATGAAAGATCCTATCTCTTGGTTCCAAAAAACATTATTTGTTAATATTATTAAAAAAATTAGTCATGTAATTCACATCATGTACAATTTGAATGATCCTTTGAATCTTACAAAATATTATTTGTCTATAGGACCAACATGTTCTTCTTCTATGTTTGAAATCATAAAAAATATATAATATAATTATATATATATTTTTTACATTACTTATTACCATTTTTTAGACTATACTAGATGCTCATTTTGGTCGATTTTGATACTTTGAATATTTATTTTCTGAATCCAATGCATGGATTCCTAGAAAATCAACCACACATGACGCCCCTTATTATTTTTAATAAAAAAATCAAAATTTCAAAATCAAACTTTAAATTATATGTTTTATATTATATTTTATTGATAATTTTATTATTACAGGGAGGTGTTTAGTTATCATAAAAATCATGCTATGTGGATGACCCTTGTACACAAGGAGCCTATGAATTACTTCAAGTGGATAAGTATTGTGGTTTATATAATAATATTTCACTAAAAAAATGGAAATAGACTGCTTATTTTTCTCAATTTTTCTACAGTTTCTGAAATGGAGTAATGAAAATGATTGTGTTTATGAAATTTGTAAATTTATAAAGGATTTATAATTATATTAAACAAAAATCCTCAAATAGTTATTTCTGATGGTAATTAAAATTTCATTTAAATTTTTTATTAATAATTTTCTTGTCTATATTTTTTTTGTACTACCACGACTAGTGGCAAACCAAATATTCAAAAGATGAAGTAGATTTGTTTAAAAATGAGTGGGTAGATTACATAGTTTCAAAATTTTTATAGACATCATGAAGATGTTATTTCATATCATGTTTTTAATTATTATTTATTTTAGAGATATCATGAAGAATTGGTTTATCTATTGCTTTTTTTGGACTATGGCTATTGATTGATTTGTTAAATAGAGAAATAAAATCATTTTCAAAATAAATTTTAGTTTGAATGATAAAATAATTTACCTTTTAGAATCATAATTCAAGAGTTCACATGAAGTGGGTGTCTAAAGGGAAAATTATTTTACCCTTCAAGAATGACTTTGTACTCTGTATAGAGGACTTTTGTGCACTTCATAGGTGAAAAATGCTTATAGAAAAATCAATTCTTAAATAAGGATTTGGTAAAGATGATGAAATCAAGAACTATTTAATGTTATCCCTATGGTGATATTTTCTCTTTATTTTTTTATGTTCAATAATGATACAATGAAACACATTTTAGATCCAAGCCCTTTTAATAAAATACTGGTGAGATAAATTTCCATTTCATGATTTTACAAAGCTATTTGATGCTAACCATTCCCCTAAAAGTAACATTTTAGTCCACAATGTGTTTTACATACTAAAAATAATTAAATTTTCCTAGGATATCTCGATACTATAGTAAAATTATTCATGATTTATTTTTTATCTGTAGTAATTAAATTTATGTTAATACAACACATGGTGTGGCAGATATGACTGAAATTTCATGTTTTAATTTTAAATTGATATTTTAGTTCAAAATGTGCATCACATAATAAACCCTAAGAAAACACATTCTGATCATCATGATACTTTAATAGAAATATTCCTGATTTATTTTTGACATGTATGAGTCAATCTAACATCAATCCTACCCACTATGAGTTTGGTTTGATTCAAAGTGCGCGTTTTCAGAATAAAAGTAAAATTTTATCTCATCACATGCATCACATAGTAAAAACTAAGAAAAAACTCTTATATTATCTTTATACATTAGGTAAATGATTTGTGATTATTTTTTTATGTGTGTGAATTGACCATGCATTAATCCAACACATCGTGTGGCAGGATTGACTTAAAGTGTATATTTTCATTTAAAATCGACATTTTTGTTCAAAATTCACGTCGCATACTCAAAAAATGAACACTAACTATTTTGATAATTTACGATATATATCCATGATTCATTTGTGACATGTAGGAATAAACCATGTAACACATCACTATTCCATGATCACTTGACAGTTCCTAAACCCATGGTGCATCAAAGGACCTCAAGTTCATATCCTTGAACACTATAGGACACTGATTAGTAGGAAGGGTCTAATGATTTACCATAGGAATATCATACACTAATAGTAGAGTAGAAAAACATTAGTGAAAACCAAGTAACATACATAACAAAATAATTAGAGTACACATAATAAATAAGTATCTATGCTATAAAAAATGAAATGCATAATAATGCAGTCATACATCCCAACTGGTATCGCATTGGGACAACCATGTATATAATATAAACACAAGAAATAAAATAAAAATAGTTGCTTCTATTATCCCTAAGCTTCATCATATTCCAGTCTCCAATCACTGGAAATATACTCCAACCCGATCACTCAACACCGGGTAGGACCTTTGAATAGTGAAGTCTGCTTGGGTACCAATATTCCACGGATGCCCAAGAAGGGTGTGAGTAAAAATTAGTAGGAAATCACCAACATGATCCCTAAAATAACTCACAAGTAGTGTATACTCATGTGATATGATCAAAATAAATAAACAACATAGAAAAATAATAAAAACAGTCACCACCGATATTCGTATTCTAAGGTGAAATATGGGATTGACTATACCCAATTTTTCAATTGTCAGAGTGTCACTGAGCACAATACCATCATCTGAAACCCATTTTATACTTTCTACCATCCAAGAAACAAGTTACAGTTCATCCATAACTAAGATTAAGACTCTCTTTATTGGGAAACACATGTTGATTATCCAAAATTTAGGGTTAGACTCTCCCTATCAGGAAATAAGTAACATCATATAGAGATTTAGAGTCATTCTCACACCTTACTAAGAAATATATAATCCAGAATCTCAATAGAATTCCTACAAATTTTTTGGAACTGATTATAATCATATAGGAAAGTTTTATTTTTTCCGCACCTTTGTAGGAAATAAGTAACATCATCTGGAAACTCAGGGATGTGCCCGTACCCGTCTAGGAAACAAATCATCTTGAAACTCAAGTAAATGCATATACCCTAATAAGTAATAAATATTATTATTTAGAAATTCATGGGAGTACCCAAATCCTTCTAGGAAATATATCTCAAATAAAGGAATTAATGCCCAATGCTTGAATTATGTAACATCATCCTCATAGGAGTTGTCCACATACCCAAACCTATTATACATATCATAGGATATCCTCTCAAGCACAAAACCAAGACTCATCACTCAAGGAATACTAATAACTAGAATAAAATATCATTATATAACCAACATAGATGGATAATCTTCCTTAAGGTCTTCCTAATAATGAATGCATGTCATTCCGAGTCTATCAACATTCCTATCATGCCCACATGGGCATCCTCTTGGGTCATGTGAACCCATCCTACTCACTGAACCTAGATATAATGCACTATAAACCCTCAATTTTTAAGGTGAAATATTAGATCTAGGATACCCACACTCTACACTAATCCCCCTTTAGGGTCATCATATCATTGGGGCACCCACCATTCCCCCATAGGCCATCTAAATTCCCATACACCCTATATGGGATCTTCTTTACCATTCTCATATTCCTAGATAATCCCATAACTCATAAGGCATGGAATTAATTGACATCCCCATGATCATAATACGAACCCACTGGCCTCATGGGAAATGTCATATGGCATAATGCCCATATCTCTCTAAAACTAATATTGGTTGGTCCTCTCACCCAATATACTCATCATTCCTACCCACAATATACCCTATCAATTACTCACATATTCATAGGGGAGAAACACTCACCCAAACCTCTAATAAATTTTTTCATAGAGTATAATTCATCTCAATGTCTATATATAACCTATTATTAGGAAAATAATTCTTGAATCCTCACACATATTTTCTCAAGGGAACTAAGGGAACCTATCTTAGGACCTTTATATTTAATCATTTCATTTGTATCCATCTAGGTTCTATGTATCTCAAGTAATAAATTTTATGATCAATACCTCGACTATTGATGGCATCAAGAAAGTGATCAATGGTCTATTGTGTCCCTTGACACTTGCACCTATCCATGGGAATTTTATTTTAATAAAATATTTTATTTTAAAAATTGAAAGTCTCTTATATTGGAGAGATCTTATATCAAATTTTATAGAAACTAAATGCATAAACGATAGGTTTATTTTCAATGACCACCTACCTCATATGAAGTTATTTCCTTTGAAACAATTCCCGACCACTCTTTCCTAATCTCATTCATGCACAAGTAGTCATCTACCATTAACAAAAGACCATATCTATTTCCAAAACATACAATTCAATTAATTATAACAAATTATAATTAATTATATTATTTAATTTAAGTAGGAATAATGCCTCAAATCTCACCGAACACATCCTATTGATAAAACCTCAAGAAACATTGTGTGGTCCTCTCTCAACATGCATCCAAACCTAATCTTTACAAAACACCCAATTTATATGCCCAATCCATCTCTAATTTAATCCAATTTATAAAAAAACCCTATAAAATAAATAGGAGGACGTACCATTATATAAATAGTTAGAGGAAACATGCATTAATTTGTCCCGGATTCCCTCTATCCACACTGAGAAAAATCCCAACCATTATCAAATGATTTCGCAGTAATATAGTCAAATCATTACAAAAAACCCAATAAAAATTACAATGATATTAGCGGCTAATAAGTAGGAGAAAGAAAAGATATAGAAACCAAATATAACACTAGAAACTACCACAAAAATGAATGAAAGATCACGCCAATAAAGGTGGAAACAAAGGATAAGATAGGGGTAGAAGAGCCAGCTGAATCAACCACACATGTGGGAGGAATTAGGGGGGATTTGGGATAAAATCCATAGATGTAAAATGGATAGTTTACAATTTTTAATGAAATCTTGACTCCCACATAGTTTCTGCATGGTTTTCCAAATTTATTCCAACCATGTGGCTTGTAATGTCTTGAGACGTACCCCTTCGAATGGTTAAGCCACATGGTTAATACAACTGTGATACATACATGAAACCCAGTCTAGAATAAAAAATGTATGTTTTTCATGGTTCCTTTAAAAACATGCGCTAATCATGTGCTAACACCGAAGGAAAAACTAACATGCATAGTTTACTAACAAAGTTTACCTTGACCGTCCAGTAACCATTTGATAGGGTAATTTTTTTTCTAAAATTATAAACTTCAACCATAAGCTCCCAAAATTCACCTATGTACCCAAAAAACCCTATAGACCTTGATCTATATAAAAAAAATCTCATTGAAATCCTCTAACTCTTAGAATCTTAATATAAATTTTAATTCTTGAAATAACCCTTACTATGGGACCAAAATTTAAATTCCTTTGGTATTTTAAAATCTCACAAAGACATGGTTTTCTTATAAAATGCATTTCAATTCAATACATGGTGTGTCCAATATGACTCAAAGTTCATGTTTTCAATATAAAATTAACATTTTAGTTCACAACATGAATCAAAAAATCAAAAATAAGAAAATAAACTTAGATTGTTTTTAAAATTTTGGGTATTGATTCATGATTCATTTGTGAATTGTAAGAATAAAATACACATAAATCCGATATATTTTTATTTTAAATAATTTTTTTATTTCAAAACACAAGTTATATACTCAAAAATAATAAACAATTCTCTAATTTCCTTGAAACATTTATTAAAATGATCTATTTTTCATTTTTTATGAATATAAATTAACTTCAAAAGAATCTGACACATGGTGAGGCCAGTTTGACTGAAAGTTCATTTTTTCTTTTAAACATGATATTTTAGTTCAAAAAACATGTCACATTCTCAAAACATAGAAACCATACCAATATTGTCTTGATACTTTAGGGAAATTATTCGGGATTCACTTTTTATATGTAGTGATCAACACACATCAATTCATCACACAATGTGGCTGGTATGACTAAAAGTATATGTTTTATTTAAAATTTACATTTTAGTTTAAAATAATCATCACATATTCAAGAAAAAAATTTAATATGATTGTCTTTAAAATTTAGGATAAATAGTTACATCTCATTTGTGGAGTGTAGGAATTAACCACACATCAATATGAAACATGGAGTGGTCGGTATGATTGAAATTACATGTTTTCATTTAAAAGTGGCATTTTATTTCAAAATACACATTATATAATCAAATGAAATAAAATTTTCTATGATTATCTTTAATCTTCAGATAAATTACCCATGATTCAACTATTATGTAGGAATCGACCGCACGTCAATCCGTCACATAGTGTGGATAACATGATTGAAAGTGTACATTTTCATTGAAAAGTGAAATTTTAACTCACAACATGTGTCACATAATCAAACCATGAAAACACATGTTGATTGTATTGATACTTTATAAAAATTTCCTATGGTTTATTTTTTATCTATATGAATCACCAACATGTTAATCTGATACACGATGTGTCTGATATGACCGAAAGGGTGTGTTTTTATTTAAAAGTTCCATTTTTACCCACAATGTGTGCCACATAATCAAAACCAATTAAATACACTCATATTTTTTTAATTATTTAGTAAAATGATTCATGACTCATTTTAGATGTGTATATATTAACCTCACATCAATTTGGTACCCTGTGTGGCCTAATTGAAACAAAGTGCATGTTTTCAGTCTAAAAGGGAAATTTTATTCTAAAATGTGCATCACAACTTAAAATTGAACAAACAAGATATGATTGTCTTGATAATTTATGAAAAATTATCCACAATTCATTTTTATGTATATGAATTAACCTGAAGTCAATCCAACAAACGATGTGTATGATATGATTGATAATATGTGTTTTTATTTAAAAATGTCATATTTGTTCAAAATGTGCATCAAATACTAAAAACCTAGAAATCACACTTGTATTGTCTTGATATTTTTGGAAAACAACTGATTATTCATTTTTATGTGTATTAATTAACCACACATAAATCTAACACACAATGTTGATAGTATGACTGAAAGTGAAAGTTTTTTGTATAGAAGTGACATTTTAGATCACAATTATCACCACATACTCAAAATCAAAGAAAAACCCCATATTGTCTTTATAATTTTGTTAAATGATTCATGATTCAATTATGACATGTAATAATAAATCAAACATCAATCCAACATAAAATATAGATGGTATGACTCAATATGTGTGTGTTTTCTATATAAAAGTATCATTTTTTTTCTGACAACACGTGTCATAAGTTCAAAACTAATAAAACATAATAATATTTTATTGATATTTTAGGACAATGATTCATGATTCATTTTTGATGTATAGGAATTAATTTTACATCAATATAATGAATCTGATTTTACATGTATTATTTTTGGATATTGTATGGAATATTTTTGAGACCAGGCGCTGAGACATCGTAGGATTCTGTGTCCCGATGTGCCTAGAATAAATGTTTGATATATATTAAATATCACGTTCATGTAGTTTTCATAGAAAATTGGAATAAATTCTAATTGGAGGCTCAGATTAGAAATATGAGATCACTGTTGAGTTCAGAGCGTGGGTTTTACCCTAGGTGCGATATAACCTCGAAACACGTCAGGAGTTCGGGTTAAGGCATGGTCATGGGTGAATTCTTAAATAAATAAATTTAATAAATTTAATTTTTCTATTTTTCATTCAACCTAATGATATATTTATAAAAATTCTTATGGAATATTTTCAGGGTTAGCTGCATAACCCTACAAATCATGGAGAGCCGTTGGAGAGATCAGAAAAACTTCCATTGGTGGACGACAACTGGATTGAGGATTATCGATTAACATGCAACAAAATTCAGGGACCTCACCAACAAAAATGATGGTGATTTGTTCTTCATTAGTGATTGATCTATTTTGATATAGGATGTTTATTTTATTTGGATTTATCCCCATTTATGATTCCTATAATGAATGCGAATCAATTAACCAATAAATTTATTTTTAAATCATGTGTGTCATGGGTAGATGTTTGATTCATCTATGATTTTGGGATTATCTTTGTGATTATTGTATTTTCTCATTTTCTGTCTTTCTAACAGAGAAAAATCAAGGCCAACACAGAAATTGGATGAGGTTCATTTCTCATGGTTCCGTTTTTTTATTTCTCCCCTATTTCTTCATTCATAATGGGAAAATATCTTGGAATGCGGTTAAAAAAATACCAATGGATTAACCATTGAACCCCATTTCTTGGAATAATAGTTAAATATTGAAAATTTGGGCTTGGTATGATAATGATATCATGAAACAACAATTGAAATAGTAGATTGACAATGGATATGAGACCCCCAGTTTGAGTGGGGCGTGAAATAATGATGGGAACCAACAACACGTGTTTCCTAAACATTTTCAAAAGATAGATTCTAGTGAATGGTGACAAAAAGGGTTTTATAGAATATATCCAACCTTTATAGAATTATCCATATATCTATTTTGTGGGGGAGGAGTGTATGGAACCATGGGAGGATGAACAGAGGATTATAGAAAATTCTGATACACCCGCCATGTATTTTAGAAACACACACAGTATGGGACCCTAACAACAGAGATTAGGGTTTCTAGATGAGGTTAAGTATCACAAGACATGTGACCCTATGACATGGTGTCTGACTCTTCCCAGTTGGCTTAGCGTGTTCCTGGGATGGTACAGGGGTACGTGAACATAAAAAACTAACCAAACACGCACACAACTGACCATACATAAACATGCTAAAGAGTACATAGGCTCCGACATGCCATGTACCCTGACACAGATAGGGGGATGGGAATGAAACATGATACATGGGAAGGATCTGGTTCTAAAGGGACACACCATGTACTACAAGAACACACTTTTTACTCCTTAAAAGCTGGATCAGATCCCCTGTCCTTTTTAGCATGGATAAGTTTCATTAAGGTGAATTCCCCATGTCATTTCCCTAAGGGTTAGTATGGAATCATGTCCTACACATAGGATAGTGATCCCTTCAGTAATAATTCTTGGATAGAGTTGTTGGAATTCTTCCATGAGGCCCAGAGTGAGATGCTCAGTCATATTCTTTCCCAAGGTGAAGTTTTTTGTATCGTCATGACCAAAACTACACGGGTGCTGATCCTCTACTTAATGTATTATTATAATTTGAGTTTTTGGTATAACCCATGATATTGGGTGTGATCCTCATTTTTGTATCGTTCACTCCATAATTCTAGTGCATACTTCTTATGGTGGGACCAGATGATCTGTACATCCCGGACAGACTCCATCTATGCTATTTAACTCGTGGAGTGTATTCTCTTAGATGAGTGCTATGTGTGACCTTTGAGCAGGAATCCTAGGTTGGAATTATGGTTGTGACTTACCTTGAGATAGTGTGTTTTTATTAAGTACATCTAGATATTTTTATTATATATGTTTTATAAATATACCCGTATAGAGATAAAAATTATTCTTGTTGTTATATGTTTAGTGTTTTTGGGGTGTCCTATTGGGTATTGTTATACTCACCCCTACACAAGCTTTTCCCACACATGTTGTGCCTTGTGAAGATGATCGACCTTTTGATAGAGTTCTAGAGAGACCAAGACCAGAAATTTATTAGTGATCCAGATAGACCAAGGTGTGTTCCTACAGTTATATTGAAAGCAGTCCCAATATTTACTTTTAGGCTAGACTTGTTTTAGACTCTTTTTAGTTGGATTTTATTTTTCCCTATTTACTTTCCATTTCTTGTTGTCATACTCTGGTTGTGAGATTTAGATGTATGCATGAATGGTTTATTTTTTTACATTTCAACATTTTATGGCCTTGGAGATGTTTGTGTGTTGGTACTTTAGGCTAAGGCCTCCTATGTTATTGATATGCCTACTTGGCGCTAGTCGCCAATCCCATGCCAATTGGAGGTGGGTTTGGGGAGTCACGACATGTTCCCCATTGGTACGAGTCACGATAGAGTGGTATCAAAGCAGTAGGTTCTACCTTAGGTCCAGAGTCTGTGAGATTAATTTAGGGAAATAATGTTAAGTGTTTTAAGTTTGAATTTTAGGCATGGTACTCCATTATTGGTGAAGCTGCCGACATATACATACACCAAGACTGTAATAACCTTCCTTTCCACTTGGTACATGTAAATACTAGTTATAGGGAAAAAATGGTACATTAATCATATAGGAATGAGTTGTGGTTTCCATATCCTTCTCAAGTCATCTCTCAAGATATTCTCATTAATCACGATACATCTTATTTATTTTAGGATTCCTCCATGATGTAGGCCAACAAGGGGTTGACATCAAGATTATATAGATGATGCCCTCAGTAATGAGGCATCAATACATGGGCCTATTCTAAAGATGTTACCTATAGGTTGTGCACCAGTTATACCACCACCTATAGAGAATCATATAGTACCCGCAACACCAGAAGATGATGTGAAAAGGACAATATCAATTCATGAGTTTTTGTGATAGTGAGCCCTTAGGATCCAAGGTGAGTATGAACCATAACCAGTGGGGGACTTTCTTTAGGTGATGACATGATTTTTCCATCTTGTTAGGACACATTCTCATCAAATGGTGATTCTGGATGTGAGCCTTATCTATGGTTATATTGAATGATGGTGGTGTTTGGTGACCCATTCATATGATGAGGTATCACTAGCATGGTCATAGTTTAAGTACTTCTTTAGAGAGGAGTTCTATCTTGCTATATTGAAGGCTGTATGCATCCAAGAGCTTCTGTAACTCTAGTAGGAAAGTACAATAGTAGCTGAGTGAGTATTCATTGAAGTTATCCAACCTCTCTAAGTACTCAACGAATATACTTCATGACCAGTTACTTCAGTATCAGACCATTGAGAGAGGAATTTGTAGATACATTTGAGGTATCATTATTCCTCTATGCATTTCTACCTATGATAGGGTTCTAGACAATGCTTTAGTGGTCAATATTTTTCTAGCTAAGAAGATGAAGACAACGACTGTCGATAGTGGTAACCAAAGAGCAGGGACTTCAGAAGTTGGGAGATGACGTCAATTTCAGGGATATGGAGGTGTGCATAATTTTAGGAGGAGATCCCAGGACAAAGGTTTTGTGATTCAGGGCTCACAGGATAAGTCTATTCATTCCAGGGAGACGCTGTACTACTCATGTGATGGGAGCGAAAATTGCATGAGGGATTGTATGACCCGCCGTACCACTTAAAAAGAGATAATAGATGAGTTTATAAGGTATATGGAATGCCAGAAGTAGGTAAATCTACAGGGTGGCCGTTTTGGTAGAAGAGATGGTATAATATCTAGAGGTGGAATATGTTTTTACTTGTTACCACCACCACACCAGGTGGTCCATGCCAGGATTAGATAACTAGATGATAGGGTCAAGGGCACCTGCAGGTAGTCAAGGTTTATGACCCAAAGGCTTTAAGGATGATACAAGGTGTAATATATTTCTTCTATAACTTTTTTTAGTACTAATAAACACATTTTATTATCATTCATTTATTTACACATATCTAGTTAAAAACCTAAAGATTTTGGTTAAGCCTTTGGCTCAACCCTTAAGTTTGGATTCTCCTACCAGAGATGACTAAGTGATCAAACACTTCTGTCGAAAGTGTCACCTAACTCTTGGATGTGATATTTTCTATTGGGATCTCTTTTTAGCAGTTATGAGAACTTATGAAATCATCTTAGGTATGAAATGGTTATTTATATTTCATGCCTAGATAAACTGTTTTAGGCAGAGGATGTAGTGTGTCCACTGAGATGGGACTAGGTTTTCCTTTATGGGAAAAAATAGAAACACAAGAATCATAGGATGGAATCATTCACAGGAGGGTGTAGTAAATTAATCATCAGTTTACAAGCATGACTGTTGGTGTATTGGAAGTTATGAGTCTTGGTCCCCTATAGTGGTGGAGGAGTATGAGGACATATTTCATGGGGGATGTTCTAGGATTACCTCCACATTGAGATATGGACTTTAGTATTGATCCAGACCCTAAGATGACCTTGATATCTATGCTAGTATATCAGATGGATCTCATAGAGCTTCACAAACTGAGGGTCTAGTTGGAGGACTTGCAGAGGAAGGGATTTTTTAGAACTAGTTTTTCTCCTTGCCCATCCCCATTTTTTTTCCAATAAGGTGGATGAGATATTAAGGTTATGTGTAGATTAATGTATCCTAAACCAAGTGACTATAAAGAAAAATTATCCACTATCTAGTTTCAACAATCTATTTGATTAGTTGAGAGGGGAACAATGGTTCTCAAAGATTGAACTTAGATCAGGCTATTAACAGTTCTGAGTATTGGATGAGGATATTCCGAAGACAACATTCAGATGTCTCTATGGTCACTATGAGTACTTAATGATTCCATTTGGAGTGTCTAATGATCTAGAAGTGTTCATGGGACTCTTTAACTAGATATTTCATCCTTTCTTAGATCAGTTTGTGGGGGAATTCATTGATGATATCCTTATGTACTCAGTGTTTGAGGATGAGCATGCGATACACTTGAGGATGGTTCTAGACTTTCTGTAAGAGAACTAGTATTATGGGAAGCCCTCGAAGTTCCAATTCCATATTTAGTAGGTCCACTTTCTAGGAAATTTTGTCTTACTAGATGGTGGAGTAGTGGACCTGGAGAAGGTCGAAGCAGTGTTGGATTGGGATCCACCCAAGAGAATGACAAAGGTGTAAATATTCCTTGGATTGGTAGGATACTATCAGAGGATTCATACCTAATTTCTCGATGATATCAACTCCCATGAAATATTTGACCTGAAATGGGTAGGATTTTGTGTTTATGGATAGGTTCTAGTAAGATTTTTAAGATTTTAGATGGATATTCATGAGCACTCCCATCATGAGATTACCAGAGGAGGGTCTCAAGTACGTAGTGTTATGTGATGCATCGGGAAGTGGGCTTGTTTGTGTTATGATGTAGAGGCAGGTAGTGATTACCTATGGTTCATTCCATTGGATACCAAATGAGTAAAACTATGTGACCCATTATCTTGAGTTTTTAGTAGTAGTCTTCACACAAAATATGTGGCGACACTACCTGCTGGGTGAGAATTTTATTATCTATTATGACTACAAGAGAATCAAGTATATCTTCTATCAGAAGTATCTAAAATTTATATAGAGACAATGGCTAGAGTTCCTCTAGGATTATGAATTCAATATTGTATATAATCCTAATAAGCAGAACTTGGTAGAAAATTATCTCAACAAGAGATATTTTTTTTAGTTGATGGACGAGTCATTGAAGTAGTTGGACTCATTATAGTTATCCTTTATAGATGGGTATGGAGCATCTTACCTCCAGTCAATGGTTTTCACCCCCAACTTTTATAGATATTAAGAGTGTCACATCTTGGGGATGCCTATTATGATACCCTACATACTTATATATATATTGGACATGATCCTGATGAATTTTCTGAAGTTGGGGAGCATTCCATTATTTTCAGAGGATGGACGATGGTACTAGTGATGTTGCGGGAGGAGGTTTTGATATTGTTTTATAAATCCCCTTTGGTGATATATACAGGTTTATAAAAGATGTTCTAGGACCTCCAATGTTAGTTTTTATTTCTAGGGATGAAGAAGGGAGTTATAATATTTTTCTCTCGATGCCTTACATGTCAGCAAGTGAAGGTTGAGAACCAAGTTCCAATGGTTTTAGCTCAACCCCTTGAGGTGCTTGATTATAAGTGAGATGGTATATCCATGGAATTTATGATGGTATTACTATATAAATAAAGAGTACATTATTCCATCTGGGTGATCATAGATTGAATCACCAAGTCGTCCCACTTTCTAACTATTCGGGAGGAGAGTTCAGTAGAGAGATTGTGATTCCTATACATGCAGGGGATAATATTACTCCATGGAGTTACATAAAAAATCTTTTATAACTATGATTAAAGATTCAAATATTAGTTATATAAGGGAATGGATGAGGCTATTGGGACTCATATGTATTTGAGAACAATTTTCACACCCTGAATGATGGCCAGATTGAGTGGACCATTCACATTCTGGAGGACACATTGCAAGCTTTCATGTTGTATTTTAGTCATAGTTGGAAGTATAATATAACATTTTTGGAGTTTGTGTACAATAAAAACTACCATTACACCATCAATTTGTCTCTATTTGAGGCTTTGTACAAGTGAACCTACAGATCACCACTTTGTTGGACTGACCTAAGAGAGTAAACACGTATGCACCCAGGGTTGATGTGAGATACTAGAGTGAAGGTGAAGACCATGTAGGAGTATATGAGGATTTCATAGATCAATCATATATCCTATGAGGATAAGAGACAAAGTCCTTTGGAGTTTTCGGAGGGAGACCATGTGTTACTACAGGTTTCAAAATAATGTGAATTATAAGGATTTGGTAGGGAGATGAACTATCTATGAGATTTATTGGCCATTTCTAGATACTTCATAGAGTTAGAGAGGTTTCATACCACTTATCACTACATTTTTAGTTATACTGGGTACACAACATCTTCCACGTGTCACAACTAAGAAGATATATGCACGATCCATAACTTTCTATCTACTAGGGTGAGCTAGAAATCAAGGATGGAACTAAATTTGATGATTACCTAGTAGAGAGTTAGGATTAGCATGAGAGTATCCTTCATGGGTGAGAAATTACTTTAGTGAATATATGGTGGAATCATGGGAATATTCAGGAGAGCACCTCGAAGCAGGAGGCTAAGATGCTTGCTTAGTACCCACATCTATTTTTGTATGATTTTGTTTTGGATTTTATAGATGTAAACACCTAAGGTGGGGAGAATTTAATAACTTGGATTTAATATATTTTATTTTTGGATATTTTGTTATTTATTTTCGAGACTAGACACTGAAAAAATGTGTTATTCTATGGCCCAGTGTTCCTAAAATAAATATTTTATTTTTTTTAAATATATTAAATAGCACACAAGTGAAATTTTTCTAAAAAAGTGGAATAAATTATGAACAGAGGATCAGATTATAAATTTGAGACCGCTATTGAGTCCAGAGCATGAGTTTTACCCTAGGCACAATATAACCTCATAAGATGTTGGGCATTCGGGGTGAGGCGTGGTCATGGGAAGAGACTTAAACAAATTAATTAAATGATTTTTTTAAATTATCACCCAAGATAATGATCTATTTATAAACATGATTATGGAAAATTTTTAGGGATTCTTTCATAACCCTAAAAATCAAGGATAACTACAAGAGAGTGTGGAGGAATTTTTGTTGGCAGATGAAATCCAAATCAGGGATCATAGATCGATGTGAAACTAAATTCAGGTATCTCACAAATGACAATGATGCAGATTCTTTATTCATTAGTGATTGATCCATTTTGAGGTAGGATGTTTATTTTATTTTTATTTATCCTCGTTAATGATTCATATGATGAACACAAATCAACTAACCAATGAATTGATTCACAGAACGTGTGTATCGTGTGTATAACTTAGATTTATCCATGATTTGGGGATTATCTTTGTGATTATTGTATTTTCTCTTCATTCATCATTATAAAGATAATAAATTGAGGCCAATACAAACATTGGTAGAGTTTCATTCTTCATTGTTGTGGTTTTTTCATTTCTCCTATATTTTGTTGTTCAACACAGGTAAATCTCTTGGCTTGTAGTGTGACCAATACCAATTGATTAACCATTATGCATCATTTCTTAGTGAATTAGTTTGATATTGAATATCCAGGATCTATATGATGATGGGATCACACTACGATGATGGAAATAATGGATCAATGATGGATTTGAGACCCCAAGTTTTAGAGGGGCGTGTTATGGAAAATTGAAGTAGTGGTGGGTGTTTCCTGAATGTTTTTGAATGTTAGATTCTAGTGAATAATGAAAAAAGGATTGGTCAGAATTGATCCACCCTTTCTGCACAATCCATGTATGGATTTGGTGATATAGGAGAGGACAACATTGTGAGATTAATAACAGAGGATTTTGGAAAATCCCAAAACACCTATCATGTATTCTAGGCACACACATCGTGTGGGACCCTCACAGTGGCATCAAGAGTTTTCAGATGAAGTTAAGTATCACACGGTATATTACCCTTCCCAATTGGCTAAGGGTGTACTTGGGATGGTACATGGGAATGAGCAGGGGCATGGGTAGCCATACATGGACATGGACAACCATACGTGGAATTGGTAAGAAGTACACATGCTCTAACACACTGTGTACTCTGACATAGACACAGACATGGTCATGGGCCACGATACATAGGCATGACCTGATTTCAAAGGGACACATCATGTACTTCCATGGAATGATGTGTAATCATTTAAAGTTGTCTTGAAACCCTTTTCCTATTCTGATTGGATAAGTTTCATTAGGGTGAGTTTCCTATATCTTTTCCCTAGGGGTTAGTATGGAATCACATCCTACAAATAAGATAATGATCTATTAAGTAGTACATATTGGATATACTTGTTGGAATCCTTATTTTAGGCCTAGAGTAATATTATCTATCATCTTCCTACCCTAGGTGGAGTTCTTGGTATCGTCATGACCAATAATGCATAGGATCCAATCCTCTATTTAGTAGGTTATTCTAGTTTGAGTTATTAGTATACCGCATGGCCGTGGGTGTGATCCTCATATGTGTATCATTATCTTCATACTTCTATCGTATACTTCTTATGGTGGGACCCAATGAGTGGTACATCTTGGGTAGATTCCATTCATGCTATCTGACTTGTGGAGTGTATTCTCCCAGGAAAGTTTTATGTAGAACCATCGAGTAAGATTCCATGGTTGGAATTATGGTTATGGATTTACCTTCAGACCATGTGTCTTTGTTCAGTATATATGGATATTCTTATTATATGTTCTGTAGAAATATACTTCTGTAAATTTTATGATTGTCATTGTTGTTATATTCTTATTATTTTTGAGGTCTCCTACTGGGTATTGTTATACTCACCCCTACACAGGCTTTGCCATCATGTGTGGTGTATTGTGCAGAAGATCAAACTTTTGATGGGGTCCTAGAGGGACAAGGGCCAGACAGTTCTTAGTGAGCCAGACACACCGTGTTGTGTTCCGGTAGTTATCTTGATAGCAGTCCCCATCTTTACATTTAGGTTATACTTATTTTTATACTCTTTATGGTGGTCTTGTATTAGGCCCTATTTAATTTTAATTTATTATTTTCATACTTTGGTTATGGGATTTAGATGTATGTATGCATGGTTTATCAGTTGTTTTACATCTCAGCATTATATGGGCTTAGTGATGTGCATGTGTACATGTACTTTAGGCTAAGGCCTCCAATGTTAGTGATATTCTAACTCGATGCTAGTTTCTAGAACTTGAACTATTGAAGTTGGGCTTGGGGAGTCACGAAATGGGCCCCATTGGGATAGGTCATGACATCAATCTTACACATGGAGTGTATGGATTGATAAAAAGTGAATTTATTTATTTAAATGTGACATTTTAGTCTAAAACGTGCTTCGAATACTCAAAACCTAGAAAATACACTTGGATATTATTAATACTTTAAAAAAATGGTATGTGATTCATTTTTGATGTATAAGAATTAACCTCAAGTCTATCCGACATACGATGTGTTTGGTATGATCGATATTGCATGTTTTCATTTAAAAATAACAATTTTGTTCAAAATATGCGTCTCATACTCAAAAATAAGAAAACACACCTAGATTGTATTTATAATTTTGGAAAATGATGAATAGTTAATTTTTGATCTATAATAACTAACCACACATCAATCCAACACATGGTGTGGACAATATGACCGAAAGTGTGTATTTTCATTTAGAAGTGACAGTTTATTTCAAAACAGACATCAAATTCTCAAAACCAAGAAAACATGCTCATATTTTCATGATTCTTTAGAAGAAAAGCCAATTTTTATTTGTGACTTGTAATAAGTGACCACATATCATTTCAAATGAAATTTATAATTCATTATAAAACATTTTAATTATAATTTGTTTTTATTTTTTATGTATTGTTACAAAAATAAAAATTATTTTTATTATAGGCAGATGATTTTTTTATCTGAGGTTGGGTTGATAATTGGATAAGGATTTCTATGAGAGTTATGTTTTTTATTGGTTGTAATTATTTTTGTTTGTAGTTGAATATCACATCTAGGTAATTGTATTGTAATGAAATTATTTAATGCAATATTATTATTGGAATGATGGGTAAATATAAATATAAATTATTTTTTATGTTTAATGAAATATTTGTACTCAAATTTAAATTGTCTTCTATGTTTTTTAGTTGGTGGAGAGTGTTATAGATATAGATACTAGAATTCTGAATCAACCGATAAGGTATTTTATCAGTTCTAGTTTTAGCTTTGATAAAAAGGCCTTTATCAGTGAAAAACAGAGATCCAATAAAGTCATCATTTATTAATTATTTTTTTAACAATGATAAGGGATACATTTATCAGTTCTATTTTTAATTAGACAAAATGATTAGGTTTTAAAGGTTCTTATAACATCAGTTCTTTTTTAGCATTGATAAAAGTGATTTATAACACTTATAAAATCCCATCTTGTAGTTTTGATAACATATATTAAATACTCCCATGCACCCTTTTTATAATTTATTTGGTTTCAATTAATTTTATTATCAATATATATATATATACTAATCTTGAAGGAAAGATCCTCCACATGTATCCCTCTCCTTTAATATTTTCCCTACAAACCCCGCTCTCCCTTATCCCACATCAGGTTTCATCTCACCCACTCCTCCCTTACCGATATTCTCCCATACCTCCTCATCAACATGAATCTCCACCTCCCTATGTCCTTATTTCCACCCCCAAATCCACTTCACCACCTCCGCCTCCCCATCATTTAATTCTTTGAGTTCCTAGCTCCCCACCTCCATATCATTCTCTTGACCCCTCTTCCCTCCCACCTTCTCTTACTCCCTTAATGTCTGTGACTATTTTTCTATTCCAAAACCTAAACCCCCAATGACTCCCCCTTCGAATCAACCCATGTTCATTTATTATGATCCTTTTTTTCAACATCTTTCCAATACCATAATTTTCATCATTCTAACTTATACCTTAGGCTACCTTGGACGTTAGTTAAATAATTTTCAGTTCATTTATTCATTTCAAGTATGATTTAATTTTGGTTGTTCTCACAATCCCTAAAATAAAATATGAGATAAATTTATAGAAAAAATGATATTTCCTTTTATGGATATATTTTTCCATATCATAATTGGGAATTTAAGGAGTGTTTTGATATTAAATTGTGCTTTAATTATTGAATTAGTTAATTTATATCATTTTATTTTGATATTATATTTTTATAAATATTTTAATTGACTTGATAATTTCTTTTGATAAATTGATAAAATTTTCATCGGTTAAATTTTCATATTTTTAAAGAATAAATATTTTAATTTATGATGTCATGAATTTTCGTTGAAATATTATTATTTTGGAATTGAATTTGTGAATTTTGGATTTTGGAATTTAATTATTTCAAATTCCATGATTTCATTTTAAATATAAATTTTGGAAATGTTTTTTAATTTGATTTTGATTGTAAATTATTAGATTAGAATCAATCAATTCACTGAGTTTTCATTTTGTGTATTTTTGAAGCTATCATGTGAAGTACTAAATATGTGATTGATCTATCAATCACATGAAGGAACTTTGGTGCATAATCCAGTAAAGTAATAGAATTACTACAAGATGGAAAATCAATTTATTGAAAATTTCCCAAAATTCCATGTATATTAATCCACATTATGAAGGATCTACCTATCATATATGATAATTTTCAAAAGTCACCAACCAATCATGATTTTTATGAAGTGAAAGTGAAATTCCATCAAGTGACTGTATGTTGGGATGTTTCCAAGTCCCAAGATACTATGACATTCTTATTGTTCCATTTTGACCAAACTACCATGAGGAACTTACTATATAAAATAATTCCCTACCTACCATGGAAAAAGAATAAAAAAACAACCATGTGATGGCCAGACCTTCCGAAAGAGGAAGAAAATGTCAACCAACCATGCCTAAACTTTAACATACCACGGAGGTCTACACGATCGTAATAAGAAGATTCCCTTGCTCCTTGGAACATCGAACCAAGGAAACTGAGACTGAAGTAATTGAAAGGGATCAAAGAAAGATCCTTTCATGAAAATTAAAAATTTATTTAAATATTGAAACTACAAACCGATTTGATCTTTGGTGAGTCATCCATATCCTGAAAACATTGGTCAAACTCATAATTGAAGAAGATGATCTTGACAATACTATAAAATCATCTATTTCATTAGAGGTTTTCGAGTATGTATGAGGAATTAATTAATTGATGAGAATCTAGAGAAAGTTGGTATTGGGAGTTTCATTGAAAGAAGATGAACCTAGTTGAGTTGGATTTTGTATGAAGAGAAGATGAAAAATCCTGTATTCTCGTACCATGCTCGATGGAAACATCCTAAATACGTTTAGAGTTGAATGATGTGAAACCAAGCTTAACTTACTATAGTTGAACAAAGAATCATTTTTTTGAGCTCATGACCTAGTTGAAGATATTCTAAAGTTAATATGATGATCAATGTATGATTACACTACAAATGAAGAATAAAATTTGAATTGAAATAAAATATTTTTTGTTTGTTGGATTTTTATCTGTTTTTGTAGGTTTAAGTTTAATTTGGAGGGGAAATCATTACTCCAACATTCCATGGTTTCATTGTTTAGGAATTCTGCACACTAGGTGAATTTCAAAATTATCTAGTGAATATTAGTCTATTGATGAAAAATATGCACTCATGTGGGAGAGAAGATAATATTGACTTTGACCAATCCTAAAAGAATTAAGTAGTGCTTGCACTGAGGGGGTTCCAAGTCATTTTTCCAAATCCAGTGGAGATGGGTCATCACATTGTTGTGTTGGAATTGAAATTGAATATGAGGGTGATGAAATAACTTCCTAGGATTGATCTATAACATTGAGACTGGTTGATGAAAATATGATAGAGGTTAGGGCGATCTCAGACATATTCTTACAAGAATACTATGGATCCAATGCTCATTGTTTGATACTCAATATATAGATTTTCAGTGTAAGGTTGGGTGTGAATGAAGTCAGGATGATCTTGGGAGTTTTGATGGATACTTTAGGCTATGGAAAGGTTACTTCACCAACATAAAGGTATTGTAAGTATATATAAAGTTCATCACCTAATCTGCACTACACTGGAATACTAAGGGGTAGTCCCAAGTTATAGAATCTATGTAACGGCCCATATAATGTATTTTTTCATGGATCCCTTAATTATAAAATAAAATAATTAAATTCTAAGGGGGAGAAAGGCTGGTAAAATATATTATAATTCTCTATAAGCTTCTATAAATTAATGACATACTCGAATAATGAATGAAACCATATACCACATCCAAATTAGTTTATAATAGAACTCACATGGGACTGTTTGATTTGGTTAGAGAGTATTTTTTGAGTTACTATAGAAAGAGTATCTATGGTGAAAGTATTCCATGTGGAGACTCATAGGAGAAACATGAGTTTGCTAGCTGTGAGGTTGAAATTAGTTTGAAACATAAGCAGAGAATTGAATCATTCATTCATGATGGTGTTCATTGAAAAATCCAGGGAGAGAGTTCATAGAGGCACAAGACTGAGAGTGGAGCTGAACCAAGAGCTAGGGAACACTCGAGCTATAGTCGGTTGAGTTGGAGTCTGAGGAATGAGGAGATCTTACTAGTGGAGTTCTCTTATCATATTTTTTCAAATCATGAACTAATGTTTCAATATGATTCTATTGAATATATTTGTATTGCTTCTATAATGAAAAGATAAGTCTATGGGGAATCATATCATTAAGAATTTAATTCTTCTATCTATTCTACTCTTGATTTATAAATTATCTTCAATGAAATATTTAGTTCAGTGTTCTCATTTTTATTATTTATGAGTTTCATTTTTTACACTACTCTATGCACAAATGGGTGATGGTAGTGGAAAATTTAACTTTGAATATCATCCTAAGTACTGAAAGTCAGAAAAAATTGATGATTATATTCTTTATAAAATAACTATTCTTTTCCTGGTTCTTGATTGAAAAATCAACTCTTAGGAATGTTGACCAAACTAAGTTGGTCACCAATTTGTAGTTTGGTGTTCAACACTTTTTCTTTATAGCATCGACTTGATTGTGATTTTATTGAGGCAAGGAAAAAATGTTTTTAATCAATTCAAAACGGTCATGTTCCTTAACTCATCATTTATTCCTTATTATCTATTTCTCATTTTTTTCCATTCACTGGTCCCTTTATTCCACTTTTTTTCTCATCATTTAAAACTTTTTTATTTCATTCTGATGTGGCTCATTTTTAATTCCCTTTTCCACATCCTTTTTTATATTTTTGTTGAATTTTTATTATCAAACTATTGTATTTTGTGTAATATTTATCAATTGTTTTATTTTGTAAATTACATTATAAAAATGTGTTTATATATTAAAATTATATTTTTTAGTTGTTTATTTTTTTATTGTTTTTCAATAATAAAATTAAGTTGTTATTTTTAATTTCATTTAATGAATTCTTTTTTTATTAGTTTTCATTAATTTTTAATTAAATTAATTAATTATTCATTCTTAAATTATAAATAAATAAACTTTACATGTTATTTTTTAATTCTTGTAATAATTTAATTAGTTTGAACAATTTAATTTTATTCAATTAAGATTTTTTATTCTTTAATTAATTATTTGATTTATTAATTGGTTAATTAATTAGTTGACTAATTTAAGAATGCGCCTTTATTTATTTTAGTTTGTTTTAAATTAAATTTGATTATGATTATTTCTTTCTTTTAAATAATTCATAATTATTTTTATATTTTTTATTTAGTTTTTAATTTTTATGAATATTTTTATTGGTTTTATTAAAGTTGTAATTTATTTAATTTTTTTTGCAGATTATGGTGGAACATTTCACCATTCCACAATGCCCCATTCTACCACTGTATCCCCCATTCATGGTGCCACAATCCTCCATCCCCACCACACTTCATCCTGGAACCATTTCTGCACACGAGGGAGGGTTGTAACTCACCTCGTGCGCACTCATCATTCAGTTAGGATCAACTACTCGAGTGACTATCGTGGGAGACTTGGAACTGTGAAAGCTCCATGTGGAGGCTTGGGAACACCTCGGGTGAGATTCTAGAGACTTTGATTATAAGGGTCATTAGAATTTATCATAGGGAAGGAAGTGAGAGGGGGAAGGATTGATCCAGACAGGGGGTGATCAAGCATCGAGAGATCAAGCATTCATCGGGAATGGATGACACTTCTTGATGATGATTTAATTCTTCCTATTCATTTATCCAGAGGACCGGAAAATCCTGAGAGTCTTCACCATTTTCATCAGGAGAAAATTGGAGCCATTCAGGCATCAGATCAGTATTTCATACCTCAATTCCTAGGGCGGGACATTGAGCTAATTCCAGTGTTGAATCCACCATAAAGTAGCAGGAATTGGATCTTTCGGGAGATGAAGCAGGGAGACAAACATCTTTATTTTCATTATGCTCTATTTTTATACAACTTTTTTAGTATGAACTTCATTGATTTTAATCCTATTTTTAAGCTGAATCCAACCATTATGTCTAGCTAAACTCCTTCAAGGGGTGGGATAAGCTGGTTGATTAGATTCGTTTAGTATGATTCATGCACTATATATTTTTTTGGATCGTCTTTATCTCACTGTTTGAGGGACTATTTTATTTTCAAAACAACAAGGATGAGTGAAAACCAATCTTGTTTGAATCTAAATGAAAACT
This sequence comes from Viscum album, assembly GCA_963277665.1. Taxonomy (NCBI): domain Eukaryota; kingdom Viridiplantae; phylum Streptophyta; class Magnoliopsida; order Santalales; family Viscaceae; genus Viscum; species Viscum album. The sequence goes on along the minus strand of OY728139.1, from coordinate 836,702,042 downwards.
TTTCAAACTGAGGAATTCACTGACAAGAGAATTATGATCAAATGAGAGAGACACACACTAAACTCAAATGCTAGGTTGAACCCAGTGACATCTCACTTTTTATCACCATTGGATGGAATGACATTTACCATCAAAGGACTACAAGGGTTATTTCATCTCAAACTAACCAGATGAAAAATCTAGGGAGTTACTTTAATTCATATCCATATTTCTTAAAATTAAGTGCATGAACATGGCTAAGACATATAGAAATTTTCCAGTGTACTTTCTCCCCCTACTCATCTATTGGTTGTTTTCACCACAAGTTCTCTTGCTATCTTGTCTACCCCTGTGCACTCCCCAATTCATTTCCCCTTATTCACATCCTGAGTTTTACCCACTTCGCTTCATCACCACCAACTAATTTTATTTGTTTTTGTGTGTTTTTTTGTTTGTTTTATTTTTTTAAATCACCAAGCACAACTTTAGGCCTCCCTGTGGTTCGACCCTATCTTGTCACTGATCTAAGTAGTAAGTAGGTTATAAATTTTAGTTTGTCTCCGGTGACCAACAACACGCGTGAGATCAAATTTTGGTTCCATTTCCAGGGAGGCTAGGTGCGATATAAAAAAAACAAAAATTCACATATAAAGAAATATAAAAAAAATCACTAAAAAAATTACTAAAAAAAATTTGCAAAAGGAAAAATTGAAATTCAAAAAAACAAATTATGAACCTTCTCCATGAAAACCAGTTCTATGTCTGAATACTTAATACCTGGTAATCCTAAAATTGATAAGCACTTTAAGGAAGTTAAAAAGAACAAATACAAGATCAAAATAGAAGATAAAAGAAATGAAAACTAGAACAATCCGCTTCCTAATAATTTGAACCAACCTGGAATGATGAAACCACCTGAGAATGAGGTATCTGAGAGGCACAATTTGAGAGAGTTCTTGCTACCTTCAGTGTCTAGTAACCCTTCATTCATTAGACTCTATCCTAGGTCCAGAAATTATGAGATCATGAAATCTATGATTAGCCATCTTCCTACCTTCAAAGGAATGCCTAGTGAAGAATCTCTTAACTTCATTAGAGCCTTCTATTGTAGTGTCCAACAACTACCACTTAGGGGTCTCACTGAGGAAGATCTTAAACTAAGGGTGTTCCCCTTCTGCCTCAAGGGAAATGCTAGGTCTTAGTTTCAATAGTTAGTAGAATAAATCTTTGTCACATGGGTTCAAGTTTATAATTATTTCACAATGAAATTATATCCCATGAGATTGACATCTAAAATTTGGAACAAAATAACTGGATTCCTTCAGGATGAAGGAGAACTGTTTCATGAAGCCTGTGATGGGTTTATAGGTTTTCTTAGGTAGTGTCCAAACCATCAATGTACACCCCAATTCCTCATGTATACCTTCTATAATAGTCTCACTCCTTACCCCAAACCTTGGTGTATCAGTCTTCTGGAGGAGAATTTAGTGATAGGACTGCTGAAAAGCTCAAAAAAATCTTTAATACCTTAGCTCAAAACTCCCAGCATAATTGATCTAGGAGGATAACCATTGTGAAAAAGGAAACCACCCATGCTCCTCAATTTGAAGCCCAAGATGTTGGTTTCTTTAATGAGAACCCACATCATACCCTTAAGGAATAGTTCCACCACTATGGCATGTATGGACATTCTCAAACCTATTTTCCTAACTTTGATATGCCTGTCCAGCCTCATGAGAGTTCCAGCTTTGTTAGATATGGACCTCTGATGCAGCTTAGAGAAGATCCTTTTTCCAACACCAACAATTAGGGGTATAAGAACCATCCGAACCTATCATGGATGGAGCAGGGAGTCCTCTGACTTACTGCCCCTCCGGGATTCCAGCAGCCACTGAGGCATCAATTCCAATCCCAACCCTAACCTATGTCTGAGTTATCCAACTAAAAATATTAGGTGGGAGACATGTTCCATCAGTTGATAGGGAGGTTTGCTGAAAAAAAACCAAAAATGATTATTATAAATTTAAAATGGATGTGAGAATGAAGAATTTGGAAATTCAAATGGGGTAGTTGGCTAGGGATGCTAGTAATAGAGAAAAGGGTAGGTTTCCCGACACCACTGAAACCAACCCTAGGGAGAATGACATGGCTGTGACCACTAGAAGTGGTCTCCAAACTCACCAAGAGCCTAGTAAATAACCCCAAAATTATGAAAATGAGAAACTAGATGAAGCTGGAAAATCAAATTTGAAATAAGCTGAATCTGGAAAACTGGACAACACCATTGGAATCCCTCCATTTCCTGCTGTTCCAGCTCAAAAAACCAAAGAAAATGGATTTAATAAAAAATAAAATAAAGGGAAAAAAATTTGTGAATAGGAAGATGTAGATATTCCCCTAATTGTGAGGATTTTTTCTCCTATAATTCCCTTCCCACAAAGAATTAAGAAACCCATTCATGATTCTGAACTTTTGAAATTTTTGAAAGTGGTTAAAAAACTAAACATTGATATCCCATTCTTGAAAGCCTTGATTTAAAGACCATCATATCTAAAATCACTCAAGAAAATCTGTTCAAACAAAAAGACTTTGGAATAATTTTCCATTTATAGATTAACAGAGGATTGTAGCGTAATCTTGCATTTTAAGATACCTCCTAAGCTTCAGGACCCAAGAAGCTTTGTCTTCCCTTGAACCTTTGGGGATAATAGTGGTAAGTTCAATTGTTTGTGTGATTTGGGTGCTAGTATTAATCTCATTCCCATGTCACTTTTTCATCACCTGCGATTAGGAGTTCCCCAACCCACCACTATTGTGTTATAGCTTGCTGATAGGTCCATTACTCATCCAGTGGGTAGCGTCGATGATCTGTTAGTGGGAGTAGGAAAACTCTTTTTGCCTTCTGACTTTCTTATCCTTGATATGAAGTGTGACCAAGAGGTTCCTATCATTCTCGGTAGGCCCTTCTTGGCCACAAGGGGAGCTGTGATAAATGTGTCTAATGGGAAACTAATTTTCAATATAGGTGAATATAAATAAGAATTAAATGTGTTTAAGAAAATAAAAGAACCCACCCACCTGATCTTCCCCAAATATGAGATGTTAGTTGTTGAGAGTAGTGTTGATAAGGAAGAAGAAGAGTTTCTAAGGATGATAGATGAAATCAATAGTGAACCTGAAATCCCTGCCACCGCTTGCATAGGGATCAGCTTAAGTAAGGAGAGAGAATTTGTTGATGATTACGAGGGAAAATTCTTGGAGAACCTATATGAGTTTGTTTTGGAGCACATTTTTACCCCAAGAGAGGTGTCTCAGTTTGAGGAGATTTTTTTGGAAGCTCTAGTGATGAGGAAAAATCCTTCTCTACTACCTTCTTTAAGAGGTAGCATGAAAACCTTGGGCCACCTAGGCCCAAGTGTCTTCCCACAAGAAAGTCACCAATGGCCCTTGAACTCAAGCGCCTCCCTTCTCATCTCAAATATTCCTTTTTAGAAGACAATTACACCCTTCCTATGATCATTTCATCCAACTTAGAGGTGAGTCAAGAGAAAAATATGATTAGTGTTTTGAAGAAGTACACCTCAGTTATAGGCTGGTCGATTGTTGATATCAATGGGATAAGTCCAACCTTCTGCATGCATAAACTTCCCATGGAACCTAAGTCTAATCCGAGAGTAGAATCCCAAAGAATACTCAACCCAAACATGAAGGAAGTTGTGAGAGAAGAAGTTATTAGGTTACTTGATGCTGGAATAATTTTCCCATTTCTGATATCCCCTAGGTATGTCTTGTCCAGGTGGTACCCAAAAAGAGTGGAGTGACAGTGGTTACTAATGAAAAGAATGAGAAAATCCAGACAAGAGAAGTGAATAAATGGTGAGTCTGTATAGACTTCAGAAAGTTGAATGCTTCCAAAACAAAAGATCACTTTCCCATGTCGTTTTTGGATAAAATGTTAGAGATATTGTCAAGAAATGAATTCTTATGATTTCTTGATGGTTATTATGGTTACAAACAAATTTACATTTCAACTGATGACCAATATAAAACCACCTTCACTTGTACATTTGGGACATTTGCCTATCGGAGAATTCCCTTTGGCTTGTGTAGTGCTCCTACCACTTTTCAGAGGTGCATAATGGAAATTTTTTCAGACATGATTAAAAGGATAATTGAAGTGTTCATGGATGATTTTTCTGTTGTGGGAAATAACTTTGAAAACTATTTGAAAAATCTAAAACTAGTGTTAGAAAGGTTCCTAGATACCAACTTAGTCTTAGAATGGGAAAATTTCCAATTCATGGCCACTAAAGGCATAATTTTGGGATATAAAGTTTCTAAAAAGGGGATGGAGGTTGATAATGCTAAAATTGAGGTCATACAAATGTTTCCCCCTCCTAAAAATGACAAGGGAATCAGAAGTTTCTTAGGTCATTCTGGGTTATACAAGAGGTTCATTAAGGACTTTCTAAGATTAAAATACCCCTGTTCTCCCTGCCTGTTAAGGACATGCTCTTTGTCTTCAATGAGACATGTCTAGAAGACTTTAATATTCTTAAGGAGATGTTGACTACTTCACCTATAATCACTGCTCCTGACTGGCAGCTTTCTTTTGAGGTTATGTGTGATGCTAGTGAACTTGCAGTAGGAGCTGTTTTAGGGCAGAATAAGGATTGGAAACTACATGTTATTTACTAAGCAAGAATGCTCCTAGACGATGCCTATAAGAATTATTCTACCATTGAAAAGGAGTTGGCTACTGTGATGTTTTCTTTGGAAAAGTTTAGGCAGTACTTGATAGGATAAAGGATCATAATTTTCACAGATCATTTATCCCTAATGTACTTTCTAGATAAAAATGACTCACAGACCAGGCTCATGAGGTGGACCTTACTGTTACAGGAGAATTATTTAGTGATTAATAACAAGAAAGGGGATGAGAATGTAGTTGTAGATTACTTGTCATAATTACCCAATACCCCAAGTGAGGAACCAAGAGAGATCAACACTTCTTTCCCTGATGAACAATTGTTTGCTGTCTCTGTACAGCAGTCTCCTTGGTTAATAGACTATGCCAACTTTTTGGAAGCTGGATTCATGCTCAAGGATCTCTCACCCAACCAGAGGAAGAGGTTTATATCTAATCTGAAATATTATATTTGGGATGAACCTCTTCTCTTTTAGAGATGTGATGATGGGATTTTGAGAAGATGTATTATTGAGGATGAGACTTTTCCCATACTTCAGAGCTGCCATTCATCACCTTGCGGTGGACACCATGGAGGAGAAAGGACTACTCAAAAGGTCCTATTGGATGATTTCTATAGGCCAACACTATTTAATGATGCTAGGAGTCTGGTTATTGGCTGTGAGAAATGTAAAATGTTGGGGAATGTTGGAAGAATGTAGGAACTACCCTAAAAAGGTATTCTGAAGGTTTAAATATTTGATGTGTGGGGATTTGACTTCATGGGACCATTCCCATCATCTTATGGGAATGAGTACATTTTGGTTTCTATGGACTACGTGTCCAAGTGGGTTGAGGAAGTAGCTCTGCCCGACAAATCAACTACTAGTGTTGTGAAATTCATTAAGAAAAACATCTTTTCTAGATTTGGTGTGCCTCGAGTATTCATCATTGATAATGGGACTCACTTCAAGAATTATAAGGTCAATGGTTTGATGGAGAAGTATGGGTGCTCACATAGGACAAGCGCCGCTTACCACCCGTAGTCCAGTGGGCAAGCAGATGTTTCAAACAGAGAGATCAAATAGATTTTAGAAAAAAACAATGTCTATCTCTAGAAAGGACTAGTAAAGGAAGTTTTATGAGGCCCTTCGGACCTATAAAACTGCTTATAAGACTCTTATAGGGATGTCACCATATAGGATACTCTTTGGGAAAACATGTCATCTACCTGTTGAGTTACACCAGAGATCTTATTGGACAGTTAAGGATCTTAACTTTGATTTTAAGTATTCTAGTGAGAGGAGACTATTAGATCTATGGAAATTAGTGTTAAAGGTCTAATAATTCAGGGAAGTGTTGTTCCACTTGTTACATTTTAAATTTTATAATTGATTTTCACTGTGAATTAAGTGTGGGGGACTTCCCCGTGACCTATGAAAAATGAATATGTTCACTTTTATGGGTTTTTAGCTACTAGTATCTAGAGAGTTGAAAATTTATTTTGAGACAATTTTCAAAACATGATTGAACCCACTGCTTTAAATTTAATTATGCTGCAGCTACACATCACTGATAATCATGCTATTATTTTAAGTAAATTGATAAAATCTTTTGTCTTCTCTTTACAAAATTCAAATCATGAAAATTTTTGCAATATCGCTAAACTTTTTGTTGGTGATGGTTGGTGGGGTTGGGTTCTTCTATTTGTGCTTGTTTGAAGTTTTCTTTTCTTTATATTTTTTGTGGAAAAGAATTTTTTTGAACCTCAATGCTACCCCTCCATATCCCTTTTCACCTCAAATGTCCATCTGTTTAGAAAATAAACTATATCCCACCTTGAGAGTCAACATTGGAGAAATTTTTTGGTTTTAAGTGTGGGGAGAGGGTTCATTCTAGTGTCATGTAAAATTCCCCCTTCTTGAACATGAAGTTTGTGTTTGTTTTAAAAAATGGTTAATTTGTTTCAAAATTCTTAGAATTCCTCCAAAGAAATTTCAAATTCTTTCATTACATGATGGTCATTAGAGGTTCAATGGTATTTAAATTATGTCCTATTAGTGGTAAACTACTTTCTGGATATTAAGAGTGGAACTTATTCAGAAACTGTTAATTTTGAATGATTGTTGAGTGCAATTGTTCACTATGTCTATGAAACTTTCTGTTTAGGAACTGAGAATGGTAGTGTGACAAGATAAGTTTTGTGGGATGATGATCATGACTTAGAGTAACCAGAAGTTCTAACTGGAACTTAGGGGACTCACCTTTTAAAAAATAATAATATTCAATCACTTTTGGAAGTCAACTCGATTGATTATTAATTAAGTCCTTCGTAACTGAATTAAAATGGGAACATGGGATCCCGTGGTGGGTATCTAATACAAGTCGCACTGGGAGCATTTCTGAATAAATAAATCCAATTTCAATCTTATTAAGTTCCATTCATAGTGCTCTATACATGGAATTTGGCTGGGAAAAATTAAAATAAAGTGACCTTGTCAAAAATGAACTCATTAAGGTGAGGGGAATTTTGAACCCAGATGAATAAGGGAGCAATTGACTTGGTTAATTTTCATTTGAGTTGAATCAGTAAAGTGAAAAAATTAATGGACTTTAATTTTTGGAACCCGGGGGAAGGTGAGAATGGAAGGTGCCCTTGGTTAAGTTTTAAATTCCACTTCATATAACCTGTAATCACTCCTAGAATTAGGACTTGAATTGGAAATTGAAGTAGGGAAGTTAATGAGTACACATAGATAGCATGAAATACTTGAAAGTGTATGAATTTGTGAGGCCTTTGACTTCCAGTGAGTATATAAAGCTAGGAAAGACATCATTTTTTAACACCTTTGAAAAGACTAACCTACTGTTTGGTCTTGATCCTCTGGGTATTAAAGTTTAATCATGCACTTTTTGAACAGAAACTCAAAAATCATCTTTCTGTTTTAAAATCAAAGGAATACACTTGTTTGAGTACAAACAAAGTTTTAAGCATGAGGGAGTTTGATATGGCTCATTTTTAATTCTCTTTGCCACATCCTTTTTTATATTTTTGTTGAATTTTTAATATCAAACTATTGTATTTTGTGTAATATTTATCAATTGTTGTATTTTATACATTACATTATAAAAAAATGTGTTTATGTATTAAAATTGGGTTTTTTGGTTGTTTATTTTTTTATTGTTTTTCAATAATAAAATTAACTTTTTAACTTTAATTTCATTTAATTAATTCTTTTTGTTATTAGTTTTCAATAATTTTTAATTAAATTAATTAATTATTTATTCTTAAATTGTAAATAAATAAACTTTACATGTCAGTTTTTAATTCTTGTAATAGTTTAATTAGTTTGAACAATTTAATTTTATTCAATTAATATTTTTATTCTTTAATTAATTATTTAATTTATTATTGGTCAATAAATTAGTTGATTAATTTAAGAAAGCGACTTTTGTTATTTTAGTTTGTTTTAAATTATTTTTTTTATGTTTATTTCTTTATTTTAAATAATATATAATTATGTTTATCTTTTTTATTTTGTTTTTATTTTTTATGAATCTTTTTTATGGTTTTATTAAAGTTTTAATTTGTTTAATTTTTGTTTTGAAGATTATGGTGGCACGTCTCACCATTCTACACCACTCCATTCTGCCACCGTATCCCCCATTCACGATTCCACATTCCTCCATCCCCTCCACACTTCATCCTGGCACCGTTTATACACCCAAGGGAGGTTTATAGCTCACCACGCAAGCACTCATCATTCAGTTAGGAGCAACTGCTCCAGTGACCAGTGTAGGTGATGTGTAATTATGAAGGCTCCATGTGGAGGCCATGGAACACCTCAGGTGAGATTATAGAGACTTTGATTGTGAGGGTCATTAGAATTTATCATAGGGAAGAATGTGATAGGGGGAAGGATTGATCCAGACAGGGGGTGATCGAGCATCGAGAGATCAAGCATTCAATAGGATTGGACGACACTTCTCGACGACAATTTCATTTTTCTTAATAATTCTTCCAGAGGACCCGGTGATCCCGAGAGTCTTCACCATTTCCATCAGGAGAAAATTTGAGGCATACAGGTTGCAGATCAGCGTTTAATACCTCAATTCCCAGGGCGGGACATCGAGCAAATTCCAGCATCGCATCCACCATCTTGTAACAGGAATTGGAGCTTTTGAGAGATCAACCAGGGAGACAAACATATTTATTTTCCTTATGCTTTGTTTTTATACAACTCATTACAACATGAACTTCATTGATTTTAATCCTATTTTTGAGCTTAAGCCAACCATTATGACCAGATAAACTTCTTCAGGGGGGGGGGGGGATAAGCTGGATGATTAGATTCATTTAGTCTGATTCATGTACTGTATATTTTTTTGGATCTTATTTCTATCACTGTTTGTGAGACGGTTTTATTTTCAAAACAAAAAGGATGAGTGAAAACCAATCTTGTTTGAATCTAAATGAAAACTGTTCAAACTGGGGAATTCATTGACAAGTGAATTATGCCCAAATGAGAGATACACACACTGAAATCAACTGACAAGTTGAGCCCAATGAAATTTGAATTTTTATCACCATTATATGGAATAACATTTATAATCGAAGGAATTTAAGGGTTATTTCATCGCAAACTGACTAGACGACAAATCTGGCCTGTTACTTTAAGTCAGATCCATATTTCTTAAACTTCAGTGCATGAACAGGGCTAAGAAATATCAAAATTGGCCAGTGGACTTCTTCCCCTACTCATATATTGGTTGTTTTCACTAGAATATCTCTTGATGTCTTTTCTACCCCCGTGTACTCCCCAATTCCTTATCCCTTATTCACATCCTAGGCTTTCTCCACTTCGCTTCATCACCACCAATTGATTTTGTTTGTTTTTGTATGTATTTTTGTTTGTTTTATTTTCTTTAGATCAACAAGCACATTTTTAGGCCTCCCAGTGGTTTGACCATGTCTTTCCACTATTCTAAGTAGTAATTAGGTTATAAATTTTAGTTTTTCACCCGTGCCCAATGACGCGTGTGCGAGCACATTCTTTAGGGAGTTATTTTCGAGTTATTTTTTCTTTTTTTGGTCAATTTATTTTTTTTGGTTAAAAAACACTCCACATTTTTCTTCCCTTGGGTTCGACACATCACACTAGCTTTACTAGATCAGGGTATAAAATAAATAAATAATTTCATGGGATAGTCAATGACCTATCCATGACCACAAACCTTAATCAATTTTCCTCTTTAAATCATTTATCTTTCTTCAATTGTTTTCAGATTCAATATATCTATGTACAAAAAACCTAATACACTGTATCCGTATCTCCATGTACAATGTTCGAACTCCTATTGTCATTATCAGGTACATAATTCTTCTATATTTACCACTAGTTAAACCATATGATAAATTTATTTTTCATTTAATGAAATCATCTAGGCTAGTTACCAAACATTTGGATGATTCAAGATGTATAAGGAGTGGTTTATGATATCTATGGCCAATAGATGACTGTGTAAATATTATTTCAATATCACCATTTTTATCCTCCATCAAATTGACTAAATTTTCCCAGTCAAGATATTTTGAATTATAAATATCATCAGGTTGAGCACTGTCTTTATCTATTTTATTTCTTCCCTCGGGTTATTAATCCCCAACAACCTTATCTCATAGATTGGTATGTGTTATTTAGTTATAAAAACTTCTATATTTTCAATTTTGATCTTAAATTTTTGTATTTCATCCTCTATATACTATCCTCACCTATATTGCTTTTTAAAAGTACATTTTTTTTTGTGTTTTTACAAACTTCACTGGATGTAGTGATATCAAGAAAATTAAAAATAATTTTTTTATATTTAATAATATATATATATATCAATTTATTTATTTTTTAATGTTTCATCATGATTTCATTAAGGGTTTTAATGATTATGGTTTTATATGGTTCATTTTTACAATATTCTAATGAATTATTTAGCTATATTAAATAATATTAATTATAAATGCTAGAATAAAAAATCCAATATTGTAGCCAAGAAATATACCTATCCACATTATAGTTTTTTATTTCAATTCATATCTATCATATATCTACAAAAATTTCAATTCATTTATTCTAAATTGAAAAAACAATTTTCATTTCTATGTCATTATCTACACCAACAATTTCCTTTATCAGTTATGTATATCTTTTATGTAATTTCATTATACAATAAAAAATTATTCTTATTAACTAGACAACATTTACTCAATATTTATTGAAATGTGCCTCATCATTTTTGAGTTTCCTGAATTAAATTTATTTCACATAATAACGACATATAATTCTTTTTATACTCAATTTATTCATATTATTTAACATTTTATTAAATTTATATATCATAACATTGATTAATAGTTTTTATTATAACATTATATTTTTGTAATCTCTATCAACTATGTAAATAATTGTTTCAATATTTTTGATAATTGAATTTATTTATAAGATATATCATTTAGAAAATTTTATGAAATACCTTTATATTTTTGAAATATCATTTACGTTATACTGCCCATCTCAACTAAATGCATTGATTTATATTATAAATGATTTCGGTGTTATTTTATTCCTATTTCTGGCCATAAGAAATTGTTTTTAGAAATAATGTTCCATTATATTTCTATTATTTGTTATTTTTTTTAAAATCCAAACTTGTAATTTCAATTAATTTATTAAATTATGTTTAACCATGTGATAGATTTATAGAATTTTTAGTATAAAATTTTGGTTAATTTTATGATGAATGCATGTTATTATTTCATAGTGGTTGTTATGTTCTCAAATCATGATCTAAGAATTATCTATTAATGAGGATCTTTATATTTTTTCTCCTTTTTTATATAATTTAGACTATTGAAAATGTTGAGTGATATGAATGATTTATCCCCTTGGTATATATAACTCTATTTGGCTTCAATATAATGCTATTTCCAATTAGATTAGGAAAATCAATTAAATCATATTGATTATTAATGGTTATAATCTAAATATAATATGACTCTCTTACAAGGTTTCCATTCTACACATGTTTTTTTATATTAATTTTTTCACTTGAATACTTTGAAGATAGTATACACCATTTTTTATTAATATTAGTTTACATGAATTAACACTAGTTTTTATTGGATTTAGGTATGAAAAACTAGGTTAGATTAAATGGTATATATATAACATTATTTTCTTTTTCTTATTCTCTCTATATTTGGATTTATGTAAAATTTTATCTCTAAGATATTTATTTGCTATTAAATTTTCTAAATCATTTCCTCTAACAACAATATTAAAGTTTTTACTTATTTAAATATCATGTTTTAACATGTAGATTAATTTTAATAAAAAACCATGTTTCAAAATAAGGAAAGAATTATTTATTTCCCTCAATCAAACAGAGAAGTTAAAACTACATTGGGCATGAGAAAAACTCTATAATTTTTGTTACAAATCCAATACTATGTGATTATCATAATTTCATATACCATTCCCATCAACATCAATGAAAAAAATACTCAGGCTTGTTCTACTGAACAAATTCATTCCTACATATATTTTCATAGTTTCTATTGAGATATTTTCAGCTATCTTCTTAAATTTTCACCCCGTATTCTTCTAATATTTCATTCCAGGAGTACTCTCATCATGAGCTTCATAATATCTATTAATATATGATTATGTTTTCTTCATTATATTGAGAAAACATTATTTGAATAATAAATTCCTATTTACATTATTATTTTCTCCTCACCTTTCAGGAAAAACCTCGTGGTTCATTCTAATATGTTATTTCCCAAGATCTATCTTTCATCTATAAATTATATATATGAGAAATATTTACTTTTTTTTCATATAGTAATTCAATAAATGTATTCTTATAGGATTTAATAATTGGGAAAAATATATATATTATTATTGTATTAATTAATATTTATACCCATTTAATGTATGATCATATATTAATTCTATTGTTATTTATTTATACTACAAATATTTTAGTTAAAAAAAAGAAATATATACTTATTATCATAAAATGACCCAACGGGGCCTAGTCTGAAACTCCCCTTGCTTGCCTCCAATAGTCTATGAGCTGGTGACTAGCACCGAGAATGCATATCATACAGATGGGAGGCATTTTCCTAAAGTACCTATACGCACACACACACAAATACCTCAATGAAATAGTGGAGAGATAAAAAACATGGAAACTAAAATTCATGCGCACATCTATCCCAAAATGAGTACAATAGAAGTACTGAAAGTGTAAAAGGGAAAAATAGACACCCGCCAAAAGAAAAGAATAAAATAATCCAACCTTCTCAAAAAGAGAGGATCCATGTCAAATGAAACTACCGGAAATCTCCTCAACCCTACTCTAGCAAACACCTACGTCGGTCTATCTCACTAAGCTCCACCTACCTCGAGTCCTTTGGGGACTCCATTAAAAATCCTATGTTCTGCACCAGATACAACATGTGCAGGTAAAGCTTGTATAGGGGTGAGTATAAGAATACTCACTAGGCACCCCAAAAACCTAAAATAAAATGGAGAAAGTGAAATAAAAAACTCCACTCGACCTAGCCAGAGGGAACCCAATTGAGAGAGAAAATATATCTTGAACAATCCTCGTCTATGTATGACTAGTTATCTCATTCCATAAGGGGTTTCAACCTAGAAATGTTGAAACATCACAAGGATTCCCAAAAACACCCATATATACTCATAATATACTCCAAGTCTCATGAGGTTCTGACCTTATATTCCACGATAGGATTCTAATCAAGGTTCTAAAGGTAACACAAAGTAAGAGAAAACACTCCGCAGGATTAGTTATCATAGATATCATTAGTCTGAGAGATATGATCCATTGAGAACAACTAACTAGGTCCATCAATAGTTCCCAACATCATAGGTCCTACCATTGCTAACTTGGCCTTGTACAAGGTCTTAAGAACCCAAGTGGAGAGGCCCACCCCTCACCACTACACACAGTCGAGTGAGCACTGCTCCAGACTAAGCACCGCATGCACTATCTATAATGAAATAGAATGGAGGGACCCTCACCATACCACTATCTTGCAGTCAATGGATTAGTAGGTCCTAACAAACCTACTAAACCTCTGCCTCTCTTGTATGGAGTGTCCCACACCTCTCTCCATCAAGGGAGCACTAACTCCAAACCAGGTATCACACATTACAAGTATATGGGGCCACTTCTTATGACTATACTCAACAGACAAAGGATCACTAAATCCAATGGTGGACCTTCTCCCTGCTACTACTCGGAGAAAGGGGATTACTACTCTGTAGGTGATGACCCACACATTGGTACGATAGGGGAATACAACTCAAAGGATAGAGGACCCAAACCATGGTACGATATAAAGGCACAACTCTATCAGCTCAATTACTATAGGGAAACATCACTCTGACATGACAGGGGAGTAGAAACCCTAGGCTAGACGACCCACTCTCAGTTATGAAAAGGGAGTAACAAATATTCTAGAAGAATACGTATGGGGGACTTGCACCCCATGTACGAAAGGGGAGTTATGACTCTAAGGATAGAGGAAATTCACCCTAACACGATTGGGGAGTACCCACTCTATCTATAAATCACATATAAAGGACCTTCACCCTGGTTAAATAGGGGAGTACCGACTCTATCTATCCAACATGTATGAAGGTACCACACCCTAGCTCGGCAGGGGAGAACTATCTCCAACTATACAAATGATACGGGTAAATAGTGACCAAATCCACAAGGGGAGTACCAAACCCTAAAGAACCACCCAAAGGTAAAAAAACCCTTTCCCACAACATGTGGGGTCCCATCCCTACCAAATGAGAGAGGTAAGGGAAACCCACACCCTGATACCATCAGAGAGTACCAGTCCTAACATATATTTTTTACGAACCACACTGATCTACCACATCAATCAAGCGATGCCACACAAGATTCATTCTATAAACATGACACATCATACCTATTTAGAAGAAACAGAGGCCACCAATTCATTATATATGAAAAACTACATAGGATAGGCTACTCAAAATCCTAAATCTGAGTTCCATAGAAAGAGACATGGAAGGAGGAAGATCTCATGAAGATATCAAAGGAGTACACAATGTGCACTAGGGTCCACACAGCGTGTGATCCTTCCCAAGAACCTGGACATGTTATCTATATATATGGTTTTACAATACATTAAGGATTACCTTGCATGTAAATTCCTTATATGCTACGTTTTGCCTCACTCGACACCTGGTCGTGTTCTTATTCCACACGGTTTGACCAACCATGTCCCTTACACACTATGTATCCCATACTACATGGAGTTTTCAGGCTAAATGACCAATTGGCATGCAGTTTCTCCATTACCATGACCAAATAAATATTTCTATGTAAATTGGATATATATTTATACATGACCATGTACTATTACACAGCTATCCCAATCCATTTCCCATGGCCACATGACATGGGGTCACTACATGGAGTGTAACCGCGGTACATGGCGTGGAGTCCCCAAAAGTCTTATTTCCAGAATAGAAAGAGATAAATGGAATGTATAAATATAATAAATTCCTTATACATGGTAATTCCAATAGATAATTAACTTAAAAAATGATCGATTAGACCTGGTTTACATTGAAAATAATAGATCAACCTAGCAGGGATCACTAGCAATTAAAATAGGGCTATACAACCTTTAAATAAAGAAAAAAGAAGGGGGTTAGGGAAAAAAAATCAAATCCTCCTACCTTGAGGGAGAAAAAAATGAATATTCAGGTGTATAATGGTTCCCTTATCATGTTTTTTCTAAATTCGATGATTATCGATGCTAAGAACAGAGACCGACAACACCTCATCGCTTCGATTTAGATGGGTTTCTTCCATCACCAAAGGTTAGAGGAGTGGAGTGGATCCTCTTGTACATTTCATTCTTAACATGTGAGGGGGAGGGGGAATTAGGTTATATTTTAATTAAATTTTAATTTTATTAATAAATCCACCAAATACGCCCCACCAACTTGCCTCCAACCAAAAATCATGATGCAGACAAATTTTGGTCACACCTAGGTTAAACACGATGTTCTGAACTCAACTGTGGTCTTAGATTTCTGATCCGAGGATTTATATAAGAGTTATTCTACATTTCAATAGAAACCAAATGCGTGTGAAAAAAAGTATTTAATATTTTTAAAATCATCTCACTGAGGATATTTGGGACCTAGAATCCCTCACCAACTCAGTGTTAGGCTTCAGAAATATTCTTAGGAATATTCTAAATTCCTACTGAAAAATCCCAAGACACTAAATTCTCCCTACCTTTAAGGATTTTCATCTTTGAAAGTGAAATACTAGGAACAGGGGAAGAAACTGAGCACTCCACTGGTAATCCCATGACAACGAGCTCACCATGGGTTCCTGTGCTACTTCCAAGCATGCACTCAGGGGAACCTCTAAATCCAAACTGCACTCACGTCTAGCTCCAACAAGGTCAACATTATTCAACATGCGGGTACGTGTATCCTCAGCTATGATGGTGGATATAAACCAAGAAACATAGTCTATCTGTAGTCCTAGGGTCTAGAGGTACCTCACCTCGCTAACTTGACATAGATATTGATGAAATACCATAGTTCACATCTACCATTGGATGAACTACACCTCGAACTCCTCAAGTGTCTCGTATTCAATGTTGATTTCGATCATGCGGGGGTACCAAAAAACAAAACAGGGTTGCCCAAGTCTAAACAATATGTCTTTTCGGGATCTTCATCTATAAATCTCTATCTATAATAAATATTATCAAAATAGAAACACTACCCCACCCACTAGTGGAATCCCATCTAAGCATGGATAGTAGGAAACCAATCCATCCTACACAAACATTGTAGGGTATAACTTTTCCACTATAGAATGATTCTAAGAAAGGATCTCCCTTCACCAGGGCTACCAATAAAGGGGTGGGGGGGGGGGGGTGGGGTTTAAATAGAAAAACCCTATTATAAAGGCCATAAACTAATCTGATACAACATCACAAAACCTCACCGTAAAACAAAAGTCTAAGGAACTCGTCCACTACAGCTCAACACTATCCTATTTGGGAGGAACTGACTCAACTGTATGTTTTTTATCACATCAAAAAATTCATCTCAATGGGGGAAGGTGTCCCTCTTCATCATGATTTCAAAGCTACATCAGACCGTGACACATCCTCCTTGAGCTTCTTGCATACAAGATGACTCCATGTAGATAAGGGTAATAAAAAAAAAGGGAACACCAAATTCTCACACCAGGTCTTATGAGGCCTTATTTCATAACCACCAGCACATCACCTAGCCACAAACACACAAGTCAGAGAGACACACTCACCGCACCTCGATACTATCTACTTTGGGTGGTACTGACTCTCCCTCAAAGTTTTACTCTCATCTGAAAAATTAATCTTGGCAGGGGAAAGACCTCTCTTCCTCATTCATTTGAAGCTATGTATAAATACACCAACCCAAGGTTTTATTGATGTCCTGAGTCACCCTGGTTTAACCACTAGCAAGAAGAAAAAAGAAAATAGTACCTCAAAACAGTGTTGAACAATTACAACTGTAGAAAGTATAAAGGACATAGAGTGTACCTCTTTTCATCCTTGTAGCTTCTGTATCAATGCCCTCTACATATTGCAGCTATCCTCACTCACATCCTCTGGCCCCCTGGACTAGCGTGGACCATCTGGGGGTGGTGGTGGCAACACCTCGAACCTCATTCCACTAACTATTTCTCTCCCAACTCCTCTTCCACATCTACAATCTTGTGGAAATCCCTACTCCAAACACTGAAACTTCAAAGGTGGCCCATTGACCAACTCCCTCTTAGCAGCATGACGGGTTGGACAATCTATAGAAAGATGTTCCTAGACTTCTCAAGTGTAACACCACCTCTCCCGTGGCTAACCTGATCCTCAACGTGGCTCCTACGCTACAGGACAATGTGTCTTTGACTGGGATTGGGAATGCCTCATTCACCAAAATCATGTTAACTAACATCTTCTAGTTGTTGTAGATTCCTCAGCCTCATGAACTCCACTATGGTCCACATATACCTATCCCTCTACCAGGAAGATCTCTACTACTATATCTCACTCCAAAATCCTTGCATAAAAGGGAAGGCACAAGGAGACCACACATGTTTGGACGTCTCTGCAGAGGCCCTAATCAAAGGTCCAAGATCTGAATAACATGTCTTGAACCATATAAAGGGAGTAATGTGTCAGGTCTGTGAACCTTGCTGAGTACTCTCCCACACTCATACTACCCTTTCGAAAATGTAGAATCTCCTGGATACCCAATGATATTAATATAGCCGGGTATAAATCTTCCCTGAAGAGTCACTCGAACTCCACCCAAGTAAGCATCACCTCATCAAGGGACTGAGTCACTAGACTCTAACATCCCCTGAACAAACCATGAATAAGGCTCACTACTAGGAAAACCATCTTATCAGAAAGTGTCTTAATGAGTTGGAAAACATGAGTGACTACCTCGATCTAGTCATTAGCTGCTTGGGGGTATGAATCACATCGATGACTTTGAGTTCACTACCTCTAAAACTCGTGCAACACACTCAGTACATGCACATTCTTATCCTGAACTGCCGTCATAACCATCTGCTCAATGGGTGGTAGCTCAACTTGTAGACCACCCAGAGGTAACACCAAAAATTTAGTGCTCGACACTAAAGCCTCATCATGGGGAGGATCATCCCCACAATCTCATTGTAGAACCCTATTAGGATGTCATCGTGGTGGCATCCTGAAACAAAATCAAAATGCGCCATGGTCAAAGAGTATATCTGGAGAGCTGAATCTAGAAGGAAAAGGAAAGACCAAAACCCAGTCATATATAATGGATGCACCTTTATTTTCCTATGACTAATGTCATAATGTACTGAGTCAAAAATAAGGTTTTCATAGTCTCAGTGAGTGGATACGTCGACCGCCGCACCAACACTAGAACCTCTGACCTGAGAGTCGAACTCAAAATATCCTAACATTATCTCTATGAAACCTAATCCAATATCATGAAACTATGATCCCAAAGTGGAACCCATTCTGATACTACTCTTTTATGACCCAACCCGAGGGTTCTTGGGCCATAACTCCCCAATCCCACCTCCAATTAGCCAAGGTATTTCGACTAGAATTGAGAATCCATATTACACAGATGGGAGGTATTTCCCTAAATTACCTATATTCATACACCCAAAAACACCTCGATGAAATAGTGTAGAGATATAAAAAGCTATAAAAGTAAACTGCATGAATACATCTATCCCAGAGTAGAGTAAAATATAAGTAATAAAAGAATAAAATGGAAAAGCACACACCCACCAAAAGAAAACTGTGAAAGTGTCCAACATGATTAGAAGGAGGTGATCACTTCCAAATGAAACTACAGTGCTCCCCATTCCATCTTTGTTAAACACCTCAGTTGGTTTATCTCACTAATATCCGCCTACCTTGACTCCTCTTGGGACTCTGTGGAAAGGCCTATGGTCTTAAAAATACATAACAGATGTGAGAAAAGCTGGTGCAGGGGTGAGTAGAAGATTACTTAGTAGGCGCACCAAAAACCCAAAAGAAAAGGGAGCAACTGAAAGGAAATATTCCGATCGGCCTAGCAAGAGGGAACCCAATTGATAAAATCCATCTTGCACTATCCTCATCTATGCATGACTAGTTAGCTCAGTCCATAAGGGGTGTCAACCAAGACACATGAAAACACTATAAGGAATCATAGAAACACCTATATATA
Source organism: Viscum album (assembly GCA_963277665.1). Lineage (NCBI taxonomy): Eukaryota > Viridiplantae > Streptophyta > Magnoliopsida > Santalales > Viscaceae > Viscum > Viscum album. Next base: position 836,682,515 of record OY728139.1, on the reverse strand, counting down.
CTCATATTCGACTCATTGTCTCATGAGGTTTAGACCTCATAGCCAGTGATATGATTATACTCGAGGCTATAAAGGTAACACAAACTTGGAGAACACACTCCATGAGCTCAGAAATCATAGACAACACCCATTAGAGAGATATGATCCATGGTAAAAAACTCAATAAGTCTAGCTCTAGCTCCCAACACAAGAGGTCCTGTCATCACTCACCTGTTCCCTACGCAAGGATATGATAACCTAAGTGGAGAGGCCTATCCATCACAACTGAACATAGTTGAGGGAGAACTAATCTAGAGTATGAAATCCGTGAAACCTCTCTAATGAAGGATAATGTAGGGACCCACACCGTGACACTTTCATATAGTTGAGGGATTATTATATCCTAAATAACATACGAAACATTGGCTGCTTCTATATGGAGTGGTCCAAACCTCTCTCTGTTGAGGGAGTACATAATCCTATCCAAGTATCAGACATAACTAGTAGAGAATCCCACTCTTAATAACTATACTCAATAGACAAGGGATCACTAACTCCAATGGAAGACCCACTCTGCACTTTTACTTAGATTTGGTGGAGTACTACTCTAAAGGTGAGGACCTGAACCCTGGTACAATAGGGGAGTACAAATCAAAGGATAGAGGACCCACAGCCTGGCACAGTAGGGGGTGACACTCTATAAAGTTAATTAATATGGTGGACCCACACCTTGAAATTATCGAGGAGAACCAACCCTTGGCTTGAGGACCCGCGCCTTTGTATGATAGGGGAGTACCAACTCCGTCGGAAGAATATGTTTGGAGGACCTGCACCCTGGGTACGACATGAGAGTTTTGAATCCAAGGATAAAGGATCTTCACCCTAACATGGTAGGGGAGTACCCAATCAATCTATATGTCACATATAGTGGACTTTTTCCCTGATCCAGTGGGAGAGTATTGACTCTATCCAGCTGATAAGTATGGAGGGCCCGTACCCAGTCTCGGTAGGGGAGCACTATCTCTAACTATATGAACAATAAGGGGAACCCCCACCCTAATCCACCAGGGGATTAACAACCCCAAAGGAACTTACCAAATGTAAAATAACCCATTCCCACAACATGGGGGAGTCCTTTCTCTACCAAATTTGAGTGGTAAAGGAAACCCGTGCCCTGATACCACAAGGGAGTACCGGTCCCAAAATTTATTTTACAAACTACTCTGATCTACCACATCAGTCAAGCAACAATACTCAAGATTCATTCTAAAAACATGAAACATCATACTTTTTATGGAAAAATGGTGTACACCATCATGTTCTACATGGAAAATGACTTAGGATAGGCTAATCACAAGCATAAGTTTGAGTTCTAGAGAAGGTGATACAGAAGGTGGAAGATCTCAAGAAGATTTCAAAGGAGTAAACAACGTGAATTGGGGTCCACACAACATGTGATCCCACATGATAACCTAGAGTGTATCCTTTCCACATTATTTTCTAAGACATGTAGGGTTATAATAAATTTACATCCCATACATGATGTGTTCCACTTCACCTGGCCCTTGACGATGTTCTTCTTCCACACGGCCTAGCCAGCCATGTCTAGAACCTCATGTCTGTGTACTTTGGACATGTAGTTAAACATGACCACATACTGTTACATGAATATCCCAAGAGATTTCCCATGGCCAAACAACATGGGGTCACTACACATCATGTAACCCAGGTAAATTGCGTGTAGTCTCCAAAAGTCTACTTCCCCGAATAGGAAGGGTTACACGACATGTCTCACGTGACTAAACATCATGTGTATAGTAATTATAGTTGTTAATAACCTTCGAAAACATCCGATTCACCACATTTTACCCAAAACCAATAGATCAATCAGGATTGGATCGATAGAAATTGTAATAGGTATCTACAACCTTATAATAAAGAAAAACGAAGGGGATCAAGACTAAAACTCAAAAACCCCAACCAAGAGGGTGAAACGCCGAAGATTAAATTGTATAATGATTATAGAATCACGATTCTCCTAAATCTGATGATGATTAGGGCCAATAATGGTGATCAATAACACCTCATCACTTCGATTTCTCTTGGTTTCATCATCCACCAAAGGGGAGAGGAGGGGGGTGTCTCCTCTTAGATGTTGTGCACCCAACATGGGATGGGAAGTGTGAATTTTCTTATATTTTAATTAAATTTTCATTTAATTAATAAATCCACTACATTCGCCCCACCAAATCGCCTCCGACCAATACTCTCAGTGTGGATAACATTCGGTCATGCCAAGGATAAACATGACATTCTAAACTCAACCACAACCTCATATTTCTGATCCAAGACTCCACCCAAGAGTTATTCGACATTTAAAAATAAACTACCTGTGCGTGATAAAATATATTTTATATTTTTAAAATCACCACACCAAGGCTCTATGGGCCCCAAACTCTCTCACTGACTCAGTTCCTGGCTTTAGAAATATTATTACAAATATTCCAAAGTCCTATAGGCCAATCCCGAGTCACTACACTTAAAATACTATGAAAATACATACATTACTATATGTTTCCAATTCTTTTACGCCAGGGCGCATGCGCATCCGTCACGCGGGGGAGGATGCGCGGCTTGAGGCCCCGCATTCCCACTTTCCAACAGCGGGCGACATTCGTTCCTTGTTCAGGGACGTTTTCTCCTTGATCGAAACCGGGATGATGGGATGTCAGTTCTTCCTTCCGTGGATTCCTCCTCGGAGCTCTTCACCTGTTCCGGGTCTCCCTCATAGATTTAATATGGGTTCGTGAAGCTCGTTCCCGGTGCCATATCTGCATGGACGCCAGTTAATTATGATGCTTCTATCGAGATGCTCCAAGGGGTCTGGTCAGTGCAGCAACCTTCAGTGAGGAGAATGGTCACGCTGGGGTGTTGTTTGTGCACCTTGACGCTGGGGAATTGGCATATCTGTCTTCTTTCCCTTATTATAGGGCTTCTTGAGGGCGCAGAAGCCCGAGGCATCCCACATAGAACACGGGGAATTGTGTACCATCTGAGGTTTTCCTCAGCTTCCCATGTTTAACACGGGGTATGCCGCGAGTGTAATGTCTGGCGGAGATGGATTGGACTGATCGGAACACTGAGAGTGGATCAGATTGAAGGACCCCCTAGGGGGAACACCGATGTTGGGGCCAGCATGTGGGCGGCTTCCCAGATACTGTGGAGTGGAATGAGGTGGCATGATCCCACCGGGATGTGGCGGCCCATGTAAGGATCATGATGGGTGATGGAGTGACGGGCTTGAAACTCATGGAGGCTTCCTACGTATCCCCATGGCAGGGAATCAAAGTCCGCGTAGTTCAGTGATACGGTGGGACACCTGAAGAGGCAGCCCGTGAGAATGAACGCATGGATAGGAGCCTGGAGGAAGTAAGATCTCCGGGCTAGAGAATGAGCTTCCCGAGGCACGTGGGCTCGAGGGAGAGGCCAGGATGAGACGTGGGTGTGAGGTATGGGTATTATACTCTGAGGTGGCCTATGATGCTGGGTATGGGGCTTACGCTCTCAGGCGGCCCATAACGGTGGTTGTGAACCGATGCGGAGGGGTCGGAAAAACTGAGTGATGGGCTTGAACCTCGTGGAGGCTTCCTACGTAGTATGCGTTAGCACAGATCAAAGTCCACGTAGTTCGGGGCATAATGTTTAACGTTATGCGGGACGATGGCATACAGTTTAATGTCATGTGGGATGAGGGCATACAGTTTAACGTCATGCGGGACGAGGGCATATAGTTTAACGTCATGCGGGATAAGAAATTTTGGGCTTACGCTTTGAGGAAGCCCAAAGTGTTTGGAGAACTGATGTGAAGAAGTTGGAACGACCGGGAGGTGGGATTGAACCTCATGGAGGCTTCCTACGTACCCTGCATTGGCATGGATAAAAGTCCACGTAGTTCGCTGGGATGGGGATTATGCTCTGAGGTAGCCCATAAGAGAATGTCATGGTCGATGCTCACTCTAAGCCCACGCGAGTCATGATCGGTGTGAGAAACAAGAGGCGGCAAGGACCAGACGATCACGTCGCAAAGGGTGCGTCCGTGAGAAGCGGAAAGGGGCTTACACGTTAAGCGACCCAAAGAGGAAACAGGGGATTACGCGTGGTTAGCGGCCCTTGGTGCTGGGGCTTACTCCAGGATGGAGGCCCGTGGTGTGGAAAAGCGCAGAGGGAGAGGTATTTGGGACCGAACAGAGGAGATGCCTCATTCCCTATCACGCCCTCCACTGGCCTTGACAGTGGGGAAGTACGGAGGTGCATGGGTGCAACCTTCCGCAAGAGAGTCTAGGGGATTACGCTCTGAGGTATCCCTTCCCCCGTGGACAAACGCCACTCCAAAAGGAGGAAATCATTCCATACGAGGGAGACTACATTCCTGTGGAGATGAGAGGCGTAAAGAATGTCCGAGATGGGGGGACCTTGCGTGCGAGGCATGAGGTCGGACCACAGTTTATCGTCATGTGTTAAGGACGAGGTGCTTGACAGTTTAATGTCCTGCAGCTCAGATGAGGTGGGTTCGCTCCACACCCCTAGGGCTTACATTCCCAACACCCACTACCCCTTGTGAGAGGGAAGGCATCAGCAAGGCCATGGTGAAGGGGGGACGCAGGGTGAACCATCAAGGGGTCCACGTTTGTGTGGCTATGGTGGATGGGGCTTACGCATGGAAGCTGCCCAGGTGCCACTAAGGATTGGCAGCGATGGATGGGGCTTACACGTGGAAGCAACCCGTAATGTCTTCCTCATGTCTGGCCATGAGGGCATCCCAACTCACTGGTGGGTTGAGGTATGCACCTCTGCGCTAGTGCATAGGAGGGATAATGCCAAGGGAATTGGAATTGGCCTGAACAAATGGATATGAAAAGTGTGAATCACATGCCTGAAATTCAGAATGCAATGAGAGTGGCGTGGCAATAGAGGATAACTGCTGACCATGTTCGCAAAACAACATCCTGTCGAGTTAGCCTAAAATGGGGACAAACAAATGAGGGGTCGACTACTGACCGTGTTCGAAACACAGGACCTGACTCAAAGTGTCGCCCAAAGTCTTCCTGGGCGTTGGCCCAGGACGGTTGGTGAACCGATGCGGCATGTGACCAGACCGTTAGGGGGTCCCTCCAGACTTGGAAGTGGATGCAGATCCGAAAGGACATACAAAGCGTGAGGTGGAGTGATGGAATGTTTGAACGGATTCCAATGCTCTTGAAACTATTCCACTATAATCATGGCATTAGGCATCTTATTCTTGTCACATAAGGCATCTCTCATTTGGAACAAGAGGCATTATATTAATGAATGATAGGGCATTCTACTTAGGGAATTGATGATGAGAATCTCAACTCACGACATAGGAAACAGACCAAGAGGAATATGTCAGCTCAAGGTGTTTCATAGTGTGTGGAGGAGTATCTCAAATCATGGTATTCCCTAGGTGGAATGTGGGTGCGCAATGGAAAATCCCAACATCCTGGCCCGAGAAGTTCGTGGTGCGAGCGGGGGCGCGTGGGAGCAGCCCCCCCCGGTATGGACCATCGGGTGCGAGCCTGTATACTGTTGCGCATAATAGGAGTGACACACAACACAGGTTGCGCGCTATAAAGAGGCGTTGCACAAAATTGAGGCTACTGCGTGGAAAACACCAGGTCAGCACGCAATTCAGGGATGCACGCGAAAAAGGCCGGGCCGACGCACAAAGGAAGGGATTGCATGCAAAAGAAGGAATTACGCACAATGGAAGGGGTGTGCATGAAAAGGAAGGATTGCACGCAACTTGGTTGGCCTGCACGCAAATGACGGAATTGCAGGTAAGGGGCAGACCTCAAAGGGGTTGGAGTTTAGTCTAATCCATGGGGATCTCGTGCAAAGGCGGATCCTAGGGCGACTTGGCGTGGAAAAGAACCATAACTCAAGGCCATATTGCGCGCGCAGGAGACAGTCTGAATTCCTCAACCCCAAAATGGTTGAGGTCACCTTCTATTTATAGTCATTCTCCATCGCGAAAATAGGGCGGCGCGTGAAATCTTTCGCGCCAGGACCCGTCGGCGGGCAAGGCTTCCCCGCGCGGAACCGGGTGTGCAAAATTGCGCGCCACGCCTGTGATTTTTCGCAAATCCTGGGAGGCCTTCGTGTGAACAATTTTTTTTCACGTGGGTGTAGTTTAATTTTGCGCACCACTTCCAGGTCCTCCGGACCGAGCCTCTGAGTCCGAATATGACTTCGCTCCATCCGTTCGAAACTTCATCTAGGAGTTACGCACTTTTTCGGCATCTACACTATAGAACTATGTTTATTCAGAGCTACCCTTTTTCAGTGCTAAAAATGTACTAATAATAAGGTACCTTTTTTTTATCAGAAATAAAGGTATCACTTTATCACTGATTTTATTAATTCTATTAAAGGTGTGTTCCATAGTAGTGAAAATGTAATTTTTGGCATTGATAAAAGATATAGTTCATAGAAAAAACATTATATACCATTAAATATAATATTGTGGTGTATAATTATATTTATTTTCATATATATATATATGTAATATTTTATTAAATATGATCTATATAACACTAAATATACATCTAAACTTAATATGTAATAGATTTAGTGAAAAATGGTATAAAAAATAATTAAAAGTTAATATTAATGAAAAAATTTCTAATTAGTATCGAGTAATAGAAATTTAATAATAATTTAGTGATATAAAAAATTAATAAACTAATTAATATCTTAAGATAATATAAAAACTTTATTTGAATAACAAACAACCATAAATTTTGATTCGGGTGTTTGTTTGGGCTCCATGAGTTATCAAATAAAATACTGTGAATAAATATACAATATTCAATATTGGTTTTACCTTATTACATATTTTTTCTTAGTCATAAAGTACTATAAGTCCATCAAAACTATGTTTTTATTTTGTATACACTAATTCTTGAACATTTGATGGAATTTTAGTTTTATTTAAGAGGGTCTTCTTATCTTATTTGGTGGAGACTAAATCTATTCTTTGACAATACATTCATAAAGATATTTTGGTGTTGAAATTTTATCATTTTTAATAATTTAGTGTTATTTATTATTAAATGTAGATATAAATATACAAATTTACATATGTTGACATTTTAAAAAATTAATTATATAAATAAATATTAGAACATATTTACATATAAAATAAATTTTTAAATATATTAACCTTATGGGAATAAAAAATTAATATCCATATAATTTAAAATAAAATTTTATCCATTTTATTTACCCAATATAAATGTATGAACATGTATATATCAATACAAATGCATATATATAAATTTCCATCTCTGTGTGTTTGTATTAATAAACCGGTATATATATATTATAGTATATATATATATATATTTAAATAACTATATATTTCAAAAAATATATAAATATCTATAAATATATGAATATATGACAAGTAAAATCCTCTAGGAAGGTATTAAGAGTGTTTGTTGAGGTTGTTGCAGGTAGGGGTTCATATCTCACCTAGTTCGAATTAAATAAAGATTTTTGGGATGAGGTCATGTATGTGGTGGGATTGAGGGGGTGGGGTCGCAAGCACATGGTTCTTTGGGTCACTTGTGTGGTGTCATTGAGGGGGTGGGTTCCATGTATAGTCAGACTAAATGATTTTTTCAATATTTTTTTTAAAATATTATGAAAACATTTTATTAGTAATAAAACAAGCTCTAATAAAGGTTACCTTAATCAATAATAAAAAACTAAGGTAAAATTGAATTTTATTATTGATGAAAAATAATTTATAAGCCTTCAAATCCTCCAACTTGAAAATCAAAAATGTTTCAAGTATGTGGCTTTGAAAGATTTTAAAATATAACTATAAGACAAATATAAATGAAACATAAAACATGGATTAAACATATAAGAAATAGGTAATATTTAATTAATTAATTATTAATATAATTATTAATTGTATAACAATCAATTGGTTAATTATTAATATAATTATTAATTATTAATTATTAATTATATAATTAAATATTTAATTAGTAATATCATTATTAATTTTATAATAATTAATTAGTAATATAATTATCAATTATATAAATATTAATTAGTTAACCAATAATTATTAATTATTAATTATATAATTATTAATTATATAATAACTAGTTAATTAGTAAAAGGTTACCTTTATTAGAGATTTTTTTAGGTGAAAGGAGGCAGTGGGCCTACGGCCTTTCAAGCATATTTTAAAAAAAATTAAACCTAGACATATTTAAAAGAACAAAAACACATAAAAAAATCTTAAAATTCTACATCGGTGATGTGGGTGATGAATGATAATGTCGAAACTATGATGTTTGTTGAAGAGGGTGGGATCTAATGAATAAAATGGGATTATCGTTTCCATAAAAAATGTGGATGAAAAATAATTTATAAGCCTTCAAATCCACCAACTTGAAAATCAAAAATGTTTCAAGTATGTGGCTTTGAAAGATTTTAAAATATAACTATAAGACAAATATAAATGAAACTTAAAACATGGATTAAACATATAAGAAATAGTTAATATTTAATTAATTAATTATTAATATAATTATTAATTGTATAACAATCAATTGGTTAATTATTAATATAATTATTAATTATTAATTATTAATTATATAATTAAATATTTAATTAGTAATATCATTATTAATTTTATAATAATTAATTAGTAATATAATTATCAATTATATAAATATTAATTAGTTAACCAATAATTATTAATTATTAATTATATAATTATTAATTATATAATAACTAGTTAATTAGTAAAAGGTTACCTTTATTAGAGCTTGTTTTAGGTGAAAGGAGGGAGTGGGCCTACGACCTTTCAAGCATATTTTAAAAAAAATTAAACCTAGACATATTTAAAAGAACAAAAAACACATAAAAAAATCTTAAAATTCTACATCGGTGATGTGGCTGATCAATGATAATGTCAAAACTATGATGTTTGTTGAAGAGGGTGGGATCTAATGAATAAGATGGGATTATCGTTTCCATAAATTTAACAAAACCATCTAAAATCATGCAGGGTGACAGGTGCACACGTGAACTCATGGAAATAGATGGTTTTGTTAAATTTATGGAAACGATAATCCCATTTTATTCATTAGATCCCACCCTCTTCAACAAACATTATAGTTTCGACATTATCATTGATCACCCACATCACTGATGTAGAATTTTAAGATTTTTTTATGTGTTTTTGTTCTTTTAAATATGTCTAGGTTTAATTTATTTTAAAATATGCTTGAAAGGCCGTAGGCCCACTCCCTCCTTTCACCTAAAACATTTTATTTACTACTTTCAATATTATTTTTATATATTTAAAATTTTTATTTTTATTTTGTTTTGTTTTGTTTATATATATATATAACAATTTTTCAGGAGAATTTGTCTACTATTTAATATCCAGCAGTACCGCCATTACAACAATCTAGATTTGGACATAAAACCTCACTCATGGCTCCCTTTTATAAGAGGGCTTGCCCTGAAAATCATTCTACATTTCTGATGTGGGATTCAGGTTCTACCTTTCCTACACAGAACATTCTGCATTTCCGATGTGGGATTCAGAAATGTTTCAAGTACATGGCTTTGAAAGAGTATAAAATATAAACTATAAGACTAATATAAATGAAAATTAAAAAATGGATTAAGAATATAAGAAATAGTTGGAAATAATTTTTTTTGTAACAAATGTTGATGAGAAATAATTTATAAGCATTCAAAGCGACCTACTTGAAACTTAAAAAAGTTTCAAGTATATGACTTTGAAATCCTAAAAAATATTATTTATAAGACCAATATAAATGAAAAATAAAACATGAATTAAACATAAAATAAATAGTTTGAAATAAAAATAATTTCATAAAAAATGTTGATGAAAAATAATTTATAAGTTTTCAATGCCACCAACTTGAAACTTAAAAATGTTTCGAGTATGTGACTTTGAAAGCCTATAAAATATAAACTATAAAACCGATATAAATGAAAATTAAAACAATGATTAAAAATATAAGGAATAGTTGAAACTAAAAATAATTTTATAAAAAATGTGGATGAAAAATAATTTATAAGCCTTCAAATCCACCAACTTGAAAATCAAAAATGTTTCAAGTATGTGGCTTTGAAAGATTTTAAAATTTAACTATAAGACAAATATAAATGAAACTTAAAACATGGATTAAACAAATAAGAAATAGTTAATATTTAATTAATTAATTATTAATATAATTATTAATTGTATAAAAATCAATTGGTTAATTATTAATATAATTATTAATTATTAATTATTAATTATATAATTAAATATTTAATTAGTAATATCATTATTAATTTTATAATAATTAATTAGTAATATAATTATCAATTATATAAATATTAATTAGTTAACCAATAATTATTAATTATTAATTATATAATTATTAATTATATAATAACTAGTTAATTAGTAAAATATTTTTTAATTATAATAATTACTTAATTGTAAATTATAAAATAATTAGTTTCTTATATAATGGAAATTAATAATTATTAATTAATAATTAGAAGTATAATTATTAATTATATAATAATTAATTAGTTAATTAGTAATATAATGATCATTATTAATAATTAATAATTATTATATTACTAATTAAATAATTAATTATTAATAATTCTTATATTATTAGTTATTAAATATATTATAATTAGTTAATTAGTAATATAATTTTAAATTATAACAATTAAATAATTATTGATTATTAATTATTAATTAGCATAATAATTATTAATTATATAACAATTAATTATTTAATTTGTAATATATTAATTATGAATTATTAATTATTAATTTGTAATTAGTAATATTAAGAATTAAAAATTAAAAATTAAAAATTATGAATAATTATTATATTACTAATTAAATAATTAATTATTAATAATTATTAATAATTATTATAATAGAAATAAACTAATTAGTTATTATATTAGTAATAAATTATATTAATTATTAATTATTAATTAACTAATTATTATAATTAAAAATTATAAGACTAATTAAATAATTATCATATAACTAATAATTAATAATATAAGAATTATTAGTAATTAATTAGTTAATTAGTAATATAATAATTATTAATAATTATTAATTAATTATTAATATTAATAATTACTAATTAATTATTAATAATTAATAATTTTTATATTACTAATTAAATAATTAATTATTGTATAATTTATAATAATATAATTAATAATTCTATAATTAATAATTTTATAATTAGTAATTATATAATTAATAATTATATTAATAATTAATAATTAGTAATTATATTAATAATTAATAATTAATAATTTATAATATCTAATTAATATTTATCTAATTATTAGAGTTAAAAATTATATTACTAATTGACTAATTATTATATAATTAATAATTATATAACTAATAATTAATAATTAAAAATTAAAAATTAAAAATTAAAAATTAACTAATTAATAATTATATAATTAATAATTATATAATTAATAGTTATATTACTAATTAATCCCTATATTATTAGTAATGATATTAAAAATTAACTAATTAATTATATAATAAATAATTAAAACTTAATAATTATATTACTAATTAACCAATTAATTATTATATAATTAATTATTATATAATTAATAATTATATAATTAATAATTATATTACTAATAATTATATTACTAATTGACTAGTTAATTATTAACCATTCCCTATTTATATTTAATCAATGTTTTAAGTTTCATATATATTCATCTTATAGTTTATATTTTATAGTATTTGAAAGCCACATACTTGGAAACACTTTTATGTTTCAAGTAGGTGGGTTTAAAAGTTTATAAATTATTTTCCATCAATAATTTTTATGAAATTATTTTTATTTTTAACTATTTCTTATATTTTCAATCCATTTTTTAATTTTTATTTATATTGGTCTTATAGTTTATATTTTATAGGCTTTCAAAGTCACATACTTGAAACATTTTTAGGTTTCAAGTAGGTGGCTTTGAAAGCTGATAAATTATTTTTATCAACATTTTTTATGAAATTATTTTTATTTTTGACAATTTCTTATTTTTTTAATCCATGTTTTAATTTTCATTTATATTGGTCTTGTAGTTTATATTTTATAGGCTTTCAAAGTCGAATACTTGATATATTTTTAAGTTTCAAGTAGGTATCTTTGAAAGCTTATAAATTATTTCTCATCAACATTTGTTACAAAATTCTTTTTATTTTCAACTATTTATTATATGTTTAATCCATATTTTAAGTTTTAATTATGTTTGTCTTATAGTTTATATTTTATATTCTTTCAAAGCCACATACTTGAAACATTTCTGAATACCACATTAGAAATGCACAATGATTTCCAGGGCAAGCCCTCTTATAAAAGGGAGCTCTGTGTGAGAGTTTCTGTCAGAATCTAGACTACTGTAATGGAAGTACTGCTGGGTATTAAATAGTAGATAAATTCGGATTTTTTTTAATTTATATATATATATATATAAATAAAACAAAATAAAAATAAAAAATTTTAATATATTAAAAATAATATTTAAAATAGTTTTTTTTGTTTTAGGTGAAAGGTAGCAGTGAATTTTCCATCTTTCAGCTTAACCAAAGGGAAACAGTGCACATACTTCCTTTGGATATAAACTGAAAGGTGGTAGCAGCGCTTCCTCCTTTGAAGCATATTTAAAAAAAATTTAAACTTGGACATATTTAAAAAAATAAAATAAAAAACACATAAAAAACTCAGAATATTCATCCCTAGCCATCCCAAGTCATCGAATAATCAAGAATTAAACCCCCAAAATTGTTGGCCATGTTGGACTGAAAAATATATGTACTCCTCATGATCACGGTGAACCCTATTTCATACAAGGGCTTCACAAATGAGTATATTTAATTTTTTAAATACATGAAAGCTCACTGGCTACCTGTAGGCTCATACAGGGTGTGAAAGGCTTGGCATTTTTGGTTTTCTTTACATGATATTTGTTACAGACAGACCCACATAGGTTAAAACCTATGCGGTCTTGGCCTACCCCACCCCTCCTCATCCATTTCACATACTAATTGTTGAAGTATGGGAGATGGTTGTTGGCTCTAATCTTGATGCCTTTGTTCTGAAGTATTCTAATTTCGTGCAAGTAGTTTTCGATGGTGTGGGTGTTTTAGTTGATTCTTTAAGGATTTTATTAGGTTATTCTGTTAACCCTTAGAACATCTAGGACCCACTGATACATATAATCGGGTTAAAAAATCACTATGATAAATTTGTAATGTCTATGATAAGAAGAGAAAATAACTTTCTTATTCAATCAAACCACTGGAATCATAAAAAAATAGAAAAGAAAGAATAGCGAAGAACACAAGATTTAACATGATTCGGATCAGCGTGATCCTAGGTGCTCGACGAGAACACCACCAAGGTCAGTAATTTTATTACTAATCAAAATGAAGAAAATAAATACAGACTCAAAGTATAAAGAAGATAACCAGAGTAACTATTTGAGGAGGCCGACCTTGTTGAACTAGGTGGAGGTGATGGAACCCATTATGTAGAGTCAACATTGTCTACTCCTAGATGGACTCACACACACACACCCACCCAAATAGAGTTACAATCATGAATAAAGGAATTAATCATATATAGATACATGAATGATATACTAAAATCTGGTTATGATGAAAGGAAGTTAAGATATGTAACCTTCTTTGGTGCATAGTCATCCTAGACCCAAGATCGAGTCGATCACCACTGAATCTCAACCAGATCAAAACTCAGGTTCCAGGAGGTGACATGAACATTATGGAGGGGTGTGAAAGTGGTCAAAGAACCATTTTTCTCCCTCTGCTTCTTTGAGACCCTATCTGCACAATGAAAGAAACTCACACTTGGAGCTCATGTGCCAACTAGATGAAAATCCAAAATCCAAAAAGGTTGAACCACCTCAAATATAAGCATGAAGTGGAAAAGTGTTGGCGTTCTAGGAAATCGTTAGACGGTAGTGTCAGGTTCATGGGTTGAAAGCCATGTGGATGACCTATATATCATAGGAGGTTCTACTAATAGGAGGAGGCTCAGCTGGTAGAAAAAATGGCATCGTTCCATTGGAACAAAAGGCAAGGAACCTGGTCACGTTCAAGGAAAACAAGTACAATCGGGAGCACCCACATCTATTGGATCACTATTGATCAACAGTCTAGATGAAAAGAATCACATGTAAAGAAAAAAGAAGCATGTAAATAGAATAAAAGAAACCACATAAATAGTGGCAATGTAGTTATACCCCCATGAAACCATGAATCACATAACATCAAATATGAGAAAATAATTATAGTAAAATTAGAGGAATTAAATTGCAACATACACAGGGGCATAAAAAACATATTTTGGAAGTGTAGGGTCAAATATTTGGGGATACCAAGTTAGTTATTCTAAGAGATAATTAACAATGTTTTGTGAAAAAATTGGGTATTTAGGATACTATTAATGGAATTAGGTCTTATAAGCAAAAGAATATTCTAGGATCGAATGATACTCTCTATAAGGATGGCTTAGAACTTCTTATTCATGGTGGATATAATACTTTTAATACATAAGAACATATAATTTTAAACCTTAGGACCAATCAAGATTATAATTTAGGCTTATTATTTGATCATGATGGTTTCTCTTTGGTGTTGGTAGATTATCTTCATTAAGAGTAGTCTTATAAAAGGGTTCAGTCCGACTCCTCTTTGTAAGATCTATGTATTAATGTTAATCTGACTTGGGAATACTTCAATGTTGTTCCTTACAGTGATATGAATTCTTATCTTGAATCTCAGCTGATTTTTTTCCAGGATAGAATAACCATTAGAGAAGATGGTTCTCGGTCTTTACTTGTGAAAAACCCTTAAAATGTTCCTAGAAAACAAAAACTAATTATCACTAGGCTATCAAAGATGTGAGGAATTCTTCATTAATCATTGGTATGTTGGGAGATGCATTAGATATTTATGATGATGATATGGCATTGAGTCAAAAAACTACTTATATGGATGTGGATATAAAAGGAAAAAATATAAATTATGTTTGATTTTGGGCTGCTCCTATGATGAAGCATATATCTAGGAAGGACTATTCCATGTTAAAACCTATCATTAAAGAGAATGGTATAAACTGATATTTTTAGCTCTTCAATTTTTGATTTTGATCAGTCTGAGGACTATGAGTACTGAAATATGCTTGATTACTATATTGTTTTCATGTTTTATTCTCATTACTGGTTTCTTATCTCTTATTACGAGGGAAGATTTACATTTTCTGACTCCATCCTCACTTGACACGTTATTTTTTCTTTCTCTAATAAAGGGGTTCAGGCCCTAGATTATTTCATATTAGAATATTAATTCTTGTATTACCATTTTATGATTAGATAAAATAATTTCATTTTAAAAAACATGGCCCCCTGAAATCTAATTATCAGATCACCTATTATCAACAGATAAAGTGTAGGACTGCACATGCTTCAGGGTGTTGTTCCTAATTATTTTTTTGGTGTACATGCCGCTATGGAGAATAAGAATTGGAATTTTAGGTTACAAAGTTGTTTTATATTTTGTTATGTTCTATTTTTGGGTCATTGTATACAATTATGGATTTTTTATTTTGATACACAGTATAAGCTATACTGTTTTTGATAGTTTTGTAAAATTATATATAAATAGGTATCCATGGGCCTAGTTTTTTATCATTAAAAACATAAAATACATTTCTAGTTGGTTAGTTTTTTGGAAAGTTTGTATTATTCTATAGATATGGTGAATTAGTTTTGAATATTTGGAGAAGCAATTTATATGATCTAATTATGCATCATAGTGGCGTTCTTTCTTCAAAACCACATTATGATTTTTTTTTTATTTTTTCATATTCATTTGATCTATTTTTTCTATGTATTATTGTATTTTCTCAAAATTGTGAACATATTAATATATATTCAGTGGAATCCCTTGTGATAAATATTATTCAATACAATACATATGTATGTCTACAATACATATAGCACAATAATGTTCATATGAGAAGAATCTATTAGGAGTAAAATCTATATGAGTATAATACAATGAAATATAGTGCAATAAACTTTATCTATATAAGTAGAATCCATTATGCAATACAGTATAAAGATAAACATATACATGCATATATATGTGTGTGTGTAATGAATTATAATAAGATTTTATAACACTATTTTTATTATTATTATTATCAAATTTACTAAATATGTATTTAATAATAATAATATTATTATTTAAAACATTTTACTCAAATCATTTTTTTATAAATATAGTATATACAACCTATAAAAAACATTACACTTTAAATCTATAGTGCCAATATGTTAGTATATATAAAATATTTATTATGTTTGTTTGATTCTGATTTTATTAATATCATATGACACTACAAACTATTATTATTTACTATGATTTTAATTATATAATATCCCATTTAATTCATAAAAATTATTTTCAGGATGATTCATTAAAGAATATGATTTCATTCATAATAAAAATATGAATGATTTTGAAGGAATTTATAATAATAATTATAAAACTTATGAAAACAAAATGTAATAGAAAATATTATAAAACCTATAAAAATAATTATGAGAATTTTATTCCCACATTTTAAAGTGTAGGGATTTATGTTTTACTACATCGCATTTCTTGGGGCTACATGGCGCCTCCCCCACCCTTTACTCACATGACCCTACCCATCGTAACATCATTATATATTTATTAGATATATTTATTTAAAGATTTTTTGACAAGATATCATATATTAAATATACTATACACATTTTTTAGAATTTTTTCTTGTAATTAATTTTATTATCCATTATATATAATATAGGATGTGACTTCCCACACACTCATCTCCACCATACCATTATCCAACCACATATCATACCCTTCACATCTAAAAAATTCCATTTTCGTTTCTTACATCTTCTCACCCCTAATTATCCATACCATCCATTACCTAATCACATCCATGAATCCTCTTAAAATATCCTACTTTATCTCTCTATCTACACCTATGACTCATTCTCCCCATCATCTTTGCCTCTTAACCCCTCATTACCTTTGTCATCCCGTCTCCACCACATCTCCTCTAACACCACACTATGATTGTATTAGCCACATATTACATCCTCCATCATTTCCCTCACAACTTTGATCCCTTTCCATCCATCATGATTTATATAACCTTATCTTCATCTCTATATTCACTGTATATCCAATTTCTTATCTATTTACTTTATTTTCTCTCCTTTCCACTCTAGATAGTCTTTCTTGATTTCTGACTCCAATTAGTAATTTAGGTCACACATTTTCACTTATCTCGATTAGTGGAATCATCTTCATTTTCCTCTATAGAACTATCATGTCACTTATCACTACCATATTCAGCCACTCCCCATAGCCTAATGGATTTACAATAAGGTATTCTTTATTATTTATTCTATCTAATAACCTCACCTCTACCACAATCGATAGTTGGTTGGAAAAACTTGATATTGAAAATGAACATTTTGGGATAGATAGGTATAATTCTATCTTCCAAGTATCTAATAATTCCAAATCTCCATACTCCACGACCACTATCTTGAAGGTATAAACTTTTGAAAAAAATTAGATTCTTCAAATAATTTTTCCCATCATTATTACATCATAATTTTCGTGGTTATGATCACTGTTAATATTTTTCTATACATACTTCCTTCTAATTTAGATTTATATCTTTAATTTTCCTTTTTGAAATTTAAATTTAATTCATCAGAAATAATGACTCAATAGAATTTGAATCTATTAGTTTCTTAACATGATGCTCTATTTAATAATTATCACACACTTTTTGTTGTTAATATGATTTATGAGTTGTGATTAATAATGGATGATTTCTATTATTTCTTGATTTTTTGGTTAGTTTTTGTTTTTATAATAGCATGATTAATATGCATCAAGTTTAAATAATAGATACAATGATAGATTTTCATAAAACAAGGGGTGATAATTTTGTGAAAGCCTATAAAATTTAGTGGCGTGTTTGAAAAATTAAAGTTTATGTAATGTATGAATTATTTCTCTCATTAATTTGGATTAATTTGTTTGTTGTTCATTTTTTTATCCTAAGGACCTGATTTTAGATTTTAAATTACATGTTATGGAATCAAGAATATCGTAGCCACATTTATATATTAATGTAATTATATTTCAGTATTATTTTCGTTACAACTATTTAAGAATTGCTTCCTTACACTGTGAATGTTTGGATACTTTAAAAATGATAAAAGATAAGTAGTTATACACATAAAAGTTAATTAAAACTAGAGATATATAAATTGAGAAGTATTATGTTATCCAATTTATCACTAAGATGATTTTAGGTTATTTCACTATTGGTTGGAGAGACTGTGGATACAATTACAATGATTAGACCTACTAAATCATTGATCTTGATCTACAAAAACTATTCGTGTAATTTCCATATTCACCTAATTATGTATTTGATACTAATTGTAACTAAATTTTATTTCATTACCTTTACTCTCATTAGGGTTTTTCATACCTAATTTTTATTTTAAAGGTATCAATTTAATCAAAGTGACCCCACCTAATCTAATATCCTCAAACTTCATGTGTATTTTCTATCCAAATAAAATATTTTTAAATTTCATCAATTTTTTTGAAAAAACGAATAAAATGTTTTATTCATTTCAAATTACATTATTTCTATAGAATTAATTATTATTATAAAAATTTTTACTCATTTTTATCATTTAATATTCCATATTAGTAGTTTTATGAGACTTAGTTTTTTCCCATTATATTTTCGTATACTCTATGTTTTATCATTCCAACATACTTCCCATTATTATTTACATTACTAATTTTGAATTATAGTAAATAATTCTACACTTGTATCAGGGTTATGAATAAAAGATTTTGACTTCAAAGGGTTTCACTACAATAAAATATGTCAACCAATGACAACTCACCCCATTTGATAGCCAAAAACACTATTGACACAGTCACAATGCCTAGACCTATCAAATATCTGATCCCAATTTATAACAATAGTTCTTTTAATTTTACTATTAAAATATTTGAGGTTTTGATAATTCATTTTCCCCTTTTTGAAATCCATTACCTTCACTCACATTAAGGTTTTCCGTACCCATTTTTTTTACTTTGAAGGCATCATGTTTTTCAAAGCAGCATCACCTAATCCTAGATCCACAGTCTTTAAGTACTTTTTATTTATAAATTTCATTGCATCACTTGATATATGAATTTTTTTTCATATAATTAACCAATTCACCTATTTATGGATTTGATACTTCATTTTAACCCTGTTAGATTTCACTACTTATACTCGCATAAGGGTTTTACATACCTAATTTTGACATTGAAGGAATCAAGTTGTTCAAAGCAAAATCATATATTCCCATATCCTTGAACTTTAGTAACCTTTTATTTTCATATAAAACATTTCTAATTTTCAGAGTTCCTGTAAAAAAACACCTAAAATATTTTATTCATTTCAAATTACATTTTTATATAGAATTAATTCTTTCTGACCAAGATTTTAGTCGCCTTGTTTTATTTAATTTATCATGTTATTAGTATTTTGATATTTAGTTGTTCACCATTCTATTTTACCATAATCCATGTTTCATATTTATGGCATATTTCCTATTATTATTTATATTAGTGACTTTGACTTATAATAACTAAATTTTCAGTCGTATTAGGGTCATACATAACTAGTTTCAACTTCTTAGGGTTTCAGTATAATCAAATACTTAAAACTATGTCAATTCATCCCAATAGGTGGCTAGAAACTCAGTTGATATGGTCATGATGCTTAGACAAATCAAATATCTTATGCCAATCTATGAAAAATATTCATATAATTTCCATATTCACCTATTTGAGAATTAGATACTTTATTTTCACCCTTTTTAATTTCATTACCTGATATCACATTAGGGTTTTCCATACCTAATTTTGATATCAAAGGCATCAAGTTGTTCAAAGTTGCATCACCTATTTCCGGATCCTCAGATTTCAGGTACCTTTTCTTTCTAAATTAGTTTTCATCACCTGATCTATTAAAAATGTTCTGATAATTTCCCTCATCACCTATTTAAGAATTTTATAATTCATTTGTACCCATTTGAATTTCATTAACTATAATCGCATAAGGGTTTTGAAGACCTGGTTTTCGAATTTGATGGAATCGTATTGTTTAAAGCTACATCACCTAATCCCAGATCCTCAAACTTCAGTTACTTATTATTTTATGAATACAACATTTTGAATTTTCATTGAGCCTATAAAAAAACACCTAAATTTTTTTATTCATTTATAATTACCTTTTTTGTAGAATTAATTACTACTGATAAGAATTTTATTCATTCATTTTCATTTAATACATCATGTTATTATTTTTATGAGATTTAAAAATTTTCCCATTCTATTTTACTATACTATTATTTTATATTTCCAACATATTTCTTATTATTAACTATACTAAATTATTCTGGAAGATAAATATGATGCTTTTTAATTCTGATTTTAATGAAGAATGACCCCTTCTTTCATAGTTTATTAATTCTATTCCGAAATTAAAACACATGACTTATATGATTATATAATCAATTTTAATATTAAGTTTATTCCATTATTTTCATAGATTGTTCTACCATGATACAAAATTATTAGTTAAACAAATATCTTATATAATCTTAAAAAAAAAACAAAAATTCAACCAACAATAATTTTTACAATGTGAATAATGAATTAAAATTCATTTATTCATGAATGTTTGTGTTATATTGTTTACTTCCATCTTATGTGATCTTATTTTCAATTAAAAGTTATATATTGAGAATTTTGGTACTATATAGTTGTAATATTATAATTTTTAACTATTGTAAAACAAAATAATCTGAATTTTATTCATTGAACTATAAATATGATAAATGACAATTCCCTCTTATACAATTAGTTATTCATTAATATTTTTGGTATTTTCTTTACTTCCATGTTATGTGATTTTGTTTTCCTATAAATGAAATATGTTATATATTGAGAATTTTGGTGTAAAAATTTGTAATATTAATCTTGGTAACTGTAATAAAATAATATTATTTTCTATGTATACCATGTATTTTGTATTTTCAATATTACTTACATCTACTACACATTGTCATGATAATGTTAATATGTAATGTGTTTCACTTTTAAGTGGATTATTCCCTTAATATATTGTATTTATGAGTATGAATTTATATATAAACCATTATTCAAAAATAATTATATGATAATTCATGTTGATTTATCTATTTAGTCTTTTTTCCAAGGTTACAACGTTGATGAGAACGTATCCTTCTAGACAGGTTTTCATTCTAATATTATTTGATAGGGAGACATTTATTATTTAAATTTAATTTAGGAGGCTTAATTAAAAAAAATCACGCATCAAGCACTATTATATATTCATTTTTATTTACAACATACCGACACCATATGCATTCTTAGACTATTTACATACTTCTACTATTATATATTTATTTTTGTAATGTATATGATAACACCGTATACATTTTTTCACTATATTTTCTTTATTTTGATTCGTATTTAGGTGTATGATATATATGATTGTAGTTTATTATTTTTATAATTGATGAAAATTCCATCCTATTTAAAATCTCTTGTCATATCCCATTCCTCATGTAATCATAATCATAGGAAAATGATTTTCAAATTTTAGTTTATTTTTTACCTTTTTTTACCATTCATAACCATTTTTTTTGTGATTTTTTATCTTTAATTGTTATTCCTTGGTGATAAGAAAACTATTGATACATTCTTATGGAGGAATAATAAAAATTTCTATGGGCTCTCGGATTTAAGAATCCCTTATGGGTTTGGAATGAATTACTAGAATACCAGTTACTCAAATTGCTTTACCATTTCTTGATGGTTTCTCTTGCAATATTATTTTTCTAGGTCCCATGATATAATATACACAAGTAAACCTCCCCATTAGATTCCAGAAGTAAATATTCTAAAATATACGGCCCTTCATCTTTACCCTATACTAAGGATCAAAATCAACCAAGCATTGGCGCTCTTATAAGATAATAGGTTCTGGGAAAGATGTTAAAACACATATATCCATCCTAGGAGTCTTGTGGATTTTTTTATTATAAGGAATTATTACATTTTATTGACCTTATTATTTATTTTTTTGTTAAGATACATATCATACATGTTCTATTTCATGTTGAGAAAGCGATTCTAGAAGTGAAAAAGTGTTGTCATTTTGGATACAAAAATTCCAAGAGCAAATGTGCTGAATTATAGAAAACCAGTTGAGGTATGGTCTCTTCCATAAATTATCTATTTGTTTTTATATATTTTATATTTTATTTATTTAATATTTATTCTATCATTTTTTTCCCCTTATATATTTTATCTAATTTCATTTTTCATAGAACTTATGTTTTCTTATAAATTATTATTTCTTCTAGAGGAGGGAAATGTTTCTATGAGATTATTTCACTAAAACTTTTGTTTTCTATCCATGATGAATATATCATACTTAATTATATAGAATTTCAATGATCTAATTGGTGTGCAATGAAAGGTATAAATGTAGTATTTTTATTTCCCATCTTGCATTGTGAATTTATAGTAGTTTATAAAAATAAATAATATATTTATAACAACATGAATTTGTAGCACATGTATTAGGAGTTTATTCTCAATGTACATTTTGTAGAAGCATGAATTATTATAATATATATTAGTATTCATTCTAAGGGTGAATTTTTATTATATGTATTAGGGGTTTAATTTTGATATTAAGAGGTATTATTATTTTTGGTTATCACTGTGTACAATTTATAAAATGATGCAATGATAGTTGTTTCTTAGTGTGCATTTGTAGCAGTGTGAGAGAGAGATAGGGTTGATTCATAGATGAGGGGTGACTATTTTTTAGGGTTTCAAAAAGAAGGTTGAAGGAGAAATCATTCAGGACTCAATGATCCTATGTGTATAATAAAAAGCATTAAGGGGAAATAATTAGAGGTTCGATCATTTTACATTTCATTTCTATAAACATAGATAATTTTTCACTATAATTTTTAATTCTAGTTTGTCTACCAGTTTAATTCATATAACTATTCCCCTTTTTTGTTTTATAATGGTCATTAATTATTTTGTAGTGGCTTCTTAAATTTTTTGGTTGTATGTTGGAACCCATTATGGTGAGTGGTTTTACATGTTTCTTTTAATTGCTTCCTTCAAAGTGTTGTCATACCAAACCCAATAATGGTTTTTATTTTACATTGATCACTCTAAAACAAAATTACATTGATTGTTTTTGAAGCTTCAAACATGATATTACATGGTTGTGGTAAAAATTATTGCTACCAATATAATCCTTGGATATTCCAACTTATTTCATATCTTGTATCTAATAACTATATATTATCCTTGTGTGAATTTTAAAAATATTTAATTTTTTTTGTTGTTTAATGATATTATTTTTACATAACAAACTCCTTGGTTTCTTTTGGGTAAAAAATATATTGCATTCACATTTATTATGATTCCCTTTAATTTTACTTTCAATACTTTCATTGATTTACTATCTTTCTTGTCCCATAAAATTTCAGGGGTTGAGGTAATAGTTATTTTAATAGTGTATTTGAATTATTATATGTAAATTTATAAAAATTATTATTATAGTTCCTAACTACAAACAAATAATAGGAAAAATATGGAATTAGAGAACCAAAACTTATTCAAATTCCAAAATCAATCAATTATAAACATAATTTTGAAAACTTTTGATTATTCTAAAACAAATTCAACATATACCCTCATCAAATAATAATATTACCAACATTTTAATAAACCTAAACACCATATAAAATAATTTTCATAATAATATTAAATCTAAAAATAAACATAAAATAATTAATTTTGAATTATCATAAATAAATAATCAACTAATAATTAATTAAGTTAAAAAACTCTAAGAATATATTTGATTCATAATATAATTTCATTTTTGAAAACATTAGTATGTAAGATATTTTAGTCAATACATAAGAAATTTAAACTATTACATAAAAATAATATTTTCAAATATTATAGATCTTCCACCAAAATTCCAAGTATAATATAACATCAAATTATATTTAAAATGATCCTCTAAATATTTAATAAAAATTTTATTAGTAATAACATTATAATAATTATTATACGATGGATTTCCATAAACCCTCACCCCTTGATAAATGATAATGAGCTTGGGAAAATCTGGGCCCCTACACCATGCATAGACTGAACCCAAACCCTTTGTCCACCTTTACACACACATATTTTAGTTAATAACAAAAAATATTACCTAAATCCAGCACCTCTTAAAAAATTTTATCAACAAAAAATCTCTACAAAACAATAGAGAAAGCATGATTATTACAAAAAATGAGAAATATAAGTCCAAACAGAGGTAAATAATCAACATAAAATCAAATAAAAATCCCTGAACTGTCTAAAACTAGTGATTATATACTCAAAATAAAATGAGAGAGGGAGTGAAATATGAATGTAGATAAATATAAATGAGTAAATAATCTTCTTTGGAAAACATACCAAAATTAGGATACTTAAATTTAAAAGCCTAATTTGCAGCTGTATGGAGTTTTCACAACCCCCACCATCCTTATATAATAATCATACATATAGATAACATTTTTGAGAAAACTTCCTACAAAGATAAATGTATACATTCTCTTTTCTAGACTTGAAGGATCTAAAGATTTCAAAAACAACAAACATGTAATAACCCGAACATTTATACATGAAATTACTTTTTTTGAAATGAGTAAATGATTTATTTTGAAATGATTTTATAGAAAAAATTCACTACTTTGGTTATTTCAGACTATTATATGGTCTGTAAAATTTAAAATACCATTAAGAATCACAACCATTGATAATATATCCATTGTATAGTGACTATTAAGATTAGTATGTTAAGGGTTATTATAGAGTCCTTTTGACATAAAGAAAGAAAGTGATGACGTCAACCGATATGATCATGCCCAAAAAAGACCATTTATCAAGGATTTCATGGTAGACAATAACAACAAGATTTCCCTTGACCAAACCCAACTTGATATTTGAAAACTAAAGCATGGGTGAAACTATTTATGTGAGAATTTAAAGCATATCAAAATCACAACTCAAACCATGTTCATCAAACCACCGTAATAAAATCTCACCATCACACACCTTACCCTAAGGGAATTTACTGATGTAATAAATATCTATGTATCTAGAGCATAACAAAATGAATTTTTATATATTCTTTTTAATAGATAAAAAATTTTATTTATCCATTTTAATACTACTTTTTATAATTATTAAATAACATGTTTGATGAAATTTAGATTGTGATATGATGAACCCCAAATCATATTTTCAAAATATATAGTTTTAATCAGAACCCTATTTTTGATGAATTCAATAATTTTTTAAATAAATAATTATTTAATAAAATATTATTATTATATAATATTTATTAATTACAAATGATAATATAATTTTATGATGTCAAATGTAATTTATATAAGGATTAGAAAACTGTTATTATAAAAAAATATGTATTTTCCAATAAATGTATATTTTTCATTTAAAAGTGTAAATTTTTATACTTAGAGAATTATTTTGATAAAATAAATATTATTTTTGAAATAAAAAATTTTAAGTTATCAAAAAGTGACTTTTTCATAATTTTTTGATACAATCTATTTTTTTGGTTAAAAATTAAATACGGTATAATTATATGGTATGTATTATGGCATCATAAAATCCCAAAGGAAATGTAATAAATACTATAAAGAGTATCCAAAACCAAAAATTATGTTTCCCATTTAAAATAATGTGTTTTAAAAATTATTTTATTAATTTTATAAACCCTTAATGAATTCTCTAAAACCTATACTATATTTTAATGTTTAAAAACAATATTTATAAACATAAATCACTTGCACATCACCAAGGGAATTATTTTAATGTATTTAGTTCTTATACTTATAAAATAATTAAAACCAACTTTTATTTGGATAATCCATGAGAAAAAACCATGGGAAGGTTTTTGGTTTTGATTACTTTATCATATAGAGTTTAAAACCTAAGTTTTGAAATTAAAAAATAATTCTCTTATATTTTTCTATATTAAAACACAAAACCTCCCATTAATCTTCACTTAAAACTCTTGGATATCTAATTTAGTCTACCACTCCATCTCTAGAACCCTCTAAAGTTTCCCCATGCTCTAAAGAAGATCATACCAATCTTTTAGAAGTGACCTCTTAAGGTAAGGGACCCTCTCCCTCTCCTCTTTATTCAAGATCCTTCTTTATATCATGCCTTTTGATTTCTAATTTTTATTGTTGGGATAAGTTCTGAAACACCCCTATTACCATCCTTATGACTTATAAGTAATTTGAGACCATTTTCAATCTCATTTACCCCTTATATAAAACTTTATGAACACTTATTATACTGCTAAAATTATGTTTTGATTTTAAAAATTGTGTAGTGAATACCCATTTATAATTCCACTCAAGGGTATTCACCTAGTTGAAAATATCCTTATTTACTGAGGATTTAAATTTATGTCACCGACACAACATAATCATTGGGATAAAATTGATTAAATACATCCATATGTTTTATGATCTATGTGGCACATTTATGCATATACATGATATAAAAGTAATGGGAGGGACATAAATTATATATACCTTCAATGCATTGTATAATGTTTTAATGTCATGATATTCCATGTATGGTGAACTAGAGTTTTTTTAAGAATATTATGTTTTATTTTATTGGTAGTTATCCTTGACTCATGTTTATGATGTCATGTTTTGTGTTGTTTCCACATTCCTATGTTGCCTTTATATTACCATGTTATATCATGCCTCATTGTTCAATAATATGATTCTAAACCCTATTATGTTACCTTTATATACCTCTTAGATCACATTTTCTACTTCAAATTTTTCTATGATTTATTTATTCCCTTAATGGACTTTAAAACTCACCACAATCTTATGTCTTTCCCTAGGTATTACCTTGGAGTCTTAAAAGAATCAAGATAATCTAAGGGCATGTAATGAAGTTTATATTTTTTAATTGTAATTAATTACAAGTTGTTATGTTATGAACCTAATTAACAGAAGACACTAGGCCTAATGATTTTATGAGGTTATATTAAGTGCATCTTTACGTAATAAATCTTGAATTAAAGTTTATTAAAATATAGGTTTTCATAGTTATTATTAGAGAAAAGTCCTATTATTACTAAGGATTAGGGTTAGAAAACTCTAGTTAAATCCTTAGAGTTAATACTAGACATTGGAAAACATTACCAAATTTTGTTAAGGAATAAATTAAGTGGTTTCCCAGAAAATACATCCTTGTTAAGATATTACAAGTGGATGTGGCTATGGCTTAGTGGTACCTCAGGGTAATAACCCTGAAAATGGCCCATTGAGATGTACTTGATCATCAATTAGTGGATGAAAATGATCCTTAATGAACATATGGTTTTAAACACCAGGGGGATATACTTTGGTAAATTCTCAATCTCATTACAAACCATTAGTAAGGGGTAAAAAATACCCATAAAATTTTATGTTAGGAAATAGATTAGGATAAGTTAAATTTAAATCTATAAATTAATTGGTTAAAGAATATATATCATTTATTAGTTATCACTTTGATGTTCATGGTTTCTCCTTTATATGTTTACTATATTTTGAATACTCATCCCTAATTTTTCTTTTTTATTCAATGGATTGAAATTGGAGAAACTGAGACAACAACCAATGTAAGGGGTATTGTGATGATGGAGAAAATGGGATGGACAGACCGATGGGTTATGGAATAAAAAAAATATGTAAATAATATTTCATTTAAATAAAGTATTTAATAGAAACATGAATCAGGATAAAAACCCAATCCACCCCCTTAGAAATAACAAGTTTCAATCAATACCTTTATATAAAAATGCCTTCAAATTTTAGTTGATATTTTGATCCCTTAATCATACACCAATGGATCATCTCCATAGAAATGATCTTCTCTATATTTCAATTCTTTGAGCAAGAGAAGTTCATGCAGGATGATTATCATATGGAGATAGAAGCTGATCAATAGTGGGAATTGGTAAAAAATATGAAGCTTGAGGAAGATATCAAAGTGATGGAGTGTAATGAATTCAAGAATTTTTTTTTGAAAAATATTTTCCTTGTAATATATGACTTAAAATGGAGAGTTATTTCCTTATCCTCAAGGAAAAGGATGAAAAATCCTTCAGGGAATATGAGGAAAACTTCACAAGACTTTCAGGATATACCTTAAACTTTTTCTTTTCACCTAAAAGTAAACTTAATCGCTTCTTTGGTGGGATAAAGATGAACCTATTAAAATAATTGCCTATTCAAGACTTTAAAAATAATGATTAATTTGTCTAATGTCCCGCCAAAGTTGAAATTGAGATAAGGGAATCTCAAGGGTCTCTTGGGATTAGAGATAATAAGAATAGTATGGATTTTAATTTTTTATGTTCAATGGACAAATATCATGGGTGAATCAAAGTCTACCATTAAACTTTTCATAAGTGGGGAAGAAGAATCTTATAAATTTCATAATGCGGAAAATGAAATGCATTAGGTGTAGGAAGGAAGGGCACCTAGATATCGATTGATGAAGAGAGAAACCCACCAATGTGATGGAATAAAGGAATTCAATAGTCAACCCTTAGACTAGTATTCAATGTTTCAACTGCATGGAATATGGAAAATATGAGAATCAATTCCCTAATCCAAGGGTTGTCAACAATAACTGATGAAAACAGAATCCAAGATATGAAGAGAAAGGGAGAGCGTATACTATCACAACTACTGTGTTGGATATTTATAATAAAGTGGTGGCATGTATGCAAGTTATTTATTCAAGTATAGTGAACATACTATTCGATTATGGCTCTACACATTCTTTTATATCACATAATTTTAGTAGAACTATTCAACCACCCCCTCAAAACATGGAAGTTGAGTTATCAATGAAGATAAAAAATGTGAAAATTACTTTATCCCAAGAATATAACTCATCCTATATCCAAATTTATCAAATAAACTTCACATAAAACCTTATAAGACACCACTTATTGGAATTTTATGCTATTCCGGGAATGGATCGAATTTCCTTGTATAGACCCAACATAAATTTTCAGGGGAATAAAATCACCCTACCTATTGAAAATATCCCTCTAATTATATACAAGTGAAAGGATAAGGATAAATCTTCTTTGGTACCAAAATCTCAAGCATGGATATTAATACCATACAAGAAAGTGTATCTGGCTAAAATGATCGAGACTAAAGAAAATATCATCTTTGAAGACATGCCCATTGTAAGGGAATTCATTGATGTGTTTGTTGAAGAATTTTCTGGTCTTCCTCATAGTAGTGAGGTTGAGTTCTGAATAGATCTTATTTCTAGATCCATTCAAATATCTATGAATCCATATAGAATGGCCATTATTGAATTTGGGGAGCTAAAGTAACAATTACTGGAGAATCTTGATAATGGATTTATTTTCCCAAGTGCTTCACCATGGGGTGCATCTGTACTCTTCATCAAGAAGAAGGATGGGTCAATGAACCTCTGCATTGATTATCATGTGCTCAAAAGGATCATGATAAAGAAAATTTTTCCTCTTCCATGGATTTATGACTTGTTCCATCGACTATATGGAGCCTAGTTCTTCACTAAGGTGGATCTTCGGTCAGGATATTATTAGTTAGGGAAAAGAAGAAGGATATACTCAAGATTAATTTTTATACATGTTATGTGCACTATGAGTTCATAGTGATTCCATTTAGAATTACTAATGATATATAAATCTTCATAGATAGTCTTTAGGTATTACCTCGACAAAAGTGCAGTAGTCTTTATTGATGATTTTCTTATCTACTCTAAAAGAATGGAGGATTATGAAAAAAAATTAGATGCCATACTAAAGACCTTTCAAAAAGAAAATATGTATGATAAGTATAATAAATATGAGTTTTGGATTAGTAAAGTAACATTTATAGATAATTTTATCATAAGTAAAGGTATGTTTGTGGATCCTTCAAAAATAAAGGCAATTGAAGGATGGAATAGACCCACATCTATTATTAAATTCCATAGATTCCTTTGATTATCCAGGTAATTTAATCAGTTTGTGAGATACTTCTCATAATTTTCTAGATCGGTAACAAGGATTACTCTGAAGGGTTTCATGTTTGTCTAGAATGATGAATGTGAAGAAATATTTAAAGAGATGAAGAAGAGGCTAATCAATGCACCTAATCTCTTATTACCCACTATTGGGGAAGAATTTGTGATATATAGTGATGCGTCCAAAAAGGGATTCAGTTGTGTACTCATGAAAAATAAAAAAAATTATGGTCTATTCCTCCCACTAATTAATAAACCATGAGAAAAAATATCCAACCCATGATCTATAATTGGGTGTAGTGATCTTCACATGGAAGATCTAGTGACATTATAGATTAATAATTTAATGACCTGAACATTTATAAATTAAAGGTCTTGACCAGTATGATCATACCCAATGAAGCCTATTTATCAGAGATTTAATGACCTAAACATTTATAAATGAAATTCTTTTTTTAATGAGTAAATGGTTTATTAAGAAATGAAATTATATAAATTACATGAACTAATTAGGATATTTTATGTTGTTATATGGCCTAAAAAATTTAAAATACCATTAATAATCATAAATATTGATAATATAGCTATTTTACTATGACCATTAAGACTAGTATAATATGTCTTATGCGAGAGTCCTTTTAGAACAAAGAAAGTAAGAAAGGTCTTTACCAGTATGATCATACCCAATGAAGCCTATTTATCAGAGATTCTAAGGAAGATATTATCACTGGGATTTTAGCTTGATCAATCCCAAGATGAGATTTAATTAATGAATCCTAAATGAAACTATTTATGGGAGAAGTTCAAGATCATCAAAATTATAACCAAAACTAAGTTCATTTAACCACTCCAAGAAAATATCACCATCGTACACCTTACCCATAGAGAATTCAATGGTGTAATGAAGGGATATGTATCTAGACCCCAAAAGTATGATTTTTTATATTTTATTTTTATTAAAACAATTATTATATTTATATATTTTTAATACTGATTTTTATAATTAATAAATAATATGTTTCACAAAAATTATATTTTTATATAATAAAACACAAATTGTATTTTCAAATATATATAGTTTCAATCAAGGATCATTTTCAATGAATTAAAGAACTTTTGAAATAAATGATATTTTAATAAAATATTATTATTAAATATATTTATTAAATTTAAATTATAATATAATTTTATGAAGTCAAATTTAATTTATGTAAGGGTCATAAAATTGTTGTTGTTGAAAAAACCAGTATTTTTCCATAATTGGGTATTTTTTATTTAAATGTGTAAATTATCATATTTAGAGAATTATTTTGATAAAATAAATATTATTTTTGAAATGATAGCATTGAAATTATCCGATGTTTAATTTTATATAATTTTTTGAGAGGATTGAATTTTTGGTTAAAAATTAAATACAGTATAATTATATGGCATGTATTATGACATCATAAAAGACCAAAAGTGATGTAATAAATACTTTAAAGAGTATCCATGGAAGAAAATATGTCTCCCCTTTAGGATAATGTGTTATTATGTTGTTTTATTAATTTTATAAACTATTAATGAATCCTCCAAAACCTATATCATTTTTAAGGTTTTAAAATAAATTATTTATAAACATGACTCACTTCCACATCACCTGGTGAATTATTTTAATGTGTTCTATTCTTATCATTATAAAGTAATGGATACCACTCCACTTTTTTGGAAACTATGGGAAATAATCATGGTAAAGTTTTTGGTTTGGATTACTTTATCTTATAGAGTCTAAAACCTATGTTAGAAAGTTATTATATAATTCTCCTCTCTTTTTCTATATAAAACCATAAAAACTACCATTACACTTCACTAAAAACTATTGGATCCTGAATTTACTCTTCTAGTACCTCTATAGAGCCCTCCCAATGATCCCCAATGCACTAAAGAAGATCCTCCTAGTCTTTTAGAAGTGCCCACTCAAGGCAAGGGATCCTCTCGTTCTCCCCTTTATTCAATGACCATCTTTATATCACGCCATTTGATTTCAAATTGTTTAATTTAGGATATGTTTTTATAAATACATATTTATATAATTATCATTACTAAGTAATGATACAATACTTTATCTCTCATTCACCTCTTCTATAAAACTTTATATACACCCATTTTGTTTCCAAAATTATCTTCTTATTTTCTATGCCAAAAATTTGTGTTGTGAAAACCTATCTCCAATTCTACTCAAAGATATTCACCCAGTTGAAACTATCCTTCATTTATCAGGTATTTAAATTTATTTAACCCATTTTCCTTAATCATGGGGTTAAAATTGACGAATTACATCCTTATGTTTCATTATCTATGTATCACACTTATGCATGCACATGATATGAAAGTGATAGGTGGGTACATAATTATATAGCCCTCCAATTCATTGGGTAATATTTTTATAACATGATATTATATGTATGGTTTAAGAAAGGTTATTATAAGCACACAATGTAATGTTTTCTTGGTAGTTATCCTTGACTTATTTTTATGATTCCATGTTTTATGTTGTTTCCACATTTATATGTTTCATTTATGTTACCATGTTATATCTTGCCTCATTGTTCAAGATTATGATTCTCAAACATCTTATATTACCTCGATAATTCTCTTATTTTACATGTAATACTTCACCTTGTGTTATGATTTTCTTATTCCCTTACTGGTTTTTATAGATCACCCCTTTATTATGTACAAATATAGTTTATCCAATGTAGTTTTAAAAGAATTTAGAGAATATAATGGTGTGTTATAGAGTTTAAGTTTTAGTTATTGAAATTAATTTCATGTTGTCATGTTATTTACCTAATTACCCAAAGACACTAGGACTCAAGATATTATGGGGTTGTATTAAGTTTATCTTTATATAAAAAATCATGAATTAATGTTCATTAAAATATGAGTTGTCATAAAAAATCTCCTCCTATGTTATTTGTGGATAAATGCATACTTGTACTAAGCGTTTTATCATTTCTATGTTTTGATAAAAGATTGTTTTATCTGTGATAATAATAACACTATTAAAGGATCATGTAAGATTAAATATAACTTTTGGAAGCTTATATATGATTAAAATGGATCCCTGGGAATTCCATAAGAGTAAATTGTGAATTGTAACAACACCAAAATTAGTGTTGATAAATAAAGTCAAATCTTCAACATTTATAATTTTTGTGATAACAAAAAATTCTTTTATCAGTGTTTTTTTAAGCTCTAATAAATCACATACCATAATTTTAATATAACCATAACTATATTTCCCATCAACCCTATCATTAATTATCTTGTAGAAGTGGTACTCTTATGCTCCCCTATCATTTTTTTAGATGACTTCGCTTCTGAAATTGAAGGTATGTAATTCAAAAATTTATTTTAATGATATATACACCAATAATGATGAATTTTTGGTGATTTTTTATATTTTTCTTCATTTATATGATAATATTTGACATTCCTTTAATCCTTATGAAACCATTCTATAATGCCCCATCTTGAGTCCACTCACCAATGCCCCATATAGAATGTTACGTGACCTAAATATTGCATCACAATATTCTATATTCTATCAATAGGTAGTATGGGTATAAGGAATTATAGTGGGGATACTATACCCTAATATTAGAGTTAAACAACCAAAGAAAATAACCAACCTCTAAAAATAAATAGAATGTATGGAAATAATTAACAATCCCATGCTATAACAAATGAAATGGTGTCATATAAGTATACATCCCAACATATCACCCACTTGGCCGATCTGATATACCAAATATATGTAGAGGGAATAAAAAATAGAAAAGGATATATTTCCATCCATGTGACTCACCTCATTCCAATCTCTATACCTTGACCAAGATCTCCAGCTCGATCATCTGTCACTGGGCCTCTTCCCTACCCATAACTATGAACAAGAGGTCTGATTGTGTACCAGAGTTCTAGGCCTGCCTAAGAATACCTGTAAACAAGAGGTCTACCTACACTAGGATTCATTCCACATCTCCCTTATGAGATCTATCAACCCATATCTTGGAGGAAAAACTATTTTCATATCTAATAAATGAATGAAAATTAACTTTTTTATTATCAAAAAACTTTTGAGGAAAAGTGAGAAACCGCAAAATCCAAACATTACACCAAATATAACCATGAAATATGATAACCAAGATCAAGACTACATGATCCGCACCTTTTTCATATCTAATAAATCTCTCGAGGAACTATCCTTATCAAAATATTCATGAAGTTTCCAGTCTATCCTCAAGAGGTTGTTACACATTATATGCAAGATTCACAATCGTCTAACCCATCATCATTGGGATTAAGCCTTTCATTATTTCCTAACTATCCTTATGAAACTAACCTAATAAATTTATATCTCACATCAACCCCTAGGACCTATCTTGGTTATCTCAAAACCAACCAAAACCTTTGTCACCTTGGTGATATATTCACCTAGAAACTCTATTTTCCCACAACCATTACTAGAGCACGTAATCCATGATATGTGTAATGAACTGAAATTTTTAATAATATTTGTTTCCTAAATTTGTGTGGTATTTTATTTTATACTAAAAAAAACTATATCCTTTAATTAATAAAGAGAGTATAATTAAAATGATAACAATGGGTTTCGACCATTATATGACCGTTGGTCAATATGAGCGCTGGTCAATATGACCGCGGGTCAATATGACCGCGGGTCAATATGACCGCGGGTCAATATGACCGCGGGTCAATATGACCGCGGGTCAATATGACCGCGGGTCAATATGACCGCGGGTCAATATGACCGCGGGTCAATATGACCGCGGGTCAATATGACCGCGGGTCAATATGACCGCGGGTCAATATGACCACGGGTCAATATGACCGCGGGTCAATATGACCGCGGGTCAATATGACCGCGGGTCAATATGACCGCGGGTCAATATGACCGCGGGTCAATATGACCGCGGGTCAATATGACCGCGGGTCAATATGACCGCTGGTCAATATGACCGCTGGTCAATATGACCGCTGGTCAATATGACCGCTGGTCAATATGACCGCTGGTCAATATGACCGCTGGTCAATATGACCGCTGGTCAATATGACCGCTGGTCAATATGACCGCTGGTCAATATGACCGCTGGTCAATATGACCGCTGGTCAATATGACCGCTGGTCAATATGACCGTCAGAAACTAAACTCTTAACGTTATGATTATTGTTTATAAATATAAGTGATCTTGGTTAATTTACACAAAAAAAAGAGTCAATAACCTCATCCAGTAGACTTAGGTCGTACGAAGCCCATTTATTAGAGCTTGGAAAGAAGGTAGCATCACTGGGATTTTCTTTGGACCAAGCCCAAGCCGAACTTCCACATGTGATGCTTGAACAAAATCACCTAAGGGAGAAGTTCAAGCTGATAGAAATTACCACTCAGGAAATATTTTCCAAGCCTCCCTAAGATTATATCACCATAGCATAACTTACACTTAGGTCCTATGCAGGTGTCATAAGGGGCAATGTAGCGCGACCTTAGTTACTTGTGGAAACCTTTTGTATAAATAAAATTGTTAATTCTTATTATGGAAAAGTTGGTGAATTTTAAATATTCGGATAAATGTATGATGAATTTATAGTTCCATATTACTATTGAATTTTGTAAAAAAATGGTTTTTTAAAATATTTATGTAAACGTCAAATAATTAATAATTTAAAATGATTTTCAAGAAATGGTCTTCTACAGTTGTGACCAGTAAGATGTTTAGAGTCTAATAAGATCAACTTAATTTTTAGTGAATAGTAAAGTATGAATAGTAATATACACTTATGAATAGTAATAAAAAGTAATGAATATTAATGAATAATAAATTGGCCAAAAAATAGAAACTTCATCCATGAATGTATAAATACAATTTAGACATCTTAAAAGTGAAAAATGATCATATTATAAGTTTTTGGTATTTCTATATGTCATTAATATTTTATTTACAATTAATTTAATAATTTAAAATGGAAATGTATTTTCATAAAATGTAATAATAAATTGTTACTTTATTGTATTATAGTTATACGATAATTTTATGGGGCCTTGATTACTTTCTTAAGGTTTTACAAAATGAGTTATAGTTTTAGAGTTGTTTTTTTGAATAAATAATGATTTTATTTAAAAAATTAAATTAACAATATTTAGAAAATTATTTTCATAAAATGGAGTTTACTTTTGAATTCAGAGAATTGATATTAGGTTAGGGTGAATTTTTGGGATTTTGCTGGGATAATTGAATTTTTGGTGAATAGTAAAAATACCGTTTTGAGTTACGAGTGTTTAATGACATCATTAATGATGTAAAAATGATGTAATAATTCTGATCGACTTATGAATAGTAATATACGCTATTAGGTGTCCCAAGTGGCCAATACCATGGGCATATACAATGGGCAGACCCATGGTTTTTCAAATACCACTGATAAGGTGTCCCTTGGAAATTAATAGTTTATTCCGTCACTTTTCCTATAAATACCATGCCATTACCTCATTCTTTTAATTCCAAAATCCTCATCAATTAAGATATGGTCTTTTTACCTCCAAAAGCGTTCTACCAAGGTGCCCTCAAGTCCCCAAGGTTCTAAACTTTGAGCTTTCAAAGTTACTCTTCAATGTAAGGGAACCTTTCACCCTCCTCTTTTAAGTCATGACTTCCTTTATGTTATGTTTTATAGATTCCATTTTATTATGCTAAGGTATGTCCTTATATATAATTATTACTATAAATTTAATGTTAAATTGATGAGAGACTCTTTCCACTCTCATCAGCTGATTTTCTGAATTTTTAAGTGACGCCGTTAGGCTGCCGAATTTTCGTAAAAGATATCGCATCTTCTCTTTTCCTTCGAGATTCATTTTCATATGGTATTTCTTTATAATATCCATACAATGATCTTATTTATTTTTATTATTTACCCTTACTATATAATTATTTATTTATGAGTGGGTTACCCTTTTCCCCTCTCTTTTTTATTTCTTTCTAAAACCAAGTTATATAGCTGTTATGCTGCAGAAATTTCGTCTCAAAATTTATCTCTCTTTCTCTCAAGAAATTCTCTTGTTTTATTTATGTGAATACCCAGAACTATTTCGTTTCTATGGGTGTTCATAAATAAAAACAAATTATATATTTTATTCTGGAATTCACATACATGTAACCCTCAATCCCTTTCCTTGGGTTATAAATGACACAATGATCTTATTTTTAACCTCTTTTAAAACCTCACAATTTTGAATTGAAACCCATTTCTTTTACTCTCTTAGGGTTATTTATTAAATTTATGATTATGATCTATGTGTATTACTTGATAATAAATACATATTAAGGGTTCTCCCTGATAGATCTCCAATTCATTGTGTAAAGAATTAATCTCTAGAGATGACATGTTTCACGATACCTTGGTGAATAACCTTGGTAATTTTTATGACACCTTGGGGATGAACCTTGGTGATATGTTCATTAATGTCTCAATTAAATGTTTTAGCCACATATTCCAGTTATGATTCATGTTATTATTATTATGATATGTATTTTTTTTCATTGCTCACACCTTTATGTAAATCATCAAGTTTTTATTGATATCACAAGTAAACTGTTACTCTTGTTTACGATTACTAGGCCTTCTGCTCACCCTTTCCTTCGAAATATGTCTCTAGGTTATGAGATGCAGTAATTGTATATAGGATGGAATTTTCATGAATATTTTCAATGGTATTTAAAATTTTGTTTTAAGTTTTCATGTTTTATTGTTCCTGATTTCCAAGACACTATACTTTAAATATCCTATGTTTGTTAAATGTAATGAAAAGTTTTGTAATAAAAAGGCGGGATTCCATTATATGGTTCTACCAGATTATGGATGTTTTCAAATTTTTGAGATAATATTTTATTTTAAAATAAAATAGCAGCCCATTCATTTTTCTATACACATATTAGTAATTTATTTTTTGGTTTATCCAATATGTTTTAATTTTAATCAAAAGAGCACATGAGTTTTAGAATGCCTACAAAATTGGGTAAAGTTATGTAGATGGGGTAGCAACTCAATCTAAGAGAAATTAGATATATTCATAACGAAAAGGGGAATCCATGCCACAAGGGCATGAATTTGATTTGATATTTTATAAAATGTTGAGAATAATCCATTGAATAAGTGTCTTGCCAATGGTTCATGTTTGGATTGAGATCTATGCGTGTTGAAGTTTTTTCATTAGATGATTTTTAGAGAGAAGATATAGGTGTATTAGGATGTGGTGTTCACCCATGTTTTTCTACGACTTTATTGTATTTCAAGTTTTAGTATTCTACTTTTATTTTGTAGACTCTATGATTTTAGTGAATATCTCATAGTTTCCCCATGGGTTTTTAATCATCAATATTATAGGGGTTTTCCATGTTAAAATATTGAAATCTTGATTTATTTCCTACTATTATTTTGGGATTCCTTTTTTAATTAGAGATTGTCACAAATAGTTTTTCACGTCAATATTTTATTCTTGTACCAATCATATTTTCCCCCTACAACTGGTATCACAATGTGGTTCTCTATTTTTTATAGTGATTAGATATGTGAGATTAACACCAATGAATTTCTATCCACATCAAATTGTTTGAAAAGAAAAATGATATTATTCTATAGAAACAATGAGTAAAAAATATTTTTGACCTGTGATAGGATAGTGAAGGTGTTAAAGGGAAAATTATATAAGATAAATAAAATAAATGATGATGACTGGATGGATGTAAGAGTGTTGAAAAAAATCACAATTTAAATGTTCTTGGAGAATAATACTCTACATGTGGCGATGAATGTGATAGATATAGAGAATATCTTAGAAAAAATTAAAATAAGGTATAAATATAAATCCCTAATAAATCATTTATATATGAAAAATATATTTTATTATTTATGAATGCTAAATAATGGATATTTAGGTAACCATTTGGATGATTTTACTAAACTTCTGATGGGGCTGTCTTTGGTGTCGGTCCAAATCGATGATAAAGGTGATGTTATTCCTATTGAAGTGGAATAATTTAATTATTTGATTTTATCGGGTTAATTGATAGATACATATGATAATATTGTTACCAAATTGTTGTTTAAATTATACACTATAAAGATGGATAATGTAATTTCATCATTATGGATGAACGAGACTTAGAGAAACACCAAGGATGGCGAATCCTCAAGTAATAGTGTAATTATGGTTGTGATATATGGATACGATAATAAAAAAGGTTGATCTAAGGTAATAATAAAATTTAAGTGATTCTTTTACAATAAGGAGGTTTAAGTTCAAAGAAATTATAGATCTTTCAAAAATATTCTTAATCAAATAATAGGCATGACACGAATTCTGAGTATACCTACAAAAATATTATAAAGGATGAGAGAAATTTACTTTTAGTTGGCATTGATTGTCACATGTCATATTTTTACAATAAATGGATGATTGATTCAACATCTTCATACCATATTTCACCAAATATGAAATTGTTTTCTTTATAATAAGAAAGTGACTTTGGTATATTAATTATTACAAAACAAAGAAACTGCTAGTGTCAGTAGTGTTAGTGATGTTTGTATCACTACGAATGTAGGTTGTCGGCTTATGTTGAAGGATTTAGGACTTGTTCAAAGTATAATTTATAATTTTTTATCTTCTTTTTATCATGATAATGATGGGTTTATGAGATTTTTTGGAAAAGGAAGATAGCCATTTTCTAGGGAATCAATGGTATATTCATGAGGAATAATGATTGAAATGCTTTGTAAGACTAATGTAAAGGTATTCCGTGAAGTGAAAAATGAAACTGTGAAGAGGAATTCATTAGATTTATGGCACATACATTTATCATGTATGAGTCAAAGATAATCAATAAGTAATAAAAATGATTGGATGCTGAAGTAGGTCAGGTAAGGTGTTTTAGGTCTTACTCTTAATTCTTTTTCTTCAGAGATCACCATCAGTGAAGAGACAATTAAAATAGAAGATCATGTTGATGCACAAGCTACTCGAAGGATGTTGATAAGGGGGGAATTTTTTTTACAGGTGATCTTGATTTTTTGTAAATCATAATTTTGGGGGATTTGGGTGTTATTGGTTCTAGTAATATTTTGAATGAAAATGAATATTTAGGCTTGAAAATGATTTCAATGTTTTGATTTATTTTACCGGGGGTATTTTAGGTTTCTCTCAGAGCTGCTAAAGGGTGTCATCATATTTTCATCAGAGTTTAATGGTTTGTGTGATAACTACCAATATAATTTCCAATCGAGTATATTGGAATTCCAATTCTTATTTAAAGGGATTAAGGAGGAGATTAATGAGGTTCAACCTAGATCCTTGGAATTTTAAAAATTTGAAGAAAATATTTTATTTTTAAATCAAATTGTAAACCATCATTTTTCCTATGAAAATATGAGAGAGTTATTTTTTGGTTGATAAAATATGTTAAAAATGGGTGAAAGAATGCATATATGGTAGAGACTCAAGACAATATCAGGTATATACGTGAACAATGGAAAGGAGAAGCCACACAGCAAGGGAAATCATGTAGTTGATCTTTTTTAGTAAGTATATAATACATCATTGAATTATTTTTTGTGTAAATGATTCATGATTGTATAAATATCTTTGAGTGTTGATATTTTCTCATGAGAAAATGTTCGTATAGAATATGAAGATATATTGGGGTGTGATTTTCATATGTTGTTTTCTATGCTGTCAATGTAATTCAAGTTTCAATATTTTACTTGAATTTTTATAGAATATGATTATATAGGAGTTCTTGGAGTTTCCACATGGTTTTTAATCCTTTACATTGGAGGTGTTTTACACATTAAAATATATATATCTTGATTTATTTTTGACTATTATTTTGTGATTCCATTTTTCATGGGAGATTCTCACAAATATTTTTCCCCATCGATTTTTTATCTTAGGACTGATCACATTTTCCTCAACAATATAGAGCTAGGAGACCTAGATATACATTATTTATAGGTCCACACCATAACATTCCAAGGTCTACACCCATATTGGGTCTATGAATTGCATAAAACGTACTTATACTCAAGACATAAACCATTGTCGACCGAGGTGGAATTATAGTTCCCTAGGTATATCGTGGAAAACAAATACTTGTGTTATACTCAAGGATGTTCATGGGAAACAATTAATTTTCATTTTAAACATATGGTTGATCACACATGAGTGGCGAGGCTTCATATTACATTCAAAAATCCAAAGTCATAAGCCATACACTATAAAAAATTTGACATTTTTCAATGGGTCATATATGATGGGAAAGTAGTCCATCACAAATAGATTCTAATTTTTTTCTGTATAAATTTTAGTTTATTTCAAATAATGTTTTTTTGTAAATTTTATTAGAAAAAAATGATTTCTTTCATGAATACTTTTTTCATGATTACATACATAGTAGTGGGAGATGTTAT
This sequence comes from Viscum album, assembly GCA_963277665.1. Lineage (NCBI taxonomy): Eukaryota > Viridiplantae > Streptophyta > Magnoliopsida > Santalales > Viscaceae > Viscum > Viscum album. The sequence continues at coordinate 836,640,520 of OY728139.1, read as the reverse complement.
TTACCGTGAAATTATGGATTATATTGCAAATAATATTCTTGATATTTTTTTTATGAAACTCTGATTTCTATAACAAAAAATTATAACATGAAGACACTTTTGTGATAGATTAGATATTTACATCACAATAATGTCTTTTCATAACACTTTTTTGTGATAGAATGTAATGGCCCGGACCTCTCCAGCCCATTCCTTTGTCAAAAATAAGGCCACGAAGTGTTATGGAGGGTAAAATGGACTTTTCCCACACTTTCCAGAATTTTGAAACTACACGCCGTGTAGTTTGAGTACACGCCGTGTACCCTCTTGCCGGGTATACCCCGTGTGGATGGTCGTGTCTTTGCTACGTGAAGAATATAGGTACACGCCGTGTGTCCAATCTACACGCCGTGTAGTCCTTCCCCGCATACGTGTTACTGTGTGTTGACCAGTCGTCGGTTGTGTGCCGCATTGGAGCTGTGTCCTTGCCATGTGCAATAAATGTGTACATGCCGTGTGTCCAATCTACATGCTGTGTAGTCCTTCCCCGCGTATGCTTTATCTTCAAACCGTGTGTTGACTAGTCAACGGTCGCGGAGCCGTGTTGGAGGCTGCGTGGAGACCATGTGAAAATGGCCGAGTACACGCCGTGTACCATAAGTACATGCCGTGTACTTTTGCTTTTCACTCCTATAAAAGGAGGGGTCCCCTCCTCCTTTCAACACACACCTCTCCTCCCCTCTCCTCTGAGTAGAGCTCTCTCAAGAGACTCGAAGGCTCTTTCTTCCATAACTTTTTCATCCGAGCTCAGATTTATGATCCGTCAGCGCCCACAGGATCGTAACGATGAGGCAGAAATTCCGATCTTGGATCCGTTGTCTTTCCGTCGGACTTTTCTCTCTAACTTCCACCCGAGGAGGTTTTGCCGGGACGCCGACGAACGTCTTCTAAAGTTGATCTGGGGGAGCATTGTGACCAGAACCTGTTGAGGTAGGGATTTTATCTTCGTCTCTCTAATTTGTGCATCATACGGGGTGGGTGTTCTCTTGTTTACGTGAAACACTTTTGAACCAGTTTAATGAAGATAATAACTGGCTTATATAACGGGGATGGGAAGTTGTGATTGCTGTTACTTTATATACTGTGATATTATGTTGTGAAATGAATAGGCTTATGCCTACTGAAAATTACGGTCGTTGAGGGACTTTTCTTGCGCAATTAAATGTTTCCCTATCTTCTAGACCGTTTGTGATTGGAAACTTTGTTGAATGTGGAAATTGGATAATCATGTAAAGTTGGCTGATTAAATGAAAATTTGGAACCCTTGTGTGATCACCCCGGTTAAACAAAATGGAATAATGAACATGTGGGTGTTGGCTTGGTTACGTGGCATGTGTTGGGGGTGTTTTGTGGATTGTTGTGGATCGGGTAAGCAGCTGGGCTGCGGTTGACTTGGTTTGGGTTTATTTATATACACTTGTTCTTTTCCCTTTTTGGTGGTTGACTTGTCCTATTTCCCGATCCAAATTAATAATAAGGGTAATGCCTCCCATATTTGTGAAAACTCATACCCTTGGGGATAGTCGCCAACCTGGGGCCTACTAGAGGCGGGACTCGGGGGTCATTATCTCCCTTTCACCATTGCCAGCTCAGGAGGGGCATCTTTTGTGGGAGGGGGTCGTGAAAGAATGGTATCAGAGGTGATGGTTGAGAGATAGGATGGAGTCTGGAGTTAGGCACAGTGAGGATTGCATGGGATGGTAGGGCAATAGTGTTAGTTAATCTTGGTGCATGACATAGGCTAGGGAAGACCGGCTAGGACATGGGATTTTAAGGCCCCCCGTGATCTGATGCAAGGACTCTGAGCCTACCGAACAACCAAGTGAGACTACATTGATTGCAGGGTAGAGACCCTAGGGAAGGTACATGCATCATCATATTTGTGTTTTACTTGATTTGGGTGTTCTGGGAAAGAAATTGAAATAAAATGATAATTAAAACTTTGAGCAATTTCCTTACTACTTGGGCTTAGGAGATTCTTGTTTACTGTATAGCTATGGCACCTGGACGTCGTCCCCGGGTGGCTCAGACGACCGAGGCCCAGTAGATCCCGGTAGTCGATCAGTTGAGGATTGACCGAGAGGAGGAAGCTAGCCAGTGGCAGAAGACACTCCATTCCTTCTAGCGGCATACCCTCAAGAAGTAAGAGGGTAGTACTTCAGATACGGAGATGGAGGGGTGGCTTGAGGAGCTAGGGATTGCTTTCACCTTGATCCGTGCTCCGAGGGAGTGTTGGGTTCCCCTAGCAGTCTGTCAGCTGAGAGGTGCGGCACGACAGTGGTGGATGCTCTACCTCGGAGAGAGGATAGAGGCAGAGGATCCATGGGTTGTCTTTGAGAAGGAATTCCGAGAGGAATTACTTTCTTCCATGATCAAGGAGGAGAAGTGGCAGGAGTTACTCTCCCTTCAGTAGGGGAGGAGGCGCTTCGTCCTTCGATCCAGTATGATGTCACCCCCTTCACCCTTCCAACGTACTTGGCAGTGAAGAAGAAGGCAGATGTCGTAGAGAGGATGCACTCGCTGGGAGGTGCACCGCATGAGGTGTTTCAGCCAGGTTCGTCGAAGGGGAAGGCAGTCAGCAGCAGGTCTCCTGCGATAGGACCTTCCAGGTTCAGACCAGTGGGGAGCAGGCCCCAGCAGTTCCAGTTTAGATCTTCGGGTCCTCGTCCCTTTTCCACGAGCCCAGGACTGAGGTGTTTTTCTTGTGGAGGTTTCAGGCACGTTCAGAGTCAGTGCCAGACCCGAGCTCCGTACAGTGGAGGTGGGAAGGTCTAGCGCCCACCACAGCAACACCAGTTGCCGGCGAGGCCCTTCCAGCAGCAGCAGGACCATGCTCCTCCAAGGGAAAACTTTTCGGGAGGAGGCCGACCTCAGGGTGCTCCTCCGGGACCTCGACCAGGGCGTGGTCGGGGAAGTGGACGACATCAGAGAGGCAGAGGAGCTGGGCGTGGAAAGTTGCACGCATCAGAGTTGGCAGCTCCAGCAGGACCAGAGGTGGTGCGAGGTACAATTTGTTTGTTCAGCACTCTTGTTTCTGCTTTTTTAGATTCGGGAGCCTCACACTCTTTTGTTTCACCTATTCTAGCCCATGTTTTGGGACTAGACGTAGAGAGACTTTCCATACCACTGGTACTGAGTACACCATTTGGGGGCCAGACTAGCGTATCTTGTGTTTTCCGAGGATGTGGGCTGACGTTGGGGCCACATCGATCTAGTGGAGACCTTCTTCTATTATAGATGCAGCCATATGATGTCACCCTAGGCATCGACTGGTTGTTTTCTGTTAGTTCTGTTATCGACTGCTTCCGGAGAAGAGTCGTGTTCTCCGATGTAGATGGGCAGCGCGTATCTTTTGTTGGCGAGAGGAGCTATCAGGCGGGAAGTCGGCGTGTGGAGCCTCTCCTTTCCTCGATGAGCGGGTTATCAGTGGTTCCAGCTGATACAGAGATGATGTATGTCCCATAGGTTGTTGGGGAGTTCCTCGATGTTTTTCCTGAGGAGGTTGTAACTCTACCCCCTCGATGAGATGTTGAGTTTGGGATAGACTTACAACCTAGTGCCTGTTCGATTTCGATGGCCCCTTATCGGATGGCACCTTTGAAGTTGCGGGAGTTGCGGATTCAGATTGACGATCTGATGGAGAAGGGTTTTGTTCGACCTAGTGTGTCGCCATGGGGTGCTCCAGTTTTGTTCGTGAAGAAGGCAGATGGTGGTCTCAGGCTATGCATAGACTACCGAAGGCTGAACCAGGTAACGATCAAGAACCGTTACCCCCTTCCAAGGATAGATGATCTCTTTGACCAACTGATGGGAGTAGGTTGGTTTTCTAAGATTGATCTACGATCGGGATATCATCAGCTGAGTGTGAAGGACAGTGACATCTCGAAGACAGCTTTCAGGTGAAGGTATGGGCACTTTGAGTTTGTAGTGATGCCGTTTGGAGTTACGAATGCACCAGTTGTGTTCATGGGACTTATGAACTTTGTCTTCCGAGAGTTTCTAGACCGGTTCGTCGTTGTGTTTATCGATGACATCCTGATCTACTCAAGATCAGAGGAAGAGCACGTTGAGCATCTCAGGGCAGTCTTGGAAGTCCTTCGACACCACCATCTTTACGAGAAATTGTCGAAGTGTAAGTTATTGACACAAGAAGTACAATTCCTTGGGCATGTGGTGTCTCAGCATGGAGTATCGGTGATCCCGTCGAAGGTGGAGGCAGTTGTTTCTTGGGAAGCACCCAAGAGTGTGGCAGAAGTTCGTAGTTTCCTGGGGTAAACAGGTTACTATCGGAGGTTCATTTCAGACTTCTCTCGAGTTGCTGCTGCATTGACAGCTTTGACTAGGAAGAACCGGGTCTTCTTGTGGAGCGAGCAGTGCTAGGAATCTTTTGACTACCTGAAGGAGAAGTTGGTCAGTGCTCCCATACTCAGGTTTCCCGAGGAAGGGTTGTTGTATGAATTATTTTTTGATGCTTCTGGCCTTGGTCTGGGGTGCGTGTTGATGCAGAATAAGGGCGTGATTTGTTATGGGTCTAGGTAGTTGCGCCCTCACGAGCATAACTATGCCACCCATGACCTGGAGCTTGCAGCAGTAGTGTTCGCATTAAAGTTGTGGCGACATTACCTCTTTGGGGAGCGCTTTGTGGTCTTCTCAGATCACAAGAGCCTGCGTTATATCTTCTCCCAGCGTGACCTGAACTTACGACAGCAGATATGGGTCGAGTTTCTCTAAGACTATGACTTCGAGATCTCTTACACTGAAGGTAAGGGAAACGTTGTGGCTGATGCCCTGAGCAGGAAGTCACATAAGGAAGTGGTTTGGGAATCCACTGATGCTTGGAAGGCGATGGGAGAGTTGGCTGCCCTGCACTTAGATGCAAGGGAAGAAGGTGTTAGAGGCTCTTTGTTCCAGATGATGGTACAATCCTCCTTGTCGCAGCAGGTGGAGGAGTCTCAGTGGGGGGACTCCGAGGTAGAGGTGATGCGGGATCGTGTCGATCAGGGGAATGCTCCAGAGGGATGGTCAGAGGACAGCCGACATCAGATGCTTTTTTGTGGAAGGTTGTTTGTCCCAGAGACGATGCGTGATGGAGTTCTCCATGAGTTCCATAGCTCAGTCTTATCGGTACACCCAGGAGTTTCAAAAATGTACCGAGGCCTGAGGGATCAGTTTTGGTGGCCCGGGGTGAAACGGGAAGTGGCGGAGTTTGTGGCTAAGTGCCTAGTGTGTCAACAAGTGAAGGATGAACACCGTGTTCCCGGTGGTTTGTTGCTTTCTTTATATGTCCCCGAGTGGAAGTGGGATGACATCTCGATGGACTTCATCACAGGACTACCCAGAGCTCAGGGTGGTTATGATGCTATCTGGGTAGTGGTGGATCGACTGACGAAATAGTCTCACTTCTTAGCAATCAAGGAGTCAGGCCTGGTGAGTACCTTAGTACAAAGGTACATAGATGAGGTAGTTCGTTTGCATGGAGTTCCGAGGACTATCGTCTCAGACCAGGATACTTGGTTTACCTCACGAGTCTAGAGGGGGTTACAACATGATTTTGTCACCCAACTATGCCTTAGCACTGCTTTCCACCCCCATAATGACGGTCAGACAGAGCAAACTATCCAGACGTTAGAGGACATGCTGTGAGCATGCGTTCTGGATTTCGGAGGATCATGGGTACAACACTTGCCTTTAGTAGAATTTGCCTACAACAATAGCTTCCACTCTACTACTGGCATGGCACCATTTGAGGCTTTGTATGGAAGGCCATGTCGTTCACCCATTTGGTGGGCAGAGGTTGGTGAGACAGGTGCTCTTGGGCCAGAGGTAGTGCAGAGCACCATGGAGAAATTCCAGCTTGTACGTGAGAGGATGAAGGAGGCTCAGGACCGACAGAAGTCTTATGCTGATCGTTGGAGGAGGCCCTTGGAGTTCGAGGTGGGAGACCATGTGTTCTTGAAGGTTTACCCTCGACGGGGGAAACAGAGGTTTGGGAAAGGGAGCAAGCTCTCACCTAGGTTCATCGGACCTTTTGAGGTGCTGAGGCGAGTCAGCGAGGTGGCATATCAGCTGGCCCTGCCACCTCAGTTGGAGAAAGTTCATGACGTCTTCCACGTCTCCCAGCTTCGTCGGTACTTACACGATGAATCTCACATTATCGACTAGGGAGAGTTGGATATGGGAGACGACGCGACCTTCGAGGAACGACCAGTCAGAATCGAGGATTGTAAAGAGAAGGTGATTCGTGGACGAACCATTCCCTTGGTTCGTGTGTTATGGAGGCATGGCAGCCTCGAGGAGAGCACTTGGGAGCGGGAGACCCAGATGCACGCTCAGTACCCGGAGTTGTTTTGACTTGTGTCCCTTGTTATTCTGAGCTTTGCCTTGATGTTGTACTATGTACCTTTGATATATGGAATGCTTGTATTGTCAGTTGTGAGACCTCTTTTGTTTTCTTGTTCCCTGGTAATGTGTAACATGTCCAGATGCGTGGGAAAGGGGAAAAACCTGACCCTTAATCGAGACACATTAATGTGGATGCAATTGAACCCGTGCGGGCGAGTCAGTGTCGCCTAAAGCGGATAATATCTCAACATTGGTGAAGAAATTTTCCCAAACCCATGTGTTCGGGCAGTGTGTTGGTTGTGTGGTGCTGGGGTTAGTGCGAGTTGAAAAATCCTAATGCATGAAAGTGGGAAGACCCAATTCTTAATCGAGACGCATTAATGAGGATGCGATTAAACCCATGCAGGTGAGTCAGTTCTGCCTAAAGCAGATAATATCTCGACATAGGAGAAGGAATTCCTAACACATATGATTAGGGTTGTTGGTTGGGTTCCTGTTATAACGAGAACCCTAAGAGGTATCTTGTTGGGTTCCTCTGGGTTGGTTTTTGAATTCTCGGGGACGAGAATGTTTTAAGAGGTATCCGATGTAATGGCCCGGACCTCTCCAGCCCATTCCTTTGTCAAAAAGAAGGCCACGAAGTGTTCTATAGGGTAAAATGGACTTTTCCCACACTTTCTAGAATTTTGAAACTACACGCTGTGTAGTTTGAGTACACGCCGTGTACCCTCTTGCCGGGTATACCCCGTGTGGATGGCCGTGTCTTTGCCGCGTGAAGAAGATAGGTACATGCCGTGTGTCCAATCTACACGCCGTGTAGTCCTTCCCCGCATAAGTATTACCGTGTGTTGACCATTCATCAGTCGTGTGCCGCGTTGGAGTCGTGTCTTTGCCGTGTGCAATAAATGTGTACACGCCGTGTGTCCAATCTACACGACGTGTAGTCCTTCCCTGCGTATGCGTTATCTTCAAACCGCGTGTTGAACAGTCAACGACCGCGGAGCCGCGTTGGAGGCCGCGTGGAGACCGTGTGAAAATGGCCGAGTACACTCCGTGTACCATAAGTACACGCCATGTACTTTGCTTTTCACTCCTATAAAAGGAGGGGTCCCCTCCTCCTTTCAACACACACCTCTCCTCCCCTCTCCTCTGAGCAGAGCTCTCTCAAGAGACTCGAAGGCTCTATCTTCCATAACTTTTTCGTTTGAGCTCCGATTTATGATCCATCAGTGGACACGGGATCGTAACGATGAGGCGGAACTTCCGAGATTGGATCTGTTGTCTTTCCTTCGGCCTTTTCTCTCCGACTTCCACCCGAGGAGGTTTTGTCGGGAGGCCGACAAACGTCTTCTAAAGTTGATCCGGGGGAGCGTTGTGACCAGAACCTATTGAGGTAGGGATTTTACCTTCGTCTCTCTAATTTGTGCATCATGCAGGGTGGGTGTTATCTTATTTATGTGAAACACTTTTTAACCAGTTTAATGAAGATAATAACTGGCTTATATAACAGGGATGAGAAGTTGTGATTTCTGTTACTTTATATCCTGTGATATTATATTGTGAAATGAATTGGCTTATGCCTACTAAAAATCACGGTCGTTGGGGGCCTTTGCTTGCGCAATTAAATGTTGCCCTATCTTCTAGACCGTTTGTGATTGGAAACATTGTTGAATGTGGAAATTGGATAATCACGTAAAGTTGGCTGAGTAAATGAAAATTTGGAACCCTTGTGTGATCACCCCGGTTAAACAAAATGGAATAATGAACATGTGGGTGTTGGCTTGGTTACGTGGCATGTGTTGGGGGTGTTTTGTGGATTGTTGTAGATCGGGTAAGCAGTGGGGCTACGGTTGACTTGGTTTGGGTTTATTTTTATACACTTGTTCTTTTCCCTTTTTGGTGGTTGACTTGTCCTATTTCCCGATCCAAAATAATAAAAAGGGTAATGCCTCCCATATTTGTGAAAACTCATACCCTTGGTGCTAGTCGCCAACCCGGGGCCTACTAGAGGCGGGACTCGGGGGTCATTATCTCCCTTTCACCATTGCCATCTCAGGAGGGGAATCTTTGGTGGGAGGGGGTCGTGACATAGAATCTTTAGTCCATCATGAATACTTAATACGACATATCATTATTTGTGATGGACAATGAATTCTATCAAAAATAATATGTCTGAAGATCAGTTGCGATAGAGTCACACCATCAAAATTATTTTTTTGGATAAGTGGGAAAATATTTCCATTGACTTATTTTTTATGATTGATGTCTCATCCGTCACAAATAACCCTAACAAATAAGGTATCCTTCACATATATCCATCAAAACAATTTTTTTTTGATGGAATAAGATATCCCAAAAAACCAGTCATAAAAAATAAACTATAAATACATATCATCCCTCCCTACTCTAAATTATGTACACATGGTAATGACCCAAGATTTTATAAATGAGATTCCATTTATTATGAATAAATTCCTTACTAAGTAATGTAGTTATAGAAAAAACGTGCAATATTTTTTTTTATTTTTGACCATTATAAAATATAGCATGTCATGTTTAATAGACCGTTATGAATCATAACTGTTGATAATATAGCTGTTATAGAGTAACCATTAAGATTAATCTATATTATGGGTTAGGATAAAGTCTAATTGATAGAGACTGAAGAAGAAATGAACTTGACCAGTATAATCATACCCTATGAAGGCCATATATTGAAGATTATGAGGGAGAGAGAATCACAAGGCTTTGTATTTGATAAAGACCAAGTTGATATTCAACAACTAAAACATTAGGGAAACCATTTATGAGAGAAGTTAAAGCTTATCAAGATCACCACCCAAACCATGTTCATCAAACCTCTCAAACAAATTACCACAATATCACACCTTACCCTTAGAGCATACACTAGTCTAATAAGAGGTTATGTATCTAGACCCTAGTAATATACATGTTGTGTTTAATTTTTAATGAAATAATGATTATATTTACCCTTTTTCATTATTAATTTATAAATGATTATATAATGAGTTTGATAAAAATCAGATTTTTATATGAGGAAAAAAAATTATATTTTTGGAAGATATATAGTTTTAATTAAAAATATCATTTTGATAATTTCAAGAATTTTGAAGAAAATATTATTTTGATAAAATATTATTATTAAATAATATTTATATATAAAAATAATAATATAATTTAATGAAGTCCAACGTAATCTTTATAAGGGTCATAAAATTGTTATGGTCATAAACACGAGTTTATTTCCAATAAATGAGTATTTGTAATTAAAGGGGGGAAATTATCATATTTATAATTTGTTTCGATAAAGTAAATTTTATTTTTGAAATCATCAATACAAAATTATCAAATAGTGATTTTTTCATAATTTTCTGAGCCAGTCAAATTTTTGGGTAAAAATTAAATATAGTGTAAATATACGATCGATATTATGACATAATAATAGCCTAAAAGTGATGTTATAAATGATATAAAAGGAATTCATGAAAAAATATATATTCAAACATTAATATAATGTGTTTTTAAGTTATTTTATAAATTTTATAAACCTTTAACGAATCCTCCAAAACCGATATTATATTTTAATGTATTAAAACCAATTCTTTCTGAACATATCTCACATCCACATTACCAATGGTATTATTTTAATATGTTTTATTCATGAACTTATAATATATTAAAAACAACTCCTATTTGGTATAATCCATGGAAAAAACCATTGTAAGGTTTCTGGGTTTGATTATATTATCATATAGAGTCCAGAACCAAAGTTTAGAAGTTAATAATGAATTCCCCTCTCTTTTGTTATAAATACCCACCCAACCCACCACTACTCTTCACCAAAATCCCATTGATCATGAATTTTCTCTCCCTATACCTCTATAAATCCCTACCAAGGTATTATTAAGAACTTAATAAGATCTTCCCATGCTTTTATAGTCACCATCTCAAGGTCAGGGATTCTCTTACTCCTCCTCTATATTCAAGTACTTTCTTTGTATTATGCCTTTTATTTACAATTTATCATGTTAGAATATGTTTTTACACATTGAATAACTATCCTTATTATTCAAAAGTAACTATACACCAAATTTTACTCTCATTAAATCCATATATGCACCTTTATGTACATCCGTTATGTTGATGAAATTATCCCACAATTTTCTATATAAAACTTTTATATTGTGAATACCCATACCCATTCAAACTCAAGGGTATTAACCTAGATGTTACCATACTTCATTTATTAGAGACTAATAAGTATGTAACTTAGACTACTTAATAATGGTATTAAAATTGATTAAAGTTGTTCTAATTTTTTTATAATCTATGTGGCACAAACAATGCATGTATATGATATGAATGTGATGGGTGGATCTGGAATTATATAGCCCTCCAATGCACTAGGTAATGTTTTTATCTCTTAAGATACCATATATGGTGAATGGGAGGTTATAATAAGCACACTATGTTTTGATGTATTAGTGGTTATCCATGAATTATGCTTATAATGTCATGTTTCATGTTGTTACTAGATTCCTATGTTGCCTTGATGTTATCATCATATATCCTAATTCCATGTTCATGATCATGATTCTCACCCTTCTATGTCATCATGTTATGCCTTTTGAATCACATGTACTGCTTTACCTTATGTTACACTTCGATTGTTTCCTTACTGAGATTTATAGAACACCTCTTTCTTATGTATACACCGAGGTTATCCCGTGTAGTTTTAGAAGATTTAGGGAATTTGAGGACATGTTATGGATTTTTAAATAATGTCGCTTTATCCCTATTTCAATTTATTGTTCTATGTATCTAATTACCCAAAGACACTAGGCCTATCAATCTTTTGGGATTTTACTAAGTGTATCTTTATGTAATAAATAATGAAATATAGTGTATTAATGATATGGGTTGTTATAAGAATCCCCTCCCCCTCGTGATTCTGTGAAAATATGCTCATTTTTTGATTAAAATATTTTTTATTTATAATCTGGATTTTGGTATGAAAATTTCTGGATTACAAATCTGCTATTTGAGATTAAAACTTAAGTTTGAAGTTTTCTCAGTTAAATATTTAAAATTAGAATTAAAATAATAATAATGGTAATAATAAACGTATGTCTTTAATTTTTTTTTATATTTTATATTTTATATTTTTATTTGTTTTTTAATTATATATATATTTTAGTTTATTACATTTATTTGGGTTTAATTATATTTAAATGACATCTTATTATTTATGTTTTTAATTTCTTAGTTAATTAATAATAACATTGTGATAAATTATAATGTGTAAATTTTAATATTATAAAAAATAATAATTTATAATAAATTACTAAAATTTACTTTAGTAAATAATTTAAAAATTTATAAAATAATGAATATATTGATTATTAGAAGATGATGAATAAATTAGAATAGGGTAATATAAAGCAAAATATAATACTAAAATTATAAATTACTATAAATTTATATAAATTAGTATAAATTATTATAAATTTCTCTAAGTTAGTGTTAATCATTATAAATCATTATAAAATGATAAAATAAATAAAATTTTAAGAAATAATTAGATAAATACTAAGATTTTAATAATATATATATAATATATTACTACAAAAGTTATTATAAATTAGTATAAATTAATATAATTTATTATAAATATGTATAACTTGAAAATATTATTATGAAATAGTATAAAATAATGAATTATTAGAATAAATTAGTTTAAAATACTATAAATTATTGTAAATTATAATAAAATAGTATAAATTGTTATTAATGAGTCAAAAATAGTATAAATTCACATAAACTGTTATAAATTATTATAAATTTGAAATAACATAAATTTATTACAATTAATAAAATAAATAAGAATATATTAATAAAAGATAAAAAATAAATTAATGTAAAACATGTTTTAAATTAGTATAAGTATTTATAAATTATTATATTAATTAGTATTAATAAATTAAAATTATTATAAATCAAAATAAATTACTATAAAAAATTAAATATAGTAGCATAAATTATTATAAATTTGAATAAGTTATTATAATTGATTAAAAATTATTATAATTCATTTCAAATTATTATAAATTAGTATAAATTGTAATAGATTATTATAAGTCGTTATAATTTGGTAAATAATAATTTATTATAATCAATAAAGTAAATAATAAGATTTTAGTAAAAGTTAAAAACTAAATATAAAATTTATATATAAACTGATATTAATTAGTATAAATGAATGAAAATTATTATAAATTACCATTATTATTATAAATTAGTAAATATATTATTATAATTTATTATAATTTACTATAAATAATTACAAACTATTATAAATTATTAACAATTATTATGATTTTTTACAAATTTTTATTAATTATTATAAATTCTTAAAAAATTAAATTTACAATAATTAACATTCTAAATAATTATATTTCAATAAAATATAAAATATTGAATAAAAAATCATTTTAAAAATTTATATTTTTTTTAGAAATTAATAAAAAATGTTATAATTCACTATAAATCAGTAAAAATTATTATAAATTAGTATAAATTATTATAAATTAGTATAAATTATTATAAATTAGTATAAATTATTATAAATTGTTATGAATTATTATGAATTGTTATAATTCTTATTAATTATTATAAATTAGTGTAAATTATTATAAATCTGTATAAATTATCATAAATCAGCCTAAATTTGTATAAATTAGTATAAATTTGTATAAATATACACCCAATATGGTATAAAAGTTGGTAAAGCCTCACCTCTAATATTTTAGTGGACCAAAAGGCCTAAAAAGGATTATTAACTACCTATTAAACATTACACACCTAGTGGCAAGTCATATTTTACAACTAGCCGCACCTTCGTATGCCTACCATGCACTTCTTCCACATATTGCATCCATGGCCCCCTCCCACATGATTACAACCAATCTCTTTCACTTGAGTTTAAAATCCTTCCAAAAAAAGACTTATATTTTAAGTCTGTAAATGTATATGATTTTTAAGAAATAATATTTTATAAAATATATTACAAAAAATAATTAACTTCTCATTCATTAAATAATTTACATAATGCTTCATAAATATTTTGTATAATAAATTATATTTTTTCTTAGAAAACTATGGATCTTGGAAATAGACACCAATTATTATTATGATATCATGCTTGGATAAATCATCATAAAAATCCCAACGATTTTGGTTTTAATTTTGTCAACATTGAGGGAATTAAAGAATTTATATCATTTTCATTATAAAATTCATAATTTATTTTAGAGGGAAAAATTATGTGTCTATATAAGAAATGTAATATCAGGTGATTGGAAATATTTGATAATGTTTGTGGTTTATTAATTTCATTTTGGTTTTCAAAAAGATAATGTTTTTTGATACCCACAAGGTGAATGTAATTTAGAGAAATATATAATTTTTTTGGTTCCACATCAGTTAAAGTTTTAAAATTTAGTACATGGTGTTCTTGGACCATATTTTAGGAAATAAAAACATAGAATCATAATTCAATTCATGAATTATAACTATCTCAATTTTATAAGATGTTGAAATCTATTGAAGTTGACTTATATCATGAATGGAGGATAAATAAATTTAAAACTATTACAAAATTTATGGATATTAAATCATATTTTAGAATGTGAAATAGTGGTTTTGATCAAATATTTTCTCTGTTAAAGTCATTATTACCTATGAGTAATATTTTTCTTGTAAATTTCTAGAAATAAAGAAGTTGGTTCATAATTTGGGCCTTCGTTATTAGTTGGTCAAAGCATGTTAAAATGATTTCATCTTTAATTATAGTGATTGTGAGTCATTAGTTAATTATCAAACATTTAGATAGTCATGGTACAAAGGGGTACAATAAGGAAAGTTCAATATTTGTTCCTATGATTGAGGTATTTTATATTTACACCTAGATTGTAATGTCTATGTTGGAACTGGAGATGTTATTTTCTAGGAATGGAGTCTGGTTTGTTATTTTTTTCCAATCCTCATAGGTTTGATCAGGGAATTTACAATAAAAGTGATCTTACAATCCAAGCGGACTACAATCTAGAAAGTGGAATCTTTTCCAAGTGTTTGCCAATTTTTTGGGGATAAAAATGAAGAGGAAGAGGCTAACATCATGAAAGGTTATTTTATAAGATTGAATCTTCATAATTATGGTAAAGGCATGGATTTCATGAAGTTAGTTTTCATTAAGATTTATATTCAAAAAGTATTGGAGTATCATGAATGGAAGTCGTGAGCGCATGATGGTTTGATGATAATCTCTGTGACTAGGAGAAATGGAAGTGGAGCTTCATGAATGTAAAATCTTCATGAAGAAGTTTTTGGTGGTTCATGAAAAGTCCATTTAAGGCATGAGATCCTCATGAAGGGACAAGACTATAAATAGGTAGCTACCCCTACTTCATACTTGACGATTGCATTTGGATAACAGGATGAATCACTTTGATTTCATGAAGGAAAAGTGATTCACGAATCAAGTACTCATCACGAGCCAGAGTATAACAAAAAGGATATTATAGTCTTGAACAATGATTAGGTATGTTGGAAAAGGAGTTTCGTGATGATGGCATATTCTATGATGGGTTGGGGAGCTTCACTAAGGTAGTTTGTTCTGTGAAGGCTGTGAGAATTGCGATGGTAGTTTAGCTCAACAAAGGTTTTAATATTTTCAAAGGAATGGAGCTTTGTGAAGGCATGTTGAATTGAGATCATTGGTAATTATTTGAAACATAAATAAGGATTCTTTAAGTCCACAATCTGCTAGAATAGTAGTGTTGGACATTTGGTTTATATGAATAGTTTATTCAAGAACATTAAATCAGGACAACGATACAAGAAGAGATTACCCAGCTGGAAGGAGAAGTTGATGATATGTAAAAGGGATAGAAAGGAAAAGTTCATGAATGTTTAAAGTAATCCAAATAGGCAGCAAACATTTAAAAAACAAATAGGTAACTTGAAATAAGTTCCTTGAAATACCTCAATAAAGTTGAAGATATAGAGGGATTCAAAAAGACTCTTAAAGAAAAGATCCATGTCCTTGAAGAGAAATTGAAAAATATCACTAATGTTAAGAGTCTATAATGTAAGGAATATCCAAGAAGATCAAGGATCTTTAATATTTGATTCAGAATAAAGTGAAGCTTCATAAAGAATAAGTTGTTACAATGAAGAAGGCCTGTGAAGAAAAGATGACTATGATTGAAGATCATAAAATCATCCTTAATTCAAAATATCTAAATTTGGTAGCCCAATTTTTCAATATTGAAAATACATATATTGATACTTCAAAAAAGAAGGAAATAGTTGCTGCTGTTACACAATTTTCACTAGAGGATTCTAAAGCTGAAAGACCTCCGACATGTGAAAAGAAGATCATGACATATTTTGATGATCCATCTCAAGCAGCTGAGAAGAAACAGGTACCATCTATACCAACTTGTGTTAATTCCTGTAAACCCATTATCATGAAAATTTCAGATTTTAATAAAAATATTAAACAAGTATAGATGAATAAGTGTCATAATAGACCTTCCACTATGACTATGGTGTATAGGAAAAAGAGTACGAAATCGGGTTACACATAAAGAGCATAAAAAATCATTAAGAAGATCCAACAACCTTATATAAAATATATAAAAAGATCATGGTTCATTGGTCAATGTTGGTGTTTCAACATATTTGGGCATTATGCATTCGATTGTTGGTATAATCCATTAAATGATGAAGTACAAAGGAATATAATTTCAATGGTGAGATAGCTAGAGAAGAATAATAAACATCCACCGGTCCAAAAAAATAAATATTCTACAAACATATTTGGGAAGCTTGATAACATTTTTAATGTATGCAATAGAAGTGGTCACAAGGTTAGTACATGATTATCTCAACATACATTCACTATTGATAAGAAAATAAGTCTACAAAAGATGGATATGTATGAAGAATATACCTTAGGAAGAAATCAGAATAGTATTGTGAACAAAAATTCTCCCAAGAAGATGTTAAGAAAGGAATATTGTAATAACATATATTCTAAATATAATAATATTAAGATTAGGGATTCTAAGATAACTATTATGAGGGATAATACTTAGAGGAACCCATGTGGAATATCCAAAATAATTGCAATAGTTCCTAATTACATGTTAGTTATTTGGAAAAAATATTTGTAAATAATGAGGAAATATAAAGATGAATAGGCTAAGGATGGTGAAAAAGAAAAAGAAAATAATCCAGATGATAAAGAAAATGTGCATGAGATCTTTCAAACAGATGGAAACTCTTGTTTTAAAGAAGTTCTTACTGAGAGATGAAAGAAATCTAGTCACATTTCAAAAGGTTATTTAACCTTACTAACAGATTAAGAAGTAGTCCTTAAGAAGAGTAAGAATGTATCATCTATAAATGATGTTAAGATGAAGAATTATACACTCAAAGAAGAAGAGAATGTGAAAATATTTATGATACCACATAAAAAATTAGAATAGATATTCAGATTTGAAATCATAAAAAATGGAGAAACTTGGTTGAGAAGATCATCGCAACCGTGTAGTTAATATTGACGAGGCAAGGAGGATCCACCTTATTCCCTTAATCTTTTGTTAATTTATTTGTGCATTTAATGTAGGGAATGGGATGTTAAAGGAAGTTATTAGTGGGAGAACTTGATAAGTAGCGAGGGATATCATTTTTTTGATAATCCATGCTGAAGATGTCACCATCCTTGAATAATTACTCAATTTGGTATTCAAAATAAAAACATGTGGGATTATCATTTTTGATGAAGATAAATATTTTCCATTATTTACAACTAGGATAATGAATGTGGATAATCACAAGTTGGAGACCCATTCTGGTGTATTCTCAATACTGAAATTTCTTGAAATCCATTCTTGATGAGATCCACTATTGTGAAGATGCAAGAATTGTTTTCCATGAGGGGGAAAAATTGAAGAAAATGTGAAAATAATTATTTCAATTCATATTAAATATAATCATTCTAGAACTTGCTCAGAGATCATGTCATTGGTAGATCCTAGAATAAAAGTAGAAAATCCTTGAATATGGTTTTATGAGTTCTCATTTCATAAGGTATGATGATTAGTTATTAATAGGAAACTTTTTTTTCTAAATCAAATCCTTGTGTTTTCTACATTGATGAAATATAAAGTATACTTAGAGTGAAATTATAGATGACATGTTACTTATGTACGGATATATAACCTTTTTCCCATAATCATTGTATTTCATGTCCATAATGGGGAGAGAAAGTGAAATGAAACTGTGGAAAATTAAATGGTAGATTGAAGATAATGGTTCACTTATTGACTCATTTATTTAGTTAGAACATTTAAGTAATTGATGTTGAAGAAAACATTTTTTCCATTTACATGAATAAGGTTGATTGAGTTTTTCCTTGGTATGAAAATACAATTATGATATAATGTTTATTATATGGATTTCAAAATGGAATTATTAAATGGTGTTCTAGAAGATGAAGTCTTCATTGAACAA
Source organism: Viscum album (assembly GCA_963277665.1). Classification (NCBI taxonomy): domain Eukaryota; kingdom Viridiplantae; phylum Streptophyta; class Magnoliopsida; order Santalales; family Viscaceae; genus Viscum; species Viscum album. The sequence continues at coordinate 836,622,538 of OY728139.1, read as the reverse complement.
CGAGTGTGATTTCTGATTGTAAATGATGAAGAAAAAGTTTTTATATTAAACAAGGCCCTCTGTGGTCTAAAGCAAGCATCACATGCAAGTTATTATTAACTATATGCTTATATAAAGAAGCATGAATCCAAAAGAGGAGGTTTCGATCAAAATATATACATGATGAATTCATAATAAGATAAATTTATTGGGATTTGTATTTGTGGATGGTATTATATTTGGAAGAAGTAGGAGATTTATAAGAAGTATTAGACATTCATTTATCTTAAAAAATATGAAAGATATTTATTGAAGAAATTTAATATGCATGATTCTATTCTAAAGTCGAATCCAATTGCAGTTGGGATAAAACATAGAAAGCATGAGGATGGGACTTCTATGGAATTATTGGTATTTTATGATGCTGAATAGCATGGAGATGTGGTGGATTGAAATTCCACAAATGGCAGAAAATTATTCACTGGAAATAAATGTGTGGGATGGTTTAGTAAGAAAGAAGAAATCACTTCTCTTAGTATGGATGAAGCATAATATATCTCTGCTACAAAGGCTTCACTCAATTTTTTTGATAGAAGAAACAAATGACTGATATTGGTGATGAGGTGAAACAACCAATAGTGATTCAATATGAAAATAATAGCATGATCCATCTAACAAAGAATCTAGTTCAACACTCTCATACAAGATATATTGATATCATATATCACTTCATTAAGGAAAAAGTTGAACATGATGTGATTAAAATATAGAATGTTGGAACTAATGAACAAGTGGTTGGCATTCCGACTAGCTATTGGAAGCACATGTGTTTGTAAAACATTGGTTGAACCTCGGTGTTCAGACACCTCCCAGTGCATGAGGAGGTTAGGAGTGTTTTCCCCCTCCACATTTGTTTTAACTATTTTAATATGTTTGTGGAAGTAATGCAGTTTTTTGGGGAATATATGATCCAAGGGGAGTGTTTTCTGAGTTCTTTAAGTATAAATACAAGTTCTTTGCGTTTATTCCCAAAGGGGTATATTGGATAAATTCAATTTTATGAAGGGGTAGAATAGAGAGTGTAGGATAATAGATAATTTCAATGTTATAATGGTTTGTTAGGTTTTATGGTTACATGTTTTTGAAAAAAATCATACAATGTTTTTGTGACATAACTAGAGTTTAGCTTGGACATATTTAAGAACATGAGAACCCAATTCATACTTCCCCTATTTTTTTCTACACTGATATTTTCTCATGTATACTTATAGTGTTGGATGATTTTTTTCTCACTTATCAGGATTTTATAGAGACTAGTGATTTATTAAATTTATCTGTAGATTTACATCAAAAATAAAGGGGTATATTGTTGGAACTAAGATTGTTATTTGCTAAAAATGTAGACTGGTTTGTGTTTTTTTAATCCTCATAGGGTTGATCACGAGAACAAGATGAATCACTCTTATTTTGCAAAGGAAACGTGCTTTGTGAATAAAGTATCCATCAAAATACCGAGCATCAAGAAAAGGCTATCCTATTCTTGACCAATGCGTAAGTATCTTGGAAAAAAAGTTTCGTTATGATGGGGAATTCCATAATGGATTAGTGAGATTTTTGAAGAATGTTTTTCCATGAAGGCTATGAGTTTTGAAAAGGTAGTTTAGATACGCGAAGTTTGTAAGCTTCAAGAAGTCTAGGAGCTTCATGAAGGCATGTTGGATAACAAGTGTTGGTAATTCTTTGAGACATAAAGGGGGTTTCTTGAAGGTAGGGATCTTCAATAATTTTAGTGTTGAACATTTGGTTTATGTGAATAGTGCATTAAATTGCATCATCTTAGGGAAACGATTCAAGTAGAGCCTCATGCTTGTCTGGGATAAAGTTTTAAATTCCAATCTACTATAGCAACCTTCTAGTCAACAAAATGAGTAAGACTTCACCCAAGGAAGTAAGCTAGGTGGATTCAATGGAAGTATTCTGAGGGATACAATGTGATATCCCTAAAATCATATAAATGAAATGTCCCTAAAAAAGAGTGACTATATTTGAACTTCTGTATTCCACAAATAGTGAAGATTAGTGGATTTAGGTAGGACCATCACACTGTCAGCATATTATCCTTGGACTAGACTTCAGTGTTGAATCAAGTAAAACTAATGTGTTATATCCATGGATGTGAATGTTTAATTATTTTATTATTCCTTCAGATAGGTTTAACAAGTTCATACCAATATGGGAATAAGATCCACTGATTTAAAAGAAAATTTTGAAACCCTGATTCACCACTCCCCTATCAAGGTGCTATGGGGGCCTATAATATATTTATGTCAGATAACATAGCCACATTGATAACATGAAATGGATCTAATATTTCTATCAGTAAAAGCCTAAATCATCCTTCTAATGGTTATTCATAGAAAATGTTTGGTCAGGTTCATCCATATTTTCATTCAGAACCTCATAACATGTGGTTAGGTGTTTCTAAAAATGGTTTTAGTGCATTTGGTACTTAACAAAATAAATATTCTTATTGGCATGTTTTCATAACTCTGTACAACTTACCTCCTTGGATGTTTATAAAAAACCATATATCTATTTTAAATTAGTAATTCAAAGGCATACAAATAAGAATATTGATATTTATTTAAAGATACTAATTTTTTATTTAAATTTATTATAGTTAAGGTGTAATTACATATGATGTAGTTGTAGAATTTTTTTTTATAATGAAATATACATTAATGTGGAAAATTAATGAATTTACAGTGTGTGGAATGCTGCCAAAATGTAGTACACATATTCTAAAATCATGTTCATATTTCATGAGTAACAACAATGAATTTATGTTTATCAATGGAAGAAAACATAGTTTTTTCGATTGTCATCAAATATTTCTTCCGACAAATTATCTTTTTTAATGAAATAAAAATAATTTTAAAATATGTAGAATTGAAAGATATAGAACTCTAGTGGTGATATTAGGTATTCAAGTGAAATTTAGTTTCTCTTCATTACCTCATATTACCTTTTAACTAACAATAAACCAATAAAAAATAGTTGGATTTGGGAGAGATCACAGTTGGATAACGTAGAATATTTTTTTGGAGATGCCATATTAGTACGGTTTGTTGGTTTGTAATATGTTATATGTCATGAAAATTATGATGAAATATTTTGATAACATATTTTATATCATTTTAGACACTCATTTTAAGACTAAAGATACTTTAAATTCATATTTATATCTTTCCTAATTTTACAGACATCCTGAACTTGAGTTATTTCAAAATGAAAGATCATAATATTTAATGAATATAAAAGAATCTTTTGCACTTTATAAATAAATAAATTTATTATTATATTAGTGTATGGTATATTTGAGTTTACTATATGGATATGACTTTAATTTTTACCTCTTTTTAGAAATAAACATAATATCATATTAAAAAATCACGATTTTCTTGTTATAATGTAAAGATTACTGACGATTGGACTTATAGGGTTGTTATATTATTTTATTTATAATGTACTAAGGTAAATATCATTTTTTGTATGAGAAATTTGTGTCATGATAGTATATTATGATTCAATGAGTATTCTATCACAAGATATTGTTTTAATTTTATGTAAATTGTAAAAATAAATTCCATTAACCTTATTTGATTAAATACATTATTTAATATTACAATTTCCATATGAAGAAAAATGTGGAGGTTCGGTATAGTTTTGATAGATATACCCATACTAGAGATGCATGAAACAATTAAGGAAGTATGAAAAAACATCACTTAAAGGTCCAATTGAAGAAGTGTATTTATAGGAAGAAAGCTTGAATTTTTTATCCTATTATTTTTAATCAAAATATCCATAGAAACATAATCAAATGGATGATAATGAGGGAAATTTAGATGATGTTATAGACCATATATTATAAGTATTTTATTAGACCAAGTTTTGTATTATAGGTATTCAGGAATGATGCATTTTATAGGATAAACGATTTAGAGCTTATACGTATATTCTACTCATTTTGGAAGGAATGACTTGATTTGAGAAATAAATGATAATTTTAACTATTTTTTAAAATATATATTTTAAATTAATTTATATCAATTCTTTTCTGTATATATGATTATCATATAAAAAAATTCACTTAAATTTCACCAACTACTCTTGAAGAATATCAAAGCATTTTTTTTGCATACTGTAACACCTCGAGATTTTATGAAAAATATTCTTTTAATTTCATTAATGTCTTGTGTTGTATACTACACCAAGATTACCTTGCGCTATACGCAACACCGTATTAGCTTGCAGTATACGCAACACTATTCTTAGATCGTGTTACACACAATTTTGATAATAGTTATTCTACGCAACATTGAGTATATATATATATATATATTCAATGTATAAATGAAATATGGTTAGATTATGATATACGAAACAATGAAGGATTCTTGCACAGCACGCAACCCTGACTTGGCTTGCATTACACGCCATCACGACTTTCCTCGATAGCGTGTGTTGTACGCAATACCAGGTTTTACTAAACAACGATATATTATTATAATATTATTATGAACTAGACGTTATGAATATTATTAAATAAATTTTGAATATTACAACATTATACTTCATCTTACACATTTTCTAAAATATGGTATAAGAACAAAATAAATTTTTCGGGTAAAATAAGTATTTTTCAAAAAATGCAGTTTTGCCGCCTTTTGATGGCGCACCCAATTTAAATCTAGTTTTTGACATGTTTATAAGTTCAATTTGAAAAAATAAAATTCTTCTTTGGAATCATGAAATAAAAATTTACTTTGGATAAAATTTTCATATTATTCAGGTAACTTTCAAATTTTGATGAATAGTAAAAACACGCTTTATTTTAATTAAAAACAACTTTTTTCATCGCAATAATTTATATGGTTAAATTATAATATTGAATGGTTTTAAAGTATAAATAGAATATATTTTTACCATTTAATATAATGTATGTCATTATCATTGATTCTACCTTGAATTCGTACGATAAATCAATTCAATCTTTTGCAATGTTTTAAAGAAAAACCCGTTTTCTTTCGACAACAAGATTAATTTTAATTTAATTTCTGCAACTTTTGTGTATTGAATTTGGAAAAATGGATTCCATATTTGGAATCAGTGGATACAAATTATGTTAATAATCTACTTTTTATTTTTGGGAATTATGAATAGTAACTACGGTAAATTTTATTTACCATTGTTAAAGGTAAATCGGGTAATTAAAGGTAAATATAATATTATAAAATTACCCTAACACATGTAAAAATCCTATTGGATGAATAAAAGTCGACCCATATCACCTAAGGGTCGGATTAGATTCATTTAACGGACTTTTCTCCATGAAAATAATTTAATTATTATTAAAACCAAAGAATGTGACAACATGTCACTTTCTTAAATATTATAAGTATAATAATTTTAATTTAGTGATACACTTCATGAAACTTCGAACATGAATAATTTCCAGAAATATAATACAATTATCTACATCATAGGAATTTATTTAGAATTTTTAGGGATTAAATAATTATCATTTATTATGACACAAAGATGATGCAATAATTGTCTTATAAATGAAATATTGACATAATTGATGTTATAAATACCCAAATAAATGTAATTTAAGACTTTTTATGAATTCCACTTATTTTATAGGTTCATATGACATGTTAGTATTGATTTAATTAACTTTTTTAGAACTACTCATTCTGTTATGATTTTCAAAAAAATCAATTACTAAATAGTGTCAAAATTGACATAAAATAGTTGTTAAAACAAATATTATATTATTAATTGTTATTTTATTCCTAAATATCTAAGGTTCTGCCAAATGACTTAGATAAGGTTATATATATTAATAATAAACAACTTGTGGTTTGTTTGGCTTGATATAGTAAGTTTATTAACCTTATAGTGTAAGAAAACAAGAAGACACGGTAAAAGTAAAATTATCTAACTTAAAGTTAAATATATATGATAAGGTTAAAATAGGAACCTAAACTTGTCTAAATTCTATTGGATGAACAGATTTCGACCCATACCCACCTTACCTTCAAAATAAATCAAATTGGAGCTATTTAAAACCGAATTTGGCTTTATAATAAAATAATATTTTTAGTTATTCCAAAGGTGCCCCTCTCCTCCCTTATAAAAGGGCACCCCTCCCTCTCTTCCTCACACCACTTTGAGCCTTCAATCTTGGAAAAACCCTGCAAAATTATCTTCTCCACTTCCCTAGCAACATCCTATAGGTTTTGGGCTTCCTCAAAGAACAATTTTAGTACCCTAAGAGGAGGACTCAAAGAGGCGCTTCAAAGAAGAGGTAATGTCCGTTACCGATTCTTTCAAATTTATTTCTTCTTCCACTTCTTTTCTTAGGTTTTTTCATTATGAAGTAATAACATTAGTATCACTCATATACTGATATGTTATTATAAGTATGAAACAACCCTATTTCACCATCTATCCATCCTACGAAAAATGAAATCACCGCGCGTGCGTACGTACGGAATACCGTCTCCACGCTGTGGTGTAATCTATTTTCCACCACCACCTTACTTGGATGGGTATAATGGTGTAAATAATAACTATATATGATTATTGTAAAGTGATTTTGATTCTTAAATAGTATACATAAACTAAAATACAATTCAATGATCATGAGAACGATATCATCGCTCGTGCGTACGTACGGACTACCGTCTCCACGACGCGATGAGATTCATTCTCCACGTTAACCATTCATGAATGATTATAAAGTATATATAATAAGTAGTCATGAAATATATGACATAATAATACTACTGGATTTATGTATATATATTTATGTCATCTACTTAATTCCACTCAATTCAATAAGGAAACAAAAACAGCGTTCATGCGTACGTACGGCCTACCGTCTCCATGAACAGTGTATTTCTTTCCATTTATCGATCCATTATATATATGTATATTCTGAATATATATTATATATAAATCATGTTTTATATTCTGGAATTAAGTAATCATGATCTAAGTAATCATATGAATAATTACAAGTTAAAACACGAACGACAAATGAGACGATTTTACCCAAAACACTACTTTAACATGAATTTACAAAAGAACGGGTAATATAAAGTCATAAGTGAACCATATATGATATAATAACAATAAATATGATTCTTTAATAAGTAAATGACATTATTTAAATCTTTATACAGGAGGTTCGGACACTTACGAAGCAAATCGGACCTAAGGTAAGGGAAATATCACAATCTCATTTTTATCCAATATTGTCTATACTTTGGCATTTACTGGGGTGTATTTTATCATCCACATCCATGTGTCCTCAATATGTAATATTATTTCCATCCACCTACAATTTTTTAAATCCAATTTTACCCTTCAGTGAGTTTTTAGTAAAGGATATGAAAGGAATCTTTTGTCGTTTTTCGTACGAGGTACTTTTTGACTTTTCCGACAAAAGTACAAAGAATGTTTTTTTAACTTATACGACATGAATGGATTTTTAAAACATTATTTCCAAGAAGATTACTTTATAAGTTTTCAAGTTTATTTTTAATCAACTTCTTTTATTTTGTAATTGTACGACATGTTAAGAAAGGAAAAGTGTTTTTGAAGCAGAAAGGATATTTTCCTCAAGAATGGAGTTCAAGTGTTTTATCAAAATTATTTTCCATCTAACATAATAAAGGGTTTTGTTTTTATCCCTATTATTACATTGATTTGATTATGTTGTGATGGAATTATATTTTTATGAATTCATTTATCTTATATGAATTGTTTTATGATGTCACGATGTTTAAGATTCTCATTTTTATTACATGGGTTATGCTATGATGTATGGTTTTATGATTTTGTGGCACATATAAGAATGGTATCATTATGAGATTGGTGGGAACTATATCTCCCTCCAATGAATTGGGTAAAGATTTTATATCTCATGAGATAGACATGGCTGGAACGGTAAGTTATACCGGTTCCGTGAAACAGGACTGAAACGAGGGTGACTTGGTTCAGAAATGGACTTTGTCCACTAAGATAGTCTTGGAAATGAGTCTTGACTAATAAGATATGATTCTCTATGATTATGTGTGTATTACACAAAGTTTCATGTTTTAAGTTATGATTATTGGGATTTCATTTCACTACTATGATTTGTCCCATGTTATGAAATTATGCTCTCTTTTGCAAGTTAATATTTCCAAAATGTTATGTTCTTATGAATATGATGTGATTGATATTTCTTTTGTTTACCCTTCTGAGCATTTGAGATCACCCTTTAATGTTTTATTTTCCAGGGGATATAAAGAAAGGTTTTAGGTAAAAAAAGGAAGATCTTTATGAGAGATGTTGAAGATCTTTCACCATGATTAGAAGATTATATTCCGAGTTTCCAAAGACACTAAACTATTACGATCCTTGTGTGTGTGTTTTTGTTATGTACTAAGTATTCCGCAAAAGTAATGTAATGTCCATGTACGTCAAGCTTCGGGTATCTACAGTTGGTATCAGAGGAAAGGTTTAGTCAACCTTTGGAAACTAGGATGTGAAAATGTTAGTGAGATCCCGAGAGATATTTCTAAGGTATGTCTAGGGATGTCCCTAAGGTTAAGTATACGTATAGGTTATTGTACTAGAATTACGCTAATGATCATAGAATTAAACCTGAGATGTTAGATATTGAAGGTAATCCCCCTTTATTATGTTTTTTTCCCTATCATGATTTTTTCCTCTCACACTATTCTTTTTGGGTTTTAGACGATGGCTGGAACCCGAAGGAACCGTATTGATAAATGCAATGGACAATGCAATGATTGTCCACCTGAACAAACAAATGTTATGGGAGATGGAGTGAAAAATCTTATTGCTATACTTACACAAGCTATGAATCATTCTGGACTTCCAAATGAGCAGAGAGGGGAACAATATTCTATTGAGTCCTTCATGAGGCAACGTCCACCTTCTTTCAGTGGGTCTTCTGATCCACTTGTTTCTGAACAATGGATTAGTACCACTGAAAAGATATTTTCAGTTCTTCAATGTTTTGAACATGATAAAGTCATCTTAGCAGTATATCATTTGGAAGGTGAAGCTGATCAATGGTGGAATTTTATCAAGAATACGAGGCAAAGAGATGAAATTGAGTCCATGGAATGGGACGAGTTGAAGAACTTATTTTTCAATAAGTACTTCCCTCGTATTCTTCGAACAAAGATGGAGAAGGAGTTTCTTGAACTAAAGAAAAAGGATGATGAATCTGTTGGTATATACGAAGAGAATTTTACAAGGCTTACAAGGTATGCATATGGATTTATCATCCAACCTGAAAGTAAAGTTGATCGATTCTTAAGTGGCTTAAAACCAAATCTTTGAAGGGCATTAGCTATAAGAGACTTCAGTAGCTATGAAGAAATTGTGCGTTGTGCTATCAAAGTAGAAATGGAAGTTGGTATTACTTATCCATCTCATAGTTTTGACAAGAAATGAAAGATGGAGTTCAAGGAGAAATCTCAGAATAATGGTGAAAAGAAGATGAATGTTTCCTTATGCTCAAAGTGTGAAAAGAAGAATGGTGGAGATTGTCTTAAAGGGACTAGTAAATGTTTCAAATGCGGAAAGGAAGGTCATCGGGCATTTGAATGCCGCAATGATGGGAAGAAGATGTCTAATGATGCAAACAAACTAAGGGATACACAAAATGAACCTATTACACTTCAATGCTTCAAGTGCAAGGAAATGGGGCATTATGCTAATAAATGCGCTAATCCAAGGGTTAGTGATGATCGACATGAGCAACCACTTAAGGCAAAGGACAAAGGGAAGTCACATGCGATCACCATTGGCGATGTTGAATATGACAACGATGTGGTGGAATGATTAAGTGTTTATGTAATGGGATTCCAAAATAATGTTGTATATAGTATCGTGGAATATTGGAATATTTATGTTTTGGTCTATTGTGGTTTTCAATAGTTTTATGGCATCAGTAACCATGAAAAGTGATTGAACTATTTTTGGAAAGCAGATGATATGCACATAATGAAGGGATAAAGAGAATATAATATGTTTGATAGTATTCATGAGCTCATGATTGATATAAGGACTAAGTGATATCATGGTTTGAGTATATATAATTTTGAGGATTTTGGTATGTGTAAAGTGTTAACTTTTAACTACATTCATGTTTTCACTAAGGTTCAATGGGTATTCAAGAGAATACATGATTAAGGCCTTTGAATGTTTGGAATGTGACCAACAAGACATATCTTATGATATATGGAGATCAACGATGGTATTAAATCTCTAGTAATCGTTTTCACTATATTATGAGAATGGACTGCAGTATTATGGATAAGCCTAAAGATTGGAATGGATTATGTTGGACATAAGTTAGTATTGTTTAAGGATAGAAGTTTTTTTCGATATTATTGATGGGATGTTATAGTAATATAGTTTTAAAAAAAGGACAACCTACAGGATGGGCGACAGCCCATCGCATCGGACAAGGTCGTAGGAATCGAACCCACAACCGAAGTGCGACTGGCCTTTATCGCCTACCACTGGCCTACAGGAAGTCCCTGGTTAGTAGAAACTAGTTTTATATTATTAATCGGTATGATATATAAAGTATAAGTTCATTTTAGGAACCATATATGATTAATCTCACTATAGATGGACTTATGTATTTTTTGATAACTTTTCTAACCTTTTGTTTGAGACAGATGGAATGACCCATCATTCTATCACATGATCTGCTAACACATCACGAATGACAAATTCAACTTCATTTCTTTAAGAGATGAAGTGGAAATTGTCCAAAGAACAACAAACGGTGAGACTATACCAAAATCACAAAAGTATTTCTTCTAATTCCAATTTCATCAAATTTAGGGAAATGATCTTGAAAACCAAAAATATTGTCCTAGTGCTCTTATATCTGATGAATCAGATGGTACCTTAGATCATCACAAATTTATGGCTTTGTGATTGCTGGCTTTTCCATAGCCATGTTCTCAACCACTCTCCATCAGAACATGATGGTTAGATTTCTCTTCCATATCTATATTTTAACCTATGTGGAAACCTAGTGATTATTTTATTTGGGTAACCATTACATTTCATACTTTTGTTTTTAAAGATTGGTTTTGGTATTCCTTTTTACGATGTGGGTTTCTATTAAAGAAACTTTCGAATAGTAACCCATTTATAACCCCGATGAATTTCGAGGGCGAAATTCATTTTAAGGGGGGAAGAATGTAACACCCCGAGATTTTATGAAAAATATTCTTTTAATTTCATTAATGTCATGTGTTGTATGATACACCAAGATTACCTTGTGCTATACGCAAAACCGTATTAGCTTGCAGTATACGCAACACTATTCTTGGATCGTGTTACACAAAATTTTGATAATAGTTATTCTACGCAACATTGAGTACATATATATATATATATTCAATGTATAAATTAAATATGGTTGGATTATGATATACAAAACAACGAAGGATTCTTGCACAACACGCAACCCTGACTTGGCTTGCATTACACGCAATCGCGACCTTTCCTCGATAGCGTGTGTTGTACGCAATACCGGGTTTTACTAAATAGTGATATATTATTATAATATTATTATGAACTATCCGTTATGAATAGTATTAACTAAAATTTTAATCTTATAACATTATTATTTATCTTACACATTTTCTAAAACATGGTATAAGAACAAAATAAATTTTTCGGGTAAAATAAGTATTTTTCAAAAAATGCAGTTTTTCCCCCTTTTGATGGCACACCCACTTTAAATCTAGTTTTTGACATGTTTATAAGTTCAATTTGACAAAATAGCGGAATACTTAGTACATAACAAAAAAACACACACAAGGATCGTAATAGTTTAGTGTCTTTGGAAACTTGGAATATAATATTCTAATCGTGGTGAAAGATCTTCAACATCTCCCATAAAGATCTTCCTTTTCTTACCTAAAACCTTTATTTATATCCTGGGGAAAATAAAACATAAAATGGTGAGCTCAAATGCTCAGTAAGGGTAAACAAAAGAAATATCAATCACATCATATTCATAAGAACATAACATTTTGTAAATCTTAACCTGCAAAAGAGAGCATAATTTCATAACATGGGAAAAATCATAGTAGTGAAATAAAATTCCAATAATCATAACATAAAACATGAAACTTTGTGTCATACACACATAATCATATATAATCATATCTTATTAATCAAGACTCATTTCCAAGACTATCTTAGTGGACAAAGTCCATTTCTGAACCGAGTCACCCTCATTTCAGTCCTGTTTCACTGAACCGGTATAACCTACCGTTCTAGCCATGTCTATCTCATGAGATAAAAAATCTTTACCCAATGCATTGGAGGGAGATATAGTTCCCACCCATATAATAATGATACCATTCTTATGTGTGCCACAAAATCAGAAAACCATACATCATAGCATAACCCATGTAATAAAAATGGGAATCTTAAACATCATGACATCATAAAACAATGCATATAAGATAAAGGAATTCATAAAAATATAATTCCATCACAACATAATCAAATCAATGTAATAATAGGGATAAAAACAGAACCCTTTATTATCTTAGATGGAAAATAATTTTGATAAAACACTTGAACTCCATTCTTGAGGAAAATATCCTTTCTGCTTCAAAAACACTTTTCCTTTCTTAACATGTCATACATTTATAAATTAAAAGAATTTGATTAAATATAAATTTGAAAACTTGTAAAGTGAGATTCTTGGAAATAATGTTTTAAAAATCCATTCATGCCGTATAAGTTAAAAAAAACATTCTTCGTACTTTTGTCGGAAAAGTCAAAAAGTACCTCGTACAAAAAACGACAAAAGATTCCTTTCATATCCTTTACTAAAAACTCACCGAAGGGTAAAATTGGATTTAAAAAATTGTTGGTGGATGGAAATAATATTACATATTGAGGAAACATGGATGTGGATGATAAAATACACCCCATTAAACGCCAAAGTATAAACAATCTTGGATAAAAATGAGATTGTGATATTTCCCATACCTTAGGTCCGATTTGCTTCGTAAGTGTCCGAACCTCCTGTATAATGATTTAAATAATGTCATTGACTTATTAAAGAATCATATTAATTGTTATTTTGTCATATATGGTTCACTTATGACTTTATATTACACGTTCTTTTGTAAATTCTTGTTAAAGTAGCATTTTGGGTAAAATCGTCTCATTTGTCGTTCGTGTTTTAACTTGTAATTATTCATATGATTACTTAGATCATGATTAGTTAATTCCAGAATATAAAACATGATTTATATATAATATATATTCAGAATATACATATATATAATGGATCTATAAATAGAAAGAAATACACCGTTCATGGAGACGGTAGGTCGTACGTACGCATGAACGCTGTTTTTGTTTCCTTATTGAATTGAGTGGAATTAAGTAGATGACATAAATATATATATACATAAATCCAGTAGTATTATTATGTCATATATTTTATGACTACTTATTATATATACTTTATAATCATTCATGAATGGTTAACGTGGAGAATGAATCTCATCGCGTCGTGGAGACGGTAGTCCGTACGTACGCACGAGCGTTGATATCGTTCTCATGATCGTTGAATTTTATTGTAGTGTATGTATACTATTTAAGAATTAATATCAATTTAAAATAATAATATATAGTTATTATTTACACCATTATACCCATCCAAGTAAGGTGGTGGTGGAAAATAGATTACACCACGGCGTGGAGACGGTATTCCGTACGTACGCACGCGCGGTGATTTCATTTTCCGTAGGATGGATAGATGGGGAAATAGGGTTGTTTCATACATATAATAACATATCAGTATATGAGTGATACTGATGTTATTACTTCATAATGAAACAACCTAAGAATAAGAAGTGGAAGAAGAAATAAAGTTGAAAGAATCGGTAACGGACATTACCTCTTCTTTGAAGCGCCTCTTTGAGTCATCCTCTTAGGGTACTAAAATTGGTCTTTAAGGAAGACCAGAAACTCTAGGATGTTGCTAGGGAAGTGGAGAAGATAATTTGGCAGGGGTTGGCCGAGGTTTAAGGCTAAAATTGGTGTGAGGAAGAGAGGGAGGGTTGCCCTTTTATAAGGGAGGAGAGGGGAACCTTTGGAATAACTAAAAATATTATTTTATTATAAAGCCAAAGTCGGTTTTAAATAGCTCCAAATTGATTTATTTCTAAGATAAGGCAGGGATGGGTCGAAATCCTTTCATTCAATTTCATCTCTTTGCCTCGTATTCTTGATAAGATTCCACCATTGATCAGCTTCACCTTCCAAACGATATACTGCTAAGATGACTTTATAATGTTCAAAACATTGAAGAACTGAAAATATCTTTTCAGTGGTACTGATCCATTATTCAGCAACAAGTGGATCAGAAGACCCACTGAAAGAAGGTGGACGTTGCCTCATGAAGGACTCAATAGAATATTGTTCCCTTCTCTGCTCATTTAGAAGTCCAGAATGATTCATAGCTTGTGTAAGTATAGCAATAATATTTTGCACTCCATATCCCATAACATTTGTTTGTTCAGGCGGACAATCATTGCATTGTCTATTGCATTGATCAACACGGTTCCTTCGGGTTCCAGCCATCGTCTAAAACCCAAAAAGAATAGTGTGAGAGTCAAAAATCATGATAGGGAAAAAAACATAATAAAGGGGGAGTACCTTCAATATCTAACATCTGAGGTTTAATTCTATGATCGTTAGCATAATTCTAGTACAATAACCTATACTTATACTTAACCTTAGGGACATCCCTAGACATACCTTAGAAATATCTCTAGGGATCTCACTAACGTTTTCGCATCTTAGTTTCCAAAGGTTGACTAAACCTTTCCTCTGATACCAACTGTAGATACCCGAAGCTTGACGTACATGGACATTACATTACTTTTATGGAATACTTAGTACATAACAAAAACACACACACAAGGATCGTAATAGTTTAGTGTCTTTTGAAACTCGGAAAATAATCTTCTAATCATGGTGAAAGATCTTCAACATCTCTCATAAAGATCTTCCTTTTTTTACCTAAAACCTTTCTTTATATCCCGGGGAAAAGAAAACATAAAAGGGTGATCTCAAATTCTCAGTAAGGGTAAACAAAAGAAATATCAATCACATCATATTCATAAGAGCATAACATTTTGGAAATCTTAACCTTCAAAAGAGAGCATAATTTCATAACATGGGATAAATCATAGTAGTGAAATGAAATCCCAACAATCATAACTTAAAACATGAAACTTTTTGTAATACAAACATAATCATAGAGAATCATATC
Source organism: Viscum album (assembly GCA_963277665.1). Lineage (NCBI taxonomy): Eukaryota > Viridiplantae > Streptophyta > Magnoliopsida > Santalales > Viscaceae > Viscum > Viscum album. The sequence goes on along the minus strand of OY728139.1, from coordinate 836,607,132 downwards.
TTATTAGTCAAGACTCATTTCCATGACTATCTTAGTGGACAAAGTCCATTTCTGAACCAAGTCACCCTCGTTTCAGTCCTGTTTCACGCAACTGGTATAACCTCCCGTTCCAGCCATGTCTATCTCATGAGATATAAAATCTTTACCCAATTCATTGGAGGGAGATATAGGTCCCACCCATCTCATAATGATACCATTCTTATATGTGCCACAAAATCAGAAAACCATACATCATAGCATAACCCATGTAATAAAAATGAGAATCTTAAACATCGTGACATCATAAAAAAATTCATATAAGATAAATGAATTCATAAAAATATAATTCCATCACAACATAATCAAATCAATGTAATAATAGGGATAAAAACAGAAGCCTTTATTATATTAGATGGAAAATAATTTTGATAAAACACTTGAACTCCATTCTTGAGGAAAATATCCTTTCTGCTTCAAAAACACTTTTCCTTTCTTAACATGTCGTACAATTATAAAATAAAATAAGTTTATTAAAAATAAACTTCAAAACTTATAAAGTAAGATTCTTGGAAATAATGTTTTAAAAATCCATTCATGCCGTATAAGTTAAAAAAACATTCTTCGTACTTTTGTCGGAAAAGTCAAAAAGTACCTCGTACGAAAAACGACAAAAGATTCCTTTCATATCCTTTACTAAAAACTCACTAAAGGGTAAAATTGGATTTAAACAATTGTAGGTGGATGGAAATAATATTACATATTGAGTAAACATGGATGTGGATGAGAAAATACACCCCAGTAAATTCCAAAGTATAAATAATCTTTGATAAAAATGAGATTGTGATATTTCCCTTACCTTAGGTCCGATTTGCTTCGTAAGTGTCCGAACCTCCTATATAATGATTTAAATAATGTCATTTACTTATTAAAGAATCATATTCATTGTTATTATATCATATATGGTTCACTTATGACTTTATATTACCCGTTCTTTTGTAAATTCATGTTAAAGTAGCGTTTTGGGTAAAATCGTCTCATTTGTCGTTCGTGTTTTAACTTGTAATTATTCATATGATTACTTAGATCATGATTACTTAATTCCAGAATATAAAACACGATTTATATATAATATATATTCAGAATATACATATATATAGTGGATCCATAAATGGAAAGAAATACACCGTTCATGGAGACGGTAGGCCGTACGTACGCATGAATGCTGTTTTCGTTTCCTTATTGAATTGAGTGGAATTAAGTAGATGACATAAATATATATACATAAATACAGTAGTATTATTATGTCATATATTTCATGACTACTTATTATATATACTTTATAATCATTCATGAATGGTTAACGTGGAGAATGAATCTCATCGCGTCGTGGAGACGGTAGTCCGTACGTACGCACGAGCGATGATATCGTTCTCATGATCGTTGAATTGTATTGTAGTGTATGTATACTATTTAAGAATCAATATCACTTTACAATAATCATATATAGTTATTATTTACACCATTATACCCATCCAAGTAAGGTGGTGGTGGAAAATAGATTACACCACGGCGTGGAGACGGTATTCCGTACGTACGCACGCGCGGTGATTTCATTTTTCGTAGGATGTATAGATGGTGAAATAGGGTTGTTTCATACTTATAATAACATATAATTATATGATTGATACTAATGTTATTACTTCATAATGAAACAACCTAAGAAAAGAAGTGGAAGAAGAAATAAATTTGAAAGAATTGGTAACGGACATTACCTCTTCTTTGAAGCGCCTCTTTGAGTCCTCCTCTTAGGGTTCTAAAATTGGTCTTTGAGGAAGCCCAAAACCTCTAGGATGTTTCTAGGGAAGTGGAGAAGATAATTTGGCAGGGTTTGTCCGAGCTTGAAGGCTCAAAGTGGTGTGAGGAAGAGAGGGAGGGGTGCCCTTTTATAAGGGAGGAGAGGGGCACCTTTGGAATAACTAAAAATATTATTTTATTATAAAGCCAAATTCGGTTTTAAATAGCTAAAAATTGATTTATTTTTAAGCTAAGGTGGGGATGGGTCGAAATCCGTTCATCCAATAGAATTTAGACAAGTTTAGGTTTCTATTTTAACCTTATCATTTATATTTAACTTTAAGTTAGATAATTTTACTTTTACCGTGTCTTCTTGTTTTCTTACAATATAAGGTTAATAAACTTACTATATCACGCCAAACGAACCCCAAGTTGTTTATTATTAATATATATAACCTTATCTAAGTCATGTGGCCGAACCTCAGATTTTTAGGAATAAAATAACTATTAATAATATAATATTTGTTTTAACAACTATTTTATGTCAATTTTGACACTATTTAGTAATTGATTTTTTTGAAAATCATAACAGAATGAGTAGTTCTAAAAAAGTTAATTAAATCAATACTAACATGTCATATGAACCTATAAAATTAGTTTAATTCATAAAAAGTCTTAAATTACATTTATTTGGGTATTTATAACATCAATTATGTCAATATTTCATTAATAAGACAATTACTGCATCTTCTTTGTGTCATAATAAATGATAATTTTTTAATCTCTAAAAATTCTAAATAAATTCCTATGATGTAGATAATTGTATTATATTTCTGTAAATTATTCATGTTCGAAGTTTCATGAAGTGTATCACTAAATTAAAATTATTATACTTATAATATTTAAGAAAGTGACATGTTGTCACATTCTTTGGTTTTAATAATAATTAAATTATTTTCATGGAAAGAAGTCCATTAAATGAATCTAATCCGACCCTTAGGTGATATGGGTCGACCTTTAGTCATCCAATAGGATTTTGACATGTTTTAGGGTAATTTTATAATATTATATTTACCCTTAATTACCCGATTTACCTTTAACAATGGTAAATAAAATTTACCGTAGTTACTATTCATAATTCCCAAAAATAAAAAGTAGATTATTAACATAATTTGGATCCACTGATTCCAAATATGGAATCCATTTTTCCAAATTCAATACAAAAAAGTTGCATAAATTAAATTAAAATTAATCGCGTTGTCGAAAGAAAACGGGTTTTTCTTTAAAACATTGCAAAAGATTGAATTGATTTGTCCTACGAATTCAAGGTAGAATCAATGATAATGACATACATTATATTAAATGGCAAAAATATATTCTATTTATAATTTAAAACCATTCAATATTATAATTTAACCATATAAATTATTGAGATGAAAAAAGTTGTTTTTAATTAAAATATAGCGTGCTTTTACTATTCATCAAAATATGAAAGTTACCTGAATAATATGAAAATTTTATCAAAAGTAAATTTTTATTTCATGATTCAAAAGAAGAATTTTATTTTGTCAAATTGAACTTATAAACATGTCAAAAACTAGATTTAAAGTGGGTGTGCCATCAAAAGGCGGCAAAACTGCATTTTTTGAAAAATACTTATTTTACCCGAAAAATTTATTTTGTTCTTATGCCATGTTTTAGAAAATGTGTAAGATGAAGTATAATGTTGTAAGATTCAAAATTTAGTTAATACTATTCATAACGGCTAGTTCATAATAATATTATAATAATATATCATTGTTTAGTAAAACCCGGTATTGCGTACAACACACGCTATCGAGGAAGGTCGCGATGGCGTGTAATGCAAGCCAAGTCAGGGTTCCATGCTGTGCAAGAATCCTTCATTGTTTCGTATATCATAATACAACCATATTTCATTTATACATTGAATATATATATATATATATATATATATATAATCAATGTTGCGTAGAATAACTATTATCAAAATTGTGTGTAACACGATCCAAGAATAGTGTTGCGTATACTGCAAGCTAATACGGTGTTGCGTATAGCGCAAGGTAATCTTGGTGTAGCGTACAACACAAGACATTAATAAAATTAAAAGAATATTTTTCATAAAATCTCGGGGTGCTACATTCTACCCCCCTTAAAATGAATTTCGCCCTCGAAATTCGTCGGGGTTATAAATGGTTTACTATTCGAAAGTTTCTTTAATAGAAACCCACATCGTAAAAAGGAATACCAAAAACAATCTTTAAAAACAAAAGTATGAAACGTAACAGTTACCCAAATAAACTAATCAATGGGTTTCCACATAGGTGAAAATATGGATATGGAAGAGAAATCTACTACACTTCAATGCTTCAAGTGCAAGGAAATGGGGCATTATGATAATAAATGCCCTAATCCAAGGGTTAGTGATGATCGACATGAGCAACCACTTAAGGAAAAGGACAAAGGGAAGTCCCATGCGATCACCATTGGCGATGTTGAATATGACAACGATGTGGTGGAATGATTAAGTGTTTATGTAATGGGATTCCAAAATAATGTTGTATATAGTATCGTGGAATATTGGAATATTTATGTTTTGGTCTATTGTGGTTTTCAATAATTTTATGGCATCGGTAACCATGAAAAGTGATTGAAATATTTTTGGAAAGCAGATGATATGCACATAATGAAGGGATAAAGAGAATCTAATATGTTTGATAGTATTCATGAGCTCATGATTGATATAAGGAATAAGTGATATCATGGTTTGAGTATATAGAATTTTGAGGATTTTGGTATGTGTAAAGTGTTAACTTTTAACTACATTCATGTTTTCACTAAGGTTCAATGGGTATTCAAGAGAATACATGATTAAGGCCTTTGAATGTTTGGAATGTGACCAACAAGACATATCTTATGATATATGGGGATCAACGATGGTATTAAATCTCTGGTAATCGTTTTCACTATATTATGAGAATGGACTGCAGTATTATGGATAAGCCTAATGATTGGAATGGATTATGTTGGACATAAGTTAGTATTGTTTAAGGATAGAAGTTTTTTTCGATATTATTGATGGGATGTTATAGTAATATAGTTTTAGAGAAAGGACAACCTGCAGGACGGGCGACACCCCATCACGTTGGACAAGGTCGTAGGAATATAACCCACAACCGAAGTGCGACTGGCCTTTATCGCATACCACTGGCCTACAGGAAGTCCCTGGTTAGTAGAAACTAGTTTTATTTTATTATGTGGTATGATATATGAAGTATAAGTTCATTTTAGGAACCATATATGATTAATCTCACTATAGATGGACTTATGTATTTTTTGATAACTTTTCTAACCTTTTGTTTGAGACAGATGGAAGGACCCATCATTCTATCACATGATCTGCTAACACATCACGAATGACAAATTAAACTTCATTTCTTTAAGAGATGAAGTGGAAATTGTCCAAATAAGGACAAACGGTGAGACTATACCAAAATCACGAAAGTATTTCTTCTAATTCAAATTTCATCAACTTTAGGGAAATGATCTTGAAAACCAAAAATATTGTCCTAGTGTTCTTATATCTGATGAATCAGATGGTACCTTAGATCATCACAAATTTATGGCTTTTCCATAGCCATGTTCTCTACCACACTCCATCAGAACATGATGGTTAGATTTCTCTTCCATATCCATATTTTCACCTATGTGGAAACCGAGTGATTAGTTTATTTGGGTAACGGTTATGTTTCATACTTTTGTTTTTAAAGATTGGTTTTGGTATTCCTTTTTACGACGTGGGTTTCTATTAAAGAAACTTTCGAATAGTAACCCATTTATAACCCCGATGAATTTCGAGGGTGAAATTCATTTTAAGGGCGGTAGAATGTAACACCCCTAGATTTTATGAAAAATATTCTTCTAATTTCATTAATGTCTTGTGTTGTATGCTACACCAAGATTACCTTGCGCTATACGCAACACTGTATTAGCTTGCAGTATACCCAACACTATTCTTGGATCGTGTTAAACACAATTTTGATAATAGTTATTCTACGCAACATTGAGTATATATATATATATTTATATTCAATGTATAAATGAAATATGGTTGTATTATGATATATGAAACAACGAAGGATTCTTGTACAGCACACAACCCTGACTTGGCTTGCATTACACGCAATCACGACCTTCCTCGATAGCGTGCGTTGTACGCAATACCAGGTTTTACTAAAATACGATATATTATTATAATAATATTATGAACTAGCCGTTATGAATAGTATTAACTAAATTTTGAATCTTATAACATTATTATTTGTCTTACACATTTTCTAAAACATGGTATAAGAACAAAATAAATTTTTCAGGTAAAATAAGTATTTTTCAAAAAATGCAGTTTTGCCACCTTTTGATGGCACACCCACTTTAAATATAGTTTTTACATGTTTATAAGTTCAATTTGACAAAATAAAATTCTTCTTTGGAATCATGAAATAAAAATTTACTTTGGATAAATTTTTCATATTATTCTGGTAACTTTTATATTTTGATGAATAGTAAAAACACGCTATATTTTAATTAAAAACAACTTTTTTCATCGCAATAATTTATATGGTTAAATTATAATATTGAATGGTTTTAAAGTATAAATAGAATATATTTTTACCATTTAATATAATTTATGACATTAGAATTGATTCTACCTTGAATTCGTAGGATAAATCAATTCAATCTTTTGCATTGTTTTAAAGAAAAACCCATTTTCTTTCGACAACGGGATTAATTTTAATTTAATTTCAGAAACTTTTGTGTATTGAATTTGGAAAAATGGATTCCATATTTAGAATCAGTGGATCCAAATTATGTTAATAAGCTACTTTTTATTTTTGGGAATTATGAATAGTAACTACAGTAAATTTTATTTACCATAGTTAAAGGTAAATCGGGTAATTAAGGGTAAAAATAATATTATAAAATTACTCTAACACATGTAAAAATCTTATTGGATGACTAAAAGTCGACCCATATCACCTAAGGGTCGGATTAGATTCATTTATTGGACTTTTGTCCATGAAAATAATTTAATTATTATTAAAACCAAAGAATGTGAAAACATGTCACTTTCTTAAATCTTATAAGTATAATAATTTTAATTTTGTGATACACTTCATGAAACTTTAAACCTGAATAGTCTCCAGAAATATAATACAAATATATACCTCATAGGAATTTATTTATAATTTTTAGGGATTAAATAATTATCATTTATTATGACACAAAGATGATGCAGTAATTATCTTATTAATGAAATATTGAAATAAGTGATGTTATAAATACCCAAATAAATGAACTTTAAGAATTTTTATGAATTCCACTAATTTTATAGGTTAATATGACATGTGAGTATTGATTTAATTAACTTTTTTCGAACTAATAATTCTGTTATGATTTTCACAAAAATCAATTACTAAATAGTGTCAAAATTGACATAAAATAGTTTTTTAAAAAAATATTATATTATTAATTGTTACTTTATTCCTAAAAATCTAAGGTTCGGCCAAATGACTTATCTAAGGTTATATATATTAATAATAAACAACTTGGGGTTCGTTTATCTTGATATAGCATGTTTATTAACATTATAGTGTAAGAAAACAAGAAGACACGGTAAAAGTAAAATTATCTAACTTAAAGTTAAATATAAATGATAAGGTTAAAATAGGAACCTAAACTTGCCTAAATTCTATTGGATGAAATTATTTCGACCCATCCTTACCTTATCTTCTAAATAAATCTATATGGAGCTATTTAAAACCGAATTTGGCTTTATAATAAAATAATATTTTTAGTTATTCCAAAGGTGCCGCTCTCCTCCCTTATAAAAGGGCACCCCTCCCTCTCTTCCTCACACCACTTTGAGCCTTCAAGCTCGGCCAAACCCTAAAAAATTATATTCTCCACTTCCCTAGCAACATCCTATAGGTTCTGGTCTTTTTCAAAGACCAAGTTTAGTACCCTAAGAGGAGGAATCAAAGAGGCGCTTCAAAGAAGAGGTAATGTCCGTTACCGATTCTTTCAACTTTATTTCTTCTTCCACTTCTTCTTCTTAGGTTGTTTCATTATGAAGTAATAAAATCCGTATCACTAATATACTGATATGTTAATATAAGTATGAAACAACCCTATTTCACCATCTATCCATCCTACGGAAAATGAAATCACCGCGCGTGCGTACGTACGGAATACCGTCTCCACGCCGTGGTGTAATCTATTTTCCACCACCACCTTACTTGGATGGGTATAATGGTGTAAATAATAAATATATATGATTATTGTAAAGTGATATTGATTCTTAAATATTATACATACACTACAATACAATTCAATTATCATGAGAACGATATCATCGCTCGTGCGTACGTACGGACTACCGTCTCCACGACGCGATGAGATTTATTCTCCACATTAACCATTCATGAATGATTATAAAGTATATATAATAAGTAGTAATGAAATATATGACATAATAATACTACTGGATTTATTTATATATATATTTATGTCATCTACTTAATTCCACTCAATTCAATAAGGAAACGAAAACAGCATTCATGCGTACGTACGACCTACCGTCTCCATGAACGGTGTATTTATTTCCATTTATCGATCCATTATATATATGTATATTCTGAATATATATTATATATAAATCATGTTTTATATTCTGGAATTAAGTAATCATGATCTAAGTAATCATATGAATAATTACAAGTTAAAACACGAACGACAAATGAGACGATTTTACCCAAAACACTACTTTTACATGAATTTACAAAATAACGGGTAATATAAAGTCATAAGTGAACCATATATGATATACTAACAATGAATATGATTCTATAATAAGTAAATGACATTATTTAAATCATTATACAGGAGGTTCAAACACTTACGAAGCAAATCAAACCTAAGGTAAGGGAAATATCACAATCTCATTTTTATCCACGATTGTTTATACTTTGGCATTTACTGGGGTGTATTTTATCATCCACATCCATGTTTTCTCAATATGTAATGTTATTTCCATCCAACTACAATTGTTTAAATCCAATTTTACCCTTCGGTGAGTTTTTAGTAAAGGATATGAAAGGAATCTTTTGTCGTTTTTCGTACGAGGTAACTTTTTGACTTTTCCAACAAAAGTACGAAGAATGTTTTTTTAACTTATACGACATGAATGGATTTTTAAAACATTATTTCCAAGAAGCTTCCTTTACAAGTTTTCAAGTTTATTTTTAATCAACTTCTTTTAGTTTATAATTGTACGACATGTTAAGAAAGGAAAAGTGTTTTTGAAGCAGAAAGGATATCTTCCTCAAGAATGGAGTTCAAGTGTTTTATCAAAATTATTTTCCATCTAAGATAATAAAGGGTTATGTTTTTATCCCTATTATTACATTGATTTGATTATGTTGTGACGGAATTATATTTTTATGAATTCCTTTATCTTATATGAATTGTTTTTTGATGTGACGATGTTTAAGATTCCCATTTTTATTACATGGGTTATGCTATGATGTATGGTTTTCTGATTTTGTGGCACACATAAGAATGGTATCATTATGAGATGGGTGGGACCTATATCTCCCTACAATGAATTGGGTAAAGATTTTATATCTAATGAGATAGACATGGCTGGAACAGTAGGTTATACCGGTTCAGTGAAACAAGACTGAAACGAGGGTGACTCGGTTCAGAAATAGACTTTGTCCACTAAGATAGTCTTGGAAATGAGTATTGACTAATAAGATATGATTCTATATGATTATGTGTGTATACCACAAAGTTTCATGTTTTAAGTCATGATTATTGGGATTTCATTTCACTACTATGATTTATCCCATGTTATGAAATTATGCTCTCTTTTGCAGGTTAAGATTTCTAAAATGTTATGTTCTTATGAATATGATGTGATTGATATTTCTTTTGTTTACCCTTACTGAGAATTTGAGCTCACCCTTTTATGTTTTATTTTCCCCAGGATATAAAGAAAGGTTTTAGGTAAAAAAAGGAAGATCTTTATGGGAGATGTTGAAGATCTTTCACCACGATTAGATGATTATATTCCGAGTTTCCAAAGACACTAAACTATTATGATCCTTGTGTGTGTGTTTTTGTTATGTACTAAGTTTTCCGCAAAAGTAATGTAATGTCCATGTACGTCAAGCTTCGGGTCTCTACACGTACTAGTTTCAAAGGGTAGTAACATAAATTGTTTAGGGTCAAACATTTTAAATCAATGTGTTATTTTATATATTTTTCATTATTAAATTTTATTTTTCTAGGTATCATAAAATGAAATTAAAATTGATAACCAATTATGAGCACTAAGTAACCCACCATCTAAATCAGTTAAATCTTATATTTTATATGCTATTAATGGATTTATATATAATAAATATAAATGTGTAGAATAAAAAAAATCAATGAATATTAGTGTTTTTTGAAAGGATCCCATCACAAAGAAAGATAATTTTACTTTTATTGAATCTTTTATGAAATAATTAAGATATGTTATCTGGGAAATAATTATGTAACAATGTTTAAATATCACTTTATTAATACTATTTGGGGGTTTAACATTTTTCCACAACATGGAATCATTGAAATTTAATATAAAAGAATTCTTGTAATAATAAAAAATTTATTATATCACATCTAGCACATCAAATTTGTTATATATATATTTTTGTTTTTATTTAATAGATTTAACTAATTGTTGAAGTGTAATAAAAATGAAATCTAATTAAAATATATTTATGGAAAATGGATAAGATTTTTTTGATGTGAAAGGTATTGAAAAATTTCAATAGACATTACTAAATGAATCTTTTACCTAAAGAGATATAAATATCATAGATAAAACCCCACATTTAAGGGCTAATGGTGCTGATAATGAAAATGATGTAACCAATGAATTTGAAGTAATAAGGGAAGATGAAATTGAAACTAATATTGAGATTGATGATGATGAGGAGGAAGGTGAATACATTGACATTGATGAATATAAATATAAAGGTGAAGAATTAGATATTATATTCTAGTTATAATCATAATCAATATATATTATTTGTTTTCAATAAATATAAATGTGTTTTTAAATGAATTTTATATTATAAATTATTGAAGGGTGATATTATTTTTGTGTTTCAGATGTACGGAGAAAATATAAATGAACTGTTTCATTCCCTCACTGATGTTTTGCTTCTCGGTGATCATCTTGATGACGTTCCATCCAACCCATAGGATGCTACCACTACACTATCGACATAGAGGGGTCATGACCTTGCCATATTGATGATTCTAGAACTTATTCTTGAGCAGCGTTTGTCTCTTGATATCGATCCATGCATGTAATGTTATATTTAAATTCTTATTTTAATTAATTTTAATTAATTTTTTAATATACTAATTGTTTTATTATGTGTTTATTTCTGGTAAATTTTTCACATATAGCTGTTGGAAAAGATTATGTGATTATGAAGAATAATAGTTCTGGGACATGAGTGTTGTGGGATGAAGTTTCCATCAATATTTGACATTTCATGTTCGATCACTTGATAATATTTAAATAAATAATATATATATTTTGAAAATTATTTATTTATTAAGTTGATATTATTAATTATTTATATGGTTTATTCTATATAATCAATTATTTCAGGAGATCCTCTATCTGGGAGGCATGAGAAATTTTTATGCATGAGTTTTTTCATTAGTTTTTGCAAAATCATAGAAAGTGAGAAATGGAGAAAGATTCTACTAAAGTTTTTTATATGTATTGCTTATATAATTAAATGGAATATATCCTATCCCATTCTTTTGATGGTTTGAGAACATATTTGGCCACATAGAATTTTCATAGTAGGTAATCATTAGGATGAAAAACTTGGGGAGGCAAGAGGTTACACATAGAGCGGAGAGTCATACATTTTGTATTTATCAACGATACATGGTAAGTAATTTTATTTATTTATTTATATGTAATATTTATGTAAACGTTTTATTTTGTATTTATATAGGCCTATTATTATCATGATTTTATGGAGTTTTAGGTGTATAAGAGGATTTATACCGATCTTACAACATCATAGACAACTGGTGATAGTGAATGTCCACTTGGAGTTAGTATTTGTTTTTTAAAATTAACTTAAATTAATTTTGTTTATATTTAAAATTTTAATTTCCTTTGATAGAGATGTATGAGTCTATGAATTCTCATGCATGGGAAATTCAAGATGGGACTAAAGGTGAGGCCTCATGCAAGTCAAATTTTAATGGGGAAGCATGGATACATGTGACCATAAATGGAATCAAGAAATACTATTTTATCGGTATTAGTTCATAATTTATTCCTTCCAATTATTATGTCACTTCTGTAAATTGATCAACCAATTATAAGGGTGCTCATTTAGGGTCATCATCAGCTAAAGTGTATAATGAGTGGTCTCCAAGTCGGTATGAGATTATATAGAACATGTATAGATAATATAAAGAGAATCATTGATAACATGAGTAATAGTAGGAATATTAAAATTAACAACATGAGAATATTATGGTGTACATGAAATGACTTACATAAGTTTTAGGGATAGCGTTTCATATACCTGACCCTTTAGCTAATCTCCCCATAATGAATTTATGATAATTTTTTTGATATAAATATTATATGAAAAATTATTGTTGTTTTTTCATGAAAGGTTTTATATATTTGGTTTTTATTAACATTATATATATATATATATATATTTTATGTTTTTTTTGATGGAAATATCCATCCATCACAAAAACTCTTTAGTGAGGGAAACCTATTTCCTTAAAAAAATCAGAATTGTTTAAAATGAAACCTATCTTCCAAGACAATATCAATACCCAAGTTCCCATCTCAAGCCATAATATCAAGGTAATTAATTATAACAACTTATAATTAATTATTCAATTTAATCTAAAGATATATATTCTTTGAAACACACCAGGAAGTGTCTTCTCGCTAAAAACATGATAAATACCATGCAAATCCCTCATGACATGCTCATAAAACATTCCTAAACAAAATCCTCATCTTCTAGAACCTTCTCACTGACCAATTTAATATTATTTTAAAAAACCCTAGAGAAATTCATAATCGACATACCACTAGTGAAATAGTGAAAAACTATATATGATCACCATCTCGGGACATTATTGACACTCTATTTTCTCACTTGGTTGAAAATGTGTTGAAGGAAAATACCATAAGTGAAGAAATCCAAGGATCATAAATTTACCAAAGGACCTCCATGCATGTAACATAGAATAGAATCAACGCGTAGGGTATCAATGCATGGAAAAATATGGCGACCCTACACATCAGGCTGCGTGACGACCCTGCACAGTAGCCTGCGTGATAGACCTACACATCAGCATGAGAGAAAGACCTGTATGAGCCAAAACCTTCACCTGGAGTCCCATATTTTCCTACAAATAGGACCCTGGGTCTCTTTAGTTGTAAGGATGAAAAATCCCAAAGAACTCTTGATGCTTTTCTCACCCTAGAACTTTGGACATGCCCTTAGAAACTATTCAAAAATCCCTCCAATACCTGAAGAAGAGGGTTTTTGGGTGGGGGGGGGGGGTAGTGGAACCAAAGTCCTCCTAGGGTCTAAAATATATAGCACATGTTCAAGGAACCTTATCAACCATGGTTTATGAACACTAGCATGAGTTAACCTTCCCTAAACAGGGACCCACGTGAGACACTGCTAAGAACACATGTAGAGATCCTTGGATCCTTGAGAAAATCCTCACCCAATTGTTGTTTCTGAGGTGATCCATCTCCCAAAATACATTCATCTTACGTAGTCCTACTCATGTAAAGTAATCTCAAATAACGCATGACTAACTACACTAATCACTCCTAGGCCATGTAGGTATACACTTTGTGACCCCCCCTTGGATCACCCAACCTCTATCCTGCGTGATCCACTTCTTAGCCCCTCTTCTAAGCCACTAATAGTAGGGCCTATCTACTATTGGATTCCTTGTTTGAGAGGGACCAAATTGAAACCTCTATCAAATCCTATAGACTTTCAAAACCATAGAAAGTGGCACACACGTCTGTCACTCATTTAGATATGAATTCCATTGGTTAAAGGTGTCGCACACTTGTCCTACTGGATGGGTTGGGTCCTCAAGGTGCATGTAGATCTGAAGTCCCATGGTCAAGAGAACTCCAACCCTAGGGGTGGTGTCTAGGAACTCTTAGTCTTGGGTACTAGGGTTAGGACCCTATCCTTACCTAATTTTCTCTAAGATGTGGTGCCTTCAGTTCATACTCACTCCAGAACCAATTTCATGGTTTATCCCAAGGATTAATAATCTAGTATTTATTTTGGGAGGTTTTTCTCTTGACCCTCTTCACCTCCCAGGTCATACTCAGATATATAGTTCGATGTGAATATCCTAGATACAAAATAGGAGAGGGAACAGGTGAATCAAATCCCTTTTTTCTTCTCATGTATCCCCATACTCTTCCACAAGTGGAAGAGGAATCATGTGGTTTTCCAGATTTGTGACTTCCTCTTGTTTATCACATTCAACAATGACTCATCATGAATCATGTGGGCTTATAGGTTAGACACAATCATGGTTTAGGAATGATATGATGCATGTTTTCGAAGATAATATTATTTAGAATCTCCCTATTTCCTTACTTTAGAGTTCCTCCACAGGCATGAATCCTTAAGTCCTTTTATCCAACATTACGGTAAAGAATATTGTGTGGTTCTGTAGATTTACCACCTCCTCTTATTTCTCAAACCGAGAAAGATTCACGTGGACTTAGAGGTTAGTGGTGATTAGGAAATTCACATGATACAAAACTATATAGGAATCATTCCAATTGTAGTTCCCAACCAAAACTTTTGGGCCATATACTTTGTATAATCGCTAGCATCTCATAAAAGGGATTCATCCTACAAGGTATAATCCCCAAAATCCAACCTTTTGGGCCTCTTATTCTGTGAAAGCCCCAATCATTACCAAACCATAGGTAATTATCATCAATAGTAAGCCCAAACCAAACCAAACTCATTCACTAGGGAATCCTTCTTATGAGTAAGATCCAATACAAATCCTCTCAAAGGGATATACTCCCCTATGTGAAAAACACGAGGGCCTATATTAGCATGGTTCCCCACAACCGAACTTCATGGGCATTGATCCCCATCCAAATGGGATATATAGGAAGCCTCCCTGTGGTCCAAACCAAGCACACCAAATCCACCCTAATTCTCCTTGGGCCATATTCCCAGTAGATTCTAATTTAACACAGGAATCCATATCCCTTCTAGGTTTCCTAGGCTTCTTCGATATATTTACCACACCAAACATTGTTGAGGATCCTTTCGCTTATGTTTCCTTTCCACATGAAATTAAACTACATATTTTTTTCATTATCACACAACCTTAAAAGGTATGATGTACTCCATTAAGTGGATTCGAACTTTGTGGGTTCTGATTCCTTTCAAAAGGATATGTAGGAAGACCATATTATGGGCCCGATCCTGACATCAAAACAACTACCATCTCCCTAGATGATGATTAACTCTAGATATCCTTACTATGTGTCTCAAAAACATCATCATAATAAGACAAGAAAATAATATCTAATTAGTACATAAGAGGATACCATTGATGGAGATCCTCAGATACTAACAAATATCTCTATTGATAAAGAACCTCAGATATATATAGATGATTATAAATACTACACATGCTAATAATTTATTGTTAACTCAAGGGTGACCCATGTCATACTAAGTAAATAATGAAGGATTCAAGAACATAACATAAATCTATAAGAAATTCCTAGAGTAGGTAATAATTCCCCCTCAAAAGGGTGTGATGATCCTGACCTCCCATCCCCTTGACCAATGTGAGTTCTTAAGTATCATTGATAAAACTCTCCAATGAGAACCTGCCATTGGAAAGAATGTCCCTCATAGATGTAGAACCATTGGGTGTTTCTAGTTCCATGAATAAAACCCATTAGAAACATCCCAAAGGGATGTGGATATGTGTTTGACATAAAGGATATTCAACCAATACAAAAAAACCATTCTAACCCAACATGGTATTTAGGGGAATAACAAAACAATGGTGAGTAAAATGAGAATCCTTGACCAAGATGATGGTGTCACCCAAATGTTTGGACCCTTTCAATATCAAAATGAAAAAGGTTCAAACAAGATAATCAATCATGCATGTTTTTGTTTAATGAGATATTTCATTGATATGGTTTTTTTACCTTCCATGAACTTCCAATAAGATCTCTCTTCAATCCAAATGGCATCATACTAGCTTTCACAAACATACCTCATGACTTCCATTAATGTTGGGTCCTCATCCAAGTAGAGGATACTGTCACAAACACAACTTATTCAACATTGGGTTTCAAACACAGTGGTCTGAGAGAATCATCAAAATGTTACCATCCCTAACTTAGAGGCTTCCTAGAAATCCCTTCCGCTCATAAAAAACCCACCTATCATACAATCATTGATGACCAGTAGTCTAGAAGCAGATGGAACTAACCACCATCTTCAACCATTTCAAGAGATTATCCCCAGAAGGTTGCAACCAGACCCTCCCTTATCATATTGAGGTGGATCAAGAGGCCACATATAGCCTCATCTATAAGTCATAGAGTTCCTTCCGAGGGGATCCTGCCAGAATTTACCACCGCCAATGCCGCATTATAGTGAACCCTTAGCTTGATGAGGGTTCCATCCTCATCAGTTCGACCCAGGTAATCTAGACCTGTGTATGCAAGAATTACTATCAGAGGAGGAAACTAGTCAACATAGAGTAGGGCCACACCTATATTCCATCTAGAGAATTTTACTAACAAAATGTGGTGGAGAACTGTGAGCAGGTACATACACCCACCTAAACTAATTATGTTGGCTAGAAGACTCCTCTGGTACCCTCCCAGGAATCCTTCTGTTCAAATTTGGTGGCAATCTATCAGTAGGAAAAAATTCATGCTCAAATCAATCATCCCTTCTATATTCCTCTTCTAATTGTGTCTAAATAATTTCACCAGTCAGATTCTGTGGAATACTACGAGAAGGTGTACACACCTTCCCGTATTTAGAAATCCTTCTAGTATCCTTATTTGGAAGTACCCATAGAAGTTAGTCAGAAAGTCTTGATTGGTAATAGAGGGTATAACCAACTCTATTCCCTTAAAAATAAGTATTTTCAATATCTATTGGAAGGAAATGGAGGAAATAGGTAGGCACAAACCCCTACTCTAGATTTGGAATGGGTATATATCCCCATTACAATCACTGAGGTCACCAAGAATATCCCTAAAATGGGAAAAGTGATGATGAAAATCCCTTCCCATATCCTTAATTCCTTTTAGGACATTATAATGATGAAAAAAATATCGAAATAGGGGCATACACATAGTTCCATCCCCATAAATGGGGTGTCTCCTCAGCACGTCACTTCGGAGAAGAAACATACCTCTTCTCTCATTCAGAAGGGTTATGGGGAAAAATTACCCATTATATATGAACAAAAATATTTGGAAGAAACAACCATTTCAATATGATGTAATCAGCCTTTTCCAAATGGCCACTCTAAGGCAGGCACAATCCCATGACAAATTCCTAGGAGGCTGTCAACAAATTTTGGTAGCAACATGAGATCCATTCAAAAACACTTTCATGCTTGAAGAACACATTCCCCATAAAGTGGCCACAATCACTTAAAAGAATGAATCAAAAAATAATACCCACCATAGATTACTAGACAATGAAGATTCATTCTATGATTCATATATACTTAGTGATGGAGTTATTGAAGACCTCAAATATTTATCTATGGAAGCTTAGGATCATGCTCCTTAGTTAAAAAATTAAAAGAGTAGTAACAATAATGAAAAAGTTCCTCACCAAATTATTTACCATGAAGGCTTGCTTCATGTCCAAAATATAATCAATATCAAGATCCCATCTCTTGATGGGAGTCACAAAATCCCTCTGTGTGACCGTAAGAGAAAAGTGAAAAATGATATTCATCTTACTTTAATCCACCATGGTAGTCCTCCCTTAGATATAATTCACTGTAAAAGTTATATCCACAGTATTATTTCACTTTTTCAAGCAGTTCCTCTCCTAAGAGATGTAGTAATGATATAGACCTCCTACCATGAGGCGCTTAGTAAAATAGGGCTAGTCATGTATGATTCATTGTCATTGACAATTGAAATATTTTCTTAGCCAGAAGAGAACCCTAGGTTATTGTTACTCTCCAAACCACCCTCCGATCGCCTATCTCCCAATATAATAGGGGAAGCCCCCACTAATCTCAAAATGAATGATACAGAAGCTGGAAAGTGTCCACTCTGGTCGGACTAGGTTTAGGAGCCTCTGACAAAAGATAAAGATGACATGCTGAACATGAGGAAATATCTAGCTAAAGATGATATTCCAGTCATGTTATGACCTTTATCCACCCCTCAATATAACATTACAAAAATGTTTTATGAATATTTTGTATGTAATATTCACCCAAATATATGAAAAGATCTTAGTCACTTGAGATAAAAAGTATTACCCTATGATGAGTATCGAAGTCACACGAATGTAATAGACGGGATGAAATTCCAAATTAACTTGGAAACTCTCTTAGTTATAATAAATACAAAGTTTGAGAAAAAACAAGTTTCCCTTCAGTGATCATGACTTAGCACATTAAAAATATTGTGATAGATGATCACAGATTCCCCATGTGGTGTTTATATTAGAGGGTGGGGTGAACATGGAGCATTACATTTTTCTATCCTCCCAAACCTGTAAAAACCATTAAATGCAGTATCATTTAATATCATATCATTAGTTCAGCTTCAACAAACAAAATCTTTTTACAACCAATGATTTTTGAAAAAAACAATCCCTGACCAACTCTCACTAATGTTAGGCTAGAAGAAAGTAAGCTATTGAAAGACTTTTGTATCAAGAATCCAAAATAATCTAATATGCCTCCCACTTAGAGGAAGTAAACCCTCAGATAACATAAATATTAGAAATAGAACATTGATATTTGAAAAAAAATTTAATGAATATTTTACTAATAATAAATGACATAATTTCCTCACATTGTGTTAAATATTTTTATTTATAAAATATTTGGGATTAGATCATTCATTTGAAAATTTGATGAAAATTCTATTTTTACCATTAAAATTCATTGTAGAATTTCCGGAATAATTATTTTTATATGTATTATTTAAACATATAATTTTATAATTATATTTATGACTTAATATCATACAACTTTAATTCAGGACATTGGAGAAACTTTTTTGCATTTCATTGGAGTAAAAGGGCCAAGAAGTCAAAGATGGGATGGAATTGCTAGATTGGACATCAGTCCTATATTTGGGCCATAACATATTAATAATTATGTGATTGGGACCAAATTTTGAGAGGATATATATAATCTATTTTTTCACAAATCCTCCTTCTATAAGGAATGTTGGTTCACATGTTTTTGTGGTCAAATAGGCGGTGAAACCTTGCTTAACATATTTGAACGAATTTCTCCATTCACACTTGAAACCACTTATAGCCTAGCCTCCTCTACAATCTATAAATTGGTATTTTTATCATTTTGAGGGGTTCAGATGTGAATTAGGATATTGGTATCATAGTATAAACGACACCATACCATTTTGATTCACAATTGGAGGAGGGAAGATACTAAGCTGGAATCTCCTCCAAAATGATATTATTATTTTTTATTTGTTGTAATATTTTTTATTTTAATAAAAATCTTAATTTATATTACATTTCTTATATTTTGATAAATTTTATTCTTCTTTTTAATATTTTTCTTTGGTATAGAACTAAATATTAGAAGATTTATTAGGCTATACCCATTCAAAACCGTTGTAAATTCAATTCGCTTCTACAATGACTACACCTCCCATGGAAGAGTAGTTTTCTTAGTAATCAATATACATATTACCTTATTCATTTATTTATTATGAATCTAATATATAATATAATTCACTTAATATTATATTTGAATTTATACTTTAAATTATAATAAAATAATAAATAAATTGAATAATTAACAAAAAAACACGTGAGGTCGAGATTTGTGTAAATCGTGAGAGCACAAAATTAATTGGTAAAAAAACCACATGGGATAAATATGTAGAGTTCAAATATTATCCCTAAAATCAATTAAAACTCATTTTTAGTGTTGGTATTCTACCTAATTCACAATTTACCAAAATCCATTCTTATAAAATCAATCAAAGAAGGGTGCTACGATTTCATGTTTTGAAGCTAACCTAGGGTTTAATTCATTCCATCTCTGTGGTTTAGTTAATTATCATAGGGTTCAAGGGTTAAAAAATTAGAGGGTCATAATTAAGTGTATCATAATTTAAATGATAACTATTAATAATTAAATGAAGAGGTAGGGTTAGATCAGTTATGCTTTTTTAAAATAGAAATCTAAAAAAACATCTTCTTTTTGAGTTTTATTAATCATATTTCATTTCAGAAAAACCACAATATTATTCAAGCATACTAATTATAGATTTATAAACAAACCCCCCCATATTTTTAATTACTTTATTTTTTTCCTTTTATTTTATTTTCAATATACATTTAATAAGTTTTTAAATTTACTTCCTCCATTGAGAGATGTCCTTGGTTAGCCACTCTACTGCACCTAAATAACATGAAATCGAACATCATTTGGGAGAACCCATGATAATGAATTTCAAATTGGAACCATTTATAGGGAGGAAATTATTTTATTCAACTAATTATTCATATTTTTTTACTTTTATTTTAACCTTTTTTTCTCTTCTTTCTTCTTTCTTCATTCCCCTTTCTCCATTTTTGTTTGTTTCTTTTTTTTATTTCATTACTATCTCTTTTATTCTCTATTATACCATAAATTGAATCTTACTATCATTATATTATGGTCTAATTTTATAAATTTATCTAATTTAGGAAATGATCCCCTCATTAATATATCTTTGATCTAGACCTCAAGATTGAATGCTGCCTTAGAGCTCGAATTAAACAATCTTGCTCTACGGGAGGTGTTGACATTTACCCAATTGGGGAATTCCTTCACTAAAAGAACATTGAAATTGGAAAAAATTTTGAATTCAAACTAAAATAATAACCATGGCTGAAAACAATAATAATTAACTTAAAATAACCATTTGGGAATTGGATGCACCAGATATTAACTATCAACCAATGTATTGCAAACCCAAATCTCGAATCAGAATTTGAAATGAAATATGGATTAATTAAACTTCTACCAATGTTTCATGACTTATCTAGTGAGGATCCAAAAAAACATTTAAAATAATTTAATGTGGTTTGATCATCTATGAAACCAAGAAATGTATCGGAAGATCAAATAAAACTAAGAGAATTCCCATTTTCACCTTAGGGAGCTGCAAAGGATTGGATGTATTATTTACAACATGAAGATGTAATATGTTGGAATGACTTGAAACATATTTTATTGAAGATATTTTTTCTATAATCACAAAACAATTACATTAGTAAGAATATCTTAGGGATCATGCAAGCACAAGGGGAGTCAATGTATGAGTATTAGAAATGATTCAAGAAGTTTTGTGCAAGCTGCCCACATCAACAAATCACTGAGAAACTCCTCATCTAGTACTTCTACGAAGTCCTCACACCTATGGATAGGTGCATGGTTGATACTGTAGCTGGTGTGGCATTGGTCGACAAAAAACCAACTACTACACAAGCGTTTATAGACAAGATGGCACAAAACTCCCAACAATTTGGTGATCAAGGTACACCACATGTTAGAGGAGTAGATCAGGTAAGTCCTTCTTCTATTGAAAATAATTTGATTGATACTAAGTTGGAAGAATTGAAAACTATGGTGAGACATATTGCATTTTCACAAAATACATCCCAACCTGCTCTAACAAAGCCTTATAGAGTTTTCCCTAAAATAGATCACCCAACTGACTGTTTCCCACAACTATAAGAGATGAAGGATTGCACAGCAGTATTCCGTGGGAGAACATATCAATTACAACAACAACAAAATCCCCATAAGAAGTATGATTACTTTTAACCAACATAAAAAACAAGGATCAGACATGAGTTATGGCTCTATATAACAAAAAATCCCCATTTTCAACAAAATTTTCAGCAACCTCCACCTTACATACAGGGTTTTCAAAAAACCCAAATGAGATTTGAAGCTCAAACGTCATTAAGTCAACAACAATGGAATCCCCAACCCATGGTAGATTATAACACTAATAAACTTTTGAAACAAATTGTTCTTAATCAACTGAATGAGTTAAATAGACAAGGTTCATAATTGAGGGAGTTGAAGACACAAATGAGCTAGATTCCACCACTTTCCATGAGCTTGTAAGTAAGAATTTTAGAAATCTAACGTCCTAACCTACTCCAGACCCAAAGGGGAATTTTAGTTCCATCCCATTGAGAATCAGGAAGAAAAAAACTGATATGTATGCACCTATCATTGCACTGGGATTCACCACAACTCTAGAGAAGTATTGTTCAAGAAAAAATGATGAGAAACCCATGCAGAAAGACAAAGGTAAGAAAAATATTGACGATTTTACTCCTAAAACCCTTCCATTTCCGAATATATTTGTGAAAACCAAGAAGAATGATGAAAAGGAAATGAGAAAAGAGGTTTCAGATACATTCAAGCATGTTGAGATCAACATCCCTCTACTAAAATCTATTAAGAAAATCTCAAGGTATTCCAAATTATTAAAATAAATTTTTAATAATCGAATGAGGCTTAAGGGAAATGAGATGATAAATCTTGGAAGAAATGTGTTAGAACTCATTACAACAACTCTATAAATTCCAAAAAAGTGCAAGGATCTCAGCACATTCACCATCTCATACACCATAGGGTATTTAAACTTTTATGATGCTTTATTTGATTTATGAGGTTCTGTAAATTTGATGACTCAATTTGTATTCTCTTATTTACAGGTTGTTGAGTTGAATACAATGATAATAGTGGTACAGTTGGGAAATATAGATACAACATATTCAGTGGGAGCCTTTTAGCATATACTTTTTCAGGAAAGAGACATGATCTTTTCAGTATATTTCTATGTGATTAATACGGAATATGATTAGGTAAGTTCTCATTCTTCCATTATCTTAGGTAGGCACTTCCTCAAAACTAAAAAAAATATCATAAATGATCATGATGGTACACTTTACATGGAGTTTGGAGATTAATTTGTGATCATTAATGTTATGGAATCTAGGAAGTACCACTCGAAGGACTATTCTGATTTTGTTATCTCCCATTTTGAACAACCAAGTAAAAACCCCGTGGATTTTGATTATCCTATTATTAGGGATATTATGAGCATTGGTTCTAGTTTTATTTATAAGAGTACTTACACACCTATTTCTAATTCACAAAACTCTCTTATATTTTATTTTGAAAAGGATTCATATTATGATGTTGATCACGTTCGCTCTGATTATGAATTGGCTATTGATTATGATGATGGTTTTAATGCATTATTCTATGATTTTAATGATTATTATTCTGTTATTGATTCTCATTGTGCATATATTTTAGTTCCTTCAATTTCTCTATCCATAAGACACCCCCTTAATTAAAACTCAATCCATTACCACCAAATCTGAAATACTCATACTTGTTAAGTGGTGGGAAATTACCTATTATCATTTCTATCAATCTCACTTTTGAACATAAATAAGAACTTTTGAATATTTTTAGGGAGAACATAAGGGTAATAAGGTGGAACTTAGATGAAATATTAGGTATTAGCCTCTCCATTTGCATGTATAGGATTCATCTGGAGGATGGGGCTAAACCAGTTAGGAATCCTCAAAGGAGACTCAATCCAATCCTTCTGGAAGTTGCTAAAAAAGAAGCTGAAAAATTACTCAAGGAGGGTATAATTTATTCAATTTTAGATTCCCAGTGGGATATTCCTATTAATATTGTTCCTAAGAAAAGTGGTGTTACTATTGTTAGAAATGAGAGAAAGGAGTTAGTTCTAATGAGGGTACAAAGCAATTGGTGTGTGTGTATTGATTATAGGAAACTAAATCAATCCACCCGCAAGGACCATTTACCTTCACATTTATTGATTATATGCTTGATAGAATAACTGGGAAAACATAATATTGTTTCTTGGATAGATTTTCTAGATATTTTTAGGTTTTTATAGATCTGGAGGATCAAGACAAGTCAACATTCACTTGTCTATTCTGTACAGTTTCTTACCGAAGGATGCCATTTGGACTTTGCAATGCACCATGTACCTTCCAAAGATACATGTTGAGTATTTTTTCAAATTTCATTGAAACCCACATAGAGGTATTTATGGATGATTTTAAAATATATGGATCATCATTTGATGAATGTATTTTTTTGAGAAAGGCATTGAAATTCTTTATTGAGAAGAATCAAGTCTTGAAATTTCAAATGTATATTTTCATGGTAGAGCATAGAATTATCTTAGGGAATGCAGTGAAAAAACATGGGATAGAAGTTGATAGATCTATGTTAGATATTATTTCTTCATTACCATATAATTTATGTGTGTGTGATGTTAGATCATTCCTAGGGCATGCAAGATTTTATTGGTGTTTCATCATATATTTTAGTAATATTTCTCTTCCTATGTGATGTTTACTTCAAAAAGATTATAATTTTGTATTTGATGATTCTTGTAGGACTTTATTTGATGAGTTAAAGAAGCATATGACCACTACACTGATCATACAACCCCCATAGAGGGAAATTCCATTTGATCTTATTTGTGATGCTTCAAAGTTCATAGTTGGAGATATCTTATCACAGAGGATGGATGGATGTTCACATGTGATTTCCTATGCATCGAGGACATTTTATTCAGACCGATAAAACTTAATAAAACCATGGAAAATGATTTTATTATCATCATGTTTTATTTAGATAAATTTCATTCATATTTATTGGGCTCTAAAGTAGTTTTTGTTTTCTAACCATGAAGGTTCGAGGTACCTATTGAATAAGTCAGATGCAAAGATCAGATTTATCCATTGGAAGATCCATCTTCAAGAAATCTACAATGAGATAAAGGAAAATAAGAGGTTAGAAAACCTAGTGGCATACCACATGATTAAGATTACTCACACTCTAGAGGAGACACCCTGAACCAGCTACCACTTCAGGACACTTTCCCGAATGAGCATCTTTATTCCATCACAAGTATGCATCCCTTGTATACTGATTTAGAGAACTGCATTTTCTACTATGATGTTCCTTAAAATTTAAAGAAACATCAATTCTAAAAATTAAAGGGTGAGTCTAGGTTCTTTGTGTGGGATGATCCCTACCCATGGCACATGTGTAGGGACTAGGTTATTAGGAGGTGTATTCCAGATCATGAGTTTTATTCTATTTTACATTTTTTTCATACACTTTGTTTTGGTGGACACTTTTCACCCCAATGGACAATTAGGAAAGTTTTAGACTCCGGATTACATTGTCCTAGCTTATTCAATGATTATCATCTGTTTTGTAAGTTGTGATAATGTTTGCAACATACGAGAAACATTTATAGGAGACATGAGATGCCTCAACAACCCATATTATTAAGTGAAATATTTTTATCTATGGGGAATTGATTTTATGGGTCTTTTCTTAGTTCATTTTGTTTCTTGTACATTTTATTTTCTGTGGATTTTTTTACAAAATTGGTGGAGGCCAAGGACAGCAGGACTGATGATTCTAGTGTTGTAGTCAATTTTGTCAAGGCACATATTTTTTGCAGGTTTGGAGTAACTAAGGACCTCATCAATGACCAAGAGACACTTTTTGAAATCATAAATTTTCTTCCCTCCTTAGGAAGTATGGGGTGACACAAAAAACATCAATACCATACCACCCACAAACAAATGGCTAGGCTGAGGTTTCAAATCGCGAGTTGAAACAAATTTTGGAGAAAACTATGTAGCCGAATTGGAAGGATTGGAGAAAGTGATTCAATGATGTGTTATGGGATTATAGGACAACATACAAGACCCCCATCAATATGTATCGATTTTGGATTATTTTTGGGAAAGTATGTCATCTCCCAGTGGAAGTGGAGCATCAGGATTATTAGGATATTTGGAAATGAAAAATGGATTTTGTCCAAGATGGAATTCAAAGGAAGCTATAAATTCAAGAGATTGAGGATATTATGTTGTCATAATATGATAAATAAAGGATTTACAAGGAAAGATCCAAATCATCTCATGATAAAATGACTCAACAAAGGGAGTTTCATGTAAGAGATAAAGTTCTACTCTACAATTCATTAACCAAGATGATTCCTAGTAACTTGCATTCTAGATGTTTAGGCCCTTATGTTTTGTCTAATGTATTTCATTATGGTGAAGTGGAGATCACAAAATAGGACATTAGAAGGATCTGTATAGTCAAAAGTAAATTCTTGAGGTAATGCATTGAATGAATTTCCACCCATACAGTTGATTTTGTCACATTGAAAGACCCCATCATAACTTGAAAATATTAGTCTATTCCTAACCCTTTCAATTTTATATTACTTTTCCTATTTTAAATTCTAAATTTCATGAGAACATAACATTTCATAAGTTCACATTGAATAAAATTCAATATTTTAATTATGGGAGAAGGGAAAACATTTTTGGGTAGTTATTTAGGATTTTAAATTGTGTGTTTTGTGTGTGTTTCTTATTAAGTTTTAGGTTAAAATTTTCAAAAAACAAAAAAAAATTCTGAAAAAAAGGAAAAAAAAGTATCATATTACATGTTCATTTTGATATGTAATATATAGAAAATCAAGTTTTCAAAATTAGTTGGTGGAATTTATTCATCAAAGGGTTGATTTTCATAAAAATTGATGTTGTCCATGATATTATTGGTTGTTTAATTTTCAAACATTTTATATTTTGGCACCATTCTTTGTAATATTTGTTCATAGTAAAATTGTGTCATTGATTTCTCTACACAACCTTTCACTCAACTATGACTTGTGAAAGTTTTACTACTGAGTTGAAGGCATAGACATGTTAGGTAAAAGAATTCATCTTATATAAATCGTTGACCCATATGTTCATTTCTCTTCTGATTAGTTTCATTTCTATAAAAAACTGAACTATGCATGTGTACCTATTATCTTGCTATTTTATGTGCTAAAAAAATCAAAACAAATATGGGTTCTGTATTAGGTAGGTCAAAAAACACTCTTCCTCGACCTATGATCTTGTTATAACTATTAAAATTAGTGTCATGAGGAGATCAAATAAGGGTTGATATTTGAGTGTGAGATTTTTTCCAAGTACGACTTTTGAAAAAAAACAAAAATAATAAATGAGGGGAGTGATGAAATGTAAAACACATGGGAATATCTTGGTTGGGAGCTTAGGGTTTGACTTTCGGGAATGATTAAGTGAGTTGGTCTTGAAATTTGATTGAAATGGAATGTAGAACATGTTTGGTGAATTAAACCAGGTAAGATGAATTATTTTACTTAACCTGAATATATTGAATAAAGGGTGTAGATATTAACATGGAATGTTTGGCACACATACATGTTGGGAATTAGTGTCACTGTAGACCCATGACTTGTTTCTCTATGATTAGTGCTCTAAATCTCAATGGATTTTATTTTTACATAATTTATGAGGCAATAAACTTAAAATTTATTGATATTAACTCTTTATAGGATTATTACATTGCCTATATTTCCACTGTGGATTGAGGAGTATGAAATGCATATCTTTTCATGATTTTTGTTTGGAATACATTATATGCAGTTTTGCCCAGATGTCCAAATGGGTAAGTGTGTGGGAGTTGAAAAAAAACACAATTTTAATGAATATTTGATTGATAATAATTGAAATAATTTCCTCACATTGTGTTAAATATGTTTATTTATAAAATATTTGTGATTAGATCTTTCATTTGAAAATTTTATGGAAATTTTAATCTTATCCTTTAAAATGCACTGTAGTATTTCAGATATAAATATATTTATAAGTATTTTTTGAACGTAAAATTTTGTAAATATTTTCCTTACTTAATTTTATACCACTTGCATTCAATACATTGGAGAAAAATCTTGCATTTATTTTGAGTAAAATGTCCCTGAAGTCAAAGATGGGATGGACTCTCCAGATTGGACATCAGTTCTGTATTTGGGCCATAACATATTCATACATTCATGAATTAGTTATAAATGTTTAGAGAAGATATAAAACCTAATTTATAAAAAATAATCCTTCTGGAAGGACATCTGGTTCCCATGTTTTTGTGGCCAAATAGGCAGTGAAATTTGGCAAAAAATATTTTTCCTAGTTTCTGAATTCACACTTGAAACCAATTGTAACCTAGCATCTTCTCCACTCTATAAATTGGGTTTTTTTCTCATTTTGAGAGGTTTTATGTGCATTAGGATATTGGGAGAAGAGTATAAGTGGTTCCATACCATTTCAATTCACAATTATATTATGAAAGCTATCAAGTTTGGTTCTACTCTAAAATACTCTTCTTTTCCTTTTATTTGTTGTAATGTTTTTGTTCTTTAAATAATATTCATAATTTCTCTTCCATTTATTATATTTTACTCAATTTTCATATTCTATAATCTTACTATTTGGTCTGGAACTTAATAGTATAAGTGTTATTGGGATATACCCATTTTAAACCGTTGCAAATTCAATTCGATTCTACGATGACCGCACAACCCATAGAAGAGTAATTTTCTAAGTAATTGATCTACATATTACCTTCTTCATTTATTTAATATAAATAAAAGATATACTTTAATTATCTTAAAATTATATTTAAATTTATATTTTAAATTTGATGAAACTAATCATGAAATTGAACAATTAACACAAAATCACGTGAGGTCGAGATTTGTGTAAATTGTGAGAGCCCAAACTAAATCGGTAAAACAAAATGACACAAGATAAATTTTTAGAGTTAATATATAATCCCTTAAATAAATTAAAACTCATTTATAAAGAGTTAATATTCCCTAATTCACCACTGAACATAATAAAGCCTTATAAATTCAATCAAAGTAGGGTGCTACGATTTCATGTTCCAAAGCTAGTGCAGGTTTTAATTCATTTAATCATTGTGGTTTAGTTAATTGTAATAGGGTCTGAGGGATAGAAAATTAGGGGATCATAATTAAGTGTATTTTAATTAAAATTACAATGATTAATAATTTATGTGAATACGTAGAGTTATATTGGTTATTCTTTTTAAAATAGTTTTCTAAAATACATCTTCGTGTTTTGTTTTATTAATCAAATTTCATTTAAAAAAATAGAATCTTCTTCCAGCAAACTTATTCTAGATTTATAAAAGGAAAACCCCCATAATTTTAATTAATGTATTTCTTTAATTTTATTTTACTTTCAAAATATCTTTGTTAAATTTACATCATCTTTTGAGAGACGTCCTTGGACATCCACTATGCTACACCTAAATAACCCAAAACCAAACATCATTTGAGTGAGACCATGATAGTGCCTTTCAATATTCATATTTGGGTGATTTGGGTTCATAAAAAATGATGAAACCATCCCATGTTCAAATAAAACTCCCTAAAATAATAAGTAAAGTTGTGACAATAATATACACAATAGTTCAGAAGAAACCTCAGCCCATAGGGCTCTGGAATTTTTTAACCCAACATTCGACCTTAGAAAACATAGACTGAAGAGTTTTGAAAGTGGAATACGAACAACCCCATCCCTCAGGACTATAGAATTTTTCACCTCAGCAACATCCTACTCAGTTGAAATTAGTCTTATCTCGATTAGGATAAATGTTGCAGAATGGATCCTCCCAGTTGATCCCATTATACGATCTATTACCCTCACTGGGAACTAAAACAATTGAAATATCAGAAGATTCTATTAGGATTACCATCCTCTAAATCTCTCCCATAGAATATTATAAGGAGATAAAAAATCATCGTAGAGGGAGTAGAAAAAGGAAGTCTCACAAAGACATCGATGGAATGTATACAATGCATTACACATCAGTGAATGTCATTGACACTACCCCTCAAGACCCTGTAAAACATGAGGCCAATTCAGAGGAGGAATTGGAGGAGGTGGTTTTAGTTTAAAATATAGTACAAAATAAAATGATTGAAGGAGGTGTGTGTACCTAAAACCAGATACTCGTCTTGAATCTGTTAATTCCCTCAGTCACTCTAGCATTACCTCCTTAAAAGTCATCCAATAAGGGAATGATTTAGAGTAATATTGTGCCTCACCTACCTCTAGAAGAGGTTGATCACATTTCACTTGAAGAAATATTTTCTCAACAAGAGGAAGAGATGAAATACTTGAGGAGACTCAATGCAAAAATACTCCAAGGTAGTTTTCCTATTGGATATATTCTACAATTGGACCCCCAAATCGCACTCCCTACTGGAATACCTCATCAAAGAGGATTCCCCATATACTGAAGTAGATCTAGAAAATTCTCTCAACGTGGTATACCAACCAACAATATACATGGATCCCACTATAGAAGATCCAAAATTACTTATGTTGGGTGAAAAACCAGAACTAGGATAGAAAAATCCTTACAAGCCTACCCCTATAGAATACCCAAGATAGATACAAGAATTGTTGCCATAGATGGACATACCATCCACTACACATGTTCAATATATGACTTAACCAGAAGTTTGCTGAGGTATCATGAACACTATTGAGTCACTAAGGGCTCAATTAGAAGCCATGGAGGAAATAAGTGCATTGATAAAACTGGAAAATAAGCCTTACCATGAATGGGTAGATTCTACTCTTCTCCTGCCAAACTTTGGGAACCCTATATTTCCAATTTTTAATAGCTCGGGAGACCTAGAGAATCATTTGATGCATTTTGTCTTTCGCTTTGATCCAATGATGGGGTCCCCTGAACAATAGGAGGAAGTGAAACTTAGGTGATTCCTGCAATCACTTCCATGACAAGACTCTTTATACTACACTACCTTGTCGGATCAGTAAATTAAGGGGTGGGAAGAACTCTCTAAAATTTTTCTCTTCCAGTTTACCTGAATGCTCTAAGAGACAATAGTCCATAACAATTAAAACTAAAAATAGTGGGAGAATGAAAGGGTATCATACTTCATTACATTGTGGAAAGGATTGAAATATGTATTAAACCTACCTCACATTCAAGAAGACTTTTTTCCTATTTGAATAATGAATATTTATGATGATTTTCACTCATCTCTTATCCCTATGAAATATAAAGGAGGGTTTTAGGGCCTTTCCAAGATTTATAAAAGAGTGGAAGAATCCGCCCCAAAGATCAAAGCTAATTCCCATGTAATTCCATCATCTTAAGGAAAAACAAGAGGAAACGTATAAGTTACATCATTACACTTAAAAAGGAAAATTTAATCCTTCCCGCTCCAAAGCCTGCACCATATCGTGCAGTTATAAATCCTAATCGTCCACAAAACAACTAAATCATTAGGATGATCAAAGGTATCATAGAAGAAAATAGATTTAGGAGATTAAAAACAAGTTATATTCTCTTCGAAGTGATGCAGTACCTGGTTACTTCATCTTGGAATTGGAAAACAACTTGATCAAGTTTACAAATCCCAAGAAACCCAATAAGGATGATGAAGAAGATCTCCCAAACTATTTCCTCTTATATAAATTATCCAGATACAACACTCAAGAGTGTTTTATTTTCAAATAAATACTATAAAATATGGTGGAATCTGGGTAAGTGAAGTTGGGAAGGTCGCCTGCTCAACTATCATGTTTTTATTCCATTGATCCAGAGGAAGGGAGTGAATAGTTGGAAGCTAAAAACAAGGGTGAATACGATTTTTGTGATTGGATGGTTATAAAGATGATGAAAAAGACTCACGATATCTTCCAAACATATTTCAAACAAACAAATTGTAATGTCCTGGATTCGGGTGCCACTCAACAGGTGCCCCAAACCCGGTTGGTCACATGACCTCGAGCGCATTTCCTAAAATGCCAGAGGCTGCAGACTAGCAGCGAGGGACCATGTATGATAGTGGGGAAACTATGACCTCACTTGTCAAAGTGTAGCGCAACAGAAAATATAAATAACATACAACAGCAGAAGCAGTAAACAATATTCAACTGAAATAGGGAACCAAAAGTCATATATATGAAGATGCAGCATGTCACTAATTCTATGAAAGTAGCCAGAACATGATACACTGCAATATAATACAATACAACTCAAAGTACAAGGTACAACCAAAAAAAACAAAGAAGAGTCAATCGAACGCATCAGCATCACAAGCCTAAGATTGGTCCCATTCTCACATACTCCTCAGCTACAATCATGTACCTATATAGGGACCCTTTCCCCTGCCGACACCTGCAGTAATATAGTTTGTTTGGGACAAAGACATGACCCAAACATGGTGTGAGAATAAATCCCAGTAGGCACCCACCAAAGGCCCATTCCCAACAGTCAGTGAAAATGCGCAACAACAGTGTGCAAAAATAAATGCAATAAACTAAGAAGTACTCAAAAGTAACTATTACTACCAGTTATATTTTCATTTTAATATTCATTTAACCATGCCAACCCTGTGATTTAACTTGGAAGGTATAACATGTGAAAATAACCACGGTGAATACTCATAATAACACTTCCCTTAGACATACAATCCTTACCCTCAGGTAATCATAAATGAAACTCACAGGTGTCTGCCCACAGGCATAAAAAATATTTCCCACAGGCGTACGAGGTGTTGCCCACAGGCACAGAAACTACTGCCCCCGGGCACAGAAACTACTACCCATAGGCATGAGAAAGGTTTCCTGCAGGCTAAACGAAACACTGCCCTCAGGCTATACAAGTAACTAGGACGATCCCAAAACATAAGCAACCAATTATATACAATTCCTATCAAGGAAATTTAAAACATAATACAATTCACAGTATACCCATAGGTATTCTGTCCAAACAGTTAAATAGAGGAACACACCCTCTAGGTGGTCCTTGATCCAAGCAGTGATCCCAAACAACAGTTTAAACTTATCATTATATTATCTAAAATATTATAGATATCTTTTCAGAAAAGGCCTAAACCATACGACATCCCAACATGGGTTCGTAGCACAACGATACAAAATTTCAACTCCATAGTTGTAAATAAACACCATACCACCTACCTCAATAGTCTCAGATCAGTATATGTGAACGACACCTCCCGAATCATCCAAGAATGACATAGATATGGGATAAAAGAATTATCGTTCAAACAAAAATAACTTCCCTTAGAATAAGAATTGGTAAGAACAACGCAAGGGGAGGGGAGGTCTTACCCGTGTGATCCCAACGTGATCGACAGAGGCAGAATTAGATTCCCGGTGCGCGATCAGGTGATCCTCCATTGTCTGACCAACCTCCTGAGCTCCAAATGGTGGTTCTTCCTCCTCTCTCGAATGAGGAGGCTACTACCTATTTTAATCAAAAAAACCAAACTAAAAGGCATGTACTCTCAAGTATACGACATGTACTTTTCATTTTTAAACTGTTCCTCTAGCGGCTACATTCCACCCCGACACTATTCATCCGTCGACATGAGTACACGGCATGTACTGTCGCTCCACTGGCGACTGCCTCCACCACCTAACAGTTCACTTTCCAACTGAATACACGGCGTGTAAATACAAAGTACAAAGTGTGTAGTCAGTTTTTGCACCCTTCATTGCGGACAGGCCTACACGCCCTGTGTACTTATCCTACACGGCTAAAGTACACTACATGTACCCACAAAATTTGGGGTTTTCCCCATTTCCATTATTTTCTCAAAAACACTTAAGGAAAAATGGAAAAGAAGTGACCCGTACCTCAAAACAAGAACCATGTTCTTACACAAATGTTACCTTAACCGTGTCCACTTCCCAACTGACTACATCAAGAGATCAATGCCATCAAATCTATCCTCCTAAAAAGAAACATATCTAAAAGAGTAAGAAGAAAACATATAAATATGAGCCTTTTACAAAGTCATATTTTTATTTAACTTTAGTATAATTTATTCCTATAGTCCCAGAATCATGGGAACTACCCCGCCAAATGGTACAACATAGTTCAACCCTCCAGACAGATTATCTATCAGATGAGGAGTTGATCTTTGGTTCCATTAATTTTATTCACTTTATAGATCAATTCTAAGATGATGATAGTGATTATGAACTTTAATACCTTAAATTATATTGGGGAACTAGAGGAAGATTTCATCTGAGTCAAGGATGTAGGGGAAGATGCGGTTGTGTTGGGAGTCACTACTCTAACCACATCCCTCATCAAATCATATATATGGATGAAACTCATGAGAGAGCTATCCCATGATCTCAATAGGAGAAAGGAAGCTCCCATACACATTACATGGCCTATCCTGACACAATCATCCTAGAATATTTGTTAGAAGATACACCATCACCTAATAAACCTTGATATGTAGAAAGACATAGTTGACTTAATCCATTGAAAGAGAAGAACCTTCAGCTCATGTTCTAAGGGATGATCCATCCCCATCAAGTACTTCAGCTCCTAAAGAACCTGAAAAAGTGTGTCCCCATGATGGGAAGCATAGAAATTTGGAATATAAGTTTGATTTTTTGAATCAAATATCCCTATTGATGGCCAAATTTTCAATCCTTGATGATCTGAGTCTATCAAAATACCTCCAGGAAGCACTCATAGAGGCCTTTTCAAGTCCCCAGGAATTTTAAGTTGAGGTTTTTGCTACCGAAGTGTATCATGAAGATAACGATCCCACAGAATTCTACACAACCATATCTTTCACATACCAGTATGAGAATTTCATCATATAGGGACATGTAAAACCCTTGTATATATCTGACAGGATAAATGACCTTGATATCTGGTGATTTTTAATTGAAATTGGATTAGGAGGCATCCTTATTCCAATCTGAACACTTCATCAATTAGGATTCAATGAAACTCACTTATACCCCTCCACTTTAATGTTTTAGGGTTATGAAAATAATGATATAAATACTCTTGGTGAAATAAAACTCTAAAATTAATTCAAGTATCTTGTGTTCAACTCAAAATTTATTGTTGTTCGGCGTGATACGACCTTTAATGTTCTACTAGGAAGAACTTGGATACAACAACATTTAGTTATACCCTCTTCATACAAAAAATTCCTCAAATATTTTATAAATGTCCAAATTGGTACCTTTCATGATGAAAAATACCCATTAAAAATCCTATGAGTCATAGTACATTGATGTGGGATTCTTCTAGAGAGAAGGGAAACCATCCATGGCTGGTGATGTTTCTTGGATCAATGCCCCAAATGGTATGGAGATGATTTCTTCTAACCCTTTCAAACAAATTAGTGTTGATTACATGCTCCCCATCTACTAAATTGAATAGGTTGGTCCAAATTAAAACACACATCTAGAGAATTATGTGATCCTAGTCGTAACAACTAAACTCGACAGCACTGGAGAGTTTATCAAATCTACGAGTAGTCATAAAATCCCAGATGAAGATGTATTCATTCCAACCCCTGATCTTCAAAAAAACCCTACTCTATCAGCCAGCTTGGAAGAATCTATCATGAAAATGGGAGAAAATTATGATTCTCATTCTTAGGACCTTGCCTCCCATTTGGAGCTCCCAAAAGGACCCATTCCATCAATCAATCCAGAAGTAGTTGCTTTAACTTCCAAATGTCAAAATGTCAACTCCACCCCTAAATCTGAGAAACTCTCTTCGTCACCTACTTCTTAGGGAGATATAGAAGAGGTTAAGAATGAGAGAGAGAAATAGGGGGATGAATTTAGCGATTCCCCTCCATCATTTGGGGAAGGTTTCTCCACCACTTTTGATGAATATAGAGAAATATATATGGGTATGGAAGAATATATATTGTCCACACTGTTCAGTGTGGCCATGAATTCTAAAGTACAAGTTGAATATACCTCCTTCCTGAAGAAACACTATGACATATTCACATGGAATTACATAGAGATGCCATTCCTTGATCTTGTGGTGGCCACCCATCACTTAGGCTTACCAAAAGACCACCAGGGATACAAATATGTAGCCAGAAGGACACACCCAACTCATGCCTCCAAAATTGAGGCTGAGGTGGACAATCTCATCAGGAAGTACATCATCCAAGATGTAAAATATACAAAGAAGCTAGAAAAATCATCATATTAAAGAATAATAATGTGAATATAAGAGTTTTCATTGACTTAAGAGATCTCAACCAACAATGTCTGAAAGATGACTTCCCGCTTCCAATCACAAAACTCTTGATTGATGTAAAGGCTATTTATCAAGACCTCTCATTCATGGAAGGATATTATGTGTATAACCAAATTAGGATGTCCCTATAAGATGAATAATCCACCTCTATCAGGCCCCCTAAAGAGGATCCTTCTATTGGGTAATCCCATTTGGATTGAAGAATTCTAGTTCCAGATATGAACGTTCCATGCATCACATCTTCAAAAACTTTTTGGGGAACTCTGTTTAATGCTACATTAACGATCTACTGGTTAAGTCTAAATAATTTTTTGAACACTTGGATAACTAGGAGACTATCATCATCACGATTTGATAACATATCCTAAAGATGAACCTCTTAAAATGTGCCTTTGGTGTAACATCAGGACAGTTTCTTGGCTTCATCAAATGCCATATCAGCATCAGAGTTGACCATGAGAAAAAAAGACATCCTTAGCTTGTTATCTCCTCAAAACCATAAGGCGTTGAGAGTACTTAAAGGAATCTTGGATTACATTTGGTGGTTCATAGCCAAATTTGTAGGAAAGTGTTTTCACTTCACCAAAATGATAAAAAAGGGGGTCATATATCAGTAAAAAAATGATTGTACAGAAGAATTTGACAACCTCAAGAAACACCTCTTGATACCACTAGTATTAATGCCAAATATTGAGGTGAATCCACTTATTCTATATGTGACAACCCTGGAGAGATCAGTGGGAACCTTTCTTAAACAAAATAATGATGCTACAAAAAAAATTTATTATCTCAGTCAAACCATACTAATGATGGGACTCATTTTTCAGATATCAAGAAATGCTATCTATAATTAATCTTTGGGGTTTAGAAACTAAGGCACTACTTGTAGAACCATGATGTCCATATGGTCTCTTGAAATAACCCACTAAAATACATTAATAGCCGTACTATGTTGAAAAGACTTTTCCATGGTGTTTTGTTATTCTGAAATAGTTTGACATACAATTTGTCCCTCAAAAATTAGTGAAAGGCCTGACCTTCGAAGAATTTCTTGGGGAACACCCATATATAAAAACAACATCATTAAATACCAAAATACTAGATGAGGAGATATTATCTATTAAAGGTGTCCCACAAACATGGAAAATGTATTTTTATGGCACATCCACGATTCCTATAGAGAAGAGAATAGGATACCCAAATCTCAATGAAGTTGGGATATGGATCATGCATATCTATCTAGAAAAAATAGTCATTCCTTACTCCTTCCTGTTATCAAAATGATTCACTAACAATGAGTAAAAATATTAAGACCTAATTTTAGGTCTAGAACTAGCACTCCAAATACAAATGGACCATTTGGAAGTGAAAGGAAATTTAGTGTTGGTGATCAAACATATCAATAAGGATTATGATATTAGAAAATAAGAGTTAATTCTCATACTTGACTATGTTTGAGGGTTGATGGCAGAGTTTCCCTCAGATCAAATTTTTAATTTCATCAAGCCATATCATAATTACCAGACAAATGCATTAAAAAATGTAGATATTTCTTTGGAAGATCCAAACTAGAAAAATATATTCATCAACATTTTGCATCATCGAATGGTATTGACTTTTGTTCAATTTAAAATGCAAGATATTAATGAATTAAGTCATATAATTTATCTATATAGTCCAACCCTAGATGAATGATACCAATCATTTACTACCTTCATAATAGAGAACTCCCATTGGATAGAGCTAGGAAGGATAAAATATGATGGTGAGAAACCAACTTCACTCTTTGTGATGGACCAAATCACGAGAATGTCCTCTATAAATGAGGCTTTGATAGAGTCCTTTTTAGATGTATTGATGGAGAATAGTATTTCACTACCATGAAATAAGTACAATCGAGATCCTGTGATACCCACTAGTTAGGGATCAAGATACCCGATCAAATACAAAGTCTTGGGTACTACTAGCCCACCATGAAATACGACCACAAAAAAATTACCAAGAATTGTAATTCCATATAAGTGCATGCCAACTTCATCAATAAACCCCCAGTGCTTCTTTATACATCCAAATAATTCTTGACATTTTCCATATAGGGAATGAATATTGTGGGGCCATACCCTCCAGTTATGGACAAATAGTTCAAATACATCTTAATTCCTATAGAATTGTTCTCAAAATGGGATGAGACAATAACCCTCAAATAAGTCAGGGTCAAAGAAATTTCATCTTCATCAAATATAATATCATTACCAAATTTAGTTTCCCCCATACAATACTGACGAATAATTGCCCCAATTTATATTCCGATGAGGTGGAGAAGCTATATATGGAGTATAATATCATGTACAACAATTCATCCCACTATCATACAGTGGCTAATGGAAAAATAGAGGCCTTAAACATGACCCTTCCAAAAATACTCTAGAAGATGGTTGATAAAGATAAACGTTCTTGGATTAATAATCTATTGTGTTCCTAATGCGATTACAAGACTATAACCCACACTACCACACAGACAACCCCATACTCACTGGTATATGGAACATAATCAGTCCTTCCTTTTTTAGGTTTAATTACCATTTCTCTATATTTCCATATATGAACAACTATCCACAAATGAGAAATCCCAAAAACGACTAGATAAATCAGAGTGGCATGATGGGAAAATATTACACACCTTGCATCACTTGGAATTCTATTAAAATTGGATTGATCGAGCCTTTAATAATAATTTCTTACTTCATTAATTCTTCCAAGGAGATCTGGTATTGTTTCTTAGGACTCCAATGATACCATGAATGAAGCCTCAAAATATTGAACAAATGTTGGAGGGACCTTACTCCATATGCAAGGTCCACTCTAACAAATATTATTCCTTAATCTCAAGGGATGGAAAGATAATTATGACCCCAACCAATGAAATATTCCTAAATAAGTATTTCATGTAATAATATAATGCTCATCTCAACTATAATATTTTAAACTACACACTTTGTCTTTGTTTCATGATCATAAAAGGAATGCCAATCATCCTAGCCATAGGACATTAAACTACACAGAACCATACTCCAAATCCTTTTTTTATTTTCATAAAAGACACTTTGAGGATAAAGTGGGAACTGTACATTACATTCAAAATTCACAATGAAGGCGTAATAACAATATTCAAAAAACAAAGCATCACCCCAGGACCGTCGCGTCGACGACAAATCCCGCAAATCCCACATCCTTCCAAGAAATATTGCATCGTTGAGGCAACTGAATCATCACACCACCACCTTCATCACCACAACCCCATCATCATTATCACAACACTACCATCTCCGTCCGTAGCAAACATCATTTCCATATCCATCTCCTGCCGGTGAGTTGAAACATCCATAGCTGCCGGAGAACAACGTGGGCACCGAAAGACAAAACCACCATCACAGAGAAACCAAACTAAACACACTGAACATATCAACCTGACTGAAACCAAAGACCATGATGAAGACTTCACAAGAGATACTGCCTGGAAAGATGAAGAATGCCCAAACTCACATATCAAAACACCGTAAAACCACATCGCAGTTCCACACACCGAATCTGATATAGGAGTGCTAGGATAACTGAAGACGGCCGAACCTCATAACCCCAAACCCCTGTGTAACCACCGCTCCAGATCCGACATGGAGGGTCGCGGAGAAGACAAGGGGTCAGAGCCATGCCAAGATGTAAGACCCAAAACTGTATAGAATATCATCTTGACCGCATGTCATTAAACTACATGGTTCAAATCCTTGTTGCCTTATGTAAAACTATGAAAACTTTTGATCCGTGTTAGTGTGGATCATAATATTCAGTGTTCATACCCCTAACACACCTTTATTCAAGAACTAGGTGTGTCTTGATTCTCATTGCAATGAGATATGTATTGATTCCCGAACCTCTAATATCAAGTCTAGTTCTGATAATGAAAAAATCCCACTTTCCCTATGTATGAATTAGTCCTACCCAAAAAACATTCCCAGATCTAAGAATGGATTGATTCTCATTCCAATGAGATATATAGTTAAACCTATACCTCATTTCTTCGTCCTATCCATCCTTTTGAAAAATATGAAATCTCCCTTTCCCTATGTCGAAGACTGATTGATGTGGGGAACTATTTTCAAGAACTACGCGTGGCTTGATTCTTGCTCCAACATGATATGTAGTGATTCCCGAGTCCTATCCTGTATTTCAGATGAAATAATTATTTCCACATTGGGTGACCCATGTCTTTACCTCAGGATGATAAACTACCCATCCAATGTCCTCATTTCATAAATATAAACTGCATTATCTTTCTTGAACTATGTGTGGCTTGATTTTTATCCATATGAGATATGTAGTGACACCCAAATTTCCATCCTTAGTCCCAACCAAAATTGTTTCTCTCTTTCACATTTGTTCATATCTTTCCTCACCACACAATGTTAAACTACATGGGATTTTTGAATTACGTAAGGTTTGATTCTCATTCCAATTAGATATGTAGTGACACCTGGATCTCTCATCTTGTTCCATCCAACAAAAAATATAAATTCCCCTACCCTTTTTGCGTGTTTCATTTATATAGAGAAATAATATTTTACCAATATTTATTTATCACACTGAGTATAGATCATGTGAGCTTAGGATTTTTGGTAAAAGAGTCCCCTACACAAGTAAGCCACATCAATTTTCCTTGTGGTTATCATGGTCTTGACTGCAAGACTTTAAATGGAACTCCTGATAGCCCCGCCATATGAATATAAACTACATGATTTACCCAATAAATACATGTGTATTGATTCTAATTCCAATTAGATATGTAGTGATGTCCAAATATTCAATCCTAGGCCCAAACGCAACAAAAAATGGGAAATACCCCAACTCTATTATGTATGAGTTAGATCTATATTAGAATATCTCACCCCATGCTTGAAATCTTATAAAAAAACACCTTCTACACACATGAATTCAATAAATATGTGGAATAAATTTTAGAACTATGTGTTTCTTGATTCTTGATAAAACATGATACATAGTGATACCCTGGTCCAGCCGCAATCAGGTGAAGTCACCTTCTTCCTAACTTTATGACATTAAAATTCATGGCTAATGTCTTAGTCACATGACTTTAAACTGCATGGTACCTCAAGAATTATGTGTGGATTTATTCTCATTTTAGTGAGATATGTAGTGACACCTTGGCATCATGTCCTATTCCCAACCATGAGGTGAGGAAAAATTCCCCCTCTTAGGCATACAAATATCTATGTCGGAGCCATTAATTTGGGTTCCCTAATTTTGGAGTACATCAAGGAAATGGATATGCACCCTCCTACTTTTGAGTCAGATCTATGTAAAGGACTCTACACTTCATGGAAATAATCGATACAAATGACTCCTTTATACTCAAACATATCCTATCCACACATCATACTTCTAATCTTGGACACTTTAGGATCGTCATAATCATTCACTAGAATTTGGCGATAGAATTTTGGATACCTAAGGACTCCTTTTAGTGACAATGTAGTAACATAACCTAGTTGGATATGTATAAAGTCTCCCAAAAATTGAGTTTCTTATCCATAGGATTCCACTGTTTGGCTATGCAGTAACATGCGCTAGTTGTCGTTGCATAAATTATCCCACAAAATGGGTTTGTCAACTAGTGGTAAATTATCTCTAGGGATAAATCTCTTCTATCCTCATAAGATTTGATGAAATTATATTGGAACTTGATGTTTTAACTCAGTCCATGGACATCCCTCACATATTTTTTCCAGATACTTTCTAACGATCTGTGAACCCCCAAGATTGTGGTTTAAATTTCCTGCCTCATGTCCAATGTATGTCAGAAAGAACATGGTTCGGTAGATCATGTACCACCTATTGTTTCCATAATTCTATGGTACTATTCGTATGACCTAAAAATGTAGGCACCATATTTACCACATTTGGGTTAGATAATTACAAGAAACCTTTTCCCCTTTCTTGGGTATTTTTTATGTAAAATCCTCCTCCCATATTTTGGTACTTTCCTTTCAGAAATCAAACTCTATGTATGGGGAAATCCAAATATTCATAATTTTCTTTTGGACATCAGTAATATAATGTTAGAATTCCTGATAACTCCTTTGTCTAACTATAATATAACCCACCCTATTTTTATTTCCATAAGTTTCCCATAGAGTTTTAGGGATTTTCAGTCAAAGGATTCCACTACTTGAATATGCAGTAACATGCCCCAATTGGATTTGCATAAAGTCACCCACAAAATGGGGTTTTAACTAGTGGTAGATTCATCCTTGAGAGAGAGAGACCTCTTCTATAACCATAATCCCTTTACCTATACCACTCTTTGGATACAAATAACCCTATGTAATAGTTTATGTCATTCTCCTCCTCATACCCGAAAGTGATGGAACATTCTCAAATAGTTTACTATGAAAGGGGATAATTATTAAACTTTTAGTCAAGATAAATACCTTAAATTATATCCCGACTAATGTCATTTCCTTATGAAATTAAATTTTATAGAATAAGTTTCTTGTTGTATGACATTAAACTGCTTAGCGTAAAGGCCTTTTTTATGACATCAAGCTACATAGTGGAATGTCCTAGTCATAAGATGTTAAATAGTGAAACAACATCCTTGTTATATGATGTTAAACTACAAAGTCAATTTCCTGGTCAAATGAAATTAAACTACATGATGGTTTCTTCATTCTCATACATATTCCCTTGGAAAAATCCCATCATGGTCTTTATAAATATGAATATTTATAAACATCATTTATCCATTGACAATAGAATATCAGAATACTTGATAACTCCTTTTCCTGACTATGGTGTAACACTCCCAAGATGGATTTCCATAAGTATCCAAAAACGTTTTAGGGTTTGTCATCCAAATGATTCCACTATTTAACTATGAAATAACATGCCCTAGTTGGATTTCCACAAAGTATCCCAAAAAATGGGTTTGTCAACCAACATTAACATCATTCTTAGGAGAGGAATCCTCTATTATCGAATACAATGTTTTAGATTCAGGAACCAATAAATAATGATTGAATTTTCCCCTCTGGGTATTTTAATAATTTCAAGACATTAGAAGACAACAATCCTTGTTTGGGTCATCATTTCAAAACTTATGGTCAAAGATGTTCGACCTAAAACACAATTCTCATTAGTCTATCTTGCACAACTTCAAAATTCCCAAAAAAAATAGACACATTACATGACATA
Organism: Viscum album; assembly: GCA_963277665.1. Classification (NCBI taxonomy): domain Eukaryota; kingdom Viridiplantae; phylum Streptophyta; class Magnoliopsida; order Santalales; family Viscaceae; genus Viscum; species Viscum album. The sequence goes on along the minus strand of OY728139.1, from coordinate 836,563,644 downwards.
TTTAAAACTCAAAAAGGGAACTATGGAAAAAATTGGAGTCCCATATCACTATAACATTAATCCATGTAGTTTAGAAAAAAAATCAAACAATGGAAAGAAATAAGAACAAAACTTGTTAGAATGAAAACCCAAAAAGGCCAGTCTAAGAAAAATAAAAATTTTATATGATAAGTATTCCTTATATTGGAAAAATTAGGAAGTTATGGTGATGATAAAAAATATGAAATTTTTTATGGTTTTCCATATGACCCTAGAAATAGTCAAACTATGCTCGTTAGGCCCCTTGGATTAGAAAAACATTAGAGTGTCTCCCCATCCTTATCACTATGGTTATGAATTTCTAATGAAAATATGTCTTTCTATAAAAATCAACATCAATGTCATGTTATGATTGGATGAGGAAAAAATGGATGAAGACATGGATGATTAGAAACAAAATTCTTGTCATTTATGATAAAAAAACAAAATTTGAGGAGAACCCACAAGATAGAGTATCTTCATCACACTTTACAAAAGGCCATCAACATAACTATTCATTTTTTGAACGGCTACCCGAGCCCTGTCAAAATCCTGTTGAAGGATAAACAACTAACAAAATTCAATCTCATCATCCCGGTGAAGTTCCTCCATTGTGGTTGAAATATATATTGACACTTTGGTTTGGGATACTTATAGGGAATGGTGAATTTGTATGGGATTACCCTAGAAGACATCAATTTTTTGCTGAAGGCGTGATATTTGAATTGTCTCCTCATTACCCCACTGTCCAAAATTTTCCTAATTCTTTGCATTATTGGCCTCTGTATGGGATAAAGAAACTCGATGATCATCAGTATTGAAAAGATGATTTGTTTTTATAATGTTATATTGAAACTTGTGTTCTCTCTCCCATTTTTGAATAATCTCATTTATAGTGGAATAAATTATACAGTAATCAAATCCACTCTATCCCAATATACTAATCTAGAATATATGTTGAAAGAATCATGATGGAAGGTCTTCAAATTCTTTTTGGGATATTATCTTCTATATTTCCCTCTAGGACGCACAATGTGTAAGGTGATGGGAATTCTATATCTCTAAATCTGAATCAGAGCCACTATCAGAGGGAGTTTTTTATTCTAGGATTAGTGCACACAATGAATCACCTTTTCCCACTCTGTTCAGGTCAACAATGGCTTTTCTTTCCAGCATTGGCTGCATCAACACATAAGCTACTCCTTCATGCCTGGATATAAAATTTGATGGAACTAGACATAGATAATAATTAGTGTTATCCTCAAGAGTATAAAAAATGGAAGATTAAGGTAATGATCAAAGAAATTTCCAACACTTGCACAAAGATGGGTCAATGGCTTGGGTGGATTTATCCCTAGAATCCCCAACTCTAGTAGTTTGAGAAGGAACCTATTGACAAGGGTCACTCTCCTAGGTCTACCTAGATATCGCCAAAGGAAGCTCTGTAAGACTCCTTGTTTTAATATGTACATGATCTGGTCCCCCCTCAATACTAGGAGTGGTATGAACTTCAACACCTTGTTCACGCACCACCTTTGCAACATTTTCCTTTGACGGAGCTACACAATTCTACTAGTCATGATCAAAACATCATCCATAAAAATTGGTTTCCCAAAACTAAATACTCATATCTATTAAATTACCTAAAAAATTACTCAAAATCATTTAAAGAGTTGAGAAGATTAATATATCACAACATTTCATCAAATTTCATTAATATCTCAAGTCCCGTGGTAGTATCACCCATGGGGGCACCAAATTTTTTTGGCCCAGGTCCTAGTAAAACACCCTATTACAATGTCCTCGGACCCCAAATAGCTTCCTCAGAGACAATTATAGGGGAAGCATCAATCATCATAGGGTCCCCTGGTGCACAATATGAACCTGAAATATCATAAGGAATAAAATTCAGCAGTCGGAATATGATTCCCTTTGATGTACCTTTAACATTACCAGACTCCTTCCACTATACATCACTATGGGTTGTTATTAGATAAGATGATGTATCCTCAACCCTCGACACTTCTATCAAGGGAGCCGACTCACCAGTAGGAATCCACTTTTTGTCCATAGCGTCCTCTTCAATTCTTGGAGGCTCATTTCCAAGCCCCTTGAGAGAGGAGAGGGAAGAAGATTCTATAACCACATATAGGGTTATTTTTTTCAGGATAAAGCATAGATAAATGATACCATGGTGACTTAACATCATTGAAAATGTGCTTATCCATATATTTTTTTCTTTGATGGTCTTTCTTTTTTGATAGAGGATGGCTAACACCAGCATCCTCAAAAACATTTATTAGAGGGGGAAGTAGAGTTTCTTCTACTATCTCAGCCTCCATTGGTTTCTTTATTAGGTACAACCATATTAGTTTATGGGACTATTCATTGTTTCGGATTGGGGTTCCATTCAATCCATATTTTGGTGATGAAATCTTAGATTTTCCCCTAAGACTGCTATAAATCAAGAATAACTTATACTAAGAAGCAACACATTTTTTTAGAAAAAAGAAAGTAGGATCATAATAGGAGAAAAGTTAAAGGGAACATAAATATTTGGGATTGACATATTAAATCTATTCCTCACAAGATTGGAGGTCAACCCTTTTATTAGCACACCATCTTTACTTCTCCTCCACCCGTCTTGTGGAAGAGATTTAGTTGTCAGTTGTATAAATAAGAAACACAAGTTCCCAGATATAAGTCACCTACTCAGTGGAATAATACTCAATACTAAGATTAGGTGGGGCTTGAGCATCTCCTATTTATGGAATTATAAAACCATCCTGAAGAAGTGATGATACAATCTCAACCTTAGAAGGCATGCCCTTCCAAAATTAGAATACCTCCAGTTGTACACATTCAGAGGTTGTCCTAGTCTGTTGTGAAGAAAATTTGATAATATTTGGTTTCACAAGATTTACAAATACCTCATTTATGTTTAAAGGAAGGTAAAATGGTGTTTGGGTATCTTTTGGATGGGGAAGAATAGAACATCTTGGATCACCCTCCGTTTTCATATACCTTTTGATCCTGACCAATAGACTAAATCGTGCATGAGGAAATTTGGTAGAACTCAGGACCTCATCATTTGCACCCTTTTAAGGGGAAGAAGCATCCTTTGGGGGAGATGAAACACCTTATGGATGAGGAGGATCCTTTATACCTTTATTTTCATGCCAAAAAGTTGTTACAACCACGAATCTAGGGATACATTCAGCTAAAACTCCCCTAGGTATGATGAAATATAGGTTTTTTCATACAAATAGGTTAATCCAATGGACTCACATACAGGAGTAAGGTTGATTACCATTGGAGTTATCTCCATAGTTACACTTTAATTGGTGTGTAAACCTATATGGATAATATGCATCACATATAAACATTCCATCAATATGGGTTGCCAGCATGCTATCCCTAAAGAAAAGCCCATTCGATCGTATCTCATTTCTAGACTTCCCGTTATTAGTAAATATCCCAGTAGGCAGGTCTCCATATGGGACAAAACTGAACACCATTAACATGCTAAGATTTTTCAAGGGTTTTCTAGGGTTTATAAAAAAGGGATGGATATGTGAAATGGCCTCAACAAATGGTCAAAACCAGACCATGGGAATCTCAACCCCACTTAACATGGTGTAGGATATAAAGTGGGATGTGAAACATCCCCACATTACTTGGAATGGACTTGTAATTCTGAAAGGGGCCTTTCCTATGTGAATATGTAATAATAATTAGTGAATATTCACTAGGATATGGGTTTCTAATTTTACACGCTTCTTCTTTTCCAGCCTGGACGTAATGATGAATGTCCTTGGGCTCATGCCTATTTTGGAGTCAAGGATAGGTAGTAGGTAAATGCCTATCCACAGGGATAGAAATCCCACAAGAGATGTCATTGCTGGAATGCTGAACCTGGGTTTGTACCCCCACTGGTTGTAATCCCCATTTTCAGAAGTGGGCCTGAACTCACCAAGAGTTCCCCACTTTTCCATCTTGTGACACCTGAAAGATTGTTTTCAAGTGGGTCCTTTTCTCTTTGGCTCCAATAAATCTCTCATCCATGCTTCAATATGGATATCCGCCCTTAGGTGGGGGTCTTCCTTCTTAATTTAACAAGATATATTCAATAGATCATGAACCATAATTGGTGTCCTTTTAGCATCATCTCACATCGCTTTCAGTGGGATGAACTCATCATACATATCTCCATGGTTTTAATCCTCATAGATCTTATGAAAATCCCATAGGATAATACCAACTTCTCAATACCTCATGTAGAAAGAGTTCATTTGAAGAATCTATCATCTTAGCAGCTCATTGATGAATTTGAAGTTATTATTACATATGTGTGGGACACCCAGATATATTTATAGATACCCTTTGCTTTCAACTCAGTTTCAAAGTCAACTATAGTATGGTGAAACCACTACGCCCACATCCACTCGGGCCTAACACCCCTTCCCAAGTGGAGATCCCAGTATTACCTCTAACCCTTCAATTAGTATATTTTGGAATCATGAAATTTGTATGGGTAATAGTGTGACTTTAATTTTGGCATGTGCTACTTCAAATCCAAAGCACATTGGATTTGATGTATGACACATGTCATGGATAATGTTCCAACATTAATGTAAGCACTCATGACTAATACATTGATAATAGTGAAGTTATTATATTATCAGAACTATGAAAGAGAAGTTCAATTCTTAAAATCCAGTATGAAGACCTCCTTTATATAATCATGGATATAAAGAGGTAGACAATTACTTTTAAGGTACTGACGATGATACTTCTTTAGATGACCATTTAGATTTTGTAAAGTGGTATCACACCCATCATAATAGTCATGCCCTATAGATTTTACCATCTCCTAAATGTGATTTTACTCTTGTTCATTATAAATAGTATTCTTCAGAGTGACCATTCAATTTAAAATTAAGCACCATGATTTTCATTAGAAAAAAATTCCTCATTTTAAAAAATTACAGAAATGTTGAAATTTTCCAAAGGCTTGAGCCCGCATAGGGCTACCACATAAGTAAACTTTTATAGGTCCCTCACCTAAGAGGCCTCGCATAGGTCACTATCCTTGATGAACATATTTCATAGTTAGGTTCATACATTGTCTACATGAACAGTACTTTAGTAAATAAGCTTAAGTGGAAGGTCTATGCGGAACACTAGCGTGGTGACATCATAGGTTCAAAATCATGAGGACCAACCACTAAAACCAACGACCCTATTTATAGAAATGGGAGCCTCTATGTGTGGACCACATGAGCAATATACCAATGTGAAAAACATACATAGTAGACTTGCATGGGAGACATCCATGATCAACATGTCCTTTTCCTCCCTTACCCCAGGATTAGACACTCTTCTTTCAATCAGTTCCAATCCTAAGGGGGGGGAGGGGGATTTTTGAAACTCTTTTTTCATATTGATGAAAAGGTGTTAAATAAAATAACTTAAGTGAAAAAATACAAGTATCAAAACTTCTATGAGGGACCTATGCCTAGGTACAATATAAAAGAGTTGGTGCGCAGGGTACTTGCGCATGGAACTACGCGATGGACCCACACATCAGCTTGCAGGATGACCCTACACATTATCTTGCATGATGGACCTTCACATCAGCGTGAATGATAGACATGAATGAGCCATAACCTTCACATAGGGTCCTATATTTTCCTATAAATAGGACCTTGGGGCTCTTCATTTGTATGGATGAAAAATCTAGAAGGACTGTTGACGCTCTGCTTTCCCTAGTACTTCACCCAGGCCCTCAGAACCCTTCTAGGTAGCCCTCCAAAACCCGAAGAAGAGTGAATTGAGGGGGGGGGGGGGGGGGGGTGTAATGGAACCAAATTCATCCCATAGTCTAACATACATAACAGTTTCACGAGGAACCCTCTCCCATGTGGTTGATGAAAACTATCGTTAGGACCCCTTCCCTAACTAGGGACCTACACAAGACACTTCTGAGAATACCAATAGATACCCTTGGATCCTTGAGAAAAGCCACGCCCAAGTGTTGTTTCCTAGGTGACCCATCATCCAAAGTACCTTCATATCACACATTACTACCTTTTTGAAGTACTCTCATCTTGAATAGGCTTACATGTATGTAGCACTCTCTGACCATGAAGACATACCCCACATGACCCCCCTTGGATCACCTAGCCTATACCTTACAATGGCCACTTATCAGACCCTCTTCCAAGCCACTAATGGTAGGGCCTCTATACCATTGGATCCCTTGTCTAAGAGGGACCAAATAGAAACATCCCACAAAGCCTCTAGATATGAAACACCATGGCACACTAGCATGACTCCCATTTGGATATGCATTTTTTCAGACAAAAGTTTCTTGCACTTTTCTTACCTAATGGGTAGGTTCCCCCGGGTTTCATGTATATTTGAATTCCCATGGTTACAAGGGACCTAACCCTAGGGAAAATGTCAAGTACCTCCCATTCTCAAGTACTAGGGTTTGGCCCATGTCCATCCCTAGTAGTATTTAAGACCTGAAGAATCTGGTTTCAAGTGGGTAGGTTGAATATCATACTTGACTTTCCTTCAATAGGGATTGGGATCCTCCCACCGAAACCAATTTATAGGCATCCCCCCGGAGTAATCCTCTAGCCTTTTTTGTACAAGGTTTTAATCTTTATCCTATTCACCTCCAGGGTCATACCTGGATGGATTGTCCAATGTGACTATCTTAGATATGAAATAGGAGAGGGAATAGGTGAATCAAAGCCCTTTCTTCTTCTCCCATATCCTCAACATCTTCCACCAGTAGAAGAGGGATCATGTGGTTTTCATGATCTTTGACTTCCTATTGTTTCTCACATTCAAGTATGACTCATCATGACTCATTTAGGCTTAGTGGTTAGTCAATATCATGATTTCTACACAATCATATGCATGTTTTAGCATATAATCTTTTTTCTGATCTTTTTATTGCCTTTATTCAGAGTGCCTTCATGGGCATGGATCCTAAAGTCCACGATTCCAACCTTATAGAAAATAGGACTGTGTGGTTAATAGGATTTACTGCTTCCTATTATTAATCATATCAAGAAAGACTCACATGGTATTAGAGGTTTGTGGTGATCCTGACATCTGCATGATCGCAAAATATATGGGCATCATTCCAAGTGTATGTCCCAACCAAAACTTTTGGGCCTTCTACTTGGTATACGACCCAAAATATACCAAAAGGGCCTCCTCCTACATGGTATAAACCGAGAAATCAAACCTTTTGGGCCTCTTATTAAGTGAAATACCCAATCATGACCAAACCTTAGGGCATCTGTCTCAGAATTAATCCCCAACCAAACCATACTCATTCACCATTGAATCCAATTTAGGAGTAATCCCCAGTCCAAGTACTCTTAAAGGGATATAATACACTTTGAGGAAAACTGGAGGGCCTCCATAATCATGTGTCCTCACAAAAAAACTATGTGGGATTAGATTCCCATCAAAATGGGATATGTTGGAATCCTCCCCAAGGTCCAAATCCAATAACCCAAATCAACATAATTCTATCTAGGTCATATTCCCAGTATTGTATTATTCAACCTGGGAAACCATATCCCTTCCAGGTTCCCTGGGCCGCTTTGGTATAAGTCCCACATGAAATTTGGACTAGGAACCTTTCTCCTAGATGTCCTTTCCACACGACATTAAACTATATGGTTTTGTCTGCATCACACATCCTTAAAAGTTATTATGTTTCCAGTTAAGTGGAACCGAACTATTTGAGTTCTGATTCATTTCATTAGGGTACATAGAAGCCTGTCTTATGGGTCTGATCCTGACATCAAAAAAAATCCCATATCCCTGGATGATGATTCACTCCAGATATTACCACTATGTTGATCAAAACCAGCATCACAATAAGACAAAAATGAATCTATAATTAGTATAAAAAATGATAACATTGATGGAGAACCCCAGATACATAAAAATATCTCCACTAATGAAGAACCTTAGATACATACAAATGATTCTAAATTCCATAAATGTTAATAATTTATTATTAATTCAAGGGTGACCTACATAATACATTGGAATTAATGAAAGATTGATGAACATATCATACTTCTACAAGAGAGTCCTAGAGTAGGAAAAAATTCCTCCAAAAAGGGCATGATGAGTCTGACCTACCATCCTATTGAACAATGGGAGTTATTAATAATCATTTTTCAAAATCCCCAATGATCACCTTCCTCTGGAAAGTAGGACCCTCGTGGATATAGAACCATTGGGTGTTTCTGGTTCCATGAATAAACCCCATTGGAAACCACCCAAAAGGGACATGGATATGTGTTTGACATAAAGGTTGTTCCACTAACACCACATGGAATTTGAGGAAGAAACATACATCCTCTACCCAAGACATGAAAAATCCCTATCATTACAACAAAATTCCAACATACTCAAGTGGAATGTTTTCCAAACCCCAGACTAGAGACATCCAAATTAGTGGTTGTTAAAGGGAGAGAATAATAACGAGAAGAGGGTGAATAATTCAACTTAATACCCCACAAAAATATTGAGATCAAACCCCACTATGGGAGATTGAAAGTGGGATAAATAAAAGAGGTTAAAGAAAAAAATTAGTCCCCATGTACACCTTGATTAACATAAATCTAAAGGGGGTGACCAGGAAAAGAAATATCCACCCGTATTTAAGAAATAAGGAAAAGGTAATGTTGTAGTATGAACGTAAGTGGTTTTGGCATGGATATCTTTCTCAGTGTTAGGAAATGACGTGACCTAATGTGTCATGTCATGATTCCTCACTAGTGGGAACTCTCTGATGATGCGACCCAACCCTTTCAGTGTCTCCCTCCTTTGGCAGAACAAAAAATCTGAGTCCATATGCCCTTGTTATGAGACCATCCTCTCATGTCGCAACCTTTATGCTATATAAATTGACACCCATGTGACTTTTCTTCCATGATGCATGCCTCAATCTTTATGGTGAAACCCTCACACACCCAACCATGAAAAATCCCCAGTTGTATATATTTAAAGATCAATGTAAGGGTTGTGAAATGGACTTTATTTTTTTTGAAAGTACTAAGGGCCAAATATAAGAGTCCTCAACACCTTTCATAAGGGTCCCTAATTTAGTTTAACCCTTAGAGGTCACGACATAACTCCATTACATAAGAAATATTCCCTTAGATAAATTAAAAAAAAACACACCAATCCATGACAAAAATTAGACGTGATGTGGAACCTCGACCTCACCCAAACAATTAGTAAAGTCCTAGAATCCTATACATGAGGAGTTCACTTATATTAAACAATTTCCATTCCATGAAGCCCTTATCCATGGAATGGTCCTTCTAATTACACAACTGAATACTAAATTTGGTGTTTTACAAAGCACCATATAAAGTCAAATCTACCTTCCATTGATCTTGACACCATATTGACCATACAATGATAGGTGTTACCACACCCTTGATGTTTCTGAAATGAAGGTTGTGCCTCTACAAAAAATTAGATGTTCCCCAAAATATGAATATCCTTATTATTTCTCCAATGAACCAAAATTCTTGATCTCCAATTCTTATGATCTATAAAATAATGAATATAATGATTGTATGTGACATTCCTACTCATATTTGGGTGAAAACCTAAAAAAACATGAACCACCCATTCTTGGATTACCTAGAATGTTGTCCTTGGCATTCACCAAAATCCATATAATAGAAGGGTCATACCCTCCAATGGCCAACAATGTGATCCACACTATATATATTTACTTACACCATTCATTGAGAAAAAATAAAAAAGGATTTTTTCATCACATGTGTATCACTTATCCTGAGCCATAGTCACCCATCTAGAAAACACCTTCCCAGTCATAGGCTCCGATCAATCACACCATGACACTCTAATTGATGAACAATGCCGCAATCTTTCATATAGTAGAAACTTCACAATATAATAAAAACATTGGATCACCATCAAAGCAATAATTTGATTGATTCCATCAATTATCAACCTACACATGAACACTCATTGATTTACAACAAAAATAGGAACTATGTGAAACCACACTGAAATTGTCCTCACACATCGAGGCTTTTCCTAGAACTCAAGACGACATTCACTCTCATTAGACAAGGAAAAGGGACCTTGTAAAAAACCTTCTAAAAGGATTGTATCCATACTTATACTCTATATAATTTTACCCCAATGAGTGTACACTCCTTTAAAAATCAATCACATAACTTGAATCACAATACCATGAGTCACACATCATCAATATTAACCTCACATGCCTAAAAAAATAACCATGTTCCCTTACATATCAATCCATCTAGCCAAATAACCTTGGTGAATTATTTTTTATAAGTCTATGGAATCCCACTAATTCTAATGGTTTTCACCCAATTATCAACCACCCAGGAATTATTGAAAACTACAAAGTGATTATCTATAATTTTCCATCCCATATAGGGATATTTAGGACCACGATCCACAACACTAGGCATCTAACAGATCATGTCTTCCAAATCCAACCTCAATATTAGATGCACTCAAAGATCCTCAAATAATGAAAGACAGGGAATCTCACATGCCTTTCCTCTACCCTCATAAGGTTATTCACATTATCACGGAAAATCTCATGCCAACACACCAACTATTTTTTTACCACATGAACATTTCTTGAATCATATACCCATGTCAACCGCAAAAACTAGAGAACCAATCCTCACTAGGAATTCGCATACCAGAATACCCCCTTGAGGACTAGGTGACATCCATATACATATAATTACATCATTTTATGATAATTTGTTTTGAGTAAAACCACAGTCATTTGGTTTGATTAAGAAGAATTCCATCAAAAACCTATATGGTAAAACACCATATAGGTTGTTATTAAAACTTTATATAACTAAACGAGCATCATAATCAACCACCCAGGGTTTATTACCAAGAAGTCTAATTCCTTTATCCTCCCACTAGGGATTCCTACACATCCCTTACAGAGAAGTAATTTATAGAAATTTTAATTAGAAAAAAATCACCATAAGGTATACATGACCCACCATTAGAAGAAAATACCATGGTTCAACTGGCTAAAATTACACCAAAATGTTATATATTAAAACACCATATAAGATGTTATTGACACTTTAGATAGATAAAACATCATCATTAGTGAAATAAATAACACATAATTACACAAATGACATGTGAATCCAATATGAAAAATATGATTCATGTACATAATCATCTTTCTACCATGGGACTAGATCCAAAACCATAAATAACAATCTCAAATATTCAAATCATTTTTAAATAAATATATCACATGCACCATCACAAATTATGAATAAAAATATCATAACCTTATTATCCTAGAATTACCACTAAAAATGTTTTTATTACTCACCATTATAAGTTCCATCGAAAACAATGACACATTAATATTCCCTATCCACAATATCCCAAATAGAAAGACATGGAAAAAGATACTTTGATGTCACTTTGTAACCCCTGTATTGAGAGTGATCACTAGTGTCTTGACTGGATTGTTATAAGAACTTAGGAACACATCCCCATATGCTAGAGTGTGTTGGATAATAGTGAGGATCTAAAGTGTTAATGGGGGGTGGGGGCACTGTACCCTCATATAAGAGTAAAAGAACAATAGAAAATAATAAACCACATCCAAAATGTAACTAGATTATGTGAAAATAAATAATAATGTAATGCTATAAAAAATGAAATGTTTTCATAAAAGAATACAACCCAACTAATTTCTCATTGTGTTTCACATATATAAAATAAACAAAAATGGAATAAAATATAGAAATGGATCTATATCCCTCTTAGATACTCACCACACCCCAACCTATATACCCTTACAAAGATCACCAGATCAATCAGCCAACACCAAGACTTAGCCTCACTTAGACCTACCCAAAATAGGTATGCTTGAGTACTAAAATTCCAAGGCCACCTATGGAGGGTGTGAGTAAAAATTAGTAGTAACCAATATCTATGTCCCAAACATAACTTATTTTTATTATAATGATATTTGTATATATTTTTTAAACATTATAATATTTTTTATATATTTAATTTTATAAATATTTGCTTATTTATTTTAAACTTTATATATTAAAATTTACTAATATAATAACTTTTATAAATATATTTTATGTTAACATTTTGGTAGCTGCTAATGCCTTTTAGAAACTTCTTTTGGCGATCACTATAAGTAATAATTATAGTCGTGATGTTTTCATGTGTATGGGTTTATATTTTAATACAATATTTAATTCACTTAAAATATTATGGTTAAATCAAGCAGTGTGTAATCCTTCTTATAAAAATATATATTTACTATAATTTTAATTGTATAAAATCCAAATTATTTTTTAAAAATGAGTTGGAAGTCAATTCATGGAAGAAAGGGATTTCATTCATAATAGGAATAAGAATTATTTTGTAGATATTTATAAAAATCATTACAAAAGTGTAGAAAACCAAACAAATAATAGAAAAAGTTATGAAATTTATAAAAAACATTTTGGTAATTTCTTTTCTACATTTTCATGTGTAGGGATTTATATTTCACAACATCGGGTTTCCTGGGGCTACATGTCTCCCCCACCATTTTATAAAAACCCTTCCGCTATGTAACACATTTATGTATTTATTATCTATATCTATTTAAATTTTTATAGAAAAGATAGAATATATTAAATACACCCATGGACATTTTTTAGGGTTTTTTTCTTTTAATTAATTTTATTATTATTATTTTAATATAGTGAATGTGAATGATTTTATGGGAGTTTATAAAAATCATTACGGGAGTTCTGAAAACCATACAAATAATAGAAAAACCTATAGAATTAGAAAACAAAAAACTTACTAGATTTCCCAATGCAATCAATAATAAGAATCAGTTTGAAGACTTTTGATTATTAGAAAAAAGTCAATGTATACCATTATTAAATAATAATATTTTTAACATTTAAATAAATTTAAAAAATACAACAAATAATTTTCATAACAATCCTAAATCATAAAATAAACATAAAATAGTTAATTTCAAATTATCTTAATAAATAATCATATAATAATCAATAAAGCTAAAACAATGAAATTACATTTGATTTTTTATATAATTTTCTTTACAAATTTTGTAACACATAACAATGTAAAGTTGACATGTAAAAAATAATATTTTCAAATATGTAATGTTTTTGGAAAATTTTCTACATTGTAATATAATTTGAAATTATTTTTAATAAAATACATTGAATATTTAATTAAAATAGATTAGTAATAAAATTATAATAACTATTAAATGATAGACTTGGAAGGGGTCATCAAATTTATTGGAAAGAGAATAATTAAATAATGGATGGATTTTATCAACATTAATGGATAATTTTTTTAAGCATTAATGGAGAGATTTTCCTAACATTAATGGAGATAAAAAAGGAATTTTGACCCAATTAATTGGGTATATGGAGTTGGGGTTTATATAAAAGAATGAAATGATATTTTTTTTGAAAATATCCTCAAAAATTAGTCATGACGGTGGATATCGTGCTTGTGGTAGCATGTATGGATCGTTGGTTTTGATAAATGTAGAATTGCAAGCAAATCACCAATGTGGTGGGATCCTGTCTTTGTAATTTCTTGTATGGATCTTTGGGGATGAGGAATAAAATATTAATGGTGTATATTTGATGTGGTGGGATCCACATTTATGATATCCCGTATGGATCATCAGTGATGGCGAACACATCATCAATGGTGGATCTATGATATAGTGGGTTGTCACGTTTGTGGTAGCATGTGTAGCTCTTCAGTGAATAATAACTCAATGTTAGAAACAAAACATGTTTAGATGAATATTATCTGTGAGAAGATATAAGTGTATTGGTATGTAGTTTTCACACGGGTTCTTATATATTCTATTTGGAAATTGAAGTTCAAGAATTTACTTAAATTTTTTACCTTTTGATTATTTGTTGATTTTTTAGAGTTTCACTAGTGTTTTTTAATCCTCCTAGGAAGAGTTTTTTTCCTTGTTAAAAAATTATATGTGATTTTTTTTCTGTTTTTTACTTCCATCATTTCATCTTGTTTATCATAATTCAATTGAAACCAATTTTAATCCTAGGACCAGGAATCTCCCCCAAAAGTTCTATCATAGTTGTTAGTATGGAATTTCATTTTGATATAGGAATTATGGAATACTTCAGTAGTATCTATGGTATATTTGTGATGGAAAATAGGGTATGGATGCTCAATTAAGGTGATAGAGGTATTTCAAGACTTACACCTAATTTTTTTCTTTAAACAGTTCTATAAGTGTAGAAAGAATTTAAAATTGAATATTAAAGATATGCGTTAGGAGGTAGTATGAAGAGTAGTTAATTTTTGAAGATGCTCCAAATTATGTGGCGATAACTACTAGAGGGGACCCATTTGTTATTAGTACTAGTATTGTTCCAAAAGATAGTGCATATATAGGTATAAAAAATACATTATAGTTTAGATTCATTTTTTTGCGGAGCTGTCAGTTTTTTGTCAGATTTGAAAAAGGGCATCATAATATTTTCTATATCAGATGATTATTTGTTTAAAACTAATAATTTTTGACTCTAAATTACTTTATTGGATGTTATATCCTTATTTTATGGGATGAAGGGGGAGACTAATAGGGACCAACCCATTTTTAGTGAGATAAAAATTAATGGAAAAATTCTCTCAACATTAATAGAGGAATATTGTCAACATTAATAGAGAGTTATTTCCATAAATAATAGATATAAGAAAGGAATTTTAACTAAATTAATTGGATATATATAATTTATATCTATATATAATGATGACATGACATATTTCTTGTAGGATCTCTTCAAGATATACTCCACTGAATTGAGGAAGGTGGATGCCACATTTTCAGTAGCATGTGTGGCTCCTCGAAGATGGATAAGACAACATTGACAGTGTATCTTCAATGTGGTGGTTTTTCTATTTAAGGAATCATGTATGAGTCATCGACAATGGTGAACATAGAGTTTATGATGGATCTATGATGTAGTGGGTTGTCATGTTTGTGGTAGCATGTGTGGCTTGTCGATGATGGAAAACAAGACATTAATGTTGGATCTCTGATATTATGAAATTTCATGTTTGTAGTAGAATGTGGAACTCATCAACGATGGAGAACATAATGTCATTTAAAATGTATACTCAGATAAATAGTTTTAGAGAGATGATAGAACCATACCGGGGTGTGGTTTTTATATAGTTTCTCAGTCTGAATTTGGAAATTTAAGTTCAATAATTTTATTGAATTTTATACACTGACTATTAGTTGTTTATTCTAAGTATCCCCAGGGTTTCTTAATCCCCTTCATTGAAGGTTTCTTACATGTTAAAAAATATACATTATTTTTCACTATTTTTCACTCCCATGATTTCATCGAGTTTCTCATAATTCTGTTATAATCTATTTTTTATGGGATTAGGAATCTCCCCCAACAATACTTCCACAAACCCACAACACCCATAAAATGATAAAGGGATTGTGAAAATCTAGGTCATTACACCACTACTACATATTCCACTATATTAAGCAGTGACTTTTACTAATGCTAAAATAAAGAGTAGATAATTGATCTACCATTATCAGCACTAAATAAAAGCATTGATAGAAGCAACTTTCACAAACTCTCAAAAGAGCGCTAATAAAAATCCAACCTTTATCAAATTTTTAGCACAGATAAATGTTGACATTATCCACACTTTTTTAGAACCAATAAAGGATAAAAATTTATTAATGTTAAAAAAGAACTGATAAAGGTTACCATCAATAATATATTTTTATATAAATAATTATATATTATTAAATATGATTTATATAAATATGTAAATACTTTTATCCTTTTATACTTATTTAAAATTATATATATAATTATGATTACATATATATTATATAAATATCACATGGAATATATAAATAAATATATAAATACATTAAATAATGATTTTATTTAAATTTACTATATATTTGTTTTCATATTATATAATTTATAATATAAATATATTTATAATTATATGTGTGTGCATTTGAATATATATATATATATGAAAATATATAAACAAATAAATATATGAATATATCAAAATATAAATATACATATAAAATATATATTTAAAAATATGATTTTAAAATAAAAAATTATTATCAATATTATTTTCATAATTTGTACATTAAAAAATTTATCAAATTTATATTAATAAAAAATACCAAATGATATATTTAAATACATTAAAAATGCATATAAAAATGTAATATATTGATATTCTATTTAAATAATTAGATAAATATATAAATTAACATATATTTATTTAACTATATTTATATATAATATATGTAATTAAATATAGACATATATTTATAAAATTGTGCAGTTGTAATGAAAATCCTTTATATGGCCTGAAAATATTGTGGTTTGATAATTATAAAAAAGGTAAAAATAATTGGAGGTTAATACATGTGTGTATAAAATATGTATATATGAATGAATGTATGTATTTATGTGAGTGTGTGTTTATTTGTGTATGTATTTATGTATATGTGTTTGTTTTTATGTATGTATTTTTATATATGTACGTATGTGTATGTGTGTACTTGTGTGTGTATTTGTATGCATGAGTATGTATGTATATGTATGTATGTGCATTTGTTTGTGTAACTATGTGTATATATGTGTATGAATGTGTATGAATTTTTATGAGTATGCATGAATGTGTATGGATTTGTATTTATGTGCATGTGTTTTGATAATGTGTAAGAAAGTGTATGGTTGTGTATGTATGTGTATGTATGTGTATTTGTGTATGTATGTATATATATATATGTATGTGTATGTATGTGTATGTATGTGTATGTATGTTTATGCATGTGTGTGTTCATGTATGTGTATTTGTATGTATGTGTATGTATATATATGTATGTGTATGTATGTGTAGGTGTATGTTTGTGTATGAATGTATATGTATGAATATGTGTATGTGTGTGTGTGGGTATGTGTATGGGTATGTGTATGAGTATATATGTATGTTTGTATGTATGTATGTATGTATGTGTATGCTTGTGAATGAATGTGTATGTGTGTATATGCGTATGCGTGTGTATGTATGTATATGTATATGTATGTGTATTCTTGTGTATGTATGTATGTGTACATGTATGTATGCGTATGTGTATGTGTGTGTGCATTTATATGTGTATTTATGTATGCATGTTTATGTGCATGTGTATGTATGTGCATATAAGTGTATTTTTGTGTATGTGTATACATGTGCATGTATGCATGTATGCGTGTATGTGTGTATGTGCATGTGTTTGTATTTGTATATGTATATATGTATATGTGTATGTGTGTGCGAATGTGCATGTGTATGTTTATGTGTATGAAATTTTATGTGTATATATGGTATGTGTATGCATATGTATGAATGTGTAAGATCTCGATTTTTTTAAAAAAGAAACACTATGTTCAATAATGTACATGATACGCTACATCGAGCTTAAACGAACAACTAAATAGTATTATTTAAATGTTAACATTATAACCTAGCCGTTGGAATGGCGGGATTGAATAATATTTACTGAATTACGAAAATATGGTTTACACAGATTTATATAATGATTCATTGGTAACCAAATTTAATTGAAATGGAAAAAAACCATTTGAATATAACAGATTTGTTTTTTTGAAAACCTATTTAAATGAGAATAATTGTGTTTATAAAATCATATCACCATTTATGGATTTTTTTAATGAAAAATAAATGTAATATATTCAATATAATGTTTAAAATTCATCTTATATTTTTTCTAGATTTGTTATAAGAAAAAATTCATTTTTTCGGATAAAAGAAGTATTTTTAAAAAATATATAGTCAACCGCCTCTTGATGGACAAAAATTTTTAAATATAGTTTTTGAAACTTTTATATGTTCTATTTTACAAAATAAACTTTTTATTTGGAAGTGGGGCATCAAAATTTACTTTGGTTGAAATTTTGGAAATAATCTAATAAAATTCATTTTTTAATGAATAGTGAAAAATACTACATTTTAATTCAAAACCACCTTTTCATATAATTTTTTTATACATTTATATTGTCCTTTTAATTTATTTTAAAGTTTAATGGGATTATGTTTTTATCATTTAATCCAATATTGGCCATTGGAAGTATTTTCACTTTGAAATTAGATATAAGCACATGTCAATCTTTTGATGGTTTTATTTTTAAAAACCCATTTTCTAGTTTTGACAAAGGGAGTTAGTTTTAAATTAATTTTTGCCAATTCAGTGTTTTTAATTTTGAAAAATGGATTCCATATTTGGAATCATAAGGTTAAAATTATGAAAATAGGTCCCTTTTATTTTTGGACCTGATGATTATTAACTTATGTTATTATTTTTATTTACCACAGTTAAAGGGTAAATCAGGTAAATATGGTTAAAAATAGTATTATAATAATATAAAATTATCATAACACATGTCTTAATCCTTTTGGATGGCATATGGCCGACCAAGACAACCCTTGGTCTGAGAATTTGGCATTTGGAATCCACTTGGGTGTGATTACGACACTTATAACTTTTAGTTTAAAGGAAAATATGTTATAAACATGAATCTTCCCACTAAAACAATTTTAATATGTGGTTATATAAATGTTATATTTGAATATAAATATCTATTAGAAATAAAAAATGATTTCATAAATAATGGTATTTTATTTATAACTTTTAGACATTAAATAAATAAATTTTATTATGACACAATGATGATGCAGTGATTACTTCATTAATAAAAGATTAAAATAAATGATATTATAAATTTCAAAATAAATAGTATTTGTAATATTTGATTCCATACATGAAGTTTATGGATGAATATAACATGTTATTATTTATTTAATGTATTAGTTTTCAAAAAATCTAGCTGTTATGAAATTTTGAAAAGTCAAGTATGAACAATGTCAAAATTGACATAATTCATAAATTAAAATATAAAATAATTGATTAAATGTTATAAATTCCTAATAATATAATATTCCACCAAATGGTTAGTATAAGTACTATTATGTCCTAAATGAAACTTTTTTTGGACATTTGACATGTTATGGAAATTACATTAACACACAAATTGTAAATAACAAGTTATCATGGTAAGATAAAAAAGGTAAAATGAGGGTTAAACAAAAAAGATAAGGACAAAAAAATATTCAAAACATGTATAATTTTAATTTTATAACTGGTATGTTACCCAAAATAAAATTTTATTTTAAATAAATGAGTTTGGGACCATTAGAAACAGAAAATAGATTTATAATAAATTATTATTTCATGGATTTTATAATCTGCCCCTCATCTCTCTTATAAAAGGGAACTTCTCCTTATCTTTTATTCACACATCCAAAACCTTTTTGTTCAGAGCATATCTGACTAAAACTTTTACTATAATCCCTATCCTCATCCTAGAATCCTCTCTTATGGTAGAAAGCCTCTCAAGGAAGCCTTTTGGTCAAAACCAAAAGAAGTTACCCGATTAAGAGGTAACACCGTCTCTCACACTTTTTAGATTCATTTCCATTATCCACTCCCTAAACTATTCTTTTTTATATTATTACATATAAAAACCAGTATCCTAAATGAACTATTATTTTTTTTACTGTGGTTTAAATCTACACTTACACACACATCCATTTAATGGGTAACAAACAAACTGTTTCTATGTACGGTGAACTACTGACTCACGAAAAGATAATTGTTCAATTTTCCCTAACACCTCCCATGGTGGAAATTATAATGGAAATTATTTTAAATATGATACATATTATATTTATATTATCTATATTCTTCTGTGAGTTTTATTTACAACATACTATTATGCTTTCCATCTTGTGTAAATACGATAATTGCATTGGAGGAAGTGTGGACTACCACCCACTCAAAGTGATGTGACTCATTCCCTATATAAATGGAACGTATAAAGGGTAGATATATTAAACTTGTGAGGAATAAATAAAATTAATATAATACTGGTAGTATATTATAAATATATATCATTTGATTATTATTCTTTTAATATGACAAAGAAATAAAAGCTGCGTTCATGTGTATGTACGACCTACCATCTCAATAAACGATGCATTTCATTTATTATCTCAAAATATTATGCATATTATAAATACATATATACTGGATATATATGTTATAACATTATGGAGATTATGTAACTTTTACTACAGGGACAATTTACATCAAAATAAGTTCATTTTCAACTCAAGTACCGAATATCGACAAAACATTTGATATGAAATTAAATAATTATGTAATTTTTTATAACATGGTAATAGGTGATATAAAAGGAATAATAAACATTAAAAATGGTCTTAATAAATTATAAATGAACCTGATTATATTATTCAAGAACGTAATCATTTTACTTGAAGAATCAAACTCATGGTAAGGGAAATCTTAACACAATTTCCATTCATTGTGTTAAATATCCATGTCTTTGGTTTGGTTTTACAAGAAGATGTGTGAATGACATATGGTTGTATTACAATACATATCCAGTTATATTTTCTATATTTATATTTTTCACACATATTTATGTCATTTATATATCCTTGATCTTATGATATGATCTTTGTAAGGTATTTCATCTCCATCTCCTTTAATTGAGGCATATCTTGATGTTATGCACCTTTATTATCCTATAAAGTGTATATACCACAATTTTGACACATTATATCATGAATTAGTATTTTATCATGATATTTATTTTTTTAATGTTATTCCTTAATTATTTGTATTCAAGTGTTTCTCATGTGGTAAGGGACTCTTTAACGAAAACATAATTTTAAATGCTTTAAAAATTTATTCTTTTAAAACCTTATATTTCATGTCCATGTTTTAAAAATGGTTTTTATGAATTTATTTATTTTGACTTAATTTGTTAAAATTTTAAAAGTTTCAAAGTTTTATGGGAGGCTTTGATTCAAAATTATCTTTATTAAATTTTTTAAATGGCTTTGGAAATGGATTTAATATTTCAATATCTTGAAATGATCTCTTGTAATTTTAAATGAAATTTTATGAGTGAAATGTTGAAAATTTCAATATTTTTTGTGTTATGATTATATAATGGTACTTGTAAATTTAACGGGTGGTTATGTGACAAACCCAAGATGGGTGGCTATGAGATAAACCAAAAATGGGTTGTTCTGTGATAAAACAAGGACATATGGTTATGTTATGACCTGCAATGCATTGGGTATGTAAGTCAACCGTATGGCTATTCCATTTAGTGATATGTGTTTAATTCTACTGTATGGTTATTCTATTTAAGTATGTATATGTCCCAAGTTACCTTTATATGTTATATATTGCTTTCTATGAGATTTATGTTAATCTTTTAGTTACAAAAGGATAAAAAATGAAATTATATTCAGTGAAGTATATTTAATACTTCTTAAAAATGAAAAGTATTACTTTATGATAACATATTGATGGTTTATATGTTTTCCCAATAATAATAGTTTTAATTATTTATATATACCTGACTGGGATTTTTATGCTCATCCCATGTTTTGAATTTTTTTTCATAAGACTTAAAGAAGAATAGAGACAAGGATGGGATCAAGGAAAAGTCAAGCTCTTTAAACATGAAATGAACCATTTTTCTTTTTAAAAAGTTTTTGTTTTAAAAAAATGGATAGTGAGTAAAAGTGTCTACTTATAACATTTAAGTTGTTATGTATCAGTTATGACCTAATTCTATAAATCTATAAACATGAAAAGATCCTAGAACTGAAATAAAGTCAAATTGTTAACTTATCTTAAGATTATGTAACATTTAAGGCTCAGGCCTTATAGTTGGTATCAAATGATGGTTTTGAAAAATTTTAAGATTAATATGTTTTCTTAAGAGTTAGTTATATGATCACGGGTTCATAATTTTAAGTTTGATCATAAGTTCGATGTCTTACAAACCCATTTTGAGGCTTTATGATCTGACATATTAAGGCGACTAGTGATATTTTTGGAGAATTTCACAATGTGAGGTATGAAATAACCGTTGAGGTTTAAAACATTTTATGGCTATTTTTTAGGTCTTTATAAATTTTTTGGAATATTATAAAAATTATATAGTTTTAGAAAAAGGACAACCTGCAGGATGGGCGACAACCCGCCGTGTAAGGTAAGGCTGCGGGAATCAAACCCACAACTGAAGAGTGGCAAGGGTGCATCACCTACCACTAGACTATGTGAATTCGGTGGTTATTATGACTTGTTTTTTATAATTAAATGATTTTATAGATTAATAATAAGTTGATTTTTGCGACATATATTTTATCAAGTGGATATTTTTGGTATTGGAAAATGATTTGGCGATTACATGATAAATGTTGTTTTGGAACACATTCACTATTTTATGGACCCTATATGCCTATGTAAAATAGAATACTATGGGATTTTATATAAGGATTAATGGGTGAATTTTATTTTGGAAGAATCTATGTTTTATAGAGGGCTTCTGGCGATTCAGGTTATTTATGGAAGTGATTAACCTATCTTGGAGAAAGTGTGATTATCCTCCAATGGCCCTAAGGCCTTCATTTTTTTTATTGATTTTGAAAATCCACCTTTCAAGGGGAGAGGTGGAACCCTTACAAGGCCTATAGGTGTAAGTATTACATAGCCCATAGGCCCAAGAGGAATTCATTACCCGTAGGCTTCAAACATTACATACAACTCAGACTAACTACTTGGAACTGCTCCTCCCCAACATCTTCATTGTGAAATCAGATCTCTAATTTCACATGGCTGTTCAGATAGGATTTCCCATGCATGTACAGGCTTGTCCCGATGGCAGGTGACATACCCTCTCATTCTTGCAATCAGTTTAGCTTCGGCTATGTTGAAAGCTCCTCGTTCATCCTCCTTTTGAAGCTTGTTATTTGTAGGTTGTCTGGTTTGCATCTGTACTAAAGGTGGCCCAAAGGCCTTGAGGTGGCCCAAAGGCCATACTGACCCAAAATCCCGGGTGGCCCGAAGGCCTTAAAGGACTTGGGGACCAAATCGGTGGCCCTAAGGCCCAAACGGGAGAATAATCCCAGCTACTATAGTGCCAAAAAGTGCCTACTACAGTTCCTGCTACAATACCTGATCTATTACTGCACAATTCCTTCTATAGTACTAATTCAATACCTGCTACAATACTTTACAGTTCCCCTAGAAATTATAATCCGCCTAGATTTGATCATGTGTTTCGTTGATGCACTTAAGGAGTCCTCACCAACTGGGTTGAGGCTCATGTACGAGAAAATGTGATTAGGTTAATTAATTTTTGGTACGAGACATTAAGAATTTTTGATGTTATTTGAAAATAAATGGTCAAATTTATCGTGGAATGCTTTTTTATCAAATCCTTATTTTTTCTGTTTCAATCAAAGGCTGGATTATTTTCATAAATTTTAAGAAAAATTATTTTTCAAATGTTCTTAGTTGAACTTTGGATATTACTGTTGAATTTTGGAGATTAAAATTAGTCCATATCCTTAAAAAGGATTATTATTTTGGTGGGATTATCTGATCTTGTACTAATAATTTTTTGGCTATTGTTTAAAGATAGGAGAAATATATAGTTCATATTTTTTTGAATATGTGATTCTCTATAAGTTGATTCAAGTGCTCCAGGTGTGACCAACTCATATTGAATACTCCAAATTTGGAGAAAAGATGAGTTTGTGGTAGAAATATGTTAAAGGATGAAACTATAAATTAAAAATAAGTATGTTTTCTTAAGTTATTTTTAATAATCATAAATAATTCCCCAACTAATTTAAACAGATCTTAAAACAAAAAAGTTTTATGTTTACTTTTCCAACTATGAAATGAACGACTATTTAACCCATCACAAGTTTGTGGTTTTCTTGTTGTTAACTTTCCCATAATCACATTTTATATCAATCTACATTATAAATTGACAATTATTTTTTCATCCATATCCATGTTTTCATACATGTAATCCTAGTATGTGTTATGTTAGGTGACCTTCATAATTTCTTTTCTTTATTTTAGAGTGGAAGTTTTGTTAATCATTTTTTCGATGTGGGATTTAAATAATGGTATTTGGAAAATTCATACCTTAGTTATCGACCCCAAGTTAAAATTATGGAGACACAATTTCGAAGGGGGGGGGGGAGAATGTGATATCCTGATTTTTTAAGAAAGAAACTCTATGTTCAATAGCATACATGATACACTACATCGAGCATAAACGAACAACTAAATGTTATTATTTAAATATTACCATTATAACCTAGCCATTGGAATAATGAGAATGAATAGAATTAACTGAATTACGAAAATATGGTTTAAACATGTTTATATTATGATTAATTGGTTACCAAATTTATTATAAATTGAAGTTAAAACCCATTGAATGTAAAGGATGTGTTTTTATGAAAACCTATTTAAATGAGAATAATTGTGTTTATAAAATCATATAACTATTTATGAATTTTTATTAAATTAAAAATATATTTAATATATTAAATTTAATGTTTAAAATTCATCTTATTTTTTATAGATATGATATAAGAACAAATTCAATTTTTCAGATAAAAGAAGTATTTTTCAAAAAAATAATGTTTTATCACTTTTTGATTGAGAAACCTATTTAAAGATAGTTTTTGACAATTTTATAGGTTGTATTTGAAAAAAATAAACTTCTTATTTGTAAGAGATACATCAAAATTTACTTTGGTTGAAATTTTGGGGATTTTCTGATCAAATTCATATTTAATGAAAAGTGGAAAATACTGCATTTTAATTCAAAACTGACTTTTCATCTATTTTTTTATATAGTTATATTGTCCTTTTAACTTATTTTAAAGTATAATTAGATTATTTTTTTTTATAATTTAATCCAATTTTGGTCATTTTAAGTATTTTCACTATGAAATTAGATGTAAACACATGTCAATATTTTGATGGATTTTTCTTTTAAAAAATTGTTTTTTCATTTTGGAAATGGAAATTATTTTCAAATTAATTTCTTATAATTATGTGTTTTGAATTTGAAAAAATTTATTCCATATTTGGAATCAGAAGTTTAAAATTATGTAAATTGGTCCCTTTTATTTTTGAACATGATGAATAGTAACTTTAGTATTTTTTTTATTTACCACGGTTAAAGGGTAAATCAGAAAAATAAGGGTAACAATAATATTATAATATTATAAAACTACCTTAACACATATAATAATACTATTTTATGACACAAGGAAGAACAAGACAACCCTTGGGATGAAATTTTCTCATTTTCAATCCACTTGGGTGTGGTTATGACACTTATAACTTTTAATTTAAAGTAAATGAAAATTTGTTATAAACATGATTTTTTTTACTAAAACAATTTTCATATAGGATTTTTTAAATTATATATTCGAATATAAATATTCATTATAAATATAAAAATTGTTTCCCATGTCATGGTATTTTATTTATAATTTTTCTACTCTAAATAAATAAATTTAATTACGACATAATGGTGATGTAGTTATTACATCATTAATAAAATATTCAAATAAATGAGATTATAAATGTTGAAATAAATATTATTTGAAATATTTGATTCCATAAAATAATTTTAGGGATAATTATGACCTGATAAGATTGAGTTAATGTATTTTTTTCTAAGGAATCAAGTTATAAATTTTTGAAAAATTGAAGTTGAAGAGTGTAAAAATTGACATAATTCATAACTTAAAATATAAAATTGTTTATTAAATGTTATAAAATTATTAAAAATATAATATTTTACCAAATGGTTAGAATAAGTTTTAATATTTCATTAATGAGACTTTTTTGGCCATTTTACATGTTATTGTTATTACATTAACACACAAAGTGTAAATAACAAGTTATCATGGTAAGATTTAAAAAGGTAAAATAAGGGTTAAAAAATATAATGAATAAAAAATAACCAAAACTTTTATAATTTTAATTATATAATGGGTATAAGACCCAAAATAATATTATGTTTGAAATAAATTAATTTGGGACCATTAGAAACCGAAAATCAATATATAATAAATTATTATTTCAAGACATTCCTAATGTGGCCCTCATCTCTCCTATAAAAGGGAACTTATCCTTATCTTGTATTCACACCTCAAAATACTTTTGTTTAGACAAATATCTACACAAAACAATTCCTAGAATCTATAACCTCATCCAAGAATCCTCCCTTAGGGCATAAATCATTCTGAGGAAGCCTTTTGGTCTAAACCAAAAGAAGTTTCCTGATTAAGAGGTAACCCCTTATCTCATGTTTTTAGTTTCATTTACATTATACTCTCCCTAAACTATTATTATTATATTATTAAACAAAAAAACATATTAACAAACATACTAAGATATTTTTATTTTATGGTTTCATTCTACACTTACACACACCTCCATTTAATGGGTAACGAATATACTGTTTCAGTGTACAGAGAACTACTGCCTCACGAAATGATGATTGTTTAATTTTTACCTACCACCTCTCATTGTGGGAATTACAATGTAAAATATTTTGAGTATGATATATATTATATTTATATTGTCTCTATTCTTCTGTAATTTTTATTTATAACATACCTTTATGCTTTTCATGTTGTGTAAATACGATAACTTCATTTGAGGAAGTGTGGAATACCACCCCTCAAAGCGATGCGACTCATTATTGATATAAATGGAACATATAAAGGATGGTTTTATTAAGATTATGATTCATACATGAAATTATTTAAACAATAATATTATTATATACATTTATATAATTTAATTATTATTCTTTTAATATGAAAAATAAATGAAAGTAGCGTTCATGCGTATGTATGACCTATCACCTCCATGAATGGAGTATTTAATTTCTTATATCAAAATATTATGGATATTATAAATACATATATAATTGATATGTTTGTAATAATATTTTCTGAATGATGGAATTTTTACTACATAGACAATTTACATAAAAAACAAGTTTATTTTCGGCTCAAGTACCAAATATCGACAAAACGTCCGATATGAACTTAAATAATTTTATAATTTTTTGTAACATCGTAATAAGTGATATAAAAGGAAAAATATACTTGAAAAATTTTCTCAATCAAGTAGAAATTAACCAATGTTTATTATTCTGAAGCATAATGATTATACGTAACAAATCGAACTCAAGGTAAGGGAAATCCTAACACAATTTCCATTCATTGAGTTAAATATCCATGTCATTGGTTTTGTTTTAGCAAGAATATGTGTGAATGAACTATGATTTTTTTACACTGAATATCCACTTATATTGGGTGCATTTATATTTCTCACACATATTTATGTCATTGATTTATCCTTAATCTAATGATAAGATCTTTGTAAGGGATTTCTTCTCAATCTCCTTTCATTGAGGCATATCTTGATGTTATGAACATTTATTATCCTATAAAGTGTATATACAACCCTTTTGACTCGTTATATCATAAATTAGTATATTAAAATGATATTTATTTATTTTTAATGTTATTCCTTAATGATTTTTATTCTAGTGTTTGTCATGTGGTAAGGGACTCTTTAACTAAAACATCGTTTTAAATGTTTTACAGACTTATTCATCAAAATACATATATTTCATGTCTGTGTTTTAGAAATGGTTTTATGAATTTATATATATGGACATGAATGTTTTAAAATGTTAAAACTTTAAAATTGGTATGAGAAAATTTTATTCAAAAGTATCTTTATTAAATGTTTTAAATGGTTTTGGAAATGGATTGAATTTTTCAATATGTTGAAATGATTTCTAATGACTATAAATTAAATTTTATGAGGGAAATGTTGAAAATAGAAATTTTATATGTGTTATGATTATATAATGGTACTTTGAAATTTGATGGGTAGTTACTTGATAACCAACTATGGGTGGTTTCATGATAACAAAGACAGGTGGTTCTGTGATAAACCAGGGATGGGTGGTTACATTATAACCTCCAATGCATTGGGAATGGAAGTCAGCCGTATGGATATTCCATTTAGTGATATGTGTGGAAGTCGACTATATGGTTATTCTATTTAAGTATGCTTATGTCCCAAGTTACCTTTATTTGTTATATGTTGCATTCTATGGGATTTATTGTAATCTTTTGGTTATAAAAGGGTAAGCAATGAGCATATGTTCAGTGAATTTTATTTACTACTTCTTAAATGTGAAAATTATTACTTTATGATAATGTATTCAAGGTTTACATGTTTTCGCAAGACTAACAGTTTTTATTCTTTATGTATCCCTTACTGAGATTTTTATGATCATCCCATGTTTTGAATTTTATTCATAGGACTTAAATAAGAATAGAGTCAAGGAAGGGATAAAGGAAAAGTGAGGCTATTTAAACATTAAAGAACCATATTTCTTTTTAAAAAGTTTTTAATTTATGAAATACTTGGATAGTGGTTAGAAGTGTCTACTTGTAATATTTAAGTTGTTATTTATGAGTTATGACCCAATTCTTTAAATATCTAAACCTAAAAAGATCCTCAATGTGAATTGAAGACAAATTGGTGACTTATCTCAGAATTTTGTAATATTTAAGGTCGGGGCATTAGATGATGTGTAGGTGTATTCATGTGTATGTATGTGTTGGTGTATGCATGGGTATGTGGATTTTTTACTATGTATGTGCATGTCTATATGTGTATGTGTATAACTGGATACACAAAGGTATGTGTTGGTTCACCTATATATCACATAGACAGAAATAAAAAAATATTTATGCATTTATATAAATAATATTTTTTTAATTATAATTCATTATTTTAATATACTTATTAATCAATCATATTTTTATTTACAATAAATAAAATAAATACATCTATATAATTAATTATTATTAATAATATATCAATATATCAACAATTGTAAATATATATAAATATAAATACTAAAATTATTAGTTTTAATTTTATAGTTTTATAATAAATAATTTATTGTGAAAAAAATATATAATATTATTTTTTACATTTATTAATACATTTATCCCAATATTAATACATTTATTAACAAACCATTTGTTATAAAATTAATAAATTTATTATAATATGTATACATTTAGTATAATATCCTAATATTTACATGTTTATGTTAAAAATAATAATAAAAATATAATAATATTAATAAATTTATTACAATTAATTTATAAAAAAATTAAAACATTTATCCTAATATTAATACATTTTTAATATATTTTTTAATTTTTTAATTTTTAATTTTTATTTTTCTTATAATGTAATTTAATTTTTTTGATTTATTATAATATAAATACCTTTATTAATAACAAATTTATTACAATAAAATATCACATGAGACCCTAAGTTTGGGTTCCAAAACTCATATCACCTTTATTAAAACAAAAGAAAATTAATACAAGGGGAGGTGGCTTGAAAAGAATAGAGAGAAGTACACTACCACAAGGAGTCAAGAAAAACTTATAAGGACACAACCTTAAACATTAAATAATCATGAATTAAGTAAATAACTCACATTGAGGATATTTTTAGGTTTAAAGATTTAGATAATTAGGTCATAACTTATACATAACAACTTGAATATTACATGTAGACACTTCTACTCAGTATCCATTTTTTTCATAAAATAAAAACTCTTAAAATAAAATAAGCATGTTTAGTTCCATGTTTTAAACAACATGATTTTTCTTAGATCCCATTCTTGACCCTATTACACTTTAATCCATGTGAAAAAATTTCAAAAACTTGGGATGAGCCTAAAAAGCTCAGTAAGGGATACACAAAGAAGGAAAAATGTTAGTTATTCAGAAAAACATGAAAACCATGAATACTTTATCAAAAGTAATAATTTTCACCTTTATTAATTAGTAAAAACTCTTTACATAATAAATGATCATTACTTAAACTTTTCTAACCAAAATATTACCATAAAACCCATATATAGAACACATAACATATAAAAGATAAATTTGGGACATAATCAAACTTAAATGGAATAACCATAAGGCCGAATTCCAAAAATCATTCTTACAAATGGAATATCCATACGGTCGACATACATAACCAATGCATTGGAGGTTATAACATAACAACCCATCCTTGGTTTATCAGAGAACCTCCCATCATTTGGTTTATCAAGTAACCACCATCAAATGTCCAAGTACCATTATATAATCATAACCCATAAAATATTGGAAATATCAAAATTTCACTAAAAACATTTCATTTGAAATAAAAATAAATAATTTAAATATATTGAAATACTCAATCCATTTCAAAAACCATTTTCAATACCAAAACACCAAAAAACAGAATAAGGGGTTTCTTTTTTCCTTTTAAAAACATTCAGGCTTATAGAGGAATCCAAATAACGATTACGACACCAAAGAGGTAATTGTTTCCACATAAGTTAAACAAATTCCATTTGAATTTTAGTAAAATGATTCGTAGATAAAATATTTACTTTGAATGAAAGTAAATGTAAAATGGTTTTATTATACACCGTGTAAAATAAGGAGGTGTATATTATCAAAACATGCCTTAATGAAAGGAGATTGAGACGAAGTCCCTTAACTCGAGTCTGACTTATCTCGTATGTTCCTTTTTCTTCCTAAATAGTAAACTTAAGTTAATTTGTAATTTCTTCAGAACCTTAATCATGTTTATTATTACTTTTATATCACTTATATCCTTTCTATAACAATCATATAATTATTCAAGTTCATATCGGTCATTTTGTTGATGTTCGGTACTTGAGTCAAAAATGAACATGTTATAATTACAAATTTTCCATGTGGTAAAAACTAAATTATCTAAAGAATTATATTAATGATTTAGGTATCATATATATAATAAATTTTTAGTATATATGTATTTATAATAGTCCATATCATTTGGATATATTAAATAAAGTGCACCGTTCATGGAGACGGGAAGCCGTATGTACGCATGAACGCTACTTTCATTTCTTTTCCATATTTAAAGAAATGAAAACTAAATGATACATAGGTATATTACAATTCAAGTATAATATACATGTTATATATGTTAAAGAAGTTAATTAATTCTATCCTTTATACATTCCATGTATAACATGAACGATTCATATCACTTTGAGGGGGCGGTAGTCCGCACTTCCTTAAATGAAATTATCATATTTATATAACATGAAAAGCATAAATGTATGTTATATATGAGAGTTAAAGAATCATAGATATAAGATAAATATAATAAGTATCAAATATAATTACATTTAAATTATAATGGCTACCATAAGAGGTGGTAGGAGAAGATTGGACCATCATTGTTTCGTGAGACAGTAGTTCACCGTCCACCGAAACAGTATGTTCTATACCCATTAGACGAAGGTGTGTGTAAGTGTACTTAGGATAATTCCTACAAAAACAATATATTATATTTATTATACTGGTTTTTTTATAAAATAATTTAATAAATAGTGTTTAGGTAGTTGGAGAGGGAAAATAAATGAAAGAATCTTGAGAAAAGACATTACCTCAAATCGGGTAACTCCTTCTGATTTAAGATAAAAGGCCTTCTTTAATTTACTTCTTCCCAAGGTGAGGATTATATAATAAAATAGGGATATTGGGATCCTATTTTGGAAGATTTTGGACGATCCAAGGGTCTTGAGATGTGTGATTAAGTGTTATATAAAAGGCTTTCTTTAATTTACTTTTTTAAGATAAAAGGCCTTCTTTAACTCTTACCATGTCTTCTTGTATATTCATAATATATGCTTAATATAGTTACTATAAAATTCCAATAGAAACTCAAGTGTTTCATTAATGAAATTTTAAACATTATTTGAGTTATTTGTCTGAATATTCTATTTTTATAACTATTAAATCATTTAATAAAATAGTATTTTTTAAAATTCTTTTTTGTCAATTTTTATACCAATCATATCATGACATTTTGAAAATCCATAACAACTTGATTCATTCAAAATAACTTAATTAATTCAAATATAACAAGTTATATTAATCTCTAGAATTTTTGTATGGCATAAAAAGTCTAAAAATGAATTTATTTTAATATTTATAATTTCATTTATTTAAATCGTTCATTAATATGGTTATCAATACATCACTACTGTGTCATAAATATATATTTTTTAATCTCTAAAAATTATAAATAAAATACCATAATGTAGTAAATATTTTTGGGATCATAATTACTATTTATAGTTGAATATATAACTTATATAACCCCATATAAAAATTGTTTTAGTAAAATATATATGTTTAGGTTATATTTTCTTTAACACTAAATTTGAAGTAATTAAATGTCATTTGCACTCACAGCTGGCTCCATGGGGTCCAAAAATTGACCCACGTATGCCCATGGTCGAATATATCTCTTCCAATAGGGTTATGACATGTGTTAGGGTAATTTAATATTATTATAATAATATTCTTTACCCTTATTTACCATATTTACCCTTTAACCATGGTAAATAAAAGATTTACTGAAGTTACTTTTCATAATATATAAAAATTAAACATACCTTTTTAAAAAATTTGTACAACCTGATTCCAAATATGGAACCAATTTTTCCAAATTCAATACATAGAAATTTCATAAATTAATTTAAAATCAATTTCTCTTGTCAAAACCACAAAGCCTGTCTTTAAGAAGTAAAAACTACCAACAGATTGATATGTGTTTATATCAAATTTCAACTTGAAATTACTTACAATGAACATAATTAGATTAAAATATAAAAATACAGTCTAATTACACTTTAAAACCATTTAAAATTATAATCTAATTATATAAATAAATTAAGTGAAAAGAGAGATTTGACTTAAAACACATTATTTTTCACTATTCATTAAAAAAATGAACTTTATCAGAAAAATACCAAAAACTCACCCAAAGTAAATTTTGTAGTCCCACTTCTAAAAAAGAAGTTTATTTTATCAAATGGAACATATAAAAGTGACAAAAACTATATTTTAAAAGGTTTCACCATCAAAAGGCGGTAAATCGACCTTTTAAAGAATATTCGAGTATTTTAGGCTTAAAATCAGATTCATTCTTACTTTAAGACTCTAAAATTTATTGGATAAAAGTAATGACATTTAAAAATCATGTGTAATCATAATATAGTTAGTTATGTTCATTCCCAACATTACAGTGACTATGCATTAACTACCATTTAAAATAATATCATTATATAATTTTTTGGTATAACTCAAAGTTGGGTGAAACATAAGATTTCAAAGAAACCCATTATTGTGTGTTGAGTAAGATATCAAAAAAAGTGTCTTATTTAACGTAAAATTAATATCTTATTCATAAATATTAATAGATATGAAAAATTATTATTTTATAAATACCTGGGTCCCTACATCTCTCCCCCTTTTGGAAATTGTGTGCTTGCAATTTGAAAATTGGGCTTGGAAATTTCATTAACGTCCAACATCAGAAAAGGATTCAATAAAACTATCACTTTAAAAAAAATAATGATAGTAAAAATTTCCCCCTAGATAACACATACTAGGAATCCTTGTAGGAAAACACGGATATGGAAGAGAAACTAACCATAAAGTTCTGATGGAGAGTGATAGAAAACATGATTAGGAGAATGTTAACCACCAAAAAATCACAAACATGTGATGGGTTAAAAGGTATTTGATTCCCCATTAGAAAAAGTAAAAGTATAATTTTTTTTGTTTTAAGTTCCTTTTCATATAGTTGAAAATTTTATTTAAGTTATTGACTAAGAACACAAGTAAAAATAATTATCATGTATAATTTCATCCTTTACTAAATTTCTACCACAAACTCATCTTTTCTCCAAACGATGAGTATTAAAGATGACTTGATTACATCAAAAGTTCTAGAATAAACTTCTAGAGAATCAAATAATCCAAAAAAATGAACTATATATTTAACCTATCTTTATACATAAACCAAAACAAAAAAATAGTTAGTACGAGATCAGCTAATCCCCAAAAGTATAATACTTTTTAAAAAGAAATACTACTCTGAATCTCCAAAATTCAACAAATAATACCAAAAGATCAACTAAGACCATTCAATAAAAAAAATTTCTTAAATTTATTCAATATAAACCAAACACAGATTTAAATCCAAAACTCATAAGAATTTAATCACATAGTCTTCCATAGAAAATCTTAACATTTATCTCCAAATAACATCAACCACTCTTAAAGTCTCATACTGAAGTCTAACTAACCTAATCATATATTTTCTATGATAGACTAATCATTTCCATAAATAACCCAAATCTCCATATGTCCAAAATAAAAACATAGATTCTTCAAAAATAAAATTTCAACCATTATTCCACAAATGAAATCCCATAGTATTCCATTTTACTTAGGCATATAGTGTTCCGAAAAGAGAGAACGTCTTCCAAAATAACCTTCATCACTTAATCACCAAATAATTTTCCTATAATAAGAATATCCATTTGATAAAACATAAGTTCCCAAAATCAAATAATTCATAATCCATAAAATCATTTTACTAAAAATAATTAGTCATACTAACCAGGGACTTCATATAGTCTAGTGGTAGGATATAAATCATAGTCACACTTTGGTTGTGAGTTTAATTCCCATAGCTTTGTATGACGCGATGGGCCGTCACACGATCTGTGTGTTTCCCTTTTTCAAAAACCATACAATTCTAATAAAATTAAAAAAATGATATAAAATACATACTAATATCTAATATATGTTTTGAAATCAAAGTTTATTTCATACCTCACATGTTGCATACCAAAAACTTATAACCCATAATTGCCTAAAAAAAGATCACATGAACCCCTAAGGCTATCCATTATTTCCACACAAGAAAAGATAATTCATCATTGAATAAAATTGTCACATATAAAAATTCAGGGTTACACATACTATAAAAAGTATTCCAAAGTACTCCTATAATTAATACATTTTAAATCCTCATAATCCCTAGATCCAACATAACTCTTCAATTCCTAAACATCTTAATAATCAAACATTCTTCATGATCCTTTATCTATGTCTTTCCATCTTATTATTTTATACTTATTTCCTAAAAAAAGCCCACATAATTTCCTAATATTTTAGAAATGTCAAAGTATGAGCTAAGAAATAATCCACACCTTTCAGAGGTCATTTTCGGTTTCCTAAACTTCAATTGGAATGACATTAGGAATTTATAGACATATATTTGCAAAATCCTACTGATCCCATTCTCAAACATTCTTTGTAGTAAATCTATTTGAATAATGACCGTGAACACCACATTTAAGAAATTCAATTAATCCTTCAGAAAGAATATCTTTCCCTTTCTTAGAGTCAACTAGATGCTTCCATTTTCCATGGTAGGTTATTGCTTTATGACCTTTATTACCACATCTGAAACATCTTGCTGTTGCTTTGAAGAATTTTCCTATATGTTTATTTCCACATCTTTGACACATAGTTTTTTTGAATATACTTAGCTTTATGATTATTACCTGAACTTCCATTGGGATTCCTATCTTTCATATATGATGCCATAGAAAAATCGCCAAGGTTCAAGTGGTCAAAAATGAATCTAGATAGTTGGTTAAGAATAACCATAAGAGTTCTAATTACAACTCCCATTTCATTTGGTTTCTCATTCAAAAAACCACCACAATTTCCTTCACATCCATTGTTACTTTGGTGCCTTCTAGATCTATCCATTTACTAAAACCAAAAAGTTCTATGTGTGTATATCAATAAAATAATCATATCATATCTTATGAGGAGGGTAAACACTAAGTTATTCTTATTCATGTTATTTTAAACACATTCGATTTATCTAAAATAACTATGACTCTTTCTAATTTGCTAAACGTTATGGTTATGTCACTTATGCTTAAGTAACACCCTAACCTATAAAGGTATCTAAACCGACCTCTGATACCAACTATAAGGACCCGACCTTAAACATTACATAATCATGAATTATGTCAATAATTCACATTGAGTATCTTTTTTGGTTTAGATATTTATAGAATTATGTCATAACTTATACATAAAAACTTGAATATTACATGTTGAAACTTCTACTCATTATCCATTTTTTATAAAATAAAAACTCTTAAAAGAAAATAAACATGTTTAGTTCCATGTTTTAAAAAACATGACTTTATCTTGATCCCATCGTTGACCATATTCCACTTTAAGTCATGTGAAAAAATTTCAAAAACATGGGATGATCATAAAAATCTCAGTAAGGGATACACAAAGAAAGAAAAATGCTAGTTATTCAAAACAACATGTAAACCATGAATACTTTATCATAAGTAATAATTTTCACCTTTATGAAGCAGTAAATACACATCACTGAATAAAATATAATTGCATACCATTTTTAGCCAAAATATTACCATAAAACTTCTAGAAAGAACACATAACATATAAAAGGTAAACATGGGACATAATCATACTTAAATGGAATAACCATTATTTATACTTACATAAATCTTTCTTACAAATGGAATACCCATAAAACTGACTTACATACCCAATGTATTGGAGGTTCAAAATGTAACCACCCATCCTTGGTTTATCACGGATCCACCCATCATTTGTTTTATCACTTAACCACCTGTCAAATGTCCAAGCACCATTATATAATCATAACACATAAAATATTGAAAGTATCAAAATTCAAATAATAAAATTTCATTTGAAATCACATGAAATAATTTAAAGATATTGAAATAATCAATACATTTCAAGAACTATTTTCAATACCAAAACACCCAAAAACAGAATAAGGGGTTTATTTTTTCCTTTTAAAAACATCAAGGCTTATAGAGGAATCCAAATAATGATTACTATGATAGAGAGGTAATTGTCACCGCAAACGTTAAAAACATTCCTTTTTTTTATTTAGTAAAACATTTCATAGATAAAATATTTCCTTTGAATTAAAGTAAAAGTAAAAGGGTTTTATTATTCACCATGTAAAATAAGGAGGTATATATTATCCAAACATGCCTTAATGAAAGGAGATTGAGACGAAGTCCCTTACCTCGAGTCCGACTTGTGTCGTATGTTCCTTGTTATTTCTGAATAATTAACTTAAGTTAATTTATACTTCATTCAGAACTTTTTTAATGTTTATTAATAATTTTATATTACTTATCACCATGCTATAACAATCATATAATAATTCAAGTTCATATCGGTCGTTTTGTCGATGTTTGGTACTTGAGTCAAAAATGAACTTGTGATAATTAAAAATTATCCATGTGGTAAAAAGTAAATTATATACAAAATTATATTAATTATTTTTATATCATATATATCATATATATCGAGTATATATTTATTTATAATATTACATAGCATTTGGATATTTGAAATGAAATGCACCGTTCATGGAGACGGTAAGTCATACGTACGCATGAACGCTAATTTCATTTATTTTTCATATTTAATGGAATGAAAAATATATGATACATAGGTATATTATAATTTCAGTATAATTTATTTGTTATATATGTTACATAAGTTCATTAATTTCACCCATTTTATGTTCAATGTATAGTGTGAACGTGTCCTATCACTTTGAGGGGATGGTAGTCCGCACTTCTACAAATGAAATTATTATATTTATACAACATGAAAAGCATAAATGTATGTTCTGAAGAAGAATTAAAGAAGTATATAGATATAATAAATATAATAAATATCATATATAATTACATTTCCATCATAATTTCTACCATAAGAGGTGGTAGGAGAAGATTGAACAATCATCGTTTCGTGAGGCAGTAGTTTGTCGTCCACTGAAATTGTATGTTCTATACCCATTAGTCAGAGGTGTGTGGAAGTTTTGTTCAAATAATTATCATAAAAACAACATATTATATTTAAGATACTAGTTTTTTTATAAAATAATTGTATAAATAGAGTTTATGGGGTTGAAGAAGAAAAATAAATGAAAGAATCATGAGAAAACATATTACCTCAAATCGGGTAACTCCTTTTGATTTAAGCTGAAAGGCCATCTTTAATTGACTTCTGTCCAAGGTGAGGCTTATAGAAGGAATAGAGGTATGTTGGGAGATTATTTTGTCATAGTTTGGATGAGAAAATGGGCTTGAGAAGGGTTATTATGGGTTAGTTGTGATGCCCTTTTATAAGAGGGAGAAGGGGCATTTTAGGAAGGCCTTGAAATATTATTTTATTATAAAATGATTTTCGGTTTAAAATGGTCCCAAAGTCATTTATTTCAAATATAATATGATTTTGGGTAGAAATAATCTCTACCAATATGTGTTATTCAGGTCTAGGAAACAAATTTAACCTTATCTTTTAGCTTTAACCCTTAGTTAACTAATTTAACTCTTACCATGTCATCTTGTATATTCATAATATATGGTTAATATAGTTACTATAAAATTACAATGGACCCTAAAGTGGTTATTTAATGACATTTTCAATATTATCTAAGTCATTTTTCCGAATATTAGATTTTAGGACTATTATATCATTTAATAAAATAGTATTTGTTTATAAAAACTCATTTTTTTCAATTTTTATACTATTCATATCACGACTTTTTAAAAATCCATTAAATATTTTTTCATTCGAAAACACATCATTAATTAAAATATAAAAGTCATA
This sequence comes from Viscum album, assembly GCA_963277665.1. Taxonomy (NCBI): domain Eukaryota; kingdom Viridiplantae; phylum Streptophyta; class Magnoliopsida; order Santalales; family Viscaceae; genus Viscum; species Viscum album. Next base: position 836,524,803 of record OY728139.1, on the reverse strand, counting down.
ATATTCCCTAAAATTATTTTATGGCCTAAAAAGATTAAAAATAAATTTAATTTTATATTTATAATTTCATTTATTTAAATCCTTTATTAATAAGGTAATCACTACATCACCATTGCGTCATAACTAAATTTATTTATTTAATATATAAAAATTATAAATAAAATACCATAATTTAGGAAATATTTTTAGATTATTAATTACTACTTATGGTCAAACGTTTCATTTATATATCCCCATATAATTTATTTTAGTAAAAGATATATGTTTAGGTTATATTTTCCTAACTTTAAATTAAAAGTAATTAAATGTCATTTTCACACACAAGTGGCTCCATTGGGTCCTAAAAAAGACCCAAGGATTCCCATGGTTAGAAATATATCATCCAATAGTGATATAACATGTGTTAGGGTAATTTAATATTATTATAATATTATTTTTTACCCATATTTACCAGATTCATCCTTTGACCATGGTAAATAAAATATTAACTGAATTTATTATTCATAATTTCCAAAAATAAAAGTTACATATATAAACAATTTGGACCATCTGATTTTTAATATTGAATAAATTTATTAAAATTCAATACACATAATGTTCATAAATTAATTTAAATTGAATTTCTGTTGTCTAAACCAAAAAAGTGTATTTTTGAGAAGTAAAAACTACTAAAAGATCGACATGTGTTTAAATCCAATTTCATTGTGAAATTACATAAAATTAACATAATTGGATTAAATGATAAAAATATAATCAAAATACAATTTAAAACCATTTAAAATGTCAATCTAATCATATTAATAAATTAGGTGAAAAGACAGTTTTGACTTAAAATGCAGTAGTTTTCACCATTCATTAAAAAATGAACTTTATCAAAAAAATACCAAATGATTACCCAAAGTAAATTTTGATTTACCAATTATAAATAATAAGTTTATTCTATAAAATGTAACATATAAAAGTGATAAAAAACTATATTTAAAAAGGGCTCCCCATCAAAAGGTGGCAAATCCACATTTTAATGAATATTAGAGTATTTCATGCTTAAAATCGGATTCATTATTATTTTAAGCCTCTAAAATTTATTGGATAAAAGTAAAGGAATTTAAAAAACATGTGTAATAATAATTTAGTTATTTATTCTCATTCCCAAAATTAAAATGTCTATGCGTTAACTACCATTTAAAATGATATTATTAAATTATTTTTTTGTATAACTCAAAGTTGTGCGCATCATAAGATTTCAAAGAAACCCATTTTTGTTTGTTGAGTATGATATAAAAAAAATTGTCCCCCTTAACGTAATCATAATATATTATTCATTAATATTAATAGATATGAAAATGTTTTATTAAATAAATACCTGGGTAACTACAAAACCTGCCCAAGTGTGAAAACAACAATGAAGCAAAAGGCTTCCTGAAGATTGAATGTGACTTCATTTGCAACCTCCCCGACCTCTCTATTGAAAAAACCACCTCTATGTTTGTGTATTTTTCTAAATTCTTTCATTATCAAATTAACCATGAGCCTTGTCATCCAATGGAGTGGGGAACTTAGGGTCCTGATGATCCAATTGTGAATACAGAACTAAACCCTCTAACACTATAGTCAGTTCATAGTTGCTCCTATGAAAATTGACTATATAATCCACTACTATTGGACCCTGCCCTCTTTTCTTCCAATTGGTATAAAAGGAGGACATTTTAGGTGAAGACACTTAAGGAGTTATCTTTATTTATGAAATCTTGTATATGTTCCTCCAAGAATTAATCTATACTATTTGATCTATTCTAGTTGTTAAGAAAACTAAATAAATTCCGCGTACCCTTTAGTATTTTCTTTGTTGCACTAAGTGTGCAACTAGTATGGATTTGATTCTCCTTGAAGGAAGTTCCTATATATTCCATGGGTTTTACAGAGACCATTATTTATTCTCCTTGATGTATAGTCCCAGACATCTAGGAATTACTGGCATGAAATGCTGTGTTTGGGATTCCCAGTTCATTTCCCTTGTCCTTGGGAGATTTGGAATCAACAACTATTTTTAGATGAACCATTAGTGTGATCATTAGACCTGATGTTTGAGTAAACTTCTTCAGGTTTTGATTATCTTTAGTTGGTATATAATAAGCATGGTTATATCCCATTGGTCTACCCAAATTAGTATCATGGATGTTAGATTCAATAACAATAAGGGTCACATCACCAACATGGTGAATATACCAAATTGTGGATATCTGATTATAAGATCCATCAATATTTTTGCTAGAAAACTTCTCTTCAAGGATGTTATTTCCATCATAACTAAGAAATGGTCCAATTATAAAATTCCCCTTAGGACTAATTGAAGAGGTTTAATCTCCCAAAGGTGGCCTACAAACATCTTTAATATTATTAGAAGTTTGATTCTACACAAAGGCAACCAAAAAAACATCTATATTTTATTTTTTTGGAAGCTTCAGTTCTATCCTTTGCAGATCTGGAGATTTCAATTTCGAGGGATTTATATTCCCCAATATATTTCTACTTTCATACTTTCATAGGCCAAAAAAATAGTTCACCTTAATTACCTCATTGTGCTTATTTCCATTGGACTTCAAGTATTTTTTATTCCAGGAATTTTTCTAGATACCAATCATGATCACCCTCAATAGATCACATCTCATGAGAGACACAAAAATCATCATCTCCATTTCCAAATAGATAAAAAACCAAATCCTCTCATTATCAGTCAATTCAACATTCAGATTCATGTATCCCCTTTCTTTACCAGCTTTATTGAGTTTTTATTCTTCATATCATCTCCTTCAAGACATGGAAGTAGAAAATCCATGTTAATATTTCCTTCCTAAGAGCCACCAACTCCATGTGTGTCCCACCCTGACTAATGCTTCATTATAATTTAATTATTTTGGGTCATATTTTTGAGTTGTGGTTTGAATCGGTCCGTCTTTAAAAGAAATTTGGGATCTTATACGTGTGTGCGCCCGTACGCGTGACTGTGTCTAGTGCCCAATCATAATTAGATGTTTTTTCTATTATTAAATGTGTTATTATTTGGGTGCGCGACCATGCAAACGACCGTGCACATTTCCAGACCTGACTTGAGTTTTATCGTTTTGGTGATAAATGAGTGTTTTGGCTTGCTTGTGTCCAGTGTGTGGGGAAGGAACGGGCGAAGCCGCATGGCTTCGTCATATGTTTGTGCGACCTACCCGGTGCGCGAGTAATCAATTAATTAACGAGCTGAATAGTACTTTAAGCACAAAATAAAATATAAAAAATGATTAATTAATTCAACAATTGTTTAATAAAAAAAATGGTTGTTATATTGGGATTATTTATCTTATTTTATTATTTCAGTTAATATTTAAATTAGTTAGATAATGTTAAATTATTATAATTCTTATAAAATTATCATCACATTAATACAAACATGATCACTATTATTATTAATTTCATTAAGATTCTAATGTGGTTGGTTTAATTATTTTGGTTTTTATTATTATTAGTATGAAATTTGTTATTTTTTTATTAGGTTTTTTATTTTCATTATTATATCTTCTTTTTTTCTTTTATTATCTTTTAGTTTCATTTTTTGATTTATTTTAATTTATATATATATTTTTCTCCCACTTGATAACCCTCACACACTCTCCCCATGCAGAACCCCTCTCCCTGCAACCCTAGCTCTCCGCCCCCCCTTTTTCCATGCACCCTCCGGTCCGCTCCTTGGCCGCACACCTTGCCCCTCGCACGACTCCCACCGGCGCACAACACATCCGGTGCGGGCCTCTGCTGCCTTCCGTCGTACCATCAGCCACCATCCCCATGCCCTTTGCTGCTCCCCCCTCCTAACCCAACCCACACTGGACAACCCCTCCCCTTGTACTCCTTTGGCGCAGCTTCCTCCGACATGACCTCCTCTGGAATGGACTACCCCTCCCCTTGCTCTCCTCTCACCAGCGCGCCACCCCCATTTTTTTCTCTGGCTGAAGATCCGACATCTCTGCCCTCCCGCTCCACCTCCCTAAGAACCTACTACCTTGCACCACCTAGGCGACACTGCGCCCTCTTTGCTACCGCGCACCAGGATGTGACCTCTATCCTCCTTCACCGCTCTCGCCGCCCAGCCTCTCAGACTTCTCGTTACAGGTTCATTTTACCTCGGGTGTTAGTCGTTCGATTCGATTAAGCTATGGTTATGGTTTATATTGCTTTTGGGATAATTGTTGATCCAATTATGCAGTGTTTTTTGGGGTCTAGATTGATGTTTCTGGTTAAAATGTTGTAATTAGAGTCATACTGAGGCTGCTCGTAGTGCGATTGTCATGCCTCGGGAGTTTCGCGCCGAACTGCAAAGTTGGTCTACACTGAGGTAGGTAGTTCTGTGTATTATTATTAATTCATAAGTTCATTTGCTTAATTAATTAATTTATCATGTTTAATAATTAGTTTGTTTGGTGCGTATTGAATTTTTACATGACGTTCAACATGTTTTAATGTGTTTGTTAGCGTGTTTATATGAAATGAGTATGTTGCGGTGAAAACACCTGTCGAAATTCTTTCTAGTGTGTCATAAGTTGTGCAGTTTATTTTGTTAGAGTGTTCAAAGGATGTGAATGGTGTTTTGGGAATAGCGTCGATATGAGTTTTGTCATAAATGAACATTTAATAAGTTTTTGGCGATTAATGTCGTGTGGCGTATTTCGAAATGGTTTGAAAAGTTTTTTTGGAAGTTCGTTTAATTATAGAAATGGTATTTCAAACTGTGCGGGTGGTTTTCTTTTATTGTGTGCATAAATAAGATTTTTTTTCTAAGATGGAGAGGTGTGAATATGGTCATATAGGAGGGTTTGGGTTATTCTAGTGTGTGAAGCAATGTTTTTCCTTTAAAATTTATTTGTGAAAATTTGAATTGTTTTATTAAATAATTATTAAGGGAGAAAAATTATTTTGGTTAAATTGTGTAAAGGTTTTGATTCTTAAAGTCATGCGACGTGTGTGAAAATTGTTCAATAAATCCTTTTAATGGAGTGTCTAGCAGTGAATGTGTTTTCTTTGATTTTGAAGTCATTTTAATTGGTTTTGTAAGTACTACGGGTTTAGTTTTGGAATATTTTCAGTGCGTGTTTTTCAAATGGATTTTGTGTGTGCAAATGGTGGTTTTAGTGTGTGTAGGGTTTTGTCTGGCTTGAGTATATTGTTATAACATGTGACATTAACTCTGAAGTATTTGAGGACATACGGGATGCCTGGGTAGCTAGGAGGGTGGACTAGACTCGTGGGCTATTGTTCCAGAGGTGACTCGACCCAATTTCACTAACAGGACTGATGATTGCAACACTAACTAAACATATTTTTTTCTTAGGGTCGTGGCCTTCTAAGACACGTTTTCTGAGGGATGTGGCCTTCTAAGCCACATTTTCTGAGTGTCGTGGCCTTCTAAGCCACGTTTCACCGAGACACAAAGATCTAGGGGCCCAAGCTAGCTAACACCCACGTGGCCTCTCCCATATTAGTGATCATTGGTTACTTTATGCTCATCAGTGTGACACATTGGTTATTTTAAAAGTAAGGGTGTTTGTGTGTGTTTTAATTTAAGTTGTTTTTTTAAACTGTTTTCTATAAACCTAATTTTCTCAAAAGTTGTTCAAACTTTTAGTTCATTATTTAATTAAATTTGAAAAAGTATTTGTAATTTAATAATTATGCGTGGAACCTTTTATCGGTGTCATCCTACTGGGATTTTAGCTCACACCGTACATACACCTTTGGGTGTATGTAGTTTCTGTTTCTTTTTCTTTCCAAGTTGAGGCATAGAGCATAGCGTTGGTGATTCAGGTTGTCAGTGGCATCCACGTGTTGGTTTGGTGGCGGCGACTTGGGGATGTGACTCCTCATGTCGCACGGAGGTTTGTGTTGGAATTTTGGTTTTCCTTTGATGTAGTATCTTTTGGGTTTTAGTCGAAGTTCTAAACAATAAATCTGAACTTGGTATAAGGGTCTGTTTGGTTGTCTGTTTTTAGTTTCAATTTATTCATCTTGTCGTTTTTTTCATATTTATTTATTCAGGTAAATCGTTCCCAAGTTTTATTTTTGATACCCGGGCACTTGTGCTAGCCCGTGGGGATCTGGAACGCCCTTCAGGCTTTTCCGCGGACCGGGTCGGGTGCCGGGTCGGATGGCGACCCGGCCTGGTTTGTGAAAAAATGGTATCAGATGAGGTTTTTGTTCTTGTTATTTGGGATGTCAGGTAGATCAGAGATAGGATTGTCGGTACTCGAGTGGAAGGTGCAGGAAGAGTATCGCGAACTCTTACTCATTCTGACCCTTGAGTAACTAGGGGTAGTCTGGGATTTCAGGTTTTGGATTTGCTCTTTGTGGATGGGGGATGAAAGTAGGAGTAAACCGGTACTGCGCGCGGTCTCACATGGAATAGCGACCCATGTGATGCCCGAGAGTATGGTTCGACACTCCTAGTGGTTGGCACTTGCTTAGGGCATGGTCTTCTAAACCATGTAGCTGGGCTAGGCACAACCACTAGTTCTTCGTCCAGGTGCTTTAATGTTTGTGATGTGTTGCTTCAGTTTTGGGATTGGCGCGAAATTGTTTTCATTTAAAAAGGGAAGCAGAATTAAGTGCGACTCTTATTTTATTTTGGTGTGCGGTTGGCATGTTATTTGTAGTGTGTTTCTCTTGGACCTTGTTTTGGAAATTTGGCGTTTGATTTGTTGAAAATTAAATTCCTAAAATAATATCTTGGGTTTTCTAAAATTAAAATGCATTGTTTTAGAAATGGAAATCATTCTTGAAATTTGCCTTGAATTTTTGAAATGGTTTTGGAAGAAAAGGGTATTTCCGGATATTGAGAATGTTTTGTTTTGAAAGAGGAGTAGCCTTGTTTATTTCTAGTTGTATTCCTATGGGTGCTCGCATGTGCATGTGGACTTGATTAATGGATAGTTGGTGAATCATGTGGATGGGTGTCAGAGTGGCACGAAAATTCATACTTGCGAGGCACCATGGAATATCAGTGGTGGTTGATTGATTTATAAGGTTGTTTCTTGTTTCCTAGAAAGTGGGACTTTTTCTTACATTGGTTCTTTTGCACAAATGGTTTTGGAAATGGAAAAAAATGACATTCTGTTTAGAGTAAAGATGGATTTTCAAAATAGATTTTGGGGTTGTTGTGCAATGCTTGGGTTTTCAAGTGAGTGTTTTTCTTTGAAAATGAATTGATGTTTTAAATTGGAATTACTGGAATTCTATCTTAGGTGTGAATGCTTGTTTTGTGATGTGTTTGGTTTTGTGGAAGTTTAGTTTTTTTGTTTCTTGTTCGGGATATTCCCCCTAGAAATGTCCCATGGGTTTCCAGTAAGTCTCTCAGTTCTTGGCTTAGCCCAGACTCCCAGTGGAGTGGCAGAGTTGGGTTCTGCTCGGTGGGGTCGATTGTTTGTAGATGTTGAGGTCAGTTGGATATCGTTGAATGATATGGGGAAGTGGTAAGTGTCTTCAGTTTTCGAGTAACTTCAAAAGTTTTGTGGGTGTAAGTTGTCTCCAGTGTGTCTGGAGGAGCGAGACTACACCGGCAAATGATAATCGTTCCGTTTTCATTACCAATGGGAATGTTGTGAGTGATCCTCAAGATTAACCACATTCCGTGGTAATACATATGGAAGTGAAGACGAGAGAAATTGTTGGATCTCATAGGTGATCAATCAATCAACAGGCAGAGATTGAGGTTCGTTAACATTTCTAATGAGCTGGTTTCATGTTCTCCAGAGGTTGTGTGGAACAATCAACTTAAAGCTCATAATAGTTTTTGGTCTCATCCATATTGTGGTAAGTGCAGGTTCCTCATCTGATGAAGAGTGTGAAACAAAGGGACTTTTTCTTGGAGTTCCACTCTCGTCAGTTTGTGTCGCGCATTTGACAGACAACTCAATCTCCTACCTCTAGCGTGGTCAGTCAGACACCCTAAGTCGTTCGCTGCAATTATTAGTTGGTATGTTGACGGAGTGTCCGCTTGGGGGACGAGGAGTAGTATGCATGTTGATTTTTTCATCAGAGGAAGTTCCAGTCAGAGGTGGTCAACTTATGACTGTGAGGCTGTAGATGCATCAGACATCAGGGCCCCAGCTATAGGTCTCGGGGTGAATCTTGCACGTAGTCAAAAAAAAAAGAACTCATCGGACATGGGATGATCTTGATCTGACTTAATTTCATAGTGATGGTATGGGGAAAGATTAAATTTCCTTATTGACGTACCCTCTCTGAAGACATCATTCTTGTTGTGGGGGGCATGGAGCCCTTGTCTACTTGTCATGGTCTTATTTTATGGGAGTTCGTCTTGGGCCTTAAAGAGGTTCGGAAAATCCATATCCTTGTAAAGCTAGTGGGTGTGCTCTGTGAACCTTCTTGTGGTCAGAGATGCTCATGTCTTTTGGAATTGTCGTGCACCTGTCTGGTTCGCCTCCTGGTTAGGGGTTTCTGTGATCAAAGCTATCCCATGTGGTGGAGTGTTGTCCACTATAGGAATAATCAGTGTAGGTCGGCCCGTGTGGTGGGTTTGTGATGAAGGGTTCCGTCAGTATTTCTTAAAGTAAAATGGGAATGCCCGTGCGGGTTTCATGGGGTTGGGAAATTTTAAAATGGTTGGGAAACCTAGTGTGGGTCTCACCGATGTCCCCTCTTGTGTTGTTTAAACTTAAGGAGCTTGGATGGTCAATCCAGTGTTAGATGTCTGTCTGGTTTGGTGAGTTTTTTTGGTTTGAAGAACCAATGTTTGACGAGAACCCTAATATGGTGGGGATACCACCATAGGACGTGCTTGTGGAAGACTCTATTTTTAAAGTGTGCTTGGATGGGTGACATATTACTTCCGCTCGGCCCGACCACGACCATGCTAACTGGTTAGATTGGGTAATGGTTCGCTTGATAGGCGTTCTTGGGGATCTTGAGCGACCCTAGTGATCCCTAATTTAGGAGTTGGGGTGTTCAATGTTGTAGTTGTGTTTGGAGGTGAATTTTTTGCTATTGGTTTTTTTTCTTGGTGATTATGGTTTTGAGATATTTGGAGTTTCAGGTCATGGGTGTATTGAATGCTCGATCTTCTGGTGATTGAGGTTTTGTTTTAGGTGTCTTCATGGTCTCACTTGGAACCCTTGGTTGACCTAGTCATTTGGGACATTATGGTGGCATAAAGTGTCATGGTGGGGAGAAATTTTGACACCCCAACCAATGCTTCATTCTAATTTAATTATTTTGGGTCTTATTTTTGAGTTGTGGTTTGAATCATCCCCCCTTCAAATGAAATTTGGGATCTTATACGGGTGTGCGCCCGGACGCACGACCGGGAGTAGTGCCCAATCGTAATTGTACATTTATTTATTATTAAATGTTTTATTATTTGGGTGCGCGACCTTTCACATTACCGTTCACGTTCCCAGATCCTACTTGAGTTTTTTTTGTTTTGGTGATAAATGAGTGTTTTGGATTGGTAGTGTCTAGCGTGTGGGTAAGGAATGGGTGAAGCCGCATGGCTTCGTCAGATGTTCGTGCAACCTACTCGGTGCATGAGTAATCAATTAATTAATGAGTTGAATAGTACTTTAAGTGCAAAATAAAATATGAAAAATGATTAATTAATTCAAGAATTGTTTAATAAAAACAATGGTTGTTATATTGAGATTATTTTTCTTATTTTATTATTTCAGTTAATATTTAAATTAGTTAGATAATGTTAAATTATTATAATGCTTATAAAATTATCATCACATTAATACTAACATGAACAATATTATTATTAATTTCATTAAGATTATAATGTGGTTGGTTTATTTAATTTGGGTTTTATTATTATTAGTATGAAATTTGTTATTTGTTTTTATTAGGTTTTTTATTTTCATTCTTTTATCTTCTTTTTTTCTTTTTTTCAATTTTATTTTCATTATTTGATTTCTTTTTATTTTTATTTATTTATTATTTTTTCTCACACTTGATACCCTTCACACACTCTCCCCACATGGAACCCCCTCCCCCTGCAACCCTAGCTCACCACCCCCCTTTTTCCATGATCCCTCCAGTCCACTCTTTGGCCGCACACCCTGCCCCTCGCGCAACTCCCACCGGTGCACAACACCTCCGATGCGGGCCTCTGCTCCCTTCCGTCGCACCATAATCCACTATCCACACGCCCTTCACTGCTCCCCCTCCTAACCCTACCCGCACCAGACAACCCCTCCCCTTGTCCTCATTCGGCGCGGCTTCCTTCGGCATGGCCTCCTCCGGCATGACCTCCTCCGGCATGGACTGCCCCTCCCCTTGCTCTCCTCCCACCAACGCGCCACCCCACATTTCTTTTCTCTGGCCGAAGCTCCGGTGACTCTGCCCTCCCGCTCCACCTCCTAATGAACCTTCTACCTTGCACCACCTAGGCGATGATGCGTCCTCCTTGCTACCGCACACCAAGCCGCGACCCCTGTCCTCCTTCACCACTCTCACTGGACAGCCTCTCGGACTTCTCGTCACAGGTTCATTTTACCTCGGGTGTTGTTCATTAAATTTTTTTAAGCTGCGTTTAGGGTTTATATTTCTTTTTGTATAATTGTTGATGCAATTATGTAGTGTTTTTTTGGGGGTCTAGATTGATGTTTCCGGTTAAAATGTTTTAATTAGAGTCAAATTGAGGTTGCTCGTAGTGTGATTGTCGTGCCGCGGGAGTTTCATGCCGAACTGCGAAGTTGGTCTACACTAAGGTAGGTGGTTCCGCGTATGATTATTAATTGCTAAGTTCATTTTAGTAATTAATTAATTTAGCATGTTTACTAATCAGTTTTTTTGGTGCGTATTGAATTTTTACTAGGGGTTCAACATGTTTTAATGTGTTTATTAGCGTGTTAATATGAAATGAGTATGTTGCAGTGAAAACCCCCGTCGAACTGCTTTCTAGTGTTACATAAGTTGTGCATTTTATTTTGTTTGAGTGTTCAAAGGATGCGAATGGTGTTTTGGGCGTAGCGTCTATATGCATTTTGTCATAAATGAACATTTAATATGTTTTTGGAATTTAATGTCGTGCGGAGTATTTCGAAATGGGTTGAAAAATGTTTCTGGTAGTTTTTTTAATTATAGAAATTGTATTTTTAACTGTGCGGGTGGTTTTATTTTGTTGCATGCATAAAGAAGATTGTGTTTCTAAGATGGTGAGGTGTGCGTATGGTCATGTATGAGGGTTTGGTTTGGTCTAGTGTGTGAAGGAATGTTTTTCCTTTAAAATTTATTTGTGAAAATTTTAATTGTTTTATTAAATAATTATTAAGGGTGAAAAATTGTTTTGGTTAAATTTTGTAAAGTTTTTGATGATTAAAGTCATGAAACTTGTGTGAAAATTGTTCAATAAATCCTTTTAATGGTGTCTCTGGAAGTGAATGTGTTTTATTTGATTTTGAAGTCATTTTAATTGGTTGTGTAAGTAATGTGGGTTTTGTTTTCTGATATTTTCAGTGTGTGTTGTTTCAAATGGATTTTGTGTGTGCAAATGGTGGTTTTGGTGTGTTTTGGGTTTTTTCTGGCTTGAGTATATTGTTATAACATGTGACATGAACTCTGAAATATTTAAGCACAAACAGGAAGCTCAGGTAGCTAGGAGGGTGGACTAGACTAGTGGGCTAGTATTCCAGAGGTGACTCGACCCAGTTTCACTGACATGACTGACGATTGCAACACTAACTAAATATATGCTTTTCTGAGGGTCGTGGCCTTCTAGGCCACGTTTTCACAGGGTCGTGGCCTTATAAGCCACGTTTTCTGAGGGTTATGTCCTCCTAAACCACATTTCATCGAGGCACGAAGATCTAGTGGCCCAAGCTAGCTAAGACCCACATGGACTCTCCCATATTTGTGATCATTGGTTACTTTATGCTCATCAGTGTGACACTTTGGTTATTTTAAAAGTAAGGGGGTGTGTGTGTGTTTTAATTTAAGTTTTTTTTTAAAACTTTTTTTCTAAACCTGTTTTTCTCTAAATTTGTTCAAACTTTTAGTTCTTTCTTTAATTAAAATTGAAAATGTATTTGTCATTTAATAATTATGCATGGAACCCTTTATCTGTGGAATCCTACCGGGCATTTAGCTCACACCCTACATAAACCTTCGGATGTATGTATTTTCTGTTTCTTTTTCTTTCCAGGTTGAGGCATCGACCATAGAATTGATGATTCGGGTTTTCAATGGCATCCTCTTGTTGTTTTGGTGGCGGAGGCTTGGGGATGTGACTCCTCATGTCGCACAGAGGTTTGTGTTGGAGTTTTGGTTTTCCTTTGATGTAGTCCCTTTTGGGTTTTAGTTCAAGTTGTAAACATTAAATCTGAACTTGGTATAAGGGTCTATTTGGTTGTCTGTTTTTAGCCGCAATTTATTCATCTTGTCATTTGTTTTATATTTACTTATTTGGGTAAATCATTCCCCAGTTTTATTTTTGATACCCGGGCACTTATGCCAGCCCGTGGGGATTGGGAACGCCCTTCGGGCTTTTCCGCGGACCGGGTCCGGCGCCGGGTCGGATGGCGACCCAGCCTAGTTTGTGACAATGTGATACTCCTAGATGATCTAGTGGACCTAGATTCATTTGTTCATCAAATGAAATTCCACCCAAAGAGTTTCTCTGACCAATACATTTCTTAAATTTTTCAGAAGATTAACCATTCATCTAGAAAGAGTTATAAATCAATATTCTATAAAATTTATCATTTGAGTGCTTGCTATTATTGAATCTCTAAGAAAAATTTGTTAACTTCTAATGGTCAATAACTAGGTAAAAACTTTGTTTATTATTAGTTAGAACCACAATTTTAAAAATAAGGGAACTAAGTTCCACCCTTACTAATAAATGGGTGAAGTGAATATACCTTGCCTTCTCTATTTCTTTATCCATTTTAATGAGAACCCCAATTACTGGGGAAATTTCCCATAAAATTTGATGATTCAAAAAATACAAAATCAGTACTTCAATTTAAATCCAAATTTGAGTGATAGATATCTTTATGTTTAGGGTGTTAAAAAGAAGATCCCAGTCCTGAATCCTTAGGATAACATGCTTTAAATTGAAAAAGAATGTCCCAATTATATAGAATTAAAAGGTGTACATGGGAAGATAATATGGAAGTATCCCCTACCCATGGATATTGTTATCCAATAACTTGTTCCCCAAAAATCAACAAGGCATTTAATAAGGTCGTAGTGGTTTAATATATTCTATTTGTCTTTAAGAGATTAATTTGCAATTATATAATGTTTTAATTCATTTAACCCATCCTCAAGGATACAATGACTATCTTTCACAAAATCTATTTCCCTATTTTTTCATGATATTATGTTAAAGTAAATTGAAATCATACTAAAATTGATCAATGTTTTTGTAGTTAGAGATGACAATAGAATCATGAAATACCCCTTGGTTAGGGCTAGTAACTACGTCAAATAAAGCCTCAGAGTCTAGCATTGTCTCATCCTTCTGAGTAGTTGTTGGTCTAAAATCACCTACATCTATTGAGGTATAAGGGATTTGATTCAAATTTCCCTAGGAATCCATAAACCCCACCTTATTTAAAGGTCCATTTCCACTAAAATTCAGGATAGGGAAGTTGTTCAAAATCACCTTGTTCTAGAAGACATTTCTATTGTTGACCTCATTTGAATACCTAAGAACTGTAAGACTCGCCTTCAACAAAAAATTATCTTTCGGATTATTGGAAACCAAGAAAGAAGAAGCCCTATAAACTCCAAAATCTCAATCCACTGGAGGATTCAAGAATCCAGTGTCATCCCTAAATTATTCACGGCCTGAATACTTCAAAAATCTCTTCCCCTTCAAATAATAAGTATCTAATGACGAGCATAAGGAATGATTTCGTTCATCCACATTTGAGTCAATATATTTAGATTGAATTAAAGATGAAAAAACCTAAAAATATAGATACACTTCTTCATCACCATGGAATCACTGATGACCAAAGCTTTCGAACCCCATAATAGTAAACATTTATTATAATATTAATACATTTCTTAATAATTATAATCTTTATAACCATTTTTTTTATAATTAATAATTTATTATACATTTTTATTGAAATTTTTAATTTTTAATTTTCACTTCTATTTATCAGAAATAATATATGTGCCGATAAATATAAAATTTATCAGTGATTTCAGCTAATGATGATAAATGATGAGATTTATCAGCACTAACATTAACATTGATAAAAATAATTTTTATGAGTTCATTTTTATAACTGATAAATGGTACATTTTTCATTAATTTTTTTAGCACTGATAAAATCCTCTGTCTTTTTGAAAGAACTCTAGCTGTCGAACCACTCATCGCTGATTAAGATTTCATGGAACTTAATTCTCATTTCTAATTTTTGTGGAATATTTTGGAAAAATCAACCGCCAAAATAAAATTTATGGTATTGAAAACATTTTTTTAACGATTTTCAACCAATCATATATGAGTTTTAGATAATTTTTAGTTGTTCTTCTCCCACTTTTGTAACACGATCCCTTTTTTATTTTTCTCCTTCATTGGTATTTCATAGGTTTTCATATTTTTTTAGTTTTTCTTCAAATATATATATATATATATATTAATTTATGTATAGAAAATAGGATTAATTTTATTCATATTTTTTTTGTTTTTCACATTATCATTTCTTTATGTATAAATACACATATATACATATATATAAATGCGTGTTTCATCTATTTTTATATGTATAAATATATATTTATATTTATTTTTGTTTTGAGTTTTTGTATTTATATATCTTTGTTTGTACATGTATATATATTTATAAAAATTTGTAATTATATTTATTAATTTTATTTTATATTATATTTAATATTAAATATTTTTTTAATTTATTTTATAAATACTAAAAATATTGATTCAAAAATATATTATTAATATTTATATATACTAAAAAAATTATTTTATATTTAGTATTTATTTCTATTTCCGTCAGTATCATTTTATATTAGAAACATTGTTTTTAGAACAACACATTATCATTCAACCCCATGCCATCTAATAAAAATATTACATCATGTTCCCAAAAACACATGAAAATATAATTTAATTCCAAACATAATATTATGCATCATTATTTAGTTTTCACCAATCATGATTCATATAAAACCCCCATTTAAGCCACTTTGACTAATTATTCAATCAAAATATCATTAAGAAAACATTTCAAAATTTATTATCACATTAACTTATTAGGAATGTAATTTATAAAAAAAAACCACTGTAAATAATTTTATTTTTTTGATAAAAACCACCATAAACTCATATCTATTGCTTTATGATCATTAGACATATTTTGACCTTATATACATGTAGTTTGAATAAATGATATATTTATTATAGTATCTAATTGAAATAAAAACACCCCCAACATCATAGATAATGATTTAAGTTTAGTTACAATGATTACATGAAATCCAAGTTACATTATCATTTTCCTCATTATACCATCATATTGCCTGTGAATTTCAATAATTTTTATATTGAATATGAATTATATAGCATTAAAATGACATACGATTTCATAAAAAGTAATTAAATAACATTACGACTAATTTTTCATGCCACTTAAATCACGCAAATAATTAAAAAATCATTACATCACAAAATTCATATCAAACAAAAAATTAAAAACATTGAGTGCATGAAGTTACTGACTTCACACTAGGAAAACAATCTATACTGAGGGAGAAGGCGTAATTCTTTACAAAACCTAGGATTTATTATATGAATATATTTTTCATTGTATTATGAAACCTATGGTTTAAATTCATTTTCATACAAAATATATATAATTGATAATTATAATTATAAATTTTAATGTTATACCTTATATAGTTTACAAATATAAAAAATGAACCATTATATGAATACCTTAGGGATATTTGTTTATTATTGTTAACTATAAATATTGTTAAAAAAATAGAATGAATATGAATCAAAAATGGATGGATGAAAAGCGCATGATAAAAGAGTACGAGGATGTGGTTAAAGAGTTTATCATGTTTTTAAGAGTGTGTGTATGATCCTTCTCAAATTATCCATCTGTGTCTACATTTTTTTTATTCAGGTCAGATTTTTCTAGAGGAGTTTGAATAACACATGATATGTTATGAAATATATTGAAGTCATAAATTTTGGAATAACTGATTTTAGCTACTGACTGAGATAACATTGATATTTATGGATCATTAGATATGATTACAAGTGGAAATTATGAATGAGATAACACTGTGGTTTATGTATCATCTGATATGATTACAAGTGTAAAATATGATAATGAACATATTGAGAAAATGAAATTGATAGATGAATATGAACTTCATTATTTTCCTATGCCATTTGATATATTAAAGAGATATAAAAAGGCACCGTTTTATTCTAGTTGTACTAAATATAAAATATATTCATCTATATCAAAGCTATATAATTTTAAAGCTGGAAATGGATGGTGAGATAATTTAATTATAGAACAACTATATATCATAATTTACATGATACTAGAATATAATGATATCCCCAATCAAGCATATAATGCTAAAAAATAAATATTTATTGGGTATACATGCCTATTCAAATGAATGTATATTGTTTCCAAAAGTACCATGAATCACATAAAAAAAGTCATAAGTGTTGTGAAGATCGATAAAAGAATGATGAATCAAGTCATTTGAACGTTTTATGCTACTTTATAATGGGGAATAAGTTCCCAATTCCAATCAATAAAAGATTCATCTTTTATTTCTCTAGTGGAATGGAAGATAAACCATCAAAAGTAGCTCATATTCCGATTAAATCATCCCCCATAATTGTAAATAATAAAACAGGGAAGACCAGGCACCCAATCCACCATATCATGTCATCCTTTACCTTGATCTAGTTCTAGTCACCACATGATTTTTATTCTATCCAATTTAAAAATGAACAAGCATTTGAAAATCACACATTCAAGTACAATGTACAATAAATATTCACAAGACACATGGGGATTACATGGTTTTTACTTTAATATTATATCCAAGGGATAATGAAAATATATCTTTAATTTATTAAGGTAAAAAAGTATATATGAATTATAAGGTAAAAACCCATCTTTTAGTAACCCTACTTAGTTGATCGGAGGAATTCACACCAATTTCATCTTTCATTCATTGCATCCTCCTTATTCTCTTTCTGATCTTCACCCTTCCAGACCTTGAACTTTTCCTTCATCCTTTAGGATGCTGGCACAGGGATTTTCCCAAGTGTATTCCTTCCATAGCCACCTCCACCTTCTTTCAATCATGTAAACCTTTTACCAGTTTGTCTCATTACAAGTGAAAAAATCCCACTATTTATAGTGGTCCCATATTGTTATCCTATCGGTACCACCATTAAAATTTCATAGGAAACCCTCCATTGTAACCATGTAACCATTGAACTCCTGTAGTATTATCAACCATGACTACCAATAACTGGTGAATAGTGAACATCATCCTTCAATCCTATCTATAGAATCCTACAATGTACTTACATTACCAAAAACCTATGAGGGAACCCTTTAGTGAAATATCATCAGAGTCATTATGTTTCAATTCCGAAAAACCATCACCTCCTCGAAAAATTTCTTGAGCCTCTATAATGTTCCCCTTTAATCATTTTAAATTATTCATTTTGAAACATTAATTCTTCCTAGAGTATATGTACCATAAGATCATCCTTTTCATTCCCATATTATAACTGAATTGAAATAAATCTGTTAAAGTATCTTAGAGGATTTATCTAAACTTCATGTGAACACACTGACAACAACTTCTAGAGGACTCACTATTTATACTTCATCATTGGCTAACCTGAAATTTCGAGTCCCCTACAAGATTCCATTCAAGTAACACTCCAACATCTAGAGAACTGAATCACCCACCAACTAAACATCTGGTGAATTGAAATAATATGGATGAATCTAAAATTACATAGTGATGGTGTACTATCTTCATACAAGTTATCCCAAGTGTTACTTCCAGTTACATAACTTCTAGACCTTTGACACTAGACCGAAAAAAGGTTTTCACACCAAATATCAACAATCTTATACTTGAGAATTATTTTTAAAGTTTATGAACTACTATCTCCCACTCATATACTATTATCATGCTTATGAAAATATCCCATAAGAAAGCTTCCATTTACTTTATAGTTAATACATGGTTATCCAATCCATGAAACCTCTAATCTTCCATGACACCACTAAATATGTCCCTACTTTGTTCTCTACAACCATGAAATTTTATAGCCTTGATTCTATGACACTTATCTGAATACCTCCATGAAATCTCTCCAAGGAAAATAAAAACCAAGTTTCCATCCTCTGGATTTGTCTAAATTTCTATCAATCAGTTGTGTCATGTACTAGATCCATGAACCAAATATTTTTAGATATAAAAGATATCTAGAGACTTTGAAAACAATCCTCTGTAGTCCATGATATTAAAATACATAAAACTATAGTGAAATCATTAAAAACTAATCCTCTATCTAGATCTACATATTCTAGAAACATCTGATGTCATATGCATGAGAAATATACTTCTTCCACTCTGCTGATATTCTGATGTTAATTTCCCCAAATTCAGAAGACTTTATAAATAAATGAACAGAAAGACATTGATTTTTCTAATATTTAACTTTATCATGGGTAGATTTGATATCTTTCATGGATTTTATAGATAAGAGAGCACATCTATCCTACTTATGGATATCTAGAGTATTCTAAAAAATATCTATCCCCCAAAAAATCTAATTTCCTATTTATGACACAAAAATCTAGTGTTCTAGGTCTATTTTATTCAACTATATTAAAACACACCCACCAATCTTCTAGAAATACCACTTTCTCCAAAATCCTTCATCTTATATACCGACTTCTTGTCCACCTACATAATGGATCTTCTAAATTTTATAATGAAGGTACATTGGATTAAATTGGATTCTATGAGAGATAATTCACCAAAACTTATGAAGTTCCAATTGTCATGAACTACTCTTTCTAGAGCTTGATCACCAACCATAGAATTGAAAATCACTCTATTTTCCATGTCTCATTGAATCTTTACATAAATCAGGATCTTTATCCCTCATACTACCTATTTCTTATGCACCCATGAAAACAATTCCTTATATTTCATCTTCTGGTCATTTGATCCCTAACATGCCAGCATTCCTTATAGAGATTTTTTATAGTGTATGAAAACTGTTTAAAGATTCCACAACCATGAATCCCCACATTATAAAACCCCATGCCCTTCCACAACTTCTCGTACTCACAACTGAACATCTTTTGATGACCCCAGACCCTGCCACAACACATCTTATTAATTTCATCCTCGAGATGGAAAAATTATTTTCCGAACAACCACAAGGATTATGAAACAAATATAATCTCTTCATGGACAAAAATTATGTGATCATACTTAGGATTCATCTAACTTGACTCACAATGGAATCTAGTAGATAATTGGTATCTATTCAGTCACCCCATCTCAGCTATAGGTTTGTGAAACCTATAGTATTTTATCCTTCCTAGAATAGACTTTCTGGTAACTATAGAATGTTATTGACTTTTATTGAATTCTGAAAAACATCATTGACACCTAATTCTCTGAATATGGGTCATCTTCCACCTGACCCCAACTTCTAGAACAATATCTACTTATACTATCATAATATCCTTCTAGTTCACTATTCTTGCTTCCGACTTACTTATCTGTCCAATGGAAGTAACAACCCCTCATGAATTTGAATCACCAATATTATCTAAATTTTGCAACCTACACCATCAGATCATCAAATCATTCCTATCCCGTGCAACACCACCCTCCAAAAATATGATATCCCACTAAATTTTTATGGTGTAATGGATCATTTTCTTTTCAATAGAATCTTAGTAGTCTTCCACCGAGTTTCCAAATTCCAAAAAATGAATGGAGCACAACACATGAATCTTATCGATCAATTGGAATTTCAATATTAATAGAAATAATTATAGAACCACATCCATATTTTTATTATATTATTCTAGTAACTTGATAGACCACATGACCATGAGGAACCCATAAGTCTCCAACCAATCTCGAACTATCACGTCAATAAAAAAACTTAACCCAATAATCCTTTCAGAAATGGACAATTTTGATATACAAGAATCCCCCTGGTACCACCACTTCTTTAGAGTGAATTTTCAATAAGACATGAAAAAATACTCACCTTGTGATTGTTATCTTCCACTAAACAATGTAACCAATATCTGATACCACTTATTAGTATTCGGAATCAAAATAAGAACCTAGTTTTGATAACACGTATTAGAGAATGGGTGGGGAGACTTCAATCACAAAAATATCCATCTTCCAATTATCTACCATAGAAAAATACCAACCATGATAATTAGCCCAAATTTTGATTGAATCATCACCAATGAATTCTAAGATCGGATCTTGGAATACAAGATACCCCAACCATTGCATTGATACATCCTTCATATCTATCTTATTCTAGTCACCTCATAATATTACTTACAGTCAATGTACAAATGAACAATAATAAAAAAACTCCCAAACAAGTACAAAGCACAAAAAAACGAACAAGACATAAGGGTATTACATGGTATAGAATTTTATCCAACATACATGGGAGAGTGACAATATATCATTTGTTCATCAAGTCAAAAAATTATATCTATTTCCCAAATGCAAAACCATATTTTAGTAAAACTAATAAGATGAATGGAATATTCTCAACAATTTCATATCCCATTCATTTATCCTCTATTTTATCTTTCCAGTCTCTCCCCTTCTAGAAAATTTCCTCCAACATTATACCTTAGGCCTTCAGCACTGGGATTTTCCCAAGAATGCTCCTTCTGGGGCCACCTCAACCTTCTTTAAATTGTTTCATCTCTATATCAGTATGTATTAAAATTTTAAGACCAATACCACTATTTTTAGTGGTCCCATATGGTCATCTAGTAAGCACAAAAATCTTAATTTAGTGGGATACCCTCCATTGGCATTATGCAACTACATATTATGCTTATCACCATTATCCATGACTACCAATGGATAGTAAATAGTGATCATATTCCTTTGATTTAGTATGAAGAATCCTCTACAATACAAACTTTACCATGAAATTATGAGAAATCCATTTGTGAACCATCATTAGAGACTTCATGACTAAATTTCACACAATCATCAACTCCTCCATAACTTTATTCATTCGTTCATCCTCTGAATGTTTCCACTTCCTTCAATTTCACTTAATCTTTCAAAAACATGATCACTTCCCAAATTACATGCATCAGGATATTATAATTAGTATTAAATCACTATGAATCCAATATTATCCATCTTATGAACTCACTTAGAGTCTCCTGGTGAATGCACCAACCACGGCTTCTTGTGAACTCACTATTAAAACTTTAAAATATGTAGACCTAACATAATGAGCCCCTATGTAAGCTCAATTAACCTCACATTCCTATATGTAGTGAACTGAATCTTCCTCATACTGAACTTATAGGGAACTAACTTTATCTACTTGAATTTATACTTCTCTGAACCATGTGTACTATCATTAACTAGGTTTTCCCAAGTGTTACTTCTAGTGACTTATCTTCTGGAGATCAAACAATTGTTCCAGAAAAACATTCTCACACCAAAACAAAAAAGTTTCCTATCATTTTATGGTTTACATACCTATATGAATGTGAGGATAATATAAACAATTTAATTGGAACAAATATACAATAATTCATGATCGGAGACTTTTTCACCCAACAAACTCTCCTCAGTGGAATAAAATTGATAACAAGTATTGTGAATTTGAAGATCCTTTAAGAAACCTATGTTTTCACTATCTATATATAGAATGAATCCTTTTGGTATATAAAGTATCACTCATAGTACTGGCTAGTTATGTTGGTAAATTATAACTTTCAACTCTGGTTATGAATGAATCCAAAATACATTATGTTTCCTAGACTTATATAATGAAAATGATTAATGATATTGATGTTTATTTAGATTCATTGATCAATGATTTGAAAATAATGTGGTATTCATGAGTTACATTCTATGATTCTTATAAAAATAATAATTTCATGATGATAGCCATAATGTATTGATGATAAATGACTTTACATCATATAGAATGTTTCCAGAATATAGCATTAAAGGAATTAAAGTGTATCCCATTTGTTAAGGAGGTATACACTCGGTTAGTTTAAAACATTCCTTGAAGACTGTGTTTCTAGGGCATCATGAATTTTTACCCGGACAACAAAAATAATGATCCTGAAAAACACCATTTGATGGGAATTAAAAATATTGCACAACACTGTCACAAAAAAATGTATTCAATAGTTTGTGAAGGAAAAGTATATTGTCACCATTTTTTGTAAACCTTTTTAAAAAAAACTTATGGAAGCTGTCTGAAAATAGAGATCAATTATTTTGGGATCATTATACTATAATTATTTGTATGTCAAACATTTTATTAATGTCCTACACATAACAAAATGTATGTGATTGTGTTATTGGAACAATACTAAATGAAAAAAATAAATGACGACATTAAGGCTTGGTTGGAAATGAATAACATAGGGATAAAAAACGAGTTGGTTCTACAAAAGATTGAAAGTCATATGTTTCTTAATATAAAATAATATGCTCTTTCTAATAGAGAAATAATATTTTTTCAATTTCTTTAATGTTGTAAATGTTCCATATAGTTATTTGTAAACTTTATTGAATATCATTTCAATGTTTAATTTGAAGTTAAATGTCCAAAAATCACCCGGATTTCATGTTTTGATGAAATATTTAATTTATGTAGCTTTACATTACATTA
Organism: Viscum album; assembly: GCA_963277665.1. Taxonomy (NCBI): domain Eukaryota; kingdom Viridiplantae; phylum Streptophyta; class Magnoliopsida; order Santalales; family Viscaceae; genus Viscum; species Viscum album. The sequence continues at coordinate 836,501,825 of OY728139.1, read as the reverse complement.
TACCTAAACATTTTTGACACACATTAATAGTATTTTATGTCCAAGATCCCACAAACTAAAATTGTTCAATTGATCTATTTCCAACTAAATCAACTTCATTGTCAAATAAATATTCCATTTAGGATGATCCTTTCATTAAGAAATTATAATAATTTTTTGGTGTTCCCTTTGTAGATGCTATCTTATATATTAGAGGAGACCACAAAGAGGGGATTTGGATCATTGATATAGATAGAAAATTACTCCAACCTATAAATTTAAAAAGTTACTTCAATGAAAATTTTTATTTTTTTGATATAAAATGTATTTCATCATAATATTATATGTTCACTACTACATTTACATAATCTAAATTAAATGTTTAAAAACTTATATAGATAATTTATTCTCCACATGTTGATGATAACAATATTGTGTAATAATATATTGATAATTTTGAAATAAGAAAAATGTTAGAAAGTGAAAAACATATCATTCAAAATAGATAGGTTCATCATATTGTTAGGGTGAGAATCAAAGGCCTAAGATTTGGGGTTGGGTGGAATGCATGTAACCAATCCATTGATCCTAATAATTTTTTGTTTCATTAGTTAAATTGGGATCACTACTCAAATGAATGTATTACTGATGTAGACACATGTAATAGTGTTGTTTCTTCATTGAAGATAATAATTTGGGAAGACATTAGGGTATTATTATGATATATTTTTTCTATTTTACCGAAAAATAAAAAAATGAAACTTTGATATACTCTTTATTGTCCATTTCATATAAACTTTATAGTAGATGATTGGTGAATGCAATTCATATTAATGGTTTCTAGAGATTCTTGTGGATACTTTCCAACACTTATTATGAAGAATCATCTCTTGGATGTTGAGGGGAAAGAAAAACCCTACCCACTGGTTATATTTTTAAAAATGATAAACCAAGAAACATATAATTATATCATTATCCATCATGAGGATGAATCTTTTTTGGTACATTATAATTTTTAATATTATATCTGACCTTACTTATATCAATCACTGTGATTCAAAAATGTTAATTTAATAAATAATAAATGATATCTGAAAATAAGCAGCGTTCATCAAAACCAATATACCCCTATCATAAAGAACAGATGTGTATGAACAACTTGAAAAAATGGGTTTTATTTTAAATCCATAGTAAAAATTTTATGTCATATGAAACAATAACATAAATATTTTTCTTTATATATATATATATATTGAAGAATCTGATTCTTAATCCACTTCTATTCCATCAGATGTGGTATAGAATTAGGCTCATGTAAATAAAAAAGGTAATATCTTAGATGAAAAAACAAAAATAATTATGGGAATATTGTGTAAGTATAACATAATTTAATTTTTTTCTACTTTAAATTCGTGTTATTTAACAATGGATACTCATATTTATATATTTTTATCCATTTTAGACATAAGTATCATCATTGGATGCACCTGATGGACGATTCCATTCCATGGCATTAAAGTGGCTAGAAAAATATGCTCGGTTCATAGGTGTAGGTTTTCAAGTTTCACATTGAGTTTATTTTGATAATGAAAATAAAAAAAGAGATAGAGATCAGGGAATAAAACACATGCATTCATAAAGAGAATATATAATAGAAATAGTCACTTGGAGGTCTTCGAAATGATAAAATTGATGAAACAATACTCTAGAAACCATTACATAAAGAGCCAAAACCCCTATATTTGAGGCTATCCATTCCTCTCAAAATCCTTCCTTACTTGAGGTAATCAAAATTTTCATAATAGTTTTTACTAAATGTGAATCAAACAAAAAGTGTTACCTTTATTGTATCAAACTTTTAATAGGTGAAATTGATTGGGATTTATATATATCATCACACACACATATTATTTCTACAAGGGGTAAATTGTATAATAAATAGGTATATATTTTATAAAATAAACAACTTCCAAAATAATACAAGATTTTAGAGATTCATGTATCTCATGAGATGAGCACTAAGATACTTGTTCCACTTAAAATTAAGTCAGTTGACCATATTTCCCTACCTTTTAATGAAATAAAAAATTGAAAATGTCTAAATTGACAAACTAGATCTTATCCAAGAGGATCCCCAAATAAGAAGTGATATTATGGATATTTTTAACCAAAGAGAAAGAGAGATAAAATTTGATTCCAATATAACCTTACACAAATCCTGATCCCTCACAAACCCGAGGCCAACATAGAACACAATTGCTTCAAAAATATATAAACACCAATTAGTAATAAGAGCATATTTCATAGAATCCAGGTCCACCTTAGAGGAGTCCTGACCTCCTACACCCACTCAAACCTAATAATCTTCAAATACAATGGCATCCACATTCACCTTATAATATTTATTGTTGGAAAAGACCATGTCACACCTTTCTACATTACTTGGTCACAAAACCTTCCATCCTACAATTGTTCTAATTATAAATAAGATCATATGACCATTGTAACAAATATTTATTAGGGATTTAATTATTATTAAAAAAGAATTCATTTAACATAATTTTGAAAAACCAAGAAGTAGTATATAATTATCTGTGTCCTAATGAATCAAAATCCCCAAATCATCTCGAGAGGTCATAAAAAGTTGAAGAAACCTCATCCATCACCATAGAAATCACCTTACACTATTTTTTAGAAATAAACATAATGAATGGGAACTAAAAGTTATTATGAAATTTTTTCTCTAGGAGGAACTCACAAAATGAGAACATAGGATCCATGATAAAATGATCAACAAAAACAAATTTAATTGAAAGCACATAAATACCAAAATTCCACATAAAATATTGAACCTTTGGTAATAAGTAGGTAGACCAAAACCTCACCCAAACTAAATCATATCCATGGGAATCGTCCACATTTCTGATCAATATCCTGTCTTTACTGTGTACTCTCCATGCTCGGAGAAGCTCAAAAAGAGTCTCTCAAGAAATATATATCGATAAAAATGGATCTTCAAGAATATAATTTTATTTTTCTTATTAAATAATAGATTAAGTTTGTCGAAATTTGATCCTAAAACCCCATCCTTTATAATATCATTAACAACCACATTATCCCTTCCTACAGGGATGATTTTTGAAATAAATCAATGATCAGCACCCCAAAGGCAAGTATTTGTCTAGATATTAATAGTCTGTATCTTATTGATGTTTCAATAGATACCCTCTAATACAAGGACCTTGGATTCACAAATTCTGTATCACAGAATACATGGTTGTTTACCAAGATGATCTTGAAACAAAAAACAAAATTGGGGAAATATTTTACACTCTAGGACAAATAAAATAAGGAACAAGGATAAATTAAAATACACCCACACTAATTAGCAAGAAGATAATTGTTAAAAGAACCGATATAATGGAACACCAAACCCCCCTATTTCTTGGTTTGAAATAATATTTCCCATGAAACCATGTGTATCTTTTTTTGACATCCACATAACCCCACCAGATGTATGATAACATGGAATGAATCTGATTGATAATATTGTTCATGTATTTCAAGAGTTTCATAAAAAATTATGGGATATATTGCACCACTAATTTGATTAGGATAGTCTTCATATCCGCTGAACTACCATTCCCCCTATAACCATTAATCCATATCCAAGACTTACACATGATAGATGGAAATATATTTTTAGATATACCAATAACAGTCAGAATACATAGACACTTATTATTATTAAGAATCATATTAATATGAAATAGATCACATAACTCATACCTCAGCTCTTAGAGAACCCATTTACTGAAATAGACTTCTGATTTTGATATTTAAATCATTTGGCCTGACACATCATAGTAAGATAGAATAATATGATATATGTGATAAAACTCCTCACAAGTATCCCTAAAAAGATGAAAAAAATCATATAAAAAAAGTTGGTAAATATTAGGTCCATTCATACTCACCATAAAACCATAAATATTTCCTTGCATCATTGTGTTTGATATCATCTTAGATAAAGCATTAAAAATGATAATAAATTTGTTAGATGAGATGGGATACCCTTTTCATAATCCCCTATAAAGGAAAATAGGATCAATAATCTCACTATTAATATTATTATTGTATGTGAACATTGAAACATATTTCATGATGTTTGGACTGAAATCTTATCGAAACCCATATTTAGACAGAAAATGATTGAGGAAATCCCATTCCACCATGTCATATGAATTCTTCATGTCAAGCATCAAAGAAATGAATATTTTCATAGCCAATAATATCATGTTAATTGAGTTGAAAATAACATAATCCACAATATAATTATATATGATTAAACACTGAGTCACAAAATCACTTTGAGAGTTATAGTTAAAGGATTATAAAATAAACCTTAATCAATTAGAAAAATATTTCTAAACAAATTTATTAGTAAAATAAAAGATGCTAATGGGATGAAAATATTCCACCAAGAAAGGACCTACAAGTTTAGGAACCAAATCTACAATAGTTTCATTATGTCATCCAAGTTCTATTATACCCATATAAAACCACATAACAAGATTTAAAACCTTAAACTAACCAAATAATTTTTTTTATTAAAAATCACATAGATTCCATCCAACCTAGTAGAATTTAAAGAATTCATGCATTTAAGAGCATAAATAACCTACATCTCATGAATATCACTATGTAATTTAGCATTCATATCCGAGGAAATAACTAGAAAAAGAAATTTATCCATGTCTTATGGGAAAATAATATATTATTATTTAAACAAGGAGATATAAAAATCCAACACCATCTTTAAAAAAACTTCCCTATACCCAACACAACAACCTTTAGATTATTTAAACTTTGAATAAAAATTTTCTTCTTCCAAAAATTATCATTACTTTGAACTAAATATTCTAGATACTGCTTGAGTATCCACATTATATTAGTTAAAAAACTAGATGAAAAACTTCTATAAGTCCTTCCTAGCTCTTTAAAATGCCTATTATAGGGTAGTGAAAATTTAACAATTATATTTACTAGCACAACGTAGTGGTAGACCAAGGTCATAACACTTGAGAAGATTTGCAGGGGATTACACACTATTCCTAATTCACTTATTATATATTTTTTCAAAGTAAATGACTTTTTTGATTATGTAAAGAAAAAATAAAACTAAGCATGACAATATAATGAAAACACAGTGAAAAGAGGTCAGAAAAAAAGGAAATTATCTCAAGAGAGTATCTAAGAGTGAATATTAATTGTCTTGTTTTATATTAACTTAATGAAAACAATCTATCAAATGTGAAAACCTATTTTCCTACCCTGATTATTAATATAAAGTGTACACACTGATTTCAAGTACACCACACACCCACCACCTTAATCGAGGTAGAATGGTTGTAGAAAAAGAATCCAACCCTTAGATAACTGCAATGAGGATTGAACTCACCACTGATAACACTCAAATTAACCTATAGCAAACATTGATCATATAATTGGTTTCAAAAACAAAATTACACCCTTGATATATTCCATATATCAGTTAATCATCAACATGTATATAAGATATCATGGTGGAGAGAGAGAGAGAGAAAGTGATAAAATTAAAGAAAAAATTAATTAAAACATGAATATGAAGTTACATGAAAAAGATAAGGAAGACTATATTATAAATTAAACTAAAATAGAAAAATAATCATGGTTCCTATTAGAGTCTTCCCTCTTTCACATTAGCTTCTCCCTTTATTTATAGGTAGAGTAAATATTTCGTGGTCTGTCCTTCGAATAATAAAGTCTCTTCTTCAAACCCTCAAATTTTTATCTCTTTGATTTGTTTAATGCCTCCTTTTTAAAATCATCAAATTTATACATGTTTTGAATACATATTAAATATTTTATAACCTCCCCAGGAATATATATAATTCCACATGTGTATGAGAGTGGAATATTTTACCCACATTTTTATTTTAAATCCCACAAAGCACCATAGTAACACTTCTTTTGGTCTTTTTCCCATCCATTTTAAACTCAAATTTATATTAGAAGCCATATGATCTCAAAAAACAAGCGTATCCAATCCCATTTCCATCTAATCTCATTCGTCGCACATATAAGGGATGAACATGCTCATCATCATGCCCAAATAGTGGGTGTTTTGTATTTTATTACAACATGTTGGCCGCAACCAAGAATTAGTTGGGAGTAGTAGTATTTTTGAAGTTGTTTTCCTTTGTCCATTCCATTCACCATAGATTACTACACTTCTAGATCATTATTTCAAATAAGAGAAGTCCTTGTGCCCTATGGGGTCACTTTCTATAGGGGTTTCTGAGGATGTTTCCATCACCATTTCATGAAGGGATTTATTCTACTTATTTCTATTCCACGATGGTTGTTTAAGATTCCAGTGACGTTCCACGGTGATCCTAAGCCTCAAAAGTGGATCTTAAGATTAAACATGGGTTTTTGTAGTAGTGGAAATGAATTTTTTAGTGTATTTAATGGTGATGACATGAACCTGATAAAATTTGGACTAATGAAAGCAGATGATTGAAGAACCTCAATGGTGGTGGTTGAAAAGTGATAGAAGTAGGAAAATGGTAGTAGACAATGGTATCAGAGGTAGTTCCCACAGTTTCATGGAACTATTAATGTGAGAAGACAATAGGAAGATTATAGTGTTCAATTGAATTATGCCAATGGTGGCGGAGGCATGCCGATGGTAGTGGTTAGAGGTGAAAATAAAAATAATATGATATATTAGTGGGTGATGGTAACATGATGACAATGGTGGTAGTAGGCCAATGATAATAGTATAATGAGAAGATAGAAGGTGATAGTAATATGTGACAGAATCACTCAAATGTTAGTAGAGGCAGGTTGATAGTAGTGGGGCCTGCCTATCCCTGTTTCTTCATAGAAAAACATTCCAGCTTACAAAAATCATTCATTTTGTTTTCAGTACATGAGATCTATGTGAACTATATGATCGAATTATATGGTCATAACTAGACTATTTCATTCATTATAATTAGTTAGCCTTCATAGTGTCTGAATAATTCTACTCCACCATTCCATGGCATGAATTCTTCTTCAAAGAGGCTGTATTAAGATCCAATGGTGATCCATTGTTATTAAATCCCTTCACAGTGGCATTTTCTTGAGTTGGAGATCTCAAATTAGTGAAAATGGAGTTTTTTTGGAGAGATCATGATGTCTTGCACTGTGTTTTGGTGATGTCAGTGGTAACATGCATTAGTGGGGAAATATTTGATCCTAGGAACCCTGAAATTGAGTAGAGTGATGTTGTTTTTGTAAATTATGAACATTTACCACATGAGTTTCCAACCCGCATTGTATATGTGCCCAAGAAACCAATCCTTAATAATATAATATGATCATATATTGTCTCATTGTAGATGTATTGTGACTATAGGATCTTTACCGCCATAGTGAACCACCCTGAACTGATGACACTCTACTCCTACTACCACACTGATCTTCCTCTTGCGCAATGTTGTTCCTTCCTGCACACATAAGGTGCTACCTATGCCACACTTAGGCTATCCCCCCTACTCTGGCTTGGTCAGCTTTCCCTAGGGATAGATAAGTGACTTTTTTAGGGGTTTGAGACTGGACAATTTTTGGCTATTTTTAATTAAAAAATATAAACACATAATCAAAACAACACAAATATGATCATTAACATTTTATTAACAAAAAATGTTCTTAAAAAAATATATTAATTTTATTTTTCAAAAAATTTCATTTAAAATAAAAATTTCCATAAAATGAATATTCAATTAGTATATAGATATTAAAAATTGAAAAGCAATATATTTGTTCAAAAAATTTCATGTAAAAATTATGTAAATTAAATAAACCCACCCTTGAACTCATTATTTTCCAAAAAAATGGAATCTCAATATATAATTTTATATTCACCCATGATACTAATATTTAAATTTTAAAGTAATAAAATCAAAAAAATTTCAATAGGGAGGTCAATTTTTTGAAATTTTATTAAAAGGCTAATTCAACTTCACACTTTTTAATGAAACAAAGTCAATAATATATTTTAGTTTTTCAAATTTGAAATTGGTGGATCATTTCCTCCCATCCAGTCCAGATATTTAATTTATTATTATCAAATATGCCAAATTGTGACTGAACTCAAAATGATTTTTTCTCTCATCACTAAAGGTAAAAATTCATGTAGAGTTATTCTCACACCTAGAATTCATGGCCCTTTATATAATATTTTAGTGGACCTAAATTACCCACTTTGTAAATACAAAGATCAAAAATAATCCTGAGGACTTAAAATCATGTTCCTATGACTTTGAGGCTCATGGTTAGTAGGTATTGATGTTAAAACAATATAAGTCACAAAAAAGATCTTAAATATAAGGTACAATGCATGATATTAAAAATTAAAGGCTCTATGAAATTCTTCCTTCTTAAAGTGACTACACCCACTTCACAAGATGAAATAAAGTTCATGAAACAATGTAAGATCAAAAAACAATGCACTCTTAATTAAATTTTCTATACCTTTTCACTTTTTTATTTCTTTTTTAAACTAATTAATTAGATTTTTTTACTTCTTAAAATGTTATTCTTGAAATGAATCTCACATACACCACCAAACCCCATATGAAAAAATCATTGGTGTGATAATGTTTTGTATTCTCCTAAGTTACAAATCATTCCCTTTATTTACTCTATCCTTTACTTTCATTTTTAAGAGGGGTATTAATGAAATATAGTAAATAACTGAAAATAAACTTTTCATAATACCCAAATTAGAATCAACACACTTATTTATTTAATTATAATGTATCCCTTCCACTATTACTTCCCTAATCCCCATACTTCAACATTAATATATCAAGAAAATACAAAGACCAAGGTAATAATGGATATAATTGGATTGAAATATGGCTCATTACTAGGAAGTTAATTCATGAATTATATGAGCTAAGAAATTTTAATATGAAAGGAGGTCTCAAGGATAAGGGTTTAAGAATAAAAATTCTACAATCATATTAAATGTGACTTTGTATAATCATATCTTTGAAAAGATACAATACAAGTTATAACAGGTGGAATACCATAAGTTCTATCAATAAATATAATCAAGATTTAAATGGACACTATTAGGTTAGGAAATCCTCTCAGAAATGGATTATAAAATTTGAGACAATTAGCAAGGGAATGAAATAACAATAGAAAATAAATCGACATGAATTGTAGAGATTCAATGTATAAAAATGGCAGGGAAACCAATCCCCTCAAATCATTGTTCCTTAAGCTAACATATTATTCTTAACTCTAACTATTAAATTATACATATTAATCATTCAATATCATTATCATTAAAAATTATAAAATGAAATCATGTGATTATTAATCAATATCTTATGTCTCTTTGATTACTCATGTAAATAAAAATCTATGTTTGGGTATGATATTTTTCATTAAAGATCAAATTATATTTTGAAGAAAATGAAGGAATCCAAAAATAATGAATTTAGAAGTCAAATCCCATTTATATATGAATATATTTCTCTCTTTTTAGAGATACTTGTTTGAATACCTTATTGCATCATCAATATGGACACGAATAAGAATACTACTCAAGAAAGTTTAATGACCATGTAATTAAATATAAAAAGACTGGTTAATTGTAAACTAAATCATAATATATTACTAAACTAATTCCTATAAAATAAATGAAAAAATATAGATATTTGTTTAATCCCCCATTGGGACACTGCGTTGTTAATTCCCTAAGAAAGGAAATACTAGTTGTTATCCATAGTATGATGGGGGGTGGAGTTTCTTTGATTTGAACCATCAAAACCTCTTCCTTTAAGCTTAAATATATTCCTTTTGTACAGGGGAATTCATGGATAGAGTACATTAAACCCTCCCCCTTATCAATGATATAAAACTTTTGTGGTGGGGGTTAGATAAACAATGAATCCTCCTTATTTTTTGTTTGCATATAGAAAACCTCTTACTCATTATCTAGTGCTTTCTCCTGGTATGCTGTTTACATAGAACAATTAAATGGAAAGTTAGAGTTTAATTATTATTGAAAAAAAATTAAAACATGAAGAATAGATATCAAAATATCCCCTTTAAATGTAGGAAACATGTGTCTTGATTTCCTTTGGAAAATCCACTTTGATCTCCTCATGTACTCTCTCCAAAATATTTTGAACAAGTTTGGGGAGATTCTTATGCTCTTTATAAAGTGAATCTTCGTTTTGATCATCTTCAACCAAGGGGAAAATGATTTGGATGATTTTAAAAATCCAAAATAATGATAGGTGATATTTAATTCAGTTTCAATAATATTAGATGATAATAAGGTCAAGATAAGATTATATCACTATGTTGGTTAATATTTAATCACTTCTTCATTGGAAGACCTCTTTTGGAGTTGAGTGGTATTCTATGGAAGTAGGTAGTCAGGACTATCCAATATTTTTTCAACTCCACCACCTAGGTGGCTTCTTCTTCTTCCAAATCTATAGAGAGAAATATTGGTGTTGATTATTCTTCTTTAAATTTTGTGGGATCATATTTCTTTTCAAAACTTTCATATTCATACCAAAATTAATACAAAACATGTTGATATCTTATATGTACATCATAAGGAAAACATCCTTCATTAATATCTTCTATAAATGGTTTAGAGAGATGGGATGGATCCTCATGTATTTCCTTTCTAGCCTCCTCAGGTTCTTGATTTAAAAAATGAGTTGGGTTAGTTATTCCACCATTGGTTCAGATTCTTGCTTCGGTAGTGGGACTTGAGATGTAAGGAGATATTAATTTAACTATTCCATTTTTTCTTCAAGGTTTTGTATACCTTCTATATGTATTTATACATGATATTCTGCATCTTTTAGAATAATGTTTTTATGGTTATTGCACTTATGAGTAATAAATATAGGTATAATAATCATCGTATAAATACATGATAGAAAAATATTATACATTATATATATTTTTATGAAAAAATGATATATATTTACTAAAAGTGAACAAAATAGTGATAGAAAGACCACTTGGATCCCCAAAAACTATACAAAGTTTTTACATGCCAATTATAGGGTGGTGAAAATGATACAATTATATTTTCTAATGTATCCAAGCAGTTGAACGAGGTCATCTCACTTGAGTAGCTTTGTAGTGGACCACATACTATTACAAATTCACTTATTTTTTTGTATTGTCTTATATTATAAAATAAATAAAATTTTATTATTATGGAATGAAAAACTAAAACTAAATATCAAAATTCAATGAAAATAGAATGAATACAGTTAAAGAAGAGGGAAAATTCTCTTGAGAGAGTCATCCAGAAGGAATCTTTATTGTGTTATTTTATATTAACTTAATTAATAGACTCCATCATATCTGTGGACATATGTTTCTTCATTAGTTGTGAATATATAGTGTACTCAATAGTCACCAAGTTCACCACACATCAACCTCCTTTATCGAGGGACAATGGATGTAGAAAAAAGAAATAAACCCTTAGATAAACTCAATGAGAATTAAACTCTTTGATGACCATACTGATATTAACATAGACCTAATACTGAACATAGACATGGGATCAAACACTGTTACTCCCCTGAGATATTCCTCAAGCTAGTTACTCATCACCATGAGCACAAGAGATCAATATGAAGAGAGAGAAGGTGAGAGAGATAATATAAGAAAACTTTAATTAAAATACAAATATCATGTTACATGAAAAACAAAACCTAGTTTACATCATAAAAGAGACTAAAATATCACCCTCCTCTGAGTTCATTATTGAGCCTTACCTCTTTCACAATAACATGAACCTCTATTTATAGGAAATGTAAACCTTCCATCTTCTGGAATTTGAATCTCAAATATTCTTATTCAAATTTTACAATTTATTTCTCCTTGATTTGATCATAATCTTCTCATTTTTCAAATATTCAAATTTTATCCATGTTTTGAATCTATCTTAAAAATTTTAGCACAACCCCAAGAATATATTTAATACCACATCTGTAGGAGAGTGAAATACTAAACATATTTTTAAACCCACACCAGGCCATAATCTCAATTATTTGGTTGCTTTCCCAGTAGATTTGAACTCATATTTATACTAGTGATTATGAGATATCAAACCAGAGTTATAGTTGACTCTGTTTCCCTGTCAAATCCATCATTGTGCATGTAGGGCTTTACCACACTCATCAGTATGCCCAAACCGTGGGAAACTTTAATTATTTTCTCACATATTGGCCACACCTAAAAATCAATATGGTGTTGCATTATTTTTGAAGTTTTTTTTCCTTTGACCACTCAATTAACTACAACATACTACCCATTTCTATAATCATTTAGAATTTTATAGTCCTTATGCTCCTCATGTTTTCTTTCTACAAGCATTACTGAGTCTATTTCCAACACCATTATATGATGGTGTTCATTATATTAATTTTTTATTCAAAGGTGGTCTTATGAGCTTCCAATGAAGTTACAAGAAGATTCCATGCCTCAGTAGTGTCTCTTAATCTTAAGATAAGGCTCTCACAATGGTATAAATTGAGTTCTCTAGTGGCTTTCATTGTGGTGGAATGAACATGATGGAAGCCTATGATAAAAGAAACTGAACGATGGAGGTAAAAAAGTGTAATAAATAGGAAAATTGTATCATCCAACAATAGTGGAGATATGGATAACATAATCATGGAATCAGTAGTAGGATATGATAGAAGGATGACGATAGAGGGAAATATAAGTAGTCTAATGAAAGTGGAGGAAGAATGATAATAGTGGGAGAAGATTTTTATAGTGGTATAAGGAGATGGTAGAGGGTCATAGAAATATGATGATGATGGTAGTAGTAGGTCAATATTAGTAGTTTAAGGTAGTTAAAGCACTCCAATAGTAGCAAAGGCAGGCCAAAGGTAGTAAGAATTACCTGTACCTTTTTCTTCACAGAGCATCATTCAAGCATTCAAAAATCATTCATGGTGTTTTCTATCCATGTGAGTCCTTGTGATCTATATATGAGATAATTATAAAGGAAAAGATATAATATTTCCTTTATTATCGTAATCCAACTTTCACATTGGCTGGTATGAGATCTTCCCCATTCAATGGCCTTCCATTATCTCAAAGAGGTCATATTAATCTCTAGTGTTGATCCATGATTCTTTCAACCCTTAATAGAGGAATTTTTCTCAAGCTCAACTTCTCATTGTAGTGAAAATCGTGTTTTTTTATGATATATCTGTGACTTTATTGGTGGGCCAATGATGTTGAGGATGGTGGTTGGGAGTGTGGAAATGTTTGAGTGGGGTAATCACACAACTGAGAAGAGTGAAATCTTTTTTTAAATGATTAAAAGCTAGCACATGAGTTTTGATCTGACATAATATATACACCTGGGCATATATTGCTTCATAATTGATTATGATTCTTCATTGGATCATTAAATTTAGGTGGGGACTAGTGGATCCATACCACTTCCATTCCCCACCCTAAATCAGTGAGACTCTCCTTCCACCATAGTGTGAATCTTCCACTCATGCACTAGTGTGCTTTCTTGAACACGCTATGAAATACCTATGTCAGACCCTTGATGATCCTCCTCCTATAGTGTGTTCATATTACCTTAGGTCCAGTTAAGTTAATTTCTTTGGGGGTTTCGGGATAGACAATTGTTGGCCATTTCCTACCCAAAAAATGTTAAACATGTAGTAAAAATTACTCAAATTTCAACATAAACTTTTTATTAACTATAAATATTACTAAACACATACATTTATTTTATTTTTCATTAAATTTAAATTATAATATAAATTCAAACAAAATGAATATTAATTTAATATATAGGCATTAAAAATTATAATTCAATACATTTTATTAAATATTTTTATTGTAAAAATTCTGGGCATCACCTTTCGTCAATATTTCAAACATCATAGTTAAAATCTCAATGTATATTATCCCCCATGAATGTAAATCAGAATCTACATATTTTATTTTATTTAACATGCACAATTCCGCTTTTATACATGTCATTTTAATAATCCTCTCATAATTAACTTCCATTAATGTTGTTATTCCAAATTAAAAACATCTACACATTGGATGAAAAAATTGACACTACTAAAAGAAACCAACATTTTATTATGGTCAAAGGTAATGGGTGGAAAGTGCACAATTTAAATGAATAGAAATATTACACCCACTCAGAAGAATCTAAGAACCTATCAAGATATTCCAAAATACAAGATTCATGTGTCTTACCTCTAGACCATATAAAAGGGACACCTTCATAACCCAAATTGACCAAGGAAGTATCACTTAATTCATTCCAAGAATCCAATACTAAATTCACATTCCTCATGACCTGATCAATACATTAAATTTCAAAAATAATTTCATTAACATACCCTCCAATAAATATAGGAAAAACTAAATCATTTCTAAGGCTCCTAAGAAGATTCTAAGCCTTAAACTTATCCACTCCAAAAGATAGATCACAAAAACTAATACAGAACCAGGCCCCGAGGTCATCCTACTTGATAAATACAATAACTTGGTTTTAGGGGAAGTGAAAAATTGTAACATCCACACAATCCTTATATAATTTTCCAAGGATACCAACCTGAATAAACCTATCAATTAATTAACCATTTTATAAACTCAAGTGTGAGTTGATAGATGTGGTTTCCTTGCTTATGGACAAGGTTTTAGATAAAATAACCATATATTGGTAGTGTTTCAAACTCAAATGATAGATTATATGAATTGATTAAAGGTGACCAAGTGCACATTAATTATAACCTAAGGGGTTTATTAATCCCTATGGATTCTTTACCAGAAGAGTCCACCTAACTTTGTTAAACCGATTACAAATAGTGAAAAAACCTCTGATGTTGATGTGATTATCCAAAATAGAAGGATCCAATTTATAATACAAAATTTCCAATTCACATGATGCATGCACCCAATTAATACCAAGAATAAGTAGATAAGAAATATAATAGGGAGTAGATACCTCAGATATTTGGTGAAATCATTCTAATTAAATTGACCAAACTGATGCATATGTAGATGTCCAATAAATCTGTTTCAATCCAATGAATCCAATACAATCCCATCAATAAAATGAAATATGATACAATTCGTATGAAATATGATTAAACCAAGAAACAAAATTCAGATAAAAAACTAATGTAAATGTTAAATAAAGAAGCCAAAATGTAAAAATAAATAGATGATAAATCGATATTGGAAGTAATTTATTACAGACAGTTAACTGATGCAGATGTTAAATGATGAAAATTCAAACATAAATCAATATTGATATAGAGGTGATCATTCTAAAACAATCCAATGAAATATGGTCAATATGATGTATATGAGATCAAGAAAATAAATTTGATGCAGGTCAGATCAAATTACTGAGATCAATATGACATAATCAAATCAAATCTATTGCAATCCAATCAAATCCGATACTGAAAAAGTGGAGACTAGGAATATGCAATCCTTTATCAATATAGATGAGATGGGATAATTCAAAAGAATATGATATAAGATTATAACAATGTGATCCAATTCCAACAAAACTTTTCTCAACTAGGAGAAACCCTATAAAGAATCTCCAAATAAGAGGAGAGAAAAAATCCTATGTAGAAGAGAATTCATAGAATGTCTATTTAAAATTATAAAGGTACAAGATGATAATGAGGTATTTCCTTTATAATTTACCTTTATATTATTTTTTTACAATTAATGAAAAAAATATCCAAACTCAGGAATTTTATTACAAATGGAGAAAAATATGGAGAAACAAAAGATAAATGAAATTTTCAAACATGAATGATTAGGATCCTCTATTGTGAATGTATAGTTGAGGTATGTTTTCATAATCTATTTTTAAAAAATTTGATTGAATTTTTTAATAACATCTAAATATTATTCATATTTTTATAAGAATATATATATATATATATATATATCACTACTATGTAATGGAAAAAACCATATGAATTAAAATTTGGAATCATTAGTCCTCATGTCACATCTATTAAAATAATTTCATTATATGAAAATGAAATTTCATTAAACATTTATGAATTGGATACTGTGTTTGAAAAGGAATTAATAAATGATATAATATTCTTAATACCTACAATACATGGGTAAAACTCTATAATTTAATTATATAAAATATTTTTTAAATATTTTCATAGCGTATTCAATTTTATTTTTTAGGAAGAATTGGATGATCCTTATAACCAATTTAGATACTCCAAATATTTATTTCTTGGATACAATGCATTGATATCCAATAAAACAACAAAAAATTATGTCTTTATCAATATGTAATACAATACATTCAATATTTGGAAAATAAAATTTAAATTATATGTTTTATAATATGTTTTAATGTAAATTTTGTTATGATAGGGAGATGTTTAACTATTATTAGAATCATGGTATGAGGAAAACCTATGTGAAAAAGAATCCTCTATATTTCTATAAATGTTATGTATTGAGGTATTTATAATAATATTTCACTATTAAAACATTTATCAAAATATATTACTTTTTTTCTCAATGTTTTTAAAGTGTAAAAAAAGGTAATGATGAGGATTGTGCATATTTTAATTTTAAAGTTATGATTGATATTTCATTCTATCAATAAACTAGCATCCCAAAAAATATATTTTGGATGATAATTACAATCTCATTTAAACTATTTATTATTATTATTTTTATATTTCTAGTACTACTAGTACAGTTTATTTTCTACATATTCAAAAGAGGAAGTAGATTTTTTTTAAATGAGTGGGTATATTACATGGTGTTAGAATGTTTGAAGACGTCATAGACATGTGATTTCCTATAATATATTTCATTTTTTAATTCATAGAGATCACATGGAGTTAGTTTATCAACTACTTATTTAGGAATATAATAATTGATTTAATTGTGAAATATCAGAAATCTAGATCAATTCAAATTATGGTTTGAAGCCTAATATCATATCCCCTTTAGAATCCCACATTATGAGTTGTTGTTTGACTATGGGGAGAAAAAAGGCCTCTATATAGAGTTTAGGGGTCCATCCTAAAGAAATAATTCCCCTTGAAACCTTCAAATTATGTTAACTCATGAAGTGTAATTCTGGAGGGGAAATGATTTTATCATTCAAGAAGGACCATAAAATCTATATGGACGCCTTTTTTACTCTTCATAGGCACAAAATGCTTGGAGAAAAATCAATTCTTGATGAAGGCTTTAGTAAGTAAGATACACTCAGGTACTATATAGTGCTCCCTCCAATGATATTTTTCTTATTTATTTTAATTTTTTATTTTCATTAGTGATGCAGTGTATTACCTTCTTGGTCCAATCCATTTTAATAATAAACTAGTGAGACAAGTTTTTTTTCTACCGATAAAATATAAAGATATTGAATTTACTATAATCGGTGATTTTGGAAAGAAACTATCACTTGTATACATTACTACATACTACCTTTGAGGAAATTTGAAACATTTTTCCTGCACCATATGTGAGTGTCCAAAACTATTGGAGTCTAGCCATTCACCTCAAATTGCTTTTTGGTTTAAAATTCTTGTTTTATAGTAAAAATTAATAAAACATGCCTGGATTGTCTTCATACTTCATAAAAACTATCCGTGATTCATTTTTGTTGTGTATAGATCAAATTGAAATTAATATGACACATAATGTGGTTTGAATGACTCAAATTATGAGATTTTTGTATAATATTAACATGTTTATTCATAACAAGTGTCACATAGTCAAAAATAAGTAAACACAGTTGGATTGGATTTTATTGATACTTTACCTGAATGGATTTATGGGATAATTGTTTTTAATTTTATGATAATAACCCTTTTAAGGGAAAAGGGGTAACCCTTACAAGGACCTTATGCATAAATATTACATGACCCATAGGTCTTAGATGAAATATCTAGACTATAACTACCTGAAACTTATCCTCCACAACTTATACATCATGAAGTTATCTATCCACTTTTACATGGTTCTACGGATAGGCTTCCTATGAATGCATAGGCTGGTCCTAACAAAAATTCCATACCATCTCTTTCTTCCAAATCAATTGGCTTCTACTCTAAATCCTCATCTAGATTCTGCTCCTTATAGAGTTTGTTTAGTCCATTAAGCACAATTTTAGGTGGTCCGAAAGCATTGAGGTGGTCCAAAGGCCTTGAGGTGACCCAAAATACTTACTGAACTAAAGGCCTTAGGTGGAAAAAAGGCCTTGAAGGACCCAAGGACCAAATCGGTTTCCCAAAATCCCAAATAGATCAATAGTTCTGACTGCTATAGTACTGAACAATATCTGCTACAGTATATACTATATTTCCAGCTATAGTTCCTCCTATAGTACTACTACAGTAACCCAGAATGTTTTTCTCTATCAGATTTGAACTCTAGTATCTTAGATTCACTTGCAAAGTCCTCACTAACCGGGAAAAGGCTCTTGTGATGATTAGATTGATACTTTAGTATAATGATCAAATGAACATTTTTTTAACTATAATAATTAACCACACATAAATCTAACTTACAATTTAGATGAATTGATTAACTGTGTGTGTTTTTAGTTTAAAAGTGATATTTTAGTCTAAAATGTGAGCCACATATTCAAATATATGAAAATATTATTCTATTGTCATTATAGTTTCTTGAAAATTTATAAAAATGATCCATAATAAATTTTTTCATATAAGAATCAACCTAACATCAATCCGACACATGGTGTGGCTGGTATGACTAAAAGTGCATGGTTTCATTTCAAAAATATATTTTAGTTCAAAACATGCATCACATACTCAAAATTTATAAAAAACTCAAATTTTACTGATATTTAAGGAAAAATATTTATAATTTATTTTTGATGTGTAGAAATTAATTACCCACGAATCCATCTTACAGTGTTATCAGTATGATTGAATGTGTGTGTTTTTTAAGTGACATTTTAGTTCAAAACATGTTTCACATACTCAAAACTATGAAAATATGCTCGGATTGGGTTAGTAATTTATATAAATTATTTACAACTCTTTTTGGATGTGTAAGAATCAACTACATTTTAATATGACACACGATGTGATCAATTTGACTAAAATTGTGTGTTTTGATGAAAAAATAAAATTTCTGAACAAAACAAGTGTCATATACGCAAAATAGAGAAACAATTCTCTAATTGTATTGATAATTTATAAAAATTATCAATAATTTATTTTTTATATCTAAGAATAAACTTTTCATCAATTCAACACAAATATCAGCTGATATGTCTAAAAGTTTGTATTTTCATTTATAAGTGACATTTTAGTTCAAAGCACATGCGATTGACTCAAAACTGATCAAATTCACTATTATTATATTGATACTTTAGTAAAATGATCATTGATTCATTTCTGATGTGCAGATATAAAAAATATGGAAATCCAACATAAGCTTTCTCGTATGTCTCGAAGTGCTCGTTTTCGATATAAAAGTAACATTTTAGCTCACATCATGCATCACATAGTTAAAATTGGGAAAACACACTTCAACATTCTAGATACTTTAAAAAAATTATCCCTAATTCATTTTGACATGTTTGAAGTAACCACTAGTTAATCTGAAAGACAATATGTCCAGTATGACGGAAAGTGTGTGTTTTCATTTAAAAAATGACATTGTAGTTCAAAACATGCACCATATATACTCAAAATAAAGAAAAGACACTTAAATTGTCATGATATTTTAGGAAAAAGTTCTATAATTAAATTTTTTATGTGTATTAATTAGGTGCATGTCAATATTACACATGGTGTGACCTGTATGACCAAAATTTCACGTTTCCATTTAAAAGTGACATTTTAGCCCAATATGCACATCACATAATCAAAACTGAAAAAACAAACTCTAATTGTCATGATACTTTAAAATAATAAATTATTTTTTAATGTTCACTTATAAGAAGTGACTTCATATCATTCCAATTATAATTTTATATAATATTATGTAACATTTAAAATATAAATCATTTTTATTTTTTTCACTATTAATAAAATAAACATTGTTTAGTATGGGAAAATGATTCTACTGTATGACGTTGGGTTTATTTTTATAGATGGTATTCTATGAGAATTTTCTTTGTTATTGGTTATAATTAAATTTTTTATAAATTAATTTTATATCAATATAATTGTCTTCTATTAATTTTTTATTACACTATTTTTATTAGGATAATTTTGTAATGTAAATTTTAATTGTATTTTTATGTTTAATTTAATATTTTTTAAATTTAATTTGTTTTTTTATATATTTTATCTAATTCAATAGAATGATGTAGACATAGTTTCTAGAATTATACAATTGTTAATAAGGTATTTTATCACATATTTAATGAACGATTATAAATCAACCCTCTATCAGTGATAATTACACAACTAATAAATTTACGCTTTATTAGTGTTGAAAGTTACATTGATAAAGGAATCCTTTATCAGTTATTTTTTTATCATTGATTAAGGAGTCCTTTATCAGTTATTTTTTAATGAAAATCATGTTCGGTAGTAGGACACGAGGCATAAAATGATCTAAAACCCTTCCTCCACCTTCACACCCACAAATTTTATTTTAGAATATTAATTATTACATACTTCCATCAACTCTGAACAAATTTTCCCAATATAAAACCTATATACAATGAAAAAGTTTATATTATTACTAAAAATTAGAAATCCAAGTGCAAAAATTGATAGAAAATAAATGCAGAATAAATAAAAATCATCAACCCCTTAGAAAGAAGTGGTGATATAGTCAAAACCAATAGAGATATAGAAACAAAAATAAATAAAAATAAGTAAAACAATATTCTCTAGAAAATACACCAAAATCTGGTAACTTAACCTTAAAACCCTAATTCCTATCTGGATACAATTTTCATATACCCCTCCATCATTATATTGAAAACACACAAACAAATAACATTTTATGAAATTACTCATGAGATAAATAAACACATTCACTTTCTAGACTAGAAGGTGTTGGATATTTTAAAGATAAAAAACTTCCCATACCATATTCTCTTGGAAGAATTATAAGATTAAACTATGCATTTTATAAATTCTATGTGCATATAAAACATAATTTTATCAACACTGTTAAAGAATCACATAATATTAAATCTATCTTTAGTAATATTATGTAATATTACAATTACACTTTTAGAAGTTACATAAGATTAATCTATGAATTTTTTCATTGCTAAAAGTAGTTCTGATAAAACATTAAATTATCAATTATAATAATTTTTTCAGTGATAAAATAACATTTTATCTTCACTTTTTAGTAAGAACTGATAAACACATAACATAATTTTTAAAAGAACCCTAACTATTCCACAGATCCACCATTTTATTAAATATCTTATAGAAGTCATACTCTACCTCCCCTGTATTATTTTTGCATGAATCCACATCCAAAATAGATATATCCATTTCCAAACCTAACGATCCCACATATCTTTTATATATGTAAAACATTTATGGTCTAGAGGAAGATATAATTGATATTGAATAAGATAGAATAAGAAACAGTCATATTGTTTATGGAACTAGTGTCTAGGTATCACGAGATATCATCTCAAACCTCCTCGTGATCTAGTTGTACGAAGGCCTTCACCTCGACCAACCAATGAGGGTTGCATCATGGAAATTGGGAATTTGGAGTGGAATATAATGATAATGGAGAATCATACAATATGATACATTCCCTTGACATATAAATCAAATACTCTTCATATTCATCTTACATTACATGGGACACTATGAGTTTTATCTTAATATTTAAATCTTTAGCCCAATGGTCTATTTTTCAATGATTTCTGCATTTTCTCCTTGAGATATCATGGTCACAGATGAATCCTAATCCATACATCCATTTTCATCCACCACCATCACCAATATTTCATCATGATGGTTTATGATTCTGTTTTTGGAATTGGTGTTATAGGATTAACCCCTCATTTTCTACTCCATTCATAAAACGCACTCCTAAAAAATGAATAGCTTCCCTTTGGTACCAATGGTGGGATCATTCTCAAAGTGGTCATTGGTTTATTTTTGTATACCTATTATTTTCTCCACCTATAGAATTTATAGGTTGAGTATGTATCAATTTAAATTGAAATTTTGTAGAACCCAATGGGGATGATGCATAA
Source organism: Viscum album (assembly GCA_963277665.1). Classification (NCBI taxonomy): domain Eukaryota; kingdom Viridiplantae; phylum Streptophyta; class Magnoliopsida; order Santalales; family Viscaceae; genus Viscum; species Viscum album. The sequence continues at coordinate 836,479,534 of OY728139.1, read as the reverse complement.
GTTATTATCAATGAACTTGTGCAAAGGCTGTAGATCACCACAGATTGCGATCTTGTTGACCAACCCAATGAGTTTCATTATGAATTCATACACAATTTTTTTATTGAGGAAATCATTGAATTCAAACTTCTGGTAGAGATCATAAACATTTTTTTACTAAAAATAAATTTTGATGTGCATGGTCTTGGTACTACCCACATATCTTTAGTTATCTCCATGATAGAATGTATGAAGATCATCTTTTATAGGACTCTATATTGGATGACCTATAATGCCATCCATTCTTCTAGAAGTTATGAACCACTAATGTAAAGTAAATACCAAATCCCACCAAACTAGATCATAACCATCAATATCTAGCCTTAGTTTTTAAAGTTCATCATTTCTAGGGTTGGATATGGTGTTGTTACCCTATTCTCTTTAACCACATGATGTTTCAAAAGATGACCACCACTACATTAACTATTTTTTTTGGGATGTGGAGATGATGTCCAAAAGCAAACGGGTGATGTGTTCTTAGACTGAAACATAATGTATCAATCAAAACCCACTATGATAGAAAATGTTAACAGTATATTCCAAACAAAACACATGAAATCCTAAGAATTACTAAAACATAATGGAAAGAGGAAGGACACATGAGTGATTTGTTTTCTAAAAAACTGGGAAATTTTTGTATTGGTGTTTCATTTATTTATATTAAAAAGAACAAAACATGAGAGCCATAGGAATTAGTGAAATTTCATTGAAGACTAATGGGTGGAACAAAGATTAGTTAAACCATGTTGTATTAACAATGAGAAAGAATAAAATATGTAATGGTGATGGTACTAAAATTATTGAATAGAGGATGTAATTCCTCTCACCACCCTATGATAGGTGATACTCCTTAATATTCTATCACATTACCTATATTTCATATAACTTCAGTACAATAAGTATATTGATAAGAATAGTAAATCTATTATATACCTGGTCTTCACGTATCTAAATACATAGCTCAATATATTAATTAACTCCATACATAAGGTCCCCCAATCCATATTTTATTAAATATCTACAAATATGTCACCCACTACCGAACACACATATAATATAAAATATGTATTCAAAACCTCACTGTGTTAGATCACCTCTTTTAGTCCACTCCTCCTCCTCCTCTTTCCTTCCTAGAAAAAAAAGCTACATCAATTTGTGATAACTTCTTTCTTCATATTCAGGACACACATCCCTTGGATAACTTCTATGCATTAGTCAATTAAATATCAGAAGAATTACTTCTCAAGGAGTAAACCATAGTCATATAAAATTCTTGTACCTTTAAAGGAGTGGTAAAAGAGAATTGACTAAGCATTGAAATCAAGCTATTAAAATTCCAAATTACAACTTCAGAAGAATCAACAAAAAAGTTCCACATAAGATTTCGTTTATTTTTATCTACATAAAAATTAAAAAATTAACATGAAAACATGAATGGTCCACTTCAAATCATCATTATTGACACAAAATATTACTCTAACCTACAAAAAATAATCCAAAGTTCAGAAAACCATATCTTTTATGGATGAATCATTTAAGAGAAAAGGAGGAGGCACTCCCAAGAAGGTCTTCATGAAATAATTTAATAAATAAACATTTTACATCAAAATGAGTAACTTTATTGATATCCATAATGAAAAAATTATTAACTGGGGTTTAATTAATTGAAAAATCCTTTACAATATCCAAAATGAAAAAAATTCATCCCCAATGACCCTAAGAATCGACTAAAATCTAAACCTTACTCTACCTTCATAACCCATGTCCCAGTTTAGATAAAAAATTATTCCCTATATATATCAACTAAAAAAATATTATCATAGTAGAAAACCTATATATAATAATAACAAAAGAATTATTATTATCAGAAAGAAGAAATATTGGTCCAAACACTATCAAATATTCAACACATAATCAAATAAAAATTCTTAAACCTTACAAAATAAGAGGCAATATACATTAAAACAACTGAGGGAATGAGTGAAATAGAAAAAAATAATAAATAGAAATGAGTGTGAAATCTACTCTAGATAACATACCAAAACTAGGTAACTTAAATTAAAACCCTAATTTATAGTTAGATATAGTTTTCACACCATAATCACCATAAGTATTGATGAAATAAAGAAATGATTTTTTTCGAAATTGTAACACCCCAAGCTTCTATGGTACACTTCTCTTTGAATAATGCAATAGCGTGTGTTGTACGCAACATCGAGTTCTAACACACCACAACCAATCAAACTAGCCTTTATGAATAGTAATACCCACTTTTTGAAATTTATAAATTTTATTTTTCAAAATGGACTTCATTTTTGGATTCTGAATATCAAAATTAGCTTGGGGTGAATTTTTGGTATTTTTCTTAAAAACTTCATTTTTTGATGAATAGTGAAACCACTAAGTGGTAGTTAAAAAACTGAATCTTTCATAAAAATTAATTTTACCGCTTCTGTGAGTGGAATTTAGAAAATCCGAGGGACACTGTTAATATCAAGGAGTAAAATGTGGTTCATTGAGATGAAAATAATTTTTGGTGAATAGTAACTTTTTACTTTTATTTAACACGGTTAAAAGTAAATAGGGTAATTAAAGGTGACAATGATATTAATATTATCCTAACACATGTCCTAATTCTATTTTACAAGTGTTTCTCGACCAAAAACAACCTTAGGAATAAAATATTATCATTTAGGTCCACTTGGATTAGATTAGGACATTTATTATTATTTAATTCAAAGAAGAGTTAAAAGAGTAAAAATCAATGGTTTATTTACTAAAACATTTTTAATATAGGGTTAAACATAAGGTAAATTTGAATGTAAATATTCATTAGAAAGATAAAAATCTTTCCTACATAATAATATTTTATTTATAAATTTTAGACATTAAATAATGTAATTTATTTATGACACAATGATGATGCTGTGATTACCATAATAGTGAAAAATTAAAATAATTGATATTATAAATACCCAAATAAATATAATTTGAGCCTTTTTATGAATTAAACTAATTTTATAGGTTTATATGACATGTTTGGAATTATTTAATTAACTTTTTTTGAAGTAATACTTCTGTTGTAATTTTTACAAAAATAAATTATTGAATAGTGTCAAAATTGACATAAAAGAGTTTTTAAAACAAATATTATATTATTAATTGATATTAAATTCTTAAAAATATAAGGTTTGTCCAATAGACTTATATCATGATATGTGTATCGTTAATGGACCACTTGGTTGTATCTTGGTGGTATATAGTTTGTTTGTTAACTATATAATATAAAAGTACAAAGTGACATGGTAAGTGTCAAACTAATTAACTAAGAGTTAAAAGTAAAAGATAAGGTTAATATAATGACCCAAACATGTCTAAATTATATTGGTTGAGTGGTTTGCGACCCATAACCACATTAACCTTTAAATAAACCACTTTTTAGCCATTAGAAACCGAATACGAATTTATTATAAAATAATATTTCCAGCTTTTCCAAAGGTTCCCCTCACCCCTCTTATAAAAGGGAACTCCCCCTTCTCATTAATTCACACCTTCAAAGCCATTTGGATCAGAACAACTCTACCCAAATACTCTCTCAAATTCCCTCAATTCATCCTAGAGGACTTCCATTAGTCATAAAGCCAACCTAAGGATCCCTTTTGATCAAATCAAAAGGAAGAACCCGAAGAAGAGGTAATAATTTCACCACCCCTTTTCAAGTTCCTTTCTTCTTCAACTTCTTCTTTATTTGTTATTCCCATTCTAAAACAATGAATATAGTATCTCCTATATACTTTAATATTATTATAAATATGGTACAACCATATTCATTATTCAATCCATCTTTTGAATGACATGTCACTATATGTGCGTACGTACGACTTGCCGTCTCCACGTCGTGGTGTAATTATTATTCAATATATTATTATCTGGATGGGTATAATAATGATTTTTAATTCATGTAAATAGTAAATATAACATGATAATGATTATTTATATATGATATAATGTCCAATTATTATATTATTTTAATATCAAAAGATTGATATTGTCCCTCGTGCGTACGTACGAACTACCTTCTCCACGAACGCCATGAGATTCATTCTCCATCGTATCCATTCAAGTATAATTATCATTTGATGATTTAAAAACAATGTTTAAGGACTTGATATCATTATGGATATGAATAATATATAATCTATCCCTAACAAACATGTCTTACATAACAAAACATATAGAAGAAAATGAGCAAGTTAACACCCGAAACGATAATAATATTAAGATATTATTAACAAAGCAATGTTAAAAGATCATATATGATATCATATTAATATATATTATTCTTGTATAATTTAATAACAATTATTTCACCATTATACAGGAGTTTAACCTACCCCAACCAAGTAAAAGTACAAGGTAAGGTTTTATTTTTCAATCTCTTCAGTATCTGAGGTTGTTTATACGTAATAATCTACTGGGACTTCTTTGTCATCCACATCCATGTTTCTTAAAAATATATTTCAAAACATTTTTTTACTATTTAATAGAATATGGGTTAAAGTAATTTATAACCTTGTTGAATTTTATAAGTGGTTTATAAAGGAATATTTTTGTCGTTTTCCAAACAAGGTCCTTTTTTACCTTTTCGACAGAATTAAGGTAAGAATGTTTTTTTAACTTATACAGCTGGTGCGGCTATTTTCCGCCATTATAAAATCTTCGAAGCTTCCCTTACAAGCTTATATGAATATTTTCAAAGAAAATGTTTTATTTTATAGATATATGACTCTTAAATTATTTCAAAATAGAAAGAGATATTTCTCTAAAAAGAGTTTTGATTTCATCTATGTCAACATCCTTTGATGGATTTTAAGCTTATTTGAAGTTGATTTATTCTGATACAAAACTTCTATATTGTATTGAAGGTTTTGTGATATGTTTGATAGTGGATGTGTTATTTTTATACCATTTGTGGTTTATGGATGAAGTATTTACATTTCGTATGCTAGTTTTAATACGAATGTTTATGTTATGATTAAAAATTTTCATATGGGAATGCATTGGACTTAATATGTGATGGGTGGAGTCCACTATAGCTCCTCGATGCATCGGTAGGTCTCTTGATGCAAACTAGTGTCTTGGAACAAGGCCTTGGAAAAATATTATTTGTAGTCATGGCACGAGGTTTGGCTATGTGGTAATGATAGTATGACATTATGCATTCCATCATTATGAAAGTGGTTATTGATATTGCATGTGATTATTCGATTAGTAGAATAACCATGTGAATAAGTAAATGGAATTATTTTATTTTATTTTTTCCATACTATGTTGAAGTTCAAGTTTAAAAGGCTTTTTTTATTTATAAATTGCCTTAAATGTTTATTCTTATTTATGAATGTTTCCTCTATATTGTTATCCTTACTGGGAATTTGAGATCAGCCCTTTTCTATGTTTTATTTTTCTCAGGATGTGAAGAAGTAATTTATGAATGACCTGAAGGGATAGTATGAGGGGATAAGAGTGTGGACTGTGGAGACTATGTTGTTTTAGTTTTCATTTTATGATGTAATGTAAACTTTATTAATGTATCTAGTTATTCCAAGGCTACTAAACTAATCGGTCTTTCGGGACTTGATCTTTCTTGTGATCATGCCAATGTTATGTAATAATGCACCGAATCTGGGTAAATGGGGTCGGGGCATTACAGTTGGTATCAGAGGAAGTTTATTACAAACCTTGGAAGCTAGATTTAGATAAACTCTGATTAGAGCACATATATTTAAGATGGACTTCGAGGATTAGTATATAAGAACTTCCTAGAATTTTGGTATTATAGAGATTTTGTGAGTTTTACGAGAAATACATACCTGTATAGATTTGAGCAGGTAGAGGTGGCTCTGGCACAGATGCACCTAGGGGTAAAACCTGAAAACACCCCTTTGAGCTATACTCGAACGGAAACTGGTGCACGACAACGGGCCTTGCTGCACTCTTGGTTACGACACTTCCAGGGGATATGCTTAGGATAACTCTCATATTATTTACAAATCATTATGAAGGGTTTATGAGTATATACTTCCTCAAAGAAAACATTTTTATGATTAATGATTATATCCATAAATAGTTCAATTTATGTTAAGTGTTTTATAAGTATGAAATTATGAATTTTGATTCATAAACTGATCTAGTTTATGCCATTGTTTAGAAATGGCACCTAGTGGAAGAAATGGAAACCGTATCAATGCACACACTCCATGTAGGGATTTACCTCCTTCTCAAGATAATTATAGTGGAGCTGGTGATGCAACTGGTGCCGATCAGCTAATCACCATACTGGGACAACTCACTCAGGTTATGAATAATAACCTTACCTGTATGGAGCATCCTGATCCGCAACATGGAGGATCAATGTTAGATCACTTCATGAGGCATCAACCACCAATGTTCAATGGGAGTACAAATCCATTGGTAGCTGAGCAATGGATAAATTCCCTAGAGAAAATATTTCAGGCTTTGGGGAGTAGTTAAACAGAAAAAGTTATCATGGTAGTTTACCGCCTCACTGGAGATGCTGATCAATGGTGGTCATTGATTCAAAACACGAAGGAAGATGATGAAGTATCAAATATGGAATGGAGGGAGTTAAAATATCTATTTTTAGAAAAATACTTTCCTCGTGACCATCGAGCAGATATGGAAAGACAATTTCTGAGTCTGAGACAAAAGGAGGATGAGAATGTCGCAAAGTATGAGGCTAACATTACAAGGTTAACAAGGTATGCTGGAGATTATATATGTAACCCAAGAAGTAAGATTGATATTTTCTTTGATGGGTTAAAACCATTTCTTCGTCGAGCATTAGTCTCACAATCCTTCTCATCGTACGAAGACATTGTCTCATGTGCTATCAAGACAGAAAAAGAATTCTCTTTGTCTTATGACTTTATAGCAAAGCAAGAGAAGAAGAGATCTGCTGATCAATCTGGGAATGGAAATAAAGGGAAGAAGGGAAATGTTGAATATCCATCCTGCAATAAATTTGGGAAAAAACACCCCGGTACTTGCTTAAAAGGAACGAGAGTCTGTTACAAGTGTGGTGAAAAAGGCCACCTAGCTCATGATTTCAAGGGGAAGAAGGAAGCTACCGATGTCCAATGCTACAATTGCTTAGAGATGGGACATTATACCAATGAATGTCTTAAGTGTCAGGGGAACTTACCTCAGAAAAGGCCAAGGGATCAAGGCCAAGCTTATGCTATCACTACTGCTGAGGTAGATGCTCCGAAAGATGTGGTGGCAGGTAATTTAATGGTCTCCTCAAGTTTAGAAAATGCATTATTTGATTCTGGATCATTGCATTGTTTCATATCTTCCCAGTTTGCTAAGAAAATTAGATATTTCCAATTTGATTTAACAAGGGATTTGTCAGTTAAAACTCCTAAGGGAAGTATCATTACAACAAAGTTTTGTGAATCAGTCCCCATTAGAGCACATAAATGTTCTTTATCTGCAGATTTCATCTTCATACCTATGATTGGGTTTGATATAATCCTCGGTATAGACTTGCTTTCGGAACATGATGTGAAGACTTATTGTAAGAAGAATGAGGTTACGATTTTTGATGACGATGATATGGAACACCTTATCTTTAGAGTAGAATCATCACCACCTAATTCTTATCTAGATCCACCCCCAGTAGCTCAACTAAATTCAATTATTGGGGAGGAAGAGAATGAAATGACTATGGGTGAGGAAAGGAATGTTCAAACAGAGGATGTACTTGTTGTGAAACAATATGTAGATGTGTTTCCAGAAGATTTACCTAGACATCCTCTAGAACGAGAAGTTGAGTTTTCCATTGATTTAATTCCTGGATCAAGGCCTATATCGAAGACTCCTTATAGAATGTCCACTATAGAATTAGTTGAACTAAAGAAACAACTAGAGGAATTGAGTAATAAGGGATTTATTCGCCCTAGTGTTTCTCCATGGGGAGCCCCTGTTCTTTTTCTTAAAAACAAATATGTATCTATGAGGTTATGTATCGACTACTGGGAGATCAATGCTATAACAATAAAGAACAAGTATCCCCTACCTCTCATTGATGATTTATTTGACCAACTGCATGGAGCTCAATACTTTTCAAAGATTGAACTTCGATCTGGATACCATCAGTTGTGTGTGAAAAAGGAAGACATTCTGAAGACAACATTTCGAACAAGGTACGGGCATTATGAGTTTACAATAATTCCTTTTGGATTGACTAATGAACCCCTTGTATTCATGGATATGATGAATAGAGTTTTCAAGGAATATCTCGATGAATTTGAGGTGGTATTTATTGATGATATCTTGGTATACTCCAAAAGCTACGAAGATCATGAAAATCACTTGCGCATTATCCTGAAGACTCTGAGAAGACATGAAGTATATGGTAAGTTTATCAAGTGTGAATTCTGGATTCAGGAGATTTATTTTCTTGGCCATATTGTCTCTAAAATGGAATCTCTATTGATCCTTCTAAGACCAAGGCAATCCAAGAATGGCCAGCACCTATGAGTATAACTGAGGTACACAGTTTTATTGGTTTGGTAGGTTATTATCGATGTTTCGTCCAGAATTTTTCTCGGTTGGATAACCCATTAACAAAGCTCACACGTAAAGGGGTTAAATTTGTTTGGACAAAAGAGTGTGAAGAATGTTTCGAAGAACTGAAGAGAAGATTAGTCAATGCTCCTATATTGACTCTACCATCGAGCAATGATGGGTTCGTTATTTGTTGTGATGCATCGAAGAAAGAACTTGGTTGTGTCGTCATGCAGAATGATATTGTTATTGCCTATGCATCACGACAGTTGAAAATTCATGAACAAAACTATCCTACTCATGATCTCGAGTTAGCAGCTGTGATCTTTTATTTGAAGATATAAAGGCACTACCTCTATGGTGAAAAATGTGAGATTTATACGGATCACAAGAGTTTGAAGTATATTTTCTCAAAAAAAGAACTCTACATGAGGCAAAGGAGATTTCTTTAATTACACAAGGATTATGATTGTACGATACACTACCACCCAGGGAAGGAAAACAAGGCAGCAGATGCTTTGAGTAGAAAAGATCATGGAGTTTTGAATAATATGAGAATTGAAAGGGATCCAATTTTCATAGATCTAGTGAAGATGGACATGGGAATAACCAGGGAAGGTTAAACATCAATGCTTTTTCAAATGGTTGCCAAACCATCTTTACTAGAAATGATTAAGAGTTCTTAGACTGATGATGATGAATTTAAAAAGAAGATTAAAGCTGTGAATGATGAGAGATTGAGAGACTTTGTGTATGAAGATGGAATTTTGAAATTCGGGAAGAGACTTTGTGACCCTGATATAACTGATCTAAAAAGGGAATTGCTGGATGATGCTCATAGTTCCAATTTCTCTATACACCTTGGGAGCACCAAAATGTATAGAGACTTGAAGGAACATTTTTGGTGGGACAACATGAAGAGGGAGATTGCCGATTTTGTGTCAAGATGTATGGTTTGTGAACAAGTTAAAGCTAGAAGGCAACAACCTAGTGGAGTATTGCAACCTCTTCCCATACCAGAGTGGAAATGGGATAATATTACGATGGACTTTGTCATGGGGCTACCAAAGACTCCTGGAAGGAACGATGCAATATGGGTTATTGTTGATCATCTTACCAAGTCAGCACATTTTCTTACTATAGGGGAAGATTTACCACTTGAATGAATAGAAATACTATATATTAATGAAGTTGTAAGACTTCATGGAGTACCCCTATCGATTGTTTCTGATCGTGATCCCCATTTTACTTCAAGATTCTGGAAAAGTCTTCAGAAATCCTTGGATACTGAACTTCATTTGAGCACTGTCTACCACCCTCAAAGAGATGGACAATCAGAATGAACTATTCAAACCATAGAAGACATGTTGAGATCCTGCTCACTTGACTTTCAGGGTATGTGGGATCAATATTTACCTTTGGTAGAATTTTCCTATAACAATAGCTTCCATTCGAGTATTCAGATGGCACCATATGAAGCATTATATAGAAAGAGATGTCGCACACCAACCTGCTGGGATGACGTTGGTAAAAGAAAACTTGTATGCCCTGAACTGGAGGAGGAAACAATGAAACAGGTGAAGGTAATCCAAAACCATATCAAAGAATCTCAAAGTAGGCAGAAGAGCTATGCCGATAATCGAAGGAAGGATTTGGAATTTCAAGTCAGTGATCATGTTTTCCGGAAGGTATCTCCATGGAAGGGAGTCATACGTTTTGGTAAGAAAGGTAAATTGAGTCCCAGGTACATCAGACCTTTTGAAATTCTAGAACGAATTGGGGCTGTAGCTTACCGATTGGCAATGCCGCCAAGTCTCTCCAAAGTTCACTATGTGTTCCACATATCTCTGTTGAGGAAATACATGCCTGACCCAACGCATGTACTCACCTATGAGGAATTAGAACTGGAACCCGATCTGTCTTATTGCGAAGAGCCCGTCAAGATTCATGATACGAGAGAACAAGTACTGAGAAACCGGACGACTCGTCTGGTAAAAGTCTTGTGAAAAAACCATAAGATGGAAGAGGCAACGTGGGAACCCAAGGAACTTATGATAAAGAACCGCCTGAGTCTTTTCATGCAGTAGTATTCTAGAAATTTTGAGGACGAAATTATTTGAAGTAGGGGAGAATGTAACACCTCAAGAATCTACGATACACTTCTCTTTGAATAATGCAATAGCGTGTGTTGTACGCAACATCGAGTTCTAACACACCACAACCAATCAAACTAGCCGTTATGGATAGTAATACCCACTTTTTGAAATTTATAAATTTTATTTTTCAAAATGGACTTCATTTTTGAATTCGGAATATCGAAATTAACCTAGGGTGAATTTTTGGTATTTTTCTTAAAAGCTTCATTTTTGATGAATAGTGAAACCACTAAGTGGTAGTTAAAAAACTGAATTTTTCATAAAACTTAATTTTACCGCTTCTGTGAGTCGAATTTCAAAAATATGAGAGACACAATTAATATCAAGTAGTAAAATGTGGTTCATTGAGATGAAAATAATTTTTGGTGAATAGTAACTTTTTACTTTTATTTACCACGGTTAAAAGTAAATAGGGTAATTAAAGGTAAATATGATATTAGTATTACCCTAACACATATCCTAATTCTATTGGACAAGTGTATCTATAAAAGAAGAAATCTTAGGAATAAAATATTATCATTTAGGTCCACTTGGATTAGATTAGGACATTTATTATTATTTAATTCAAAGAAGAGTTAAAAGAGTTAAAATCAAATGTTTATTTACTAAAACATTTTTAATATAGGGTTATACATAAGGTAAATTTGATTGTAAATATTCATTAGAAAGATAAAATGATTTCATACATAATTATATTTTATTTATAATTTTTAGACATTAAATAATTTAATTTATTTATGACACAATGATGATGCCGTAATTACCATAATAGTGAAAAATTAAAATAATTGATATTATAAATACCCAAATAAATATAATTTGATACTTTTTATGAATTAAACTAATTTTATAGGTTAATATGAAATGTTAGGAATTATTTAATTACCTTTTTTCGAAGTAATCCTTATTTTGTGATTTTTACAAAAATCAATTATTGAATAGTTTCAAAATTGACATAAAAGAGTTGTTAAAACAAATATTATATTATTAATTAATATTAAATTTATAAAAATCTAAGGTTAGTCAAAGAGACTTATATCATTATTTGTGTATCATTAATGGACCACTTGGGGGTTTCTTGGTGGTATATAGTAAGTTTATTAACTATATAATATAAAAATACAAAGTTACATGGTAAGTGTCAAACTAATTAACTAAGAGTTAAAACTAAAAGATAAGGTTAATATAATGACCCAAACTGTATAAATTCTATTTTTTGAGTGGTTTTCGACCCATCCCCACCTTAAACTTTAAATAATCCACTTTGGAGCCATTAGACACCGAATATGAATTTATTATAAAATAATATTTCTAGCTTTTCCAAAGGTGCCCCACACCCCTCTTATAAAAGGGAACTCCACCTTCTCATTAATTCACACCTTCAAAGCCATTTGGCTCGGCCAAAATCTGCCCAAATACTCTCTTAAATTCTCTCACTTAAACCTAGAGGCCTTCCTTTAGTCAGAAAGACAACCTATGGATCCCTTTTGATCAAATCAAAAGGAAGAACCCGAAGAAGAGGTAATGATTTTACCACCCCTTTTCAAGTTCCTTTCTTCTTCAACTTCTTCTTTCTTTGTTATTCCCATTCTAAAATAATGAATCCAGTATCTCCTATATATTTTAATATTATTATAAATATGTTTCATCCATATTCAGTATTCTATCCATCTTTTTAATGACATGTCACCATACGTGCGTACGTACGGCTTACCGTCTCCACGTCGTGGTGTAATTGTTATTCAATATATTATTATATGGATGGGTATAATAATTATTTGTAATTCATTTAAATAATAAATATAACATGATAATTATTCTTTATATATGATATACCATCCAATTATATATTATTTTAATATCAAAAGAATGATATTGTCGCTCGTGTGTACGTACGGACTACCGTCTCCACGAACGCGATGAGATTCATTCTCCATCGTATCCATTCAAGTATAATTATCATTTGATGATTTAAAAATAATGTTTAAGGACTTGATATCATTCGGGATATTAATAATATACAACCTACCCATAACAAACATCTCTTACATAACAAAACATATAAAAGAAAATGAGTAAGTAAACACATGAAACGATAATAATATTAAGATATTATTAACAAAGTAATGCTAAAAGATCATATATGATATAATATTAATATATATGATTCTTGTATAATTTAATAACAATTATTTCACCATTATACAGGAGTTTAACCTACCCCAACCCAGGAAAAGTACAAGTTAAGGGTTTATTTCACAATCTCTTCATTATCTGAGGTTGTTTATACGTAATAATCTATTGAGACTTCTTTATCATCCACATCCATGTTTCTTAAAAATGTATTTCAAAACATTTTTTTTACTATTTAATAGAATATGAGTTAAAGTTATTTATACCCTTGTTGACTTTTATAGGTGGTTTATAAAGGAATCTTTCTGTCGTTTTCCAAACAAGGTCCTTTTTAACCTTTTCGACAGAATTAAGGTAAGAATGTTTTTTTAACTCATATGGTGGGTGCGGCTATTTTACTCCATTATAAAATTGTCAAAGCTTCCCTTACAGACTTATAATAAAATTTTCAAAGAAAATGTTTTATTTTATAGATATATGACTCTTAAATGATTTCAAAATAGAAAGAGATATTTCTCTAAATAGAGTTTTGACTTCATCTATGTCAACATCCTTTGATGGATTTTAAGCTTATTTGAAGTTGATTTATTATGATACAAAACTTCTATATTGTATTGAAGGTTTTTTTATATGTTTGATTGCGGGTGTGTTATTTTTATACCATTCGTGGTTTATGGATGAAGTATTTACATTTCGTATGCTAGTTTTAATACGAATGTTTATGTTATGTTTAAACCTTTTCATATGGGAATGCATTGGACTTAAAATGTGACGGGTGGAGCCCGGTATAGCTCCTCGATGCATCGGTAGGTCTCATGAGACAAACTAGTGTCTTAGAACAAGGCCTTAGCAAAATCTTATTTGTAGTCTTGGCACGAGGCCTTGGCTATGTGGTTATGATATTCTGGCATTATGCATTCCATCATTATGAAAGTGCTTATTGATATTGCATGTGATTATTAGATTAGTAGAATATCCATGTGAATAAGTAAATGGAATTATTTCATTTTATTTTTTCCATACTATGTTGAAGTTCAAGTTTAAAAGGCTTTTGTTTTAGTTATACATTGCCTTAAATGTTTATTCTTATTTATGAAAGTTTCCGCTATATTGTTATCCTTACGGGGCATTTGAGCTCACCCCTTTTCTATGTTTTATTTTTCCCAAGATGTGAAGAAGTAATTTATGAATGACCTGAAGGGATAGTATGAGGGTATAAGAGTGTGGAATATGGAGACTATATTGTTGTAGTTTTCATTTTATGATGTAATGCAAACTTTATTAATGTATCTGGTTATTCCAAGCCTACTAAACTAATCGGTCTTTCGAGACTTGATCTTTCTTGTGATCATGACAATGTTATGTAATAATGCACCGACTCTAGGTAACTGGGGTTGGGGCGTTACAGTTGGTATCAGAGGAAGTTTAGTACAAACCTTGGAATCTAGATTTAGATAAACTCTGATTAGAGCACATAGATTTAAGATGGACTTTGAGGATTAGTATAGAAGAACTTTCTAGAATTTTTGTATTGTAGATATTTTGTGAGTTTTCCGAGAAATACATCCCTGTCTGGATACGAGCAGGTAGAGGTGGCTCTGGCACAGATGTACCTAGGGGTAAAACCCAAAAACACTGCTTTGAGTTGGACTCGAACGGGAACTGGTGCACGACAACGGGCCTTGCTGCACTCTTGGTTATGACACTCCCAGAGGATATGCTTAGGATAACTCTCATTTTCTTTACAAATAATTATGAAGGTTTTATGAGTATATAATTCCTCAAAAAAAACATTTTTATGATTATGGATTATATCTATAAATAGTTCAATTTATGTTAAGTGTTTTATAAGTATGAAATTATGAATTTTGATTTGTAAACTGATCTAGTTTATTCCATTGTTTAGAAATGGTGCTTAGTGGATGAAATGGAAACCATATCAATTCAAACACTCCATGTAGAGATTTCAATCCTGCTCAAGATAATTATAGTGGAGCTGGTGATGCAACTGGTGCCAATCAGCAAATCACCATACTAGGACAACTCACTCAGGTTATGAATAATAACCTTACCCGTATGGAGCACCCTGATCCGCAGTATGGAGGATCAATGTTAGATCGCTTCATGAGGCAACAACCACCAAAGTTCAGTGGGAGTACAAATCCCTTAGTATCTGAGCAATGGATAAATTCCCTAGAGAAAATATTTCAGGCTTTGGGGAGTAGTGAAAGGTAAAAAGTTATCATGGCAGTTTACCGCCTCACTGGAGATGTTGATCAATGGTGGTCATTGATTCAAAACATGAAGGAAGATGATTAAGTATCAAATATGGAATGGAGGGAGTTCAAATATCTATTTTTAGAAAAATACTTTTCTTGTGACCATCGAGCAGGCATGGAAAGACAATTTTTGATTCTGAGACAAAAGGAGGATGATAATGTCGCAAAGTATGAGGCTAACTTTACAAGGTTAGCAAGTTATGCTGGTGATTATATACGTAACCTAAGAAGTAAGATTGATCGTTTCTTTTATGGGTTAAAACCATCTCTCCGTCGAGCATTAGTCTCACAATCCTTCTCATCGTACGAAGACATTATCTCATGTTTTATCAAGATAGAGAAAGAATTCTCTATGTCATGTGACTGTAAAGCAAAGAAAGAGAAGAAGATATTTGCTGATCAATTTGGGAATGGAAATAAAGGGAAGAAGGGAAAAGTTTAATATCCATCCCACATTAAATGTGGGAAGAAACACCCTAGTACTTGCTTAAAAGTAACAAGAGTCTGTTGCAAGTGTGGTGAAAAAGGCCACCAAGCTCGTGATTGCAAGGGGAAGAAGGAAGCTACCGATGTCCAATTCTACAACTTTAGGGAGATGGGAAATTATACCAATGAATGTCCTAAGCGTCAGGGGAACTTACCTCAGAAAAGGCCAAGGGATCAAGGCCAAGCTTATGCTATCACTACTGCTGAGGTAGAAGCTCCGAAAGACGTGGTGGTAGGTAATTTAATGGTTTCCTCAAGTTTAGCAAATGAATTATTTGATTCTGGATCATCGCATTGTTTCATATCTTCCTAGTTTGATAAGAAAAATAGATATTTCCAATTTGATTTTACAATGGAGTTGTCAGTTAAAACTCCTATGGGAAGTATCATTGCAACAAAGTTTTGTGAATTAGTCCCCATTAGAGAACATAAATGTTCTTTATCCGCTGATCTCATCGTCATACCTATGACTGGGTTTCATATAATCCTCGGTATAGACTGGCTTTCAGACCATGATGCGAAGATTTATTATAAGAAGAAGGAGGTTATGATTTTTGATGATGATGAAAAGGAATACCTGATCTTTAGAGAAGAATCATCACCACCTAATTCTTATCTAGATCCACCCCCAGTCGCTCAACTAAATTCAATTATTGGGGAGGAAGAGAATGAAATGACTATGGTTGAGGAAAGGAATGTTCAAATAGAGGATGTACCTGTTGTGAAAGAATATGTAGATGTCTTTCCGGAATATTTACATGGACATCCTCCAGAACAAGAAGTTGATTTTTCCAGTGATTTAATTCCTGGATCAAGGCCTATATCAAAGACCCCTTATAGAATGTCCACTATAGAATTAGTTGAACTAAAGAAACAACTAGAATAATTTAGTAATAAGGGATTTATTATCCCTAGTGTT
Source organism: Viscum album (assembly GCA_963277665.1). Lineage (NCBI taxonomy): Eukaryota > Viridiplantae > Streptophyta > Magnoliopsida > Santalales > Viscaceae > Viscum > Viscum album. The sequence goes on along the minus strand of OY728139.1, from coordinate 836,462,933 downwards.
TCTCCATGGGGAGCCCCTATTGTTTTTGTTAAAAAGAAAGATAGATCTATGAGGTTATGTATCGACTACAGGGAGATCAATGCTATAACAATAATGAACAAGTATCCCCTACCTCGCATTGATGATTTATTTGAACAACTGCATGGAGCTCAATACTTTTCAAAGATTGACCTTCAATCGGGATACCATCAGTTGTGTGTGAAAAAGGAAGACATTCCGAAGACAGCATTTCGAACCAGGTACGGGCATTACGAGTTTACAGTAATGCCTTTTGGATTGACTAATGCACCCTCTGTATTCATGGATCTGATGAATAGAGTTTTCAAGGAATATCTCGATGAATTTGTGGTAATATTTATTGATGATATCTTGGTATAATCCAAAATCTACGAAAATCATGAAAATCACTTGCGCATTATCCTGAAGACTCTGAGAAGTCATGAATTATATGGGAAGTTTAGGAAGTGTGAATTCTGGCTTCAGAATATTTTTTTTCTTCACCATATTGTCTCTAAATATGGAATTTCTATTGATCCTTCTAAGACCAAGGCAATCCAAGAATGGCCAGCACCTACGAGTATAACTAAGGTACGCAGTTTTATTGGTTTGGCAGGTTATTATCGACGTTTCATCCATAATTTTTCCCGGTTGGCTAACCCATTAACAAAGCTCACACGTAAAGGGGTTAAATTTGTTTGAAAAAAAGAGTGTGAAGAATGTTTCGAAGAACTGAAGAGAAGATTAGTCAATGCTCCTATATTGACTCTACCATCGGGGAATGATGGGTTCGTTATTTATAGTGATGCATCGAAGAAAGGACTTGGTTGTGTCCTTATGCAGAATGATAGGGTTATTGCCTATGTATCACGAGAGTTGAAAATTCTTTAACAAAACTATCCTACTCATGATCTCGAGTTAGAAGCTGTGATCTTTGCTTTGAAGATATGGAGGCACTACCTCTATGGTAAAAAATGTGAGATTTATACTGATCACAAGAGTTTGAAGTATATTTTCTCACAAAAAGAACTCAACATGAGGCAAAGGAGATGGCTTGAATTACTCAAGGATTATGATTGTACGATACAATACCACCTGGGGAAGGAAAACAAGGTGGAAGATGCTTTGAGTAGAAAATATCATGGAGTTTTGAACAATATGAGAATTGAAAGGGATCCAATTTTCATGGATCTAGTGAAGATAGACATGGGAATAACCAGGGAAGGTGAAACATCAATGCATTTTTAAATGGGTTCCAAACCATCTTTACCAGAAATGATTAAGAGTTCTCAGACCGAAGATGAAAAATTTTAAAAGAATATTAAAGATATGAATGATCAGAGATTGAGAGACTTTGTGTATGAAGATGGAATTTTGAAATTCGGGAAGAGACTTTGTGACCCTGATATACCTGATCTAAAAAGGGAATTGCTGGATGATGCTCATAGTTCCAATTTCTCTATACACCCTGGGAGCACCAAATTGTATAGAGACTTGAAGGAACATTTTTGGTGGGACAACATGAAGAGGGAGATTTCCGATTTTGTGTCAACATGTATGGTTTGTCAACAAGTGAAACCTGGAAGGAAAAAGCCTGGTGGAGTATTCCAACCTCTTCCCATACCGTAGTGGAAATGGGACAATATTACGATGAAATTTGTCATGGGGATACCAAAGACTCCTAGAAGGAACGATGTAATATGGGTTATTGTTGATCGTCTTACCAAGTCAGCACATTTTCTTGATAGAAGGGAAGATTTACCACTTGGAATACTAACAAGACTATATATTAATGAAGTTGTGAGACTTCATGGAGTACCCATATCGATTGTTTCTGATCATGATCCCCATTTTACTTCAAGATTCTGGAAAAGTCTTCAGAAATCCTTGGATACTGAACTTCATTTGAGCACTGCCTACCACCCTCAAACAGATGGACAATCAGAACAAACTATTCAAACCTTAGAAGACATGTTGAGATCCTGCTCACATGGATTTCAGGGTATGTGAGATCAATATTTACCTCTGGTAGAAGTTTCCTATACCAATAGCTTCCATTTGAGTATTTAGATGGCACCATATGAAGAGTTATACAGAAAGAGATGTTTCACACCGACCTGTTGGGATGACATTGGTGAAAGAAAAATTGTAGGCCCAGAACTGGTGGAGGAAACGATGGAAAAGGTGAAGGTAAGCCAAAACAATATCAAAGCTGCTCAAAGTACGCAGAAGGGCTATGCCGATACTTGAAGGAAGGATTTAGAATTTCAGGTCAGGGATCATGTTTTCCTGAAGGTATCTCCATGGAAGGGAGTCATACATTTTGGTAAGAAAGGTAAATTGAGTCCCAGGTACATCAGACCTTTCGAAATTCTAGAACAAATTGGGCCTGTAGCGTACCGATTAGTAATGCTGCCAAGTCTCTCCAAAGTTCACGATGTGTTCCACGTATCTCTATTGAGGAAATAAATGCCTGACCCAAAGCATGTACTCACGTATGAGGAATTAGAACTGGAACCCGATCTGTCTTATTGTGAAGATCCCGTCAAGATTCTTGATACGAGAGAACAAGTACTGAGAGACCGGACGACTCGTCTGGTAAAAGTCTTGTGAAAAAACCCTAAGATGGAAGAGGCAACGTGGGAACCCGAGGAACTTATGATGAAGAACCACCCGAGTCTTTTCATGCGGTAGTATTCTAGAAATTTCCAGGACGAAATTATTTGAAGGAGGGGATAATGTAACACTGAAAGCTTCTACAGTACACTTCTCTTTGAATAATGCAATAGCGTGTGTTGTACGCAACATCGAGTTCTAACACACCACAACCAATCAAACTAGCCGTTATGAATAGTAATACCCACTTTTTGAAATTTATAAATTTTATTTTTTAAAATGGACTTCATTTTTGGATTCGGAATATCGAAATTATCCTAGGATGAATTTTTGGTTTTTATCTGAAAAACTTCATTTTTTGATGAATAGTGAAACCACTAAGTGGTAGTTAAAAAACTAAATTTTTCAGAAAACTTAATTTTACCGCTTCTGTGAGTGGAATTTCGAAAATCTGAGAGACACGGTTAATTTCAAGGTGTAAAATGTGGTTCATTGAGATGAAATATTTTTTGGTGAATAGTAACTTTTTACTTTTATTTACCACGGCTAAAAGTAAATAGGGTAATTAAAGGTAAAAATGATATTAGTATTATCCTAACACATATCATAATTCTATTGGAAAAGTTTATCTCGACCAAAAAAAATCTTAGGAATAAAATATTATCATTTAGGTCCACTTGGATTAGATTAGGACATTTATTATTATTTAATTCAAAGAAGAGTTAAAAGAGTTAAAATTGAAAGTTTATTTACTAAAACATTTTTAATATAGGGTTATACATAAGATAAATTCTATTTTAAATATTCATTAGAAAGATAAAAATATTTCCTACATAATGATATTTTATTTATAATTTTTATACATTATATAATTTAATTTATTTATGACACAATAATGATGCAATAATTTCCATAATAGTGAAAAATTAAAATAATTGATAATATAAATACCCAAATAAATATAATTTGAGACTTTTTATGAATTACACTAATTTTATAGGTTAATATGACATGTTAGGAATGATTTAATTAACCTTTTTCTAAGTAATACTTCTGTTTTGACTTTTACAGAAATCAATTATTGAATATTGTCAAAATTGACCTAAAATAGTTTTTAAAACAAAAATTATATTATTAATTGATATTAAATTCTTAAAAATCTAATGTTAGACCAAGAGACTTATATAATGATAGGTGTATCAGTAATGGACCACTTGGGGGTCTCTTGGTGGTATATAGTAAGTTTATTAACTATATAATATAAAAATACAAAGTGACATGGTAAGTGTCAAACTAATTAACTAAGAGTCAAAACTAAAAGATAAGGTTAATATAATGACCCAAACCTGTAAAAATTCTACTGGTTTAGTGGTTTTCGACCCATCCCCACCTTAAACTTTAAATAATCCACTTTTGAGCCATTATAAACCGAATATGAATTTATTATAAAATAATATCTCTAGCTTTTCCAAAGGTTCCCCTCACCCCTCTTATAAAAGGGAACTCCCCCTTCTCATTAATTCACACCTTCAAAGCCATTTGGCTCAACCAAAATCTGGACAAATACTCTCTAAACTTACCTCACTTCATCCTAGAGGCCTTCCTTTAGTCATAAAGCCATCATAAGTATCCATTTTGATCAAATCAAAAGGAAGAACCCAAAGAAGAGGTAATGATTTGACCACCCCTTTTCAAGATCCTTTCTTCTTCAACTTCTTCTTTCTTTGTTATTCCCATTATAAAATAATGAATCCAGTATCTCCTATATACTTTAATATTATTATAAATATGGTACAACTATATTCAGTATTCTATCCATCCTTTGAATGACATGTCAACATACGTGCGTACATACGGCTTACCGTCTCCACGTCGTGGTGTAATTGTTATTCAATATATTATTATTTGGATGAGTATAATAATGATTTGTAATTAATTTAAATAATAAATATAACATAATAATTATTCTTTATATATGATATACCATCCAATTATATATTATTTTAATATCAAAAGAATGATATTTTCGCTCGTGCGTACGTACGGGCTACCGTCTCCACGAACGCGATGGGATTCATTCTCCATCGTATCCATTCAAGTATAATTATCATTTGATGATTTCAAAATAATTTTTAAGGACATTATATCATTCTAGATATTAAATAGATACAACCTATCAATAACAAACATGTATTACATAACAAAAAATATAAAAGAAAATTAGTAAGTTAACACCCAAAATGACAATAATTTTAAGATATTATTAACAAAGCAATGTTAAAAGATCATATATGATAACATATTAATATATATGATTCTTGTATAATTTAATAAAAATTATTTCACCATTATACAGAAGGTTAACCTACCCCAACCAAGGAAAAGTAAAGGTAAGGGTTTATTTCACAATCTCTTCATTATCCGATGTTGTTTATATGTAAAAATCTACTGGGACTTCTTTATCATCCGCATCCATGTTTCTTAAAAATGTATTTCAAAACATTTTTTTTTACTATTTACTAGAATATGGGTTTAAGTCATTTATACCCTTGTTGAATTTTATTAGTGGTTTATAAAGGAATCATTCTGTCGTTTTCCAAAGAAGGTCTTTTTTAACATTTTCGACAGAATTAAGGTAAGAATGGTTTTTTAACTTATACGAAGGGTGTGGCTATTTTCTGCCATTATAAAATCGTCGAAGCTTCCCTTACAAGATTATAAGAATATTTTAAAAGAAAATGTTTTATTTTATATATATATGACTCTTAAATTATTTCAAAATAGAAAGAGATATTTCTTTAAAAAGAGTTTTGATTTCATCTATTTCAACATCCTTTGATGGATTTTAAGCTTATTTGAAATTGATTGATTATGATTCAAAACTTCAATATTGTATTTTAGGTTTTGTGATATGTTTGACTGTGGATGTTTTATTTTTATACCATTCGTGGTTTATGGATGAAGTATTTAAATTTAGTATGCTTGTTTTAATAGGAATGTTTATGTTATGTTTAAACCTTTTCATATGGGAATGCATTGGACTTAATATGTGATGGGTGGAGCCCGCTATAGATCCCCATGCATCAGTAGGTCTCATGAGACAAACTAGTGTCTTGGAACAAGGCCTTGGAAAAATCTTAATTGTAGTCTTGGCATGAGGCCTTTTCTATGTGGTTATGATAGTCTGGCATTATGCATTCCATCATTATGAAAGTGGTTATTGATATTACATGTGATTATTCGATTAGTAGAATATCCATGTGAATAAGTAAATGACATTATTTTATTTTATTTTTTCCATACTATGTTTATGTTCAAGTTTAAAAGGCTTTTGTTTTAGTTATACATTGCCTTAAATGTTTATTCTTATTTATGAAAGTTTCCACTATATTGTTATCCTTTCTGGGAATTTGAGCTCACCCATTTTATATGTTTTATTTTTGCCAGTATGTGAAGAAGTAATTTAAGAATGACCTGAAGGGATAGTATGAGGGGATAAGAGTGTGTAATATGGAGACTATATTGTTGTAGTTTTCATTTTATGATGTAATGTAAACTTTATTAATGTATCTAGTTATTCCAAGGCTACTAAACTAACCGGTCTTTCGAGACTTGATCTTTTTTGTGATCATGCCAATGTTATGTAATAATGCACCGACTCTGGGTAACTGGGGTCGGGGAATTACAGAAATAAACTTCCTCTGAAGAGAAATGACTGCTTTTTATTTTTGGACTCAAAAGTAATTGATATTTTTAAGAAAACAAAATTCCACCTAAAAATTCTTTGGGATTCTATGTTATGTTAAACTATTCATTTTATCAATAATAAGTGTTAATAAAATTTACTATTATCAGCACTAATAATTGACATGTGAAAGGCTCACATAAGATTAAATGGATCTCTTGGAATATTATGTAAGGATGAAATGGATCTTTGGAAAGTTACATAATATTAATATTTGCATTTTATTAGTGATAAAATTTGAATTGAAATTTTTTTTTTCATTGAAACAATTATCAGTGAAAAAATATTAAATTATTAGAACTTATAATTTTCGTGATGATAAAATGATTTATTCTTAGTTCACTTTAGTAAGAAATGATAAATACCTTAGTATATTTTTGAAATAAACCATAATTGCACCACCCATTGACCCCAACATTCATGATCATATTGAAGTCATACTCTAACACTCCCCCACATCAATTTTTAAACATTTTAACTTATAAAATTAATGTAATGCATTAAAAACATAAGTTATAATGATATTTACTATAATATATATGTGTTTTTGGTAATTATTTTTTCTTTTTTTCATGTATACATCATTATTTGACCTTCTATTCATCTTTACTGAACCATTCTATAATTACCTTGTTGATACTACTCACTAGTTCCCTAACCAAAGTGTTATATAACCTCATGACTGACTTACCATATGCCAAAAGCTGCCAATTAACAGTGATGGACTATAGTGTTACCATGGGGTGACTACAACCTCATATCAAAGTAAAACAACAATGAATAATATTGAAAAAAATACCATAATAATTAGATTACATGGAAATAAATAATCATATCATGCTATATCAAATGAATTGTTTTCATAAAACCATACATGCCAACTGATCTCCCACGGGGATAGTCACATACACAAAAAAAGGGAACAAAATTAATAAGAGTCTCCATATCTATACATAATACCTACATAATTTCAATATATATACCTATAAATGATCCTCATATTGATCATCAAACATTGGGCCTCTTCCCTACTCGATCCTGAGAACAAGAGGTGTACTCATGTTCCAAAGTGCTAGGACCACATGAGCTGACATGTGAACAAGAGGTATACCTATATTAATCCTCATGTAACATCTCCCAAGAGAGATATCTCTAATATCACATGGCATAAAATCTTTTTTCTTACCAAATAAATACTTTAAGGAGTTATATTTATCCTAACACTCACCCAAAATATAATCAACTCTCAAGAGTGTGTTCCCCATTGTTCATGATATATGTGATCTTCTCACCCATCATCATTGGGACTGAGTATCTCACACCCACATGACTAACCTTAAGAAACAAGACCAATCCATTTGTGTCTCATCCTAATCTACAATTACCTATCATGGTCCTCTCATAAATCCAACTGGCTCCCCCTTGTTGACATATTCCCCATGCTACTTTATTGTCCCATAACCTTTTCCAGAGCACCTGATCTAGATCTTGGAGTCTTAGAGACACCCTATATCTTGATCTAAAATGGCTCATTCATATGTTTACACCCTTCTAAGGTCCATATATTTCATAACACACATATATATTCAATCCATCACACATCTAAAATTGAGTCAATATACAAGTGTCTAGGGTCCATCACTACCCAAACAAATTGTGTTTCACGTGAGGGAGTTTATGGGAAGTGACTCATTTTCATTTTAAACCTAATTTTGATCATTCTTCAGTGGCCTGACTGAATATCACATGCACATATAAAAATAAATATACCTAATGAATAATGTTTAGGGACCACCTACATAATATGAAGTTATCAACTTTAATCAAAGATCATCCACCACCACTTATTCTCATTCAATATTATATCAACACCAAAGATTCTATCTCAAGGCATACCAAAAAGGTAATAAATTATAATAAATTATAATTTATTATTAAATTCAATCTAATGAGGTATATTATCTAAAAACTATTTATGTGGAATCCACTCATATAATCCTTAACCATTGACATTCCAATGTCCCGTGGCATGCTCCTGACACACCCCCGTACAAAATCGCATTCATTCGACTCCTAGCTACTCACAGATTTTATCCAATTTAATCAAAAACCAAGACACATTAATAGTCAGGATACCTATAGCAACACAATGATAAACAACATGTGATTAATATCTCTGGATATCCTCTATCCATGACATGGAAAAGTCTCTTCATTATTTCCCGATTCCACCATGATTTAGTGGAATCAATGGTAAACCCTATATAAAAGATATCCAAATCAGTGGACGTAAAATTGATATTATAATAGAGGAAATGGGGAATAATTTTCCTTATACAAGGTGAATAATTATCCTTAATCCACCACAAAAAAAAAGACAAAGAAAAACCCTCCCTAAAGGGGATCAAAATTGGGATGAATAAGAGAGGGTCCAGAAAAAATAACACCCAACAACCTAATTGATCGACCTAAATCCAAAGGGGATTGAATTAAAAATGACAGGTTGAACCCTATTGAGAATTTAGGGATTATTTCATGTTATAGTATGACCATAAGAGATTTCAACTCAATTCTACTGCCAAGGTAAGGTCATGACATGAACTAAGTTATACTGGCATGATGCCTCACCCTTGGGCACTCCCCCGCAACATGAAATAGCACTCGAAGCATCTTCCCCCTTAGGAAGAACAAAATATTTTATATTATAAGAACTACTAGAATAACCTACTCTCTTATGTAATGATGTTTATCTTTATATTCTACAGTCTAGAATACCCTTAATTCTATACTTCTGTTGTAGGTGCCTCACATTTCATGTTGAAACCCTCACACACCCCACCACACTAAATCCCTAGAAGCCAAACTTAAAAGTTTGACTTTATTTTTTATGAAAGTCCTATGGGATAATTATAAGATTCCTTGACCTAGTTCATAAAATTGATTATTATAGTGCGACCCATATACTTAATGAAATGAATCCATTTCATAAAGGTCTTTACCTTAACCAAAATTCACTCAAAAATCCCACAATTTAATGACACAAACTAATCCTAGAATGACCCATTGACCTCACCTAAAAATTGGAAAAGTCTCTACCTATTATAAAGGAGGAGTTCACTCTTAAAAAAACTCACCACACCGTGAATCCCCTGGCCTTTGTGTGGTCTATCGACCACCCCATCAAGAAATAACATCCACCTATCACGGTTTTATGAGATGTCAATTGAAAAAATCAATCTAGGGGTTGACCCATCCCCAGTACAACATTGACTCAAGAAACTAGAACACATCCCAGGCCTCTATCCATAATAATAAAAATCTCCTTGAGATGTTGAAACACACATAATCCTAATTTGAATATCTATTATCAAAATTTCTCTTAATTCAGGAATAAAAATTCAAATTTCTTTTGAATTTTACAATTAGTAATGATGAGGGTCATTATATTCTCACCACTATATAACTTCTTATCCTTGAGAAGTATCTATGGTCCACATCCATAAATCCCGACCACCTTGTCCATTAAATTAAAATCAACTCACTATGTTCTATCCTAAAATTCCGAATGAGCTTCTGTTTCATAACAATAAAAACTAGGGCATACTATCCACCAAAGTGAGAGACACTAATTTTCCACTATCACAAAAAATAATATGAAACTCCACTATACACATATATACTGAGACACTAAAGCATCATCAATTGATTCATCTTTATTATTTTGGTGCTTGCTACCTTAAAACTCCACTTATAAAGGAAGATACCGGGTAATTATTATCTACACTATAGGAATCAAAAACTGAAAATGATCTTCGAGTGGTCTATTGATATGATTAATGTGGTTTCCACTATAGAACATACAATTCCACAAAAAACACATGTCATTACTCCTGTGGATATCCTCAAACATAATTAATTATCTACACCTGCTGAAATTCCATCAAATATCCCTACCCCAATGGATCAATTCCTTGAGGAATCATGACCTCATCCAAACCCCCATGCCAATGTTAAAACTCGATATTTAGTGTAATTATATAATTAGATCTCCAATCAATTAAATCCCCCATCTTACTATACCCATAAGCACTGATGTGTATCAAATCCAACTCACTATTGGAATTCTATCACGCCTCAAACAATTTGAAGCCTGATGCCAACACACAAAATCCATCCAATACAACATATGAATCTAAAATTCAGTGTTTTCTAAGGAACTAGATAAAATAAGATCTACTTTACCACTTTCATCCCAATTCTAACTTGACCATACTCTATTTGGTATCACTTAACCATGACCCTTCTGATGTGAAGTCCATAACTATGTGACCCTTGAGATTCTTCCCACTATAGGAGTATCCTTATAATTAATCTATTGAACCTAAATTCCCAATCTCAAAGGCACATTTCCATTCATTACTAAACATAATGACTTTATGTTACTTCCATACTCATATTCGAGAGAAAACATGAAACACTGGTCACCACTCATTCCTGGATCATGAGGAACATCACCCTCAACATTCATCAAATTCCATCCACAATATATGTCAAACCATACAATAACCGATGGAACACTCAAAAATTATATATATTTCCTTACACCATTGATTGTGTGTAATCAAAACAGGATTCCATTATTTGGTGTGTGTCTCACATCTTGATCTATGCTCACTCATATTGAAAACTCATATTCAAGAACATGCTTTGATTGACCAAACCATTATAATAAGATATATCTATGATTTCAACATTTTTCATAGACAAAAAAACTTATCATTCTCATAATTATCATCAAAACCCTATTACACATTTCCCATAATAATTTCATCAAAGACATTAATCCTCAACATGCACAAGACCAGTCACTGATCTTCAACTCAAAAGGAAGAATAAATAACTTACACACATATTTCCTCACACTTCAATGCTATCCTCAAATTACATGTCAAAACTAAAACTCCTCATCAAAGTCAGTTTGAACCTATAAAAACCATCTCACATGATCTTACACATGATCCTACTCAATCTCATCCAAACCCAACATTTGTACACTCTTGTATAACATGATCACATAATCTGAATCACGATCCCATGAGTTATACGTTTTCAATTCTAGCCTCACATACATAATCAAATTACCATGATCCATTTAATTTTAATACCATCTATCTAAATAACCTTAAATATTTATTTTAAATAATATTGAAGCATATCGCTCATGCAAAGGCCAGTCACATGATCTGCCACAACCCATGCCTCATTCCAAAATTGTGAAATATCTATATATGTTATACCATCTTAGATCTAACCATCAAGGATTATGATCCGAAGGGATAATAATATAATCAATACTTCCCTCCAAACCAGGACTCAATACTAGAATCACTCAAGGCACTAAAAATTAGGGAATCCAAGGCATCTCAAATGCCTTTCCTCTACCCTCCCAACGATATCAACATTCTAAAGGGAACTCGTGTTCTAGAAGATCCACTCTAGGATTCTCATATATATATATATATATATATATATATTAGGAATCACATGACCAATTTAATGACCAAATCCGGATCACCAATCCTCATTTGACGTCAACATACCGCAATACCCCATAGAGGTCCAGGCCACATCCATGTACATATAATGACATAGTCATAAGATTATTTGTTTTGAGTAAAAATATAGTCATTTGGTTCAGTTAGGAAGTATTTAACTAAGAATATGTATGTGAAACAACTATATAATATGTTTTTGACACTTTAAGTTACCAAACTAACATCACAATCACTCAAAATGGGTATATCACCAAGGAATCTAATGCTCGTACCAACCCACTAGGGATCACTACGCATCCCTTGCATAAAGAGAAAACATAACTATCACCATTATAAAACATATCTATATAAGATCCAAATTAACTTCCATTAGACGGAAATACCATGGTCTAGCTGACAAGAATGCCACTAAAAAGTTTTATAAATAATGACAATAACTTATTATTGCATCTTTAAACATCCAAAACCCCATCATTAGTTAAACAAATCCCATAAAATCACATGAATGTCATGTAAATCCTACATGATTAATATTATTCATGAAAAAAAAAATCCAATTTCCACCATAGGAAAACATACAAAACCGTAAATTAAAATCTAAAATACAATCATCATGTTTAAATAAATATCTCATCTGTAACTCTAAAAATAAATAATCATAATCACATAACCTTCATAACCTATATTTCCCACTAAAAAGGTCTTCATGAATCACCATTATGAGGTCCATCACTATAAACAACAAATTCCCATTCCATATGTACCATATCTAAAATAGTAAGACATAGAAAAATGAACTCTGATACCACTTTATAATTCCTTTACTTGAGATCAATCACCAATGTCCTGGCTAACGTGTTACCTAACCATTGGTATGCCTCCCCATATGGTAATGGATTATGAATAGTATCATGGGTCTAAGGTGTTACTATGTGGAGACTATACACACATATAAGAGTAAAAAAGTAAAAAATATCAAAAAATAATCAGGGTATGAAGAAATAAATAAAACTCACATTCTATAAAAAATGAAATACTATTAAAAAAACTAACATCCCAACCTATTTCTCACCGAGATGATCTCATATACTAAATAAATGAAAAGGGAATAAAATAATGAAGATGATATACTCTCGTCCTCGATCCTCACCTCATCCCAAATGGTAGTCCTCAAAAAACTTCTCCAAATTGGTCATCCAACACAAGGAATCTACCATACCTGGACCCACGAACAAGAGATCAACTCTGGAACAAAAGTTCTTGGGGCTCCCATCCTAGTTGTGAGTAAAACTCAGTAGGCCACCACCGATGGTTTCCTTATCATAACTAGAAAATAAATTCATGCACGATGTGAAATGCATAGAAAAATAAATAAATAACCAAAAAAATTAATAAATTACAATCGATCCTCAAGTTCTAAGGTGACACACCTGATTGACCATATTTGTTTTCTCCAGTGTTAGATGTCTCAGAGAATAATACATACCATCATCAGAGGTTATATATGTGATTTCCATAGTACAATTATATATAATCGAGGGGCATATTATTCACCCTTTATATCTCTATATAACATATAGAAGGGAGGATAACACCCACCAGTTATATCATATTGAGGGGGATAACACCCACCCAATAATACATCATATATTATCCAAGGATAATAGTTTGTACCTTTTAATTCCACCATATAACTTATTAAGGGTAATGTTGTCTAATATGTAATACCTTATATCATTGATGAGAATAACACTCACCTCATAATACTGTCATATATCATATCGGGGGGGGGGGGGGGGGATAATAACCACCCTATAATACCTCAAATATTATCGATGGGAATAGCTACCACCTTATAATACCATTATATATCATATCGGGGGTAGTAGTTCCCACTATGTTTTACCTCATATATCAGTTAGGGGAATAACACTCACCACATAATACAATTATATATCATATATGGGAGAATAGAAACCATCTTGTAACATCTCATATATCACAATGGGGAATATATTTGACCTCATAATATCATCATATTTCTTATTAGGTTAATAACTCCAACCCCATTATTTAGTTCTTCAAATGTAACTAGTGTAATTTTATATAAAAATGCACACATAAACATGCATGTGTGTGTCTTCATTTAATATTTCTATAATTTAATCATTTTTTAATATTTATTTAGACATTTTTATTTATTAAGATTTAATATTTGAAATATGTTCGTAAGTTATATAATAATATTTTTTTTATTTTTTTAACTTTTCATTAAATATTAAATAATAATAATTTGTTATTTTTAAATTAGTAATTTATTGTAAATATTTTGTATTTAAATTTAAATATTAATATTTATTCATTTTTTATTTTAATATTTATCTTTTTTAATATTCTTCTAATATAAATAATTAAAATAATTTATTCATTTTTTTAATTATTTTATAATTTATTCATTTTTATTTATGAAATTTTATTCTTTTTTACCGTGAACTCATTTTTAATGTTTTTTTATTTTTAATATTTTTTAAATTTATTCATTTTTATGTATGTATATGTATATTTTTATGTATGTTTTTATATGTATGAACGTATTTATATATGTGTGTATATGTGAATGTATGTATGCATTTATGTGTGTGTGTGTTTGTGTGTTTGTTTGTATGTTTATGTGTGTTTGTGTATGTATGAATGTATGTATGTATGTATATTTGTATGTATATATGTGTCTGTATGTTCATCCATATTTATGTGTATGTGTATATATGTGAATGTGTATGTGTATATGTATGTATGTTTGTGTATGTGTACATGTGTATGCATGTCTATGTATGTGGATGAATGTGTATGTGTTTGTATGTGTGTGTATGTGTATGTGTGTAAGTATGTGTATGTGTATATGTATGTTTACGTATGTATGTGTTTGTATGTGTATATATGTGTACATATATATGTATTTTAATAATATATATATATATATATCTGTGTGTGTGTGTGTGTGTGTATGTATGTATATATGTATGCATGCATGTATAAGTAATTTATATTTTTTTAAAAGTTATAATTAAAATATAAAAGGATTTGCATAAAATATTATTTTAAATATAATTGATAGTAAATTAAATAATTATATATTAATTAGTAAAGTATATTTAAAACATTTTTAATTTACATACAATACAGTTATAATATTTTTAAATATTACTATATGTTTTTATTTGATGTAAAATACTTATTCATTTATATAATTAACAATATTTTTTTCAAAAATATAACTAATAATATATAAATATGATTTTGATAATATTAAAAATTAATTCATTTATGTAATCAATTTTTTTAAATATTCTTAATAATAATTAAATAAAATTTTTATAGTATTATATATATAATTAAAATAATATATATATTTCAATAATTAGTAATTTATTTTAAATATTTTGTAATAAAATATAATTATTTATATTTATTCATTTATAATTTTTTGTTATTTCTTTAGTTAAGATTATTTATTTATTTATTTTAATAATTGGTGCAAATAATTTATTTTCAATCATAAAATTTTATTCAATTTTAATATTTATTCTTTAAATATTATTTTTTCATTTTTAATAGATAATCATTTTTAATAATCATTTTTTTATTTTTCCATTTTTAATACACATTCATTAAATATTTTTGTAATTTATTTACTTTTTAGTTTTTATTTGTATATTTTTATGTACTAATTTTTAATATTTTTACATTGTTTTCAATTTATATAATTAATATTTTCTCATTTTTATTTTAATATTTTTTATTTAAATAATAATAAAATTATTATTTATTAATTTATTAATTTTTAATTTATTATAGAAATTTTCTAAATGCAATTTTTAATATTTTTATAAATTATATAATTAATATTATGTATTCATTTTCTTTTTGTTTAATTTATATAATTTATATAATTCATTCATTTTGTCACCACTAACAGTAGTGTTGACAAAGTATGCCTTTATGAGCATAAAATCTTGCACTAATAGAAGTCCCTTTGTGAGTGCTAAACGTTTTAGCATTGATAAATTCAATCCTTTTTTATTTCTAGGTTCAACATTGAAAAAATATACCATTATCAGTGCTAATAATTTTGGCACTGATAAAGGATACTTTTATTAGTTCTTTTTTAAGTTGCATTAATAATACCCTTTACCCTCTTTTACAAGAACCCTAACACCTCCAAGCACTCGCTCATGGATTCAAGCTCATGCGGAACAAAAATATTTTCTGTGACTTTTTAATATATTTTGGATGAATCGAGACCCAAAAAACTAAAATTATTTTATTTGAATATTGTTTTTAAGTATTTTTCAATGAAAATTCTTGGGTTTTTGTGCTATTTGTTGTTATTCCTGAACAAAATGGTGTGTCTGTGCGACACCCCAACTGCACTTCTAACCTCTTTTTTTTTCTACCCTCCCCCCAGTTTTCCTGCCTCCATTAGGTGCAATGAAAATACTTATCCACAACAAATCCTCAACCCCCATGATGAGAATTACATCCCCATATTCTTCTTACCCCTTTCGTTTTACATAGATATTTTAAATTCAAAAAGAAATTCTTTAAAACTATAACCATGATAATTTCATCATTTCATACAAGAGTTTTCTTAAATTACAGTTAATTCCCAATTTTTTTCCATTTTTTCTGTAAAAAAACTTTTTCCTTGCATAAAATTTTATTTTAAGGGTTGTTTTAAATGAGGATAATTAGTTTTATAGATAATAATTCTCTTTAATTTCTTTTGGAAATAAAAAATGTTTATTTAGTTTCATTTCCAATTAAACTAGATCAAATATTTCTAAACTAATTTAATATAGAAATGAAGACATGGGTGTTTTGTATTTGTTAAATCATGTGAAAATTTATTTTAAAAATTACTATGTATTATTATTTTTCTATTATTTATTCACTGAGTATCTCAAAACAATTAAGATATCTAAGTTGGTTTTAAATGGTTTATAAATGATTAGTTAAGGAACTAAATAAATTATGGACCACCTTATATATTATTTTTAAAGTTTTTGAAATATGATGTTTTTTGTAAATTTAAAAGTATTTAACTATATCAAAAATTAATAATTATAAAATATTTAAAACATAAAATGAAACAATGTTTTAAAAATCTCAATGATGAGTTTGAAAGATGAATTTTGGTTTGTTTCTAAAAATTTTGATTCGATTTGGGAAATATATTAACATTTTTTTTGGAAACAGAAATTGATTTGTTTAAAAAACTTTTGGAAGGGAGAAAATGGTCACTCTTGATGAATCCATACCAAAAAACAGAATAAGTTTTGATATGTGAATTATTGGAATAAAAAAATTCGTGTTATTATAACTTTTATTTGTAAAATTGCCTGTATTCATTGGTTCCAACAAGTTCTTAGTTCAATAACAATTTTTATCAAATATAGTGACTATATATATGTATATATAAATAATATCCAATTAGGATTCTAAGCCCATAACTTCTGTGTATTTTTTTTAAAATATGAATATTGTTGAAAACAATATAAAGAATATGAACAAAAAATGGATCGATACCAATTATACTAAAAGAGAGTATGAGGACAGGTTTATGACATTTATCAACTTTGCAAAGGATCATGTATATGATCATTCAAAAAGCATTTTTCCTTGTTTAAAATTTTGTTATTGAATAATAATTATTCTTCATGGTTTTTAATAACACTTGATCCATCACATAATAAATAGAAGTTGAATAAATGCGAGAATGATGATGAATATTTTATTGAGGAACTGACAATTACTGTTGAAGATGAACATTAGTATTTTCCAAAGTTGTTTGAGAAGTTAAAGAGATATGTAAATATTCCATTGAATAATGTTTTTAATAAATATAAAACATATTCATCCATATTGAAGCTATATAATTTGAAATTAAAAAATGGGCAGAGTGACACCACATTTACAAAACTACTACATCTCTAGAATGATATGCTTCCAGAATATAATGAGTTCATTATCAAAAATATAATGATAAAAAAATCTATTTTCAATGGGTATGATGTCACACCCACTTTTTATTTATTTATTTATTTTATTAAATTTTCCTAGCATCAGGTAGTTCGGGTTGAAGGCTAACTTAAATTTTTTGAGTTTTTATTTTCAAACACTTGTATTATTCCTGACTGCATCCAGCACACTACGGTCGAAGCCGCGCATCCTCACCTGGGTTGCCGTGTGACCTCGCCCAGTTCACTGCACGCTTTTCCAGAGGTTTAAGGAAGAAAAGTGCAATGCAATGAATAATAAAATGGAGATAAAATAAAAACAAGGGTGGTAAATTTTAAAGAATTACTTTAATGATGATAATATATATATATATATATATGTTGAGAATATTATTATTGATATTATTGATAGCGTTGGGAATATATATTTTATTAAGTTATTAATATTATCATGATTATTTTAATTATTCTTATTACTATTACTATTATTATTTTTTCTTGTGTTAGGATATTAACATAATTGTTAATATTACTAATCTCATTATTATTATTAAGAACCGAATTATTTTTAAGCTTATCATTATTATTAATATTATTACCATTAACTATGATTATTATTATTGTTAATATTATGTTAGGTTGTTACCACTTTTATTAACATCATAAATATCATTATTATTACTATCACCATAAATTATTATTATCACCAGCCTTAATTATTCTCATTAAAATTGTTAACTTTTTAATTAATGATATCATTTTAAAGATATAAATTTTATGAAGCTATTATTGTTATTGTTATTGTTATTCTTATTCTTGTTTTTAAGGTTTAGTTTAAGAATAATAATATTATTAATGTTAATAATATTATTAGTTTATTTATGTTCTATTTTTTATTTTATTTTTATTTTTATTTTTTTTATCAATTTTATTTCTTTGTTTAGGGTTTCACCCTCTTGTTTTCGGCGGCCCATACCCAGCCCAGTGAAGCCCCTCCCCCTCTTTTATTTTTCCCATGAACCACCACACCCCTGCTCCCCCCTCGCGTCGTCGCACAGACCCCGCCGGTGCAACCCTCGGCTTGCTACGCCGCCCCCCTAACGCCGTCGCGCCATCGCACCAAGCCCCACATCCCAGCCTCTCGTCGCCTAATTTTCACACCTGCTTTTTATTTATTTATTTATTTTATTAAATTTTTCGGGCATCGGGTAGTTTGGGTTGATGCCTAACTTAAAAGTTTTGAGTTCTTACTTACAAACACTTGTATAGGTCCTGACTGCATCCAACAAACCGCGGTCGAAGCCGCACGACCTCGCCTGGGTCACCATGCGACCTCACTCGGTTCACCACACACTCTACCTAACGTTTAAGGCAGATAAGTGCAATGCAATGAATAGTAAAATGGATATAAAATAAAAACAAGTGTGGTAAAATTTAACGAATTACTTTAATGATGATAACAATATATATATATATATTGAGAATATTATTATTGTTATTATTGATGGCATTGGGAATATTTTTTTAAGTTATTAATATTATCATTATCATTTTAATTATTGTTATTACTATTACTATTATTATTGTTACTTGTGTTAGGATATTAATATAATTGTTAATATTATTAATCTCATTATTATTGTTAAGAATAGAATTTTTTTAATCTTATCATTATTATTAATATTATTACCATTAACTATGATTATTATTATTGTTAATATTATGTTAGGTTGTTACTACTTTTGTTAATATCATAAATGTCATTATTATTACTATCACCATAAATTATTATTATCACCATCCTTAATTATTCTCATTAAAATTGTTAACTTTTTAATTAACAATATCATTTTAAGAATATAACATTTATTACGCTATTATTGTTATTCTTATTCTTATTCTTATTCTTATTCCTAATGTTTAGTTTAAGAATAATAATATTATAAATGTTAATAATATTTTTAGTTCTGTTTCTATTTTATTTTATTTTTAGTTTTTTTTTATCATTTTTCTTTCTTTGTTTAGGGTTTCAACCTCTTATTTTCAGCACCCCCTACCCAGCCCAGCAAAGCCCCTCCCCTACTTCTCTTTCCCACGAACCACCGCACCCATGCTCTCCCCTCCCGCCATCGCACAGACCCCACCGGTGCCACCCTAGGCTTGCTACGCCACCCCCCTTGCGCCGTCGCACTGTCTCACCAAGCCCCCTGTCCTGGCCTCTTGTCGGCACCTCACTCTTTCGGTGTTGTGACCCCCCTCAGGGTTCTCCTCTGAAAAACCCTCAGCCAACCCCTTTGGTGAATGCAACAACCCCAACCGGCCACCTACCAACCCCCCTGGCACCCTACCTGTTCCGAGAAGACAACTAGTAGCGCCGCACCTTGGTCCTGCCACCGGACCTCCCCTGCACCCCCTTTGGATAAGTATCTCCCCCTAGTATTTGAGTTTCATTTTATTTTATTTTTTACAGTGGGTATGTGTTCATATTCTAGGGTTTTGACATGATGTTTTTGATCTGAATTCGTGTTTTTGAGTTCGTGTGAGGTTCCTTGCGGTGCAGAAAGTGGGAGATTGATGTTTCATGCTAGAATTTGAAGATTTCACATCAATTTTCAGGGTTCGATGTCGAGGTAGGTGGTTCCACCTCTAAGTTATTATTTGATGAATTTATTTTCAAACTTAATTTTTTTATCATATTTTTTAATTACTTTGTGTAGTGCGAAGTGGGTTTTCAATGAAGTTTGTTTTGTGTTGAAATTTTTTGGTACCATGTTTATGTTACATATGTGTTTTTTGTTTCGAACTTCTATCTAGTTAGCTGTTGGTGATTTCTAAATTATGAAGTTAGCTTATTAGCTTGTGCAGGTGATGAACATTGTATTTTTGGCATGACGTTCGGTGTGCTTAGTCATAAAAGAGGGGTTTGTGTTGGTTTAGTGGTTATCACATTTATTTTCAATTGTTTTATAAGCTTTTACATTTGGAATGTTTATTATTGTTTTGTAAATTGTGCAGTGTGTGAGTTTGGGAGTGCGGTTGACTCGGTTTATATTTTGGCGTGGGTGGGAATATGTTTTATTTTGGAAAGGTGTTTTGAATGACCTTTTTCCCTTTAAGAGTTTGGCAACATGTTTGAAAACTGTTTAATAAGTTCTCTTAGGGGTTTTCTTAATTATCAAAGCGTTTTTTCTAAACTATGTATCTAGTTTAATTTAATGTGTAGGTAGTTCGGATTAAGTTTTAAAATTATTTTGGTGTGCGTGTGGTTTTAAAAGTGGGTTTGGGTGTGCAAATTGTGTTTTTACATGTGTAAGAACCCTGTTTGGATTTTATGCATTATTGTGAAAGATGACTTGAACTTGAAACTTGATTGAGCACAAACCTGGAATCCCAGGTAGCTAGAAGGGTGGACTAGACTTGTGGGCTATGTTCTGGAGGTGACTCGACCCGATTTCACTAGCAGGACTGACGATTGCAACACTAATTAAACATATGCTTTTCTGAGGGTCGTGTCCTTCTAAGCCATGTTTTATGATGGTCGTGGCCTTCTAAGCCACATTTTATAAGGGTCGTGTCCTTCTAGTCCACATTTTCAGAGGGTTGTGGCCTTCTAATCCATGTTTCACCGAGAAACATAGATATATGGACCCAAGCTAGCTAACACCCATGCGACCTCTCTCATGTTAGTGCTCGTTGGTTACTTTACGCTCCTCGGTGTGACCCTTTATTTATTTTAAAAAGGTGAGGGTGTGTGTGTTTTAATTTAAGTTGTTCCATTTGAAACTGTTTTCGTTAATCCAGTTTTCTTTAAAACTATCCCAGCATTTACTTCTTTGCTTTAATTAACATTGCAAATGTATTTTTCATTTAATAGTTATGCGGGGAACATTTTTATTTGGTGACGTCCTACTGGGATCTTGGATCACACCATATATACACCTTTGGGTGTATGTAGAAGATGTTCTCTATGAATTCCAGGTAGATGCATCGTGTTCTATGATGGTGGTTCGAGTTGTCGATGGTTTTCTCAAACAGGTCTGACAATGGTAGTTTGAGGAGATGGATCCTTGTGTTGCATGAAGGTGCGAGTTGATGTGTTAGTTTTCTTTCCACTGCATTCTCCTTAGTGTTTTGGGTTGAATTGTAAACTTTAAGTTTATTCCAAAGTTAAGGGTCTATTTGGTTGTCAGTTTCCAATTTTAGTTTATCTATTTTGTTGGTTGTTTGTGTTTACTATTTCTGGTAAATTGTTCCCATGTATTATTTTGATAACCGGGCACTTGTGCCAGCCCGTGGGGATCGAGAATGCCCTTAAGGCCATGTCGCGGACTGGGTCAGATGGTGACCCGGCCCGGTTCCTGACAAAATGGTATCAGAATAGGTTTTCTCTTTTGGGTGGTGTTATTTTGGGATAGAGTCATTGTAGACCAAGGTTAAGTCTGTCAGAACTAGATTTTCTAGTTACGAGTTAGTTGTCTGGCCATCACTCATCATGGAAGGACTCGAGTTACCAAAGTAAGTTTATGTTTGTCTACATATTCGGTTAGTGTGGTTAATTTTGTTTTGGTTAAATGAAAAAGGAGTAGGTTCAGTGGTCCCAGTGAGCTCGTAGGGTTTGGTAAGCCATGTGGAGCCGAAGACGTTGTCCTAGAATACCCTCTGTGGAAGTGGTGTGATTGGAATATGGCTACCAACCATATGTTTGAGTCACCCGCTGACACTAGTTTCTTCTTTCATTGTCCCTCGTCTCTTTGTTTTAGAATTGTGGAAATTTGGTTTTAAGTAAAAATGTTTTGGTCTTAGAATTTTTTTTCCAAATGAAGCACTTTACAAATGAAATGATGTGTAAGGGTTGAATGTGTGGGTTGAATGTTTGGTTTTGATTTTTTTTTGGAAAGGTTTGGTTTTGATTCTTGGTGTTATCATGGGAAACCACTTGCATGAATTTATATGGAAAAATAAATGGTTAATGGAATGAGCAGGTGAATTCCTAGATGGATATGAGGTGGGTGCCAATGCGGCAGGAGAACATGCATGTGCAAGGCCCATGAGGCACCATTGGTGTTTGGGAAACCCACTAGGTTTTCTTATTTTCAAAACGTTTTGTTAAATGAGAATTCAGTGTTTTAAATAACTGATGATCATGTTGTGTGTCCTTGTGTTTTGGAAATGTTGTGTGTGACGCGTTCTGAGCCGAGGATCCTTTCTGACTGATTTGTGTCTTGAGTTTGAATTTTTATTTGTAAGTTAGTATGGAGGTGTGTGGTTAGTGATTCTTTTGAAAAGTGATTCGAGAAGCCCTTGTAGTGGTTCCCCCTGCACATCTAGTGTTCTCTTGTGGTATATATTGACCATTGGACTAATTTGGATGGGTCCATGGTTTTATTTCTTGAGTAGTGTACCCCCATGAAGCATTAGCATGAGATTGAAGTGCGGCCATAAGCAATTCGTCATTGGTCGGCCCTCCAGTTGATCAGATGGCTCTCTTATTGAATTCTAGAATTGAACCCACCTATCCTTTTTATAACTAGACGGATCCTCTCGCATCAGGATGACATATGCGAGGGGAGTTGAATGGAGTTTTGGTTTCTTTGAGTTGTCTGAGTCATTGAGTATGAAGTTTGACATCGTTGCGTTTAATGGTTTCCCATGGAAGTGGTGAAAGAAATTATAGTGGGGAAGGGTGAAGGCGATTCAGAGTTATTAGTGCTTATTGATGTCTTGAATGGGTTTTAGTGTTTTCATCGGCTGCAAGGGTCATGTTTGGTGACCACTTACAATGTTAGTTCTCTTCAAAGTGAAAAGGTGGAAGCAACCTGGGGTTGTCGGTGCAGGCTATTTTTTAAATGACCTTTTCTCTTTCATTGGTTTCTTTTAAGAAAAAGGATCTGTTAGGCCACTAGTGTGGCAGACCCAGCCACGTGGGGATGCTACGGTCGATTGCAGGGATCACATGTTGTTTAAGACTCAATTTGAAGCCCTTCTCTGTATAATGTTTTTGTCAATAGCAATGGCCATGTTCAAGTGATGATTTGTGGTGTCATGTTCTCATTCAGTGTGACAAAGTGTGATGCGCATGCACCACTTCAACTCTTTTGTTGGTGAATGTTTTGTGTATGATCAGTTGGATGTCGTAATGTGTTGTGTTTGATAGTGTTGTCTCGGTTGTAGTGTGGTTGCGTGTGACACCAAAAGGAGAAGCACCGTTCAGGAGTCTTCAATACATGACTGCGAGGTAGGAGATGCTTCAACCATTAGGACTCCAGCTATAGGCCTCAGAGTGAAGCTGGCGCATGGTCAGGAACCCCAAGAGTGTAAGGGACCCTGACTTTATTTCTATCATCGGTGTTGAAAGTAAAAGCATCTCAAATTTTTTTCTATGTTTGTTTCATTTCGAACAAACTGTCTAGTTGCGTAAGGTTTTTGTGACTATGTGGAGGCGTGTTCGACTCATTGCCTTAGTGTCTTCTGGGTCGCGTTCCACTAGATGTAATCACTTTAGTAGCCCTTATAAGATTTGTTGGGTAAGTTGGTCTCAAGGCTGGAATAGTGCTCATACAGGGATGTGAAGATCTTGGTTTGTCTTGGGTTGTGGTTTTGACGCCCCAGTAGTTGGGCCCCACCCTCCCCGGCCATTGTGGTGGGCTGTTTGGTCACCATTGTGAAATTTTCAAAGTTATGTATCTCCTGTTAGTTTTAATGGTGGGGAGACCCACGTTGGGTCTCGCACGAATGTCTCTAGAATGAAATGGTGTTGTAATTTTCTTTAATAGTGGGGAGTTCACTCAGACCTCCCCGTCTCGGTCTTCCAGTCTCACCTTGGGTGTTGGTAGGTTTTTAATGGTGGGGAGCACCTCAGACTTCCCCCATGAGGACATTTCAGTTCGGTTTCTAATGATGGCTTGGTGATAAGTGATTAGAGTGTTCCTTGGAAGTGGTTTGACCTTGATTGTTCATTCTAGACAAACGATGTGGGATTCTATTAATAATTTTGAAGGTGTTTCAGCTCTTCAGGGGCGGGCGACGCATATCAGAATGTCTTTTATGAGTTTCTTAAAGTTGTTTTTTGAGTCACTTTCTCTGAGCATGATACTTTTTCCTCTTTGCTTGTTGATTGTGGAGATCCTCTTTGAACTTTAGTGGAGTATCAATTTATTATTTGAGTCCCAATCTTAGTTGTGGCTTTCTAGGGATGGAAATCTTTATGGCGGGGAGAATTTTCACACCCGCTTTTTATTTATTTATTTATTTTGTTAAATTTTCCGGGCATCGGGTAGTTCGAGTTGAATCCTAACTTAAAATTTTTGAGTTCTTTTTTACAAACACTTGTATTGGTCTTGAATGCATCCAACACACCGCTGTCGAAGCCGCGCGGCCTCACCTGGGTCGCCGTGCGACCTTCCCTGGTTCACCGCATGCTCTGTGTGATGTTTAAGGAAGATAAGTTCAATGCAATTAATAATAAAATAGAGATAAAATAAAAACAAGTGTATTAAAATTTGACAAGTAACTTTAATGATGATAATATATATATATATATATTCAGAATATTATTATTGTTATTATTGATAGCGTTGGGAATATATATTTTATTAAGTTATTAATATTATCATTATCATTATTATTATTGTTATTACAATTACTATTATTATTATTACTCGTGTTAGGATATTAATATAATTGTTAATATTATTAATCTCATTATTATTATTAAGAACAAAATTATTTTTTTAACCTTATCAATATTATTAATATTATTACCATTAACTATGATTATTATTATGTTTAATATTATGTTAGGTGGTTACCACTTTTATTAATATCATAAATATTTTTATTATTACCATCACCATCCTTAATTATTCTCATTAGAATTGTCAACTTTTTAATTAATGATATCATTTTAAGGATATAACTTTTATTACACTATTTTTTTTATTATTATTCTTATTATTATTCTTGTTTTTAAGGTTTAGTTTAAGAATAATATTATTATTAATGTTAATAAAATTATTAGTTTTGTTTCTATTTTATTTTATTTTTATTTTTATTTTTTATAAATTTCTTTCTTTGTTTAGGGTTTCACCCTCTTGTTTTCAGTGCCCCGTACTAAGCCCGACAAAGCCCCTCCCCCCTTCTTCTCTTTCCCACGAATGACCGCACCCCTTCTCCCCCCTCGTGTCATCGCACAGACCTCACCAGCGCAACCCTCAGCTTGTTACGCCACCCCCTTTCGCCATCTTGTCGTTGCGCCAAGCCCTCCGTCCCAGCCTCCCGTCGTCGCCGCCCTCTTCCAGAACTGTGACCCGCTGCCCCCCTCCAATTTCTCCTCCGGAAAACTCTTGGCCGACCCCTTCGGTGACTGCAACACCCTTGACTGGCCACCTCGCCCCCACCCATGGCACCTTGCAGATTGTGATTGAGTGGATCTGGCGCTCTTGAGATCCCACCCTCTCGAACGCCACCACCAAATCACAAGGTTCATGGTCATATAGCACGAGCCGGACTATATAGAGTCAGTACTTGTGACCGAGAACGAAAATACCCATGGTACCTTACCCTTTAGAAAGGGTCAGGAACGACACCCAGAAAATCAAATGAGGGAGTCTAAGGATTGACCTATACTGGAATGATCGGCGGAGGCTGATAAGCAACCCCGCGGGAAGCCATGATAGTAGTCTGTAGAACTGACGTGGGCTTGGGAACCCACGTGCAGTTACCCAACTAAGGAAGCTCTTGAAGCTCGAAGGTCCCAGTCTATCAGAAACTATGCTAAATTCTCATGAGATGTAGAGATTCAAGAGTAGTTTCAATTTCAATAATGGTTTCTCAATTGACTGTAGAGGCAATGGGAGAGATAGGGGTGGGGTCTCGCTATACTGTGGGATGACTCTTTGAATTTATCACTACTATCCTTTTCGGAAAACTGGTAGAGGATCAAGGCAGTAGGAGATGGAACTTTTCATTCATATTCAATACCGGAGACTTCCCTTACGTGATAGGGCTCGATCGATATAGAACGATGCTTTCTCCGGATCCAAACGAGATGATATCTGAATTCAGCTCGACGAATGGACTGACTCACTTCTTTACGTGCTTTGGTGAGCTTGACCGAATCAATCGGAAGTCAGAGTCATCACGGAGAATGTTCGTTCGATGTTGACTATATCTTTGCTCACGCGACTCAATCACTTGATCAATTCTTCACGTATATAAGGGCTCGAAACCTCACTATCAGAACAGGGAGGGTGAGAACATAGAAGATTGATATGAATTCTCAATCTTTTTCGGTACAGCTCCGCTCCCAGGATGGATGCAAGGAGAATGGATAACGATCAATAGATGCGAAGGGGAGGGCCGAATATAGAATGGAACTAGTTGTGGCGGTCAGCTTATGGTATCCCGCTTGCTTTTCTAGCTTCTACTATAATGCAGAACTCCCAATAGGTGCTGCTACTTATATATATTGATGGCTTTCTAGCTTGACCTTTACTCTTCACACGAAAGCTTTCAAATTCTTGGCTACTTGATATCTAAGGGTTAGAAAGGGTCAGATCTACGATACTTGACCCTATATAGTTTGACCCTAAAGGTGCTACTGAATATATAATATAAGGGTTTAGAACCTTAACCTAAGAGGTGTCAAATCTTTTAGAACCTTCCCCTGAGCCTTTCTTCTTCTGTGAGACTATATAGAAGAGTACCTGTTTGACCGGCACAGATAAAAAGTTCCTCTCCTGTTGGCCTCGTCATCTTGAGCTTCTTCGTGATTGGTAAAGGAATGGGAAGCACACTATTAGAAGAGTACTGACCTACACCTTCTTCATCTGTCAAATTGCTAGATTTATTGATTCGCTGGGAGAGAGTAGAGAGTCAAGGTTCGTTGGCAAGTACTTCCTTTCTATTAGTGCCACCGGAAAGGATGAAAAGAGATAAGATGCTGGTGGTTAGCCTGCCCCAGACTCATAATTGATAGTTTCTGATGAATGGAGACCGATCTGCTATCCGTATCAGGGGCCTACCTATGACTGATTTCCCTTACAGGTCCGAAAGGCATCTAATGCCTGGGCACATATCCGCCTCTGGTGATGGGACAAATGGATCGAATGCAGCATAGTCTTCTAATAGTGAGTACTCTGGCAGCAACAAAGAAACCAACTAAAAGCGACGTCCGCGCCCTAATCAATAAGGGGAATTCAGCATCCATCGACGCTTACTTGTCTATGTTCCCTATGTCAGTCTCCTTTTTAAGGATCCTTTATATGTTCCCTATTCAGTCTTATTAATTAAGAAAACGTACTCATTGCATCACACATATATATTTCAAGTGTGCCGTGAGTGGCTTTACCAACCGGAAAATCAGTCCCAAGGAAACCAACGACTGACCCGGAAACCAGGAAAACAAGAGGAAGTCAGAACTAGGCTCGTATAAAAGTTGCTAAAAGCCTTTGTTTGCTGTTTCATGCAGTTAGGGGATTAGCTACATTTTATAGTCAGGTAAGGCCAGGTTTGACGAGGACATAAAAGACGTACCACTCATCAATACGGTGGGAACCCGAATTCAAAAGCGATACACCTGGGTGGCTGAAGAAGAGCTGTTCTCGCAGGGCTGGTACTGATATATATTGGATGATTTACCCAGGGAATCCCTAAGTAAAGATGCCGAAGTCCAAGGTGTCGAAAGATAGCCCACAATCTTTTTAACAACATGGATTTTCAGTAAAAAGAATATAACCTAGCTAATCTCCAAGACTTTATCTAGCCAGTTCGAGGTAGTTCCATCCATCCTAACTAAGCTCTTCAATTGCTAATGCCGTACTTGGTAGAAGGAGTGGAAATTCTAGATGGAGTTCTCTTTTCTCTTCTGTCTCCTGCCCTTCCAGTCCATCGATTGATAGTTCTCTTGAGACTTCTGTTACATCCCTTAAGTCAGTCTTAAGGGTATATAGCACTATAGGCTAACGATAAGATTCATCGACTCAATATGAAATAGACTGATAAGGATAAAGAACTGTATTTAGTCGATGCTTGTTTTTCCGGATAAGTAGCCTACTATCTAGATTATACCGACTTCAAGTTCAAGGGAGTTGTTGGAGTGCTTTTGTAAGTCCTGTTGGCGTGCTATAAAATTTCATTTGAATGATAGGCCAATCCCATGTCGGTTCGAGGGGAAGGTTTTGAAACCTGCGAGCTCTAGAGAAAGCAAATAAGAAAGCTAGAGATAGAGCGACATGATAGACATAAAGCTATGGAGAGCTTAGGCAAGTTTGAAAACTGGAATCTTGAAAGCTAGCAGTCTGTTATCAAAAAATATATGTTGAGAATATTCACCTCCTTTTTTAAGTGTATGGATGAACCCCTTAGCTGTAGTGTTAAGCATTAACTAATTCATGTGCGATTGGTTCATTTCACTCTCCAGACAAGTGAGGTTTCAAGCCTATAAATGAATATTCTTACTCGACTATATAGACAGAGTACCTGACTCTACTCTAATAGACATTCCCTTTTCGGTTCACTCCGATCTCACTCTTGTACCCCCTACCAAATGAGCTGAGCTAAGGAGCGTAACGAATCGTGCCTCACAGGACTACTATTCATAGATGTATACCAGTCTTGGTGGTCAACTATTAGAATATAGTAGCTGTCTCCTGACCCTTTCTAACTAAAGGGTCAGATCTTTTAGAACCTCACCCTTTAGAAAGGGTTAGATCTTTTAACCTCGATTAGGGCTCGGGCAAATGGGGTCACCCTGGAAGGGGAAAGTCTGACCTTTTGGAAACATAAGGCGCATCAAAAAGGTTATAAACCCTTGATATATCAGTAGCACCTTTAGAAACCGAATAGGGTTCAGTAGCCGAGTTCTAAACCCTTATATATTCAGTAGCACCGAATAGGGTCAGGTTCAAAGATCTGACCCTTTCTAAAGGGTTAGGATACATCAGCTCGACTAATCGACTAAGTTCTTTCGTAATGTCTACTACCACCTTAGCTCTTCCGACACCGATGACTTTTCTGAGCCTCCTAACAACTCGGTATAATATAAGTAGTAGAATCGATGGTGCCTTCCCGTGGTACTTATATATATTGAGTTGGCCTATCTGTGAAACGCTTGTCAGATCGTATATATATATCTATAGCATCAAGCATCCCAAAGCAGAAGAGGGATGTTATCTTGGTTGACAAATAGCAACTCAACGACATTGGACGATTTGACGGATTCAGAAACGCGCGCTCTTTAGCCTGAACCGCCGGTCCGATCCCCGAGCCCTGGTTCGGTATAATATAGGTAGTAGAAGGTATAATACAGTCGGCCCACTATAGACTATATAGAAGAGTACTTGGCTAGATTATACCGAGGGATACTTCATGTACCCTCGGTATAATATAGGTAGCCTACTATATAACATAACTAGATTATACCGAGCCTGGAGCACACTGTGAAATTTTTGTCTGGGAATGACCAGGCGGTCTTCGGAGTTGGCCATACTCGTCATGTACCTATTTCATCGTCCTTCCTCTTCGAGAGCACCTTGGTATTCAATATATATAAGTACCAGCGTACCGGAAGGCATGGGGCAGGGTCAACGGGGGTGAGTGCTGGCTCTATTTGAATGCAGACTATGTTCGTGGATATCCGGGTTCCGAACAACATGGTACACCTGCAATATATTTCAGTACCAGGTCTAGCGCTGCTCCCATTCGAGTGGCCCGACAATATATATCAGTACCAGCCCACATACTGTCGAGTCGAAGACAATGGCATTGCAGTTCCGGCAGTGGCTATCTCATCATCAAACCAACCAGTTGACCAGTCCTGAGTGCATTCGGATATCCACGAACATAGATAGAGTCGTATCGAGTTTCACAATCCGTGCCTTCCGAACTTCAGTACTCTTTGAATAGTGGCTATTAGAAAATAATAGGCATATGGCCTACCTGCCCCTTTGGTATTGGTATTGGCATTGGGGATGGATGGTGTTGGCAATCAAACCCGACCTCCGGGGTTTTCCCCAGGGCGCGTTCCGGTGTAGTAGGGTGGTACTTATATATATTAAGGATTGTCCTTGTGCTATTGAGTTCGGTGGTCATCTCTGGTGCTTGGGCGTTCGGACCTCTCCAGTGCCCGCTCCCCCATCTCTAAACAATTAGAAGAGTACTGAAGCCCAGGTACTTGAGATCGGTCATGCCAGTGATGCCATTCGAGTACCAACCTCAATACGCCCACCATTTGAATAGCAAATACCACAGCCGCTCGTCGCTGTACTTGAACTATCTCTATTTCCCGCCCCCTTTGGAATTGATGGGGTAGGTGGATCCATTTTCCCAGAGAACCCCTTCCAATTCAAGACTATATAGAGTAGAGTACTCACTATTAGAAGAGTACCGGGATCATCCGCCATCACACAACCTAGCACCTATCGGACCCCATTCAACCCTGTCTGTGCAATCGACTTTATATGCTAAATACCAAGCCAAACGTAGTAGCGGTACCATCTCAGTAGGTAGGGTGACAATTCGGTCGTAGAACAGTGATCCAATGTTGGAATCCATTCAACTGCTGGAGTTTTGATTGGGAATGGAGTGGATGTCCCAACCGCTCTCCTTCCCACTGGTACGACCCCATCAATCCCGAAGGCCCGTAGGTGCAATAGCAGTCACATGGACCCACGCGCAAGGTCACCAACCACTCTCTCAACCTTTTTCCGCTGTCCCGAGCCATCTGACCCCACCATCATGAAGAGTATACTACTGGTGAGCCCACTATATTATTATTAGACTGTCTCTACTAACTATATTATTATTAGACTATCTCGGTGCACACAGTATAATATAGGTAGTAGACATAGTCGTATGAGCAGTTGAGTTGGCGCCGCGCTACCTCTTTGTTTGACACCTGTTCAACACCGTACTCGAGCGGGGACTAGTTGAGCAGCTGGCAGCCAAGGGGATGCCCGCCCATTGTCATTGATATGGTGGTCGTGGGTGCATCCTGGAAAGAGAGATCAGAGCAGTTGAAATACCTCATCTCTCTCATCATAGTACGAGTTGAGGTCGAGTTGACAGTTGGCTCATGGTCGGAACACTGAAAGGTCAGCAAATCGCTGAGCTCCACAAGTAGGTGCACCATTGACATGGCCCTGCCAACGTCACCATTTTGACATCCTTGACAGGACTTGATTGGTATTTAGCATATAAAGTCCACATATAAAGTCCGCCACTTCAACCTATATTTACCTATAGTGGTATCCTGACCCTCTCAACTCCATTATATGCCCCGGTGCACTAGTAGCCCCATTGGTCGTCCGCGTGACCATTGCAATTTCATCGCTTGTGATTGAGTTGTCATTGCTCAGGTACTCTTCTATCACTATAATATAATAGTACCGTAGAATAAGAATAGGGTAGTACGTGGTGGTATTGGTGGTGGTATACCTCAATATTGAGCCACTCATGGACAAAACGTCGCCCTTTGTCTTGATATGGGGCACATGGTATTGCTACGTATAAGATCCGAAGGCCAAAATCAGTCACGTTCAGAAGGATAGTGGATGGATGATCCGAAGGCCGCTTCAACCCGTTGCCATACACCCAGATGAATACATCGACCGAACCCCATATGCCTCATTCCCGCGTGATTGGCTCCAGCACCATGTCTCCCAAACAACTCAGTACATAATGGCCCCAATGCTCTCATTCGACTTGAACCACCAGGAACCGAGAAGCGTTCCATGTGGGATCGGGGTAGCTAGGTCGATTGTGCCAAACCATCAATACCTCAGGTCTCGTTTTCATAGTCAACTACCTTGTGCCCGTTCGTGGGCTGTGCCCATCTAGCTAGCTTCAATTCAAGGTCAGTTCGCCATCTGGTGCGTACCCTTTCGGAGTAGTGGGCCTTGAGGTGGCCAGAACGCATCGATCGTGGAATTCCATGGGCCTCTCGGTACTTCAACCTTATGTTGTAGTCCGGGGAGGTCCGAGTGGTGCCAATGCTGCATGCCATCATAGAGGTGCCATGACGCGATGCTGATCTGCACACGGTTGAACCACCAATATATATAAGTACAAGGTTCTAAACCCTTATATATTCAGTAGCACCGAAAACCGAATAGGGTTCAGTAGCCGAGTTCTAAACCCTTGATATATCATTTTTATTTAGAAACCGAATAGGGTTTAGTAGCCGAGTTCTAAACCCTTATATATAATAAAATATATAAGTAGCAGCCCTTTAGGGACCGAATAGGGTTCAATAGCCGAGTTCTAAACCCTTATATATAATATAATATATAAGTAGCAGCCCTTTAGGGACCGAATAGGGTTCAGTAGCCGAGTTCTAAACCCTTATATATTCAGTAGCACCGAATAGGGTGAGGTTCAAAGATCTGACCCTTTCTAAAGGGTAAGGATGCCACACCCCAATGTTTGAACTGATGTGCCGAATATACGGATGCATGGATGCCCCATATAGCGCCGATCGGTGGCATCGTAGTAGTATAGTCAACCCAATCCAGCCACAGGTTCCCCTACAACTACCTTGTTATGACTTCACCCCACGGGCAAAAGGTCATGGAAATAGCATGAATCGAACCAGACCATGAGCACCACAACGTACACGCATTGGACGAACACCCGCTATCCTTTGGGAGTCACTGATAGGGATAAGGAACTAAGGGCACCATGAATCGAGCAACGAGACGGAGGTGCGAATCAATGCGTCGGGCTACGACCAGCAAAGGGGTGTGACGTGCGGTGTGTACAGGGCCAGGGTACAGATTCACTGCGGCATGCTGATCCGTGATCACTAGCGATTCCAACTTCATGTTCACGATTGCAGAGAACAATCCGAACGATTGATTGCGGTATCCTCTTTGCCTTCGAACCGGGTTGGCTCAGCCGTTCATCCATGCTTCCCATTTTCATGGACCCCTACTAGTAGCACATGTGTCGCCCTGACCATCAGGCCATGCAGACTTGACTTCAGCCCACCACCTCCATCTTTTAGAGTGGCAGTCCAGAGTGATTAGCACGCCAGCCCATGACTCAGTCCCCCTCCACCGAAGTGCCAAATCAACTCAACCACAACTCCATGAATAGGCCATCTCTTCTAGGTCATTCCACTATTGCTTGAAGGTCGGGTATTCTAGCATATAAAGTCCACCACCAACTCCTCCGCTACTCAATTGATTCTGTATCATACCAACACTATTAGAGTAGAGTACTGATGCTGAAGAGACTATTAGAGTAGAGTACTGAGTGCACACCTTCCAAGGTGTACTTGGTGAGGACCATGAACCCCCTATGCCATGAAAGAGTGGATGGACCTGACAATATATATCAGTACCAGTTTTAGACGCTGAACAATATATATCAGTACCAGCGTATAGAGACATTGGAACGACTGG
The DNA here is from genome assembly GCA_963277665.1 of Viscum album. Taxonomy (NCBI): domain Eukaryota; kingdom Viridiplantae; phylum Streptophyta; class Magnoliopsida; order Santalales; family Viscaceae; genus Viscum; species Viscum album. Next base: position 836,428,603 of record OY728139.1, on the reverse strand, counting down.
AATGTCTCAGCAACACTGTACTAGGTAGGATTGAGCTCGTTATCGGATGACCCATTGCTATCTCACGAGACGCGCTGACGACAGCCATGCAGCACCGGTGTGAACACGAGTCCGAAGCAGACAATACCCCATAGGCCCCATTGCTTCCGTTTCTGCCAAGGGGCGATCGTTCCTACTCGGGCGGGTAAGGTGATGCGCGTTGTATCGAATTAAACCACATGCTCCACCACTTGATTTGGACCCCGTCAATTCCTTTGAGTTTCGGTCTGACCGTACAACCCAGGCGGAGTGTTCCAAGCGTGCTCGAGCCCCACCAAGAGGGATGACACTCATCGTTTACTACTAGGACTAATGGGGTATCTAATCCCGTTCGCTCCCCATGCTGTCGCAACCAATCAGCGTCCGTGCATCCCAATAGAGCTGCCTTCGCTTCATTGGCGTTCCATCTTCGATCTCCGGATTTGACCCCTCCCCAACGAGACATTCCACTCTACTCGGGTGACTCCAGTGGCATTGGTGTTGAACCTAGGCTAGCCAGTCAGGCAACAGACAATCCCACCACTCGACCACCGCCCACTTTCCCTTGACGCCCAATCATTCCGAAGAACACTTGCCCCCCCCCCCCCCCCGTCTTACCGCGGCTGCTGGCACGGAGTTGGCCGGGGCTTCAAACCCAGTTCTGTCATGATCGCTATCGCCCCAGTCGATTGAAAAAGCTTTACAAGTGTATCTCGCCTGTCGGTTCACTCACGCTATATTGCTGGATCGGTCTTCGAACCATTGTCCAAGATTCCCCACTGCTTCCTCCCCAAACCGGAGTCCGTCCTTCTCATTCCCAATGTGGCTGCTCATCCGACAAGACCAGCAACGCATCAATGGCTTGGCCCACTATTCACTGACCAACTACCTAATACGACGCAGGCTCCTCAAACAGTGAAAACTGATTTATTGATTTTTTTCCACTGTTCAGCAGATGCGCTCAAGCCCACGCGTTACGCACCCGTTCGCCCAACGTGTTCCAGGTCATGTTCCTGCTTCCGTCCCCATTGTCCCAGGCACTCACTGGGATACTTCATGTATCCCAGTGAGGACCTGGTGAGTCTTCTGGCCAGGACATACCTCCAATTAGTACGAATAATCTATGGGTTCAACGAACGTTCGACTTGCATGTGTTAATCATATCGCTAGCGTTCCTTCTGAGCCAGGATCACCCTCATGATTTGACTATGTAGTTCGGTGTGGTCCCGAGTCACCAATCGAGTACCGGGCGGGCTATTGGAGTTTATGGTTGCATTGGCCTTTCTATTTTTCTTGTGACTTGCACATCAGTTCCCCATTCCTTCCCGTACCCCAAGAACCACTGTCCATCTGCCTTGGCCCCAAGGCCTTTCGGGGGATTCAAAAAGGGTATAATAAGAAGACCTACAGAATCAGTCAGCCTAAAAACCTCATTCGCTGGGCCTGCTACAAATGCTTGTTATGCTCTAGCCTATCCCTATACCTCTCGGCACTTCAACCTATCGTGCTGACCCCGCGACTTCATTGACTTCACGGACCTTTCGGTACTTCATCCTATGGTGGTGATTCGGTCTTCCAATCTGTCCAACAGTATTAGAGTAGAATACTGAGAAAGAGAAGAGGGAAAGTAGCCTCTAGACATCCTAAATCTACCTCCGCCCATGACTCATGACTCAAGCGTCCGTTCACCTCTGCCTTTCTTCAAGGAGATCACTTTCATTCACTATTAGAGTAGAGTACTGACTTTCATGAGAGTCTATATGTGCCTCTTCACCTGGATTGACTTATGAGACCTGAAGCTTCTATTTCTAGAAAGCCGGCTCCATAGTCCTTAGTCTCTTTCTTTTCTTTTCTTTCTTTATTTATAGTAGCCATTCTTATCATAGTCAACCCCATCCTTTGTACGAATCAAAGTCAAATATCTTTGAGATAGGGGAGATTCTTGATCTTGAATAGGAATCCTACAGTGATAGATAGTTTGACAGAGGACACCGATTCAGAAACCACTGCTAGGGACTACAAGCGAAATGGAAGAGGTACCTGGATCATATACTGAGTCGAAAGCCGACGAAAAACGGAAGAGGTACCTGAAGCACAAAAAAGAAATTTTGATTCATCAAGATTAGGCCTACTACCACCGAAAGCAGGAGATGATCAACAAGTACACGAGGAAGCAGTTTCGTCCTCTCTTGACCTTGTTAGGCCAACTACCACCGAAAGTAGGACCCTCTTCGCGCAGATCAGGCCGATTGGCCTTTCCTTCCTTCTTCGGGAAATGGTGTAGTAGCAGTAGCATAGCAGGACGGTACCATAGGCTCACTTCTCTCCCCGGTCAAAAAACAGGAGCTGGGTGAGCGGACTGAGTCACGAGCTCTCTTCCGCATGCTGGAAACTCATGATTTTTCCCATCTGAGCCCTTATAACAGGTCCTTATAACAGGTATTCATTTTATAAGGGCCTTTTATAAGGACCTGTCACACTTGTTGACTTCCGCCTCTCTGAAATCAGGCGGAGCTAGAAGGTGGTCAAAGAATTGCTCGAACGACCTTCAACCTGTACGCTACTACCCTGGTATGTCCTGTGCGATTGCGCTTCGCTAGCTAACTACTCATAGGTACTATCAAGACTCTACCGTACTCCTCGCGAGGTTTGAAACCCCTTAGCTAGCCATCATCCATGAAGTGTACCACACCACCCAATCGCACACACGGGGGGTTGAACGCCAATGCAACACCATCATTTCTGAAGGGCACCAGGTGTACCCTACTCTAATAGTGTTGACTAGGTGAGCTTCCAACTCAATCAAACCATCGTTGATCTACCAATACAACAACAACCGTCAGTACTCTACTCTAATAGTGGCTACTACCACCAAGAGAAAAAAGTGGGTCGACTTTTCTACTAGAAACGGTACTGATATATATTGTAAAGTGGGTCACTATTAGAGTAGAGTACTCACTATTAGAAGAGTACCTGAGTCCTAGCTGCCTCAAGGCGGCTGGAAAGCGAGATTCCAATCGATCCCAAACACAGCATACCAAACCACCTGTCCCTGAACCCCCCTAAACATATTCCCATATCCGAGATATGGATGTATGAGATCGAAACCTGCCATCAGAAGTTGACCATCAATCTTTTTGACGGGAACAGCGACAAAATGATTGGCACGGTGCCTTCGGGACCGTACCTCTCGGGTTTTACCCGAGAGGTACAGTTCCCAACTCCAGGTATTCTAGCATATAAAGTAGCTCGATATAGCGATTCACCACCATTCCATCTCTATGACAATCCACTGACCCATTCCCATACCACCCCATCCATTCCACTGGTACTTATACATTCAGTACTCTACTCCAATAGTCCAACTCGTTTCACCGCAGAACACCTCGTCTTTTTATGCATCTGGCAGTCTAGACATTGCAGTGGGTTGATGGCGCAATAGGCCGTATTGGTATGGGTATTTAGCATATAAAGTCCACCCAGTGTCATAGTGGTTCAATAGACCGCCAGCTATTGGCATGTTTTCTGAGATGCATGGTCATCAACCACACTATTAGAGTAGAGTACTCACTATTAGAAGAGTACTGAGATTGGACTATTGGAGTAGAGTACTGATCGTTCCATCCAGCCAGCTCGACGTTCCCGGCCTTCACCACTACTGTCATGGTGTTGGCCTTTTTGAGTTGAGAAAACTACTTGTTCTTGTTTTGCGTGCCCACCACCTGTGTCATAAGAGCACATACCTACCCCTTGGTTCCGGGTGCCTGGCTACACTCGATGCCTATTCCATGGCATTCCATTGGAGTCCCATGACTATACAGCTCATAGCATATCTGATTGTCTCGCTAGCTCGCCAGCCTTCCTGACCCTCCATTTTACGGAGGGATCTTTTATAACCTCACCCTCCCTAAAAGTTTCTAAAAGATCTGAAACTTTACCGAATAGGGTTCAATAGCCGAGTTCAAAACCCTTGATATATCAGTATCACCTTTCTAAACCAAACCGAATAGGGTTCAGTAGCCGAGAGAGAGATTTATTTTTAGTGGGATCCAATGCTTCAAAGCAATCTCACTCCTCATTGATAGGGATAAGGAACTGGCGGGAGGGATGGATAGGTTCCTCTATTTTCGCTCCCGGGGCCTTCGGAGCCCACTTGTGCCTTATTAGATGAATACGAAGATCTATATTTGGCCAATTGATCTAATGCCTCCTCTTAGAAGAAATTCCTTTCTTCCGATTCCGATCCAATGCCTGAACCTCCGGAGAAACTAGTCATTATGCCTCAAGCCCATCAAAGCGGTTCTCCTTACAGACCCTGCTAAGCCAAAAAGGGAAGAACCTGACTCTGGTCTCTCTACTCCATATCCAAGTCCATCATTCTAATCCCCATCTCCTACTCCTGGGGTGACTATATAGACAGAGTACCCGAGTCTACTCTAATATTCCTGAAGGCACTCTCAATATATATCAGTACCAGTGTTCCAACCCGATGCAATGCAATCTCTGGAATGGGAGCAAATGACCTTCCTCGAAAGAGTTGCTATTGGGTCAGGTGTTCCAGGTAGATGCCTTGGAGGGAGGAGATAAAGACATTGGATCGAGAGTACGGTCATCTCCCACTCCGGAGTCATCTGGTTGTTCTGAGCTTGGTTCGGAATCAACGTCAGTATCATATAGGTAGTAGCATGGCGATCCCGGTGAGTTGGTTGAGTCAGCTCCCACTGGTTCGGTTAGGGTTTGAAAGCGGTCGTCTGGAATGAAGTATCCTTCGGAATCCCGATAGTCAAGGCAAAGATCATTGGGTGTCGTACTCAAGAAGGCGTAGGGGGAATAACAGACTCGCCTTCTGACGCAGCCCCACAAGGTGGCAATGAGTCTTCCCTCGTCCAGATCTGGTATTTGGGACAGGTACTCTTCCTATATAGTGCAGCCAGATGAACCTGGATCTAAAGGGGTTCGGATCTATGCTATCAGTGCTAGCTTCCAGGGAAGCAGCAACCACTACGAGAGGTGGATTTTCTTTTTTATGAAAGATCCGGGGCATACCTAAGTAAGGGCTTCAAAGAGTCACACATTTCGCAGTTACTCCTCTTTCCTATTAGTTTAGTGCGAGGGGCTACCCTACATTCCATGCTATTGGCGCAAAGTAGTTGTCTCTTTAGTCTAGTGGTTGAGCTTCTTTTGGGGGACCCATAAATAAAGGAAGAGTGGCCGACGAGAGAGGCGCACGATCCTGGAGAAAACATTCTATTCCCTGACTGGTTACGAAGCTAGAAAAGGTAATCAGGACTCGTCTTTCAAAGCTTACACGAGTCGAGTCGGATGACGAAAGAAGGAGTCTAACCACCTCATTTAAAGCTCTGTTCTCAGTCCGGATGCATCGTCGAGAGGCCCGAATAGGGCTTAAGGGTGGAATAAATGCCCACTGGATGAATCTTAAACATTGGAGAAGGTTCCGAAAGACGCGTTGGTGAATCATTCACGCCTGCTGCGGGAAGGGAAGGTGATGGGGATTTTCGACAGGAATTGATATAAAAGTCCTATGTTTCGGGGTCACAATCTGCTAGCTGAAGGCAGCAAAGAAACTGAACGAACTACTTGATGAGAGCCAAATTCAACATCGGCCGTGGGAGATTGGGCCGACTCTACTAACTCCAGTTTCATCGAGGCTGGTTAGACCCTCCTATTTGATAGCAGCTATTGTTTTGTTTCGGCCTCACGAGCCTTCTTCAAATCAATCATTCTTTGTGCTCAACTCTTTCTAGCATTTATTCGAGTCGAACCATCAACTAGTAGATCTTCCGGACGAGAGGACCCACACTTTACCAATTAAGCTATCCCAAGTCGAAGGTTGGATCGGTTGCCCTTATCTGCTATTCAATAAGATCCTTTTCCGTTTTCTTAGAAGGGCCCGGTTTGAAGCCCCACCCCACTCATATTATGTTCGGGTTGGTCTACATAAGAAAGAGTACAATCATCTAGCCTAGCCGCTGTTGGCTTGATTTCTTAATATGTTTGTTTCATCTTACGAAGCCGCCAAACAAAGAGCAGATCGAGATCCGAATCAATATCAAAATCGGAACGGAGCGCGAATGATGCTCTTTTTCTGCTGTCGAATTACTTGAATTTCCTTAAAAGGTAGCAAGTGGGTAAGGTTCATCAGTAAGAGTTGGGCCTGGGGGAAGCTCACCCCTGTCCCTATGATACGGATTTTTCCTCTCAATAGTCATGTTTAACTCAGCTTATGACCCACCGTCCCACGAATAAAAGGGTAGAGAGCGAGATTCCATTCCACCGAGGTGCCTAACCATATCTAATGCTTCCTTCAACCCACACGAGATTGCCAAAATCTCCACCTATCTTGGAGAGGAAACGCCGGCTAGAGGAATGGCTTTGACCACCACAAATTCCCTTTTGTAATTTCGTAACACAACTCCAGTGCCACCAACTCTACTTTCGGGTGAAAAAAGCCCCATAAAGACCCCATTACTAAAGAGTCCACTAGGTGGAGGAATCCATTGTTGCTGCACCGCTCTAGGAGACTTCCCATTTGTCTTATTAGCTTTATAGAACTCTTCATACAGCCGCATAGTACACTCAAAGGAGGTTACCGCATCTTGAGCAATCTGATCATGAACTATTCAATTGCGATCATGCCCAAACAACGTACCAAAATGGATCCATTTCCGTTTTGGATAGCATCTAACTGGCATGTTCCATGAAGTCACAACAACTAGGCTCCTTCCACGTTGTAAGAACTGAACAAAGAGGGGTGAGAGCCCACATTTTCTTTACGTGTTAACATTCAAAAAACACATGAATGGTAGTCTCAGCAGCCTTACCACACCTAGGACACAGAGCATCTACAGGGACTTTGCGTCGATATAGATTAGCTTTGCATGGAATAATCTCATGCTAAGCACGCCACAACAACATCTTCATCTTGGATGGAATCGACATAGCCCATATATATCCTCTTCCAGTACTTCTTCATACTTTTTGAGAATTCGAACCAGAACCAACCTCCAACATTGCAACCTTTCGAGTCATAGTGCCAGACCCATGTGTCCTGGTGACGTTGCAGTCTCAAAGGTACTCCTAATATGGCCTCAGCATTCCTCTTTATAAAAGTGAGCCCTTATCAATTTTAAATGATAAAATAAATGACTCATTCCATAACCCAGAAGGTGTCATCAATAGAGTCGCAGGGTATCAGATGCCATACAAGGGGGAGAGAAAGCCTTATCTCTATGGGCTCTTCTATTATTAGGTAGGAAAAGAAGATCAGGAGCCCAACCTAATGTGTATATAATCGGGGGGAGGAATTGGATAACCAATAAGGGGAAAGGTCGCTGCAATAGAAGGAGATTGCCTCAGGTAGTTCATTACCAAACCCACCAAGCTTACATCCGATGGAAGGACTCACTATACTACTTACTAAAGGAAGGTTTTTATTCTTATCGCTAGCTAATCCAGGATCTTCTATCTTAAACAATAGGAAGATGCAAAGACGAAAGAGGATAAGACCACGCCCATAAGCTATAAGGGTCTTCTCGTCTGCTCCTCTATAACAACCTAACCACTAGCTACCTAGCTACAAGAAGAGAGCTACGAGCTAATAGCTACTCGGATAGGAAGTCAAAACTAGCTACAGAGCTACAGGCGCTCGATATAATGGGTTCTAATTCAATCCATCGTCCTCTAACCCTAGAAAGAGGAGCTACATCCTACAGAAAAGAGAAACCAAAGGCAACCCTTAGACCTTATCCGAGTCCCTATCTATAGATAGGAGGAACTTCGCTGCACTACCCTTACTCAACTACCAGCACTCTAAGGAAGTCCTAACCCTAAGAGAGATTCTTTCTTCACCTAGCAACAAATGAGGGATATAATACCATTATTATCTATCTTTACTTGATATAACCAAAGAAAGAGAAAACTCAAAAGAAACCAAGCTATGAGGCTTTATTAAAGCAAAGGAAGAAAACTTTAGCTCTACTCTAAAAGGAAAGAAGAATAAGAGAAAGAGCGTCCAATCTTGGGATACAAATAGGAATAGGTAGGGTCCACTCCTGTCGCAACGGTCCTGTAACAAGATCTCAGGCAGGCCCCTTAGTATCTATCTACCATCCATAAGGTAAGTAAGGTAATAACTTCAGGCATGGAGGGAGGGAGTCACTATCTCCATCCATATAGATAAGGTCAGGGAAAGGGAATCGACCTTCCGTAAGGGTTGAGGGGGATTTTAGCCCTTGAAGCATATCGGCCTGGTTTCATTCCAGCAAGAAAACGGATGTGCTAACACCGCTAGCAAGAAAATGGCTGCTTTACCTAACGCTTGCAAGCGAGAAAACGGCAGCCTGCCCATCTAACGAGCCGTTGCTTGTTCTAGCTAGGCTTTCGTGCCTTGTTGTAAGGGTGTTGAAGTCGCGCTAGTGTGTTGTTATGAAGATTGTGCAAACAATGCAACACCACCGTTGATTTCTTAAAAAAGAGCGGCTTTCGCTAACGCGCGCTCAATTCGTTGCTTGTTGGGTAAGGGGGGCAGAGGAAGAAGTCATTCGGATGGGTGAGGACTGATCCCCCGGCTGGCATCCGATTCTGCCCTCGGACTAGGCCATATTGAATGATTGGCGGAACCGCGTTACAAAAAATCACGAGAAAGGGAGTTCCCTTCTTTACTGAGTAGGGGTCCCGGAGGTATTGGTTCGAATCCAAGTCGTGACGATGGAGAGGGTTGGTATTCTCATCAAGGTTTATCCGGACAATTGACATGAATCTTTTTCTGTATAGCCACCCATATCTTTAAAGAGTAGGGGCAGTTGAAGAATATGTGATTATGGCTTTCCTCCCCATTACAGAAGGCACAACATTCATTCTTCCTGTTTCATGCCAAAAGAACCAGCCTATCCTCTATACTGAGCCTTTAGCTGATACCAACTCCTAGCTACCTTCGCTACTAGATACTAGAGCTTCCTTAGAGGCTAGATACCTTGTTGTCTTGGTTACTTTCTCCAGCCCCTACTTAGGCATTTCATTTAGCAGCTTCACCACAGGGGAGGGAAAGACGATACAACCAGTGACGTAATGATGCTTTGAGGGGAACCCCATTGATGATGGCTCTTTAAATGAAAGATGACTTCAAAAGGGGATGAAAGGCAAAGCTCCTACAGACCCTAGATACTAGAGAAAACCACTTACAGATCTTAGCCCAAACTCATAGATACCATAGCTACTGGACTGATAGCTACTCTAGATAACAGAGTAAATACCTAAAGGGTCAAAGCTACAACAACACTAATAGCTCTCTTACCGGCTAGCTACAGATTGACTAAGAGCTGCCAGCTAACCTAAAAGAACACACTAGAGCTCAGAGCTTACAGAGCATAGCTCTTAAAACCTAGCCCAATAGCTGCCAGCTCATAGCTTCCAACAATGCCAACTAATATCTAAATAGCTTACTAGCTTCCTGAGCTAATAGCAAACAGTTCAGAGATCGGAGCTAACATAGATGCCATAGATACCTGAGCTCTTGCCGCAGAGACCAACTCGGTACTTGAAAAAGAACTTCAGCTACTAAAGACTCCTAGCTTCTTACTTGATATAGACCTTCAAACTGAAACAGAGGGCTAACAACTACTTACTTGTCCGAAACCTAGGTGCTTATACTATACCTTCGGCATGAAACAACTCTTGCTATGGGGAAGCTAACTCGGGACTTGATTGAACGGAATTCGCTTGAGCAACAGATACAAACGAGTTACTACTTTACCCGACTCCTAACCCTTCGAACTGAAGCGTCATCACTCAAAAAGAAATGAATTGAGCGCGCGTTAGCGCATCCTCTTGCTGGGGAGCTTCTTTGTTTATGTCAGTCACACTAAGTGGGTAGGTCTCTGGGCGGTGGCTTGTGTAGCAATCTGGCAGGAGCTCTTTCAGCCTCCGCCTGATTATTCAATGAATGAATGCCTTCTTGATAAAGAGCATAGCGGGTGGGGGCTTCCTGATCCGCTTTCGACCTTCCCCATCTCTTCTCATGCACAGATTCTGCCACTTATCATCTTTATGGCCGCCATCTAGATTCCTTATGCTTTCATGCGTGCTGAGGCTAACGTGACTTGCATTACCACTTTCAATTGACGCTTCAGCTGTTCAATATCAACAGCTAGCTTTTCTGTGGTGGGCCTGTTTTTTGGAATTCCGGAAGAGATCATGGAAACTTCTGGGAAATCGTGCTCATGAACTAGCTTTTGAGTCCTTTCACGATCCTATTGCTGAAGCCAGGTGTTTAAGGAAATGGTTTTCTGAGGAGGATTAGAGTGACATTTCCTCTTACTTAGGGGCCCCTGACCTCCCCACGATGGGAGTGGATGATGTTCCCTTTGAGCATGTGACAGATATGGCTGGGGACTGAGCATTCCAGGTCGCTTTTTCAATGGCAAGTGCTTCTCTGTCTCTTGAGGAGTTGAAGGGCCATTTTTAACAATGTTGTCCACTAGAACACATTCCCATGGTTTTGATGCCTTCGGTTTTGCTGAGGTTATCATGGAGATTTAAGGCAAATATTATTCCTCCTTAATATTTAGTTGAACACAAGTTCGCGGAGGTGTAATGAGTTTGGATGGACCTTTCCTACTTCGGGCTCTGTTACCAGAGGATGCCGCTTCATCAGCTTTGCGCTCATGTGAAATGATGAAATCTCGATAGTATTCCCTTCTCTACTTCATGCATTGCCGCTCCATATACTCTTGCATTTCGATCATGCGATAGCTTTGGTCAGGGTCTTCTGGAGGTGATTCTTCCACTGACTTGCAAGGTATATAGTTGAATACTGAAGCTGTGGTAACTTCTGTGAGTAGACGCATCACGGGGCCCGACCCAGTGGGAGGGTCAGTGGACCACTGTGGATGAGGTATCATTGGAGGTGGAGCTAGAGACCCTTCTCGGGTAAAGGACAAGATAATCAAAATTTCCTGAGGGGCCTCTGAGAAGCAAGGCTTCAACATCATCGAGCTGATCCATTTCCTGCAATGTCTGCAGAGAGATTTCCTTCCGCTTGGGCTTGAACTCTCATGCATTTTCTAACTAGAGCTCATTTTAAGTTTCCTTAGGTTGCGCCTGAAATTCCTATTCTATCTTGAGGTGTGAATAGTAATCTAGCTGATCATATAGCATTCCGGCTTGTCATCTCCCTCCTGAAAGGGCAAGTGAACCAGAGGCTGAGAAGGGTCGCATCTTGCATGAGGACTCTGGTATAGTGTAACTAACTGCTGAGGTTTTTTCTTTTCTTCTTTAGGAGCCCCTTTCCTTTGCCTTCTGAGAGAGGTACATGCTTTCTTTCTTCGTGGGTTTTTGTTGGTTTTCAGCCTTGGCATTTGGTTTTGCTCGGTGCTTTCTCGTCTCCTATGGCCTCATGGCCTAAATCAAGTCTTGGTTGTCAACGTTTTAGGTATTCGACCCTGTTGATGTAGCTGCAGGGTGCTTCTATAGCATGTTTGCGAAGTAATATGATATAGTAGCGAGGCAGTAGATCTTATCTAGAGCTCAAAGGCTAAGTAAGGAGTCGGTTATGGAAGAATTGAAGTCTCTATGCCCTACCCCAGATGTTCGATTTAGAGCGGTATTGACACTATTCCTCTTCTTCTCTTCTAAGCATAAGCATATGTACGATAGTGTGCCTGCCAATCCGCTCTAAAGCTTAATAAATATGAAATTAATAGGGCATCCCATCTAATACAATATGTTTTAGGTGGTGAGACTATAGAAAAGATTCAGTGGGCGCGTTCACTTGAACTAAAGTGCCAGGGAGCGGGTCGGCTACTCACTTCGGGATCTAGATTAGGCTCCCCTCATATCCCATGTCCTTCCGATAGTTAGTACCAATCTTCTTGATTCAACCATCATATCAGACTCCTCAATCAATCCAACCGTTGGCCGAGTTCACCACGAGTGAAGGGTCTAATTTTTTTATTGATATTGACCTTTGATTGATCTTTCATGTCTTACGAGTATGTATAGAAAGAGTCAATAAAGGATGCATTCCACGGATTTGAAATGCTGATGGAGAAAAGAAAAGGGGTACAAAGCACCAAAACTAGAGGTCAGATTTGGTAGTCTTCAAATTGCTTGCACACTCAAAGCGCGAATCGAATGTGGAGTGATCCCGTCATCATGGAAAAAGTAGCCATGCAGAGTGGTTTTCTGTAGTCAATCATAGGGCGCCTGTAGTCAATCGGAGATGTGAACCTGTATGTCACTCGGAGTGGTCCCTTACCATATGTGAAGAATGTATCCACAGTCCATCAATTAGCATATGTGAGAAGTGCGCCTGAAGTCAATCATTTAGTTGGAATCTTGCTGAATTGAGTGGGTTTAGTTGGGATCTCGCTTGGTGGTTCTTAAGCACCAAAAGTCCAGTGAATCAAAGGGCCAGACCAGGTGAAGAGAACGGAGATAGGGAAGGCCAGAGACGAGGAGATCGGATGCAAAGAAAGGACATACCCTGAGCTTAGGCGTCGATCAACAGAAAGTGTTCCAACCCTGCAACTTAGCTGAGTACGATATGTTGGGAATAGACCTGGAAGAGGCTTAGTGAGATCCAGCGGGGGTCAAACCACCAAGCCAGACCCAGTAATTATCACTACTTTATTCTTTTCACGATGTTGGCATCGTAGTTCCTTCAGGGTAAAGTAGTTGATCCAGCATTCGCTTATAATAAGGTTCTCAACCGTCAGACTTTTCTTCATGAACCTGGAGAAGGCAGATAAAAAGAGGTCTTCTATCCCACCTTGATTGGCCACTTCATCCTATGCTGCCGCTGCCACAACTAGAAGGGGGACAGACCACGACACGAAGGGAGGAACAAAACTCGCTACCCTTCGCTTAACATGAATGCTGATCGATCCTCTTGACTGACGTCTATCATGAGGTTTTTTTAGGTCTCAATATATGCGTCCCTAAACCTCTATAAAGAAAAGGCTGGGTTGTATCAACCATAATTAGATGAATCACTCTTACCGCAACTTAGGAATTCATCTCTATCGACCAACCGTTACCTCAGGAGAGGAGTGGTTTTGCTTTCATTTCAGTATTTATGATTAGCAAAGCCTTCTTTGGAATGATATACTTATAATAGTTCCAGGTGAGTTGCGAGAGCTTCCCAAACGTTTAGCAAACAGTATAGGTGATCAGGTTGGATTGAGACATTGTTCCAGGTACCGCTTATAGCTCTTTTGCTCGAACTGATATCTGTCTTTACTTTCCCTTTCTGGTTCGGTCACGTAGTGGTAAACCCCGGGGAATCACTTTTCCTTTTCACTACGCTGTGGGTGTGGTGGAACACACTAGCCCCATTAAAAAAGGTCCTTTGATAAGCTTTTCAGGCTTCTCTTCTTTCCTCTCTATCTTCTGACCGAGGAAGAACAGATGCTGCTTCCGCTTCTTTGATTCATGGCTTTCTTGGGTGAACAACAGAGACAAGGCAACTATTTGCTTTTTCCTTGAAAGCAGCCCTTTCACAGTTCTCAATCAAGGGTCTCGCTTCTGCATGGGTGCCAAAATCCTTCTAGGGCTGATTCAATTACAAATCTTCTCTCGATCTGAGATTTCAATAAATACTTTCTTTCGTATTCAAGTTATCATCATCGGCGGTCTCTCTTTCACTACTAGAAAGCCTTCCCCTTCTGCCTTGGTGGAGCTGGCTATCCGCTCCAAAATGACTACCGAGCGGAAACTACCTTACAACCTTCTTCTCATTCGAATTCTTTACTAAACTCACTGACCAGTGCCTCTAAAGGCACCTTGGTATTGGATCCGCTTCAAGTCTTTTTCGTTTTGGATGGATTTCCCTTTCCATTGGTAAGCATTTTCATCCCGATCCCGATAAGGTTTATAACAAAGTTTTCGTTTCCTAGGCGTAGTGCTTTTTCCCCTATGCCACCTATTGGTACTAGTGGAGTAGAGTTGGCCTACAATAAATAATCCATAGGTGTAACCTTTCGCTCAATACTAAAATCGACAATTGAAGCATCTAAGGCTACATGAATCGGGAATACACGATAGAAGTAATTGGTTTATTTACAAACCTCATCTCTGCCCTTCAACTGAAACAAACTATCAACCAGGGCTGAATCCTCAAATAAGGAAGGAAGAAGGATGATTTTGAAAAGAAGGACATTAATGCTTTATGAAAGCAATCTGTATGAGGCCTCAATTTCTATGAATTAGGATAATCCACTGATACAGGTAGGTGATTTGGTATATAACCAAAGGAAGAGCAGAGGGCCTTTGCCAAAGACTCTTTGAATCAGAATTGTCTTCTTCTGAATCAGGGGAAACCCTTCAGACTTGTTTTCATTCGAGAGAACAGAGTGAATCATAAAAGGGTTGAATAATCCTTTATTTTCGTACGCAAGCCATGGAGGGACATCTACTGTACTACCAGATCTCCATAAGAAGAAGATCCCCTTTCATTCCCATTCCATTGAACCGCTTAGGTGGTATAAGACTAGACGGAGAATCTTGAGCTTGAGTGAGAACTTCAATCTTCTTGGAGACACGGTAGGCCTTGTCATCTGATTGATCTCTTTCCATAACAGCTTTTAGAAGACATTAAGTGAAGGTAGGGTGTTGAGGGTTCTACCAACGGCATGCATCTTAAGAGTTAAGGTACTATGCCTAAGTACTCGGGCTATATGAGTCTAGGTCAGACCCTGTGTTGAGTCTCAAATTCAAATCGAAACATTCTACTCGCTTCCAGGTCGAAGAAAAAAGTAGAGACAGACCTTGTTACCTGATTGGTAACGTGCTAGTCCTTATTAGCTTGCCTATATTAGAGAGATCCCACTTCTTCCTATAGCTTTAACAAGCTATAATTCGATCTTGTTTACTCGCTACTTGATCTCTTTTTTCATATAATGTAATATTACATAAAAAATAGCTTCTCTTAGATGCATCTTAGCTAGCTAGGAATCTATTAGAAGCATAAGCTGTCCGTTCAATCTAAAATACTAAAATAATGAAATAATAATAAATAGGGTTGAGTAGTGGGAGACAAGCTAGATGAGAAGCCAGAATGAGCATTCGATCTGATCTTACCTGCATGTAAAGGATAGCTGGGAAGACGAAGCGAGAGAGTGAAAGACCATCAGATGGATCTCTCTGGGGACTATGAAAGATTTGATAGGAAGTCTATCTTTTCGGGAAGCAGGCTCTATGAAACGAGATGGGATGTTCTAGAGAATATAGGAAGCTTATGTGCAGGTAAGTGAAATACCTGGTTGTCGAGTCATTCAGCGAATGTATGATTCCTAGTTCGATCCAAAAGGTAGAAATTCCTTAGAAATGACTGGGAGATCTAGCCCATTTCTATTTCCAGGGGACTCTCGAGAAAGAGAAAGGATCAAGCCCTGCGAGCAGCCAGCGGAGATCGGGGAAACGGGGGAAGAACGACGGCTTTGTGCCATTAGAATCCTTTTCTGCCAGATAGCCTTGACCTAGCTTCCCAGAAGAATCTCCGGAGCTTAGAAGCACTCTTTGAGACTCTGCCTGCCCTTATGAGAAGGAGTCAAGTGAACCCAATGGACTACGCTACCAGGACTTCCCAAGAGATTATTCTTCTATTAGTGGCTGGGACGGGACGATGCAACTACAATGGGCAGCTCTGAGGAAGAGGCGAAGACCCTCCAAATATTTGATATGTGTTGCTGAATTCCAATGCCACGAGTCTTCTTTCCGGATAGGACATCCCTCCGAGCCGACCACAAATAATGGGATCTCTTTGACTGCTTCACCGTAGGACCAATAACTCATTTATCCATCTTTGGGTCTCTTTGGCGGTCTTGGGCTCTTCTTTAACCTTCGATGATTGCCCGCCATAGAGGAAAGAGATGACCTAGAAAATTGAGAAAGGTTTATTGGACCATTCTCAATCTCATTCTTATTTGCAAGTAGTGCTGGAAAGAAGAGCTAGCGATCGGTGAACGAATGCCCAACGAGGTAGAGAGAATGCACGACCCATGTGAAAACGGTTTTTTCACTCTACAAGCCGTACTTCATCGATTCTACAGAATGGAACCGCCCAGCAGCTTGAAGGTCACCTCACATCTCCTTGTTAGCGGGTCCCCAAATAGCAATTTTTGGAATCTCAGGAGACATCATAAGAATAAGATCGATAATTCGTCTAGCATCAAATCAAGGAGAAGCGGCTTTCATAAAGTATCAAGAAAATGATGCGAGAACCCACGGGTGTTCTACTATTGTCACTTCAGCAAGCCGATCCTTTCCACCTCGCCCAAGGTCGTTCACTCTTTAGCACCGAGATAATCATGTTTCTTTCTTCAGTGAGGGTTTGAAACTCTCCCATTTGCAGCCCATATTTCTCAATGTCTGTTTCCCAGGCAGAGTTAATGAGCCATGTAATAGGCGACCATTTCGCGCGGTTCAGGGGGCACTTGAGTTAGCCGCCGGTGCCCACTTGACCCCTATCCAATTTTTGGGCCAATTCCCCCTTCGTACTACCAAAAAATGAGATTCTTGCCGAATCTGAGTTTGCTGCTCCAACCATTACCAAACTCATGCATATTCCGTTTAGTACTTCAGGTGCTTTTGTTGCGTATAATGTAAATCCCGTAGCGGATCAATTCCAACAAGCCTTTCAAACTAGTACTTTTTGGAATCGACTCTATAGCTTCTTCAATAAACGCTGGTTCTTCGATCAAGTTTTGAATGACTTTCTAGTCAGATCATTCCTGCGTTTCGGATATTCAGTATCATTTGAAGCTTTAGACAAAGGTGCTATTGAGATATTGGGCCCTTATGGTATCTCGTACACATTCCGACGATTGGCCGAGCAAATAAGTAAACTTCAAAGTGGATTTGTTGTGCGAAGAGTGCGTGATGACCCGTGGCCGCCTGCCTGGTGGGGGCGGCTCCTCCGTTGTGGGTAAACGGGAAACCCGACTCTACGAACCCGAGGAAAGGCTGCATAGCAGTAGTAGGGGCGTTAAAACCGGATCTTTTTGTAGTTCCAGCAGGAATGCAAGTGAATGAATCCCATCCACCCAAAAATGAGCAAAGCGAATGCGGAGAGGAGGAACCATGGTGTAATCTCTTCCCTGCCTGCGCTGAGGAATAGAGAAGTTTGGCTCGTGACTTTGTCTAATATCTTGTTCCAATCCCAAACGGCCAAATAATCCGTTTTTAGTATGACAGAACTCTTTCTCTTAAGGCGCAGAGCGAACTGTCGGACTAGGAGCTGCGTTGTTTCATAAGAAGTTCCCCTCTAAATAGATGGCGAGAATCTGTTCTTGGTGGTAGGGCAGTAGGAAGTAGCCTTTTCTTCAATCAGGGCTTTCTCGATAGCCAGAAGCTCTTCCTTCCATTAGTCATCTAGGCTTGTAGTTGCGTTGCAAGCAATTCTCTCTGTCAGGCATACCCGATAGTGTCCCCCATTTCGTTTCACTTTCGAGTGAGGTCCTTATTTCTTTTATGCAATTTCATTTCTTCTATAACAACAGGATGCTATTGCTTGCTGGCTACGAATCCCATTTCACGAAATGACTTTCCTTTCTTAGACTAAGTCTCTTACTCTTACTTGAGATCTTATCTTGTATTCTTTATAAGTTGTGTTACGAGTTCTAGAAAGCCTTAAGCTAGTTATAATTTGTATTATAAAATACATCAAAGTGAGTACAGTAAGTATTGAATCAGGTTTTTCCAAGGGTGGGAAGTTCGCTTTTCGTTTCTAGTCCTTGGTCATCAAGATCAAGCGAGTAGGAAAGGAGTGAGCCCCAAAAAGGTAAGGTTATAGGTCCAAGGGTCGCTCCTTCCATTTTTATCTATCATATCCTAGATAACTTACTGCACTTCCCCGTGATGGATAACCTCCTTCTTTATTTCGGGGCTTGTCGTAGGGGAAATGGCTTTACAGGCGTAGAAACTTTTCTCCGGGTATTGTTTCTGTTTCAAGCAAGGGGTTAGGCTCGAAGAAACTAGGCTATCAGGGATCCACGGCCTTTCTTCCGTTTCTCAATATCAACTCCCGATTCTCGCTCCATTTATATCTATATTGATATAAAAAAGTATTTAGTTTCACTCATACGTTCAATTGAATCACTTCGTAACCTTTACTGGATCACTGGATGGAATTACCTTTGCTTTCAATCTGTCTTGTGTCACGTAAGCAAAACTCACTTGTTGGCTTACACAACTAGGCGTTAGGAGCGTAGAAGCAAGAGTGGGGTAAAACGAGTGTAATATACTTTACATGAGAGGTCAAGAGGCGGTGCCCATATGGTTACCACCTAATGTGGCTCTAGACTTTCCACCCAGGCGTAAAAACGGTTATTGACAAAACATAACGATTCCATTTTGCATGGGAAGCTGCCACCTGTCTGTAATAGGAACCGAGTCGCTAAAAGCAAGAGTTTCATCAGCATCGAGTTCTTGAGCCCACCGAACGGGGAGTGTTAACGAGTCACTAACCCGTAGTGCGTAAGAGTCACGTACCCCTTAGTCTGGGTAAAGCTTCCTAAACCTCGCGATTCGACCATTGGAGCTGAGTCAATCTTTCCAAATTGGCAACTTGAATGTCTGGTTCTGTCCTATAGAATTGCTCATGGAACTTGCTTTCCAGATCGTACCAACTGTTAATAGAGTTTGGAGGGATGTTCATATACCAGGGGAAGGCCGATTTAGTAAGAGAGTTGGCAAAGAGGGTTTTCCCTCCCTATGGAAGAAAGAAGTAGGTCAGGTCAGAATGGAGGGATGGATAGCACTGTTCCTTAAGGAGCTAGGAGTTGTTTTAAGGAGCTTAGCTACTCAACCCAATGTGTCTTTCTTTCCTGCTGTTCATTAGATGCGAGATGCGTACAATCTGCCGATCTTCCGATCGTAGAACCCTTCACTGTTTCTTATTCATTTTCAATCCTAACATTCCACAAGCAGTTATTTCGTAGGTAGTGACTGAATCTTCTCCCCTCTAGAAGTATCATAATGAGATTCTCGTTAGTCGACAAGACTAAGACGAGAGTGTTAAGACAGTTAAGAGAATAAGAAAGAGAAGCTTTCGTCGATATAGAGTAAAATCCCACATCTTGAGCCCTTAAACACTGGGAGAATTTATTCATTATAGGAACTACCCCCTTTTTTTGGAAAACAAAACAAGAAGTGAATGCGAGGAGAAGGAGGTTGACTACTTAGAAAGTGCTCCCAGGAATAGCCTTTCTCTTCTCTTTTATACGAATACCGGGCTTTCAATCCTAGATGAAAAAGAATGGTTCGAGTCGTCTCAGTTCCAATTAGAGAGAGAGTTGTGTGGACGCTAATTAGGCTATCAAGCCGCGCTCCTCTCTCTTTCTCTGTGATATTAGATGATCTACTTTGGTGACAGTATAAAAGGATGGAAAGGGCTTGGCTTTCTGAAAGAGAGAAGGGAAAAGGGGGGCTCAAAAGGCTGAGTCCACTCTGAAACCTCCTACTTGACTGGCCCCAGAGGTCTCTCTCCGTTCACTCTCTCGATTGCACGATCATGGGAAGTTGGTCTAATCAAGTCCTCTCTCAAGGAAGGAAAGCAAGGGAAAGCAACTAAAGAAGAGGAAGCTTCAAGCAGCTAGCTAACGAAGACCATCTTCTTTGCTGACAACCGATTGTGAACAAAAAGAAGTCGTTGGTTCTTACTCTGTGTCTAGTCAGAACCTCTCTTCTTCAAGAACTGCTTTTGTAAGAAAACTTTCCAATCTTGTATGAAGGTAGACTTCACAAAAAGAATCTCCATTGTTTATCTCAAAGGCTTAGACCAGGAATATTCTACAAAGCGAAGGCGAAGGCTCTTCTTTCTTATTAGTTGATTTATTCAACGAGGTCTCAGACCTATGGAGAGGTTGCTACTAGAAGAGCGCTGCCTTACTAATTGTCTTGTCTAAGAGAGACTGTTTTTCTTCTCTCTCGGACTGGGTGCTACTCTCTCTCAGGGAGTCACTTTCTCTTCTTCCTTGCCTTTTGAGCTGGGGAAATCAATCAGTCCATTCATTCCCGCCCTTCCTCAATCAGTTCGAGAGAATCCCCCCCTTTTTTTTGTTTGGCGCAGCCACAAGATTCCTATTATTATTCCTCATAAGCTAGCGAAGTTCTTTCGATTGAAGTATCTGTTGCAATCGGTCAAGATGCTCTGGTAAGGGTCACCCTGATCCCTCCAATTCCCTTCAGCCTCCAACTAGTCCAATCTTGTGGGGATACGATCCCAAGGCACGATGGGAATACAATTCAGGGATGGTAGGCTACAGAACTGATCATTGTCCGTAGTTAAGGCACCGTGTCCAAGACCTTCTCGATCAAAAATGACTAATAGCTCGAAAGAACAAGCTTCACATGCAGGTAATTCAGAGAGGTGAGAGCAGCAAAGGAACTCCTTCCGTAAACATGGTTGACATGCACCCAAAAGGGTTCGATCCATCCCAGCTCATCACTTCCCCGCAAACCAAGGTTCGACTTCAACTCCAAGAAAAGAGCAGCTTCAATGATGTCAACATGATTTCAGGCATCGTGTTCCAAGAAGAACAAGAGAAAG
Source organism: Viscum album (assembly GCA_963277665.1). Lineage (NCBI taxonomy): Eukaryota > Viridiplantae > Streptophyta > Magnoliopsida > Santalales > Viscaceae > Viscum > Viscum album. Next base: position 836,408,019 of record OY728139.1, on the reverse strand, counting down.
TCAGTTCTCAAGAGCCGAGCAGCCGTACCAGGTTACTTCTGGAAAAATGGTTGCACATTTAAGGGATGTACCCATCGTGGTAGAGATTGTTTTTGGAATCAGATGTATCGAGAGCAACAACTTGGAGGGAAAGTTCCCCTTCAGCACGAACTCAAAGAGAGGTATGAGCAGGGTGATCTCGGAGTTGATCTTCTCAGAGGACCCTTGGCAGTGGGTAAATACTACATCTTGTCTACAAGAAGCCCTCCTCCAGCATGGCAGAATACCGATGTAGGCACTGATATGACGAATAAAGCAATTTCAGAAATTCCTCTACAACCAGTTCATGAAAATGGGGCAAACATCAAGACTGTCATCAAGACAACATGTTCCGGATGTCAACATGGTATTTTCAGAAGCGCCAGTTTCTCACAGCAATCCAGGAACCTCAAAAGTTCTTGAGATCCCAAGATACAATTGGCATTCAGGAGTGGTACGTCCCAGAGAGCAGAGATATACAACCATCTATCCAGACATGGACATACTCAAAGTGTCTCAAAACAGATTTGGTTATCTTGCCTTGACTCCCATAAGGAAATAGGTAACTGACTCCGAGATAAAGCAGGAACACCATTGGGATAATGACATCGGATCATATTCAGAGGATCACGCAATGGCAGCAGGAACTTTGGGAGATGATTTTGAGCCTCCTACAGTGGAGGAAGTGAATGAAATGATGCTCCGACACAGGAAACCTGAATGAGATCCGTCTCAACTAATCACTCCTCCAGGAGCCCAGGTCCGTATTCGTACTAGCCAGGAACAGTTTCCCGACGTCAACATGGTCACTCCAGAAAAAATACCCCAAGATCATCCCAAGAAGCGACCAAAGAAAACCCAATTTGAGATAGCAAATGACTTGTATGGACCTGTCTACCAAGTCTATGGCCCAGATGGTTCTCCCAGCAGACCCACAGTCGGATCCCCTGACTCGTACCGTTCTCTGAGCCACTGCTGAGAAGACTTTTGGTGACGACTACGTTTCTTCTTTGGAACATGCCGGGTGCAACTCAGATATCTTCCCTCTAGGTCATATGTGGCTGAAATGATGGTTCTAGGCTCCTCGATGAAGGGACTTGGATTCCACGACCCGCTGATAACATGTTCACCGCTGCATGATTGGGGAAAGGGTTGGTATTGACATTTGGCACTGCTGGAGTGGTGGCTTCTCCCTTCTGCAATTTATGATAATCCAAAATGTCCTGGATCCTGTGCTTTAGAGCATAGCAAGACTCGATGTCATGGCCCTGTTGCCCTGAATGGTACTCACACCTTTGAAGTTCCTCGGAAGAGGATCTGGCGGTGGTATTGCCGGAAGAGGTGTAACTGTCCCAGCTCCCAGTAAGTTCTTGTAGGCCTGTGCCATTGAAATTTCCAGAGGTTTAAAAACCCTGTTTCTCTGGGCAGACTGTCTCAATTGATTCATGGCAGGTGCTGGTGGATTCGGTTCTTTTTCTCCCGTGGATCCTGAACTTGTTGAGCTATCAGTAGTGGGCTAGGCCCATGCAAGAGTCAATTACGGCCTTTCTGCACAAAGTTAATCTCTTTGCGAGCGAGTTGAAAGAAAGAGACTGCTTCAATTCAAAGCAGCAAGCTTAGTTTTCTAAGAAAAGAGAGGCACCACTAGAGACTTCAGTTTCATCCGTTGAGCTAGTATCATCAGCATCAGAAGATCTAGTTTACTATGACACAGTTGATCTTGTTTAGCGAGTTGAATCAGAAGCAGAGGAAGGGGGGAAGATTTTTATTCTGTTGTTGATTCTGAATATCCTCGATCTTTAGTATCTTAGGCTTATCAAGCCAAGGTAGGTCTATTCTATTCAGAGCCACCACTTCCGTAACCTCAAATCCTAGGAGCGATACAAAGTCGATGGGGATACTCACTCGACTCTTAATCCGAGGAGACGGAAGCCCAAAAAAAATTTCCATAGGCGATTGCTTAACCCGTGCTTGTAGTCCTTCTTTCTGATAGAGATGAGGCTCACATGCACCCACTGCTTGTTCTAAGGTGAAAGAGCTTTCTAGTCCCACCCGCTAAATCCCGAATGGTAGAAGGTGGGCGGAATAGCAGAAAATCTATCTTCAATAGGAATTGCTACCCTTGGTTAATGGGTTCCCTTCTGCTGGATTTCTTTCTCTTCTAAATTGAAATGTTAATGCTCAAGCCATTTTCAGTAAGCTGCTTTAGTTAGGGATTGCTTGAGTTCGCTCCAGTCTTTGCTATCCAGAGGGGATGAAATCCATCTTGAATTAGAGTACCAGGCCAGGTCTTCGGGTTGCTGGTCTTCCGGTCTTGCTGCATCCGTCTTCGTGCTTGCTTCAAGGAAGTAAAGTAACTAAAGAGAGCCTGATTGAACTCTTTCATCTTACTAAACTAAGGGGCCTTTCGCTTCACGCTTTTTTCATTTTAGATTATATAGGATATTTATAGGGCATCCATTACCACTAGATTCCATTAGAGACCTCCTGACTATTAGACAGACATCTCACTTGGCTTCCAATCCATTTCGATCTTGTACCCACGGTGCGGTATACTTCACACTCACTATATCTTGATCAATAAAGATACCACTTCTTGTCGAAAGATTTCTCTCACTGAATAGAAGAAAAGGGAATTTCCCCCGTTAATAGTTCTCCTCCTCCTATTATATTATTCGGAGGTAACTGTAACAATAGTCTGTATATTTTAAATAAAAGAAAAAGGCATGCGCTCAAATAAAACAAAAGGAGAAGCCACTTAGACGAAAGAATGAAGAAGCGTAAGAAAGTCACTCGACCGAAGTACATTAAGAATTCCACTCACTTGGAAGACTCACTAGCGCTTTCACGAGGGAGCTTACTCGTTAACTTAAAAGAGAGAACCGCTCCTACCCAATTGGATTTATGCCATTCGCGCGTGGGGCGGCCCTGGCAACGCAACAACTATTACTATAAAGACCACACTGCCGATACACATAGGCTTGGAAGTATTGCTAATAAAAGACTGCCGATACGACGAATACCAATCCACATTGGCAGTGTCATTGGCAGACTGATCTCTTACTGGAGCATGCGGTATAGGAAGTATAGAACTAAGATGGGAACAGAGAGAGAAGGGCGCATAACAATCACCTAAAAACTACCACCTATAAAGATAATAATCACCTCCAACAGACAAGAGATTCGACACTACAATCTCGTCCAGCTACAATCACTTCCTCAAAGAATACTTAGGGCAAGGATGCTTTCAGCAATGGGAACCTAGGCTAGGGATGAACCTCAAGTTGCAAACAAGACAGATGACATCGGTAATGGTCGAGATGAGATCACTGGCCTTACGCGGCTAAAAAAGAAAGAAAGCTCATCAGATAGACCGCCTCTAATAGCTGTCTCGGATGAATGAATATAGTCTTTATTATCATTTCTGTTAACGCATTTTACTTTGAAGTTAGACTTTCCATTTCCCCCAGTGTATGTCACTGTCCTTGAAACCACTTGAGTGGGCTTGGGCTCCTTCGTTAGACTGATTTTTCTTTCTTTCGAAACTTCATTAACAGAGGAAAAGCAAGTCTTTTTAGCTGACTGACTAAAACAAAACAAGCAGAGAAACAACTCCTTAAATTTAAATATTAAATAAAGGGAGGCAAGAGGGCAGTAGCTTAAGCTTACTCAAAGGGGATTTCTGCTACTAAGAGTTGTTATGATTCTCTTTATGAGTTGTTCATGGGATTCTTATTCTTTTCCGAGGGGGACTTCTCCTCAATTTCTGCCTATCCTCAGTCTTTCCAAAGCCCAGGTTCATAGACCTGCCATGCCAATCCCCACCTCCCATTCTATTCCCTCTGTCTTCTCTTCAAAGCTAGCCGAGTTGTTCCCCAGAGCGGATTCAGTGTCAAAGAGATAGATCAAAATTGTGACTTAAAAAGACTAGTTGTGCTTCTTCCTCTCCAACAGGTTCCATTTCTCCGCCAAGAGAAACCCTAGGGCATTCCTCTCTATCAATGACTGAAGAAAGAGGACTCGCAATTTTTTATTTTAGAGGGAGGTTTCTTTCACGGAATCAACTATTTGAATACGTTACCACCAGTTGCCACATTTACTGATTCAACAGCGGATTTCAAAGAGGCTTTCGTACCGAGCTGCCTTTAGATTAGAGCTGGGTAATCCAAATGCCAGTCTCAGGTCCCATTCTTCTGAACCTTGTATTACCAGAGACAAAAAGAATAGAATTTCGCTTACGCCCTTGGCTTATGTGATTGAGGACGACACCTTCTTACCAAAATCATTGATCTTGTTGAGCCAGGCAAGCCCTTATCCCTTACTTTGATATGATATGGGGTACGTGCATTGAATGATTCTAGCTCGAGGGTCGATGAACTCTCTTAAGCCGAATGCCCTTCGCTCGTTAGAAAGCAAGTAACCCTAAACAACATCTGTTCGCCCCCACTCTGACTTTCCTTCTAAGACTACCCACAACCCTCTTTACCAGAACCAAACATGGAGTCTTAGCTTCCTGCGCTCCCTGCAATCAGTCAGCCAGCAGGGGTGGCGGTTATGGTACCCCTTTGGGGGGCTGACGGTACTCCTTTGGGTTGATGTCAGGGAGAATATCTTAAATATTCCAAATTAATGCACGGCTCTTCTCCGTCACAAAGAGTCCCCACTGTCTTGTTGTTCCTCGTACGCTGCTACGCGTATCAAGGGGCGGAAAACATGCTTTAAAACATCTGGAAATGGTCATACATTCGTCAGTGTAAGGAAATAAAATCACGGTGATTGTTGTCATATCTTGCGTTTGCTAAGCATAGACATTTAAGTGAGAAAAGAAGAAGATGAGAATTGTTGCTGCTTTTATATTGTGGCAATCATCACACACCAATCTGAATTGACCGTCGGTGGGGTTTTGTAGGAAGCAAACCCCCTCATAGGCTATACCTAATACCCAGCCTTGCCAATACGACTGGAAGTGACTAATGAACAAATCAAAGAGTAAAACTCAAGTACAATTAGTACAAGTACATGAGACATAAGTGACACACATACGCTAACACTCCTCCAAGCGAATGGAGATTGAGAATTCCCAGCTTGCTCATCAAAGAAGGGCCCTGTCAAGTCCCTTAGTGAAGATGTCAGAAATCTGATTCTCACTAGAGATGTAAGGAGTCCTTATGATGCTTGCCACCACTTTCTTTCTTATATAATGCATTTTCTCTTAACTTAAGGTAAGGCGACCTCTAGATCTTTGGCTCGCTCGTGTTTCACCGGATTAGAGGCGGCTCTCGATGCTCCAAATCCATTTCCTCCAACAAGCTCTTTGCCCACACAAGATTCCCAGCTGTAGTGGGAATCACCCTATACTTAGCGAAAGAACTTTATTTCACCCTTCCTTGATCCAATAACTTTCAAGTTGCTGTTTCTTGATCTTTTACGATATAGAGCTGTCTCCAATGACAATAAAATGGATTTCCAGTGATGGATTTCCTGTCTAGCGCATCTCCTGCCCAATCTGCATCGGAGTCTCCTGTCATCTGAAGGGAACTAGAAGATAGGAAAAGAAGACCTTTTCCAGGTGAACCCTTAAGATATCTGAGGATTCTGTATGTAGCATCTCGATGTATCATTCTTGGATTCTGCATGAATTGACTCACGACTCCAACGACATAGGCAATGTCGGGTCGTGTGACGGTTATATACACTAGACTCCTAACCATGTTTCTGAACTGATACACATCTTCAATAAACTCGCCGTCCTCTGAAGTGAGTCTATGCCTCTGTTCTATAGGAGATTCACAAGGCCTAAAATGTTGAGATTTTATGTTTAGGTATATTTTATTCTGTATCTTGTTCCATTGTATACTTGTCGTACAGTCAATAGAGTATGCTTGTTGTTTGACTTTATATCCCTATTGTGGGTAAGTAATGAATCCTCTCCCACTGAACACTGTTTTTTCTTCACATGGTATCAGAAAATTGCAACTTTTGAGAAAGTCTTTCTTCTATAATAGGAGGGGACCACCCCTTTTTCCATTTGAAGATAAAAAAAAAGATGCTCGGGGTTCGATAGCATTACCATTTATACAGACCACCAAAAGATAGTATAGAAGGGGGATCCTCCTTACGAAGAAAAAGAAAATGATACATTGCTTCCAGCCAGGAATGAACTTTTAATCCAAGCTAGCTAAAGATATATATTATAATAAGAAAGAAAAAAAGAACAAAAGAAAGGATTTCCCAATCTATCCCTTGCAGGTGAAGACTACTTAGAAGGCTGAGAAAAAAGCACAGCAGAAGAAGGTGTCTTACCTTTACTGGTTTTAAGGGGTACTTAAAGTTAAATAATAAATAGGAAAGCTGCGCGATAACCGGTAAGGGATTCACTAAATTCCCCTTTTCTATTTCCAGAAACATAAGTTGGTAACAAAAAATAACAATTCCAAAACTACTTATCAGGAAACCATTTTGTAAAAAAAATACGATAGCTTGTCTTTCTAGCGTGAAATCTTTTTTCATCTTTAGGAAAAGACATGTCTTCTTAATCTATTCTTTCGTTCTTTCATATACCCCCCACATAATCTCTATATAGATAGATATATAAATGAACAACCAATATATAGCACCAAATAGGTTGAAACACAGAACGTCAGGCAAATCCAAAGACCATGCTGCTCCCGCCAAAGCAAGAAAAGCTGCAAGAATAGCTGATCCAGTCCCGAATACTTGCTGCCATCGTAATGGAGATATGCGAATAAGAAAGGGAAACAACGTAGCAAAGCGATTCATAATCAAATTTATAACTCCATTGTGATAAAGATTCACATTAGAAGACTTTTTATCACTAATATTATTTGAATCAAGCTTATTCATCTCAAGTTTATTTCTACTTTCTTCATCTCCACAACTAAAATCAGAATAAGAACCAAAATCATCTTTAGTACAATAACTCCTACCTACATCCTTAGATGTAGAAATGCGCACCCTAACATATACATCCCGAACTCGTAGTAGTAAATGCATATTAGAGGCCATGCTTGCCTTTAATATTATACTGACGAAAGGCCAAATCCAATGTTCGACTACCGTTTTTCTCGTACCATATTTTGATCGAATACTGCGTCTATCCTGAATTCCCAATATATCGTGAACGCCTCGAATACAATTGTATTTCACTCCCGGTGCATCTTTCAGTCTCCCACCTCAGATTAAAACGAGTTGATGTTCGTTTGGCCCTTCGCCTCCCCCCGGAATGTGATCAAACACTTCCATTCGATTTCTCAACCTCAATAATACGATCTTCCTATTGGCTGAATTCGGTTTTTTCGGTGAAACAGTAAGCACACGTGGGCGTACTCCTTTCTTTTGGGGCGCAAGTTCCGACGCTCCTGTCCTGGCATGGTTTGAATTTTCATTGTGTTGAGTTCGATACTGCTTCCGAGTCAATTGGTTTCTTGTTGGCATTGTGAGCTCCGTTTCATTGTGCACCTATGGGCCTAATCCAAACCGACGACTTGCCCACCGCTTGCCAACCACTTGCACCTTGCGATTTCACAGCCTCAGTACTCTACTCTAATAGTATTGCACTAGTGCCCAAGCCAAACCAGTGTACGCTAGAAGACCAAGCCGAACCCCCCTGACAAACATGTGATATTTCATACCAGAGATAGCGATTCGATCGTCAAGTCTATGTTGACATCCATCACCTATATGACCAAATGGAAAACCATCGGTATAATATAGGTAGTAGAGATAGATTCGAAAACCATCACGCACACCCCCACTATCCAGCTAGGCCACCACTATCAACCTCCATTCTGGAAAACCATTTCAACTCGCTTGAAGACCTTTTCACCTAGGTGGATATGAGGTGTCTATCCCCAGCTAGTCTGAGATCATGAAACCCCCACATGAGATTCCGAACATCACAGGAAAGAAGCAGAAATACCCTGTATCACGTTTCCCGCATACATGGTTGCAAGGTGGCACCTGTCAATCTCATCTAAGTAGGCAATTGGGAAACGTGAACCACTATGATGGAACAGTTGAGTTTGGAACCCTACACAAAACAGACTGACCTATTTGACTGGTGAGGTTTTCCCACGTGCTACAATGCCAACATGATGAACTACCTTTATTCAACTTGTGGCTTTGTTGACCCGGTTCCTCACGCTGCCCCCACGAGTACGTCCGGGGTACAGGTTCACTTTACCCGCTCAATCCCCTAAAGGCGGGGACGGGGGCGGGTTTCCCTGAGTAGGAGGTCTCTTAGAAGGGTGACTGATCTTGAGTTCAACTCCTCTCCAAGAATATTTGAATAGGACATCAACTAGTAGCGCCACACCTTGTTCCAGCCACCAGACCTCCCCTGCTCCCCATTCGGATAAGTATCTCCCCCTAGTATTTGAGTTTTATTTTATTTTATTTTTTCCAGTGGGTATGAGTTCATATTCTAGTGTTCCAACATGATGTTTTTTATCCGAATTCGTGTTTTTGAGTTTGTGAGGGGTTCCTTGCAGTGAAAACGACGTTTGATTGATGTTTCATGCTAGAATTTGAAGATTTCACATCATTTTTCAGGGTTCAACGTCGAGGTAGGTGGTTCCACGTCTATGTTATTATTTGATGAATTTATTTTCTATCTTAATTTGTTTAACATATTATTTTATTACTTTGTGTAGTGCGAAGTGGGTTTTCATTAAAGTTTGTTTTGTGTTAAAATTGTTTGGTAACATATTTATGGTACGTATGTGTTTTCTGTTGAAAACTTTTATCTAGTTAGTTGTTGGTGATTTCTAAATTATGCAGTTAGCTTATTAGTTTGTGCAGGTAGTGAACATTGTATTTTTGGCATGACATCGGGCGTGTTTAGTCATAAAAGAGGGGTTTGTGTTTGTTTAGTGGTTAATGCATTTATTTTCAATTGTTTTATAAGCTTTTACTTTTGGACTGTTTAATATTGTATTTTAAACTGTGTAGTGTGTGATTTAGGGAGTGCGGTTGACACGGTTTATATTTTGGTATGTGTTAGAATATGTTTTTTTGGGAAAGGGGTTTTGAATGAACTTTTTCCTTTTATGAGTTTGGCGACATGTTTGAAATTTTTTTACTAAGTTCTGTTAGGGTTTTTCTTAATTATCAAAGCGTTTTTGTTAAACTATGCATCTTGTTTAATTTAATGCGTTGGTAGTTCTGATTAAGTTTTAAAATTATTTTGGTGTTGGTATGGTTTTAAAAGTGGGTTTGGGAGTGAAAATTGTGTTTTTACGTGTGTAAGAACCCTGTTTGAATTTTATGCATTTTTGTGAAATATGACATAAACTTGATACTTGATTGAGCACTAACCCGGAATTCCAGGTAGCTAGGAGGGTGGACTAGACAAGTGGGCTGGTGTTCCAGAGGTGACTCGACCCAGTTTCACTATTAGGACTGCCGATTGCAACTCTAATTAAAAATATGCTTTTTAGAGGGTCGTGGCCTTCTAAGCCACGTTTTCAGAGGGTCGTGGCCTTCTAAGCCACATTTACCCGAGACACGAAGATCTAGGGACCCAAGCTAGCTAACACCCATGCAGCCTCTCTCATATAAGTGCTCATTGGTTAGTTTATGCTCGTCAGTGTGACACTTTTTTTATTTTAAATAGGCGAGGGTGTGTGTGTTTTAATTTAAGTTGTTCCATTTGAAACTGTTTTCCTTAATCCTATTTTCTTTAAAACTGTTCCAACATTTACTTCTTTGCTTTAATTAACATTGCAAATGTATTTTTCATTTAAAAGTTATGCATGGAACCTTTTTATTTGGTGATGTCCTACTGGGCTCTTGGATCACACCCTACATAAACCTTCGAGTGTATGTAGACCTTGTTCCCTGTGTATTCTAGGTTGAGGCATCATGCTCAGCGAAGGTGGTTCGAGTTGTCGATGGTTTTCTCATGTAGTTCTGACAATGGTAGTTTGAGGAGATGGCTCCTTGTGTTGCATGAAGGTGCGAGTTGATGTGTTTGTTTTCTTTCCATTGCAGTCTCCTTAGAATTTTGGGTTGAATTGTAAACTTTAGGTTTGGTCCAAAGTTAAGGGTCTGTTTGGTTGTCAGTTTCCAATTTTAGTTTATCTATCTTGTTGGTTGTTTGTGTTTACTGTTTCCAGTAAATCGTTCCCATTTATTGATTTGATACCCAGGCACTTGTGCCATCCCGTGGGGATCAGGAACGCCCTTCGGGCCATGTCACAGACCGGGTCAGATGGAGACCCAGCCTGGTTCATGACATATGATCTATAAAAGAATACATGCATGTCAAAATAAAATTATATTTTTTCACATGGTCCATAATTTACATAAAAAAGCCCTAAGTGTGGTTTCACTTGATATAAGAAAGATGTACCAAGTAATTTGAAAGCTTTATGTTAATTTCCAATTATTCAAAAGTTTATATGCCTATATATAAGTGAGGAGACTGCAAGGAAATTGATGAGGCACAAAAGTATAGCAATTGAATATGAGAAACTTCATCACCAAACTGACTCTCCTCGGTGGATGGAAATTGATCATGACTATCTTGATTTTTGAAATGAGACTAGAAATTTCCATTTTGTGCTATCTACATATATAATGAATCTTGTTAGCGTACAAAGTAGCACTTAAAGTCCTTTTATGGTTTTTATTGTCAATTGTTACATGTCACCATTTTTATGCATAGAGTAATGACATATTTTGTCGTATCTACTTATATCAGGGCCAAAACAACTAGATTTTTCTATTGATGTTTATTTGGAAACTTTGGTCAGAGGTGAGAAATTAATGTGGGATTCCGATGTTATGTTGTATGATTCTCATGAAAATGAATATTTTCCATTGAGATTTATGTTGTATGGGATGGTAAATTACATCCCCACTTATGGAAAGTAGTTAAGGTATAACATTAAATAAGTTTTAGGGTGTCCCATTTGTCAAGAAGGTACATAGTTAGGTGGAATCATTCCTAGAAGTGTATTTTTCTAGGGAATCATAAATTTTACATTAATGACATAAATACTAATATTGGATTACATTATTCAATGGTAATTTAGAAGAACGTACACCGATGCCTCCACTAATAGGTGATAAAAAGTTTTTTTAAAGTAAAGGATATTGTCAACATTTTTAGTAAACACTTTTCAAAAGGCCTTATGAAAACATGTGGGAAAAATAGTTCGTTTTTTCTTGAATTAAAAAATTGAAATTGTTTACACATTAGAAATTTTCATGATGTCATGTATATAGAAAAATATATATGATAGTTTCAGTGAAATGTTACTAAATAAAACTATAAAAAATGGCATTAATGCTAGGATGGAATTGATTGACATGAGGATAAGGGAAGATTTGTCTTCAGTGAATGATGAATGGTGAAATTTTCTTCCTCCAATAGCTTACACTCTTTTGAGGAAAGATATATTTCTAATTTTAAACTTCCTGAATGCTATGAAAGATATATATGGATATTCATAAAATATCAATAATGTCATGTTGATGACTAATTTGAAGTTAAAGAGCCTAAAATAACATAACTATTATATTTTGATAGAAGATTTAATTCATATGAATTGACATTTAATTCTTCCTAAAAATGTCTAACACACATTAAAATAACTTTGATTATTTTTCCAAGATATATGTAGTAAAGTTATAGACCTGATGATGTTTATAACTACAAAAAAACACTACAATCATATTAAGTGAATTATATATGTTTTTCCCATAACCATTATTTAATATAAAGTTTGATTTAATAGTTTACTTTGTTTGGGAGGTCTGACCATGTGGTCTTGTACATTACAAATATATGCAACACATTAAATCGTATATGAATATTTTTATACGGTACATGCAAAAACAATGTTTTCCATAATGTTATTTTGTATAGTAATATATTTTCTAGGAAGTATTTGAATTTTATACCAACTACATGTCTGATGTGGACAGAATTGGTCACCCAAAACATTGTCATAGTGGGTGTATTATGGGTGAAGGAATTTCTAGAAATGATGTTGTCTCAATTTAAATTATATAGAACAAGTATTCTTACCATTATGTTTTATATAATAGTATAGAGGTTGTTCCATATATTGAAACCCACAAATAAATTATTAGGAATTTGAATCCATAAAGGGTTGAAATATGGATATTAAATACACATAATTAATAGTTCATAGGATGGTTCTTAGTCAATATTTTTTAGATGCTATATTAAAATTTGAATTCAAATTCAAAATGAATTCAATGTCTTTCTATTGGACTAAGTTCTCATGTATTATATTAAAATGGTTAAATGATTAAAATTTATACATTCTATATAAAGGGACATGATAAATGCAATATGATGTAAAATATTAGGGTTAATCTTATAATGGAAGTGAAGAATATAGCTGGTACCAAGGATATAAATTTAATTTAAACAAATATTTCATACTTTTTCATCCTTAAACAAAAATATGAGTTATATTATATAATATTCTAAATGCCAATTTTTTGATCAAAATTGGTTAACAACATGAGTGAAGTTAAAATAAATGAATTGGGACACCTGAAATAGAATTTCAGTAAGGAATGTTACAGTGATGAGCCATTTATAATGGAATCACAAGATGTATAAGTATTTTACGTCTTTAATATGGCAAACAAAAATTGGATAATTGTTTTGTTTGTTACTAAAACCATTACATGGTCAATTGAAAAATCCATAGAGTATGACCATTTCATTGGAACATCATAATGATTTTATGGTTATCCCAATGTAGAAAATTTCTTTTATACTATATGGGACCACAATGAGGGGATTTTAGATAATTGGTATAGGGTAAAATCCATTAAAAAATTAAATAAGAAAGGGAGTGTAATGAACACGTTACATTCTTTTAATATACAATGTGTTTCCTTATAATGTTATGTTTTAACAACTGCATTTAGGTAATCTAAAATTAATTTTTCACTACATGAAAGGTAATTTACTCTCTATATAATGATGCTACCAATCTTGGGGAAAATAGATATTGAAAATGTTGAAATTAAGGAAATATTAGAAGGTAAATAAAAAATTGATGAGAATATATAAGAGAGTAGTATCTTGACCGTTCTAAAGAAAATTATTATGTAAAGAATTAAAGGCCAAAAATTTGAGGTTGGGTGGAATGTACACAATCAACCTATTGACCCCAAGAAGTCTATTTTCATTAGTTACATCGGGTTCACTAATTAAATGAACTTGATGATTGATGTTTATACATAACACTATGTTGTGCCTATATTTCTGACAATAATTTAAGGTATCATTATGGTATAATTTATCTTTTTTCTGAAAAATAAATAATGAAATGTTGATTTAATCTCCATTATCTTTTATAGGACATTTTTATTTTAGATTATTTCAAATTAAATTCATATTAATGGTCATTTAAATGGATCATAAATAATTTTAAAAACTTCTTATAAATAATCTTCTTAGGGATGATGAGGGGAAGGTAAAACCCCACTCACTAGTAATATATGAACACATCATAAACCTAGAAATAAAGAAAGATTTAATTGGACATCATGATGAGGAATTAGTTTAGTTACATTGTAATTAGTAATATCTAATCTAACATTATGTGTTTTAATCCACTTATTTCAGAATTTTTTTATTTATGAAATAACAAAGGAGTGATGAAAACAAGTAGTGCACATTAAAAACAATATACCCCTACCATAAAGCAAGGATGGGGCACACTTCACTTGATAAAAAATGGTATGTATTTTAAATATATAGTAATAATTTAATGTGATATAATAGAACAAGATAATCATGTTCTTTTCTTTATATGTAGATAGCTAAATCCTAATATAAATCTATAGCACCCAGACCCAAAGCACCAGGTCTGAGCTTTTGAGCCAAAATACCTCATGCATGCCTCCTTGAATGAAAGAGATTGTCACGTAAAAAAATGGTCTAGATGCATTCAAATAAGAGATTATAACCTCAATAATAATATCCATACATCATAAGAATAAACAATTATTAAACAACTCAGGGCACAAAATATAGAAGATAATGTGTCCTAATGAAATAAAAAAGTCAAAAATGTCACATATAAAAATAAACTAGGATCCGAATATTGAAATAAAAACCATAGTATAAAGGTTCAAGTAGATAAATAAGAAAGAAAATAAAAAAATAGATTTTTTTCTGGTACTGATACCATCTCCATGCTCATCAATAAGTTATCTTCTGTAGGTCCCCTATTCTTACGTAGATTCCTAATCATGATGTTTGCATGCCCATCAAGATTCCCATGAAAAGGGGAGATAAATTATGTATATTTAGAGTAAATAGAGAAGGTATCTAGTTCAAAATAATAGGATTGGAGTTAGATTTGAGTATTAAAAATGGAAGAAAATGATTGTAATTAAAAATATTAGGCTTTAATTTAATGAACACTCAGCCTGGATCCACTAGCAGGTTCCCGGATGGGCGGTGTGCAAAGTAGAACCACTTGGGTTCTTCCGGAACCATTGGATCCCTGGTGGAACCCTACGATATGGTCAATGGTGTATAGAGAGTTCTACATACCTTATGTAACCCCACCAGCTATCTAGTAGACTTCACCGACAGTCCATTGGTAGTTTACAACCTCCAATCATCCTAGCATCAACTCTCCATTCCAACCTTTAATTCCCAAAAACTTTTTACTAAACAAAATCCCCAAACACCTATAAGTGATATAAACCAAAATATAAATAGATTATTTAATAAAAATAAAAAATCTCATACTTTTAATTAAGAAAGGATGTTACAATTATCCACCTTACCGACTTCTCATCCTCGAGAAGTACCTTCAATGGGACTTCTCAAACATATCAGGTTATTAATCCTGAACATCTACCTCCTATTCCCATGCATATTCCTAGAACCATCCATGATTCCATAGAATCTATAAAAGTAGGACTATCTTCCCTCATATGACTTTCTCACTATGATCTTTAATCATTATGAGGTATTACATGTGTGATGCATTAGGCTCAAACTCAACATCCTTATAGTTGATCACTTTATTGGAATCAGTCATGTATCACTAGAGATGAGACACATGAATAAAATCTTATTTACCTTGGTATAAGGAATAAATATCTAGAAAATACTCCACCATTCTAATCTATTCGGTGATGTTGAAGGGTCCAACATATCATGGTTGATTTTTAACTTACTTTGTCACTTGTCAGAGACCTAACCAAGGAGTCACTATCTGAAAAACCTAGTTTCTTATAAAAAATTACAATGGTATCCTCCTATGTTTGAAATAATGTTTATTATTACACTGATATATGATCAAACTCTTTTGAATCAGTTTTACACCATTAACGGTCTCCTGTACCATACTGGGTCCCAAAAACTATTGTGTCACTTTCCTTGCACCAACAAAGTAGTGAAATAAATGACCTCCCCTAAAGGGACTCATAAAGTTACATCTAAATCCAATAATGGAAATTATTATTGAATGTGAACTCAACCAAGGAAAAGTGATCATCCCAATATCCTCTAATATCCAAAACACAGTCTTGTATTATATCCTCCAATATACAAATCATATGGTCTGATTGTCCATTTGGCTGGGTATGGTCTACTTTGCTCAGTCTCCACTTAGTTCTTATAGTGTTCAACAAACCCTAACAAAACAAAAACATGAAACACATATCTCTATCAGATATAATTCTCATGGGAACTATATACAAGTATAAAATCACATTGACATATAACTTTACCATATTATTTTCTGAGTGAGTCTCACTGATCGATAAGAAAAGATCAAATTTCATTATCCAATCAATAATCACCCAAACAATGTCATAGATACCTGTAGTCCTCGGTAACCCAATAATAAAGTCCAATCTGAAATACTACAACTTCCACATGGTCACATGAAGTTACTGGAGAAAAATAATATGACTCTCATGCACAACCTTTAAACTCTGGTAGGTAAGGCGTCAAGAAATTAATCTGGTGATGTCTCTATTTATTCTTGGCCACCAGAAATATGACTTAAAGTCGTGGTAAATCATTGTGGATCCATTATGAACCACCCACTTTGAGTCATATAGGTATCTCATCAAATCTTCTCAAATGAATGCATGGACTAAAACTCTCAAATGTAATGGTATCAAATAATAAACATCTAATAACCACCCTTGTATCGAGTCACCACCTTCAATATTTTCTCACATCACAATATAGCATAAATAAAATTTATACTATCCTTCACCTGATCTACTAAATAAGATGTGATCACTAATGGTGAACATGTAATCAATCCATGGTCCTCAAAACAATCCATCCTCTAGTCATCTAGTAAGTTTATATGGCACCACTATTCCTCTAAAATTTTTTCTCCAAGAACCTAATATACCTACATATTAGAGATAAGAGCATATAAAATGGAATGACCTTTACCTGATTTATAGTCCATCTTGGATACAAACATATATTGGTACTTTACCGAGAACCTCTGCCACAAATTGAGATCCCACTATAAGAAGATATTGTGGAGACTCTTATGGTCTATGTAGAAAATAATACTCTAACTAAAGGGATTGTGTCACAATAACTTCAAAGTATATACCAATGTTTATAGGTCCATTCCATGGGTAGGCGAATTCCTCTCATGGGGCCATAGTTAATGTGACACATAAGCTACTACCTGATCCCTACACATCAATACTTCCCCCAAACGTACACCATATGCTTCACAATATTTAACATATCCTATCCTATTATTAGAATGAATCAACATTATATTAGTATTTAAACATGTCTTCTAATTAAGAAATTAATTCTCACATCATTCTAACCACTTAAACGTCACCCCTTTTATCATTAGCACTATCATGGTTGCAGATAAATGGATGAAATATTGAATAAAACATGAATAATACCCTAATAAACCACAACAGATACTGATCTCAAACATATCTGGGGGATGTGTTTATGAAATTAGAGAATATACTTTCTACATGTCCACATATATTACAGTCTCATAAAACACATGCCATAATAATTTTACCTCATGAATCCAAAAGTTACACTTCGATATCTTAACAAAAATATGATATGCTCAAAGTGTAATCAGGACTATCTCACAATTTATGACATGCTTCTCTGGTGTTAGTGAGTAAATTATGATTTCATCAATGAACCCCATGATGAATGAGTCAAGGTATGCATGGTAGATCCTATTCATGATATTCATGAACATATTCAGATCATTTTTTTGTCCAAAAGGTATTATAAAGTAATGATATAACCTATACTTGATCATAAACACCATATTTTCAATTTCCAATTTTTATCACATAATTTGTTAATATCCCAATATGAGATTAATATTGGATAATCACCAGGATCGTTGTAACTAATCATCAATATTTTTTATCCTTGGCAAAGGGTAACTATTCATCATGATCAACTGATTAAGTATTCAATAATCTATTCAGAGTCAAATACTTCTGTATTATTTCTTGTAGAAAAAAATAGAAACACTCTATGGTGATATAATCGGCCTCATAAAACCTTTCTATTCTGTGTCCTCAAGCTATACTTTTATATCCTTCAACTTGGACGAAGACATATGGTAAGGGGATATTAAAATGGGATATGCACCCAACACATGTTCTATTTGATACTCAACTACTATATCCGAGGGAAGACCTTGGTAGTCATTTTGGAAGATGTATTGATAGAGTTCCAAAACCCGAGGAAATGTTGATGGGGATAACATTGATCTTGCTAAAATATAAAATCCTATAATATATTTCACAATCATCCCAATATTTCTCACTAATAGACCCCCTGTACCTGCTCCCAATTCCCACTCACGGATTATCATTAATTTATCTCCCTTGGGTGATATAAACGATAAATGCCTATGATAACAACTAATATGGGAACTAAAGATACTTATCCAATCCATTACTAGGATCACATCAATGCTAGTCATATCAAGGATCATGAAATCACACAGATTTCCATAACCAAAAATGAATATTGGTAACTTTGGGAATCAATGGAGAAGATTTAGTTTCTTTCCCAATGATGCATCATGGGAAAGAAACTGAGAAGAAAACATGAATAGTAATTCCAGTCTATAAATAACTTTTTTAGATATATAGGAATGGGAAACACTGATATCAAACAAAGTATTAGAAAACATAGATGTGATCAAGAAAATAAATTGAATAATAGATGGTACCTCACTAACATCATTTAGAGCCTAATCCAGGGCATACTTATAGAGTTGCTTAGCTCCATGACCCAAACCCTGAGGTGCATGACTCACTTGAGTTATCAACATCTAAGCCTACTATTTAGGATGCGAGATGGATCCCTATGTTATAAATAATATCTATGCTACACCCCAAAAGACCCTAACCTCATGGATATTGAAGAGAACTGCTAGAGATACCATATCTTTACACATCACTAACACTTTCACTTAGGTGTTCTTAAGAACCCATGATAATTTTTGACCTTCCCATAGTTGAATCATTGTGGAATTTCACTTGAAGAAGTTGAAGAAGACATACTCTACTAAACCTACTTACCACTATCACATTGAACATACTTAGTTTTCTTCTTCCCACTACCTTATGAGATACTCACCGCAGGAGCAGTAGGTCCATTGGCCTGAGTATTGAAGGGTGGAAGAATAATAACTACCCAATACTCTTTCAATATATTGTCATCAATTAAGGCCTTATATAGATCCTATAGATATATTGTTTACTCAAAACTTATAACCCACCATATGATATCAAGATGATGATTTATATTGAACTTTCTAGATTTTTATGCTTCATTTTTACCTAAGATAAGAGAAAAAAATTGTATTTTGGTGAAACAAAAGAAGTATGTAGATATATTAATAGATCTTTGTATAAGTTATATGAATTCTTGGTCATGGTATAGCCTAAGTGTGTTGGGAAATAATTACTTGAAGATTAGGTTCTAAGATACCTCCCAATAAAGACCCTCAAATATGCCTACTTGACCCATGGCACCTCAACATTTCCTAGTAGGCCCTTGATTCAAAAAATACACTAATATTAGTTCTCGGTCCTTTGATGTCTCAAAAAATTAAAATATTCTGTCCATGATATCTAACAAATCCTCAACATCTTGTTATACTCTAGTGGCTTTAATGGTTGGAAGAATGATGGAGTTGGAAGTTACTGGTGTAGTCAACCATGTTCTTCTGTGATCCTCTGATATGGGATGCTATAATCCTAAAGACTTTCGAATGAAGTGGCTCCAATTATAGAACCACTTGAGTAGGTGTTGTAGCATGCACATGTGTATCCTCTTGCACAACCTATGTTCGAACCAGTATGTCCTCCCTAACAAGATCATTAAAGAGTCTCCAAGGTGTAATTTTCAAAAATTATAAATGAACATTTAATAACTTGAATCCATTATGATAGATCCCAAATAGTCTATGGTTTCCCAAAAATATTGTCCTAGGAAGCTACCGAAAACCCAAGTTATATCCCTCCCATCACTACCCAAGGTTCCCCGTACCTACATTTTACTCACAATTACATATATATATATAACATAATAGAAGGTTCATGTTTAAATAATTAATTACAAACTAAAAATTTCACATTAGACAAAATATAGATGTTTCATTCAATAGAGAATATAGGTTCATCTCTAATAGATAATACAAAGAAATACAATTAATTAAATAACTACTATATTGCCCACAATGAGTATATATATGGAATGTGATCCTCTATGCTTACTCATGTTGCAAAAACACAACCCAAATCCCATAAAATTTTAATATCAATCCCATCAATGGTAACTAATAAGTATTTTACACATGTGATGACCATGAATATGGAAACACACTTACCTGAATCCCACACAACCTATCCTTTTTCTACCAAGTCCCATGTTAGACTAAAAGAAAAGAAAGAAAAATATTATGATAATATTTTGTAATTCCCAAAATGAAACACCAGGTTTGAGTTGGAGATCCAAAAGATATCAGGCATGCCTACCCTTATAAAAGAGGATATTTAATAAAAAAGTGTGTCCCAATTCCATCAGTGGGTATACAATACTGTGAATAATCATAGCCAAAAAACACTAGAATAAACATATGTAAAACAAATCAAAGTATCAAGATAGAAGATAAAGTATCATAATGAAATAAAAAAAGTCACTCATTCCACACATAAAATAAATGAGCCTCCAAATATGAAAATACTAATTAGAGTATGAAGGTGCAATAAAATAAATCAAAAAATCATAGTTGAAAATATTTGGAGTCTATCACAATATTGCAACTAGCTTCATGCTTCTAAAAAAGTTATCTTCCATGGGTCCATTTATCTTACATAGATCCTTATTCATGATGTCTAAATGTGCATCTAGATTCCATTGAAGAGTGTGTGTAGTAAAAACTTTTATGAAAACACCAATGTGTCCATAACCTGTGTGCACAGGTACAACATGTGTATGTCATGATATAATAAATGTGAAATCTCGAATAACAATCATATCCTAATAAATCATGTTCTAACCAATCCACCAATATCCGTAACCAAACCTACATTGGCTGCATGCTAGAGGGATAAACAAAAATATATTAGAGGTGACCAAGATCTAGCTACATGGCTGGTTATGATATATCTTGATAGTCTCAAGGCACCAAGTTAGATCATGACACAATGCCATCACATCCAACCTCCATCATAGTCTTGGAATCAAGTTCATAATATTGTGTCTATGCCTTTGGATAGGCTACATGTTTTTTGTAACCCTAATAGAAATTCCATTTTTGTAGCCCCATATTCATAATTACCATAACGTATGTTTATGTTCATCATTATCATCATTTCATGTTATGCAGATTCCACCTATATGGGATAACCATATCATGATGGTCCACCTATTATGAGTACCAAATTAATTCCTCCAAAATAATGGTAATAACACATAACATGGTAGAGCATGTAGAGGAAGGAAATAAAATCTCATTACGAGAATCAGTAGAAACATAAATTTATATGTTATCAAAATCAAACATGTTCGATAATATACATAATGATAATCATAGAATAAAACATCATACATCAGTCTCGTGGGTGAAACACACACAAACATGTGATCATTATTAAGCATGGTCAAAAAAGATATTCTAATGAAATAATCATATCAATGAAACAAGAGTACCCAAGGTCCCTAAATGAAAATGAACATCCTACCTTAAGTTTGTTGATGATATAATCCAATATTCTTCAAAGCCTAAATCATGATGTACACCCAGGAAAACTATTTCACATGTGAAAGATGCCTATAATGAGTTATATTTCATCAAAGAAGAGGTCTAAGAGTGATATCAATGATTATTGTAGTTCAATAAGGGTAGTTATAGAACCAAATACCTCATGATGTCCATCAACAAAACTAGTCCTGAGATATGTCGAAGAACATGATGATAATTCCACATAACCATTATTGATTAAATAATGGATCATGAATTCCTCATCAAAACTAGAACTGATCCTCAGATCTCATCAATTAACATAAATCTTCCATCAATAATTCATTATAATATATATTGAAGATGACATTCAATAAGAATAAGTTATCAATATGATTGATCTATGACACTAACTCAGAAATTCCCACCATTCACAAGTGGAATTGATTCATTCAATGGGATATAATTGGAATGTTTATTCAACCATCAATAAATCGGAGGATCATCAATATAAAATTAGATATATAAGGAACTTAAATATTTCCAATATATTATAGTTACATCACCAATCCACCATCAATAAGTTGTATATGAAGAAGATCCATAATCACATACCCATAAGACGATCGTAGTCAAAGATAGATCTAGATCCTATAAAGAGATTCAACAAACTTGTTAGATCCATTAAAAATATATAAAGTAAGTATTAAATCTTCATTTTATACAAATAAAGAACATATATTCATCATAGATCAATTCCCATATCTCAAGGAAGAAGAGTAATTTGATGTAGATCGAGAGAAAACTTATCGATATAGAATCATTAGATTTATCCATTTCTAAATGACCAACGGGAGATGAATGAGAAATATCAAGATTAAAAGGATTAGTTATATGGTATGAAATAGGTGGTTAGAGTTATATTTGGAAATTAAACATAGAGTAAAATGTGTAAAATTAAAAATCCACACGGTGCATTTGTTGTGCAATAATCTAGGCTCTATGGGTTGGTCGATGACACCATTGGTTGGATGGTGGCTAGCTCATAGCTGTATTATAGTGGGCCCTTAGGTGGACGAAATGCAATACAAAACCACTTAATTTCTTCCAGTACCACCAGCTGGGAAATTGTGTCTTGTTGACCTACTATAACACCTTTCGCTGGTCGGTGGACTCCATTCTCCAGCCAGTGGCAGTTTACAGCCCCCAATCATCCCAACATCAACTCACAACTCCAAAATTTAATTCTTCTACCCCTTTTACTTAAATAATAACCTCATAAACATCCATAACAAAAATGAACCTAATGCAAAACATATAATTTAATAAAAATAAAAAATCTCATACCTTGAATTAAGAAACTATGTTATAAAAGCCACTTCTATCCAAATTTATGTGTTATGTCAGGAAGATTTTGTATATAAAAAGTGGAAAACAAGAGATGAAAACAAAAAATAACTATGAGAATCATGTGTAAGTATGACATAATATAAATTTATCAGACTTGAAATTATTAATAGATAAAAATAACTACTTATTTTCTTATTTTTTAATATGGTTTAGACAGAATAATTGTGATCAAGATATGCAATGAATGGATAATTTTAGTGGCCTTGATGTGACCTTAAAAATATGGCCAAATCAGATGTGTAGGTTTTAGAGTTCTGCTTCAATAATATTCTGAGAAAGAAAAGTCGTAGTGGGATAAAGGTGATAGAATTAAATACATAAACTAGAAAATAGGTTCTCTAAGAGAAAACGTTACTTAAAAGTCTAGTTTGTTAGAATATTTTATGTGAAGGGATCAAAGTGTATAAATAACACCCCAAAGACCAATACATGAAGAGTCACAAGCCCCTAATTTTGATACTAGGAAGTACCCTATATGGATTTCCTTATCAAAGGTAGTCCAGTTTTTCATAACAATTTCTATTAAATATGATCAAACAACTACTCAGATATTTATTGTACAAAAATTATATAGGCTGAAATTGATTTTGATTAATATCTACCAAATCCCACCCATAACCTTGTTGTGATGGGTAAAATTTACAATATCTAAAGATATATTTTACATAAAAATCAACCTGTAAAAGAGAATGTGAGAGTGGGGATTCATGTAGATCACGAGTTGAACTTCGAGCTATCATCTCTCATTAAGGATATGAATGTTCAAACAGTAAAACTTGCTAGCGTGACATTCATAAACTAGCCATTGAATCTTATAAAGATTCATGATGATAATAAGGTTTTCCATTCTAATTAATTATATATACAAAACCCACAAAAATAATTGAAAAAGGGTCAAACTATGGAATGTTATTACATATAGTGAAATAGAAGGAGAAATAATAGGCCAAGTAAAAATAATATAGAGGATCAACCATTAAATCAAAAGACCAACTAATAGTTCATTTACCCCACCAATTACAATATTTCCTTTATTAACTTTACATGTTCATGTGAATAAAACATTTTAAGATAAAAAATTCAACTTATATTCAAATTTAAGAAAAAATGTATTTAGTGGCCATTATAGACATGACTAGTCTTGAGATTGTAAATGAGATTGTCAAGCATTAATTGACTGGAGACTTAGTTATGAATGTATACATGATTTACATTTTCAAAATATTTTTATCTAATAACTTATATATTTTTTTAATTTCTATTTAAGGGTATCCATATTTTCTATAGATGTATTTATTACTACTATGTGAAGGGAAAATGTTGCGAAGAAAAGTTTAGAATCATTAGTCATCATATAACTTCTACAAAATAATTTTTAATGAAAGAACCTAAAATTTCACAAAAAATCACATAAATTATACATAAAATCTGAATAAAAAATAATTGATGACAAACAATTCTTAATACAAAATATATAGGAGTAAAAAATAAAATCTAATTATATAAAATATATTTTCATTTTTTCATTACATATTAATTTTTATTTTTTAGAATACACCTGATTCCCATTATGGACAATCTAGGTACTCTGATGATTTTTTTCTATCCAATTCATGAATTTTTAGCAATTATACCAGAGATGAGCCCATTGTTATTTTTTAATATACTAAATTCCAAAAATTTCTGATAAACTTAAAATTATATGTTTTAAATTATGTTTTATGGATAATTTTTTTATGATAGTGAGGTTTTTTACTTATCATCAAAAGTATGGTATATAGGTAGACACAATGGAAAAGGAGTCCATGAATTACTTAAATTGGATAAGTGTTTGGGTATAAATAATAAGATTCAATTATAAGTAAATATCAAAATATATTTCTTATTTTTTTAAATGCTTCATTAGTACCCGAAAAAATTTAATGGAAATGATTTTGATTAATAAATTTTTAAATTTATGAATTATATTTTATTCCATCAATAAAAAACCATTTTGAGGAGTTATTTTCAAAAGTAATTACAATTTCATTTAAAATATCTATTGATCATTTTTTACTATATTATTTCAGTACTACGAAGACCGTTGATAACCTACTTATTTAAAATAGGAAGTAAATTTATTTTGAAATTAATGGGCCGATTATGTGTTGTCAGAATATTTGTAGACATCATAAAGTGGTGTAATGAAACAACTAGAGATATCATATGAAAATAGTACTTGAAACAGTATTCTTTTGACCAGAAGGGTGTTTTCAATACCCACAGTCTGTTGAATAGCACTTAGGCATCAAACAATGACAAAAGGGAATGATTTCCCCCATGTTAAAATAAGATACCTAGTTTATATATATATTTATATACAGTGAAAAGAACAACCAGAATGTAATTTTCCATTAACTAGCGATCTAATGGTAGCTACAAATCCTTAAAGAAGATACAAAAACCCAATGTACATGTACAAATACTAAAAATAAAAATGAAAACTTGAAAAAATTACTCAATGTGTTATGTGGGAAACATCCCACCATCTCACCACTAGCTACCCATAACTAGATGATTGAAACTCACCTCCTAACTATGGTGCCTTCCTTCCCTATATCAAAAGAAAATACAAGGTCTGTACACCCCTTAGAGAGTGTGTTGGATGTGAGGTAAACATGATCAGTAGTATCTCACCCAAGTGTTCCATATAACGTCTATGTAAAATAAACCCAATATACTATACTTCATGAAAAAAATGATAAGTAGTTAAATGGTTTTTATTGAATAATGGTAAATAGTTCCCATTTTCCACAATTTTAAAACAAATCTAGGTAAAATAGTTTCAAAAAATAATTCTAGTAAACAATTTACATTTATAAAAACATGGATATCATTGAATAATATTTCAAGCCAAAGAAAATTTGTAAAAAACCCTAGGATAACAATGTTTGGGCTAAATAGTTCACACATATCATGATAAAAAATAATGAGTAGTGCACACTCATGTCCCTTGGAAATAGGAATTAGGGAATGGAGGAACAACCCTGAGTGAACCCCTCATAATGTCAAGATCAAGTTCCCATGACACATGGTCTCAGGAACATAGAAACAACCCACGAGTGAACTCTCTATGGAATCCATATAACAGGAGTAATATTAAAACCTATACATAGGTACCCAAGAATCCCATGTGCAATATCCATTAATTAGTTCAAAAAATACAAAAAAATAAAATAAAGCAAACAAAAAAGTAAACGAAACCCTCATCAAACGAGAAGAAACTAACCATGCTGCTGACTAATGTGCCAAACTGTGGAACCTATAAATACTAAAACCACACACCACACCTTGAAGAGACATTGGATTTGAAGGGGTTAACACCTATGAATACAAGAGAAGTTATGAAAGAATAATATATAAACCTACTAAGAAAAATTGACTCATGTTGTGAATCAGTGATTCAAGGAATAAATCCCCCATATCAAACGTACATTGAAAAAGGTGTCACCTTATTTTAAAACCCATATTAAAAATCATGACATGAATAAATTTCACATAATGAACATTTTTCATACATTAAACTAGGAATTGATGGCTTCTTCCATGAAACAAACTCATGGAATGAATATAGTGTAGGGAATTAACTGGTTTTACACCCAGTTCATAGCGTATTCCCTATAGAGAACTCCCTATTTTTCCCTGAAGAGCTTCAAACCTAAAGTAAAAACGATTATACATTAAAATTATAGTGTACATTAAGAATGATTTCACAATTCTCTCCACTATAGAATTTTCCATCTCGAAAAATTCACACAGAAGAAGGGTTCTCTAGAATGAGGTGAGGACACTGCTCAATCACAAAAAAAACCGTGCTCCCAAGTCTCATGATAATTGAAACCATTCCGTCGCAACACTTTGACTAATGAAACAGACATTTCACATAAGAATATCATATGGGAATTAATGATATCTATTGGTCACTCAATAATAGATACATCTAGCCCAAACTAAATCTATTACCATCCTAGAACTCGAGAGAGATCAAAGTGGAATTTCTGGAGCTAAGATATGTAGAAAACATCATGTATACTGATCAACTATACATGTAATAAAAACTTATATGAAACATGAACAAGTAAACCAGTGAACATAAATGGACTAACATATCTTAGATCCAATTTACCCTATTTTATAATCTTATAGTGACCCAATCGAGGAGAAACATTCAAGAAAACCTCAGGACCAATATAATACTTCGAAGGATGATACCAACAATCTGCACACAATTTATTTTGACTTTGATCTATAACCAAGCATTGATTTATATCCCAAATCCTTTCTGATGTATCCTGAATGAGACTCTGTCCCATAATAGAGGCTTCACCCACCAATTCCCTGCAAAGAGTATACCAATTTGGGTGACTATTAAAATCCTCAAATGGTTCCATTCTAATCGATGAGTGGTTAGTATTATTATACCAAAAATCAAGTAGACACATTATGGAAATCCCATGATCCACAAAAATCACAGATGCATGAGTGGAGAATATCCCCCAGGATCTATATAACATGATCCATATATCCATATATTTGTGGAATGATATATGTTCTAAAACTGATTTGATTTCTTATTACCTCTTGGAGACTGTTCTAGAATATTAATGTAAAATTAGGATCCATGTATGATACACTGGAAGAGGGAACCCCATGCAACATCAATATCTACTATATTTGAGACATACCATGATCTTCAACCTTGGTGGTGTCCCTAATTATAATAAAATGAGATGATTTGATAAATCAACCAATCAGTAACTATATGGAATTCTTCCCCCAGGGAGTCCATGGTAATCCAACAATGAATTCCATGGAAGCCTTTTCCATTTTCAAACCATTATCAAAATAGGATAGACAAAACCAAAAGGCATCAAGTAACCTATCATTATCTACTGGTAGGTGTAAAAATGAAACACATAATAAAAAATGTCATGCTTTATACCCAGACAATAGAAACACCAACTCATATCATAATAAATATTCATTGTTCCATGGTGGAATGACCATCAAGAACTAAAAAATAATGAAAGACTGATTTAATTCTAGATAATGGATTGAAAAATCAATCCCCAAAGTATAGAATACCCTGAAAAGGGAGATATCAACAATAAATGGTATCCTCACTGTATAAGGTTTATTAATTCATCTAAAATCATCATCATATTGATGAAATTATAGAATATACTGATGGAGAGATGCTGATAATTTAAAATTGGTCAAAAACATACCAGAATAATTCTACGATGCATCCTGGTGGAACTAAGAAAAAGAACCCATCAAGTTCCACTCCTCCTTTGATTCCAAAATAGGCTGGAGTGGAACCATCATACTAAGAGTGTTAGTGAAAAAATTCCCCTACCTTGTGGCACAAGAAATGTTGAAGTAAAATGTCTAGTGGAATTCCATAGATATTTTATATATGAAATTCACTTCCTTTTGAGAAAAGTTATTACTAAAACTCTTATGATAAAAATATAATGCAAAACTATCCCCCAAAAAAGATAATCCGGCCAAAACATAAGAGCATGTATAACTAAAAGAAACTCAAAATCATTAGTGTGGTAATTTTTATCATGCAGTCAAACTTGATAA
This sequence comes from Viscum album, assembly GCA_963277665.1. NCBI lineage: Eukaryota > Viridiplantae > Streptophyta > Magnoliopsida > Santalales > Viscaceae > Viscum > Viscum album. The sequence continues at coordinate 836,379,694 of OY728139.1, read as the reverse complement.
GAGACATAGGCCATAACAGGATCATCCAACATAAGAATACATCCTTGGCCAACACCAGAAGAGTCACATCATACTATATTCCCATTACAAGGATCAAGTAAGATCAAAATAAGGGTCGATGTTATAATATGTTTCAACTCTTCAAAAGAACTATAATATTTACAATCCCATGTGAATTTCACATATTTTTTAGAAATAGATGTAAAATTTGATTCCAAATTCAAGAAATACTTGACGAAACAATAATAGTATCTTTCCATACCTAAGAATATTCATATATCAAATATAGTTTGTGGTTATTCCTATGACAATACAACCTTCAACTTCTCAGGATCAACTGAATGTCCATGTTATAAAATAACATGCCCTAATAAATTCACTTCTTGAATCTAGAAATTACATTTTTATGTTTTTCATAAAAGTGGTGTCTCATAAGGATTTCCAAAAATAGATTTAGATAGTGCTCATCCTAATTATTGAATCTTGAAAAAACCAATATATCATCTACAAACACTATGAAAAATGTGTCAAGATACTGATGGAATATCTATACATCAAATCCAAAAATATTATAGGAGCCTTAGTAAGAACAAATGGAATAAAACTATATTAATAATGTCCATACCTACTCCTGAAAGTGGTTTTTGAATATTAGACTCTCAAATCCAAAGATTATTATAACCTGACTAAAGAATGATTTTTGAAAACCACTTCACCCCCTTTAGATTATTAAACAATTCATACACATAGAGAAATATGTACTTATTCTTGACAGTCACCACATTTAACTTTTTATAGTCCACAAAAAATGATGTGAACCACCATCCTTCTTAGAAAAGTGTAAGGGGATTCCCATTGTGAAACTATAAAAAACAAAACCCTTCTCAATCTGATCATTCAACTATTTCTTGAAAAACTTTAGGTCAGAATATTCTAGGTGATAAGAGGTTATTAGGATTGAATACATACATGAAAATAGATGAATAAAAAATCTCCATCACCCTCTAAATAAAGATATAAAATTCATCTAGGAATAAATTAGGGAAGTTTTCAACAATCATGGGAAGATCGACCGAAGAAGAAACATCATCAGGCTTAACTACAATGAAAAAAACTCCTAAACTATGGGTAGGAATATACTTCAAAACAAACCTCATATCCCTCTATCAATGAGACACATGAGATCTCCCATTGATAAGAAATAATGAAACATGCTGAAGATAATAATAAATCTCAGCATAATGAGAAACATTCCAATCCATCCCGATGATGAAAAAAATAGACACAAATCGAGATCTAATAAATCCTAGACCAACTATGAATAATCTATTGATATAGAACACGATGGAAAATGAAACCCCTACTCTTTATTTATATCCAAGAGGTGTCTGTAGATCCATAAAAAAGGACATGATCTCCATTTTATGTTTTAAAACATTAAATAAACAAGTAGATATAATCGAGTGTGGGGGAACCTATATAAAATAGAGAAGTTGTCATTAAATATGTAATAAAAATTATACCTATGACTATAGACAGGACAACATTAAGTTCCATCAACAACAAATATAGGGAGTGTTGGTGATTCACTTCAGGGCCCTATTTTTGATACCTATGGAATTTAATGCTTCTAAGTACACCATAGTGACCTTTGGAGATAAAGATACTTGACCACGATGGATTATAAAAAAAGTCCCAGAAGAACCTATGAAAATGTCATCAATGATCGAAGACATTGAAAAAATTCGTATTTGTGGGACAATAACACTGGGTGTGCCCTATTTGAACAGACTAGTAGCAAGTATGGGGAAAATTTCCAGCTGCTACTGATGGTGAATAGGGGTTCCACTCTTGATAACTACCTCAACCACTCTATTCAATAACCTTACACTTAATCTTAATCCCCCACGTGTCACTAAAATTTCCACTGGTTGGAACAGAAGGGGTGAATAAGACAATATTCCCCACCATAATCATTTTCGCCATAATTTCTATGTCTACCATGTTAGTATAGGAGGTAAGTTTTTGTATGTATACCTGAAAAGAGATACATAGTCACAAAACATATAGGTATTTCTAAGATTTTATCTCGTCATTAACCTCTACCTCAAGAGAAAAGAACCATCTTTTTAAAATGGTCAGTGTAAATTTTAACTAAAAGGACTCTATAATAAAACGATATGAACTCTAGAGACTTTTCTATCATTATAGACTCAAGAAAAAACTTCTGAAATTAGCAGGTCTTAAACCACTTTGGATCCAAGACCACATTCTTGTTTTTCTATACCATAGAATCCCACCACAGCTTTTGGGGACCCTCAAGCCTGAAAAGTTCTCACTCCACCTTAATAGCCTTAGGTGTATTCAAGAATTCAAATATATAATCAATATTTTCAATTAATCACTCCACATATTGGGGTTCATTCGTACCATTAAAGGATCGGGGCTTCACGTATATGAACTCTAGAGATTGATCCCCATATCCTTCAAATCCTGGATGTGACTCTGTAGCTTGGTCCTAAAATCATTGTAAATTTTTACCCATGAAATGAACATTTCACATGATGGACTCTAAAAGTTTCCAATGGAAAGTAGAATTCCCTTGATAAGAATCTCTTACTACACCCTCCTATGGGACCTGTGGAAGATGTCACAGAGGTATGTCTCTATACACTATAAATAGAAGAAAATGATAGGACTTCAAGAAAATATCTATTTAAACTAGAAGAATAACATCAGAGATTGAGATTAAGGTCAAAAACCAACTCATAAAACACACATCCCAATATATCTTTGTAACTTGAGGATCATCATGATAATAAATGTCTAGGAACTCACTGAAACCTTTCTCTCAATTCCTAAAAATCATATTTCCTATATAACAGATTTCTCAAGACACATAAATTGAAGAAAAAACATCCTATGATACCCATAGTTATCAACTAACCCAGGATACCCTTTGTAATTGGTATTCAAACTGGTCCTCTACTGACCTAAAGGATATTCTTGATCCAAAAAGGCTAATGACTAACACTTAAGCATCAAACAATGACAAGAGGGAATCATTTCACCCAGCATAAAACTAAATAAATTTCATATATCTAGATATAGAAGTAAAAACAAACTAGAAAGAAATATTCCATATACCATAGAGGCAATGGTAGAGATACAACCTACAAGATGATAAAAAAATTCCTAATGTACATATCCAAAAACCAAAAAGGGAAATGTGAACTAGAAATAATTATTCCATGGGATATGTGGGTAAATTCGAACCATATCACAACAAACTACCTATAAATAGCTGAAATATATTGGAATCCCTAGTAATACACCTTTCCATTTCCTACACCATAGATAATACATGCTATACACACCATGGATGGAGTTCATTGGGTGTGATATAAGAAATATTAGTAAGATCACACCAAAGTGTTCCATATCATGTCTCTATAAAATAATCCCAATATTCTAAATTTTTTGAAGACAAAGATTGATATGTATTTAAATAGTTTTATATAAAAGAATGGTAAATAATTCCACTTTTTCCAAAGTTGTAAAAAAAATACATGTAGTACATTTTCAATCAATTATTTCCATAAACCATTTACATTTATTAGAACATTGATATCAAAGTAAAAAATTCCATGCAAAATAATAATGATAAACATCCCTAGGCTAACAAAGGTCAGGATTTCTAGGATACTAATACCATGCTAAAAAAATGATTAGCACACAATCATGTTCCTAGGATTAAGGGACTTAGGAAAATAGGGACACCCCATTAGTGAACCCCTAAGTATGTAAATATGAATTTTCTAGGACACATGGACGAGGTAATAAAAGAACACCCCATGAGTAGACACCCTTTGAAATCAATTGACAAGGCCTAATACTAAAACCTCTACCAATGTACCCTAGTATCCCATTTCAAACAAACATCAATTAGTTTAAGAATGCTAAAATAGATGAATAAAACATATTATTGAATGAATAACTCACTAATGGAGTAGAAACCAAGCACACCAGAGACCAAGGCTCTAAATGGAGGAACCCAAAAGGATAAAATCCACCCAACGCTTCTAGAAGAGACATAGGGTTTGAATCAGAGGGAGTCTATAATATATGATAGAAGATAGGTGATTGGTAGATAAAAAATCATTGGGAATATTGGAATGACATCATGAATAAGTGATTCATTATTTAAATCTCCTATATTGATAGTACAATGAAAAATTAATTACTATCTTTTAAAAACCCAAAATATGAATTCATGACATGAATACTTTTCATTTCATGAAATTTTTTCATTCCATAAACCAGGTATTCTGGATTCTAACCCAAAACAAACTCATGTAATGAATCTTGTTCATGGAGTGAACTAGATCTTCACCCAGTGCCCAACGCAGGATCTACAGAAAACTACCAATTTGCCCTCGATGTTCTTCGAACACAAATTACAACCCATTGTAAGTTAAAATAATATAATTATATAACCAAGATGTTACAAGTGGTTATTTCCTATCATGATAGAAATTTTTAATTATTTAATAGAGATCATGACCAATTTTTTTATCTATTGTTTATTTAGGACTACAACCATTGATTATATAAGAAATATAGGAATAAACAAAACATCCATCTGAATTTTATTTTGAAGTACAAAGTACTTAACCCCTAAAAAGACCACTACATGAGTTAACATGTTTTGGGATTCGGAATATGAAATGATTTTATCCATTAATAAAGACCCTAAAATTTGTGTGGATTCATTTTCTCTCCTTATAGGCAAAAAATTATTAGAGAAAAATCGTTTCTTAAAAATGGTTAAAAATATATAATGAACTCATGTACTACTTTATGCTCTATTCATAGGGATTTATATTATTTATTTGTTTTTTATATTGATTGTCTATTCCACTCATTCCATTTTTCTTTTAATCCTTTTTAGTCTAATGCTGTTGAGAAAAAGTTTAGTTATACAAATAGAAAATAAAGTTATAGAATATACTATAGTAGGTGATTTGGGAATGAAAAAATTTCTCTTATACATTTCTACCTACTCCCTTTGGGGGGATTATATAAATTTCCACATATTTACATCACAACTATTCAATGATATTAGACACTATCCAATACATTCAAAGTAAAATTTTGGTTCAGAAGACGCATCATATACTCAAAAATTGATCAAACATGATTGAGTTGTCTTGATACTTTAGGAAAATGATATGTGATTAATTTGATACATTTAAGAATTAACTGCATGTCAATTCGATGCATGGTGTATCTAGTATAACCCAAAGTTTATGGTTTCTTTTAAAATTGATATTTTAGTTAAAACTGAGAATCAAATTTTCAAAATAAAGAAAACATGCTCTGATTGTTTTTTTTAATTTTAGACAATTATTATTGATTATTTTTTGACATTTAGGAACCTACTACAAGTCAATTCAATACATGATGTTTCTAGTATAACTCAAAGTGTGTGTTTTTAGTATAAAGTTATTTTTTTAGCTCACAATGCATGTCATGGAGTCAAAATCAGAGAAAACTCTCTTTTTCTTGATACTTTAGGAAAATTACTTGGATTTTATTAATGATGTGTAGGAATCAACCGCACATCAATTAAACACATGGTGTGGATGATATTACAGAGAGTGTTTTTTGTCATTTAAAATTGAAATTTTAGTTCAAAATGCACAACAAATACTCAGACCAAAAAATACAGATTAATTTTATTGATACTTCTGGAAAAAAATCCTTGATTTATTTGTGATGTATTATAATTATCCCTGTTATACCCTTCTAGTATATGGTAACTTGATTGTTTTCAAACCAACAATGCATCTCATGACCTCAGGTGAATTACCCCTATGATGGAGGATATCAACTACTAGAAATGGTCAAAGGTGTTTCCATGGTGAGATTATACCATCATATTATATAATAATAAAAAGGAAATTAACCAAGAAACATCCATAATAAACAATCATTTTGTACCAAAAAAATTAACATTCATGCTAGTAAAAATAAAATGCAGATGCACACAATAATACATCACAACATGTCACCAACTATGTCAACCATATAGAAAATATAAATACAAGAAGTGAAAAATATAGAGGCTCTTCTAACATCCCCTAGCCACATGAAATACCAATATCCAATCCCTACCAAGTTACTCTAGCTCAATCACTCAACACGGGGATTCTGCCTTCCCTTGAATTGTGAATAGGGAAGTCTTCTTGGGTACAAAAGTTCCATGGCCACTCGAGTAGGGTTTGTCTCCCACTTAGTTGGGAACCACCAATGTGGTAACCAACATTACCAATATGTAGTGTGTGCCCATGTGATGTGATCAGAATAAATATACAATGTAGAAACCCAAAAATAATAATCACTCTTGATCCAAGGGTTCTAAGGTGACACAGTTGATAGACTATTCCTACTTTGGCCAGTTTTAGAGAGTAATTGATCATAATTACATCATCAAGAACCTAGGGGCATACAAATCCTTAATGATAAATAATTAACATTTCATTTAGTACCAAGTGTCAAAGTCTCTTTTCCATAAAACACATAAAAACATCTAGAAATTAGGTCCAGAATCTCCCTATTAAAAAATAACTAACCAAATATGGATGCTTGGGGGAATTACCACACCCTTTTAGGATAAAAATCACCCAAAAACATAAGGAAATTCCTGTACCCTCTTGGGAAACACGTATCATCATATGGAAACTTAGGGGCATTCCATCACCCTTTAAGGAATCATGTAATTTCATATGGAAACTCTGGGGATTTCCAACAATATTCCAGGAAATAGATGCTTCATAAACATCAAAGGATTCTTATACAATATCAAGAAACAATTATTATAATTAGGAAACTCAAGGGTGTTCCCACTCCCTTCTCTGAAATATATAAAAAATGAGGGAATCAAAATGGAATACTTGAATAAAAATATTTTATCCTCACATGGGTTGGAAACATACTCGAATGATGTACACATCTCTTAGGTTAGCCCCTCAAGTACACTACATAGGCTCATCAATCAAGGCCTACCCATGACTCTAAGACATTTCTTCATCTATCTAGGCTCACCAGTTGAGCCTTATCAAGGTCCTCCTAGTCACACAATCTTTTCATGATGATTCCATCATCATTCCCATCCCTCATCGTACATGATTTGTAATGACTGGGTCCTATTGACAGCACAAACCCCCCAACATAACATGGTCATCGGGTCCCAGCCTTCTGGGTATCACCAGTTTCTCTACAAACACATGGTCCCCACTCTGGGGCCCTCCTATGTTCCCGAACGGGTCATCAAACTAAAGAATTTCCCCATAGTTCAACAGATGTTATTTCTAGTGCGCCTTTTCCTTACTCACACACACCTTGGGAAACATCCGAGAAGTTCACCCATCATGATCACTACTCCAGGACAAGCATGGTTAACTGTGGAGTTATAATAATGTAGGCTCCTGAAAATAATGGTTAACCAAATAGATATGAGACATACCATTTAGTTGTTTAACATTTTATCATTCTAGGGTGTTATATTATCCCCCCCTTTAGAGAAAAATTTCCTTATTGTGAACCGTACAACTCATCCTAGTAAGTGCACCAAACATAAGACTGATTTCCTGCAATGATACTAAATGTTACAATTATTCCCCACAGACAGCACTAACACCCCAACTTAATATGGTTGTTAGGTTATAGTCTACCAGGTACCGCTTGTAAACATGAGTGATATCATTTTGTCATTTAAACCGTTATCATTTAAGGGTGTGACAAGCTTCCTCTTGGGCCCCCCTAACCCATCCCAATCACTCTAAGTATTGTAGTATACACTTTCAACCCTCAAGTTCTACGGTGAAAATATAGGTTTATGATACCCTCTTACTACACTAACCCCCGTCTAGGGTTAATGTATCACTAGGGTTCACACTAAGGCCCACTAGTTCACACAAATTCTTGGGGTATCCTACATGAGATCCTATTTCCAATTATCATATTCTTGTCCATTATCCGGAAGGAATATCATCTGTACACATCCTCATAATCATAATACAACCCCCATCATCCTTATAAAAAATTTCATACATCGAAGATGAAATAATTCCCAACTCTCTTCCAATCCAATATAGGTCAGCACTTTCACCCAATATACCCATAAATCATTCCCATTGTACAATAACCCGATTAATCACATATATGTGGGTAAGAAAAAATCTCCCCAATCACTGATAAAATTTCTCATAGACTTCATGGAATATCAAGGTTCATATACAACCTATCCCTAGGGAAACCATTCTTTGTTCCTCACTCACCCCAACTCAAGGGAATTAAGGAAACCTGTCTCATACTTTATATGTTTCTTTACTTCATTTCTACCTCTTTAGGGTATTTGTATCTCAAGGTATAAATTTTATGATCAAGACCTCTATTATTGACGATCGAGGCATCAAGCGAACACTTAAGTGGTTTTTATGGACCTTGACATTTGCATCTATCCATGGGTATTTCATTTTAATAAAACTGTTTATTTAACAAAAATTTTGATCTCTCATAGTGGAGAGAGCTCATATCACATGATATATAAACAAAATGTATAAACCATATGGAAATGTTCAATGAACACCTACCTCATACAATGTTATTTCCGTTAAAAAAATCCCCACCACTTTCACAATATGTTTTTGAGGTCCAACCAGTCATCAACCTAAAACTAGAGGAAAAATATCAATACAAAACATCCAATTAAACTAATTATAAAAAATTATAATTAATTATCCAATTGAAATTAAATAGGAATAATTACTAAAATATCACCATGAAAAAAATGATCTCCAAAACCACAAGCAAAGGGGTGCAGTCCACTCCCAATATGCACCCAGACCAAACCCACATATAATAAAAAATTTATATTACTGATCCATTTTAAATTTTCTTATAATATTAGAAAAAAAAATTAAAAAATCCATAGTATTCTACACCTTCATCGAAACAGTGAGAATCAATGTGTTTTCATCCCATAGGAAATCTTTTAGGAACATCAACCAAAAACCCCATCAATCAAAATTGATTTCACCATAATCCAATGATATTATATCCAAAACCTTATCTAAAATCAAAATGATATCAATGAATAAACAAGGAGGAGGAATAATGGAGGGAGAAATAAAATATCTTACCAAAACATGCATAAAAAGGTATACAATATCACCCCTATTAAGTAGGGAAAAAATTAGAAGGGAGGGGGAGTGGATCTGGATGGCATGATCATGTGTGAGGGAGGAAGAATGGGTTCGGGGTGGGTGGAGTTAAAGTTCATAGATCAAAATATTAATTTTATGTCTTTTAAATAAATTTTTACACCCTCACAGTTACGACATGGTTTTACAGACTATGAGGTAATTGTGTGTCTTGCACTATATCGAGCCACTCCCCTTCTTACGGGTTGGCCACACAGTTTACCCAATCACGTAATAACCATGAAACTCAATATGGAATAAAAATTATAGGTTTTTAATTATTCCATTTAAATTTTGTTGCAACCATGTTCCAACACCAATGGATAAACCAATTCACATGGTTTACTCGAATGTTTTACCCTAAATCTGAGGAAATATTGATACATGGTAAAACCGTTTACAAAATTACAACCATTAACTAGAAGCTCATAAAATTCACCTAAGCACCAGAAACAAATCTAAGGACTTTACCCATATCAAAAAACCTCCTTCATATTATCCTACTCTTAGAATTCAAATTAAAATCTCAATATATGATATAAACTAAATATATTATAATTTTAATAATCCCATAAAGATGTGGGTCTTTAAAAAATACATGTCAATTTTACACACAATGTTTTCGGTATGACTAAAAGTGTTCATTTTTTTATAAACATAACATAGTAGCTCACAACTCAAATCACATATTCAAAACCAGGAAAACACACTTTGGATGTCTGGATACTTTTTCATAACAATTATTGATTCTTTTTTATGTGTAAGAATAAAGAAATTATTTATCAAATACATAGTGGGACGGTATGACCCAAAGTTCCTTTTTTCATTAAAAATTGATATTTTTCTTCAAAACATATGTCACATACCTAAAATTGGGTAAAGAAACTATGATTTTATTGATACATTAAGAAAATGATCCCTGGTTCATTTGTGATGTGTAAGAATTAATCAAAAATCAATTTGACACACAATGTCACCAGTAAAAATGAATATAAATGTATTCATTTAAATGATAAATTTTTTTTAAAACATTTTCACACATATTCAAAATAAAAAATGAACTTATATTTTCTTTATAGTTTATATAAACAACCCATGATTCATTTTTCACAAGTACAAATAATCTATGTGTCAATTTGACACATGGTGTTGCTAGTATGACAGAAAATACATGTTTTCTTTAAAATTGAAATTTTATTTTAAAAAAATTTAATATAATCAAAAAATAAAAAACACACTCTGATTGTATTAATATACTGTGAAAATATTGGTAACTAATTTTTGAAGTGTATGAATTAATCTCACATATCGAAAACATGGTGTGTCCAGTATGACTGAAAATAGATGTATTCATTTATAAGTTATATTTTAGTTCAAAAAACATGTCAGATACTCAGAAACAATATCCCTCTAATTTTTTTGATACATTAATAATGTCATATTTTATTGATTTTTAATGTGTAGGAATGAACCTCATTTTAATCCAACACATGGTGTGGTCGATAATACTGAAAGTGCATGTTTTCATTTAAAAGTGAAATTTTTGCTCACAATGAATTATATATACTCAAAACTAATAAAATAAACTCTGATTGAATTGATTATTTATGAAAATTATATATTATTTATGATTAGTTTTTAATAATAAACCTCATCTCAGTCTGACAAACAAAGTGGCTGGAATGAATGAAAGTGCATGTTTATATTAAAATTAAAAATTTTAATCAGAATGTGTGTTACATACATAAACCAAGAAAACATGATAATATTATATTGAAACTTTAGGGAAATGACCCATGATTCATTTTTGGGTAGGTATGCACATTAATTTAACACACGTTGTGTCCAGATTTATTGTGAGTGTGTGGTTTTAGATTAAAAATGACATTTTAGTCTAAAAGACATGTCACATACTCGAAACCAAGAATACATCTCTATTTTTTTTTGATATTTTAGGAAAATTATTCTAGATAAATTTTAATTTATATTAATTAAAATCAATTCTATTTGACACACAATGTGGTTGGTATGAGAAATAGTTCATTTTTTCATTTAAAAATATCTTTTATTTTATACGATTATCACATTCTAAAAACTGAGAAAACAAACTATGATTATCTTTATATTTCAGGAAAATGATCTATCATTCATTTTTGATGTGTAGTAATAGACCATACATCGTTTTGATAGTCATTGTGGTCATCATGACTGAATGTTCTTATCTTGAGTATAAAGATGATATTTCATCTCACAACTTTCATCACATACTCAAAATGTATAAAAATTCATTTATCTATATTTATACTTTATAGAAATTATATGTGATTCATTTGTGATGTTTTATAGCCAACCATATGTAAATTTTATAGATTAGGTGGCCATTATGACTCAATGTATGTTTATTTCAGTATAAAAGTATCATTTTCCCACAACGAGCGCCACATAGTCAACATGATCAGGTTATCTTATAACATTGAGATGATGAGCCTTGATTAATTTTAGATGTGTAAGAATTAAATTTACATAAATATAGAAGATGGTGCATTTGGATTGTCTGAATTTTATTTTCTAGTTTAAAAGTGATATTTTAGTAAAAAACATGCATCTCATACACAAAACAAATAAAAATTACTAAAATTTTCTTAATACTTTATAAAAAAATTTCATGATTAAATTTTTATGTGTAGGAATTAACCTTGATTTAGTGTGACACATGGTGTGGCCGGTATGATCAATAGTGAGTGTTTTTATTTTACATATGAAATTTTAATTGAAAACATTCATCTCATACTCAAAACCATGAAAAGACATACGAATTTCCTTGATATTTTAGGAAAAATATAAATAATTATTTTTTAATTCATACCAACTAACCACACTTAAATCCAATAAAAGGTATGTTTATTATGTAATAAAGTGTATTCTTTTATTTAAAAGTGACAATTTATATTAAAACATTAATCTCATTCTCAAAACTGATAAAAAAATACTCAAATTGACATGATCATTATGAAAAATAGTGAATTTTTCATCCATGACATATAATAATTGAATGCATATCATTTAGATGTAAATTTATAATGGATTATATAAATATTTATTTATAATTTCTTTTTAATTTTTATATACTTTTACTGGAATAAACATTTTTTTAACACTAGAATATGATTCATTAATATTAGGTCGGGTTTATGATTAGAGAAGGCCCCGTATGAGTGTTTTTTTGTACTCATTGAATTAATTTTTTTTTCTAATTTATTTTTAAATCATTTTAGTTATATTTTAATGGAATTATTTAATTTAATATTTTTATTATAATGGTAGTGAAATATAAATATAAATTATTTTTTATGTTTAATGTAATATCTATGCTAAAATTTGAATTATTTTTTATTTTTTTTACTAACTGTTGAAGAGTGGAATTCTATAGCAGCTGGTAATGGAGTTTATCAATGACAGCACTAGAGAAGCTAAAGCCTCATTTTATCAGGGATAATGTAAGCACTGATAAAAGGGCCATTATTAGTACTAATTATAGTTTTGAGGAAGGAACCCTTTATGGGTGTAAAAATTTACACTGATAAAGGTATACTTTATTAGTGTTTTTAACACTCAAAAAGATATATTTATCAACAATTTTAACATAGATAAAATAACCTATCTTTTAAAGTCTATAATAATATTTTTTTTATCTTTGATAAAAAATGATATATAGAATTGAAAAAATCATGTTTTTTAGTAGTGATACCATACGTTAATTACATACAAGATCTATTTTTATTATTTATTTGGTTTTAATTAATTTTATTATCAATATATATACCAATATTGAACGAAAAATCCTCCACATGTTTTATTTCCATGATTTCATTATTATGTATTTTATCCATTATTTATTTATTTTTATTATCCTCCTTCTTTCATGAAAATTTTAATTTTAAATTTTAATAAATTGGGAGATTAGTTCTGGAACATGGTTGGTGAACAATTGGTAACACCTATGTGATAATATTGAAACAAGCCTATAATTTTGATAGTAAGAATTTTCACATTTGACACATAGTTTACCAAATTCTATAGACCAGCTGTATAGTTTCCTAGGAAAAGCTGTGGTTATCAGCACAATTGGCGCATGGTTTGGAAAACAATGTGGTAAAACCATGTGGTCTAACCATAAAAATAAAAATGTGAAATGAATACTTTTACATATTTTGTTATAACTCTTCTAACCCTTATATCCCCCCTCACTCGACCCATGTGCCTCCTTCCCCCACACGATGCCCTCTCTACTTCATTTAGGGTTTGAATCCAAGTACCCCTTACCTATGTTCTTCATAGAACCATCTAAAAAGTTTCTCTCCTTCCTCTTCACATGTTCTTCCTTATTTCTTGGATTTTAGTCTTCTTTAATGTCTTTGAGACCATGGTTTTGTGTTGTAAAAAGTTTATGATATGGGATTTGGTGTTTATAGTTTCTTCTTGCCTCTCTTGAATTCTTGTTGACATCCTAAGTGGATTTCCATCATATGCAAATGGTTTCTAGAAATTTCTAAGGGTTTTAAGTGGTAATGGTAAGTGGTATCATGTAGAACTCTTGTTTTATGAAACAATTATTCTCATTATGTTTTATAAATGTGTATTAATGAATTAATGATATGTTTTGATAGTTTTTATGGATAATTTTATATCTCATATTTATTTTGAAATGATTTACCTTGGTTTTAGAAATATAATGGTTTGTATAGAATGCTTTTCATATGTTAAATGGAAACAACTTATAAACTATTAATGAAAAAACTTCGGAAGTGGAATGGGATGTGTTTGAAATTGGTAAAACACATGTGAAACCCGGTATATAATGGGGTAAGACTAATGTTAAGTATCCCTTTCGGATTATTCCGCACTAACTAAACACATTTTACTTGTATTAAGGTTGTGGTTCCATGTTTAGGTGTCACCACACTGCTAGTATAAGAAATTCTTTTGTAGAAAATAGTGTTTGGATGCATTTTTTTGTTAATATGTCAATATGTGTTTTTAATGAAAAAAGTGATTATTGGAGTTTTTTTATGGAATACATGATTATGAAATAATTGTGATGATTTTTTCACTGATATTTAAGAAAAATAAAATTGTTAGTGGATGAAGGAACATTTTACACTATATTTTGGAGGTGTGTTTGAGACTGTTGAGAAGGCATAAAATTGATGAGAATATATGTATAGTTAACTTGAGATGTAGAAGAGTTTTATAAACATCATGTGATTTCTAGTAAAATATCATAAATGGATTGCATAGGAATCATACACTCTTGTGTAAACACAAATAAATCACTATGTTTATAATATGGTCTGTATTTTTATATATTGGGTGCTACAATTGGTCACCATTTGTCTAAGAATTTGGTTGTGTAAATGTAATATATGAGTTTTTAAAGTAATTCCAAGTATTTAATGAGTTACATAAAGGCACTGGGGAAAATCGTGATTCTGAATAAAGGTATTGAGGAATAATAGGCACTGCATAATAGTTAACTCATGGTTGATCGATATTAATGATCATGAAAGGAACGATCAATTTAATCTACACATGTAGTTAAAAGGAATGAAAACATCCCATTGTTTTTATTAATAGTTTATATGGGGCTGATATATTACATGTTTCCACTTTATATGGTCTATATACCACATAGTCAATCTTTACAGACTCTTGTCTACATGGTGAAAATATGACTTTTCAAATTATCTATATTTATAATAAATTATATAAAAAACTTCTTATGATGTTATTGATAGATTTAAGTATCATGAATAATAAAATGTATTATGATCCTATCTATTTAGAATAAAATCATTAGACTAGATGTGATTCTTTGATATTTAATAAATTCTATTAAAAAATGAATAGTGGAATTTTTGGGAAGATCAACATTGTACAAAATTATTTATGACTATTTTGGTGACCGTGGTGTGTCAAATGATATAAGTAGGAGTAATGATCAAAATGGGGTGGATCATGCATTAGTTCATTCCTAGGGGACATCTTGAGAAGTCCATGACACCAGAATCACCACATGATGACATTCTATGCCGTTGGATAAGTTGTGGTTCTATATGAATTCATTTATATGTGGAATAAATAATTTGTTGTTATATTTATAGATATTATGATATCATAATTTCCAATTATTATAAAAGTAAGAAAATATAAGTCTTAATTTGGTTTAAGTGGAATATTTTTCTTGAATTAAAATGGGTTTTAATGAGATGATAAATCAGAAATCCTTTGATCAATTTGAAAGGAATAAAATGCCTACTGCTGATAATCATTGTGTTTACTTATTGGAATTAATGGATAGTAACTATGATATTATGAGAATAATATTTATCATATTATTATCATGAATATAATCCGAAATTACAGGTGAAGAAGAAATTATTCAAGTATTAAGAGTAATTTTTAGAGCCTCCATACATTATATTATTGAATAGAGAGATACAGTCCGATGTCAGTGAGATATCCCAGAAGAACAACAAGCCTAATATTTCTTAGTATTCAAAAGACTAAAGAGATTCTATATCATCTAGAATTTATGAAGATTTTTGAGCCTAACAAGCATACTCTAAATAGTTGTTGAGTATCTGAAAAAACTGTACATAAATACACCAAATCCTGTATGCTTGTGGAGGACAATAAATATCGAGGCACAAAAGAAACCATAATCAAGTAGTTTTTTATCACTACATAATGTCTCAAGGATCTTGAAGAAGTAACTATGAAGACGAATGAAGTCTTTTTGTCACTAGATCATGTCTGAAGGATCTTATGATTGGTGTCCCTAACCAGTTACTGAAGAGGCTGGATATTTGGATATTTAGCCAATTTAAGTAGAGGAGAGTTTTTAATGGGGTGTCTAATGAGTTTCTAGGAGATTGTAGCTGGGCTGTCTAACCAACATGTTCTATAAATACATTTTCCTATTGAAAAAAATCCATATTGGGGTGTCTAACCAATATGAAAAAGAATAAGATTTTATACCTAATATTTTAAATCTTGTGTAATCACTACTGAAAATACGGGCAAGGGAAGCTCCCAGGTTTTATTAGCATTAATACAAAAGCACTGATAAATGGGGAAATTTTATTAGCACTAGAAAAAAGGGATGAAAAATCTACCCTTTATCAGCACTAAAAAATCCACCCTTTATCATTGCTAATAAAAATAATTGATAAAAAAAGAGACTATCAGTGCTGATAATAGTACTGATAAAAGTTTTTAATGGAAAATATTATTAGTTTATATAAAAATATTTAAATTATATTTAAAAAAAATGTTTATATGTATAAATTAAAAAGCATGTTTTTTATGTTTATGTTTTATTTATGTTTATTATGTTAATTAGTTTTAGTTATATCTTTATTATATAATTATTATGCTTTTTTATAATATTATATATAAATACTTTGTTAATATATATATATACAAATAATTATTATATATATATATATATAAATAAATTTATGTTTCCAAATAAATGTGTCAGTTGATTCATACGTTCATAATCTCATGAATATGTTCATTATTCACCCTAATGTTGGCCCTAAATACTATAGTAATATACTTGGTATATTCCTTCATTTCTTATATATATGAAACATTATCTTCTCAAAAATACATAAAATCATGATAAATATTTTTAAATAAAGAACAAATGTATTTTTCATATTTAAAAATATAAATATTTAGTTATATATAATTATTAACTTTTTAAATATTTTATATTTAACTATAATTATATATATCTAACTTAATATAAATATTTTTAAATAATTATAAAATCAATTTTTTTAAATGATAAATATATATTTATGAATACCTTTTGAATATATTTTTTTTATAAATATATGTCTTTAATGAATATATACACATACACAAATATACATATATATATATATGTATTTAAATACTTATGAAATTAAAATTAAAATTAATATATAAATTTATATATATATATATATATTTTAATATAATTTAAACTATAAAATTATATATATATTTAATTATAATTTATACACAAACACAAACATATATATATATATAATTATTATTTAAACTATTAAATCATAACAAATATACTATTTATATATATTTATAAAATTATAAATGTAAAAAATACTTTGGTTATAATTTTATAATTATGTATAAATGGTATGTTTTATCAGCGCTAATTAAAAAGCGCTGATAAAACAAATATTTATCACCTCTTTTTTTAGTGTTGATAATGATGGGCCTTTATTAGTGCTAAAAAGGGGTTGATAAAGGCATGATTTATGAGAACTTTCAATTGTAGCACTGATAAAACATAATTTTATCAGTGCTATTTATCTAGCACTCATAAATGTGTTTCCATGTTTTTATAAATAAACCCTATCTTTCTCTTCCTTCCTCGTACCCCTCAAGGTCTCGCGAAAGCTGATCTCTGCTGCCGCCGCCGCCACTCTGCTACCGCCACACCACCACCTCTTATCCTCCCTCATATCCTCCCTCCTCTCCTGACTCCTCCTCCTCATCTGCCGTCGACTACTTCACCACCATGAATCGAGATTTTCCGCCTGACTCTTTTCCACCACGCCTCTCCTCAACCAGTGGCTCTCCTCCTCTACGCCTATCCTTCGTTGTGAATCTTCTCCGCCTTTGCCTCTCCTCGTTTGTGAACTAAATGACAATTTGATGTATTATATCATTAATTAATTCTTCATTCATGGTATTCTATGTTATGTTTCATGACTATTCTCCTCAAAGTGTTTTGATATATATGTTTCAAAACCTATAAGGATTTATTTTCAACATCCTTCCATAAAGTGAGACCTCTCAAATGTGATATTCAATATGAAATATTAGATTTCTCATTAATTATAAATACTCTATAATTATCATCTCCCATTATTAAATTTGATAAAATTAAATTTTCTTATACCATATTTTGAATTGGTTGATTTAAAAATATTCAATGCAATGTGGTTTTCCATCATTGTTATTTAAAAAAATAGAAACTATTTTTGTCTAAATTGAAAAACAAAATTTTTATCATCCACTCCAATTTTTTTATTACACTTATTTATTTTTCATGATTCTATTACCAAATATTCATCTGAAAATTCAATGTCTTCAAATTGGTTTCTACTTATTTTATAGAAAACATTATGTATTTTTTATGTTTTTATTATAAAAATTATTTTTAAAAGTAAAAGTCTTCAATGTTTTTAAACTTCATGTGCTAAAAACGTCATACATTTCTCTACTTTTAATTATCTATGAATGTTTTTAAATGTAAAATTTGTCAATGTATTTTTACTTCATTTATTTAATACATTAGGTCTTTTTCATGTTTGAATTTGTAAGGAATGTATTAAAAGTTAAATATTATAACGTATTTTTAATTATCATTTTTAATAACCTTGTTTCTATTTATTATTTTTTATTAGGAACAATTTATAATAATGTTTTCAGTAGGAATCTATTTCCCTTAAAAAAATTTAAGCATAATTTTCACTACAATGTTTTAAGAAGTTGATGTGAAAAGGTATGTATTTTCACTTATATTTATAATATTAGGATTGTTTTCCATGTAGTGATATTTTAGTTAAAATTTATATATTATTATGATTTTATTTATTTTGGAAAATAAGAATTATAATATTCTATGATTTATTAAGTTCGTGTTATGTGATTTTTTGGAATTATTTAAGAAAACAATTATCCTTCCATTTCAAGAATTCTTCCCACACTTTCTCCTTTATGTCCCCATCCCTCTTCTCTTCTATATATCCCATAGGTTTCTCCTTATCCTAGGAACTCAAATTAATTTTTCATGAGGATTTAGGGCTTTAGGTTTTTTTGAGTGTTTTCCATGGAAGGTGACATGTTTTTTATTGGTTACCACTCAGTTTAAAGTAAGTATTTCTTTTCACTTCCTTTATTTTGTAATTCATGGAATGTGTATAGTTTATAAATTTATTTTCAATTAAAATATAGTAATGTATGTGTTCTTTGGTGAAATTATAAATTTATTTCTTAAATTTTGGTCTCGTCATAATGTTTTTTCATAAGAATTTCATGTACTATTTTCAAATTAGATTAATTCTCATGGAAAGAATATTTGATAAGGTTCATAGGAAAATTTAAATGGTTTTTATATTAAATTTAGGTCTTATGACTTTTTTGTTTTTTCAAAGGTATTTTCCATGTTCTTTGAGAATGTGTTGGAAAGAAAAAGGGATTTTTTTCAAGTGCTTCCAAAATCCATGAAATGATGATACTTTAATGAAGCGGAGCGAGAATCTATATACTAAGTTGGTTTTCATGCGAAGTCTCATTTTGAACTTTAAAAAGTAAATAGTTTATTTATCATGTGACCCCCAAGGATTTCCAGTATACTTGTTTCACTAGTTATGGGTTATTTTTTTAAATGTTAGATGTATGATATGAAAAGGGAATGTTGTATATGATGGTGTTGGAGGTGAGGTGGAAGACATTTTTTGGTAATTATCTTGATTTCTTTTCCACATCCATGGTTGTTTGTTTATGGTAACTTGGGTGTCTGGGTGGGAGGTCTTGATTCATGCTACCCTTGTTGGTACACACACTTCTATGGCCCCCTTAATTGTTTTAAGACAAGGCTAGTGGGAAGGTTCCATTATGATGAGTTAAGTATTTTTTAATTGGGAGGATCATGTTATTGTTGGATAAAACATATATAAGATGTTGGTCTATGTATTTATAGTGCTGTTTTGGATCATCACACACTTGTACCTAGGGTATATACCATGAAATTTTGTTCCTCAATCAGCGGTTCTAATATAGAGGATGAAATTATTATATTGATTATATCCCCCTTATCGTTTTTATTGGTGTAATTATTAATATTGGTTTTCATTAATATTATATTGTTCCTTAATCAAATGGTTCCCTTCTTCATTGTGAATTTATTTTTTCCAGTTGATATGGGTTCTTTATGAGATAATTAGTGTTTTATGGTCATGTGGAAAACAAATTAAAGTATTATGAGATGGGTAGTTCCTATATTTCCCACCAATGCATTGTTTAAAAGATTATATATCAATAGATATAAATGTTATATGAATATATTAGTAAGTCTATCGGTTAAAAAGGGTGAGTGTGATTGTGTTAAGCTCTTCTCATAATAATACATGTGAATAAGTTATCGTGTTTTTATGTTCATGAGTGAGTGTGAAGGTGTTAATCTCTAATAATACATTTAATTGGGAATATGGTTTTTAGTAGACATTGGGGGGGGGGGTCAGAACACCAAAAAAGGAGTTCACCCACCCGTGATGGGTTGGCCAGTCTATAAGTTTGATGTAAGGAACACTAAAAACTAGCGATCAAATATAGATAGGGTGTGACATGAGACATATAAGGCATGTGACCATCTATGATATGCATTGGATAGAAATAGGGAAGTGAAAATGACATCTAGTGATTTTTTATGGGTTCAATTCTAAAATGATTCAAGAATTTTGATATTTTTATTAAAGAATTATATTTTTCCAACATACCATTTTGTGGTTTTAAATTTATTTAAAATGGTTTAGAAATAATAATTGCGGTTTTGAGAAAGGATGTTTTGGAACTAATTGGTATTTTTAAAAAAGGTTTTGTTATTTTAAAGTGTAATTTGTGTATATATTTGGTTTTTTAATTTGATTTCAACTCTGATTTTATAAATAGTTTTGAATGGAGATTTAAACTCTATTACTTTTTTAGACTTGTTTAATTTTTATGTCAACATTTTATTTATTCTTTTAAATATCAAGATCACTGAATCAAATTGGGTGGATATGAATATAGAATGGGTTGATACCAATCGTCTGAAAAAAGATTATGAAGATAGAGTGAAAGAGTTGATCATGTTTTCAAAGGATCATGCATATGATCCTTATCAAATCCTCATTCTGTATTTAAAATATTTTTGTTAAATATAAGTTAGTCTAGTGGAGTTGGAAGAATACATGTTCTATCAGGGAATAGATCGATTATAAAAATGTTTTTAAATAAACCTGGGGAAAAAGTGAATGTAGCTAGTGAGTGGGATAAAAATGCTTTTTATGGATCATTTGATATGATTACATGTGGTGATAATGAAGAAGACCATATTGAGGACGTGATTATAGATGTTTCTGATGAGGAATATCTTATTAAAGAAATGATAAGGAAAGATGAATATGAACTTCCAGATTTCCCTAAATTGTTTAAGTAGTTAAAGAGTTTTGAAGAAACTCTATTGTTTGATGGTTGCACTAAATATACAGCATTTGCAGACATACTGAAGCTGTATAATTTGAAAGAATTCAAAGAATGGAGTGATGCTAATTTTACAAAATTACTTTATCTCTTGAATGACATGATCCCAAAAGATAATGATCTCCAAAGATGAACATAAGATGCCAAAAAAATGCTACACTCAAAGGGTATGATCTCTGAAAGAATACACACCTTCTTGAGTAACTCTACACTATTTTCCAAGGACAAAAAATCATATGGAGAATACCCAAAGTGTGGTGCTTCTAGATATAGGAGAGATGAATCCAGTCCTTCGAAAGTTGCATGATACTTTATAATAATTCCAAGGATTAGGTGCCTATATGAAAGTGAGGAGACTACAGGGAAATTGATGTGGCACTCAAACAGAAGAAATAAATATGGAAAACTAAGACATCTGATAGACTCACCACAGTAAAAGAGAATTGATCATGAGTATCCTAACTTTGGAAATGAGCCGATAAACCTTTGTCTTGTGTTTTTCTACAGATGAGTGAATCCTTTTGGTTTTCAAAGAAGCACTCATAGTACAAGGATGTTTATGTTAGTAAATTATAACTTGCCACTATGGTTATGTAGGAAACAAAAACACATCATGTTTTCTATGCTTATATTAGAACAAAAAATACTGGGTAATGATATTAAAGTTTATTTGGCTCCATTGATCATGGATTTGAAATTATTGTGGGATTTATGTGTTACAATGTATGATGATTACATAAATGAAAATTTTATGTCGAGAGACATGTTGTACGGGAAGATAAATGACATTCCTTCTTATGGAAATCTATTAGGATATAGAATTATAGAAACTCTAGGTTGTCTCATCTACGAACATGGTTCACAATCAATTAGGATGAAAAATTCATCATAGAATGTGTTTCTAGGACATCACAGATTTATACCATGTTTCCATAAGTACTGATCTTTGATGACATCATTTGATGGAAGTTCAGAAGAGCATACACCACTATATCCACTAATAGGTGATCAACTGTTTGAGAAAGTTAAAGATATGGACACAGTTTTTGGTAAACCATTTTTGAAAAACACTACGAAAACCGGTTAGAAAAAGAAATCAGTTTATTTTGAATTACCATTCTAGAATTGTGTGTACGTCTGAAATTTTCTTGATGTTATACATGTTGAAAAAAACATTTGTGATAGTGTCATCAAAATGTTTCTCAATGCACCCGAAAAAAAGGATAGAATTAAGGATAGGTTGGACATGGTTGAAATGGAAATACATAAATATTTGGAACCAATGAAGGGTGAAAAAAACATTTCTTCCTCCTACTACTTACATTCTTTCTAAGAAGGAGAGATATTATATTTACTACTTTTTGAATGGTGTAATGGTTCTAGAGGGATATTCATCAAATATCATAAACATTGTTTCAATGCATGATTTAATGTTAAAAAGTCTGAAATCCCATGACTACCATGTTTTAATGCAAGATCTAATTCCTATAGTTATAAATTTCATTTTCCCCAAGAATGTCCATCATAAATTAACGAATCTATGTTTCTTCTTCAAAGGTATATGTAGAAAAGTTATAGAACTGGTGAAATTTACAAATATGAAAATAGAAATTGTCATCATATTATGTGAATTGGAAGTGTTTTTCCTGACGAAATTATTTAATATGATGTTTTATTTGATGGTTCACTTAATGAGAGAGATTAGGCTATGTGGTCCTATGCACTATAGATGGATGCACCCCATTGAACAATATATGATGATTTTGAATGGGTATGTCAAAAATCAAAGTTGTCTATAGGGTTTTATTGCGTAGAGATATATTGTTGTGGAAGACATTGACTTATAAACCTAATACCTGTTCAGTGTTCAAAGATTTTTTCTAAAGAATTATTATCACACTGGGTGACTTGTGGGTGAAGGAATTTATGGAAAGGAGGTCATCACAATCAATATTACAGGCCCAAAGCATGACCACCTTTATGTTTTTTCAGAAAAGTTTGGACGTTGACCCATATGTTGAAACCAAAAAAATATATTCATAGGCATTAAATTCCATAAAGGTATGAAAAATAGATATGAAATAAACATAATAAACAGTTTATAGGATGGTTTTAGAACTACATATTTAAGGATTCAAATGGAAATCCTGACTCAATTTCAGAACGACTTCGATGGATATCTAGAGGAGCAATTTTCTATGTATTATCTTATAATGCTTCTGTAATTAATGGTTATACATTCTATACTAATGAATATGATAAAGATAGTACGAGATATAATAATGGAGTTACACTTTTTGCTAAAGTGATGCATATTTCTGGTGCTAAATACATAAATTCAATTTATGCGAATATGTCATATTTTGGAATCATCAAAAAAATATGGGAGTTGGATTATACGACATTCTTATTGCTGATTTTTCAATGACAATGGGTCGATAATAAAAGTTCTATTAAAATAAATGAGTTGGGATTTGTGAAAATTGATTTGAGTAAGGAATGGTACAAAGAAGAACATTTTATAATTGAATCCCAGGTAGTACATGAATATTATGTTCTACATCCCGCAAACCAAAATTGGTCAATTGTTCTGTTATCGACCAAAACCACTGAAGAGTCATTTGAAAATTCAATAAAGGATGGCTTTTTCATTGGGTCATCACAATAATTTCACAATGGTCCCAGTGTAGAGGGAATTTTGTATGTCCGAGAAGACTATAATAAAGATATTTAGATAGTCGATATAGGGGTCAAATCCCTTCAACCTTTAAAAAAAAGAGAGTTCAATAATCAGGTTATATTTTTTATATATTATAAATCATGTTACTTTATGTAAATATATGTTAACTACTTCTTCTATGTTATTTAAAGTAAATGTTAAACCCATTTTGCAGATAATGACTTTTTCACGTCATGATACTACTAATCCACTAGCACAATATGTTTCTCAACCTGCTGCTACTCATAGTGCAGATGAACAATATGTTTCTCAACATGTTGCCTTATTTTAATATCTTTTCATTGCATCTTTTTCGTAATCTAAATTAAATGTCAATATACTTTGGCATATAAATAATTTTTCATAGGATAATGCTTTCTATCACCTAGCATAATAGTTTTCTCAACCTGTTACTGCTCACCGTTTAGACTAACAACATGTTTCTCAACCTGTTGCTGCTCCTAGTGCAGAGGTATAACCACCATTTGTACATGAAGATGATAGCCCTCTGGAGCTGGAGGAACATATTGTTGATGGTGGATCAAAGGAAATGAAATAAGAATAAACAACAATGATGCAGACAAAATAAGAGCTCTGTAGTTTTTCATTATTAGAAAAAATCATTAAGATTAAAGATAAAGGAATCAAAAATAAGATGGAATGGAATAAGCGAGGCCAAAATATTAACCCCAATAAGGCCATGTTCAGTAGTGACATTGGAATATTCACTCTGTAATGCATGGAGATTGATGAAACTTCATGGAACCATGCTGTGGATGAGATTAAGACACTGATGTGGGGAGATATTATGGCATCATTATGATATCATTTTTCTAATTTATTGAAAATTAAATAATGAAACATTGACTTTCAGTTCATCATCTTTTACATAATACATTTATAGTAGATGACTCACAAAAATACTATGTCTTATGGGTTTCTGGAAGGATTCACAGGGTTTTTCACACACTTGTAATGAAATCTCATCTTAATGATACTGAAGATAAAATAAAACAGCAACAACCTCTTACCTCAAATAGATGTATGATGTGACCGCTAGGACTCAAATTGCATGTTTTCGGTTAGAAATGACATTTTAGTAAAAAAATGACATACTAAAAACTAAGGAAATTAATTCCGATTGATTATGATACATAAGTCATTTGTGACATGTAGGAATGAACCCCCCTCAGTACGACGCAGGGTGTGAACAATATACCTCCAAATGTGTTTTTTTATTTAAAATTGACATTAATTCAATTAAAAAACACAACTGACATACTAAAAACCGGGAAAAAATCATATTATTTTGATACTTTAGGAAAACAATTCATGAGTCAGTTGCGACGTTTATGAATCAACCCCACCACAATCTGACACATTGTCTGATCAGTATGACTAAAAGTGCCTATTAAGAGTTTAAAATGGATATTTTAGTTGAAAAAATGGCACTCACTAAAGACAATGGAAACATAATCTGATTTTTGTCCAAATTATGGAAAATGATTTATAATTTCTTTGTGACTTGTATCGAGTAGTATCACGTAAAACTGACGCATGATGCGACCAGTATGACTCAAATTGCATGTTTTCGGTATGAAATGACATTTTAGTAAAAAAATTAACATACTGAAAACCAAGGAAATGAATTCCAATTGTATTGATACTTTAATAAAATGATCTATAATTCATTAGTGACTTGTAGGAATCAACCGAACCATAATATGACGCACGATGTCACTAGTATGACTACCAATGTGTCTTTTTATTTAAAACTAACATTAATTCAAGTAAGAAAGAACAACTAACATACTAAAAACTAAGAAATAACATTCGGATGGTTTTGATATTTTAGGAAAAAATCCATGATTCATTTGTGACGTGTAGGAATCAACCCCACCTCCATCCGATAAAGGGTGCGACCGCTATGACTAAAAGTGTCTGCTATCAGTTTGAAATCAACACATCAAGTCAAAACAAGCCACTCACTGGAAACCAAGAAAATGCACTATGCTTGTCTTACAAATTAAGTAAATCTATGTTTAAGTCCATTATGATGTATATGAAGTGGTTTACATAAAACCGACACACTATGAGACTGGTATGACTCAAACTGCATGTTTTCATTTTGAAAAGACATTTAAGTAAAAAAAATACAATTGACATACCGAAACCTAAGGAAATACATTCTGATAGTTTTTATACTTTAGGAAAATGATCCATCTGTCATTTTTGACATGTAGGAATTAACCCCACCTCAATACGATGCACGGTCCGACCGATATAACTCCAAATGTAAAATTTTTATTAAAAATTGACATATTTTTAATGTATTCTTCGTATTAAGGTTTTATTTATTTATTTGTTGTATTATTAATGTAATATTTATATTATTATATAGGTGGAACCTTTTTTTTGAATTTGGGATGATTTTTTGGGCGACTATTACCATTGGAGGACATTTTTTAGAGAGGTCCATAGACGTCAAAAGAGAAACCCTTAATGTTTTTTACTGTTTGTTGGATATTTGTAAATGTAATTTTATAAAAAATTATTTAAAATTTATATAAAAGTGTTTTTGGTATATACCATGAGTGAATATTTTTTTATTCAAGATTTAAATTAAATATATATAGCATTTTTTTCCAAACCAATGTGTCAGCTACTTGTTTTTTAATCATTTGCATCATGTATGTGGTTGTTTTGTATATACTATGAGTGGTTATTTTTGAGTAGTTTTTTTTGGTTGGTGCAGGTTATTTTTGATGGTTCAGTTATTTTGGTCTTCTTTTTTCATGATGTTTATTTTTTTGGAGGTTTCTGGGTGTGCTTTTATATAAACAACATGCCCTGACAGGGAAGCCTTTATCAACACTTCAAATAGTATTGATAAAGGGGGGCCTTTGTCAGTTCTTTTGAGAGCTAATAAATGGGAACTCCTTTAATAGCGGCTCTATTAACAACACTTTTTGAGCACTAATAAATATAGTTTTTAGCACTGATAAAAGCCTTTTTTTGGCAGTGAATGCTCTCTCTATTATTACTACCATAGATAAGGAGCGACTATATGATAACATTGAGAGGACCAATTATATTTACACGTTAATGAGGTTTAATTGAAAGGAGAAGGAATTCATAAAAAGGAACCTTAATTCACCCCTACTTTGTGGTCAACCATGCAAGGGGGTCTACATGTGGAATCAAAGTGAGGTTCCCTATAGAGATAAAAAGTGGTTTCTAAGAATTGGAGATCCTAAATTCATTGCAAAGTTTAGGTGTTCTAAATTTTGATAATAAGAATTTTCAGAACTGGTTAAATATGATTCTACCCTACCTCATATCACATACACATGAAGTGAGAGATTCTATAATAATGTGTTTTCCACCCATTGTTAAATTTTCTAATATGAATGAAGATAATATGTAAAATATGGAGTTAGATGAAAATTCTCAAAAAACCATCTGAATTATATCATTATATGATGGGGTAAAATTTATTACTAAAGTGGAAAATGGATTTGATTCATCAAGTTTTAATGATTTTAAAGAAAAAAGAAATAATCTTGAATAGATACTAAAATAGAATTTGGAATCATAACATGAAAATAATGAAAACACAAGAAAGAAAAGGGGAAGCTTCTGAAGAAGAAAAAAGTGGTTGCTGAAGACAAAGATGAATTGCCTTGAGAAGTGGAAGCTTATGTTTATGATATCATGAAGTACAGAATTAGATAATCTATACAATAAAATATTATTATTGATCTTTTGGGGGAGATTTCTATAAGGAACTGAGAATTTGGAGGGACAAAATGAATATGTCATGTTGTTCATAATGATCTAAACAAATTCATAAAAGGCTTAAAAAAATTAGTGGAGATTAAAGGTGAATTTCCTAAGCTAATAAAAGATGGGTTCCAATAGGCATATGAAACTTCAGCTAATATATCCAAATAGTATTTTGGAATTTCTAACTTTATAGGTGAAAAAAAGATTTTGAACTAGTATGGCCCAAGAAGACTATTATGAGGAAATCACCCACTCTAAAATAAGGGCAGAATATGTCAAGAAGATCACTTCCCTATATGAAATAATATACATAATCTAAGGGTAGGAAAAATCTACAATTTTTTTGATATTCTTATAGAATATAAAAATTCCAAGGTTTTATCTAGTTTTTTTGAAGTAATGTTCATAAATCCTACAATTACAAGTATAACATGTCTCTAAGAAGAATAAGGAAAGAACCATGGGTAGTTTTAATGAGAAAATGATAGTAAAAAATTAGTGGAATAAATTTGTGACTATATCTTCACCAAATCTATATAAAAAAATTTATTTGACTTTTTATAAGAATAATGTGGAATATATGGACGGGAAGGTTACAAGGATAAGGATTTATTATCAAACTACAAGGAAAGATTCCCTATCCTATGGAAGGGAAGAAAATTCAATAAATTGAATAGGATAAGTCATTAAATAACAAGTATTTCATAGAGACATGTGATAATGAAGAATAATTATTATAGATCTAACCATATGATTTGGAAAAGGACAATTAAATGGGGAAAGAAGAGATGAATTCTAAAGCTAAAGTAAAACAAGTGGTTATAAATGTATAAGTGGGAAAGTTATCCACAAAGAGTGATTTGAAAATTCATGATGAATCTTCAGAAAGTTGTGATTTGAATTTTTAATATAATCTAAGTTAAAGGTTGGTAAAAAATATGTATAGAATGTGTCATTTTATGAGAATACTACAAGACTAATATGAGATAATGAAATATATAATGAAATCATAAGGAAATGAAATTTCGTTGAAATATTTGGTGAATAAAAATGCTACACACAATGAAGAAATGCATGAAGAGAATTTGAGAAAGAATTATATTACAAACATTGATAGTAAATAAGGTAATTAGAATAAAAATACAATAGAGAAAAGGTTGAGAGATAACTATCTTCTAGAATGTTGCTTCTAAAAGAACCAAGTGGCCCCTCATTACTTCCTTATTCTTTCTTATTTTCATTATCTAATATAAAAGAAATTGAATAAGATGTTTTTGAAGATATTACTATAGGAAAATATGAATAAATTATCCTTAAATTAGTCTTCTTATCACTATAAAATGAAGGAAGATAAGTGCATCCCTCAAGGGAGAGAAAACTTTAACATAATTTCTCATTTTACCAAATTACAGTGAATCTAAAATTTTTGGATAGATTTTAAAACTGGGGGATTAAGGTATGTAAATAATAATAACAAGAATATATTATAATTATATTAATTAAATTATTAAGACGAGGGTATGTTGTTAAAAACATGAGAAAATGGGTAGTTATAAGTCTTTCACTTGAACTTTGTGATATTTTTGTTAACATGTGAGTATGGCTAAATTTTCTTATAAATTTTTCTAGAATAACCAATAAGTTGATATTCTGAGTATAGTATCACAAACATGCTATTTAAAAGACAACATTAAGAACCATGGTTATATATCTATTTTTTTTACATTAGGTCATCCAATATTGACTTAGATAAGAGTAACTAGAGGCTCCATCCTAAGAGAAGCATGTGGTGTTATCATTATCTCAAGTAGCTAATTTCAATTTTATCCCTAATTATGAAAAGGGGGAAGTGAAATGTTATTATGAGTTATTTGGATATAAAAATTAATAATGAGAGTTCAACTCTATAGTCTCTTTGAATTTATTATAAATAAGTGGTAGAAATAATAGAGTACATATTGACATAACTTTTGGAGGTATTGAAAACAAACACTAAAGGGGATATTATTGATCTTAAAGTGTTTGATTTCATTTGTTTTCAATATGTAAATATGTGTTTGGTGATATAAAATTTTTATTCTTAAATGATTATTATGGAATATATCCTCAAGAAACTGTTTTTATAATTATTTCACTAATCTTGATGAAAAAGGAAATTATTGGTGGACGAAGGAACATTGTCTACTATATTTTGGAAGTATGTTTTATTAAGTTGAGACAAATTGAAATTAATTGGAATCTATGTGAATGTAATATGGGATAGATTAGTATTGTGTAAAAAAAATCCAATTTCTATTTAAGCATTATACAAGTATTTCATTAGTTTAATAAAATTCAATTTAAGGATGGGTCTTTTATGGTGAAATCACTGTGCTCTACGTAAGCATGAATTGGGCATAACATAAGCATGATATTTGTAGGAATAAAGCTAACTAATGGTCATACATGAGTTATAAAAGCGTATTATAATAATTTAATGAGTTTTGTAAAGGTATTAATGTTAATTGTAATGCCCCGACCCCAGTTACCCAGAGTCGGTGCATTATTTTAATACATTGGCATGATTTCAAGGAATCAAGTCCCGAAGGACCGATCGGTTTAGCAGTCTTGGAAAATATATTACATACATGAATGTTATATTACACTTATAACATACAAAAAAACATAAATAATCCTCTATGAACGCCATTATTCCCTTGGATTAACCCTGCATATCAATCACAATACACTTCTTGAAATCCTGGGAAAATAAAACATAGAATGGGGTGAGCTCAAACGCTCAGTAAGGGTAAGAAATACAACGGAAACTTTTAAAAATAAGCATAAACATTTAAGGAAATGTATAAAACTAAAACAAAAGCCTTTTCATCATAAAATTCATCATAATATGGAAAATATAAATCAAAATAATTCAATTTACTTACTCACATGGATATTCTACTAGTCGAATAATCACATGCAATAACAATAGCCACTTTCATAATGATGGAATGCATAATGCCAGACTATCATAACCACATAGTCTAGGCCTTGTGCCAATACTACAAATAAGATTTTGTCAAGGCCTCATGCCAAGACACTAGTTTGTATCATGAGACCTACCGATGCATCGAGGATCTATAGTGGGCTCCACCCATCACTTATTAAGTCCAATGCATTCCTCATATGAAAAGGTCTAAACATAACATAAACATTCGTATTAAAACTAGCATAAAAAATATCAATAATTTACGTATAAATCATGAATGGTATAAAAATAACATATCCACAGTCAAACATATCACAAAAACTTCAACACAATATGGAATATTTGAATCATGATAAATCAACTTCAAAACAAGTTTAAAATCTATTCAAGAATTTGGACATGGATGAAAATGATTTGTAAAACTCTTTGAGAGAAATACCCCTTTTTCATGAAAAAATTAAAAAGTCACACAATTTAGAAAAGAAGTCATTTAAAGACATTTTTGAATCAAAGTTTCGCATACTAATTTCAAACTTTTTAAAGGAATTAACATGTTAAAAACATTCATGTCCATATAAATAAATCCTTAAAACCCATTTTGAAGACATAGACATTAATGAGAAATATTTAGAAGAATAAATATTTAAAACATTTGAAATTATGTTTTAGTAAAAAAATCCCTTAAAAGAATCCCTTTGAAGACTTTTTCATAAAATATGGACATGGATAATAAATATGTCCCAGTAGATACTTAGGTAAAAGGAACCTGAGATAATAAAGAGATTGTGAAATTAACCCTTACCAATTCGGTAACTTACGAAACATAAAACCCATGAAAGAGGTATCATACAATGAATATGTAAATACACATAAATTAAAGTGTATTACACAAAGAATACAATTATGGGAAGTACATACACCACACAAAAGGTAATAGTGGCAATATGGCATGAATCTCACGGGAATAAGGAGTGATATGAAAACCCCTTACCTTGCACTTTTCTTTAGTCGAGGGTACGTTTATACTCTTGTATGAAGACTATAGTATGTTATTAAATTATAACAGAACCATATTAATATTTATTATATCATACATTATTCATTTATGAGTTTATACTACCCATTTAAAAATAATTTCTATGTTATATTAATATTTCGGGTAATAATCTCTTCCTTTATTGTACGTGTTTTAACTTGTTACTCTTGATTGTATCACTTAGATCATGATTTAAATAATTCTAGAAAATAAAAAATGATTTATATATCATATATATTAATAATATAATTATGTATAATAGACGTATATATGAAATGGAAAACACCGTTTATGGAGACGGTAGTCCGTACGTACGCATAAACGATGTTTCCATTTTCATATAGTATTGAACAGAAGTAAGTGAATAAGATATATGTATGTACATAAATACTTATATATATAAATATATATATCTACAGTAGCATTATTCTGTCATATATTACATACTTATTAGTAATATATATATTTTTATAATCATTGATGAATGGTGAAGTTGGAAATGAATCTCATCGCGTCGTGGAGACGGTAATCCGTACGTACACACGAGCAAAAACATAATTCTTTTGATATTATATTAATATATAATTGGATTTTATATTATAAATTTAGATATTTATCAAGTTATATTTATTATTTACATAAAATATACATCATTATTATACCCATCCAAATAATAACAATTACACCACGATGTGGAGACGGTAAGCCGTACGTACGCACGTATGGTGACATGTCATTCAAGGGATGGATAGAATAATGAATATGGTTGTACCATATTTATAATAACATCATAGTATATAGTATATATTGGAGTTATTATTTTAGAATATAAATAACAAATAAAGAAGAAGTTGAAGAAGAAAGGAACTTGAAAGAGGGTGGGGAAATCATTACCTCTTCTTTGGGTTCTTTCTTTTGATTTGATCAAAAGGGATCCTTAGGTTGGATTTCTGATCAAAATAAGGACACTAGGTTGAAGGGAAGATATTTGAGAGGGTATTTGGATAGAGGTTGGCCGAACCAAAAGGCTTTGAAGGTATGAATAATTGGTTAGAAGTGGTGTCTTATTATAAGGGGGAGGATGAGCTCTTTAGGAAAAACATAAATTATTAATTTATAATAAATTCACATTCGGTTTCTAATGGCTCAAAAGTGGATTATTAAAAGTCTAAGGTGGGGATGGGTCTAAATAATTTCAACCAATATATTTTAGACAGGTTTGGGTAATTATATTAACCTTATCTTTTAGTTTTAACACTTAGTTAATTAGTTTGACACTTCCCATGTCACTTGGTATTTTTATATTATATAGTTAATAAACTATTATAAACATACAAGTGACCACAAAGTGGTCCATTAATGATACAATAATCATAAAATACGTCCTTTGGACGAACCTTTGAATTTTAGGAATTAAATATCAATTATTAATATAATATTTGTTTTAAAAACACTTTTATGTCAATTTTGACACTATTTGGTATTTTGTTTTTTATAAATTCATAACAGCATTATTAATTCAAACATAATTCATATAATCAACTATAAAATGTCATATTAACCTATTAAATTCGTTGAATTCATTAAAAGTCTTAAATTATTTTTATTTGTGTATTTATAATATCAATTATTTTAATATTTCACTAATAAGGTAATTACTGCATCATCATTGTGTCATAAATAAATTAAATTATTTAATGTCTAAAAATTATAAATAAAATACAATTATGTAGGAAATCATTTTATATTTCTAATGGATATTTATAATGGAATTTATCTTATTAATAACTCTATAATAAAAATGTTTTAGTTATTAAATGTTTTTTAACTCTTTTAACTCTTCTTCGAAATAAATAATAATAAATGTCCTAATCTAATCCAAGTGGATCTAAATGATAATATTTTATTCCTAAGGTTATTTTTTGTCGTGATACACTTATCTAATTGAATTAGGACATGTTTTAGGGTAATACTAATATCATTGTTACCCTTAATTACCCTATTTACTTTAAACGTGGTCAATAAAAGTAAAAGTTACTATTCACTAAAAATTATTTTCATCTCATTGAACCACATTTTACTCCTTGATATTAACCGTGTCTCTCACATTTTCAAAATTCAACTCATAGAAGCGGTAAAATTATGTTTTATGTGAATTTGCAAATTCTCCTAGTAGGTTGGTAAAAGACGGTGAACAGTTCAATAAAATTTATATATATATAAAATTATTCTAAACTAACTCCAATGAATTACATTGAAATTATATAGTAATTATGTATATATTTTGACCTTTATTAAATTTATATAAAATAATTAATTATTTAAATAAAAATACTTTTTTAAACTATAACTTAGTGTTTTTTCACTATTCATCAAAAATTGAATGTTTTTAGAAAAATACCAAACATTCAGCCTAGGATAATTTTGATATTCCAAATCCAAAAATGATGTCTATTTTACCAAATTCAAAAAAATATAGTGGTATAATTTAATTTAAAATTAATTCCCGCTGTCAAAACAAAAAACATTTTTTTAAGAAATAATAACTATCAAAAGATTGACACATGTTTATGTCTAATTTAAATGTGAAATTATGTCCAATGACAAAAATTGTATTAAATGGTAAAAATATATTCTAAATATACTTTAAAACTACTCAAATTCATAATTTATCACTATTAATTATTTCGATTAAAAAAGTTTTTTTAATTAAAATTTTGTAATTTTCACTATTCATCAAAATATGAAAGTTATCCAAAAAAGTACCAAAATTTTATTAAAAATAAATTATTATGTCCTGATTCCAAAGAAGATTTTTATTTTGTAAAATTGAATATATAAAAGTTTGAAATATTTGATTTAAAAGTGTTCACCAATAATAGGCGGTAAAAGTGCATTTTTTTGAAAAATATTTCTTTTATCTGAAAATTTAATTTGTTCTTACATTATGTATAAAAAAATTATAATATGGATTCTAAAATTATAAGGATTGTATAAAGTTTAAAATTCAGTTAATACTATTCATAACTGCTTTTGAACAGCTAGTTTGGTAAGTCGTGTTCCACTTGAACTCGATGTTGCGTGTAATGCTAGTTATTGAATTACTTTTAAGAAATAACATTCTATGCAATATTGGGGTGTTACATTATTCCCTTTTTCAATAAATTGCGTCCACGCAATTTTAAATTGTTCTTCGAAAATAAAAGGTTGAAAATAGAAAATACCTTTGTGGGAAAACCCACATCGGATATTGGGTTAATAAAATTTAGTTTAATAAGAGGAAAGGGGGAATGAAAAAGTCACCACCAAATTATGATCTTGATTAGGAGAACATTGGTGGAAATTAGAGACACATAATTGGAGTAAAAACGTAAATATTTATAGGGAGTGATTGAGGTCATCAATCACAAAAAATTATAGAATTGTGGGCCTCAAATCCACCAATCTACGATGATTTAAAATACCATCGGTTCAACAAAAATTAATGTATTAGGATAACACATTTTGGGTTTTAAGACGCCTTACCTAATGTTTAAGAATTTATTTCTTCATAGAATAATATAAGAAAAAAATGTATACTTGTCAAATAGAGTTTAACTAATTTCTACCATAAACTCATCTTTCACTCTAAAAGATAATAGAACATAAAAAATATAATCTATTTATCCTATTCATATAGGGTTCCAAAAAAATGAATTTATAATTAATCTACAAGACCCTTTAAAAAAATACATTATTCAGTCTAGGAAATCACGTGGGTCAGTGGTAGGTGATACACCCTTGTCGCCCTTCGGATACGGGTTCAAGCCTCACGGCCTTACTGGACACAACGGGTTGTCACCCGACCTCCGGGTTGTCCTTTTTATAACAATCCAAAAATAATCATCAGCAATGATTTAACCTTAACAATTGTATCAAATGTCAAATATAATCCATTCCAACCTTTATAATTATCTAAACAATGACATACACTAGATTAGTTCATGAATAACAATACCTAATCCCAAACTTGCAAAACACTTAACATACATTAAACAGTTTATGGATATAATCCATAATCATAAAAATGTATTCTTTGAGGAAGTATATACTCATAAACCCTTCATAATGATTTCTAAATAAAATGAGAATTATCCTAATCATATCCACTAAGAGTGTCGTAACCAAGAGTGCAGCAAGGCTCGTTGTCGTACACCAGTTCCCTTTCGAGTCTAGCTCAAAGCGGTGTTTTCGGGTTTTACCCCTAGGTACATCTGTGCTAGAGCCGCCTCTACCTAATCGTATCTAGATAGGGATGTATTGCTAGGAAAACTCACTAAATATCTACAATACCAAAATTCTAGGAAGTTCTTCTTTAATAATCCTCAAAGCTTATCTTAGGGTAATGTGCTCTAATCAGAGTTTATCTAAATCTAGTTTCCAAGGTTATTGCTAAACTTCCTCTGATAATAACTGTAACGCCCCAACCCCAGTTACCCATAGTCGGTGCATTATTTTAATACATTGGCATGATTACAACGAATCAAGTCCTGAAGGAATGATCAGTTTAGCAGTCTTGGAAAATAGATTACATAAATGAATGTTACATTACACTTATAACATACAAAACAACAGAAATAATCCTTTATTAACACCATTATTACCTTGTCTTAACCCTGCATATCAATCACAATACACTTCTTGGAATCCTGGGAAAATAAAACATAGAAAGGGGTGAGCTCAAACGCTCAGTAAGGGTAAGCCGTGCAGAGGAAACTTTCAAAAATAAGCATAAACATTTAAGGCAATGTATAAAACTAAAACAAAAGAATTTTCTTCATAAACTTCATCATAATATGGAAAATAAAAATCAAAATAATTCCATTTACTTACTCACATGGATATTCTACTAGTCAAATAATCACATTCAATAACAATAGCCACCTTCATAACGATGGAATGCATAATGCCAGACTATCATAACCACATTGTCAAAGCCTCGTGCCAAGAATACAAATAAGATTTTGTGAAGGCCTCATGACAAGACACTAGTTTGTCTCATGAGACTTACTGATGCATCGAGGAGCTATAGCGGGCTCCACCTGTCACTTATTAAGTCTAATGCATTCCTCATATGAAAAGGTATAAACATAACATAAACATTCTTATTAAAACTAGCATACGAAATGTAAATACTTTACCCATAAGCCATGAATGGTATAAAAATAAAACATCCACAATCAAACATATCACAAAACCTTCAACACAATATGGAAGATTTGTATCATGATAAATCAACTTCAAAACAAGTTTAAAATCCACTAAAGAATTTTGACATGGATGCAAATGATTTGTAAAACTCTTTGAGAGAAATACCCCTTTTTCATGAAAACATTTAAAAGTCACACAATTTAGAAAAGAAGTTATTTAAAGAATTTTTTGAATCAAAGTGTCCCATATCACTTTGAAACTTTTTAAAGGTATTAGCATTTTAAAAAAATTCATGTCCGTATAAATGAATACTTAAAACCCATTTTAAAGACATGGACATTAATGAGAAATATTTAGAAGAATAAATATTTAAAACATTTGAAATGATGTTTTAGTAAACAAATATCTAAAAATAATCCCTTTTAAAACTATTTCATAAATCATGGACATGGATAATAAATATGTCGCAGTAGTTACTTACGTAAAAACAACCTCGGATAATAAAGAGATTGTGAAATTAACCCTTACCAATTTGGTAACTTATGAATCATACAACCCATGAAAAAGGTATCATGCAATGAATATGTAAATAAACATAAATTAAAGTTTATTACACAAAGAATACAATTATGGGCAGTACATACACCACACAAAAGGTATTAGTGGCAATATGGCATGAATCTCACATGAATAAGGAGTGAGATGAAAACCCCTTACCTTGCACTTTCCTTTAGTCGAGGGTACATTTATACTCCTGTATGATGACTATAACATGTTATTAGATTATATCAGAACCATATTAATATTTATTATATCATACATTATTCATTTATGACTTTATACTACCCATTTAATAATTATTTCCATATTATATTAATATTTTAGGTAATAATCGCTTTCTTTATCGTATGTGTTTTAACTTGTTACTATTGATTGTATCACTTAGATCATGATTTAAACACTTCCAGAATATAAAAAAAGATTTATATATCATATATATTTATAATATAAATATGTTTAATAGACCTATAAATGAAATGGAAAACACCGTTTATGGAGACGGTAGTCCGTACGTACTCATAAACGCTGTTTCTGTTTTCATATAGTATTGAACGAAAGTAAGTGAATAAGATATACGTCTGTACATAAATACTTATATATATAAATATATATATATATATATATATATCTCCAGTATCATTATTATGTCATATATTACATACTTATTAGTAATATATATATTTTTATAATCTTCGATGAATGGTGAACTTGGAAATGAATCTAATCGCGTCGTGGAGACGGTAATCCGTACGTACACACGAGTGAAAATATCATTCCTTTGATATTATGATAATATATTATTGGATTTTATATTATATATACAGAATCATTATCATGTTATATTTATTATTTACATCAAATACACATCATTATTATACCCATCCAAATAATAACAATTACACCACGACGTGGAGACGGTAAGTCGTACGTACGCATGTATGGTGACATGTCATTCAAGGGATGGATAGAATACTGAATATGTTTGTAACATATTTATAATAACATCATAGTATATAGGAGATACTGGAATTATTATTTTAGAATATAAATAACAAATAAAGAAGATGTTGAAGCAGAATGGAACTTGAAAGAGGGTGGTTAAATCATTACCTCTTCTTCGGGTTCTTTCTTTTGATTTGATCAAAAGGGATCCATAGGTTGGATTTATGATAAAACTAATGCCTCTAGTTTGAAGGGAGGATATTTGAGATGGTATTTGGGTAGATGTTGGCCGAACCAAAAGGCTTTGAAGGTATGAAGAATTGGTTTGAAGTGGTGTCCTTTTATAAGGGGGAGGAGGGGCTCTTTGGAAAAAACATAAAGTATTAATTTATAATAAATTAATATTCAGTTTCTAATGGCTCAAAAGTGGATTATTCAAATTATATGGTGGGTATGGGTCGAAATAATTTCAACCAATAGATTTTAGACGGGTTTGGGAAATTATATTAACCTTATCTATTAGTTTTAACTCTTAGTTAATTAGTTTGACACTTACCATGTCACTTTGTATTTTTATATTGTATAGTTAATAAACATACTATATACATACAACCTACCCCAAAGTGGTACATTAATGATATACCAATCATTAAATAAGTCCTTTGGCCGAACCTTTTATTTTTAGGAATGAAATATCAATTAATAATATAATATTTGTTTTAAAAACTCTTTTATGTCAATTTTGACACAATTTGGTATTATGTTTTTTTATAAATTCATAACAACATTATTACATGGAAAATAATTCATTTCATCAACTATAAAATGTCATATTAACCTATAAAATTCTTGGAATTCATTAAAAGTTTTAAATTATATTTATTTGGGAATTTATAATATCAATTATTTTAATATTTCACTAATAAGGTAATTACTGTATCATCATTGTATCATAAATAAATTAAATTATTTAATGTCTAAAAATTATAAATAAAATACCATTATGTATTAAATATTTCTAGATTTCTAATGAATATTTATAATAGAATTTATCTTATGTATAACTATATATTAAAAATGTTTTAATTATTAAACTTTGATATTAACTCTTTTAACTCTTCTTTGAATTAAATAATAATAAATGTCCTAATCTAATCCAAGTGGAACTAAATGATATTATTTTATTCATAAGACTGTTTTTAGTCGTGATACACTTATCCAATAGAATTAGGACATGCGTTTGGGTAATATTAATATCATTTTTACCCTCAATTACCACATTTACTTTTAACAGCGGTAAATAAAAGTAACAAGTTACTATTCACAAATAATTATTTTCATCTCATTGAACCAAATTTTACACCTTGATATTAACTATGTCTCTCGGATTTTCGAAATTCAACTCACCGAAGCGGTAAAATTATGTTTTTTGTGAATTTGCAAATTCTCCTAGGAGGTGGGTAAAAGACTGTGAAAAGTTTAATAAAATTTTTATATATCTAAAATTATTCCAAACTAACTCCAATGAATTAAACTGAACTTATATAGGTTATATATATATTTTTTGACTTCAATTAAATTTATATAAAATAATTAATTATTTAAATAAAAATTCTGTTTTAAACAATAACTCAGTGTTTTTTCACTATTCATCAAAAATTGAATGTTTTCAGAAAAATACCAATAATTCACCCTAGGCTAATTTCGATATTCCTAATAAAAAATGATTTCTATTTTACCAAATTTAAAACATTAAAGTGGTATAAGTTAATTTAAAATTAATTCCTGCTGTCAAAACAAAAAGCATTTTTTTAAGAATGAATAACTATCAAAAGATTGACACTTGTTTATGTCCGGTTTAAATGTGAAATTATGTACAATGAACAACATTGTATTAAATGGAAAAAATATATTCTAAATATAATTAAAATCTACTGAAATTCATAATTTATCACTATTAATTATTTCAATTAAAAAAGTTGTTTTTAATTAAAATTTAGTAATTTTCACTATTCATCAAAATATGAAAGTTATCCAAAAAAGTACCAAATATTTATTGAAACCAAATTCTTATGTCCTAATTCTAAAGAAGATGTTTATTCTTTAGAATATAATATATAAAAGTTTCAAATATTGGATTTAAAAGTGTTCACCATTAAAAGGCGGTAAAAGTTCATTTTTTTGAAAAATATTTCTTTTATCTGAAAATTTAATTTGTTCTTACATTATGTATAAAAAAACTCATAATATGGATTCTAAAATTATAAGGACTGTATAAAGTTCAAAATTTAGTTAATACTATCCATAACCACTTTTGAACGGCTAGTTTGGTAAGTCGTGGTGCGCTTGAACTTGGTGTTGCGTGTAGTGCAAGTTATTGAATTACTTTGAAGAAATAACGTTCTATGAAATCTTGGGGTGTTACAATAATTGTGAAGATGTGTAACTATATTTAGGAATAGTAAGTGTTGTGTAAAGGTGAACTCATGGTTGATACATATAGAAGATCTTAAAAGGTACAATCGATTAAATATCTAAGTGTAGTAAAAATGCAAGTTCACTTCAAATGGTCCATCTTCATAGTGTATATGAAGTTAATCCATTTCAATAATTTGATTTAAATTTATGGTTTTTCTTATGACTGATCTTTAAAAATGCCTATCTTCTAGGTAAAAATTTGATTTTCCAGATTTTTTATACCCTAAATAATTTTAATTAGATGTTTCTTAATATTTTCTTAAAGGATTAAAATATCATGATTTATCAAATAGATTCAGATACTCTAGACTGAGAATTAAATTATCAAACTAGGGGTGATAATTTGAGATTGAATAAGTTCTACTAAAAATTGAAGCTAATATGATTGAGATGATCAACATAAAACTATATTATGTGTGATTTTTTTAATGTCAATGGTGTCTTAAATTAATGAAGTATGAGTAATGAAAAAAAAACTAAATGAACCAAACTAGATTACATTCATGGTTCCCATCTTGATTATTCCCCAACACTAAAAGCACAACCCGGTTATGTTTCACATCATAGGCTAATCCGTGGTTCTGCATGCATTCATGAAGGAATAATTGAGATATTGTGATTTTTGTGGAGATTCATAGATAATGATATTCAAATATTATAGGTATAATATAAATTAAGTCTTAAGTAGGTTTTGGAATATTACTTGACTCTAATTCAAATGATTTTAAATGTGAAGATAAATTAAAATTCCTTTGAATGATTTATAAGGAAGAGAGAACCAGTTTCCAATAATCATAGTGTTTTCCTAATTGAATTATCAGATAATAACTATGACATAATGAGAATAATATTGAAGATATTATTATTTTTAATATAATAGGAAAATTTAGCTGATGAATAAGTTGTTCGAGTCTTTAGAATAATTATAAGATCCTTCATACATTATAATATCAAAAAAAGATAAAGAGTATGAAGCTAGAGAAATATCCAATAAGAATAAGAAGAATTTTATGATTGATTATTCATAGGATTGAGAAGAATCTGGATCATCTAGAATCTAGGAAGATCTTTGAGACCAACAAACCAATTTCAAATAGTTCTTAATGGTCTTAAAGAACTATACATGAGAATAACGGACCCTGTATGCCTGTGGAGGAAGATCACTTTTATGGAGACATAGAAGAAGGATTGAGGAACGTGGAATTTCTATCAGCAGATGAAGATAAAGGATCTTGTGATTAGGGTTCCTAACCAGTTATTGAATAGGTTTGTAGTTGGGGCGTCTAACTAATTTTATAAGAGGATATTTGTGATTGGGGTGTATAACCAGTTACTATAATATTGTAGTTGTGGTTTATTACCAACTACCTCACCAAAAACTTTTTATTATAGTGTAAAATCCATGTTGTTGAATTTAACCAAGAGATAAAGGAGTTTTATTTATGCAAAACCT
The DNA here is from genome assembly GCA_963277665.1 of Viscum album. Lineage (NCBI taxonomy): Eukaryota > Viridiplantae > Streptophyta > Magnoliopsida > Santalales > Viscaceae > Viscum > Viscum album. The sequence continues at coordinate 836,336,971 of OY728139.1, read as the reverse complement.
TGAAAATATTGTGTGCTTCTATCTCTGTCATTACTACTACACATGGGGTGGGGTCGTGATATAAAATTTTGAGGATCAATTACTATAATATGTTCAAGATGATGAATTGAAAAGAGAAATAATTTTTAAAATAAAACCATCGATTCACCCAAATCTATGTGGTCAACCCTACCTGTGATAATACACACGTACTCCTTGTCAGTTGAATGTATGTGGTACCATGTTCGGGAGACATTGTTCCACTAGGACAAGGAATTATTTAATTAGAATTTTTTGTATTCACTTTCATTGACCTTTAGTTAATTAGTTTATATGAGGACATAGGATTCCCATAACCATATATTTTTTTTATGTATCTACGATATTAAATGCATGTATATAATTTCATTTATGGAAATACTTTAATTGGTAAATTTTGAAAAAGTGGTGTTTGATTTTTTTCTAACACGGTATGTAACATTTAATTAAAAATTAAAAACTTCATTATCAACTTTTTTTTTTTAAAATGATAAAATAATAATTTCATACATTCTGTTTTCAAACTAGTATAATTTTATTTGTCTAATTAGATTTACTCATGTAGCACTTGGTGAGATCCTACTGGGTTAGTGTTTCTCACACCCTACATATACTTAATGATTGTATGTAGGCATCATTTTGATGGGTTTAAGTAAAAAAATACACTATATGAAAGTATTTTATACTCATAATTGTGGATTTTGGGTTGATAATAGTGACATGATAAGGAATTTTCCCTTCTGTCACATAAATATGGGTTTCCTTTTTGTTCAATTTTTTGGTTTTTAGACCGATTTTGTGTCCCTACTCAACATCCATCATATTATTATTTTTTACTTTTATATATATGAATTTCCCTTTTTTACTCTCATTTGGGTTGATGTATATATTATTTTCGAGTTGTTTAGAGTAATTTTTTTTCAATATATATATATATAGTTTATGTCCACTCATATTTTTGGAGCATGACTTTCCATGTTATAGTTAGCTAATGACGGGTTCATTGAGTAGACCCTATTTATGTTGTTATAGGGAGAAGAAATTATTAAAAGAAATTATTGATGCACAATAACTAGTTTACAGACCATGGGGATTGAATAAACCCCCCAAGCCATGTCAAAGTCTAGTTTGGGTGCTCTATTCATAAGTGGGTCAGGGTGGTTCATGGAAAAATGGTATAAGATACCTGGTAATTAAAAGGGAATGAGGTTATTAAGATCCCTTTGTTATTTATGGAGTCAGGTAGAAAAGATAAAAACATATGAAACGTATTTGTTTCAACATGTTCATAATCAAAAAATAATTATAAAATCAAACTTTAAGTAATATTATGGTACACAGAATAGTGAAATTCAAGAGTCGAACCCATAGGGAAGCGATAGAAATGACTAGTAACCAAGAAATTGAAACCTATTAGTAAATTACTCATGAGATTATATGAGTTGGGTCATTAAATAAGTATATTGATAAAAAATTAGTTGATGAAATAAAGGGTTTGGGATCAATTTCAAGGAGTCTACACATAGAATAATCCTAAATCTAACAAGGTAAGGTCTATTGGATTAGACTGTTTTGTTGTTAAAAAGTTACCAATTTATCCTTGGTCCAGAAAATTGGATCTGCACATTTTCTATCCTTTATTTGGTATATATGTGGTTTCTAATCCTTATACATTAGGTGAAACTAGAAAATAAGAAAGAAAATGTAACTTTTGGTCCTAGATTGGTTCGTTCCAATTAGGTAAGGGTCCTTCCCTTAAAATAGATTTGTCTTTCTCATGCAGGGGAATCTGATATGATTTTACTAAAAACCAAATTTTATAGAAACTAAATTACATATGTTTTGATTTAGAAATTAATTAAATCACTAATACCCCTACTTTAAGTTAATAACCCTAAAAAGTTTAGCCACACATGAAAAAATTAGAATTGAGCATGAAAATAATTAATGCAGTTGAAACAAGCACCATGGAAGTGTAATAATCAAAGAATGAAATTTAATTTTATTTAGATGAGAATATGGGAAAAACAAAAAAAATAGAATAAATAATGAAATCAATCCATGACAATGAAAGAACAAGGGAAAAAATTATATTTGAGGAAGAAAGAAAAGAACATTAAAATAGTTACGTGAATTAAGAAATTATATAAATGGAATCATGATAACAACATATAGGAATGAGAAATAAATAAAAAAAATTAAATAACATAAATAGAATGAAAATTTAGATTAACTTTAAAACACACTATACCTATAATATAATTAGACGATACTACCTTATGTAATAAATGGGTTTTCCACCATTAGTATTCTTTAATTTCTCTATGTCTAATAGTTTTACATGGTTTGTCTTGAATTGAAACCATAAATTACACCATTGTGGTGTTTGGTTCTTTTATATCTCCTTGATTTATATCTTTAATGACATATTCATAGGTCTCCATGCTCCAATGGGTTTCCAGTGTAAGTGACAATGTTATATCACAAGTTTTTCTTTAGTCAGAAAATTTTTTCATCATGATTTGGATTTAGGTATTTGTCAACATATAGACAATCTCAAGTTATTTATTCCATAAATAGGGTTTTGTGGCATAAATAGTATGAAATTTTAGACTTTTTTAACATCTCCCCCTTTTAAAATTTAGCTCAAATTTCGTAAAAATTTGATCCAAATAACATAGGAACAAGGTCTAAAAAATGTGTGAAGTTCCATGAATTGAGTATGAATTATATATAAAAATTGAAATTCTTAAATTCCCACACACCTAAAAATTTTATTTCATTAATAAATACGTGTCTCGAAAAGGATTCTAGTGGAAAAAATTTCTAACAAGAAATTCCCATTATAACCAATAAATTAAAACAAAGTGTTTGAAGAAATTTCTTGTCCTAAAAAAATACCCCTATAGAGAAAATTAGTCATGCCTCATAATCAGGTTCATTAATACAATTATATTTTTTTATTATTTCCCATTTTCAATTATCCCTTAGATAGATATACACATGTTTCAATTTACCTCACCATGAATTTTCTATCATTGATCAAGGAAAAATGAAACTGGAGTTATGCTCATACCTGAAATACATGTTTCTAACCACAAGATTGCATCGATTCTAACATCATCACCATGTGAAATAAAACATTCAATCATATTTGTTTTGAAATAAGTTTTTAATAACTCAGAGACTAAGAGTGGGTGGGTAAATCATTAAAATCAACCTAAAAAGGTGTGTTGACTGTAAAGTTAAATGTCTGACCATCATGAATAGTTAAATGAAGAACCTCCTTTAGAAATTTTAAAATGAAAACATCAATAGGCTCTGGGAAGGTTCATGGATATTCCATAAAGGTAGCATAAAGGTGTCATACTACTTACTTTTCACAAATTTTTTCCTTATAAAGTCTTATTTAGGTGGCCATTGTGTCCCAGGTGTATGCAGACAAGATGCGTGGTTGTGGTGGCCAACAAGGTTATTGTTGGGGTGGAAGTGGAACTGTAGTGAGGCTTTTGGGGGAGGTATGATGCATAGGATGTCATCGATTACCAGTGGGGAAGTGGTTCTGGGTACCCAAACATCGATGTTCTTTTACTATTACTTTACCTGACTTGTATTATTTGGGGAGTGTGCCTTAGGATATATCTCACATCCACCACACTACCACATATGATCTACCATGAGATTCATAAGTATTGTAATGTTGATTTGAAATGTTCCTCATACAAAACTGATGTTTATATATATATATACATTTTCTTTAAAAATATGATGATCTTGAATGGTGTAATAGAAGTAACCATAGAACATGACCTTTAAATAAGGTAAAAAAGTCACCGCATGTCTCCTTAGTAACAAGAATCCCTTGTCCAGTGGTAATGAATATCCTCTATACATATTCTAGTGAAATCATTTAATCACACTAAATAGTAGTGTATGAAGGGTTAAATTGGGAATGTGACTTGGATTAGTCCTAACAAGGGAATCGATGGATTCTACGATCTTAAGAAGTAAAAATGTAGATATGGGTCTCATGGTAAATGGTATCAATAAATCAATAATACCTCAATCATTTTAATAGTTTATTTTTTTTTCATTCATATCCTTAGTAAGATTCCAATGAATGTTATGATAGGGTTACATGTCCCAAACATCTCTCAAGAGAATTCTTAGAAAAGAATGGGAAAACATAGGTCAAAAATCCTCTCAATAATGTGTATATATTTTCAAGGGGTAGTGAATCAGGGTATAATAACCAATAATATGACAATAAAAAAATTGTATAAATTTGTATTCAAAATTAAATTACTCAACTCAGAAATCATGCTAAACATCTATGATGGAATAAACAATAGATTTCAAAATTCTAGCATCCATAATTTTTCATTTATTTACATGGGTACAATGAGATTTTATGACAAAGAAGGATTCAAATGAAATATGTCACCTAGAATAATGAGAAAATATAATAATGTAGGTTTATATGTAATATTGATCATGAATGACCCCCCCCCCCAATTAAAATGTAACAGTGTCCACACTGTTTTTGGAAGTGATGTGAGAGAGCTTGTAATAAAAGAATTTTTTTTAAATGGACTTAATTAAATCAGTTTAAGGAATTGAGACATACCTATAATAAATTTCATTCTAGAGGACAAAATTACAGATTTTTTTGTAAAACCAGCCACCTATAAAAATGTGAGAAAAACATACCTGTATTATTGAAATAATTAGTTAAAAGGATACAGTCAAAATGTAAGAAACAAATGTTCAGGGGAAAAAATAAACAAGAATGATTATCTGCTCAAATATAAGTGCATGAAGAAAAAAACAAATTCTATAATTAAGTATTTAATATAAAAAACTAGACAAGTAAAATAAAAGGCCTATGTAAACTTTGTAAAGATTCAAAAGACCAATATATGGGTTGCCTCCTATAAAGTCATAATGATGAAATCATAATCCAAATGGATGGAAGATGATAAATTAGAGTATTATATCAGATCAAACATCCTCATACCCTTTATGGAACTGAAGGTGGTGACCTTGAGCACTAATGGTAACTTTTGGGTGTTCACTACCTCAAAAAACGGGCTGGCGATACATCTCATGCAGTGGTTGGAGAATCTGTGAAAGTAATAGATGGGGAACCTAGATTCATCCTTGTATCATGAAGGTGCAAATAAATACCTCATAGGGAAGGCCATATGGTATCCAAGTATGCCCATAATAGGTGAGGAAATTAGAATATGATCTAGACATAGAAACTGGATGTATAAGTAATAAAGATAGTGTAATAGAAGCAATTTAAATCAAAAAATATTTCCCTTACATTATAAAATATAAAATATACAAATTTTAATAAGGAATAAAATCAATATTTTAATACTCTTGGAAAATAGAAAAATATGATTGTGTTGCACTAGGTAAATACAAAATAGTGTAGGAAGACTCTCCAATATCTGCATATGAGACCCCCTTGCTAGTGATGGGTGACTGGATCTTCCAATCCATGTTAATATCCGTGATATTGGTAGGGGATGGTGGATCAACCATCGAAGTAAGTTTCATGGAATTAGTAGTGGGATTGGTCATCAATTTTGGATAGGAGGTTTCAATCCAGACAAAGGTTGTGTCTCTGAAAGTGATATTAATGAAAGGAACCTCAAAGGAAGATGATAAAGTAGGGCCCTTGACCAATCTCACATGTAGTGCCAAAATATCCATTTGAGCATGAACATCTATAAAATATAAGGGGATTTGGACCATGGGTACTATCAAGGTCATGGTGTATGGGACTAGAATAGATCTAGATGCATGATGAGCTATATGATGATGGTGGTTTGATGTAGTGGTTGGGGGTAGACACCTTCTCCTATATATCTAAAGAATTAGGGGGATTTTGAGAAGATATTGATTCCTCATGTCTGATAGCTGTAGATGAATCAGTTGGAATAGAATGTGTTGCAGATGTGTTCGGAGAAGGGGAATCATCATTAGAGTCATCATACTCAGGATCCCAATCACAGTGATCATCCAAATTACTAAGTATCCCATTCTTATGGAGCATGGGGAGGTCCATGGGCTATAGGGGACCTAGATTTTAGATGGGTTTTGAGTTATCAAATTCCCCCAGATACCTGTCCAAATGAGTAATAAAGTTAACCCATAAGTATTCTACATCACCTCTGGGCCTGAATATCATTGTAAAATTTGAACTAGTAATCCATGTTGAGCACATGGGATTTTATGAAGGAGGATAGGATGGAAACATTGATCTCAATGACATTCCCTTGGGAGTCTCCTTATTCTATCCATGTGTGGGATAAATCACAATGGATGATCTGGAGAGCTCCACTATTCGGTTTGGTGCTCTCTAGAGTCAATAGATCATAAATGTTGTTGGGGTCATGGGAAATTTCATCCCAGCTCTACAATGTATTCATCTTGTTTGAATCAATATGTAATGCACCATAGGTAGGAGTGGTAGTGAATTTATAAGAAGAACCCCCAGGTAGATTTCGAACTCGCTCAATGTCAACTCAAAATCTCTTCCACATAAACAAAAGGTGACGTTGATGACATCTTGACCAAAAGTGGTAAGGAACTCTAGAAATTTATCATTAAATGATTACTCATGAACCGAAATAATGTGTGAGATGTTCACCTATCTAGGGGCCTCCATGACCTCATGGTAAACTAAGATCCTATGAATCATGATTATGTTTAATGTTTTGTTAGTCCTTATTAGGTTGGCCAATAAATGGGATAAACATAGATTCTACTGTGGGTATGTGAGGAAATAATAGGGATGGACTGGGCCTAGCAAGGAATCACTCTAATAAGTGGTGGGGTAATAATTTGAATCGAATCCAGATGGGATGGGATCTGTTGGTAGTGGCGGCGAATGAGATGGTGGATTTAAAGTTCGAGCCTATAACTCATCCATGGGATGCCACAAACTTAGAGACACATTCTTGGATGGATGGAGTACTACACCCTTGGTTTGGGCCATATTGGTAGGAGATGGATTTGAGGAGGATTAGTGGTGTAAGGGGAGGAGTTTAATAGAACGAGTGCAAGAATGGAGGGATATGTAATGATAATCATAGATGGATTTAAAGGAATATTGGAGTTGTAGAGGAGTGGGAACTATAAACCCTAGGGTCATAGATTTAGTAACTTGGCTATGAGTCGAATTATAATAATGTGAGGTCTACAGTGTAAAAATTTTGAGAAGTGGTTTTTAAATCACGAAACATTTATGGCATAAGTAGAATTTTTTATGCTATAATTTCTAAATTTATGGGAAACTTATCATTATTACACCGATCATTAACTATCCTAATCTATCTAAAGAGAAAAAAATCTAATTTTCTTCTTAGAAAGTGCTTTATTATATTTATAGATCTATAAATCTCCTTGAATCAAGTGAATTTAACACATATTAAACATTTTTCTCGAAGTGACTCTTGGTAAGTCTTTACATTATCTCCATTTACATTGAAAGATGGTTAATTATCATTTTGAATTTTAATAGTATCATATGGGATGAATTTAACAATTTTAAATAGACCAGACTATAGAGGCATCAATTTTACAGGGAATAATTTTTGGCATTAACTGAACAACATAAATTTCCCCCCATGTGTGAAAACCGATTGCGTGATGTGTTGGTTATTCCATTACTTTATTTTCAGATTATAAATTTTGAAATTATTATAAGAATATCTTCTAATTTCCTCTATATAATCTAATTGTATAAATTTGTGTTTCTCATATTTTTCTACATCTAGGTTTATCTTTCTTATTTACTAATATGATTAATGGTCTATATTCATTAGCATATGATAGGGTATTCTATAGACAAGTCAGAAACGTTTTTTTTACCATGGGTGTTTCATAATCTATGTAGTACACCAATAGTTCATCATCTATCTTTACACTGTAATGATTTCTATTTTTATTGACTTCATTTATGATAAATTTCTTGATCTCTTGATTAAAGTGTTTCACCTAGCCTTTAGTTTTCCTTTAGTAAAGAGTGAAAATATTGTGTCAAATACTAAAATTTTTTGTGTTCCCATATCACTAATGAATAATTATAGAATTCTAAACTAGGAAAATATATTTCTGTTTAAAAATTTCATTGCCACTGTAGCCATTTCAATGTTGGTAGCTTCTGCTTATACCCACTCTAAAGCATATTCCATATTGCCCAAAATGTGGAACAGTCCATGGGAATTGGAAAATGGGATCATGAAATCAATTCCTTATATTTCAAAGATTTATACTTCTATAATAGGGTTATAGGGAATTTTTTTACTACCCCAATAACACACTTCCACTATCCCTATAACATCTTTGTATGAACTTTATTTTGTATTGATAGAGTGTGGGGGAAAAGAGTAAACTATGAAAGATTTTCTCCGGGGTAAGATTAAACCCTTAATGTTATTTAGTTGGTGACATATGATATAATTATAGAACAATTTTAATTTACTACATTTCAATGTGGTACCACATTAATCCTTAAACACAATTCTTAAAAATAGAAAATCATCATTGTAATTGTGTGAAGTGACAATAAGGAACTTTTTCCTCTATTTATAGGATAAATACAGTTAAAGGGTTTTAGTGCAAAGGTAGTAATCTTTATTGATAAACCATATTATTTATTGCACATCAAAAATAAATAGTGTCACATCAAGAACATCATCTTCAATACTCATATTTTCATCATTCTCAATGCCATGGAACAAAATACTAGACAAATGGTCAGTAATAAAATTTTCATCCCCTTTAGTGTTGTTTATGAGGATGCAAGATTCTTATAGGAACAAGATTCACCCAATCAGACTAGTTTATTTATCCTTTTTGTTCAAAATTTATTCCAATTATATAAGATTAGCTTAAACTATGACTCTAGTTGGAATGAGGCATGATATAAAATTATCAAACGTAAAAACTACTATTTGATGTTTTTTTGCTACATCCATATAATAAACATGTGATTAATTTAGATTTTTGTTGGAATAATATATAAGATGAAAGATATATCCAACTCGCTATACTATAATGACACCTCTAGAAATGTCAGTTGCATCACAAATTAGTTCCAAATCTTTCTCCTAGTCCTGTGATATAATGAATGGAATGGAAACCAATATATTTTTAAATCAATTAATGTATGATGACATTATTCACAAATTTCAAAATCAATGTACTTAGATAGTAGGTGTTTCAACGATCAATATATTTGTGTAAAAACATTAATAAATTTGTGATATAATCTTCTCTGGCCCAGAAAAATCATCATTCCTTTCACATTTGTTGGATTAGGTTAGTCTTTGATTAATTTTATTTTAGTTGTGTTGAATTCAATGCCTTGTTTTAAAATTTTATGCTCAAGGAAGTTATCTCCTTTTTCCATGAAATTGAAAATTTTCCAACTTAAAACATGAAAATTCTCTTCACAACATCGCAACACCAGTTCAAAATTTCTCAAACAAACTTCAAAGCTTCATCCATGCATAGAAAAATAATCCAATAATATTTCAAGAAACACCTCCACCATAATGTTTAATATATGTTTCATACACAATTGGAGCATTTCTAGTATATTAAATATCCCAAATAGAATCCTTTGATAGGTGATATTTCCAAAAGGAGAGGTGAACATTTTCTTTTAGTAATCATCCTCTTCGATAATGATTCAATTGTATCGAGAATATCCAAATGGAAAATAGAATAACTCATATCCATATAATCTCTCAAGCATATGAACCATTAATGGGAGTAATAATTTCTATTTTCAGGTTCATATATTGTTATTTATATAGTTGACCCACACAAACTCCATCCAGTAATAGTCTATGTTGGGATTAACATATTTTCATTATTCATAAAAAATACAATCCTCCCATATTAGTAAGGACTTTCTATGGGATCACCCACTCGATGTCAATAATAGAAAAAATAATATCAGTATCGATAAGCTTCATGGATTCAATTTTAGTGACTTCTTCAATTGGTGGGGTGCATTGCCTTTGGGGTTTGTAGTTGGGTGTAGAGTCTCTTTCTAAGAGAATCTAGTGGGAACAGATCATGGGTCTGATCCCATTGATATCTATTACACCCCAAACTTTTGAATTTTTAGGCATCTTGAGAATATTTATTAGCTGATATTATTGTTCTTGATTCAGTTTTGTGATTATGATGATGGATTGTTCTTCTTTGGTCTCTACGAATGAATATTTTTGTGTGATCATTAGAGGCCTCAATTCTATAGTTCGTGGATTGATAGTTGAGGATGTGATCTATGGAAAGAAGTATCTTATTAGAGGTTTGATTTCATTGAACTCATTTAAGTATCTTCCATATTCTAATTTAGTTGGAAAATCACCCCCCTCACATTCATAATTCAGAATTCATAATTTAACTCTATTTATTTGGGAGAAAAATTTGTCAATAATCCAGTGCCTCACCACTTTTCTTGAAATCTTTCACTAAATAAAACACTACTTATTCTTCACCAACTCTAAAAATTATTCTTCCTTGATTCACGTATATTAATTCTTTAATGGTGTAATGTGATGGTCTCCCTATAATTATGCGGACACCTCATTATTCCTCTATGTCTTGGATAAGTAAATTAGTAGGGAATATGAAATTTCAAACCATGAATAAAACAACCTCAAGAAGTCACTGAGGATACTTGATAGATCTGTCTACTAGATGATGTATCACTCATGTCGATTTTAGGTATTCAAGTCACGATTTTTATAAGCCACTCATTAACATGAGATTTATACTTTATTAGATACCATTCATGGTTTGTCAAAACATTGCACATTTATATAGTGTAGAGGATCAAGAAACTGTGAGTATCTTTCATTTTTATAAGAGATTCTACATAAAAACTAAAAATTATTATTCATTGAAGTAAATAACTCCCAAGTCGTCCATTGTTTTCTTATTAGAGAGAATTTACTTCGAGAACATAGTATAAGAAAAAATTTGGTAAATAAATTCAACAAAGGGGATATTGATATGTAGTTGTTTGAACATCTACAATACAATTTCACTTCCTATCTATCTCCCCTTATCTCGTTATCTTTGAGAAAAGAAGGGGGGCGGGGGGGTGTTATGGTGTTGGTTCCACATAAAGAGATTATTTTTTGAGTTTCTTTTTACTTTATATGTTCAACCTAGTTCTACATCCAGATTCTGTCCATTACTAGATTTGTATGGGATCTCATCACTATCATTATTGGTATATGTCTATTGTGATTCAATTATTTCTATCAAATTTTCCGCACCGTTTCATAGACATCAAAAATTCATCTCTTTTCCATTGTGAAGAAAAACAACATTATCCTATTCTATTGGGACTGTCTCGGTATTATCATGCACTATAACTAGTAATTTGACTAATAGGGTTTAGGTATCCATTATACATTGTGCTCAAGGTTATGGGGAGTGGACCATTAATTTTTAATCTTTGTTTCTTATGTATTCATTCCCTGGCCTACTTTTGGAACACATTTGTTGAGAAGATTTTCTAATTTTTTTTGTTGAGGTGGGGATTGTGGGTATCTGTTTGAAAAATATTGGGCTATAGAGGGAAAATGTTGTTGTGGGAAGGGTTATTATGGTTGCCGAGATTTATTTTGAGGTGGTTATATATGTGTTACTTGATTCTGTGGTATAGTTTAACAACTCCTCTTTTGATAGTGACCTTGATTTTGGTTTTTATTTTGCTGAACCAATATTTATTGGTAAAATGTTTACAATAATTATTGTGGGGTTTGATTATAATTAACAAAATTACAATCATGGATTTGGGATTCTTCAATCCCTTATTTAATGTTCTAGTATGGGTGTGGCCATCTTCACATTACACAATATTGAACCTCCAAGACTTGAGTATGTTTTTGTAGTGGTGGAGAATAAATTAGATAATTTTCAGGTTTTTTATTAAGGGATTTGACATGGGACACATGGAAATGGTCTCTTATAGTTGGTGTATTATGTTTTGGGGAGGTCCTTGATTTCTCTTATATATAATTTCATTATGAGAGACCTCATTAGAAGTGATCATTCATCTTCTAGTGTCTTAATAATAAGTCCTCTATCAGTGATGACATCTATCACAGTCCGTTCGCTGGGTTTTAGGTCTTGGTAAAACGTTTAAAGATGTAACCACACATTGAGTCCATGATGTGGAAACTTCTGAGTCAATTCCTTAAAGTTTCCAAAGCCTCTCGGTATGATTCACCATTATCCTGAGTAAGGATTCCGAAGTTGCGATGGACTATAGAGCCTAACTCTTTATCCTGTTCTCAACACTATTAAACAATGATTTGGGAAATAACCTAAGTAGAATGACATCATAAGAGACTCCTTGGTTCCAAAATGTGTTGTATACTTTAATGATATTTGAGATATGTTCGGTTGGATATTTTCTTTGATGTTTTCTGAACTGGACCACGTTCTGGATCATACGAATGAGTCTTGGTTTGATCTAAAATGTAAGTTCCTAAATGGGAGAACAACTAATGATAGGGATAAAACAACTTATAGATGAAAACCTAAAGTCCATAATAGCACACTCATGCGATAGTGGTTTCTCTCTATGTTATTTAGGAGGCACATATTGATATTTTTTAGGATTAAGTGATGAAAGTTTGCGTTTCCCATCCATGATTGTATAACAACATTTATAAAGGTACATATCAATTTTAGAAATGAGTTATTGTGTTTCTTGACATTTTGGGATCTTGGAATAAGTTAGAGTGTTATGGATCATACACTATTAAAACAAAACAAGGTAAAAATCTAGTCACTATGGGAAAATTGTAAAAAAATCAGGAAAAGAATAAGTGAAAAAAAATCTCAGGTTCATACAAAAGTTCACTGTTCCAAAGAAAATATATATCCCCAGTGAATATTCCAAAATTTAACCAGAATGTATATCATTGTAGATTCTTCATGGAAGTGACTGGATAATAAATATAAAATTCCCAATGTGAACTACTATGAAGGTACAAAGAACAATGTAATTTTGGGGGTTTAAGTCATAAGGAAGATATTGAAATAGTTGGATCCCTTGAAATTGGAAGCTAGTAGTGGATACTTTACACGATTCTATGAGTTTGGTATTTAAATAAAAATATTGATAAAACATTAGTTTATGAAATAAAGGGTTCATGATTAATTTCTAGGCATCTCCACAAAGGATAACCCTAAATCTAACAAGGTTAGATTTATTAGAATAGACTAGATACATATTAAAAAGAAAATAATTAATCCTTATTCTAACAAATTGGATCTTTCCAGATAGGAAACAACTCTTTGGTCTAGATGTGGTCGCATATCCATATTCATTTGGTGTAGTTGAGAAAGCATAAAAAAATGAAACTGTTGGTACTATTTTAGTTCATTCCAACTAGGCTTGAGTCATTCCCTTAAGATCACCTAGAGTAGATCATGTTAGGAAATTTTTTATTATTTTATAAACAAACTAATTTTTTATCCAATAAAATACCCGGTTTGTGATTTATAAATTCATTAATGCATTTCTACCCATACTTTGGATACTTATACCTAAGAGGATTACCCATACATAGAAAAATAATGATTGAGCATGAAAATAATTAATAAAGTTTATGTAACATCATGGAAGTGAAATAATAAATGCATAAAATTGAATTTTACTTAAATGTAAATAAGAAAAAAACCTTGACAATATAATAAAGGGAGAAATAAACCCACATAGACAAAGGAATAAGGAAACAAATGGTAGTTGAGGAAGAACAAAAATTACATTGAATCAACAAAGGGAATATATTTTTTTAATTGTAACCATTGTAGACATGTACAAGGATTCAAATAAAAATTAAAAAAATTAAAGAATATAGAAATAAAGAAAATGGGGAAGCCCTTGAATACATATAACACCATGTATATAAATTATCCATAACATATTACGACATAAATGAGCTTTTCACTGTATTTATTCTTTAATTTCTCGATTCTTTATATTTTTATTTCATAATTCTTGAATTTAAAAACCTTTTAGTATTTAGTGTTTTTATATCTTCATGATTTAATTCCTGAATGAAATTTATGGGGTCTTCGAGCCCCAATTGTTTTATGAAGTAAGTGAAAATATTTTATACTAAGTTTTTCATTAGTCTAAAACTGTTATATCTTGACTTTGTTTTATAAATTTTTCTTCAATTTTCTTATCTAGAGGGATTTATGTCATAAATTGGTTTTACAGAGTAAATAGTCCAAAATTATAGACTTTTTTAATATCTCCAATTTTTAAAATTTATCTCAATTTTACAAGAATTTGGAACCAAATAACATAGAAATAAGGTCTAAAGAATGTGTGAACTACCATAAATTGAGACAAAATTATATATAAAAATTAAACTTATCAAAAAAGGATAATAGTTTCAGGACTCATGAAAAAATAACACAGAAGGATCTAGACAACACTTTTAGTACCTTACTTTGAGTTTGTAAGCGATGTTGGGAATGTGTATTTATAGTTATAAGTTGAGTAATCCTTTATTTTTGGTTTGAAATCCATGTTTGAATAATGTTGGAAGGGGAAACATTAATGAATATATAGTGTGTGTGGTCTGAAAACCATACACATGGGCAAGGAATCAAGGAACTATATGGTTTTATTTTGTTTCCTTTTCCTTTTAAGTTCTTTAAAATATTTTTTATTTACATTATATTCCAATTATAATTGAATAAATTATGTTTATATGATCCCAATATGATTTATCACAATTTATTTGAAACACAGGGTAGATTGAGATGATTTATTTTAAATGGTGTTTTATTTTATTCAAGTGGTGTTATTTTATTATATCTAGCCGTATATTTTTTTCTATGACTTTTAGTAACTACCTATTTGATAAAAATTTGATTCTTTTAACATTATAAGATTTGATTAAAACATCACTATAATGTTTTGTTTTGTTTGAATGTTTTAAAAGGAATGTTTTCCATTTTTGAGTGTTAAAACGATGATATCTTTTATCTTTATGTATATATATACTTGATGAGAAGAAAATTGATTTCAAAAATTTAATTTGATTCTGTCAATGTTTTAAATTTTTTATAATGAAATGAGGGTTAATATAAAATGATTTTAAAGTAATAAAAATGTAGATTTGAATTGGTTCAATTATTTTGTTTTATAATTAAGAGAGTTTCAAAGGAGTAAAATATGTTTTTTTCTTTGGTTAAATTATATGTTTTTGTTTATGAAAAAAATAAATATTATATTCGGTTAGATTTATTATAATTTATTTCATATATTTTTATAAAACTATACTATAAATAAATTGTTTTAAAATAGATTGTAAATATTAGTTTTCTTGTTTGAATTTTATGAATTGATTTAAAGTATATACAGGGATTTTACAAGGGGGTTCTACAAGCCTGTTGATTAGGAGGGATACATTGGAAGAGTTCTAGAGTAATAAAAATCATTTAAACTAATATTTAACTCTTTTATTTACCAAAATATTTTTTCTTAAATGGATTTTTGTTTATAATAATCACTATTCATAGTGAAGTCATAAATATGTAAATTATTATTTTTCGTTATCATAGTTATTGTTTTATTCATAAACGAAGGTTATTAGAATAATTGATACTTGTTTCAATTTAACTACCACTAGAAAATTTGCCTAGTTTCAGAAAAATGACATATTACAGTGGAAATCTAATTATAAAATGGTTTCTAGTTCATTTTATATAACAGTGTGATTTAATTATGAGTTTTGAATGTGTCATGTTCGGGTGTTTGATTTATGTTGTTTTATTATTTTTAGGCGTCATTATTTTTTTAAAAGATACAGAAAGTATGTGGTTTAACTCTTATGGTTTTTTTGAAATTGTAAAACATTCTTTTAAATAGTGTTTTTTATGTATGTATTTACCCTTTATTTTTCTATATAGAACTTAGGGCCAGTAATATCTACTAGTTTTCTAATAGACTCATTGATGATGTGGTTTAAAAATTGATAAGTAGATTCAAATGGATAGTAATAATCATTGTGACAGATTTCAAATATGACTATGGTGTTTTGAGAAATACTTAAAAGTTATTTTCTTAAGTGTTGGTGATTTTGAGATGTACCTAGTTCTATTTGACTTAAATACCTCAAAAGATAATTTCTATACCATATGGGATAAATTTTATCCAATAATAAATCCATGGGATTTGTTATATTTTTTAATGGAACTTTTCATTTTTTAACGAACCCTGGTAGTGGTATGTTATTTTAAAAAGATCAATGAAAAAAATCAATAATAAATAGTCCCAATTCAATTTTGTTTTTCTTTATTATGGTCATTTTACTAGTATTACTTTTATTATATTACCCTTTTAGTATAAATATATATCTATGTGTTTTGAGATTTTAAAGTATATTTAAAGAGTATTTAGGGGTTATTTAGAAGTTATTCAATATTAAGTTTCCAAAATAGGTGAATTATTTTTTCAAAATGACCTTTTGGGTTTTCTGAAGTAGTATGATTTGATTGTTATGGTTTCACTAGATTTATTTGTATTACATATACCTTGTTATTATAAATGATTTAATTTTTTTTCTAAGAATTATATTTTTTTGTTCATTTGTTTTAAATGATTTTGATTATTTTAAATTGATTCCCTTATAATTAGTCCATTTTTATTGAATCTCCATTTGTTTAACAATTCATCTTAATGATATTTGGTTGTTGGATTGAGAAAATGACAAAATGGTGTGGGGAATTTTATGAGTGTTAGTATTGTAAAATTATTAGTTCTATTGTGCTTCAAATTGTTATTTATAGATACATATTTAGGACTTCAAATTATAAATGAGTATTCATAATTTATTCATTATTTTTTTAGATTTTTAATACATGATTATTGTTATTTATATTTTTTGAATCATATGACAACATAATCGTGTCTTAAAAGTGTATTTTGTTAGAAATAATGGTGTTTTTTCATTACATTTCATCATATTTTCTATGTTTGATGGGTGCCATCTATTTTTGATTCTCAATATGGTTTTTACCAATAATAAATTTGTAAACCATTAGATATTTCTAATTTTAGATGGAATGAAACATGTTAATTATCAGATTGGTTTTCATTATATTAAAATATAAATTGTCTAAGGAATATTTTATTATGGTTTTTTTATTTCATTATGATTACAATATTTGTGATAGGGTTATTATTTGAACATGTTTTTGATGATGGTTTATGTGAATTTTTGAACATGGGTTGGTTTATGTAATAAGTTTATTTTTATTAATGGGACTCCACTTATTATATTTTTATGGAATGTTATGGTTCATTGTTTCCAATTTTTGGAAGAAGGTCCCAAATTTTATGATTTTAATGATATAGAAAGAAACTTAATATTGTTGGGAGTTCCCCCACACTATTCTTATATTGAGAATATGTGTCTTTCTTCACCTTTTTTTGTTTCTTAAAACAATGGGATTCCTCCGAGACTTTACAAGGGAAGAAAGTGATATGGTAGGGATAATTTTCACAAAAACAATGTAATTTAAGTATCTTATCCATTAATTGTTTAATTTTATTATCGTATTTCTTTCCCAGACATTATACTTTGAAATTTCAAGAAAATCTTGGAGTAGTGTTGACACACAGTTGTCTCAAATTTAGTAGAAACCTTTAAAAAAATGTTCAAAAAGCCTACTCTTTATAGTTTGGATTTTATGGGTTGGTGAAAAGTTTACCATAATATATTAAACAACCATGAAGGTGCTCAAATGAATAAGTGGTGATATATATGGTTTGTGTATAGTTTGGAAAATCATCCAGTCAACCTAGAAAATTGAAAATGTGAAGTGAATACTTTTCCCAACATCATTGAACTCCCATCAACCTTTTTTATCCCCTTAATTGACCCCAGTTACTCTTTGTCACACACTATGACCTCTCTCCTTCCTCTATGTCTTGAATATATGAATCATTAACATAGTTTCTTTCAAGAATCATCAAATAAGTGTCTCCCCTTCCTACCTATTGACTTGTTCCTCTTTATATCTTGGATTTCTCTCTTCCCTAACTTCTTAGAGATATAGGGATTTTGTTATCCAATTTTTATGCTAAGGTTTTTTGTGTTTATGGTTCGTTCTTTCCCCTATAGGATACCACTTAATATCCTATATCCTTTCGCATTATAGGTTAGTGGTTTCTATATATAAAAAAGGGTTTGAAGTGGTAAAGGTATGTGGTTCTATTTCTCAATCCTTTTTTATAAAATAATTATTATCTTTCGGTTTTAGAAAATATTTTTTAATTAATTTAAGCGCTGATATGATAGTTTTGATGGATTATTATATATCACAAGGTTATTTTGAAATTATTTACTGTGGTTTGAGAGATAATGTGGTTTGAAATTTATTCTTTTTATTTGTTAAATAGATTTTGAAATATTAATATAAATCCTATTGAAGTTGATTGAGAGATGTTTGAAATGGGTAATGCACATGGGGACCTAGATATCTATGGCGGGAAGAAGAATATTAAGTATGAACTTTGTATTATTACACACTCACGAAATATATTAGACTTGGATGAAGGTCATGGTGCTATGTTCAGGCATCACCACACCACTAGACCAATTCATGTACTCCTTTGCAATTGAATTCATGTGGTTATATGTCCGTGAAACACCATTACTCATGGAAAATACATGATCTACTTAGTGGTTTCTATGAACACATAGATTTACCATTAGTTCAAATGCTGATATATGGAACTAGGGTGACCATAAACTTAGATGAGTTATTATTATCTGATGTTCCATGTGTATGGAAAATTTATTCGATGAAAATTACTTATACTAATAAATTGTTAAATAATGATGCTTGATTTTTTTCTTATAAGTTATATTTATTTAATTTATATTATCTTATGATGATTATAACATTTTTTTTAAATGATAATAGCATAATTTCATTTGTTTTTTTTCTATCTAGTATACTTCTGTTTTTTTATAAGAGTTAGTAAAGAGTCAATTGGTTGGATCCTACTGGGATAATGTTTTTCACACCCTATATTAAACAAATGGGTGTATTTATACCTTGTTTTAATGTGTTTAGGTAATGTCAAGGTGCCACATAAATGTGGAAGACACTCTTCCATGACTCAATGCTTCATTTCCTCCTATTATGCACCCCCTACTCCACCTCATCACTTACACTAGCCTAACCTCTACCTCCCTAGATTCCCAAAACTCCCACCTCTACCTCTATTAATTTATTTTTGATATTTTTTTTCAATTATCCCTAATACCATTATTTTCATCATTATAACTTTGAGCTTGTGAATCCGTTCCTAAATTTTCCTTTTTCATTTCAAGTAGGATTTTATTTTAAATGTCATTTCAATCATAAAAAAATATCATAGAAAAATATTGCATTCCCTGATTGATTTTCATCTTTAAATTATATAATTTTATTTGATTATTTTTAGATTAAACATATTCATGTTTCTAAACTATAATGTGAATTATTTCTCTCTACAAGCACAATGTTTAAACTTCAATTTCATCATAAGGTTTATAATTTGTTCTTTATTTTACATTAGTTCACCCATAAGATAATATTTTTATGTCATCATCGGGGCCACTAAACAAAAACTAATAAGAAAAAGGATGTATAAAGAGTGGTTTAATATGGATATGTTTAAAGGATGGAAGTATAAATATTCCTAGATTTCTTTAATCAATATACCACATCAACTCTATTTAGTAATCATAGTTAAGATAATTTTATTTTTAATATCACAGTGTTGATATCTTCATCCTACTACATAATTTATTCCCTTATATTCTAAATCCCAAACCATATCATATCATATCCTTACCTATGTTATTCAATTAAAAAAATTATAGGCCTTGGATATGGATATGTAAGTTCCATAGTTAAACCTCTATAAACTATTATTACCTATATTTTAACATTATGTTACCATTATTAACTTTTTTGTGTTTTTACAATTTTTTTCGTTGTATTGATATTATAAAATTTAGAAATCATTGTTTACCTTCCATATTCTAGGAATTAATTTATTTATGTTTTTCAATTTTTGATTATGATTTTTTGTGGTCCATAATGCTTATGGTTTTAAGTGTTTAAATCATATAATAATATAATTCATTTTTTAATATAATTTTATAATATTTATTTTATATGTTGGAAAAAAATTAAATATTATACCCATGAATTATATTTAGCCTAATTATAGGTTGCGATATTAATTCATATCTATCATCTCTCTATAAAGATTTAAATTCATTTATGATAAAATGAAAAAAAAAATCATTTTAATTTCATTGTATACATAACGGATTTTCTATAGAAATTTTATATCTTATACGGGTAGTTACATTATACAATATTTTGTTGGGTTTATTCATTAAATAACATGTATTTAGATTTTCTGAAATACGAATCGTCTTTCGGAGCTTTCTAAATTAAATTTACCACACATAACAATAACGTATGATGCTTTTCATATTCAACGCATTCTTATTCAATGATAATTTATTAAATATACAAATACTATCATTGTTGTATAATAATTATTATGACCTAAGATTCTTATAATCTCAATCAAACCATGCATGTAACAATGTAAATTTTCTTTTAAAATTCCATTTCTTCTTAAGATTTAAAATTTAGTAAATTCTATAATATAAGTATAATTTTATGAAATATCATTTATATTTTATTAGCAATGACATGTAAATAGATTGATATATATTATTAAATTATTATTAAATTATTTTATTCCCATTTATAGGTAAGAGGAATGAGTAGTTAGAAGTAATGCTCCATGTTATTTATTCTATGTGTTATCCATTTTAAATTCAAACGTATGATTCCAATTAATATGTTAAATAATGTTCAAAAACGTGATATATTTACTAAATTTTTAGTATAAAATCATGGTTCATTTGATGGTGAATATGTGTCATTTTTCACGGATCTTTTTATGTTCTCAAATTATCGTCTAGGAATTTTCTATTAATGAGGGTATTTATATTTTTCCCTTCTTTTTGTATAATTTAGAATATTGAAACCATTGAATGCTTGAATGATTAATTCCATTGGCCTATTGAACTCTATAGGGAATTAGTGTAATGTTATTTTAAATTATTTTAGAGTCAATTCAATTAAATCACATTGAATATTAATGGTTATAATATAAATATATTACACCTCTCTTATAGGGTTTCCATTCTACAATTGTTTTTTAGTTTTCAATTAAATATATCACTTGCATACATAGACGAAATTATAGTCCTTTTTTCTACTAAATTTTTGTTTACATATAGTGAATGTACTTTTTCTTGGATTCAGTTATGAAAATGAGGATAACTTGAAAAATTTATTTATAATTTTATTGATTTTTTATTTTTCCCTCCAATTTTGAATTTATGTAATTTTTGTCTAATTTCTCTGTTATAAAAAATTTTAAATTCATTATAATAACAAATGTATGAGATTTTATTACTTATTTGAATATCATATTTTAATCTATAGATGCATTTTAATAAAAAAATCATGATTTGAAATAAGGAAATCATTATTAACTTTAACTAAATTAGAATCCAAATTTAAAACTACATTGGGAATTAGAGAAAATATAACATTTATCATTTTTATCCAATAGCTATGTGATTTTAATTATTATATAAACCATTTGCATCAACATTGATGAAAAAAATACTCTTGAATGATCTGTTGAACTAATTCATTCTTATATATTATATTAGTTTCAATTAAGATATTTTCCACAATCTTCCAAACATTTTCACCATATATTCTCCAATTAGTGGCCTTCTTAGGAATTCTCATCACAGTATTGGTATATATGATTAATATATTATCATATTTATGCTATAATATTATCCAAAAATTGGTTGAATACTATGTTTCTATTTATAGTATTCTTTTATTTTGACATTTCATGAAAACCTTTATATTTCATTACAATTTTCAGTTCCCAATATCTATAATGCATCTATAAATTATATTCATGAGTAATATTTTTTTTCTTTCATGTATTAATTTTATAATCACATCAGTATGGGTCTACTAATTTTTCAAAATAAAGATAATATTGTTGTTTTTATTAATATTTACATCCCTTTATTGTACGATACTTTATTAATCCCATATTATCTATTTATAATCTGTATATTTCAGTTTAAAAATCAATATATAATTACAGTATTTTGAAAATACATGTGTAATTCTATTTATTTTAGGAAATTGTTTTATATTTAGTCTTCTATAAACTATTTTCCCTATAGTTAGTTCGATATTTAATTTATGATGTATTTTGTATGGAAATTTTAATCAAATTTCCCGAAAATTAAATAGACAATATTTTTCAATTTATTACTTATTCTTTTATTAATTGGGTTTTTAGACCATAATAAAAGTTTTTCAATTTTCATTAGATTATTAATTCTAGAATTACATGTATTAAATTATATAAATTAATTTCATTTTTGGCCCCTAAAATCTTTTTCTCTAATTATATGATATTTTAAATATAGAGTGTAGGAAAGAAAATGATTTAGTGTTTTTAAAACCCTAACCTATCAGAGGCTCATTATAAAACTACCCCAATCCCGTATCCATAGTATAGGGGTGGAGAAAAGTGTGGTTTGGAATATACTAAATGGGAGGCCTTTGACTAATATACTTGAATCCACACACATGACCATATAAATGAAAAAGTGTATAGGAATAATAATATAAATATGAGACAACTATAAATTAAACAAAGCATAAAAAAATTGTGGGGTGTACAATAGTATGACAGTTCAAACTGAAAAGAAAATATAAAAAATACACTCCCAACCAAAAATATGTCCCAAAATAAAAAAAATGAAAGTAAACTACTGAGAGAGCCTGTATCTTGATCTCCAAGATATGGCCACTGTACTTGGTCCACAACACCCAACATCCCTAATCTTCTCTGAATTCACCTCCATCCTATGCGTCATTTTCATAAGACATGACACGTGCGGGAAAAGACCATGTAGGGGTGAGTATATAAATACGTTGTATGATTCCTTGAAATATGAAGTCGGATATGTAAGAGATATAAAAGGAATAGAAATACAGTGTATAATAAACATGATGCATCTCACCATAAATAAAGAGAAAGAGTAACCTCTTCCAAGAACAAGGAGCTCAAAATGTTGTGTAAATAAACCACACATAGAGTTTTTACCGCCTAAACAAAGAGAGTAATCTCATCCAACCAATAGAGGGGAAAGCACATGGAATACGCCACACATCTTCACAAACCATGGAAGGAGTGTAAACATATCCAAGATATGGATATAGATGTGTATATATATATGCCCAGAAAAAGAAGACCAAATGCGAGAGAAAGAGGATCTCTATCTCACATATCAGCTAAGGAAAAGATTCTCCAATAGTCCCATAAGTCCAACAACGATGCCTATCAACTCACACATTTTCTCTACATAAACAATCCATGTTAATTCATTCCTCATCATAGTGCCACACAGATTAGGGGTCACAATATCTTGGTAGAGGGCCTATTCCCTGGTACAATATGAGGGTCCCACTTTGTGGATAGATAGAGGACACATACCATGTTCTAACATGAGGGTACCCATTTAATAATTTATAGAGGACCCATGTCCTTCCCAATAGGAGGGTTCCACTCTGGTGGTGGAGGACCCGTTCTTTGTATAGCGAGAGGGTTCCACTCTATTGGTCGATAGAGGAACCATGCCCTGTGCCAATAGGAGGGCTCTATTATGACCGTTGAGGACCCATGACCAGCCCAGTTTGAGGGTTCCACTATAGAATCCTATTGAGGACCTTTTCCATATGAAAAAATTAGGGACCCACCCTAGAATTCTATAGAGGACCCCTGCCGAAACTAGCTAGAGGGTTCCACTCTAGTCATGGAGGAACCATGCCCAACCCAACTAGAGGCTTCCACTTAGAATTCCTTGGGTGATCTTGTGCAATCACCGTCGTCATCGAACATCACCTAAATAAGTTCCATTCCAAGAAACATCTAATATCATACCAAAAAATCCACAATGATGGGAACCATCACATTCTAAGTGGAAAAAACTCAGGATAGGCTACTCATGTGACAAAATCCAAGTACAAAAAAATGAGATACAAGCGTTCGAAGTTTCCTTGAAAGCAATAAATGTGTACATGGCATGTGAGAGGATCCACATGTTGTGTGAGTCCTCATCTTTACCTGGACATGTACCCGGTGGTACAAAGATTTCCAATGATGTAGGAATACATGGAGTATATGGGATATACATTGTTGATCCATATCACTCAGGGTCCCGAACATGTGCTACATTGTGTCCGTGTATCCATCCTATGTCGGTGTACTTCACAGTACACGACATGCCCGGTTCTTCCCAAGCCTGTGTACTTCTATAGTCAAATATGAGTCTATCATCATGAGGTCACATGGTGTGTGGGGGTCCCACATGGCATGTGATACTTATAATCTTCTAAAACCCTAGCCGTTGTAGCCAACGCTCGACACATCATGTGTTGTTTGAACTACACGATGTGTAGTTCATATTTTTATAGAAATATAATCCATTTTAAAGGCAGAGAATCTAGATATTTTATGTAAACTCTCACCCCCACACCATCTTCAATCATTGGATCACATTTGGATTTATCGATTCTGGCCATCTGGTGGCTAGAAATTAGTTCCATTGGTCCTCATAATTTAGTCACTCAACCTGTATTCCTCTCACCCATCCTGTAACGGCCCGAAATTTTGAATAAATCTCATTTCCTAATTTCATGTTTTATTCTATTTTATTTTTTTATACTCAACAAAAATGTTTTATTTGATAAACATGATTATAATTAAAATGAGACCATTGGGTTCTGACTGTTATATGACCATCGGTCAATATGACCGCTGTGAACAAAATGTTTTGATTATTGTCTCTAAATACAAGTAATCTTGGTTAATTATTATAGAAAGAAGATTCGATGGCCTCACCTAGTAGTCTTGGACCGATCGAAGCCCATCTAACAGAACTTGGGAAGGAGGTAGCACCATTGGGCTTTGCTCTGGACCAAACCCAAGCCGAACTTCATCATGTGAAGCTAGAACAGAATCACCTTCGCGAGAAGTTCAAACTGATAGAAATTACTACTCGGGCAATGTTGGCCGAGCCTCCCTCGGACTCTCTCACCTTAGCACACCTTACACTTAGGTCCTATGCTGGTGTGATAAGGGGCTATGTAAGAAGATCGTAACTGCCTTGTGTAATCCTTTGTTTTAAATAAAAATTGGGATTTCTTCTTATGATGCTGTTTATGAATTTTCAAATGACCGAATAAATATAGTATGCATATTTTTGATGAATTTTAGAAAAAGCATATTTTAAAAATGTTTACGTAAACCTTAAATAATTAAAAATGTGTAATGATTTTCAAAAAATGGTCTTCTATAATTATGTTCAGTACGAAATTTAGAGTCTAATAAGATCAACTTAATTTTTGATGAATATTAAATTATGAATAGTGATTTTATGATTAGGATTAGTAATGTGTCCAAATGGATTAGTAATCTCACTTAAAGAAAGTATTAATATAATCTAGGCACCTTGATTAAGTAACGTGATTCAATAAAATGGTTAAATAACGGTTTCATAAATTATTATTCAAGTATTAGTTTTTTCGGGTGAATAGTGTTTTTTTAATTAAAAATTTTATTAAAAATATTTAGAAAATTATTTTTAACAGATTTCATTTTTGAACTCAGAGCACCGATATTATGCTATGGTAATTTTTGGGGTTTTTTCTGAAAAAATGAATTTTTGGTGAATAGTGTTTTTATTTAAAAATTAAATTAAAAATATTTAGAAAATTATTTTTATAAAATGGAGTTCATATTTGTAATCAGAGCATTGATATTTGGTTAAGGTGAAATTTTGGGATTATTCTGAGAAAGTTGAATTTTCGATGAATAGTGAAAATACAGTTTTTAAGTTACAGGTGCATAATGACATCATTAAATGATGTATTAAGTATGTAATCAATATGGTCGACTTATGAATAGTAAGATAAGGTATGAGGTGTCCCAAGTGGCCAATACCATGGGCAAATACCATGGGCAAGCCCATGGTTTTGCCAAAACCACTAATGAGGTGTCCCTTGGCCATTAATGCCTTGTCCCCTCACTTTCCCTATAAATACCAAGCCATCCTCTCATCCATTCGACTCCCCACTCTCCCACAACGATGTTCTGGTCTCATTACCTCCCAAGGAGTCCTCCCATGGTGCCCCCAAGCCCTCAAGGTCCAAACCTTTGGGTTTTAAGAGTTATGTTTTAAGGTAAGAGATCCGACCTCTCTCTTTCATTTCAAGTAATCTCTTTTATGGCATTCCTTTTATGCTACATGTTCTTATGTTGGATGATGTTATTTTATACTCCTCTTACTTCCCTTTTTATTTTCATATAATGAGATATCCCCTCTTACTCTCATTATTTCGTTTTATGAAGTTTTAAGTGGCGCCGTTAGGCTGCCGAAAGTTTTGTAACAGATTCTTTCTCCCTTCTCATTTTTCAAGATCTATTTTCATGTAAATTATTTCAAGTTCCTTTTTATTATATTGGGGTATGATCTCTAAATTTATCATACTTATATTTTATGATCATATGATGATAGACCCCATTTGATCTCTTCAATTCAGTATTTTGAAGTTTTAAGTGGCGCCGTTAGGCTGCCGAATTTTTAAGTGGTTCTTCACCCTTCTCATTTTGAAGTTCTACTTTCATGTCAATTC
Source organism: Viscum album (assembly GCA_963277665.1). NCBI lineage: Eukaryota > Viridiplantae > Streptophyta > Magnoliopsida > Santalales > Viscaceae > Viscum > Viscum album. Next base: position 836,310,049 of record OY728139.1, on the reverse strand, counting down.
TTTAAAGTTTCTTATTGTTATGTTGGGGTATGCTCCTTATATCTATCATATTGGACTCTTATGTTCATATTATGAGAGACCCCATTTGATCTCTTCAATTCAGTATTTTGATGTTTTAAGTGGCACTGTTAGGCTGCCGAATTTTTTAGGGAATTCTTTCACCCTTCTCATTATTTTCAAATTTCTACATTCATGTAAAGTCTTTCAAGTTACTTTTTAATTATGTTGGGGAATTATCTATATATCTATCATACTGAACTCTTATTTTCACATGATGAGAGACCCTATTTGATCTTTTCAAATCATTTTTGTTGAAGTTTAAGTAACGCCGTTAAGCTGCCGAACATTCATAAGAGAAATCTAATTATTGTCTTCCTTCCATGTTTTTCATTTCAAATGGCATGTCCTTGAAATTTCATTACCATGATCATGTATACTTCTTATTCTGTCTATCTACTGTTTTATGGGTCATTTATAAATGTTTGACCCATTTTACCTCTCTTTTTAATGTCTTCTAAAACCTCGTAACATAGCCGTTATCCTGCATAATTTCCGTCTCAAAATGTCTCTCTCTTTTTCTAAAGTTCTTTTATATTATTAAGTGAATACTCAAGATCTTTCATCTAAAGGGGTATTCACATATATACCAAAATTTTCTATTTTAAATTCTGGTATTTACATACATGAGACCCACCTTCCTTTTCTGTGGGTTTTAAAGTGACGTAAAGATCATGTATTTAAAGCAGTTTTTAAAACGTTGTGATTATGAAATGAAACCCATTTATTTTATTCTATATGGGTTATTTATGAAATTTTTGATGATGATATATGTGGCTCACATGATAATAAAGGAAAATTTAAGGGTGCACCCTGATAGCGCTCCAATGCATTGGGTAATGATGTAACCACTAGAGATTACAATTTTCATGATACCTTGGTGAATAACCTTGGTAATTTTCAAATGACACCTTGGGGATGGACCTTGGTGATATGTTCATGATTGTCTATATTAAATGATGTATCCACATCTTCAAGTTATGAAAAATGTTATTTTTATTATGATATGCCTCACGATTTCTTTCTCATGCCTTAAAGTTCTTTTCATGGCCTTATTGAAGTATCTCAAGTTCACGTGTAAAATGTTTCTCTTGTTTCCATTACTGGGCCTTCAACTCACCCTTTATTTTGATGTATGTCCCCAGGTTATGAGATGAAGTAATGAACCTATGATGAACATGAGGAGAAGCCTTCAAGTGTTTAAGAATAATGTTTTATGTTTTCATGTTTTAAGTTCCTGGTTTCCAAGACACTAAACCCTAAAGATCCTCGGTTTTGTAAAATGTAATGAAAGTTTATTTGATAAAAAGGCGGGATGCTATACATCCTACATAAAAGTATTGATATAAAATCAACAGAAATAACACCCCATTACCTAAAAATATCCTATATCTATCCTTGATTCTTCTATTCATCACTTTTACATTATTTCATCATGATTCTGGTGGTCCGATCAGGCTCTGTACTACCTGAAAATGGTGAACTGGGACTAGGGTCCAAATGGAGAAGAATACAAAGAAATTGAGGGAGAGAGGGACAAGAACATTTTTTATATTGTATCCCTTTTTTAAACATCATTAATGGGGATAATGATGGTTAAAATAATAATAATAATTTAATATTTGGTACATGTACACATTCAATGGCCACAATTGGCACATATCAAAATAGAGGTTTGATTTGATCCATCAATTTAATCAAAATAGGCATAATCGAAAAATTTATAAGTCCTACCTAGATATTGTATTTTTATTCATTGAAGAATAAACTATCCAATGATCAATGGAAGTATTTTCATTCATCTCACTCTGATCTTCTCAAATCCATCGTTTCATCAATGTCCAATGTGATTAGCCAATTGAAGGAGGGGAAGAAACTATGGAATAATCCTATGGTTTATATGGCTAAATTTTGAGGATTATCCATTAAAATATAATTATAGGGGAAAAGGTTCAGTTAAAATGAATTAATTAATTAATTAATCCACTAAACATACCCCCAATGAGCATTTTATACGAACGCCCTTTCCGACCTAGTTTAGGTCACACCTACGGTAAAAAATGCATTTTAGACTCAAACATGATCTCATATTTCTAATCCAAATTTATTTTTAAGATATACTATTTCATTTATGAAACTATGTGTTCACAATATTAAATATATTTAATATTTTGATAAATTTAATCCTGGGAACACAGGGCCTCTGAATCACACATTGTCTCAACACCTAGATCTAGAAATATATGAGGAAATATTAAAAAGTATTACAAGGAAAAGAACAAGGATCAACATATTTATCTCTTTCAATCTTTTAATCTATGAAAATACAAACTAAACAAAAAACTCATGATATTGAGATCGTATTTAGCTCTCTCACTCCCAATATCTCTCCCACACATTCACATTCTACAAAAACAAGTGAACCAAGGGGATGGTCTATCCCTACAAGGTCCTCTCCCCTTGATCCTCGATCACCACTAGGTTCTCTGCTAAGGGTATCCATCCTCAGTTTCAATATTTACCTTTTTTATTATATGCATAGGGTCATGCACATATCTCTTCAGTTGCGACACATAGAATACATCATTCACCCTCTACAACTGTAAGGGTAGGTTGATGAAGAAAGAAACATCTCCAACCATTTTCAATATCTAAAATGGCCTGATGAACCTCATGGATAGCTTTCCTCCCTGGACGAACCTCCACAATCCTCGCAATGATGAGACTCTTAGTAAAACATGGTATTACTAATTGAATTATGAGGGCCTATAATGTCGATCTATGTAAGATTTATGTTTTCTTTGGGATATCCTCATCCACCAACGGATGACCTATACCATATCTATCCTCACTTGCACCATCTCTAGGGCCAAAAGAGATGTCTCATTGATCACTGTTTAGTACAAGGGTGACCTTTTGATTCCCCTGTATAGGGCCTAAAAAGGTGTCATGCTGATGGTAGAGTGGTATCAATTTTTTAATGAAAACTATAATAATAGAAATTGATCCTCCTATCTTTGGATAATGTCAAATACATAGTCCCTCAACATATCCTCCAACACCCAGATAGTGAGACTGGTCTTCCCATTTGTAAGGGGATGAAAGGATGTATTTATTCTCATCTGGATCCTGAATGCCTCTTGATGGCCTCTCTACAAACATGACGTAAACCATACATCGTGAATGGGGACAATAATCGAGGGAACCTCATGGAGGTGAACAATATCCCATATGTATTGTTTCAACAAACATTCCATCAAACTATGGTCCTAGATAACAAGGAAGTGTGCAGACATAGTGAGTTGGTAGACTATCACCCAGATGGTGTCATATCCCTTCGATGTCTGGAGAGACCTAATAAAATAGTCTATGGATATGTCATCTCATTTCCACTTTGGGATATCAGGGGGCTATAAAAAAACTACTAGAACCTGGTGCTCAACATTTACCTACTGATAGGTGAGGTACCAAGAGACAAACTCAGTAATTGTCTATCTCATTATTGACAACCAAAAATAACTATGAAGGTGTATATATTCCCCACACCAGGATGTACAATTTAGGGAGAAGTGGGGAAGTTTTTCATCACCTGCTTCCGCATAGTGACTAAAACCACCATCCATACCAGGAAAATGATGATGTGATTCCCTTCTTTAGAATATCTATATGGTGAATACCCTAGGGATATATAGTTATGAAAGACCTCATAGTTGATGTCTCCTAGATAGTACTCTCTCACATGACTGATAATAAGACAGGTCAACACCATCAACCGAAGAAAAGTTGTACCCTCATACTCCACCAAGGTTAGCTGCAAAGAATCCAATTTGTCAAAATCTTCCTAGATCATGAAATCCTATGAATTCTTGCTAATATAATATGCCACTATATTTATATTCCCTATAGTATATACTATATCAAAGTCATAGTCCCATAGGAACACCGACTAACACCACTGAATTAGGTTCATGTCTCTCTCTATGAAGACGTACCTGAGACTCTGATGGTATGAGTAAACCACAAAGAGCTCCTCTAAAAGATATTACCTCCACATCCTCAGGGTGAAGAATAATTATTCCACTACTAGGTCATGAATTTCATCATTCTTCTCATGGGGTCTCAACTAACTCAACTCGTATGAAATAACTTCTTGTTGTTGCATTAACATGCAGCCAAGACCAGCTCCAATGGAATCACAATAAACTATGTACTTCACACCCTCCTCATGTAGTCTCAACTTAATATCACTATTCATCCTCAGACTCAAGTCATCCAAGGAACTGTGGTATTTCTTAATCTAGGTAAGAGGATACCATTTCCCATTCAGGGTGGTCAAAGGGGCTACAATTCTGGAGAAGTCTGCCACAAACCTCCATTAGTACACATACAAGACAAGAAAGATCTGCACCCCTGAAATGCTCTTCGGTGGCTCCCAAGCAATAAATGTATCTATATTCATTGGGTTCATGGATAAAAATTGACCATAAATTAAATTCCCTAGAATATGATCATCATGAATCTTGCGTCGACACTTCTGGAGCATTCCATAAAGCTGGTGCTCTTGAAGGAAATCTAGAACCCTCCACAATTGATCGACGTGCTCATATTATAATGTATAGTAAATGATTATATCATCAATAAAGATAAATAAAAACTAGTATATTTATAGATGGAATATTTGATTCATCAAATCCATAAACACATTAAAGTAATTATTTACATCAAAGGGAATCCCCAAGAACTCATAGTGTTTGTAGCGACATCAAAATTATAGCTTTGGAATATCAGCCTCAAGAACTCTCAAATACAAGTAGTTAGACCTAATATCGACATTCGAGAACCATATCACAATTAAAAATTGGTCAGATAGGTTTTCAATCCTCAACAAGGGGTACTTTCTATTTATTGGGGCCTAATTCAGACGATGGAAATCTATGAAATGACACAATCAACCATATGCATTTTTCTTGAAAAAAATTTGAGATGCCCAAGGGACACACTAGGACTGATGAAAATGTTATCTTGAAGTTCCTCCAATAGCAAACACATCCTCTGAGATAAATAGGGGCAATCTGATATTCTGTATAAGACATTGAAGTGTTCTTGGAATGAAAGTAGATGCAATTCTCTATCTATTTCCTTGAAGGTAGTTCCAGACCTTCTTCAATGAAGATGCCCATATAATTCTCCACAAATAAATGAATATAGATTCCTAAAGACCCTGCTGCACAAAGGGATATACTCTACAACTATTGGGCGATGGGATTCTACCTCCTACATGCAGAACCAGTCATCCTACCATGAGATATCTCTTGCCCATAAAGGTGAATCTGAGCCCATTAGCGAATAGGAACTTGAATAATATGTAGTGACTATAAATTTTGGCATGGAACATGGAAAACCAATCCATACTGAAGATGATGTCATAGTTTTTCATCGTGATGACCAAAATGTCACACTTAAATGCGTCTCCGCCAATAAATAGCTCACATTTCCAGCAGATAAAAGACACAGGATAAGTTTTCACTATGAGAACCTCAAGATGAAGTTGTTGGGATATCGCCTCAACAGGTAGCTCCAAATATTGCACTAGGAGTATAGAGGGGAAGGAGTCATGGGAACATGTAACTATTAATACTAAACCATGAGTAGACAACACACATATCATACCTCCAATCATCTCATGCACTGCGGGGTCATAAGGTTCCAAATCATATAGCTATTTGCGACCTCAGCCATCGTCTCCCTAATAATAACGTGGACTACCCAGTGGTGGTGGTTGAAGGATCACATAAAATCATCCACCACACACTCATCATCATCATCATCCTCCTCTTCCAACTATCCCTCCCTGGGGACCACCTTTCCCTCTCGTGGGAGTGAATAATCACAACGTTGTCTGTACCATGGCGGGTCATTAACTACCGACCTATGCTTCATTGCACATATGGTCAGACAGACACACTCTAAGTGACCTCACCCATCATAATAAAAGCGCCACCCTTCTCTAGGCTACCCTGGTGGTCTGTGCAGTCATTGTGTTTTATGACCATTCATTTTGATCCTTATCTGTATTGAATCTTCTGCACCAAGGTCCTTCCAATTGGTACCTTATGGATACTACATATGAATCAACTCTGTGACGCCCACTACTAGGTCCATCTACCTGGTCTCCCTCTGATAGAAATCTCTTTTTCACTAGTTCCCACTCCAGAACCCCAACATAGGTTGGAATTCACAAGGGAACCCCACCATCACAAATATCTCTATAGAACTCCTACTCAAACTCCCGTGATTGGAAGTATCCATCCTAGATCATGTAATGGGTGTACCATGTAAGGTCTCTGAACCTCACTACAGTCCTATCCACCATCATCCTTCCCTGTTTTAGCTCCTGAATCGCAACTATTCCGAAACAAAAGTGGTAGTACTCCTCACAGAATAACTATTGGAATTATGGACATGAGAGTGTTGACTCATCATGCATTTAGGTAACAAGACTTCACTAATTTCCAAGTAATCTGTGGAAAAGTACTTCTAATAGCACAACCACCTAATTTATTGGGGTCTAAATAATCCTGAAGATATGGAACACTAACTATAGCCAATCCTCTTCCAACTAGGGATTTGTCTCTCCATAGAACCTTAGTGGCCGTTGGCATTGGAACTTTCCGAGCACACTAAGCCTATGCACATCATCAACCTACTATACTGGGATTATTTTCTACTCAATAGAGGGAGGTTCTTCTTCCTTCCAACATAGAGGAAGAATTTCATGGTATGGACCATGAACTAATGCCTCAGCACTCATCAGATCTTTTTCATGATACAAATCTATTATCATGGCTGCATATTATCGTTAATGTATCCTGAATGTTATTAAGACATACCATGTTCAGATGAGAATATATATATATATATAACAATTATGGAGAGATTCCTCAATAATGATAGTAAAAGAATCAATCCTATATGATGAATGTACCATTGATCCCTAAAACCAATGTATCTCTATGATGAGTCTAAAAGAAGGTAGTAAAGGTCCCGATAAATAGAAACATTGGATTCCCATATCATCACATGATTCGCTGGGTTGAGAGAAACACATGAAACAGTTGGACACTGTTGCACTAATCCCAACCATGTCCTCACAAGGAGACTATTCTATAAAACTATACAAGGAATCAACTGATTTTATAAAAATATTTTATTATACGACCCTAACTGAGGCTCTAACTGCAACCACCCCAAGCCCACCTCCATAGGCCAAGGGTGTTGAAATGCTCAAAAAGAAATATCCTAAATGTGTAGCCTTTTTAATGTACCTATATGAACACACTAGAGAATATCAATTTAGAAGTGTAGAGGAATAATATTGAAAATATAAAACAACTAGAATGTAAATAAATCATCAAAAAACCCTAGGGTGTACAAGAGTATGATAGTGAAAACTGAAAAGTAAAGTGGAAGAATACACGAACAACCACAAAATGTGTCATAACATGAAAAAACTAGAAAGTAAACTACTTTGTTATTCCAACTCCTAACCTCAAAGCTATGACCACCATACATGGTCCAAAAGACATAATATCCCTAAGATATACTTGTGTCACTATCGATCTATCTGTCATCTGCATAAGGCATGAAACGTGCAGGAAAATCCCATGTAGGGAAGAGTATATACATATCCAGTAGTATGTCATGAAATCTGAAGGGGGAGTAGTAAGAGATATAGAAGGAATATAATGATATAGGATAATAGATAGGATGAAACTCATCCCAAAGTAAGAGAAAGAGTAACCTTGTACAAGCACAAGGGGATTAACATAATGTGTATATAAACTACACGTATAGTCTTTTACACCCATAAAAATAGATTAAATTCACACAAACTTGAGAAAATAAACATGGAAATAATGTAGCATAGCCCGTATGACATTAAGACCCACGGCAGGAGAGTAACCAAATCCAAAGTTATGGATACATATATATATATATATATATATATATATATTATCAGTAAAAGAAGCTCAAACAAGAGAGAAAAGTGTATCTCCAAATCATAGATCAGCTCATGAAAATAGTCACAAATACCTCCATAATGCTATCAACGATGTCTATCATCTCACATGTTTGTCCAATAGAAACCATAAAAGTCAAGCCACACCTCCTTACTATGCTACACAGTGTAGGGCCCATAATCTCTAAGTAGAAAACCCATACCCTCATACAACAAGAGGGTTCCACTCAGTGGATAGATAAAGCACAAATACCATATTCCAATAGGATTAATCCACTAATAGTTGATAGAGGACCCATCCCCTTCCTAGTAGGAGGGTTACACTCTATGGGTATAAGACACATGCCCATCCAAATTGGAGGGTTCCACTCTAGTGGTCGATAGAGGAACCATATCCTATGACAACAAGAGTGTTACACTCTAATTGTAGAGGACCCATGATGAGCCTAGTTGGAGGTTTCTACTCTAGAAGCCTTCCAAGGACCCATGAAATGTTCTAATAGGAGGGTACCAATCTAAATGTTTGTACATGACCCATTCCTAATCTAGGTAGAGTTTTTCACTCATAATTTTTCTAGTGATCCTGCATGAACATCACCACTATCATGGAACGCCTAAAAAATAACCCTACCCAGAAAAATATAACATCATATCAAAAAAATCCATAACAAAGGACACCATCATGTTCTACTTGAAGCAACTCTCAGGAAAAGCTAATCACATTCCAAAATTCTAGTCTAAATGAAGATGATATGAGAGTTTTAATTTTTCCCAAAAGAACCAAGGGGTACACAATGTGTGAGAGGACCCACATTACACCTAGTCCCACTTCATCACCTAGTTGTGTACCTAGAGGTACATGGATCACCAACAATGTAGGGATTCAATGTGTATAGGGTATATAGACGAGATGCCCATGCCACATGGGGTCCCTCCTATGTGCTTGGCCATGTTCGTATATCCATCCTGTGTCTATGTACTTTGGTACATGAAGTTCCTAGCCATGTTAGTGCACATGTACTCCAAGAGTATACTTTGATTATACCAACATGAGGTCACACAAAGTGTCGGGGTTCCACATGTCATGTGATACTTATAATCCATTGAAACCCTAGCCTCTATAGTGAGGGCCCGACATGCCACATGTTATTCAAAAAACACTTTGTGTAGTTATGATTTGTCAAGAAATCCAAATCAGTAATATGCACTTTGAATCTAAAAATTCCACCATATATTATATCTCCACACCACTCGCAATCTATTTATCTAGTCAGGATCTTCCATTTTTGTCCATCTGGTGGCATGAAATCAGTTCTGTCGGTCCTTAGAGGTTCATAACATGACCCATATGCCTATGATCCATCCTCTAATGAAAGATTGATCTATGATCATAAAAAATATCACCCAATTCCCCAAAACACCCTAGATCTATCCATGGTCGATAAATCCATCCCTCGTACATAATTTTATCTCGATTCATGGTGTCCAATCATGCTTGGTACTACCCGACAATGTCGAATTGGGACTAGTGGGTCCAACCAGTGATGATTGCGTAGAAATTGAGGGGGGGGGGGGAATAAGAACAACGGTTTGTAGATATTTCCATTAGTTATTATCTAATGATCAAGAAAAAGGTTAACTGGGGTTAGAAAAACCATGAAATAATTTAATATTTAGTACATGTGCACAAGACAAGGCCATAATAATCAACTATTAAAGGTGGGGATTGATATTCTAAATCAATTTAGTAAATATTGGCGCAATTGAAATTTTTTTGAGTCCTAAATAGAGATGGGATCATTTTATGTCAAAAAACATGCTCTACAATGATCAAAAATAGTCATTGCATTTTATACACTCTGATATGCTCTGATCCAGCGTTTCATTGTCATCTAAGTTAATTCACAAACAGAAGGTGGTGAAGAATCTCTAGAATCCTCCTAATGTTTATGCGACTAATCCTAGATGATTCACCATAATGATGAATTTTTAGGAGAAATAGTTTAGGTCAAATGAATGAATGGATGAATGAATTAATTAATTATTTAATCCAATGAAAGTACCGCTAGTAGTAGTGCTATCTTAAGAACCCAGGATGACCTATTTTAGGTTACACATAGGTTAAATATTGAATTATGGACTCAACCACGGTCTCATATTTTTACTCTGAGCTTCTATTTAAGAGTTATCTCATTTCATTTATGATAATATTTTGTGAAATATGAAATATATTTAATATTTTTCTAAAATCAGTTCTTGGTACAATGTGTCTCTGAACTGCACGTCATCTCAATGCATGTATCTGGAAATATATTTATAAATATTTCAAAGTCTTACAACTAAACAAATGAGACCCTACAAGGGTTTTTTAACAATTATTTTTTGGATGTACAAGCCATCTAGAAGACCATGAGTTAACATTTAGGGATGTAAGGCTATTGTGTATTTTTGTATGTTCTATTTTTTGAAAATTCTATTCAATTTTGAATTATTATTTGAACATGTGATATATGTCATTTATATTTTGGATAGTTTTATAAAATCCTATATGATTAGGTATCCATGGGATTAGTTTTTGATCATTGAAAACATAAAATCTGTTTTTAGTTGGTTAGTTTTTAACATTCTTTATTATTCTATAAAACATGGTGAAGTTGTTTTTGAATATTTAGAGGTTGAAGTCATATACTAAAAACATGCATCACATTGTTTTTCTTGCCTCCAAACCACATTTAGATATTCTAATTAAATCCTATCCATTTTATCTATTTTACGGATGTAAATTTGTAATAACTCAAAATTGTGTACATATTAATATAAATTCTATAGAATCCCTCATGATAAAAATTATACAATAAAAATTAATATAGTTCCTATGTATTCTTATAGTAAATACAGTGTAATACAATGCATATGAGTTGAATCCATTATTTTTATAAACCATAAGAGTAGAATATAATTCAATAGATTGTAATATACATTATCCATATACGTATAATCCATAATGAAATACCATAAAAACCTAAATATATACATGTATACATATGTGCATGTTCTTATATATAATATAATATATTAATATTTTATAAAACTATTTGTAGTAATGCTATCATTAAATTTAACTTATTTTTATTTATTATTATTATTATTTAAAACATTAAAACTTAAAACAATTTTATAAATAAACTATATGTAGCTTCTAAAAAATAATATGTTGTAAATTTATGGTCAAATATATTTATATATATAATAATATTAATTATATTTATTTGAGTTTATTTTTATTAATATTTTTTAGCACTAAATACTATTATTATTTTTAATAAAATTAGTTTATATTTATTTATTAAGGTTATTATTTAATTTTTTTAACATAAAATTTTTTATAAACATATTATAAAATATTCTAACAAAATATATAATATTTATTTTTAATTTTTATTATATGTATTTCTTATTAAAATTACTTGAAACATTGTAAATCAAAATTTAAAAACATCATAAGGATTTTTGAATTTTTTATATAAAGGTATGTATGTATTTGAAAAGGTGAGAGGTTGTACTACTATAACAACATATTAACTCGGAAATATATTGCTATTCTTTGGATCTGGACTCTTTAGTACCTAACTGAGTGAAAACATGGAAACCATTTAGCGGCTTACGATTCCCCCTAAGGCTCATTTATTATTGTGGAAGGAATTCATTTTCATTCTACCTGTTATGTCATTCCTCAAGGATTTCCATGCTTCCAATGATCTGTATTATCTGATCTGTAGGGTGGAACCTGAGTTTGTTATTCACTTGTTTTTTGAATGATCAGGATCCAATAGAGTGTGGTATGGGTGGAATGACCGGGCTGGTTCATTCTTAGATTCAACACCTTTCTTCTCTGAGATCCTTGTGAGGTTGTATTCGTCCCTACCTTCAAAATCTATTTATTCCTTATGCTCTATGGTATGGATGGTTTGGGTTCTAAGGAATGAATTTTTTTTAATCATCTGTGCATACCATTTTTTTCCAATCACACACAGTACTAGTTGTCATACTAGATCAATCTTGTCTACCATGCTGTTGGCATTGAAAGGATTCCTAGATCACCTTCCTGGAATCCACCGAAAGATATTTGATGAAAATTAACATTGTTTATTTGGTCAATAATATACGTTTCTTCGGTGTGGGTGTGATAAGTTGGGACTCCTCTAGATCTAATATGGATACAGTGTATATATATTTCTATGCAAGGTAGAGCCCACCCATTATGAAGGTACATGCAATCTTTGTTGGTATGGAATTTTCACTAGAGATAGGATGGAGATCCATCATCATGGAGTCAAACTGCATGAAAATTATCAACACTATATCATCCCCAAAGATCAGCCTCCAACAGTTTGGCCCATTTATTGGAAGGATCTGGGATTTGTGTTATCTCTTATCATGATATTCCATCTCATTCATCAAAAGAGAAGGTAATACGGTGACACACCTTTGGCGAACCATGCTCTTTCATGCAATTCTTTTGTTTGGTTGCTTGATTTACCTTTGTTCCTGAACACTGATATGTTATATTAGTTTCGTTTATATTTTTAATAATTATTTTCCAGTAAAAAATCTCCTTCAGATTACAAGATATATTTACGATATTTTTTATCATATAAAATCTCAAAAATTTCCTAAATATGAGTTGGAGGTTGATCACTGGAAGAATGATATTTCATTCAACAGTGGAATATGAATGATATTTCAAGAACATATAAAACTCAACACTAGATATATAAAATTGTAAATAATAATATAAATACCTAAAAAATTAAAAAAATATATTAAATGAATTATGATAACCAGAAAAATAACAAAGAATTAAATAATTACGAAAACAATAGTATATTTTGACTATAATCGATAATAAACATAAGTTTGAACACATTTGATTATTATAAATAAAATTCAATGAATATCATCATTAAATAATATTATTTTTATAATTTAAATAAATTAAAACACCAAAATAATTAATTTCCATAATAATGATAAATCCAAAAAAACATAAAATGAAAAATTTCAAATTATTTTAAATGAATAATCTACTAATAATTAATTAAGATAAAAAATATAAAAATATATTTCATTTGTAATTTAATATACTTTGTAAAAGAATCAGTGCATGTGATATTTTATTAAATCCATAACAAATTAAAAGTGATATCTAAAAAATAATATCTTCTACTAAATATGATTTTTCACAAAAATACAATGTGTAATGTAGCATCAAAATATATTTAATAAAATCCATTATATATTTAATTACCATTTGATTAGTATAAAATGATATTATTTATGAAATTATAGTTTTTAGCTAACCCTTTCATCCAAGAAATGATAAAGGGATTAGAAAAATTCGGAGCGTTACACCATGCACCAAATGAACACAAACACTTCCTTCTCCTTTCACCCTTGTGTTTCAGTTTAAAACAAAAATTATTCCCTAACACCATCTACTCTAAGAAACATTTCATTGACAAAAACCTCTAAATGAAAACAAAAAAGAATAATTGTTATTGAAAATAAGAAATATAAGTCCAAAACATAGTGAAATAATCAACATAGAATCAAATCACAATCCATGAACCAATTCAAACAAGAGGTGACCTAATAAAAACCAAACAAGAGAAAGAGTGAAGTAGAAACAAAGAAAGCTTTTAATGAGTGCTCGATATGCTCAGGAAAACATTCTAAAATTAGGAAAATTAAATTTCATACACTATTTTCCATCCAATGACAATTTTCACATCCCCCACCATTCATATTTTGTAATGTCACAAATAGATAATGTTTTTTGAAGAAAAAATCCTCCTGATAGAAATGTGTGCTTTCTATTTTTTAGAATCAATGGTTCTGGGTATTTTGAATATGGATAAATTCCCACCCATATTCTTTGGGAAGCTATAAAAGATTAAACTATTCATTTTATCAAAGATAAGTGTAAAAAAGGATTCTTTAATAATCATAGACAATAACATAGTTAAACAAAAACTTATGATTAAATAACACATTGGGAAGCTTATATAAAATAAGTAGCACTTAATGTTTTAGTACTGATAAACAACTCTTTCATCATGGATTTTTATAAGTGTTAATAAAGAACATATAGTATTTTTAAAAGAAACATAACTACTCTTTCCATTGACCCTATAATTTATGATCATATAGAAGTTTTTCTCTACTGCTCCCCCCTCTGTGCATAATTTAGAGATGATTTGTCTTCTAATGTAGAATGTATAAAATTTGAAACCTAATTTTTAATGATATATCCTTCAATCATGATGTGTTTTTTATAAATTTTTTGGGGTTTTTCTTGTCTTATATGTCAATATTTTTCTTACTATTCATCCTCTATGAACTTTTCTATAATTCCCAAAGGTAATATAACTCTATAATCTTCCATATGGAGTGTTATGTGATAGGAAGAATTCCTCCCTCCATGCTAGGGGTTTCCAATAAGAAGTGAGGGTGCAATTCCTACCATGTGGAAACTATATCCCCATATTGGAGTAAAAAAAGTGAAAAATGACTAACAAAATTAAAAAATAATTAAAGTACTTGGGACTATATAAACATACCATCATATCACCAATGAAACTCTGGAATAAAATTATACATTGAAACCATTTTACCACCAGTACGATCATAAAATCAATATATAAAATAGGAATCAAATATTGATGAGGCTCTACTACCATCCCCAAGACTCTCCTCATCCCAATCTCCCTATTCCAACAAGCTATCTAGCACAATCCCCAAGAATTGGGCTTCTACCATACTTGGACATTCATGTTATATATTCACAAAAATATTTATTTTATTGAAATAAATTCTGGTGCATTTATATTTCCATGTAGTTTCATCTGCTATAATTCATTATGAATGGATTAAATTGAATACAATATGAATAGAATGAATAAATTAAATTCATTGATTGAATTTAATGAATTATTACAACATGAGTACAAATATTTTAATACGATTAATATTGCTGGAACATTTGATAAAATGAAACACATCAAGGATGAATATATAAAGGGTTGTGATACCTTATATTGTTAACAACTAATTACAAGATATATCCCGATTTTCTCTTTTTCTTTTTACATCATTTATCATGATAGTGATGGTGCTGACACGCCTTTTGTTTATCAAGTCCCTCTTATTTTGAATGAGGATGCGTAGGTCTGTGTATCACCAATAGTGGCAAGAGGATCTCTCATAATTATCTTATGATATCTATCAGCCATACCATAAAAAGACCATGATGTAATGAGGTATCTTCTATGCGAGGTACACACGTGTTACAATAGTTATTCATTTCCACTTTTGATTGGTTTCACTTATTATTATATAAAGATATTGGGTGTTTTGGATTCTAAATCACTTTTAATATTATAAAATAATGTAACTTATCCACTTAGAAAACCAATAACAGTATTAGAGATAAATCCATGTTTTAGAATAATAAAATCATATACGAAATGAAGAAAACATAATATATGGCATCATTTTTCTATTCCAGAATGTAATTCGAAAGCTATATTAAATTTAATATGAGACAAATTCATAATTATTTCTCTGGTTTTACAGAATCAAATAAAGTTATTATCTATTATGAAAAATTAAATTATTAATTGGATTGGATTATTTATGATCTTTTTATAAATAATGGAAAATATATTTTTAAATATTTATAAAACTTATAAAAGAATTTTATAAATTTATTTACTATTAATTGTTTTTTGCTTATTAATAAATATTTTGTAAATATTAATGTTTTATAAAATGTTTACAAATCATATTAAAAGGTATTTTAGTAATATTTATAAGTTAATTGATTATAAATAGTTTATAATTTATTATATAAATGTATATTAATTATTTATTAAAAATATATTCCAAAAATTAATGTCTAATATTTAAAATAACATTTACTAAATTATATGCATTTCATTGAGATCTAGAAATAAAATATTTATTTATAAATCATTAGGGTAATTTAAAAAGAGTTTAAAAATAGAAAATAAGGGACAAAAATAAATTTTTTATAACTAAATTATGAAATGTTCAAAATTACTAATATGGAAATTTTCAAATAAAGTAGGACGTTATTTTTATAAATTATTTAAAATATGTACATAATAGTAATTTGATAATAAAATTGTTTTTAATTAAAATATTTCCAAATATTTAAAGGTTGATCCCATATATTGAATACTATTAAATGATCATAATTAATGAGAATATAAAATGTATGTATTCATTATTATAAAATGTTTATAAAATTTATAAAGGTAGTTTTATAAATTGATCAACTATAAAAGTTTTTTGGTTAATGCATTAATTTTTTTTAATATTTTATTTTAAATATTCCTTTAATTATAAAGAGTTAATATTGTGATTATTTTTTTCAGAATAATTTGATTGATAAAAGGATTAATCATAATTAAATTATATTAAAATATATTTCATTATTTCAATCATCAAATCATTCATTTATTTAAAATTACATCTGATTTATAAGGGTGTTTATAAATCACATAAATAAGGATAAAATATAAAATAGTTTATATTTTAATTAAGAATTGTATAAAATTAATTAATTGTTCATAATAAAAGGAAGGACATATTTAAAAATATTATTTAAACTACACAAGAAATGTTTTAATTATTAATATGTTTATGGTTTTAAATATTATAATGTATATGACATTTAAATTGTGTTCAAAAGTTTACAAAACAGAAAATGAATTTCAAATTAACTCATGAAATGCCATTTATATTATTATTTCATATAATGAAGAACATGAAATATTTCATATTGGAATTAGGAACAAAAGTGTATAAATTCAAAATTATTAAATAACAATAATGTTTATCTAGAATATAGAATATTTTTAAAAAGATTCCAATTTATAAAATGTGTATAAATTATTATCATGTTTGAATTTATGAAATGTTTATTTATTTATGTTATTCCATGACTTATTCATGTATATAAAATTTTTATATTGTGAATATTATGTATGAAATGTTTAAATGAAAAAATTATTCTAAGAGATAAATATCTATATTACATGCGTATCTGGGCTCCATGAGATTTAGTTGTCATCAACCTTCACCTCAATCATTTAGAGATATTTAATTGAATTTTGTTGTTGGTTATAGTTTTTATCATATTAGGTGTCATAATTATCTTGAATTGAATTCTCTCTTGAGTAAACTTTTACTAAGTAGAGGGACATGGGGTTGGACTACCTACCCAACCAAAGGCTTATTCCTTGTCTTATAAAGTTGAATCGGATTAGTTATTCATTGCTCCAATATATATCATTTGGAGTTTATTAATATTATATAATTTTATTAATTTATATGAAGACTTCAACCAATTAATTCCCATGATTCATCAAGATATTTATAAATATACATGGCATCTAATTTTGGGAGAGTAATAGAAAATTTTGGGTTATGTTTTTGTTACACGTTAATCTGGTGTGAATGAATTAATTTTTTTGTTGGAATAGGGGTTATAAAACTAAATCGATGGAATAATGAAATTAAAAATGGGAATAATAAATCTGAATATAAAGATTATATAAGACATTCTAATTCTAAATTTAATATTGATTTGAATTAAATTAAATTATTGAGGCTTTTAAAATTATACTCCTGCAAATACAATATTTGAGATTCTTTCCAAAGTGACACTTATCAAGATCTTGAACATCCAAATGGGTAAATTCTGATATAGCAGGGTGCCTCTTGATTTTCTTTTGTATGGAAATAAAGTAATGGGTAACATTTGATCATCTCTACAACATCTCGACCTGGTTCCACATACAGGTGCCCTGATCCTATTCGCTACATGACCTCAGGCATGCCTCTTTGTACTCTAGAGGCTACCGACTAGTTATGAGGGTCTGATATGTCATGTGGAGAGACTTTACCCTCTTAATCAAAGTATTCAAACATAAAAAATAAACAAAAATTAGAAAAAATAATAATGATAATAAATAATAACCTTCATATACTACAATCTCATGATAACCCCGAAACAGGGGGAGATGACCATAAAAAACAGTAAATTTGTCATGTTATACAAGTGTTGTCACGACCCATCCACTGGGGCCCGTATCGTGACTAACCCAAGCCCGCCTTTCATAGGCCAGGGGCTGGAGACTAGCACCAAAGGCATAAATCCCTAAACTGGGAAGGAATTTCCTTAATTACAGTGAACAAACACAACAGAGTATGCACCTGGAAGTAAAACACTAAGTAAAACTCCATACAAAAGAGTGTGTTGAAAGTAAAGGGGATGGAAATACAAGACCAACAGTAAAGTACAATACAACAGAAATGCTAGTACAACTAAAGAAAAGAAGTAAAGCACCTACATGGTCATCCTCTAGAATTCCCACCTGAAGGGTGGGAATAGATGGTCTCCTCAGCAACCCAGGTCCGTCCGTCCGCTCCGTGTACGTTTCTCTGGGTGGTCCACCACCGGGTACCATCCTGTTCTGCTACTCTTTTCCCCAATCAACGATGTCCTTTGTCTGCAACCAACACAACGACGTGCGGGCATAGCCCATGCTGGGGTGAATATAATGATACTCAGTAGGGACCCCGAGACCCTCAAGGTCTCACAAAAATCCAACAAGCATAACCACAAAGTGCGAAAACAATGGATAAGCCTTACTTAGGTATATGCCCATACATATACCTATGTTATTTAATAACCCATCTCAATCATTAGGAAAACATAAAGTCATTGACTCAGCTCAAACCAGAATTTTTAGTGTAGATTTGAAGTGCAGATGATTAGTTGCGAAGCTAGATCATCTTATTCTGACAAGAGGCATAGCTTCTGACCATACAGAGTCTAACCCACACAAGATCGATAGGTACTAACCCCCGCAATGACCCACATAGGATCTGACCCACACAGGATCCATAGGTACTAACAACCACAATGAACCACACAAGATATGACCCACAATAGATCGGTATGTGCTGAACCACAAAGGATCACTGAGCGCTGACCCACATAGGATCTGACCCACATAGAATCGGTATGCACTAACCCACACATGATCGCTGAGCGCTGACCTCCGTATTATCTGTCTCCAACCTCCGCCTCACTATCAGCCACTAGATTACTGAAACCCAGTGCGCTCGAGTTCCGTAGAATCTGCCGTCGAGATATCAGCTGTACCTCAACCTCCACTAAGCTCCACAAAGGAGTAACACAAAGGACCACCATGTCGTAAGGGTTCCAACATGACAGACAGTGCGTCGATCGGACGCCCAGTCTGTGATTTATTGACATTTCCGTTCTAGGGGCCCGATTGGTTTTTAGGTTCAAACAAGCCTGACCGTACTCCAATATGTCCAAACCTCAAGTGGGATATGCCTAAAGAACCATCTCACTCCAAACTTTCCATATCCACAGTCGGTTCGTCGATCCGTCACCCATAGCCCAAGATATGTGCAAAAGGTGTAAACTGACCATTGCGGGTCTGGGTTCGGTCCAACCCTGTTGGACAGACCCGGCCTGATTCAGATCTCAAATGGGGTCCAAACCTATCTGAGGAAGTGGCCAGACCTGAGGGGGTGGCCCGGCCAATGGTGGCTTGGCTGGGGGCGGCCCGGTGGCCTGCCCTAGCCGCGCCCAGGGGGGTGGAACGCGCCCCCTGGCACCCGAAGGGCTCTGCCGTTCGGGTATGAGCCGAACCGGTGCCTAGTGGCACCTGTCCATTACATGCGGGACCCGACGGGGTCCCTCACCTCCCGGCTAGACTGAGCGGCCAGTCACTCCCACTGCACGGCGGCAGGCCCGGCAGGCCACCACTGCCCCTCCACCGCGGCGCGGCGTCGCCACGGTCCGGCTGCCCTCCGCGCGGCGCGAAGGCGCCACGCCTCTTCCGAGACGACGTGACCTTGTCGCGACCTCCAGCTCCTCCGCGCCGAGCGATGATGCCACGCTCATCGTCCATCCTCTACGGTCCCTTTGGCCTCGACTCTTCCTTCCGGCGCGATGCGACGGCCCCGCACCCCTCCGGCACCGCTGCAGCTCGCCTGGCCGCGACTCGGTTCTCTACGAGGCTCGACGGTGCCATGACCCAGTGGCGACCCAGCATCCTTGTGATGCTGGCTTCTTCACGGTCCGCCTTTGTCATCAACAAAATAACAACCAAAGGGGTAGGGTCGGGCCGTGTTCGTGCGGTCTGAGCCCTCCTCATCATGGAGATAACATTTGGCTTACCAATATAGAAATTTGAATGACGAAGAAAGAAGGTTTATAATCATATATAAAATAACTCGAATCCCCCAACCTCTTAGATCAATATTCATTGACAAATTCACGGTAAGACAGATTTTTTTCCATTGACGTCGGAAGAAGATGAAGAAGTTGACGTCATTGGCGTTCTTTAAGGACAAAAGTGTTTCCTCTTCTTGCCCCGGTTGAAGAGGGAGAGAGAGATGCTTGTCATTCCACTTTGGAGAGGGGCGTTCTTCTTTGGGAGAATAAAGTTCTCCAAGTTCTTCCAAGGCTCCTCTCTCAAAGTTTTACCAATAGAATGTTTCCAACCCCAAAAATAATAGACAATCTATTATTTTAAATCGTTGGCAAGAATTCAAAGGATTTAAATTAATTAAGTTACTTCACTTAAAGAAATGTTTGGAGTTTGATCCTTAAATTGGGGATGGAAGGTGAAGAGGATCCCCGCATAATTGGGGGTTCTAAGGGGGTTAAGGGAGTTAAAGACTGTGTGGGCCCCACCTTAATAAAATCCTCCCAAGGGAAGTTTTTATCAGGTGGGCCCCACCAACATAACCTCCCATAAGAGGTTGAGTGTGGTGGCCCCCACCTCCAACCTCCCCTTGGAGGTTTCAACCACCAAAATAAAAATAATGTTAAAAATTTATTTTTATTCAATTTAATTAAAAACCCCCAAAATCTAACTTCCATTCTTGTTAGAATGCAACTGCGGTGAATGTCTTACTAAGAAATCACCAACGCTGTGAGTTCAACGGTGCCCTCAGATTTCAGTTTCGAGCATTTGTTCAAAATATATAATATCCTACTCGTACGTTTACTGAAAGTAACCGAACAAAACTTCAGAAATTGATTCCGGGCACACCGGGCCTCGGAATCAAGCGCTGTTAGAAACAGAAGACTCGTAAAATTTCCATGTATTTAAAAAACATTTACACAGAAATTCCAGGTATTTACATTCTCCCCACCTTAGGGCTTTACTTCCCCGTAAGCTCCAACTCCCACTAAGGGAACAAATGGGAATACTAAGCATCAATTTGAGTCCCCCGCTCCCATGTGATCTACTGGAGATTCCCGTGCTGCCAGCGATTGCACACTAGAGGTATCGACCGTCCATGTAGGACCCGCTCCTATCAATCCTCAAACTCCACTGGAACCTCTGTGAAAGTCGACCTGTCATCGAGGTCCATCTCCCCATGGTCGACGATGTGGGATGGGTCGTGCACCTATCTCCTCAGCTGAGATACATGGAAGACGTCGTGCCCCCGATGCAACTAAGGTGGAAGAGCCAGGCGATAAGCCACCTTGCCTCCTCTGCTGAGAACCTGGAAAGGTCCGATGAAACGTGGAGATAGCTTGTCGCCCCAGCCAAATATTCATAGACCTCGTCGAGGTGAGACCATTAGAAAGATGTGGTCTCTATCCTAGAACTCCAAAGGTCTACATCTCCTGTCAGCATATGACTTCTGCCTGCTCTATGCAGTATTCATCCTCTCCTGTATGATCTGCACCTTCTCCGTGGTAGCGAGTACCATCTCTAGTCCCAGTAGTGCTGACTCCCCTGGGTCTGTCCAGCACAGTGGCGATCTGCAAGGTCAAATATACCAGGCCTCAAATGGCGCCTTACTGATGGTGGAGTGATAGCTGTTGTTGTAGTGAAACTCCACTAAAGGCAAGTGATCCTTCTAGCTGTGACTGAAGACGAGGACACATGTACATAGCATGTACTCGAGGGTCTGAATGGTCTGCTCTGTATAGCCATCTGTTTGAGGATGGAAGGTGGTGCTCAAGCGAAGCTGTGTCCCAAAAGCCTCATGCAACCAATTCAATATCCGAAATATAAACCATGTGTCATGATCGTAGATAATAGAAGAAGGTACTCCATGTAAACGCACAATATCATGCACATAGAGGCGTCCCAAGCACTCTACTGAGCCCTACTCTCTGATTGGTAAGAAGTGGGATGACTTGGTGAGTCGGTCAACGATCACCCATATCAAATCATGAATCCTGGATGTACGTGGAAGACTCATCACGAAGTCCATGGATATCCCATCCCACTTCCACTATGGGACCTCTAAGTGCTGAACCAAGCATGCTGGTACCTGGTGCTCCACCTACACTTGATGACTAGTGAGGCATCATGAGACAAACTCCGCTATCACCTTCTTCATACCTGGCCACTAGTGCCGTCATCAATGGTCCTGGTACATCTTCACAACTCCTGGATTTACATCTAAATGGGAAGTGGGGAACTCCCTCAACACATCCTCCTGATGTTCTACTGGTACCATGGTACGTCCTGTGAAGAGGATGACGTGCTCTCCACCTTTAGAAAATAAATCAGGTGCCTGCCCTATGGATATCTAAGCACATCGTATCTCACACTCAGTGTCCCCATGCTATGCCTCCCGGACTCGCTGAAGTAGTGGAGGAGTGACTACAAGAGACTGTAGATAGGCATCTCCATCTCTATCAACAGAGGATATCTGCAACATGGCTAGCTGCTCTGTCACCTCTCCTAGAAGTTGAATGTCTAATCTCCTAATGAGAGTATCTGCTATAACATTTCCCTTCCCATAAGTATTGAATATCTAAAATTCATAGTCCAGGAGGAACTCAAGACACCACCGCTGTCTCTGGTTCAGGTCCTTCGGAGAGAAGATAAACCTGCGACTCTTGCGATCAGAGTAGACTGTGAAATGCTCACCCATCAGATAGTGTTTCCACATCTTTAAGGTGAAGACCACTACTGCTAACTCCAGATCATGGGTAGTGTAGTTCTTCTCGTGCTATATCAGCTGCCGAGAACCGTATGTGATCACTACTCGCTCCTATATTAGGACACATCCAAGTCCTGTCCCTAATGCATCGCAGTAAACTACATACCCGATGCGCTCCTCTAGAAGCCTCAAGATGGGGGTACTAGTTAGCCTCTGCCTCAGCTCCTGAAAGCCTTTCTAGTATCTCTCTGACCACATGAAGGGTTGACCCTTCTTCGTTAAGGCTGATAGTGGTGCTACAATTTTAGAGAAGTCTGGAACGAATCTCCAGTAGTATACATCCAAGCCCAGGAAACTCGGTACCTCCGTCACACTCCTGGGTGGATCCCAAGAAAGTACCACCCCAATCATCACTGGATCCACTGCAACTCCAACCTCTGAGATGTCGTGTCATAAGAAGTGGACCTATCAAATCCAAAACTGACACTTCGAGAGCTTACCATATAGCTGGTGCTCCCAGAGCTTGTCTAATACTACCTGAAAATGGTAGGTATGATCCTCCTCCGTGGTAGAGTAGATCAGAATGTCATCGATGAAGACTAAGACAAAGCGATCGAGGTATGGCTGGGAGATCCTGTTCATGAGACACATGAACACTGTTGGAGCGTTGGTTACACTGAAGGGCATAACCAAGAACTCATAGTGGCCGTACTGACATATTAAGGAGGTGTTTTTCACATCCACGTCTCGAACTATGAGCTGGTGATATCCTGATCTGAGGTCTATCTTCGAGAACCACCGTGCTCCCTTGAGCTGATCAAAGAGGCCATCAATCCTCGAGAGTTGTTACTTGTTCTTCATGGTCACCTAGTTCAGGCAACAATATTCAACATAGATCCTCAAGATCCCGTCCTCCTTCTTGGCGAACAGAATCGGGGCTGCCCAGGGAGAAACACTAGGATGAATGAATCCCCTTCCCTGCATGTCCTCCAACTGTACCCGCATCTCACGAAGCTCAGCGGGAGCCATCAGATATACTGGAGTAGATATCAGCATCATCTCAGGGTACATGTAAATGTAGATGTCCACCTCTCTACTAAGAGGTGCTCCTGGAACATCGTCAAGGAAAATATCCTCATACTGGTCCACCACTACAAGAAAACTTAGACTCTCCACGTCAACTGCTCCGAGGGTAAGGCAGGCGAACTGATGAGTGATCGGCTGCACCCTCCTCCGAGTAAGTCCATCCTGTGCTGCAAAGGTTCCATTTTTAACGGTGAAGGTAAAACTGGTCCCATCCATGTCGACACACCGCACTTTGCGCCTAATATAGTCGATTTGAGCATGGAATGTAGATAACCAGTCCATACACAAGATTACGTCATAAGGCCTCAGTGCCGCTACGAGGATATCCCAGCCAAAACTATCACCTCCTAGAGTAATATACCACTACCGGTACTAGTGCGTAATCATCTAGTCCTCTCCCGTAGGACTCTCTAGCTGTAAGGATCGAGCCAATGGCTCCGTCAGAATCTCCAAGCTCTGAACGAGGGTAGTGGCTATGGAAGAGTGACTACCACAAGTTTTTATAAGAACTGAAGCTAAGGTGAAGTAGGCACAGATCATACCTCGAATCATCTCCGGAGAACCATCGTCGTATGCCTCAGCTGCCTAAAGTTGATCTCTCCCCTATCCACATGCTCCCTCCGGTCGGGGTGGTCCTCCTGGTGGTGGTGGTGGAAACACCTCAAAACGTCATCCACCGCCATCTGCTCAACCATCTCATCTTCCATGTCTGCCTGCACCCTATGGAATGCCTCAATCGGACCTTTGCCTCTGCCTGGGAGGTCCCTCAACTGACTATTGATTGTCTGTACGGAGGGTCGGACAATCACATTCCATGTGACCCTACCCGCCGCATGAGTATCACTACTTACTCTTGGTGGGTAAGTCTCTTCTCTATGTGCCCAGCACAACCGATCCTGATTCAAAAAGTCGAAAACCTATGGTTCTGGTCCTCTTGGACCTCTACATCATCTATCTACTGCCTGCTGCAGAAGACTCCACTGCATATCGACTAGTAGTGGGTCTCACTGCTGGTGACAGATCAACAAGGAAACTCTCCACTAGGAGGGCTCTCTCTAACAACCCCGCCTGAGTTGGGATGCTATGTCAGATCACCAAAGCTCTGATCCCTCACATGAGTCCCTTATTGGAGGTTCGAGACCTAAAGAACGGGTCCTGTACCATTTCTGTGTAGTAGCACGAGAGGTCAGTGAACCTCACTGAGTACTGATCTACTGTCATGCTGACCTGCAACAGATGAAGTAACTCTTGAATCCACACTGCATGAAGGATGGCTAGTACAAACTCTGCCTGAAATAGTCTCTCAAATTCTGCCCATAGAAGTGTCACCTAGTCATGGACCTGGAGCATCAGGATCCACCATCTGTCTGTTACTGCCTGAAGGAGACTCGAAAAAAGGAGCACCATGAGGTCTTTCGGTGTCCCTACTAGCCTGAAAACTCTCACCACAACCTCCAATCAATCCTCATCTGCATGTGGGTCCATCTCTCCCTTGAACCTAGGTGGCCTCTAGCGCTGGAACTCATGTAATGTGATCAAGCGGTGTGCACTCTCTCTTGATGGGGCTGGGGGCATTGGTGGACCAATGGGAAGTGGTACCACTGGTGCCTCCACTGATAAAGGGCCCTACACCGAGGCCTCGTCTCTTGGTAGGTTGTCTAAGCGTATGACCCTCTGGGTTTTAACTGGTCATACACGTAGAGGCATCCTAAAAGAAACAGATGCGACACGGTCAAAAGTTTATACATGGTGAGCTGACCTGGTTGAGATGATTTAAGAAAACTTAATAAGGCACGCACACAATCTGGGTTTTTGTGCACTATGTCTGAAATCAGTAGTCAGGGCCCTGGTGTATGGATACGTTGGCCGCCGCACCAACACTGGACTCCCTGAACTGAAAACCGCACTCGGTACCATTAACACTATTGCTTCACAGAAAAAAATATCAGAGTCCTATGTTCTGTGGTAGAACTGACTCCTTTGATACTGATTTGTCACTACCCATCCCCCGGGGCCCATATCGTGACTACCCCAAACCCGATATCCATAGGCCAGAGGCTGGTGACTAGCACCAAAGGCGTAAATCCCTAAACAGGGAAGGCATTTCCTTAATAACAGTATAACAAAAACAATAGATTACACAACTGGAAGTAAAACACTATGTAAAACTGTATACAAAATAGTGTGCTAAAAGTAAAGGGGTTGGAAATACAAGACCAACAATAAAGTACAATACAATATAAATGCTAGTACAACTGAAGAAAATAAGTAAAGCAGTTGCAGGGTCGTCCTTCGGAATTCCCACCTAAAGGGTGGGTACAGATGGTCTCCTCAGCACCCCAGGTCGATTCGTCAGCTCCGTGTACAACTCACTGTGTGGTCCACCTCTGGGTACCGTCTCGTTCTGCTACTCTCTACCCAGATCATCACTGTCCATCATCTGCAACCAAAACAACAAGGTGCGGGCATTGCCCGTGCAAGGGTGAGTATAACGATACACAATAGGGATCTTGAGACCTTAAAGGTCTCACAAAAATCCAACAAGGATAACCACAAAGTACAGAAACAACGGATAAATGTTACTTAGGTATATGACCATACATATACCTAATTTATTGAGTAACCCATCTCAATCATGAGGAAAAAACTAAAGTCTTCGACTCAGCTGAAACCAATATTTTTATTGTAGCTTAGAAGTATAGATGATTAGTCGCGAAGCTAGAACATCTTATTCTGAGAAGAGGAACTGCTTCTAACCATACAGAGTCTGACCCACGTAGGATCGATTGGTACTCACCCCCGCAATGACCCACACAGGATCTGACCCACACAGGATCGGTATGCGCTGACCCACACATGATCACTTAGCGCTGAACTCCGTACGATCTGTCTCCAACCTCCACCTCACTATCAGCCACTGGATTCTTTCCACCCAGTGCGCTCGAGTTCCATAGAATCTTCCCTCAAGATATTGGTCATACATCGACCGCCACTAAACACCACAAAGGAGAAACCCAAAGGACCACCATGTCGCAAGGGTTCCAACGCGACGGACGGTGCGTCAATTAGAAGCCTGGCCTGTGAGTTATTGGATTTTCCGTTATAGGGGCTCAATTGGTTGTTAGGTTCAAACTAACCTGACCATACTCCAAATGTGTCCAAACATCAAGTGGGATATTCCAAAAGAAACATCTCTCTCCAAGATTTCCATCGACGTAGGAGGTTCGTCGATCGGTCACCCATAGCCCAAGATATGGGCAAAAAGGTGTAATCTGACCATAGCGGGTCCGGGTCCGGTCCAACCAAGTTGGACTGACCAGGCACGATTTGGGTATGGACCAGGGTTCAAACTGGTCCGTGGGTCCGACCCGGTCTGAGGAAGTGGCACAGAATGAGGGGGCGACACGAACCAAAGGTGTGGCCCGACCCGACGGGCGGCCCGACCCGATTCAAGGGCGGCCGGGATGAGGGCAGCCCGAAGATCTTCCCTAACCATGCCCAGGGGAGTGGCGCACGCCCCCTGGCACCCGAACAACTTTTCCGTTTGGGTATAAGGCGAACCGGTGCCCGGTGGTGCTGGTCCAGAACACGCTGGACCCAATGGGGTCCCACTCTTCACGGCTGGCCCGAGTGGCCAGCCGCTCCCACTCCACGGCAGCCGGCCTGACCGACAGCCACTGCACCACCACTACAGCGTGATGGCGCCACGATCCTTCTGCTCTCAGTGCCACACTACAACACCACGCCTCTTCTGCCGCGGCCCAGCCTGGCTGTGGCCTGTCTCTCCTCCGCGTGGCGTGACGACGCCACCCTCATCGTCCATCCGTTGTGGCCCTCCTGGCCACGACTCTTCCTTCCGGTGTGGTGCGACAACACCACGCCACTCTGGCACCGCCACGGATCACCTGACCGTGGCTCAGTTCTCTACGCGGCACGGTAGTCCAGCGCCCTTGTGGCTACCCAGCAACTTAGTGCCGCTGGCTTCTTCGCGGTCTGCCTTCACCTTCATGAAAAGAACAACCAAAGGGGGAGGGTCAGGCCATGGTCGTGCGGTCCGAGCCCCTGTCGTCATGGAGATAACATTTGGAATACCAATCTAGAAGTTTTAATGATGCAGAACATAGGTTTATACTCATATATTAAATAACTCGAATCCCCCTACATTGTAGATCGATATTCATTGACGAATTCGCGGTAAGGTAGAAGTCATTCCGTTGACGTCAGAAGAAAACAAAGAAGTTGACGTCATTGGCATTATTCAAGGATGGCGTTGTTTCTACTTTTTACCGTAGTTGAAGAGGGAGAGATAGATTTCCGTTGTTCCTCATTGGATAGGGGCGTTCTTCGTTGGGAGAATAAAGTTTTCCAAGTTCTTCCAAGGCTCCTCTCTCAATGTTCCACCAAAATAATGTTGCCAACCCCAAAAATAATAGACTATCTATTATTTTAAATCGTTTGAAAGAATTCAAAGGATTCAAATTAATTAAGTTACTTCACTTAAATAAATGTGTGGAGTTGGCTCATTAAATTGGGGAAGGAAGGTGAAGAGGCTCCCCACTTAATTGGGGGTTTCAAGGGGGTTAAGGGAGTTTAAAGCCCATGTGGGCACCACCTTAATAAAATACTCCCAAGGGAGGTTGTTCTCGGGTGGGCCCCACCACTGTAACCTCCCATGGGTGGCTCGGGTGTGGTGGCCCCCACCTCCAACCTACACCTAGAGGTTTCAACCACCAAAATAAAAATAATGTTAACAATTTATTTTTTTAAAATTTAATTAAAAACCACCAAAATATAACATCCATTCTTGTTCGAACGCAACTACGGTTATAGTCTCACTAAGAAATCACTAACATTGTGAGTTAAATGGTGCCCCCAAATTTCAGTTATGAGCACCAGTTCAAAAGATATAAAATCCTACTAGTACGTTTACTGAACGTACTTGAAAAAAACTTAAGGAATTGATTCTGGGCACACTGGGCCTCATAATCATGCACCGTCAGAAACTGCGAACTTGTAAAATAACCATGTATATAAAAAAATCAACAGAAATTCCAAGTCTTTACAAGTGTCAAGTGTATAATAAAAAGTCCAAATAAGGACAGACTAAAAACTACCAAGAGGGTCCTGAAATCATGTCTAGTTCCCATATCCATGATCTATCCTAAATCTAAACTCATCCATATAAAGTAGTGAACTTTCCCTTATCCTATCCTACATACATGAAGTCTACTCAGGTCCTAATTAGGCCGCCTAAGTAGGGTGTGAGTAAAACTCATTATGCCACCAAAAATGATTTCTAATGAAATATCCAATCTTCAATAGTGCATAGAACAGAATAGAGAAATAATAAAGAGGTTAATAAAAGTAAAAAAGTTTCAAATTTATTATTATTTAATTAACCACATCGACCCTCGGGTTCAAGGTGAAACTCGAGCCAATCATACCTAATTCGGCCCATGAGGGATTCTGAATCATACATTAACTAGGATTTTAAATTTTACTCATTTCATGGGATTTTATTATTCAATTTAATTCCCATCTTTTTTGGTACCCTGGAGGATCATTACATGTACTATTATCAAGGATACTTAGAGAGTTTGTTTGGAATCAATTTATATTCAAACATTAGTCTCCTAGTGCATTAGTCTAGCACCCAAAATTTACTTAGAAAATCATTACATCACCAAAAAATCAATTTTCACATTCTCATATGCATTGGGGGTCCTATAACATTATTCTGTAACCCCATGGGTACTCATAGAATCAGTCCATTGCACACAACACATTCGCATTTTGATATAGATATATGTAAAGGTTCATCGTCATTGACCTTCTTATCAATCATTCATAACATGGCACACCATTTCATTTATCAAAAACAACCGTGGTTGTTCATAGTTATTATAATGAAAGACATGAGACATTCCCTAATTAACCCATTTATAATGAATTAGTACACAAATTTTTAACCCTTCAAGGTTAAGCCAATCAACCATTTAAATCCCAGTATGAAACCACCCAACAAGAATTTAGTTCAATTACATATACCCATTATTCAACTTTTTACATTTAAAGAATCATTATTTCAAGGATATTGGAATACTCCATGGGTTTCTATCAGGCTCGGTCTTACTATCTATGACAGGTACCACATGATCCGTGAATGGTCTCATAATTACACGAGAATCAAATCATTTATTTAATTCAAATAAATTTCACAATGTGGAAATGCAGGGGTATAACTACAAATATGAGATCACTGTAAAGACTATGAGAATTAGAAATTATATTACCCACCGAAGGATCTTTGTGGAATTCTTACACAAAATTACCCCTTAATTCAAGGTAGAATAGAAGGATTCACAATGATGAAAGAGATTTAGTATCAAAACCTAGGATGATGATCAAAAGAAACAAGATCCATTAAAACCACAATTTATTTAATCAATAATGGTAGGATTAATCCCTCTATAAAATGAGGTAATGATAGGATAGATAGGAACCTAAAAAAGGAAGAGATCATATACTTAAGAGGATTCAATTTCTTCCACTGGATCATAGATTCACAAAAGAAGGGGTTCAAGGAGACTAAGAATCATCTCAGAATCCTCTAAGATAAAAGTTAATAAGTTTAGATAAAGTAGTAGTGATTAGTGATATAAACCAAGGTTTTGAGATTTTTTGTGTTAATTTTTTTGTGGTTTAAATAACAAGGCACATGGTTTCTTAGACAGGCCGCACAATTAGAAAAACTGTGCACCCTCACTATACACCCCTACTGTTTAGGGTGAACGATGTCTCTTGGGATGGAACATAGTTTATTTAATCATGATACAACCATGAAATCCTCATCTATCCAAGGTTTATGGATGCACATGTTACACATGGTGGTCATATAATTTGAAAAACCAAGTTCTAGTAATGAAACCTCTTCTATCCAAGGGTTCTAGGGAATATATTTTTCTGGGGGTGGGTACATGGCTTGGAAAAATCGTATGCCCATTGTGCACTATCCAAACCCCCCCCCCCAAAAGCATGAAAAACTCACCTTAACATATCCAAGACAAGACTAAAACAAAATTAAATTAAAACAATGGTTAAGAGATACCCAGAATGAGTATGATACATATTTATAAATGTATGGATCTTAAAATATACAGACATAATAAAATATCTTCCTTGAGATGTACTCCCATGTATCCCTAAGATTCCAAGTTGAGAAAGTCTGACCATTAGTCCCACTATATACTTCCCCAATACAATGTTTTTACGTGAACATGGTTATGTTGTCACAACACATGGACCAGTGAAATATTCTTTCCCCATAAAAATTTATCATTGTGATCCACAACATGAATCAGATAATCCTCAAATAACGCATCAATGTCAAGATCAAAGTCACCAAAAAATATCACATGAGAAAGGATAGGTTGATATTTTCATAGCTAAAACACATGAAAAAAATCATTCTTAGCACTATACCTATATGGAATATCTAATTGATATTCCACCAGTATGATATCCTCCACAATCTCGAATGGACAGATAAACCTATGTGCCAAATTTCCCTGCTTCCAAATATGATGGTGACCCAAACTCGGTGACACCCAAATAAATACATGATCTCCAACTTTGAACTCAATATTTCAATCAAATCGATCAATATAACACTTATATATACTCTATTCTATATCGGCACATTTTGGAATCAATTGTATATACTCCGATGTTTTCTGTATGAGAGTCTATCCAAACAACTATGACTCATTCACCTCCATCCCACATAGAGGTAATCTACATGGACTACCATAAGGTTCCTCATATTGTTCGATCTCAATAGTTGACTAATAACTGTTGTTATAGGTGAATTAAACCGACACTATGTACTTCTCCCAAAACCATCTAAAATCAAGGATGTGTACCTCAACATTTCCTCTAGCACCTAGATAGTATGATATGATTTCTCATCTATCTATGGGTGAAAATATGTACTTAGAAACATATGATTACCAAGTGAATTATGAAATAATATATGTAAGAATGAAGCCAAATGTGGGTCATGATCTGAAACTATGATTTTCAACACCCTATTAATATTGAATATCTCTCGATCATATGTTTCATCAAACCGATAAACCGTGAAAGTCACCCTAATTGAAAGGAAAAGAGATAATCTCATCCACTAGTTCCCAATCACCCATAAATATTCATTCTTTTGAGGATAACATAAAGGATCTACCATAAAATCTATGGTAAGATAGTCCCATTTCCATTCCGGAATGGGAGATATATGTGAAAAACCACCAGGTCACTAATTGTCAACCCCTCTTAATGACAAGAGTATCATTGTCTCAAGAAACCTACAATCTCATTTTTCATTCATGATCAACAAAAGTATCTATGATGGTCTGGATATATCTTGGTAAAACTAGGGTGAACTACCCACTTTAATGCATGCAACTAATGCATTAACATCTATCACATATATATATATGAACATCAATATGGAACCAATCATAGATGATATCATCCTCATCTATAGTCCAATTTGAAGTTGACTTCCCACCTTCATGGATTTACCTCACAAAAAAAAACTCCAGATCCTCAAACCATATGTACTTGATCTATATTATAGTGTGTACTTAACTAATATTGATACAAGGGTTACTTGATCCTATCCTTCCTAGATCTAAATATGAATAATAGACATTAAGTTAATCATCTTCCACTTAGATCTGGACTCCTAGACTACTTGAGTCTAGTCTTCTGGATCAAATAATCCACAAGATGGTTCCCTTTCTAGGGGAAAATAGGTTAGTTCAAAGTCATATGAATTCATATTATCATACAACTTCCACTAATTAAGATTCAAAAATAATTGAGAAAAAATATAATTTAATTTTTTTAGGTTAGTATACTCAATAAACCTTTCACTCAAAAGGTAATTTCACCAAAACATCAAGGCATAAAACATTGTGGCTAGCTCGAGATCATGCATCAAGTAATTCTATTTGTGAGGCATCAACTATCATGATCCATACACCATGACTCGATCACTCTGCTTCAGGACTTCCCTAGTTCCAATTTTGAACACATAACAAAACAAGGTATACTCATCCCTTGGATCGAGTATTATCAAAATAAGTGAATTAGTTGGATGATACTCTAACTAATGGAAGGCATTATCACATGATCTAGACCATTCAAAATTGATACCGTTCATATTCAATCCTGCATGTGGTGATGCAAAGAGATAAAATTTATTGATGAATTCAGGATAATATCCATCTAAACCAAAAAAGATTCAGATATCAAAAGAATTCTTGTAATAATCATAAGAAAAAAATATTGAAATTTCTCTAGGTCCACTAACACACTGTCCTTCACGATGATGTGACCCATGAAATTTACCTTTTCGATCCAAAATTGAAACTTAAATAGAATTTCTTATATCTTATGTTGTCTGGTTATACTGATAATAATGTCAAGATGTTGGGAATGATCATCATGCATCTGGGATGACACCAAGATATCATGGAGAAAAACAACAACAAGATGGTTAAAAAATGGGTGCGATATCTGGTTCTTCAGTTCCTTAAACCTATTAGGATCAATTTTCAACCCAAACAACATCACAATGAACTCATACATTCCCTAACTTCTCCTGAATATAGTCCTTGGTATATTAGAATGTATCACTCTTAACTGATGATACCCTAAAATGAAATTGATCTTCTAAATCATTCAAGAACCCCTTAACTGGTCAAAGAGATCATCACATTTTGGAAGAGGATAATGATTCAAAACTATTATCTAGTTCAATTTTTGTGAATAAATACATAAATGAAACATATTATCAATATTATTATAAAACAAAACCAATGTACTCTATGGTGGTGTACTTAGATGGATAAATTCTTCAACCATAAATTATTACATCTGATTCTTAGCTCTTGAAGTTATGTTGGTACCATTTTTTAGGTGGAATCAAAACTGGTTTAGATCTATTAATTAGGTCACATTGTAAACTCATCATCTCTTTTAGGTGGAAACCCTAATAAGTCCTCAGTAAACATATCCGGAAATTGGTCCACTATGGGTAGAAAGAACCAATGTTTCACAAAACCATTATAAAACAAAATACTTTGAACCTAGGCTGTGAGATTCCCTAGTTACTGATAAATTGGCCCCACATGACATACTTGGATATCCCATTCTCCACATTGATCGTCACTATTACCCTATGAGGATTTAAATATTACTCTCCTATGGTAAAAATCTATGTGGCATCGGTATGATACCAACCAAAACATACCCAAAATAAATTCAAGACCTAGCATGCCAAGTACATAAAGATCCCAAAGGAAACAATACTCACCAAACATGGGGGAACATACCTTGAACAGAAAGATTTCTATTGACTATACACCCAATGCCATTTCTATCATTATAAACCTACTCAAAAACTCCACCATCATCCACAAACCATTCAAATGTTGAGAACATATAAAATAATGTGAGTATAATGTATCAACGACCCAACCTTTCTACCAACAAGTGTAAGATAAACTACATACAACTGACCTATACTTATGCCCTGTGGTCTATTCCGAGTTCCCTGAGTTATGCTACTCTGGTCATTTAGACACTCTTTCCCTAAAGTACCATTAATTCTTCCTCGACCATTAGGGCAGTATAACTCCAAATTCGAAACTAGTATGTGGTAGAAGACCCACTTATGGTACTATGGTTCATCCAAGATCCTCAATAACTACCCATAAATTAAGGGTTCCTATAGTACCTATGTAAGTGTCCCATAATACCACAATATAGACACTCTATTGGTGTTTAGGGTGGGTACAAATGTTACCCAACCTACTATACTGATAAATTAATTCTTGATTACCACCTTGTGTAACTAATACGTCTCCCTAGCTATTCTATTTTATACTACCTAGGTTGATTTCCTCATAGTGATGCTCTCAACCCTTAGAAGTTATACCTCTGAGTCATCTAGAAAAAACACATACCCTATAATAGAATCCTCATTTAGGACCACTTAGAAATGAGATCCCTATTCCCCACCTATGTAAACCACTTTAATTGGATGTTTTTAACCTGGGATGTAATTTCATATTTAAGTATTTCTTAAAGAAATATCAATTTAGTTTCCTCAACTCTTACCAAAGTTGGGACAAATTTCTGCAAGTTAGTGAAGAGGCCAGCATATTCCATCACTAATGTACTTCCCTGGGAGAAATGTATAAACTATGTATCCCACTCCTATATAAACATTTATTGGTAAAAGTGCTCCAAGAACATCTCTTAGAAATCCTTACATATGATTCCCTCAAACTGATCATCTCGGGCCTAAACACCCCACTAATTATTCACTTGATCTTGTAATATACAAGCAACCAACTTGACCACATTCTCAAAAGAAGTATCTAAATGGTCTAGAATAATCTGTATAGACTCAATACAGAACTCAAATGCCTCAGTTCCACCCTTTATGGTGATGGTTTGAGGGTGATACAACTGGAAACCCCATGTTAGATCAGAGATATTCTACACAACCCAACCTGTATCTCTCTCAGTGACATACATAAAATGATCAATGTTATCAAAGAGTTGATCTTACACTCCTTCACCTAAAACAATCAGGGCCTCTTTTTCCACTTCCTGAGACACATTTACAATAATGTAATCTTTTCATCTTACCAAAAAACATCATCTTGGAGGCATGTATCTAAAATTCTAAACACATGCCTTAAGAAATGTAACACAACATTTACTAATTTACATACGATATTTTACCATAAGCTCATAACAATTCCTCCTGTATACACTACCCAGTGGTCAAAACCATAGTAATATCCTTACCCTCAATGATCCCTAACCTTGTCCATGGCTAACAAAGGGTAATTGTTTTTCTTCATACTTACAGTTTTCCCATTCTTCACCCATTTTATCCATTTAAAATTACCACATTTAACAAATATTGACCTTTTTAATTTCATTAATATCTACAATTTATTTTGAATTACTAAGATAAATATAATAATTTTCAATTCCCAAAACCCACTAATTACTTTATCTTACATGCATGTCTAATATGATGCATGTCACATAAATTCCTCAGTTCCAAGAATGATACATGAATACTCAACTCTCCTTACATATCAGGTCATGAATAAAATATCAGAAAATCATAACATCACATAACAAGTGCATCCCCCAAGGTGAAAAAACATAAAACTTTAATAGAAAACATCAATAACAAGAATCCCACCCTCAATACTTGAGTTTTATTCCACACACGGGTAAACTAATCTGACGAACGAGATCATGAACAAGGCCCGACTCATCACGATCTAATGTATACCTTTAATAAATAATAATATAACTAAAAAAATAAAACTCCTATAATTCCACTTTGTATCATCCCAACCTGAGTGCCACATTCCAGTTCCCCAAGCCAGTTTTCTCCATGATTGTAGGTACACCTGACCATAGTTCAGAGGCTACTAACTAGTATTTATGCTCTTATATGGAATATGGCAGGACTATACCCACTTTATCAATGAATGGAATCATAATAAATTAATAAACAATTTCCAAAATAATAATGATAATCAATAATATACAACATAGACCAACAACACATGATAATACCAAAAAATGGGTGAAATGATCTTCAACCAAAGAAGTAAATGTTTCATTCTATAAAAGTGTCAAGTGTCGAATAAAAACCAAAAATAAATACAAAATGATAACTCTCATGTGGGTACTGAAATCATGTTTGTTTCCCTTATCAATGATCCATCATGAATCCCCACTCGTGTATCTAACATAGGGATCTTTCCCTTATCCTGTCATGAAAACATGAATTCTCTGTGGGTACCATTCAAGCAGCCCAAGTAGGGTGTGACTACAACTCTCTAGGCCACAACCAATAGTTTTTATGAAAATATCTGCTCTATAATAGTGTGTACAGTTGTATAAATAAATAATAAATAGGCCAATAAAATTAAATAGATTTCACATTTATTATTATTTTATTAACCACATTGGTCCATGAGTTCATGGTGACACTTAATCCAATCATATAATTTCATCCAGTTCCATATTATGAACCATACACCAAAAGTATTTTACATTTTACTCTTTTAATGGGATTTCATTATTCAATTTATTTTAAATTTCATTAACTACCATGGAGCTTCATCCCAGGTACTATTATCATAGATACATGAACCATCAATCCAACATCAATTTAAATTCATGCATTAGGGACCTAGAGAAGATGTTTGGAACCTAATGGGCACTCAAAGCATTAGTCCATACCCCATAACACAAGTTTTACATTCTCAAATGAATCAATGGTATAATGCATCGGTATGGAACCCCATGGTTAGTTGGAGCATCTGTCTGTCAACCACAACCCATTTTTTTCATTTTCATATAAATATATATCAAGTTTTATCATCTGTGACCTTCTTTCCAATAATTCACAATATGATGAACCATTTCATTTATCAAACAAAACCGTGTTTCGTTAATTTTAACATAAGGAATAACATGATTAATTCTACCATTAACCCATTTATCATCAATTATTAGACAACTAATTAACCCTTCAAGGATAAGCAAATCAACCCTTTAAATACCATTATCAAACCATGACACATGGATATTGTTCAATTCCATATTCCAATTATTCTTCTTTTTACATGACAAGAATAATAATTTCAAGGATATTGGCCTACCCCATTGGTTTCAATCATGCCTTGTCTCATATTCTCTAATTGGTCCAACAAGATTCATGAATGGTCCCGAAATTACCTAGTAACCAAATAATTTTTATAATTTTAAATCAATTACACAACATGGAAACAAAATGGTACAACTAAAAAAATTAGATCATGATAATGTCTATGGTAATTAGAAATTATACCACCTAACTTAATATCATTAACGAATGCTCTCCCAACCATTTCCTTTAATAAAAGGTAGAATGGAAATATTCACAATGAAAAATGAGATCTAGGATCAAAACCTAGGATCAAAATCCATCAAAATAAGATCCATTAAAACCTAAATTTTTTCTATCAATATTCAGAAGATTAATTCCTTTCCAAGGGGAGGTAAATATGGGAGAGAGAGAGAAACCTAAACAAAGAAGAGATCACATACTGAATATGAATTGATTTCCTCCACTGAAAATTAAATTCTCAATGGAAGGGGTTTTAGGAGGATAGGACACCTCTCAGGAGAGTCCAAGAGAAATGTAAATATTGTTAAGTTGAGTGGGGGTGATTATGGATATAAACCATGGGTATGATAATTTTTAATTAAATTTTATGGGGTTTAAATAACCACGGGAACAATTTCCTGGATGGACCACATGGTTAGAAAAATAGTGCACCCTATCCATGAACCCCTACTATTGAGTGTTCATGGTTTATCCTAGGTTGTCCCACAATTTGTTTAACCTTGAATTGATATTACAACCCCCTCTCTGTCCAAGGGTTTCAGGGAATACATTTTTCCCTACTTTGGGAACCGAGTTCGAAAAACTGTTTTCCAATTGTGGGAGCCCCCTTGGTCCAAGGGTGATGTGGGACACAGTTTGTTGGGGGTGGTTGCATGGTTTGTGAAAATCATGTTCCAACCATTCAGAACCTAAAAACCCTCTACAAGATTTCAAATATCACCCTAATGTACCCAATACTATCCTTAATTAAAAGTAGAATAATAAAGGGTAATGATATACCTAGAACGAGTATGAGACATCTCTAGAAAAGTCATAGTATTACAATCCATTGGGGGTTTCTTCAAAGGTTGGGTGCCTCTATGTTGCCTTCTATTGTCCTATTTTGGACATTTTATTTTGATGATTCTTATCTAGGATACTATTATAATGAATACTAGAGTAATGATTTTGAGTTCATCCATACGATGGATTTGGATAACAAGTTATCTACTCAACTATCCCAGAATAACAATTATTGTGATTGGGAGGATGCCATAACTAAATAATTGTGTTTTGAGAGGAACTCCATATTGCACTTGGTTTAGTGAAATATGGATCCTGGATTACTAAATGGATATAATTTTTGGGTTCATCAATTTTAGTGATATCACTAACCTTAAAAGTCCTAAATAAAGATTTATAAGATAAAATATTCATCTGATAAAGAAATCTATTATAGATTATATCATCATCATAAGAAAACATTTATAATCCATCCTTGAATAGTGATAATAAATGTAAGATACTCCTAATACATGTTATATAAGATAAGTTTTTAAGAATTGATAATTCGATGTGTTAAGGAAACACCTTACCAAGTAACCAATTGTAAATGTATATCAATAGGTTTATCAAGATTATTATAAAGAATATAGTAATTAACATTATATTTTTATGAAACTAGATTCTAAATTGACAAATTAATCCTAATATCCACTCATATAATCAATATTATTGAGTATATTAATTCATTAATATTGGATATTCTAATCAATTAGTGATACTTGACGATTCGTTAAGGATTATTATGATTAAGGAACTCATTTAGATTTTCATATATGGAAATGTTATGACAAGATAAATGAGTGAAAGAAATATTTACCTGATATTCTCAATTATTGAGAATAGATAAATTATCTATATGATGTATGATTGCAAGTAATATGTATAATGTACACGTGGGTAAATGCTAAAACTAAAAGAAGAACATTTAGTTAGAAGGAATAATAAAATTTCATCTAGTATCCAATATAGATAATTGAAACCTAAAGGTAAAATTTGGAACGAGGAGTAATAATTTCATAAGATCAAAATATTTAGGATATCTAATTGAGTTTTTGAAATTCAACAGAATGTCCATGTCTGGTATCAATTTTATATAAACAATTTTTTTGAAGGGTATATTATACAAAATGTATATTTATAATAATTTTAAATATATAAGAGTAAAAAATCATGGTAAGAATTGATAGATATTGTAATTTGCATTCAATTAACGAAGAAAAAAATTATTACATTATATATTTGAATGCATGAAAATCTAAAATGAATTTATGTAAAGGATTTAAATATTTATCTTATCAGTATTATGCGTTAAATGATATTGTACATCAACAAATCTTTTATAAACAACATGTCTGATTAATTGAATACACATGGTATATGATTCACTGTATTCAATTTAATGTTTGAAAATGGTGGAATGTTTACAAGTGTTTATCTAGTTATTTGTAAATATAAAATAAATGTTGTTCCTATCACCGGTTAGTGACATATTTTAAATAAAAATATTTTTTAAATTAAATTATTTAATAATACAGAACACCATATGATATATGTGCAAAATAAATGCTTTGTTAAATATTCCCACTAAACAGAAATATTTTTTTCCATAACATAATTATGGTTTTTTAATTCATAGAAAAATATTCTAATAATGAATTTAATTTATAAGAGACTAGTGGGAGTATATTTAAAGCCTAAAAATTTCATAAGATAAAAACATAAATATTATTCTAGTATAGTATTACACAATTTTTTATTTAATATCCTAAAGTGCTATTATATGTAAAAATTAAGAAAAATATAAAAGGTAACATTTATATTCTGTGATAAAGTGAATCTCATCATTATGATAACATATTTACAGAGTAGATTTTGATTGATATCAAAAAGTATTTTAGATTATAATGATAATGAGAAGTAACTGTTTACACATGTTTACCATAATGACGTGAATGTCACTTTATCCAATGACTGTGTTGGATATATTGGATATTATACTGTAAATATCTACTCTCATTATTGATGGATTTAAAGAAACATTTTTAGATTTAAATGGTTCCAATTATAATCATAATATACATAGAAAACAACATAAGATAACATTAAAACATAAACATGTTATGGAGTTTAGAATTTTGAAAATATATATATGTGTTCAAAGGGTTGAATATTAGCAATATGGTTTCTAACAGTAAAAATTATTCAAACTATCTTACTCTATTGACTTTACTCATCAAAAGTGTTTAGTTGGAGTATTTATCAGATGATCACATATAGATGTGACATGAAATAGATATAGATGCAATGAATATTAAAAGCCATTATCACAGAAGAAGCATGAAAGTCATATAGATTCTCTCAGTATAAGGTACTTATGATATGTTTGTAACAGTTTTATATTAAATTTAGTCTCAATTTTTCATTCATTCATGTGTGCTGCTATTTTATTTACATGGACAATCAAATGATAATATCCTCTCAAATTAATAAACTTTGAGTTGTCCCTAATCCATGATAATCAATGAGTATTATGAGTTGTGATAAAATATTGAGGTTAAGTTCAATATATTCTTATACTAATTACATAGGGATATATATGAGATACGAGGAATATATTCCTAAGCTAATAAGTAGAGACGTATTACTACGATTGACTCAATAAATTATATCTCATGGAATGTACAATAATCATTGATATTCTTAGGGGTGTATTCTTATTATCAATCATTCTTACTTGAGGTTACTAAGGTACATAGATTGATAACCTTCATACTTTTACACCTTAATTACATATATCAGAATATGATCTTAGCTAATGAAGGGGTGTTTGGGTATGTTGTTGATCCTGTCATCAATTAGAGTGAAACCAAGAGGGATTTTTTCTAATTATATGAAAATAAAATAAATCTAGACCTTGATTAAATTAGACTAGTGAAATACATATCCGTACTTAGTTAGAACAATTTTGATGTGTTGATCTATTTGAATATGGGACATGTTATGGGATTATCTGTATAATGTTTATCATACATCTAGTGGGGGATATATTTTTATAGAGATATTAGTATTTTTTATGAAGATCACAATAGAACACTTATTTTTTGGAGTATCACTGATACTTTGTTAAATTCATCTCTTTTCTTACATCTGTATTATATAGATTTTACTTTTTTTCTTCAATTTCTCTAAGTGACATAGGATCTCCCAATTTGGAATCTGTATAAGGATTATGTTTTAGACAAATGTTTTGTTCCAAAATGAAGCGATTATGATAAATTAGTATAATAAATGAGTTTAGAATGGATTAAAAAATAGTTGTAATGTATTTTATGAATTCCTTAAGGGATTTTTGTGAAAGTGGGATATTGTTAGAGGTGCATTAAATTATTCAGGTCAATAAATTTAATTATTGTGCATGTATATTTACACATAGATTTATCATTTATAATCCATTATGAATGGATTAAATGGAATCCATTATGAATTCAACAATTTGAGGGCGTTCATTGATGTTATTTAAAGAATTACTACAATGGGAATAAACATATGTTGATATGTTGAATTGTGAGAACACCTTACATTAAATGAAATTAATAAAATATGGATATATAAGGGGGTGAGCTCCATCCAATTATCAAAGACCAATTTCAAGAAACATCCATATTCTTTATATTCCGCATTACATTATTTTTCATGATAGTGAAGGCCCTAGAACACCTATAGTGTATTAGGGTCTTCTCATTAAGAATGAGGATTCACAAGGTTGTGTTCCACCATTAGAGATATAATATATTTTTCATATACTATAGTGATATTTATCAACCATATCATTTGAGGACCAAGATGTAACAGAGGCATATTTGATGTGAGGTACATTTGTTTTAGCATAATTCTTAATTTCAATTTTCTCAGTTTCACTTATTCTTTAAGGGATATATTGAGTTTTTGGTTTCTAAATAAGTTTTATATTATGGGTAAATGTAAATTGTTCACTTATAAACCCTACACTTTGATCAAGATATCTAATCAAGTATTAAAGTTCCACAACCACCCAATAAAAGTAGAAAACAAGAGATATTTTAATATTAGGACTCATTCTATGTCTCCCTTAGTATATATCTCAACCCATATCCTAGTGGAAAATTTCCCATCATACATCATCCAACCTTGAAGGACATATCTTTCTCATAACAAATAATAAGAGTCTATTACACCATCAATAGGTTGTTACCCATGATATGTATGATGAATAATAATCTCACCCATTATCACTGGGCCTAAGCCCCTCATGTAATGAACTAACCTGGGTCGCCCTCAAACCCAAAACTGACCCGATCTGTCACATACGAGATGGGCGTTTCTGATCCCCATGGGCTGGTGGCAAGCACTTAGACTTTAAAAAATGAAACTAAGGAAATGATATCGGCCAACCTGAAAAACCACATGTCATACATATAAAAATATAGAAAGAAATAACAAAAGGATAACAAATATATATACCATAATGGTAAGAAAACAATGAAAATAGAATAACTACAATAGTAGCTAAAACACCAAAATATGAGTCAAAATGAAATAAACTATAACCAATTACTACTCCAAGAAATGGAATAGACAAACTCTGACCATATCACCACCAGATACCCATACCTGATGACACAAACCTCACAACCTCCGAACAACGACTTTC
Source organism: Viscum album (assembly GCA_963277665.1). Taxonomy (NCBI): domain Eukaryota; kingdom Viridiplantae; phylum Streptophyta; class Magnoliopsida; order Santalales; family Viscaceae; genus Viscum; species Viscum album. The sequence goes on along the minus strand of OY728139.1, from coordinate 836,266,330 downwards.
CCTTCATTTAACTAGAAGGAAAACAAATGTCTACGCACCATTGAAGAGGTGTGTAGGGTGTGAGCTAATAGGCTTCGTATGATCCCACCCAGGTGTTCCATAATGTGTATCTGATTAAAAATAAATACTATATGCTCATTTTAACTAAAATCATGGAATGATAAGTAGTAAATAAATTTAATAGAAAGTATTGTAAACATTCATCTTTTTCACAGTACTAAAAAAAATTAGGCATGTCAATTTCAAAACACATTTTCAATATTTTTTTCTCAAGAAAAAACATGGATAACATGGATAACATAGAAATCCAAAAAACTAAAAATAGAAGAAAAGGTATCACAACACCAAGTAATATTACAGGTCTATATCACATATTACTCTTACCACAATAATCAAGTGAATAAAACTCATCCTAGAACCCCAGCCTAGGAAGTAGAGGGATACCCCATGAGTAAACCCTCTATAATTTCAATATAGATCCCCTAGGACAAGGGACCTAGGAAATAGATTAAATCCCCAAGACAAACCCCTTGATAATCACAAACATTGGAAAATGAACTCAAGTTGAACCTTCCACCTAAGAGCCCAAGGTTACCCATGTGCTCAATTTCACAAACCAATTTCAATGCTTTGATAATCATTTCAAACCCGTTTAACAATCCATTCTAGTGCCTTAAAAATACCACTTTTCGTTCCATTTATCAAAAACCATGGAAAAACTATTTTTCATTGAAATTTTTTTTAAAAACACAAAAAATTATCACAACAATTTTTTTATGATTCAATTCTTAAATCAAAACAACAATATTCATTATCAAAGGATAGAGACGGAACCACCTTCCTCAAAGCTCTGTTCAAACATTACCACAATGAGATCCACGATTTACTATTCCCAACAACATTGAAAAAGTCTATAGAATCAAGTCCTCACATCTAAGGATTTATCCAAATCTAAACACAAGAGGTTGGGGGAAGAGAGGAAATACACATACAATGAGGATGAACAACTGCCGCACCACGAACAATGAAAGAAAATGCCTCTAGAATATGAACCCACAATAGATCTAGAAGAAACTAAGAAAAAACATCTGACTTTGATCAATAGATCTTCTATAACAAAGCTAGGGAGCTACCATCCGAAATGGAGAACTGAAATGAAAACTTACCTAGAGAGACACAATATGAACACAGCACAGATCCAAAGATGATCAGATGAATCTATAATGAGAGGCACCTATTAAAATTGACTTAGAAGAGTTATGGTTCAAGATAAAATAGGTATATGAAGAAAATATTGAGAAAAACTTCCAAATAATTGACTGAAACATAAGATCAGGCCGAGTCACAATGTGGAACCCCTCATCACGTAGTGAAGTCCACGCTGGATAAGTACGCCGAAAAACCCGTCACCTCGAGTTAAAAACGGACATTTGTTTTCAAGTCACATCATATAATCCCATGTCACAATGTGTACCTTTTCACAGTGTGATCCCCCATTAACAAGTTTCATCTAGAAACTAGTACATGGAGTGTACCATCATTACATGGAATGTACCTGCTCTGTAGCCTGCTAAAAATCCAAAAAACGACTTCTATGGTCTTGAACCAAAATGGAACTCAGAGAGAGAAAAAACATACCCGATCAAGGTAATGGTATGTTAAAAAATCCCAACAATAAAAACTTTTCATCATCAGGATGTCATGTAGAAATTGTAATTTGGGGAAAACGATGAGTCCACTGCCCCCTCATCAACAACTCGTGTTCCCAAGTCTCATGATAATCCGATCCTTATAGCCATAGAACTCTGACCAATGGAATAGAATTCCCATACAAGACTTTCTTTTTAGAGTAAACAATCTCAACTAGTTTTTAAAAAATTGAAGCATCAGGTTCTAGCTCAATTTATTCCCAACATAGAATGTGAGGGGGATTGGGGTAATACAACCTGAGTTGAGATATATAGAAAACATCCTGAATTCCCATCAACCGAGATGACAGTGCAAATCGATAAGCAACCTTTCCGAGCCATTCAATGATCTAAAATGGTCTAACATATCTCAGAGCCAACGTTTCCTATTTTCCAATACGATTGTGATCCAAATGAGGAGAAACTTTCACGAAAACCTAATCACCAATGGAAAACTCCAAAGTAAAACACCACTGATCTTCATACAATTTTTGTTGACTCTGGCCTGTAACCAGATGTCGTCGCACATCCAAAATTTTTAATGAAGTCTCCTGAACTAGACTTGGTCCTACAAAGGATACCTCACCCTCCTCTTCCAAACAAAGTAATGATTTGCATGGGCGGCCATTAAAAACTTCAATGCAGTTTATTATGATAAACTACAGATACCTATTGCTGTAAAAAAACTAAAAAAATCATAGATGGCTATCCCAAGATCCGCAAAAATCCAAGTTATGTGAATGAAACATATTTTCTAGGATCTAAGTTACATGCTCCGTCTGACCATCTGTCTTTGGATGGTATGTTGTGATCAACTTTACGTGAGTTCCCAGTACCTATTGAAGACTCATGCAGAACCTCGAGGTATGCCTATAATCCCTATCTAAAACAATGGTATATGAAATCCAATGTAACCTCGCAATCTCCTACACATATAGCTTACCCAGTGGTGTCTTTGATTGGAATGAAATGAATAGACTTTTTCAACCGATCAATAACCACCCAGATAATATTTTTTCCTTGGGGAATCCATGGATACCCAACATTAAAATAAATGTATACCTCATTCAATTTCTAGACCATATCTATGATAGGTTGATAAAAACAAGAGTTTTTAAGTTCTATTACATTATCCATTGCCAGGTGTGAAAGTGGGACACACAATCTTCAATGTCACGCTTCATAATCGGACACTAGAATTGCATTCTCATGTCATAATACATCTTTGTAGTGTCTGGGTGATTGGACCATAGAGAGATATGACAATCAAATAAGACTAAACTTCTCATAGGTGCTGGGACAAAAATTCACTCTCCAAATTTAAGTATTCCATCATAAGAAAGAGACCGACCAGAAATGATGACCCCACTATAAAGCCTTTCTCCAAATTTAATGAAACTCATCTTGTTACTATTGAATCCAAAAAAAGACTCTAAGAGAGATAATTATAACTGAGCACTAGTTAGAACCATAACCTAAATATATTTCTAATAATCTAAGTGAAACTAAGTGAAAAGCCCCATAAGATTCCACTCCTCTAGTTCTAGAATAGCCCGTGACAACAATTTCCAGCTTAGAGCATTTGCAACAACATTCCATTTCACTAGGGTGTAGGTGATATCAAAGTCAAACAGCTTAAGGTATTGTACCCATCACCTCTTCCTGAGATTCATGTATATATAAGAAAATATATATCTTAGATGATTATGATCATAAAATACCATGATGATCTCCCAAAAGAGATAGGGATATGAATAATTAAGTACCTGCATCACCGAAACAAGATCTAATTCATTATTGGGGTAATTATTTTCATGCAGTCAAAGATGATAAGAACCATAAGATACCACATGGTCATCCAGAATATTCACACATCCCAAACCAGTACCAGGTGCATAAAAAACACCACATACCCTTTACCAAGATCATGTAAGATTAATATAGATGCAAGTGTTAAACGTTATTTATTTTCATCAAATAAAGACTGACATATTTCATTCCATATTAATTTCAATGATTTCATTATAAGAGAGTTAAAGGGGAAGTAATATTTGATAAATCATTGACGAAATATCTGTATTATCTAGCAAGACCAAGGAATATCTGTATCTCAAAGAAATTCCATGGTTCCTTCTATGACAAAACATCCTTAGTTTTCTCTAGATCAACTGATAAGCCATGCTTATGAATTTTTTCTCCAAATAAATTCACTTCTTGAATATAGAAACTACATATTGAAAGCTTTCCATATAAATGTTGTCTTCTCAGAATTTTTTGAACCAAACTTAGGTTGCGCTCATTCTCATGGTTGGATTTCAAATAAACAAGAATATCCACCATGAACAATACCACAAAAGTTTCAAGATATTAATGGAATATATGATTCATCAAAACAATGAAAACTTTAGTAGAATTAGTTAGACCAAATGGTATCACATGATATTCATAATGGATATAATTTCCATTGAAATCTATCTATGTTAATTAGACTCTCCAACCCTTAGTTGATGATAACCCGACATAAGATCAATCTTTGAGAACCACTTTTCCCCCTCAACTATTCAAACAAATCATCCACACGTGGTAATTGATATTTTTTCTTAAATGTTACTAGGTTCAAATTTTTGATTGTCCACAAAAAATCAATGTGAACTATGTGATTTCATAGAAAAGAGAATAGTGGATTACCACCGAGAAATAGTAGTGTGAATGAAACCCTTTTTCAACAGGTCATCCAACTGAATCTTGAGTTCTTTGAACTCCACTGGTTCTATGTAATATGAATGAATCAGTATCATTTGCATACTTGGAACCAGGTAAATCATAAAAATTTACCACTATATCAGGAGGAAGACTGGAGAAGTCATCTGGGAAAACATCAGGAAATGCTCGTACGATGATAGGAATATCACCAATAGAAGAAACATCATCAGTGTCAAACATAACGGTATCCATAAATTTTCTGATCTCTAGATTGGAAATCCATAAAGGACCTGATCTTGATTCCAACTCCACCCTAAAACAAAATAGATCTCACATCGGTAGCATGAGAAGAAAGATGACGGTGGTTATAATCAACCTCATCTAGATGACTGAAAAGGAAAACCATACTGATGATGATGTCAAATAGATCCAGATCATGAATGAGGAAATCCCAGTCCAAATCCGTATCAGGTGTCATTAATGAACACAAAAGACACTAAAACCCCTACACTTTTATCTTTCAAGAGGTGTCTCTAACTCTATTTAAAAGGTAATAAGTTCCATAGGAAGTTTAAAAATATCAAGAAAACAATAAGATATAAACGAGTGGGAGGCACGAATGTCAAAAAATTCAATTTCTACTAAAGAAGAAATAAGAAGAATACCTATCACTATTTTTGAACCTACATCAACTTCCATATGAAACTCATCTACTTCATGCAAATACTTTACTCTTGAGGCATGTGGATGGATACCTATAGTCTTTTAAGCCTTTGAATGCACCAAAGTAGCCTTTGGAGTTGACGAACCCTGACCATAATGGGGAATATTCACAGCTTGACAGAAATGCTATAAGTCACAAACACTCCCACATATATTTCACGCCATTGAAAAAATATGACAAGAACGCCTAGTGTAACCTTATTTTCCAAACTTATAGAAAGTAAGTGGCACTCTTCCACCCAAAATAGATGGTGTAATGAAGGATCGCTGCTGAGACCCACCTCCACCACTTCTTTAATGGTCGTTATACTTCCTATTCTTCTTGTGCATGACATTAAAGTTTTCACTAGTAGGAATAAAAGAGGTCGAAACACCGACCATGAATTTCATGTTCATATATTCCATAATAACTCTACCAACCATCTTTTCATAGGTGGAAATATCAACATGAAGACTTGTGATATAATGTCTTGTCGCAAACTCTACAGGTACTAATGCGTTTTAATCTAGTCATTATTTGCCACATTTGGAGAAAAATGGACAAGCTCAGCAAAATGGTTAGTGTATTTTGACACCAAACAATCTCACAATTGAAAGAATAGAAAATATGGAGACTTTTATAGATATAGACACTTTGAAATAAACTTCTGAAAGAAAAGGGTTTTGAAACCCTTCCAATCCAACCCCACATGCTTGTCTTCTTAGACCATAAAATCCCATCAACACCTGCCGAAACCCTGAAGCTGGAACACTATACAATTTACCTTGATATTCTCAGGTTTCATTAGGAAATTAATAATTTGATCAATCATATCTAACCAGTCATCCTTCTCATGAGTTTTAGTCGTACCTTTAAAGGATGGTTGCTTCTCACACAAGAATTCCTATGGTCGATTTATTTCTCCTCCAACTCCATCTTGCACTTTAACAATAGTGTTCTGAACCTCTGGCACATCCTGATCAATAGTAATAATTGAACATACAATACTCTCAATAAGACTATGATCCATAGTTGGATTCCCTTGAGGAGCATCAGCTCCACCCTCTTGAGGAACTTGCTGAAGACATCTTAGAGGAATTCTGATGCACACCAATACATATGAACAATCAGACCACAGAAAAATCTCAGTTCCAACGAGAAAACCCATTAGTATAAACAGAGATTTAATAAAAAAACCAAACACTAGAGAAACATATCCCAACATCCAATGGAATCATGATTCTTGTTATGAAAAGAGATTGCCATGAACATATCGAAACATGCCTTTCAGGCCCCAAAAATCCTATCTCCCATCTAAAAGACATCCCAATATAAGTATTCTTTAGGTAATATCCCCATTGATACAAAACTGTAATAAACCGGCCCATGTTCCCCTCAATCTCAACACCAGACCCAATCCTTCACATACGTAAAGGGTGTTCCTGATCCCCACGAGCTGGTCACAAGCACCCATGCATAAAATGAGAAAACTAAGGGAACATTTTCTACCAACCTGAAGAACCACATGGAATACATATACAAAGAAAGAAGGTAAAAAATGGAAGGATACGAAATAAATATGCCATAACTATAGGAAACAAGTATAAATAGAACATATGCAACATTAGCAAAAAATCTAAAAGGAAAGTCCAGCTACAAATGCCTAAAACCATAAAATACTCCATGCTATGACATGGACATACTCCTACCATATCATCACCATCTCTCCATCCCAGTTGATATGAAACTCGCCACCTCACTACAGAACCTTTCCCTTCCCAAAACTGGAAGGTTAACAAAGACTTACAGACCATGTAATAAGTGTGCATGGTGAGATCTAACATGCCCAATAGGATCCCACCGAGGTGTTCCATTAAAGGTCTCTCAATAAAGAAATAATATATTGTAATTTTAAGTAAAAAATGGCATGATAAGCAGTAAATAAGTTTTATAGAAAACATCATAACCATTACAATTTTTTATAGGTCAAAACAAAAGAAATTATATCAATTTCAATTCACATTTTCCATATCATTTTTCAAAAGAATAATCATGCATAGTAAGACTAACTTAGAAATCCATACAATGAAAAATAGAAGTAGATATATCAAAACACCAATGAATACTACATGTCTAGGATACAGACTAATTGTACCATAATAATCAAGGGAAATAAACTAATCCTAGAATATTGTTGAATGAATTAGTGTAATAACCCATGAATAAACCCCCCAAAATATCAATATTGATCCCCTAGAACAACATGCCTAGGAAATAGAGGAAATCCACAAGAAAACCCCCCTTGATAATCACTAACAATGGATGATGTCCTAAAGATAAAACTTATACCAAATTACCCAATGTAACCCATATTATCAATATCAAAAAACAATTTTAATGTTTTGATAAAAAATTTAAAACCATTTCAAAATCCATTTTAGTGCCTTATAAATACCACTTACAATTCCATTTATTGAAAACCAGAGAGAAAACATTTTTCATTGAATAATATTTTAAAAAAACATAAAAAAAATCTTTCCAATTTCCATTATTAATAAAATTATAAATTAAAAAAAATAAGATTCATTATCATAATCTAGAGAAGGAACCACCTATCTCAAAGTTTGGGTAACCCACACACGTAATGAGATCCATGATCTATGAAACCCCAAACTGAGGATGAAGTCCCCGGAATAATGTCACCACATCTTAGGATTGATCCAAATATAAACAAAAGAGGTCCGGAGATGAGATAAAACCCACATACCTTGATAATGAATGCTCACGACACCATGATCAATGAAAGAAAAGGCCTCTAGGATGAGATCCCACAAAAAATCTTGATGAAACCAAGAAGAAACATTCGACTTAGATCAATGGATCTGGGAATGAAAATATAGGGTCGTACTATTATCAACTAAAATGAAGATCCAGAAAGAACAACTACCAGAGAGACACACCACCGATGCAACAAAAATCCAAATTCGATTGGATTGATCCAGAAGGAGAGGCACCTATGAAAATCTCATAGGAAGAGTTCAGTTTTGAGATCCAAGAGGAATTTGCAGAATGGACTAAGAAAAACTTCCAAACTCATCAAATAAACCTCGGAGTGGGTTAAGACATGATATGTAACCCCTAGTAACGTTGTTTTGTCCACGTTGGTTAAGTAAGATGAAAAACCAATCACCTTAGGTTCAAAAAGGGCATTTTTCAGGTCATCTCATGTAAGCCCCAGTCACGATGTGTACCCTTTCATTGTTTGATCCCCCATTCATAACTTGTATATAGAAAGTAGTACATAGTGTGTACCATCTTACACATTGTTTACCTCCTCTGAAACCTACAAAATATCCATAAAATGACTTCTAAGGACATGAAACAAAATGGAACTTAAATAGAGGAAAAAAATTACCTGATCAATGAAAAGGGATGTTACATATCATATAATCATGAATATCCTTAGAAAACTAACTGAAGATACTTGTGTATCATATCAATTCCCAAGGACCTATATTGGTCCTCTTTTAAATCCAACCAATACCTTCTTTTTCTTTGTAAAATATTCACCCGGGGACCCTCTTTTCCAAAAACCATTCATTGTTGAACCTACACTAGACCTAGGTGGCTAAGATCCACCATATTTCTTACTCCATCACATCATTACTTTGGATAGTGGTGGATGAGTAGGATTTATTCATGGGGATACACCCCTATAGGGCCTACATATCGCATAGTACATACTTATAGTAAATCCCTAATCCATTGGGAATTGATGAAACATACTAGTGTTAAGGGTAAGTAGTGGACCATGAGACTTGAATTTTACTTTAGGGAGTTCATTTGAAATAATTAATTTTCTTTTTAAATAGAAGGATAATCCCACATGAGTAGTTGCAAATTCTTGGCCCAACTGAACACTAAACCCGTTGCAGGACCAGTCACCAAATTGGCTCAAGCACACCTCCCTGTATTCAAGAGGCTATCAACTAACATCGAAGTTCTATTAATGGTACAGTGGGGAGACTATACCCAGAGATCATATTAGCATAGTGGTTTATTAGATAACAAATAAAAAACAAATGTGGAAGTAGTAACAAAATAACAACTAGTAGTAGAAGGATAATATAATATCTATTAAAAATGACCAACACCATTTTACAAGAATTCATGTATGAAAGATGATGCGACAAGTACAATTTTTATTAATTATAATATAAATACAATTTAATAAAAGAAAACTGCCCCCTATAATATCTACAAAAGCATCCTAATCCCCAACATAGTCTTGTGCTTCATAATCCTTGGTACAATCTAAACAATAAATGAAATCAACAAAGGTCCTAAACATATATGTCCTACTCAGGTACCCCAGTGCAATGGTGGAACAAGAAGCATGCGAGACAATAATCTCAGTAGCCCAACACCCACTACATCTAACTGAATCCATTCTTAGATAAGTTATGTAATGTAGTGAGTGGGTATTAGAAAAAAAATAAACTAGCAGTGTGGAATAAATAAACTACAACCCACCCAGGTTCTTAAGGGACACTTGGAAGCTACCCTTACTTTGACTCTCTTCAATGTATCTATTTCTATTTGTTTATGCTTCAACAGCAGGATGGATCACCCAAATTAGTGGAAGACTCTTATGTCTAGGATGAATCACTCAGAATATACCATAAACAAACGACTTCTTCCCCCATGATAACTAAAATATCACCATTAAGAATAACTAGAATCTCACACCCCGACATCATGTAACTATGCATATAGACCTCAGGCATCCAACATAATCATATAATATACCCTCATGTATCTTGTACCACTGCACCTATCCCTTAGGAAACCCAAAAACATTCACTAATCCCTCAGGCATCAAAATCAACTATGAGTTATATCCGGATAAACTCAACATGCCATCAACATCAAACCCTAAGGTATCAATCAAATTGATATCACATAATTTCAATAGATACGCAATAAAAATCCCAAGTCCAACATCAAATATACTATATTTATCAACATAAGACACAATGATGAATTTTAAAAAATTACCATTTATCCGACCAAATCATTTCATTAATCTAGGTTCCTAATTATCATCATAATTATATCAAACCTGTTTAATTAATCATTCAATCCTAAGGTCATTAATATATCAATTAAAAAAAATGATCCAATATTATTCTTACACAAGAAATCACAAAAATTAATTATTATCCAATTAAAAGGTCTAAGAAAACAATCAATTGAATTATCCAATTTATTGTAGGGCTCAAAAGATAAACAGTCTAGGCCATACTTAAATAAATGGCTAGCACACCTATCAGGTGGCTTTAGGTCTTAGTATTTTTTCATATGGACCCAATGGGATTAAATGGATTCATAAAAATAAAATATTATAGATTAATAAGGATTATAAAATTTATCTGGCCATGCTCATGGATTGTCGATAGAATCACACAAATCACAATTACTACAAGTAATTGTGAGTGATAATAAAAATAATTTAGTTTAAAACACCCAAATAAATACCTTTAAATGCATGAAACATCCATAATGCTTGTTTTGGAATATATCTAGGTCATATCATTGAAATATTTTACATAAACTGTGATTATTTAATTATAACAAGAGGTGTGGTCATACCACCCTGGTATATTCCATTTAAATTAATTCATTTAAAACTTTAAGGAAAATATGTGATCTTGAAAAATATAATCAAGTTGAGACATAACATTTAAAAATTTAAAGAAATAAAGTTGTCTATTAAATAAATTTAATTATACAAGTCAAAGATAAAATGATAAAGAAACACTAACACCATAAGGAAAAGCATGAATAACTACTAATTAATTTTTTTCTTATAAGACAACGCAACTCCATTGAATTGTTTTATTATAAAAACATGACTTTTTTTCTCAAAAAAATAATTTATAATATTAAATAATTTTATTAAATTTATCAAAGGAAACATTTAAGAATAAACTACCCATCAAGAAAAGAAAAAGTAAACAAGATACATTAAGCTGGAAACTATTGATTTTTAAATTTAGAAGTGAAAAGGATATGGATCCCACCTCAATGAATGATGGCCAAGATGAACACCTTACACTTGTCATTTTTATTGGTGAACATTCGAAGAAACTCCCTACCACCTCTATGTATATTCACCTTCACATATATATAATCACACCTATACCCTATGAACAAATTCATATGGCCATGAATATGTGTAAGAGGATCCTCACATACATTCTCATATATAAACATACCTATTAACCCTCTTGGATGTATTATTTTTTCATATTATACGTAAGCAAACCTAGCTCCATATATATATATATATATATTCACTTACATGGGTGAATATACATATAACGGGGGAACTTACATATAGATATATTCCTGCCAATGCATATGCAGTAAAGTCACCATTGACTCTGGAGACTCGAAACCATCACAAAAAGTCCATCACATTTATGAAAAAACACCAATGAATGAAAAAATAAAAAATATAAAAATATAAATTGATAAATAATAAGAAGAGGAAAAAACAACCAAACATTGAAGACTGGTAGACCAAGATGATGTGAACCGATTTGACTTTAGTGTCATTTCTTGAAATACAAATAAAGGAGTCCTTAGAGAGCCTTCACATTCCATAACATTAAAAGAAAACTAAAAATCATCTAATCCCTAACCCTAGGGTTTCTGATGAATGACATCGGGTGATAGGCTGAAGAAGAACCACCTACCAAGGGAGGAGATGAGAGTAGACGGATTTACATCAAAGGATGGAGCACGAATCATGAAGGATCTAGGTAAATTTATTGAATAGAGAGGTATCCAATTTGTGGTGTCATGAGTGTCCAAATAGAGGCCAAATGGGAGGGAATGAAGCGATATATAGGGAGAGAGGGGATACCCCCTTTTTTTCTTAAACCTAAAATAAATAATAATAATAATAATAATACTCATCATCATCATATTATAATATTAATTACTATTAAACCAAATCTTTATGTTTTTTTATTTTTTCCATTTAATCTCAATTAATTTTTATGGGATAGGCACGTGGTTCGGGTTAAACTTGTGCATCTCGTGTGGGGAAATCTGTTCCTCTGAAATAGACAACATTATTTTCTTTCATATCCTAATGCTTTTAAAACATGTCAGAATACCCAAGGAACCCATATCCTTAAAAAACATCAAAAAACAACAAATTGAAGTGATAAAACTCTCAAAATTCCATTCTGATGCTCAGTTTGTCAAATAGCCCATCTAGTAAACGCAAAATATCAAATTCCTTTGGATTTTAACAAGGTTCAAATGACAGGTAATTAGGAACTTCCCACCTTATAAATTATTATCCCTAAGAATCCTTTAGGTACAAAAAAAAACATCACCCAACCTACAGGGTAAATGAAGTCTCATTCAAATGGCCACATTTCATTTCACCACACCCAACGTACCTTTAAGCTTTTCTCAAGCACACAACATGTAAGTTGTAAATTCCTGACCCAACACTCGTTTTCTATTTGGAACAATGAAATGAAAATTACCTGGACCCATTTAGCTATTTATATGATCACATCATCATATCATTAAACATCTATCCACCCATAGGCATTATCATCTCAAGGGGCCAATTCGAGCCACGACCTATCCATCGTCAGAATTGTCTTAAAAACAATGACACTAGGCGCTCTAACAAAACTAGTAGAGTGAATTATTTAGATATTTAAATCCAATAACATAGAGGTTGTAAGATAAAATATTCTGAAATAAATGGTGTAATTATGATCAATGTTACAAAAATAGGCCAGGTACGATTTCCATGAGTGAAATGGATAACCATTAAATCAAACTCGTCTTCACCTGGTGACATGATTAAACTGTTTTCTCAATGACCATGAACACTAAATAAGAATGATGAAAAATTATGAAACTTTAGTCTTACCATTCTTGAATACACACAACATAAATGGATATCTCATTTCCAAATTAACTATAATTCCTATTCCTAAGGCACCATGCATTTACAACAAAAAATGCTCACCAATGTCCATACTCAAATTTTAGTGACGTTATTTGGGGAAATCATCACCTGAGATTTTTTTAAATTGGAATGACTCATCACAAACATGGGTGTATTCCAGATTCATTCCACTAGAATCATTAAAATTTTAAAAAATAACTCTGAGCTTGATCAAAAATTTCAGGGTAACCTAAGATTCATTTAGCTATAGTATAAGGAACTATCTCAAGGTAGTCCATAGTCCTTGTTTAAAAAAACGATAGTACAAGACATAATATCCACATCAAAACATTGAGTGATCCCATAGCAGAATCCTTTAGGTGGTCACATAAGAAGAAATGGTTGTTGTTCTAAAGTTCGTCCAACGTATTACCACATGGAAATTCAGGTACCACTCAATACTAATCAAGACATGATAAGAACCATGTGTCTAGAATGGAAAATTGATAAAGAACCTCCCAACAAGACCAACAACATCAAAACCATAGAACAGTGTAAGAAAAATCTATCTGAGTGCATCAATGATGACATTAATATAGGGGACATGCTCGTTTCTTAAAGAAGAGTACACATATGGGATTATAATATTACCAGGAAGATCTGTCAAACCACCACTCACCGACATCCCTTGCAAGAAGCTTAGATTCGGCTATCGACGCACCACCATTAACCGATCATAATGCATTTACAGCTCGATGCATCTTGTGAACGTTTACAATTAACCACTAATGTTCTCAAAGACCAAAGAAATTTCTATTAGATTTCATATACAAAAAATTGCATTCATATCTTGATACTGAGAAACAATATACATGATTCAAAATGTCGAATTCTCAAAGGCATTATTGCAGGAATGACCATTTCCAATCGGCCATTCTTGGTGTGTTCTTAAATATTGAAATGAAACACTCCCCATGAAATGATGTAATACTCTCCACCTTAGTATTTCCCTAGTATTCAAAAGAAGAGAGGAAGAACAACTACTCACAAGCACTCTAGGTCATATTCACCTTAAACACTATGTAAGGCATTTGGTATGAAAACTAAAGAAAATCGACAAGAGTTTAAAAACACATGAGTCCCTTGAAATTCATCCTGAGCATTGGGATAAACACGTATTCATTAAATCACATGTCACTCTATGCTGATGATTACTTGAAAATGTACTGAACAACAAAGGGGTCAACAATTTCACCAAACTTAATTAGTTAATTGACTCATTTAACACTCAACGATCACCACATATGTGAATGAATAATTCACTATGTTTTTAGAAGAAAATTACACATATTGGGTACTAACCATGGGATTTATTCCGTATGTATTCAAGTATCATAATCCATGTGCAAGGTATTTATCCCCAAATTGTATCGCCCCATATGACCATTAACATGGATGAAGACATACCAAGTCGTCCATCACTAAAGAAGTAGAGAGGGACATGTGACTTAGGAAATGGATTACCATTACCTACTAATGCCTAACCGACTAAAAATGATCATTACCTAATTCCTATTCCCATAACAAAAATCAAAGAAAAAATGACCACCCATCCGAACAAGGGTGTGATGTACAAGTTAAGAGTGCTACAAGGGAAAACTCTTCCCAAATGAAACCAAGCATTTGAAAACTCATGGAATTTGGAAATTAATTTTATTCTAAGAGTGATAACTACAATAGGATAACCCATTAAAAAATCATAACACATCGACTGATAATGGGGTCACGTCAAACAAAAAAGTCACCAGGCTAAAAATTTGAACATCTAAGCCATTACTAAATGGAGAATTCCTAAGAAAAAAACCTACGCTTCCATTCCAAGGAAACTAAAAGGAAAGTATAATATATCCTTAAGAAAGGGTTTAAGCAAAGAAAACCACACGGGGTTCAATTTTAAGGCTATAACATTGATTCAAAATTAAATATTTAATCACTCAAAATAGTTTGTTTGAAACATCATGTAACATTTAAAAAACACTAGGCACTTGATTTTAACAAATTCCCTAAG
Source organism: Viscum album (assembly GCA_963277665.1). Classification (NCBI taxonomy): domain Eukaryota; kingdom Viridiplantae; phylum Streptophyta; class Magnoliopsida; order Santalales; family Viscaceae; genus Viscum; species Viscum album. Next base: position 836,251,184 of record OY728139.1, on the reverse strand, counting down.
GTAAATATATATATATATAATATTTTTATAACATTAAACATTCATATAAATCCAATATTCATTAATAAATTGAGAAAAACAAATCCTTTCAAGTTATATAAGTTAAGGCGACCGATGAGGGTCCCTCTAAGCCAAAGGGGTCTCATCAGAATGCAACCCAATAGTAGTTTCTTAGTTATTCATGTTTCAGAACACCCGCAGAGGGATATCACATAAGACACATTCCCCAACTAAACTACTTGTGTATAGTTATGTATTTTAGAGTTAACTAAATCATTAAATATTTAAAACTAAATAGAATTCATATTACACCATTTCAAAACAAATCATGCCTTTATATTTAATATGTGTTTCCATTTCCAAATTCATGAAGTGCCCATACACTTCATTAAATGAAAATTTTCCCCCATTGATCACACAAAATCCATTTTAAAATATTAACTTAACATCCATCTACATTTTAAAAATATCCCAAAATGATTTATATTTATCAAACAAAACTAACATATAATCTAGAAATAAACACATGGAATAATTATAGGACACAAGAAGCATGTCATATAAACCTTGAATCTTAGAGAAACTTGATAAAATTAATAATCCAATATTGTTATATATATATAGGAATGATAAATAATAAAAATTCATGGAATACGACTCAAGGAACACAGTCAAATCATTAAGAACACTAAAATGTCACTACATGGCATGGAAAATTCAGGACATGTTAATCCATATATTTATATAATGATACATGAAATGATTCATCCTTTCCATATGAGGCCTAGGGTGAAATTCCATAAAACTCAATAAAACATCAGCAGTATAAAAAACACCATTCACTCAAGGTGAAATCATATCAACTGTAACAACAAACAACAAGAACAAGAATCCCAACAATAGATATATAGTCATTTTTTGTACGTGGGGTGATCAATCCAATGAGAATTTTTTTACCAAGCACTTCGGAAATCCTATAATCCTATCTACCAGCCCAAAATCGTAAGTCAAAAGGAAAAAAGATGCTCTGATAACACTTTGTAATATCCCTTCCTGATTGACCACTATACTTGTAGCTAGATCGGTCACCACAAGGCCTCAAGTGCACCTCTCCGTATTCTAGAGGCTTCCGACTAGTAGTGAGGGTCTATTTATGGTATATTGGGCAGACTATACCCCATAGATCAGAGTATCACAATTATTTAATAGGTAATAAATAACCAAAAAATGTAGAATTCGTAATAACAGATAGGAAAAAAAATAAGAATAATTACATATTTGAATGAAAAATGGAAAACACCAATTTACAAGAATGAATATATGAAAGATGATGTTATAATTGAAGAACGTATTAATTAAAATTGAAATACAATGTAATAAAAGAAAAATGCCAAACAAGTAGCTCCATGAGAATCACGAGGTCTATCTTGGTCTTGTGCTCATAACTCCTATGTACAAGCTAAACAACATAAGAAATCAACAAAGGACCTGAAAATATAAGGCCTACTGGGGTTCCCTGGCTTAATAGAGGCCTGAGAAAGGAGTGAGATAAAAATACCAGTAGTCTAGAGACTATGGTTTCTATCCTAATCCATTCCTTGATATGTAATGTAAAGTAGTGAGTATGTATTAGTAGAAAAATAAGCAAGCAGTGATGAATAAATAAAAAACAACCCACTGAGGTTCTTAAGGGAAACATGGTGGCTATACCTACTTCATATCCCTTCTAGGTATATATTTCTATGTCTATATCCTCTGAAATTTGGATTGATCACCAAATTGGGAAAAAATTCTACTGCCATGGATGAATCACTGAGAATATTCCATAAACACACAACATCCACCCTCAGGATAACTAACATCTAACCCTCAAGAAAAACGTGAATCTCACCCTCATGCATTTTGTAACTACGAATCTATCTCTCAGGAATCTTAAATAATCATAACTCTTCCATCATGCATTCACTACATGTGCACCTAGCCCTTAAAAAATATGAAAACATGCACCAATCCCTCAGGCTTTGACACCAATTATGAGTCGTATCCAGAAAAACTCAATATTCCATCAATATAAAACCCTCAGGTATTAATCACATCAATATCACATGTGCTCAAAGGATATGCAATCAAAATCACAAGTCTAATATCAAATATACAAGATTTATCATCATATGACACAATGATCAATTTATAAAAATTAGCATCTGTCAAACCAAATCATTTCATTCATCCAGGTTCCTAATTATAATCATAATTTCATCAAACCTATTTAATTAATCATTCGATCCTAAGGTCAGTAATATATCAATTAAAAAAACTGTACTTGGTGATTTTTCAATAAAAATCATTCAAATGTATTATTATTACAATTCAAAAGTCTAAGCCTATAATCAGTCGAACTATCCAATTTATTTTTAGGGATAAAAAGTCAAACGTACTAGCTCACAATTATATCCATGGATAACACACATATCTAGTGGATAAAGATCATAGTCTTCTTTCCAATGGACCTAAAATGATTCTATGGTGGTTTAAAAATAAAATATTATCATTTAAGCGGTATTATCCAATTTATACTTCCATACCCACAACATGCTAGCATGATCACACATATCACAATTACTATAAATAATTGTATTAGATAAAAATGGTATTTAGTATCTAATACCCATATTAATTCATTTCATGGAATGAAACTTCCATGAAGCATGTTGTTGAATATATTCAAGTAATACCATTGAAACATTTTACATAAAACATTCTTAATTTATTTTAACAAGAGGCGTGGTCATTCCACCTTAATAAGTTCCATTTAAATTAATTCATTTAAAACATCAAGGGGAATAGGGAATCATAAACATGTTAATCAAGTCAATGCTTGAAATTAAAACATTTAATTAAGGAAATACATCCTTTAAATGCATTTAATTATACAATTCAAGGAAAACACATAATGAAACACTTATTTGAAATGGAAAAGCATGAATAACTACTCATTACTTTTTATTATTAAATCATGAATATTTTTATCAAACAAGTCATTTTGTGTTTTTAATAATTTCAATCAATTTATTAAAGGAATAATTTTAGAGTAAACCACCCATCAAGCAAATAAAAAGTATAAAAGAATCATTTTTTTTGGAAATTAACGAATTTTTTAATTTTAAAGGGAAAAAGATATGTTTCTTACCTTAAGGAATGAGAAAAAGCCCAAAAACTCGGAACATGACATTTTTATAGGTGACCACCTGAGGCTACTACTTCCCACCATTGAGCATATTCACTTTCACATATACCTAAGGAAACCTATCCCCTATGCACATATTTTCATGTCTATGAATATATTATATGGGATCCTTATAAATATGTTCATATATGAACATTATAATTAACAACCACACGTGTATGAATTTTTCATATGATAAAAAAGAACACTTATCCCCCCCCACATATATATATATTCACAACCATGGGTGAATATAAATATAACAAGGGAACTTACATATATATTTTCTTACCAATGCAAACACGGTAAGTCAGCTTTGAATCTAGAGACACAAAGCCTTTACGACTAGGAAAAAACACTTATGAAAGACCATTGTAGGCTCAAAAAATAAAAAATAACCAAATATAAATTGAGAAACAAAAATAACAGGAAAAAAAACCTACCCAGAATTTATGATGGGAAATTTGAGACGATCCGAACCAATTTTCCTTCAAAGGGGGTTTCTAGAATACAAACAAAGGAGTCCCGAGAGAGGCTTCGCACACCTTAAAATTGGAATAAAACAAAAAAGAATCATCTCCACCCTATCCTTGGGGTTTTAGTCAAATTACATAGGGTGAAGGAGAGATGAAAAACGACCAACCAAGGGATGATATAAGAGAAAAGGGTCTTACCATGAAGTATCGATCTAGAATCCTGAAAGATCAAGGTGAAATCATCAAATAGAGAGGTATCTGGGAAGTGGTGTTGCGCGTGGAAAAGTAGAGGTCAAGGGGGAGGGAATCACATTACATAGAGGGGGAGAGGAGAGAACACTTGTATTTTCTTAAGCCTTAAAAAAAATATTATTATTATTATTATTAAAAAATTCCTTTATTAATTTTCACTTTTCCCATTTATTCTCATTTAATTCAAGAAGTATAGGTGCATGATTTGGGTAAACTGTACACATCCCATGTAGGGTGTTCTACTCTAATGAATCAAACTGCACATTTTACTATTGGGCCACATAGTTTTAGACTAACTATGTGACCCTTCCATCTACTCATGACTTGAGGTTTTAGACCCAAAACTCTCAATATTTGATGGAACACACGAAGAACCCCCAATACTTGAACTAAATACAAAATAAACACATTCAAGAGGTGATACTCTTAAATTTTCACTATGAAGCTCGTTTTTAAAAACAACCCATCTAGTATATGAAAAAAATTCAAATTTATTTGGATTTTCATCTGATTCAAAACACAAGTCATCACAATACTAATATTGCATATACCTTATCGATATCAAAATTCATAAACCATAGGGAAAATGTTTAGGGGCTTCCAAAATCATCCAGAGTTATCCCCTGTAATTGATGCTCAACCACCATTACATAAACCCATCAAATCCCGTATCAACACTTGTGATCATATCCGATGGAACTAAATCATGGTAATTAACTATTAATTTTTATAAATAACTATTAAATTTAAACCAAGGAGACATATTCTCTAAAAAATCACCATGACTTTTCTACTCACCAAAACCATGAGAAATGGAATGACAATGTCTTATAGAATTCTCTCGATATAGTCTTGAATAAAATCCCTATCATTCAACACATTACCACCCTCTATTTTCTTTTAATATAATAAAAAATCTATAAAAATTTATTAGAGACATTCCAATAATAACATGATGATAAATAATGTTATATCACCACCTTGATACATCCTTTATAAAATCCATGAAAATTCCCCCTAATTACATCGTAATTACACTACGCTCTGGTGGAATCGATGCCTAACCTTTACCTGAAAGTATGTAATTTAGTAAATATCGAAGGGGGGAAGAATAGAGGGGAATGGGGAATAAATATCCTTAATTCATTGTGAAAACATAAAAAAAATTCCTTAATAATGGGGATCAAAATAGGGATGAAAAGGATAGGGATTGATGAAAATGTCACCCCACACACCCCTTGATTGACTTAAATACAATGGGGGTGTCCTATAAATTAAATTTATTCCCTTGATTAGAAAAAATGGAAATAGGAATGTTGTAACACGACTGAAATAGGTCAGGTAACTATGCTCTTTTCAGGGATGGGTCACGAAGTGATTGGTCACCCATGGGAACTCCCTCCTGGTGCGAACCAACCCTCATGGAATCACCATCAATTGGAAGAACCAAAAATCCAGTTCCATAGGCCCTTATGACATGATAAACTCTCTCATGGTGTGGCCTCCTTTACACATCATGAACTTTTCACACAACATTATAACACCGTCCAAAACATACCTCCATATAAAAGTTCTCATGCTTCATGGAATGACCCTTGTACACCCCATTGTGACACATCCCCAATGGTTTTCCATCAGGATATGACCTTTGGTTCACAACAAAACCAAAATTTTTCAATAAAGACATAAGTTCAAAATATTGGAGTTATTAAATGATTTTTTTGGTCACTATCATTGCATGACCCCTATGGGTCCTGATAAAGCACCGTTCATATGGGTATCTCCCTTATACAAAATCCAAAATAAAACCATACATGCCATGACACCAAGTATTCATGAAATGACCCTATGATCACACCAAAAAATTGATAGAGTCCCTTATTCTTATGAAAAAAGTGTTTAATCCATTTCAATACTCAGAAAACTATTATGCCATTGGCCATGGTGTGGTCCATCGAACACCCCCTCTTCATGGAATAATTTTCTCCTATCATAGTATGAAAATATTTTTGCCGTAAAAATTAATTTAGGGGTCAATCAAACCTAATCTAACTCTCTAATAAACACATAGAACACCACCCAGTCCTCAATCCATTTCAAAAAATATCTACTTGAGATGTGAAAAATCTTATAATCCTAATCCGAATCAAAAAATTTAAATTTAAATTTCTCTTGGATTAAAAAAATAAAATTTACTATGAATTTTATGACCTATAATTTCAAAGGTCATTACATACTATCCATTATAACACTTATCATCCATAGGAAATCTTGATGGTCATTGACCATCATTCTCAACCCACCTTGGTTATCAATTCATGACTAAATCGTCATGTTCTACCCTAAACAACAAATAATATTCCACTATGAAACACCAAAAACCAAGGCATACTATCCTAAAAAAGTTGAGCTACATGGTTTTCACTAACAACAACATTAAGGAAACAATGATTCACAACCATCTATCCTAAGACACCAAAAAATCATCAACTGATTCATCTCTAGGATTATTGTGCTACCAACTATAAGAATCCACTCATAAAGGCTAGTTTCATGTCATTATGCTCCTTACCATAGAAATCACGTTCAAGAAATGAAATTCTAGGGGTCTATCAACATGGTTGATCTATTTTATAATTCACCACGCCCAATACATTGTAAAAACACTATCCATTAATCCAATGTTTTGGTTATCTTATAAACACCCTGCCACACCTACTGACATACCATCACATCTCCCAATATTGATGAAAAAATTTATAAAGGCATTACGTCATCATCTAGACACACACATTGATGTCCAAACTTCAAAATCGGTATAATTCCAGAGTAGTATCCTCTACCAATAAAATAAACCATTGGACTCCACTCATAATCACATACATTTTTCTAATTCGTCTCACTCTTTGCGATTCAGCACACCCCAAACCTTCTCAAGAATTATACAAATACATAGAATCTATTTAATACCATGTTTAAAAGAAAAATTTGGTATTTTCTAAGAAAATATAAAAAAGTAAATCGACCTACCCACTAATATCTTAGTTTCATCTCAACTATTCTCTATAAGCCTCACAAATCCTAAGAACCATCTGACAAAAAGATCATACCTCAATGACTAATGTGATTCTCACCACTATTTGAGTATCCTTACCATCTCTCATATAATGCCATATTACCAATCTATAAGGCCTATGATACTTCCATTAATTAATTCCAGGACTAGATATGAGTACCCTACTCATATTTGATTTGAAAAGTGAAACACCAATCTAACCCATTCCTAAATCACTAGGAACATCATCCTGAAAATTCCATAAAATCCATCTGTAATTTGAGACACACTTAGTGAAATTTAATGGTGCAAAAACATTGAATGGATTTCATCATCAATTGTGTGTCACTCCACCAGAAACTGACCCCTCCTAAAAAATCATTTCCATGAACCTTCCATGACCGACCACACCACCGTGGTATTATAATCATGCTATTTTGTCCACATATATTATAAAAGACACACCTCTCATTTTAAACAAAACCCCACACCACTATTACCTTAATCATTTTATCAAATACATCAACCTAGGACCTACACACGAGAACTGAAAAATCCAGAACACAATCAGGAACCACATGTAACTAGTGCACACTTTTACTAAAAAATAAATTCCTTTATTGGAAGCCATATCGACACTCGCTCTCGTCTTACAAGGAATAATGTCTTTATAAAGAACATTCTCAATCATTATTACCCATGATCATAATTATTCTCATATGAACCCACCATGTTTACACTCCCACCAAATGTTATAAAAAATTCAATTAACAAACCTAGTAATTTATTATAATCAAATATGGGCTCACACATATAATCAAATGACCATGATTCACTGAATATCAATTATATATTGTCAAATAACCACAATTATTTATTTAATAAAATCCTAAATTATTTCACTCATGTAAAGTCTAATAAAAATATTTCCAGCTACTTAGGAATCATTTCAAAAATAAAAAGTTTCAATATACACTCCACCACCCCAAATCTATCTTGGATCACAATCTTAATGTCTAGTAATCTAACTGAACCTTCCCTATAAACCAACCTTTAATACTATGATCACTCATGGAAGTTAATTTCATGAAAGCTATGTAATCTCACATTCCATTCCAATACCCTTAAAAGCATATGCAAATTATCAAGTAATCTAATATGCTTACACACATACTATAGTTTCCCACATATATATATATCCACCATCGAATTCCCTATACATCCTTCCACTCTAGATCACTAATCCTCACAAATAATCCGAATACCAAACTACCCAATTGAGGAACATGTCCCATAAATGTACATATAATGACAACGTCTTATAACAATTTTTATAGAGTAAGACCATAGTCATATGGTTTAGTTTAGTATAATTACATCAAGAAGATAAATAGGAAAACTAAGGATAAATTCAGGTTCATGTATCCTTAGAATATTTTAATTATATATAAAGTAATGTATTATGATATTAATAAGATATATATCTTAATGAAACATAGTCTGAATTTATCACGAGTGATCGAATCATAATGGCTATCATTTTATTTGATATTACCATGTAGGATATAATTGAAACAACCATTTCATAAGATGAAATTATGAGTGGATTTTTATTCATGTATAAAATGTATGGATAGGACAAAAAATTTAGTCATGCATTATAACACTAGATTTAATGCATGAATCAATAAGGAGAATACACGAGGATATAAAAATACCACATCCATGAGATGGAAGTGGTGATTATGGATGATATCATGATGATTGAATATGACTCCCCACTACTTTATCTGTTATCCTACCTCCTTTAAGATCGAGTCACTTTCATGTCATAGGGGATGGAAGGATGCCCCTCCTGTGATGAGAGTTTATATCAACACGTGAAGTTTTCAAATAGAGGGGATGTCATTTGAATTATATTTAGTTATATTCATCAAACTATTTTATGTTATAAAGATTTTAAAATAGCTCTGCGATGTTTGGAATGCTTGGTTTTCTTGTTCTCCATTTACATTTTTTATCGGTTTCTATAAAAAGAATGTATTTCTAGGAATATGTTTTTAATATATTTCAATATTATTATCAAGAGTTAATCATACCCTATGAAACTTTACATTGGTATACATAATTCCTTGTTATTAGATACATGAAGTTGTTTTTTTGATGTAAATAACTACTTACTAGAATTATGTTGAGCATTAATATAATTCGAGGAAAGATCCAAATTATTTTATTATTTGGTAATATATCATTTTCATCCACCTTAAAATTTCATTAAATAGTAAATATAATATGTGATGATAACTCAACTTTAAGTTAGGATATTAACATAATGTGGAGAACCATTCATATTGTTCTCTATTGGAATAACGTAGCTTGCATCATAAACTGAAAAAACATAGAATTGTTTTTTATTTGATAAAAAATTTCAATGAGTGTCAACCTAATATCCATAGTGGGATTGATATTATGTTTTGATAAAATGTAATGTTCAGTGGGTTATACAATGCACATGCCTAAAGGTTGAACAATGCCCTACTGAAATTGTCCAACATTGGACTTCACTATGGGAGAGAGGGTAGTTTATTACTATAAATGATCTAGGGGTTACCATTGAATTCCTATTCAGTCACCCCAATTCATGGTCATTAACTTCATGGTTCCTCATAGGGTGGTACTCTTCCCTAGAATCGACCAGTGGTCTTCCTTCCAATTCCATCCCACAATGGACCTCTTCACTATGACACTACATTGAGGGTCAACAACATATTGGGTAACTTGTTCTTAAACTAAATATTTATATATATATAGTCAACATTGATTATAAATTTTTAATTATTTATGAATTATAGAAAGTGGTATTTTGGGGAATTTTTTGACTATAAATGGTTTATAATTTAATTAATTATATAAAAAAGGTTGGGGGTGAAGCCTCATTTATTATTAAATAAAATCAATGACCACTTTTTAACTGGGTAGAGGGAGACCCACTACATAGCCTGAAGGCCCAATGGGCATTTATCCAATTACATGCCCCGTAGGCCCAATGTTTCGGCCCCAGACCCATTTTGTGAAAAGTACTACTACAGTACCCACCTGTTATAGTACTGCACAATACCTACCGCTTCTATAGTGCCCTATCACCACTATAGTGACCTGCCGCCGCTACAGTGGTCGTCGTTGCTACAATGTCGTCGCTACTACTATACACCATAGTACTGCTACTATACCCTACATCCAATGGGGTTTGAACCCCCATTTTCATGTAGGATTATGGGGTGCTTACCACTAAGCCAAACCCCGACTACAATTAATTAATTATATAGTGTCTATAATTAACTAGTTTAATATTTTTGGAATATTTAATAATAAATATACCCTAAAATTAAATATTATTATTGAATACTTTTTTGTTATTATATGACATTCCTTGTGAATAATAAATAATGTTTTTGTTTATAAATAAAAATATCTATTTTATAATGGATTTATAAAATACAAAATAAGTTCAAAATATAAAACGTATATAAATTTAAATTATGATTGACAATAATAATTATTTTGTTGTATTAAAATTAATAGGGGATATTTTTGGGATATTATTTATACCACATCAAAATAGTTTTTATGGTTGATATTATAAAGGATTAAATAATTTAAAGAATGTAATATATAGATAATATTAAATGTTTATATAATTGAAATTTAATTACAAAATGTTTACGATTCATGAAATCTCACAATTAAAAAAATTCCATATAATGAGTAATATGAAAATTTTATATTATGGAATGATTATAAAATTTTTATATTCCAGATAATTGAATGTAAAAAATGAATATATTAATTAGAAAATGATAATAGTTATATTTTATTTATGAATTTTTCATAAATGTTTATCTCCTATTTAACTATTTGAAAAGTTCATTTATTTAATAGGTTATCCCTTATTTATTCATAATTTTAATTTTTTTACATTATGAATATGTGTATTCATTAGTCTAATTATTAAACTACTTATAGAGGTTATCACACATACATCAATGTTGTAAAATTTAAGTTATGATAAAATGATTTAGTTCTGAACTACCTTGAATTCGATTTCTAATTATTGTTATTAAGTTTAATTTATTTATTGAATATAGTTTTTAAGTATTTGTTTTTATAGATATAATGAGGTTGATTCTATATTTATTAAGATTTCCTCAGGTAGAGGGAATTTGGGTGAGACTTCACATTGGACTAGAAACTTATGACTTTTCCTAGAAAGGTGGGTGTCAACTCTCTATGGCTCTGGGCGTACTCATGTATAGATTATCAATTTTATATAATTATAAAACATTACATTAATTATTCATGTAACTTATTCATGATATATATAAGGATATTTTTTAACATGGTTTCTTTCAATTCCTGGGTGATTATCATGAACAGTGTGTGAGTTACACAACAATTTGATTTAAACATGTTATTTTAGTTGGAGGAACAATATTCTAGACTAAATAGTTAAATGAATGTATACATGAAGGTAATTACATAAGATGAGATTAAATACCATTAAACTAATATGTGTTAGTTTCATTCTAAAGTGACACTTATCAAGACCTTGATCATCCATCATGGTAGTTTTATTCCAAAAATAGGTTCCCCTGGATTATATTTTATAAGGGATGAATGTTTTGTGGTCATCATAATAGTTTAGTTCCTTGTCCATGATTTTTTGTTGAGGATTAAATAAGATGGGAAATACTAATGTTTAGGATATGAGAGGAACAGATTTGGGATTATACGTATGCTCGATTGGAAATATAGTTATTCTCTCAAATATACAAGAGTAAAATATTATATGATATATTCATTATATATTTATATGAAACCCAATGTAATTCAGGGTGAAATATGGATCTTAAATCACTAATGGATATGATGAGTAAAGAAATGGTTTATCTTTTCATAGGGATACATTATAATAAAATATTTTGTATATAGTTATAAAAAATTACACTCTTATACTAATAGAATATGTTGTAGAAAATAACAACAAATGTTTTAAAATTTACTTTGAAATTATTCTTTAGAGAGAGAATCATAATTTAAGAAACTCCTAGGGATAATCACATAAGAATGGATATTAAATAAGAATATATTTATGTGTTAGAATAATTCCCTTCTGAGTATCCTAGTGTTGATTTTGTTCAATAGGTGAATCTATATTCTTGTGAAGCAGTGAATAATTCACTAGGGATTTTAAAGGCATTAAAAGAAATATGACATCAGGAATTTTTTCCACTGTTCATATGTTCAATTTGATTGTGTATGCTAGTATCTTGGAGAGACTAGTCATTTTCATGGGGCTTTTTCAAATTAAATAATCCATTTTATTTCCATCTAAGGAAATGTATTAGAAATTTGAATTATTTGAAAAAAATATTGACATAAAATTATAAAAATGTTGAGAATAAATGAACTAGAATATGATTTATAGTTTCTAGTGCTATAAAAATAGTAAAAGTCGGTGAAAGTCCAAACTAGAAGTATAAAAGTTAGTTAGAGAGTCCAAAATTGTTTCTTCTAATAACCATGGTCATTAAAACCTATAGTTATAATGATGAAATCATACCGATTCCATGAGATATAATTATCTATGATACTTAAAGGAGTTTTTTAAACTCTATGGAATGACCATGTTTGGTATTTGTGTTATATAAATAAATTTTTAGTTTTAAGTGGAACAATACACCAAATTTATACTTTATAACTGTTGTTAATGTACAAGATCTCAAAAAAAGGAGAGTTTATAAATATTATAGTTTTCATTCAAATAATGAAGCTAGAAGTTTCTATATCTTGGATTTGAATGTGGTGGAATATATCATGATTATATGGATCTTAAAAGGACATGTATAACTATATTATTTATCTTATGTGATAATATTAATGATTAATTATATTCACATGGTTTGTGATTCATCAGTTTCTATAAAATATTTTTATAAATGGATATTAGGATAATTGTTTTATCTGGGATAAAATGTTTATCCAGATTTTGGTTAAAATTTGAGGGGATATTTTCCCTTTACCCATTAGTGTACTATTTTAAATAATAGTCTTATTTTCAATGAAAAATTCTCTAAAAAATTATAAAAGTATATATGATAAGAAAATTTTTGTTTATTTGTTAATATTCCCTATACAAGAAAATAATACTTATTTCTGACAAAATTGTTTTTTTGTATATTGGTATGATATTCTAAAAAGAATATAGTTTTTAAGTGTCTAGTAGATGTATGTTTAGAAATGTGATGTTTGAAGTTAACAAATAAAGTATTATTCTCTTATAATATTAAAGTGATTGATCAATTAGGATAAGTAATGGTAAATAGAAATCTAAAGAGTTTCATTTAGTTATAGTAAATAATTTAATATCCCTATTTAATATAGGATTATTATATTTAAAATTAATATCACTTTATTCTATAGTATTCTATAATATTTTTGGTAAAACATAGTGTAAATGATTACAATATTTCAAGGAATTTTTTTTTGAAGGAATAAGGTTATAGGGATGACCATTTCTAACAGAGAAAGAGTTCTATGTATCAAAAAAAATTAACATCATAATGTTTTATGTTGTGAAGTTATGGAGTTTTGTATATGTTCAAAGAGTTTAACATTAGGAATATTATTCATAAATATCACTATTATTCAAACTGAAGAGTTAGTTGGAGGATTTTATCAGATGATTACATAGAGATGTGAAAAGAATTACATATAGATGTAATAAGGTAACAAGAATCTTGAAACTGAAACATAAATAAAGATGATATGGTAGTTTATCATATATGATATCATATATATTAACTTTTATCATGATTTTTAATAATTCTTAAAAGTGTCTCTAATAATAAAAAATGTATTATATAACATAAATTTATATTTTATAATTCTTTCATACTGGTAGTATAAATTCATATATAAATATATATTTTATAATGTTTAGTGATAATTGACCAATAAAAGCATGAATTTGAGTTGTCCAAAATATATATTCTTCATGTATCATTATTGAATATGATGAAATGATAAGTTTAGTGTGATAAGGATTATCATATTGATATATTTAATATTATCTTGAGGCATAAAAATGACAAGTCTCATTGTGTGTGCTGGACAACCCATGAAGTATAGTACATGGATTTTCATACACTCTGTATTTTCTATAAAGGGATTTCATGGATCATATATGAGTCGCCACAACCCGAGGTTAGTGACATACCTACCTGGAGATACTAGATACATTGAACAATGCTTATCATCATTAGACAATACTTATCTAGCATCAAAGGAGCTCATACAATCACGTATCAACACTTGATCTCTTCTCTCAAGCCATAACTACTGGGTAATTAATTATAAAAAGATATAATTATTTATTAAATTTAATCCAAAGATTATATTCCCTAAAAGTTCACTAGGTTGTGTCTACTCACCAAAACCTCGAAAAATGACATGTAAATAACCCATAACATACTCACAAAACATTCCTAGAAGGTCCTATCATTTGGAATTTAGTCATTCGCTAATTTTATACAATTTAATAAAAACCCTAGAAATAGTTATAGGAAAAATAACATTAATGAACCTGTAATAAATTTACTTTGAGCACTATCCTGGGATATCCTTTTAAAAATTCATATGAAATCTTCATTATTCTAACTTGATTTGACCATGGTTCAGGGGGCTTTGTGGAAAACCCCAGCCTTGATACATCAAAAATCAATTAATATCAGTGGGATTTAAAAATAATGGGAAGAAGAAAATGTAATCAAATTTATCCACCCTGAAGAAAATATAGAGATCACCCATCTCTATTTGGGATTGAAAGATGGATTATCATGAGAGGGGATGATAAATGTTTATCTATATACAACCCTTTCTTGACCTATATCCAAAGAAGATACATAGACAGTATGGGTTCTCCCCTTTTTATTAAAACATGGAAAAGATAATTTTGACATGACACTAAGAGGTCACAAAGTGATGTACTTTATTGGGTTAGGTCATGGGGTCATGCCTCGCCTATAGTTACTCCATATAACCATGAAGTATCCCTCAATACATCTATATTCTTCAGCAAAACAATGTATTTAAGGACCCAAGTCCTGATGGATCAATCTCCCACTCATAGAATTTCCTTAGTGCTCCATGTCGTAATGCCTCTATAATCCCACTCCTATGGTGTGCGACTCTTTCCTTGTAGAGAAACAATAATGCACCTCACCATGATACATGAACTACAACAATCCTTCATAGTGTATCCTAAGGGTTTCTTTTAAGCCTTTTTTTGTGAAAATACCAAGGGAAAAAATTAATAGACCTCAACCCTATTCAAATGGTTATCAATCATGGAATAACCGCAATGGATTATGGAATCAAACCATTTTATAAGGTCCCAAAGCTAGAATTTACTTCAAAAACTCATCACACTGACACTAATTGGTTCTGACAGGGACCCTTAACCTTACACAAATATTGGAAAATTACCTCACTCCTATAAACAAAGAGTTTATTTCTTTATATAACCCTCAACACTACAATTACTTTGTCCTTGAAAATTTCCATCAAACAAACTCTCCTCATATTTTATCCAACAAAAAACAAAATTTGACAACATGGATGTATCAAAAATTAGTGTTGGGGCCACCTTGGACCTTCAATGACCTTAACCCAAGAACCTGGAACACATCCAAATTCTTGATCTTTATCTAAAAAATATCTTCTCAAGATGTTGAAACCCTTGTAATCCCAATTCCTAAAACATAACCTTCTCCAATACATAAATTAAAATACCCTATGAATTTCATAACCCATAGAGATCTGAGTTGTTCCACTTATTTCTCTCTTCATTATCTATATATGTTTATATATATGTGTAAATATATATAAGAATAGATTCTAATATAAAGTTTTATATTTTCCACACACAAACATATATAAAATTTATTTTCATTAATATATCTATATATATATATATGTATTTGTCACATAGTAATAGATTTTTTATTAGAAGTAATGGAATATAAAATTGGAATTTTTTTGTAAAGGGAATATAGTTTAGTTGGGTAGAAAAATGAAACCATGGGAATATATTATATCAATCGTGATAAATATAATTTTTATATATTTTGTTAGAAAATATTAAAAGGTTTAGAATATTGTATCCATTCTCATAATGGAAGGTATTTTCATTTGAATTGTTGATTAATTAAATAATATTGATAAGTGATAGGGGTATTAATGTTTTAAGAAAATTAGTATTATTTTAAAAAATACAAAAAAGGTGATATATATATATATATCAAGAAAAATTATGTATTTACATAAAAATTCATACATTCCTTATAAATACACCCTGATGAGCTTATCACGTCTCAAATCAAGGCAAAGATGAGTACTATAGACAGTGCATAAGATTCAACATTTCAAATAATAAAAGTTCTAAAAAATTATAAATTATGGAGAATCATAAAATATATCATAGATATCTTTGGTAATATCATGTCCTACATAATAATAGAGTTTTATCATATAATTACAAATTGGGAAAATGTATTACACATTGAAAGAGGTTTTTATTGTGGTATAAAGTTCATATAGATCACACCAATTTTATAGGAATTAACTGAAAATTCATGTTAATGTAATACATTTTACAGATAATATTTTATGAATAATGTTTATAGAGTTATGAGGGTATATTATTTTAGGATAATTTAAAATTACTATTGAAACATAATGATGAACGAAAAACACTAGCCATGAGAATTTCATCAAAGGTGATACATGGATAATGTATTCTACACCTAGTGAGATAAGATAACAAGGGAATATCAATGATTGAGTCATAATAAATTATATATATTTGTATGTATGTGTGTATATTTATAAATAAATATATTATATGTTATTTATTTTTAATTTCAATTTTGAGGTACACAATATTTACTTTTGGTAATATTTTTTATATTTTGAAATGTTTTTAAACATACAGATAAAAAAATTTAACATTGATTTTTTATGTATGAATTTTTTCTGTTTTAAATTATGGAATATTAAATTTTCATCACATAACATTTATTATATAAAATTTTTATCATGTAACATATTAAATTTATCTGAATTTAATAATATAACATTTTTTATTGAAAGAATTTAATATATGATATGTGTCATTAATTATGATAATTTATTTTAGGTGCATAAAAAATCCTTCTTAAAATTCATATAATATTTTAAAATTATTTCAATATAATACAGAACATATATTATGTGGGAATTGAAATATAGATTTTTGAGAAGCATAGTTGTTAAATTTTATTGATATTTATGGTTTTGTTAAATAGATATAAACTATCCCTATATATAATAAATTAATATAAAATTTAGGATATATATCTAATATTTTAAATACATTATACTTGAATGTATTATAATTTATAAGTATATTTTTTAAATTTATACTCTATAATTAAAGCATGTAAAAAATGATACACTATACACATACCTCATTTGTATTTTTTTATATAAATATAAATACTATTGAAAAAAATTAGATTAATATGAACAAAAAAAGGATGGAATTCAATCATATGAAAAAAGTAGTTTGATGATGTGGTTAAAGAGTTCATTACATTTGCAACATATTATATAAATAAACCTTATCAAATCAATTTTCAATTTCTAAAATTCTATTATTCGAGAAAAATATGTATATTTGAGTTGGAAGAACACCTGATTTATCATTAAATATGTTGAGATAATAATTTTTAGAATAATCATAGGTAATAATAGGATGTACCTAATTTCTGGGAAATTAGAATTGTTTATGGATTAGCTGATATGAACGAAACTATAAATGATAATGGAGATTTTATTGATGAAATTACAAAATCAGTTGAATATGAAATTCATGAATGTACAAAGTTATGGGAGAGTTTAAATGTTTTTGAAAACATGGTATTATATACTTTTTATACTAAATATACAACATTTTCAGACAAACTATATCTATATAATTTGAAATATGGAAAGTCTTGGAGTGAAAAAATATTTAAAAAATTACTTACTCTCATGAATGATATGCTACAAAAAGATAATGATGTTCCTTTTCAAACATATGATACTAAATGAATATTTTTTAATGGGTATGATATCTAAAATAATACATGAATTTACAAATAATTATATATTATTTGAAGAGTACCAAGAATCAGTTAATAAATGACCCATGTGTGGGGTGACATAATATAATAAATATGAATCATGTTTTTTGAATTCTGTGTAATAAATTAAAATCATTCAACGTTTATATGTATATATGGGAGTGAGTATACTATAAGAAAATTGACATGACAAAATATTATAAGAATTCAATATGGGAATGTTTTTCAACCAATAGACACTCCTCAGTGGAAGAAAATATATCATGACTATAAATTTTTTATATTATGAATTGAAATATAATTTAGTTTAAATGTTTTTAAATTTATTATCTAATTTATCTTACATTCATATAAGTTGTTTAATTTTTTTATAATAATTAATTTATTTATTTTCTGCATTGAAATTTTCTTATATATGAGTTACAATATTTAATATAGATTAAAATTATAGATTACACATATTGGAAATTTAGATTAATATGTAATTAAGGTATATCTTGATTACTGAATCATTAGTAGTAGTACTTGGGGTTAGACTACTCACTAGAAAGGTAGGTTATTCTATTTATAGAAATATTGGGGTTCTTTATATCTCACACCATGCTTTAACATGTGTGGATTTTGGTTTCATATGATTCTAAGAGTTTACAAGAGAAGGGTTTCATTAAACTTCTATATGTGATGATTTTGGATATGTATAAATATATTTAGCCTTTAATTAAGGTTAAAAACACCATATATAAGTTTTTTAATTATTTATACATCAATATGTTATGAGCGTATTGATTTGGTTGAAGGAATAGAGGTGAGAAACTAAATTGTTATATAAAATAATACATGTAATGAAAATATATAATATAATGTGATGAGATAATAGAACTACTTAAATATATTAAGTGTTATATTCCTTCTAATCAAAACAGTAGTCCAGACAATGATCATCTAACTAGCTCGGTTCTTCCATAGTAGGGTGACCAAGAATTATCTTGTGTAAGGAAACAAAGTTATAGGTGATCCTAACAGGGTTAGGTTCCAATATTAGAAATTATAATTTGGATACACATAAACAGAAAACCCTTAGAATCAGAATATCATATGTATAGTGTTGGGATAATTCATAAGATGGATTGGTAAAATAGATTTCCACTCAATTATCCAAGAGTCATATATGACATAATTGGAATGATATCTTGACTAAATATCCATGTGTTTTGTGTAATTCCAAAATAGACTCATTACATAGTAAAATATGGATATTGTTCATTTAATGAATATGATGTAGTCAAAATGGAACAATATTTTGATGGGTGCAATTTCAGTATTTGTCCTTATTAAATGAATGTTAAACATGATTCTCATCTGATAGATTTTCATATAGATAAAAATTCAGCCCCATCAATCATGATATTGAGATCAATATTTTAAAATGAGAAGCTTAAAGGGTCAAACATAATATACTTATATACAAATTTAATAATCATTATTAATCAGGAATGAAACTTTTATGTGTTACTGTAACCTTTTCTTGGAAAGCTAATTGATAAAGTTATTAAAGAAATCTATCTAGATTTTTATGATAAAAATTTGAAGGACTTATTGGATTCCCAAATCCTTGTTTCCAAAGATCCTATTTTTTAAAATAAAAATTAAAACATAGATACATTCATGAAGATATATTACCTATAAAGGATCTATTATAAAGATTCTAGGAATGAGAGATATGAGTTTTGAAAGTCATTTTTAAATGAAATATGATTTATATATGTTTGTATCAAATAATTTACTCAATATGTTTGGTTATTTCAATGACTTATTGAGGATAGTGTTTCTTTTAAGGATTAATATATATATATAATATTTATTATATAATAATTGTGGAAAGGTCTAAATAGGTTATTATAAATTATGAAATGAATGTATTTAATAAATTTTTTCCAATATAATCAATATTTTAAAGATATTTAAGAGTGACATTGGAGTTCAAATATCATGATTTATATTGACAATGCATGAGGGTGAAAATTTAGACTAAAAGAATAAATATTAATTTTTAAATTCCAACAACCCTTCTTTTAATATCAATTTGAATTTATTGATACTTATGAGTAGATTCAATAAAGAGTGGAAATGCTTTCATTGTATTAATTTTAATCAATAGTTTGGGAATTTTTAACAATATTTGAAGGGGTTCAATAATATTCAGTGATAGTCCAGGTCATGTATTAATGTTATAGAAATGAATTCTTCTATTTCTAAGGGTATATTATTCAAACTATATAACAAAAAGTTCTATAAAAATGTCTCATAGTTTAAAATTAAAGAAGGATTTATGTTCATAGAATACAATATGCATTAAAGTGATGGATAAATGGGGTTTAACACTTTGGAGTAGGATTTTATGGATAACATTAAAATATATAGTTGATCAAAATATAGATTATGTAATTTTTATATTATTTTTTTATTATGTGATAAGATGGGTTATTACAAACAATGGCTGTTATAGATAAATGATATGATAGTTATGAAAAAAATTGTGATGTTTTGATCCATTTATAAGGAATGTTTTAAAAAAATTAAACAGTAAGGAATGTTTTATCTTGGATAAATGTGTTTTATCTAAGATATTTGTTAAAAATGAGGGAAAAAGATCATACACTTTTAATTTCATATTTCAGAGAATAATTTTTTTAGAATAATTTTTCAAATACATATAATCTTATATGAGATATTATTTTTATTTGTTTATTTGTTAAATATTTTGACCTATGTAAGTGATTTTTATTTTCTAACTTAAATTAGTTCATGTCAAAGAAATATATTTCATACAAAATTTTGTTTATAATAGGCTATTGGGAGTATGTTTGATCTCAGAGAAGTCAAATGTATGTATAATAAATTATTATAGAAATCGAATTGAAGCTGAATATATATTTATACCCATAATGGGTTTATTGTAGGTTTTTAAAGGAAGATTATTTAATGAATTACATTTTTTTACCAAAATGATCTTTAATAAATTGTTGAAATGTCAGGTTCCATGATGATAATGATGATTGTAGAGATATTTATAATTAGAAAAATAAAATTTACTAAGAACATAACATTAGATGTCTGGAAGTATTATTTTGAATACGTGTTCAATGATTTAAACAGTTGGAATATGGTTCATGTTCTTAGTATTATTGAAACAATATTTATTCATAGATAGAACTCAGTGAACAATTTTGTTTTGAGTTTTATCCCATGTTCACATAGATATGTGGAAAATTTATATGGATATGTAATGAGTTTTAAAAAATCCAAAATGGGCATCTTACATAGGGACTCTCTAGAGTTATATCATATGAATAGAGGAGAGATTATATATGGTATTATAATTTTTTTGAGGAGTTAAAGAGTAAAATATTTATCATGTTAAAAAGTCATAGATTCTCCATTATATCATTATTTCAGTTGGTTCCCTACATTCATAATGATAAAAAATAATTAACTTATAATTTTATAAATTCGAGTCTCCCCCAAAAAAATCATCATGAAATATTATAGGTTGAGATGAAATATTAAGGTTAGAATGTGTAGTATTTAATACAGAGATAACAAAAATGATTATGAGAAATATAGCATGTTTCGTTTATTGGATTACCTTCCATGTATACCACATGGAGTGTTATACACTTGTATTCAGTATGATAGGGGTGAATGTTTAATATTGAATCCCCATACTAGATTTTTTGTGAGATTTCTTGCATGAGAACTATTATTAATTAAAACATGTATTGCACCAACATTGAGTCCGAGATAATCATGGGGTGGTTTGGTATTTTTCTGATTATTTCATTAGTCATGTTTAATCAATATGATATTTTTACTCTCTTTTAATGATTATGACATCTGATCTCTCAATTGGGATGAAATAAAGGATTATATATATGTAAAAATATTTATGACATGTGATTTGTTTATATTTTGGGTTAGTGGCAGAGAATGTGATCATTTTTTGGGTGGATTCCATGCAATGTGTTCATCCATTTGGTTAGTATATACTAAGGGAATCCAAATTGCATGTATATATAGAAGATTGATGTGTTACTTTTCTAGTGGTTATTTTATGTTTCATAAAAAGGGATTATCTGATTATGTATATGTATATATGATACAACTGGTAAATAAAATAAAAAGATACATGTTTTTGATATAGATAATTCTAGATCCCATTTGTATCATGAGTAACATTGGAAATTTTATAGGAGCCACACTTTTTATACATTGATGGGTTAGAGAATTCACGTTTGTTTTTATTTTTAAAAAGTCTAAGGGTTACACTTTGTGGTTGAATGATAGAGGATTAAGTTTTAAGAAACTTCGAGAGTTTCTTTAAAAGTGATTTTGAGTTTATCAAAAAAGAAATGTTGATGGATATTTTAATGTTATTTTACATCATATGATAAAAGGTATGATTGATGATACTTTTTATGTGTTTTTAAAATATAAAAAAGGATTATTATAAATGGTTTCAGTAGTTATTGTATGTGATAAGATATAAGGTGAAATGGCATAAAGTATTCATAGATTAAATTCATGTTATTGTATGATGAAGATATACCTTACAAACTAAATCCTAATGTGCGTGCATGAATCTGTATAAATGTTATATTATGTTATATAATAATATATAGAAGAAGAATTTTATATGGTATAAAATTTATTGATCTAAGGAATATCGTAAGGCATGATATTGTGATATCCTAAAACTACCATATCTATATAATTGGGTATGATATAGTCATATCATAGTGAAATGATATGAATCAATCAGGTCATAATATAGATAAAGTAAATTCAATGTTAATTGATAATGTTTGGGTCTCTTCTATGTAGGGATATAAATAATGTATGGAGTGTTTGAGAAAATCATAGATAAATAAAATTTTAAATTCATTTACATATGAAAGGGTTACAAGTGGTTTATAACAAAATGGAATGACTAAAAGTTTATACAACGTTAAAGTAAATTCTATGAAGGATAGGGGCCATTATATTGGTCTATATAATAGGTCATTTCCCTAAAAATGTATTCCTTTGATTTTATATATCACATTGAATCTCCCTATTCCCAATTTCTATTATATTAATTCCTTTATTCCTATAGAATTAGCATAACAAGGTCGAATGAAAAATATTTCCATGAATTAGTTGATTAATAAATACATGGATACTCTATATGGAAGTATTCATTTAGAATATTATATGTGATATCAATCATACCTATAGTTGAAGAAAGGAGGCATAACCATCATTAGCGTACAATATTTTCTTTATTTTATATTATAAACATCTTTAATTTAAAATTATCAATTATCTTGGTTATGATTTCTTATTTGTTTTGTTTCATTAATATGTTTTATTATATATTAAGAATCCCATTAGATTTAATAATCCTGAATCTAATGGTATTATTGATAATATATTAATATAAAAATTACTGATTATTAGATTGTATGAATATATATTTTGATTCATTATTTCTTTATTCTTGAGAAACACCCTATTTATTTGGTGTATCCTTGCTATTATATTATAGGGATTCAACATTTATTAATGGTGTTTCATTTTATTAATTTTATTTTTCAAAAAATATAAAAATCATATATATTCATTCAAAACCAAATTTATTTGACTCTCACACAACCTGCCACATCGAGACCCCCTACACCAATGACTTGAGTAGAAAGATGTCTCCAAAATACAAACTCTAATAGGTCAGGGAACAATGAAAAAAGATATATTATTACTAACATGATATTAATTTCCCTCAAATAATAACTATAAAAATAAAACCAATAATTATATATAAAACCCAATATATGAATATAAATGGTATTATTAATAGTAAATGTCCATCAATGAGAAATCATTCTAAAGAGTTCAAGAAGAAAACAAAAAACCAAAATATATCAATATATCCCCTAAATGTTCACATAAAATAACCCAAATTTATCTTTTGTACACTTGAAACAATCAAATAAATATATATATCTTATAAACACATGCCATCAATTTCCAATAATTGATCATACATGTATTGAGATCAAATTTTTAGAATAATTTTACTCTTCAATGAAATATCATAAATTTTTTTATATTTTTTTTAATTTTTTGAAAATTAAATATGTTTAAGTGAAGTTAAAATAAAAGTGTATGATATGTTCTAAGGATACCCTATTGGAGTTCTAGTTGGGGGGGGGGGGGTTACAATAAACCATAGAACTATTGTTTTCACCAAATTTCTTATGAAAAATATTTTTTTTGGTTGAGTAAGGAGACACCAATGGGGACACAATAAGTCTAGTAGGATAATATTTAATTATTTTGAAAATATTATTTTGATTTTTTGGACCATTTTATAGAAAAATTATTATTTTTCTCACCGTTTGTGCCAATAGTGAGAACTGTAACACCCTGAGATTTTATGAGAAATATTATTTTTAATTTCTCTGATTTCTTGTGTTGTACACTACACCAAGATTATTTTACGCTATAAGCAACACCATATTAGCTTGTAGTATAGGAAACATAATTCTTGTCTTGTGTTACACGAAAGTTTAACCTTCCTCGATAGCTTGAATTGTACGCAATACTGAGTTTCACTAAACAACGATATGCTATTAAAATATTATATAAACAAGCTATTATGAATAGTAATACAAATTTTTTGAAATTTTATAAATTTTATCTTTCAAAATAGAATTCATTTTTGGATTTGGAATATCGAAATTAGCCTAGGGTGAATTTTTTCTATTTTTATGAAAACTTTCAATTTTTGATGAATAGTGAAAACACTGAGTTATTGGTTTAAACCGACTTTTTATTTAAATAATCATTTATTTGATTTAAATTCATTTTAGGTCAAAATAGATACATAATACCAATATAAGTTCAATATAATTAATTGGAGTCATTTTATAATAAATATATATATATAAAAATTTTATTAAACTTTTTACCGTCTTTTACCCAACTCCTAGGAGAATTTGAAAATTTATATAAAACGTAATTTTACCGCTTATGTGAGTGGAATTTAAAAAATTCGATAGACATGGTTGATATCAGTAAGTAAAATGTGGTTCAGTTAGATGAAAATAATTTTTTGTGAAAAGTAACTTTTAACTTTTTTTACCACGGTTAAAAGAAAATAGGGTAATTATTGGTATAAATGATATTATTATAACCCTAACACAAGTCTTAATTATATTGGATAAGTTTAATTCGACCAAAAACACCCTTAGGAATAAAATATGACACTTTAGGTGCACTTGGATTAGATTAGGACATTTATAATTATAGTTGAAATCAAAGTTTAATAACTAACAATTTTATAATATAGGGTTATACATAAGATAAATTCGACTATAAATATTCATTAGAAAGATAACAGGATTTCATACATAATTTTATTTTATTTTATTTTTTTATACATTTAATAATTTAATTTATTTATGACACAATGATGATGCAGTAATTACCTTATTAATGAAATATTAACATAATTGATACTATAAAAACTCAAATAAATGTAATTTGAAACTTTTTATGAATTAAACTAATTTTATAGGTTAGTAGTACATATTTGGGTTGGTTAGATTAATTTTTTTTGATGTAATAATGCTGCTACGAATTTAAAAAAAAGACAAAAAATTGTCAAAATTGACATAAAAGTGTTTTTTAAACAAATATTATATTATTAATTGATATAATGGTCTTCCAAAATCTAAGGTTCAACCAAAAGACATATATAATAATATATATTTAATTAATGAATCAATTGAGGTTTTATTGGCTATTTATAGATTTTTTATTAACCATATAGTGTAAGAATACAAGAAGACACAGTAAAAGATAAATTATTTAACATAGAGTTAAATCTTAATGATAAGGTTACAATGGAAACCTAAACTTTTATAAATCATATTAGTTGAGAGTATTTAGACTGATCCCCACCCTAGCCTCAAAATAAGTCACTTTGGAGCCATTATAAACCGAATATAAATTTATTATAAAATATTATTTTTATTTTTTCCTAAGGTGGCCCTCACCCCTCTTATAAAAGGGAACTCCCACTTCTCTCTAATTAACACCTCCAAAGCAATTTTTCTCGGCCAAAACCTAAACAAATACCCTCTAAACGATCCTTCCTTTTTACTAGTGGCCTTACTTTAGTTATAAATCCAACCTAAGGATCCCTTTTGATCAAGTCAAAAGGAAGAACCCGAAGAAGAGGTAAATATATCACCACCTATTTCAAGTTCCTTTCTTCTTCCACTTCATCCTTATTTGTTTCTTACATTCTAAAATAATAAATACTGTATATTATATATACTGTGATGTTATTATAAAACTTTTACAACCATATTAGTTATTTTATCCATCCTATGAATGAAAAAGTCACCACACGTTTGTACGTACAACATACCGTCTCCACGTCGTGGTGTAGTTTGTTGTTCAAACATTTAACCATTTGGATGGGTATAATAATGAGTATAAATGATAAAAATAATAAATATAACATTATTATGATTCTGTATTTATTATATAACATCCAATTATATATTATTTTAATATCAAAATAATGATATTGTCGCTCGTGCATACGTACGGACTACCGTCTCCACGAACGCGATGAGATTCATTTTCAATGATTACCAATTAAAGTATGATTAAAAAGTATATATAATAAATAATCATGAAAGATATTACATAATAATTATACTATATTTATGTACATATATGTTTCATTTACTTAATTCCATTCAATTCAATAAGGAAACAAAAACAGCATTTATGCGTACGTACGACCTACCTACTCCATGAACTGTGTATTTCATTCCATTTATCGATCTATCATATAAATTTATATTATAAATATATATTATATATAAATAATGATTTAAATTCTATAATTATGTAAATCAGGATATAATTAATAACATTAAGAACAACAAGTTGAAACATGTACGATAAATGAAATGATTTTTCCCAAAACGATGCATTAACATGGAATTTACAAAAGAAAGGTTAATGTAAAGACATAAGTGAATAATATATGATATCATAAATATTATTATGGTTGTGGTACAAGTTAAAAATATGTTTAAACACACTATACAAGAGTCTCAGACACATGCAGAAGAAATTGGACATAAGGTAAGGGATAATTATGAAAATCTCATTTTTATGAGAGATCTTATACATAAGTATTCACTGGGGTTATATATTTCATCCATGTCAATAAAAATGTTTTTCATAACGTTTTAAATATTATTATATTTATTTTAAAAGTCATGTTTACCCCTATTTTACTTTTACATTGTGTTATAGAAGGAATCTTTCTTTTGTTTACCATACGAGGAACTTTTTGACTTTCCTGGATAATGTACGAGGAGAATGTTTTTTTAACTTATATGACATGAATGGATTTTTATAGTTTCATAATGCCTTATTTACATTAATATTTCTATAAAACATTACATAATTATTTTCAAAAAAATTCTTTTCTTTTAAAATCGCACGACATTTTGAGAAAACAAAATGATTTTGAAGAAGAAAGGAATTTTTTTATCAAGAATTTATTTCAAGTATTTATTCAAAACTATTTCCCATCTAAGATGACATTATTTAGTATGATTATGTTTCAAGTATAATATCTCTATTATTTTCATTGTATTATTTTTATTATGATGAAATGTATCCTTTTGTTTTATATGGATTATGTTAAGATGGGATGATGTTTATGAAACCCATTTTATTCTTTGGGTTATGATGCATGATTTATAATTGTGTTGTGGCACATGTAAGAATGATTTAAATATAACATGGGTGGGACCTATATCTCCCTCCAATTCATTAGGTATATATTTATATCTCATGAGATAGACATGGCTAGAACGACAAGTGAATCCGGTTCAATAATACAGGGCTGGAACGGCAAGTAAACCCGGTTCAGTAATGGACTTTGTCCACTATGATGGTCTTGGTAGCAATGCCTTGGCTACTATATAAATCATAACACGTGATTAAAAGTTTCCACAATTACATGTTTTATTCCCATTCTATTTTATCATGATTAATGTTCCTTTATGATCGATTCCTTACGTACTGCCAATATTTATTTCACAACTCAAGATCTTGATGTTTAAACTTTATGTTCATGTTTTTATGTTCAAATGTATATGGTTTGTTTTATTTTCTCCATGATTACCCTTACCGAGCATCTGATCTCACCATTTTTATGATTTTTCCCCAGGATATAAAGAAATGTTTTAGGTAAGAAAAAAAGGGAAGATCTTTATTGGTGATGTTGAAGATTTTTCACAATTATTAGAAGATTATGTTCCGAGTTTCGAAAGACAGTAAACTATTACGGTCCATGGGTGTGTGTTTTTGTTATGTATTAAGTATTCCGCAAAAGTAATGTAATTTCCATGTATGTCATGTGTGGCTCTCTATAGTTGGAATCAGAGGAAAAGTTTAGTTAACCTTTGGAAACTAGAATGCGAAAACGTTAGAGAAATCCCTAGATATATTTCTAAGGTATGTCTAGGGATGTCTCTATGGTTAAGTATAAGTATAGGTTATAATCCTAGAATTATGGTAATGATATAGGAATTAAACCTAAGATGTTATATATTGAAGGTAATACCCCTTTATTATGATGTTTTCCTAGCTTGATTTTTGCCTCTCACACTATTTTTTTTGGGGTTTAGACGATGGATGGACCCCGAAGGAACCATATTGATCAATGTAATGGACATTGCAATGATTTTCCTCATGAATAAACCAATGTTATGATATATGTAGTGAAAAATCTTATTCTTATACTTACACAAGCTATGAATCATTCTGGACTTCCAAATGAGCAGAGAAGGGAACAATATTCTATTGAGTCCTTCATGAAGCAACATCCACCTTCTTTCAGTGGGTCTTCTGGTCCACTTATTGCTTAAAAATGGATTAGTACCATTGAAAAGATATTTTCCATTCATTTCTATTTGAAGCATGAAAAAGTAATTCTTGATATTTACCATTTAGAAGGTGAAGCAGACCAGTGGTGGACTCTAATTAAGAATACAAGGCCCCAAGATCAAATTGAATCCATGGAATGGGATGAATTTAAGAACTTGTTTTTAAATAAGTACTTCCCTTATATTCTTCAAAAAAACATGGAAAATGAGTTCCTTGAGCTTAAGAAAAAGGATGATGTATCCATTAATATATACGAGGTGAATTTCACAAGGCTTGCAAGGTATGCATCTGGATTTATCATCCAACCTGAAAGTAAAGTCGATCGATTCTTCAGTGGCTTAAAACCAAGTCTTCGAAGGGAATTATCTAAAAGAGACTTCAGTATATATGAAGAAATTGTGCATTGTTATATCAAGGTAGAACTGGAATTCAGTGTAACATATTCTTATCATGGTTTTGACAAGAAATAAAAGATAGAGTTCAAGGAAAAATTTCAAAACTATGGTGAAAAGAAGACAAATGTTTCGTTATGCTCAATGTGTGGAAAAAAGCATGGAATAGATTGTCTTAAAAGGACTTGAAAATATTTTAAGTGTCGAAAAGAAGGTTATCGAGCAGCTGATTGCCGAAGTAATGGGAAGAAGGTATCTAATGATGTGAATAGAGAAAAGACTACAATAAATGCACCACCAACAATTCAATGCTTCAAGTGCAAGGAAATGGGGCATTATGCTAACCAGTGCCCTAATCCAAGGGTTAATGACGATCGACCTCAACAACCTCTAAAGGAAAAGGACAATGGGAAGTCACCTGCGATCACTATTGGAAATGTTGAATATGACAAAGAACTTGTGGAATGATTAAGTTTTTATGTAACTGGATTCCAAAATAGTGTTGTGGAATCTCATTTTTAGTATCGTGGAACATTGGAATATCTATGTATTGGTTTATTGTGGTTTTCAATAATTGTATGGTACCAGAAACCATGAAAAGTGATTGAAATATTTTGGGAAAGAGGATGATATGCTTATAATAAAGGGATAATGAGAAAATAATATGTTTGATAGTATTAATGAGTTCATGACTGATATAAGGACAAAGTGATATCATGGTTTGAGTATATAGAATTTTTGGAATTTTGGAATGTGGAGAGAGTTAACTTTTAACAGTATTCATGTTTTTAATAAAGTTAAATGGGTATTCATTTTTCAATAGAATTCATGTTTAAGGTATTCACATGTTTGGAATGTGACCAAAAACAAAATATATCTTATGATTTATAGGGGGAAAATAAAGCAATTCACATGCTCGGTCGATGACATTTCTAGTAATCGGACAGAAGTAATTTCGATAAGCCTAAAGGTAAGAATGGATTAATTTAGACAACATATATTATTCCATAAGGCTATAAATTTTTGATTTTATTTTTCAAATGTTATAATAGTATAGTTTTAGAAAAATGACATCTCGTAGGGCGGGCGACAACCCGTTGCATCAGACAAGGATGCAGGAATCGTACCCACAACCGAAGTGCGGCAGGACTATATTGCCTACCACTGGCCTACAGGAAGTCCCTAGTATTATAAATTAGTTTTAATTTATTAAGGGGTATGATATATGAATTATAAGTCCATTTTAGGAACCATATACAATTAATCTCACCACAGACAGACTTAGGCATATTTAATAACTTTTTCTAACCTTTTGTTTGAGACAGATGGAATGACTTATCATTCTATCGCATGATCTGCTAACACTTCACGAATGACAAATTAAACTTCATTTATTTAAGAGATGAAGTGTAAATTTTTCAATGAATGACCAATAGTGAGATTGTACCAAAATAAATAAAGTATTTCTTCTACTTCCAATTTTTTTCAACTTTGGGGAAATGATCTTGAAAACCAAAAATGTTGTCCTAGATGGTACCTTAGATCATCATAAATTTGTGGCTTGTGATTGTTGGATTTTTTCATAGCCATTTTCTCTACCACTCTCCATTAGAACTTGATGGTTAGATTTCTCTTCCATATCCATTTTTTCACCTATTTGTTTCTATATAGAAACCCAGTGATAAGTTAATATGTGTAACCATCACGTTTCTTTTTTAAAATTAAGTTTTAGTATTCCTTTTTACGATGTGGTTTTATATGAATGAAACTTTCAAGTAGTAAACCATTTATAACCCTGAAGAATTTCAAGGGAGAAATTCATTTTAAGGGGGGTAGAATGTAACACCATGATATTTTATGAGAAATATTATTTTTAATTTCTTTGATGTCATTTGTTGTACGCTACAACAAGATTATCTGAAACAATACGCAACACTGTATTATCTTGTAGTGTACGAAACACTATTCTTGGCTTGCGTTACACACAAGAGCAACCATCCTCGATAGCTTGCGTTGTACGCAATACCATGTTTCACTTACCAAGGATATGTTATTAAAATAGTATATAAACTAGCAGTTATGAATAGTAATACCCACTATTTCAAATTTTATAAATTATATCTTTCAAAATGGACTTCATTTTTTGATTTGGAATATCAAAATTATCCTAGGGTGAATTTTTGGTATTTTTCTGAAAACTTTCAATTTTTGATGAATAGTGAAAACACTAAGTAATTGGATAAAAATGACTTTTTATCTAAATAATAATTTATTCTATTTAAATTTATTTTATGTCAAAGTAGATACATAATACCTATATAAGTTCAATATAATTCATTGGAGTCATTCTATAATAATTTTAGATATATAAAAGTTTTATTGAACCTTTAAACGTCTTTTACCCAAATCCAAGGTGAATTTGGAAATTTATATAAAACATAATTTTACCAATTCTGTGAGTGGAATTTCGAAAATCCTAGAGACATGGTTGATATCAGTAAGTAAAATGTGGTTCAATGAGATGACAATAATTTTTGATGAATAATAACTTTTATCTTTTATTTAACACGGTTAAAATTAAATAGGATAATTAAGGGTAAAAATGATATTATTATTAACCTAAAACATGTCCTAATTCTATTGGATAAGTGTAATTTGACCATAAAAAACCTTAGTAATAAAATATGGCCCCTTAGGTCCACTTGGATTAGATTAGGACATTTATTATTATAGTTAAATTCAAATTTAAAAAACTAAACTTTTTTTAATATAGGGTTATACATAAGAAAAATTTGACTATAAATATTCATTAGAAAGATAAGAAGGCTTCCTACATAATGGTATTTTATTTATATTTTTTATACATTACATAGTTTAATTTATATAGGACACAATGATGATGCATTAATTACCTTATTAATGAAATATTAACATAATTGAAATTATAAAAACCCAAATAAATGTAATTTGAGAATTTTCATGAATTAAAATAATTTTATAGGTTAATATAACATATTAGGGTTGGTTATATGAATTTATTTAAAGGTAATAACACTGTTATAAATTTAGAAAAAACAAAATACCAAATAGTGTCAAAATTGACATAAAAGTGTTTTTAAAAAATATTATATTATTAATTGACATAATGGTCCTAAAAATACAAGGTTAGGCCAAAAGACTTATATAATAATATATATGACATTAATGAACCAATTTTTGTTCTATTGGTATTTTATAGTATGCTTTTTAACCATATAGTGTAAGAATACAAGAAGACATGGTAAAAGTTAAATTATTTAATTTAGAGTTAAATCTAAATGATAAGGTTAAAATGGTAAACTAAACTTCTCTGAAACCTATTGGTTTAGAGGATTACTATCCATCCCCACCCTATCCTAGAAATAAGTCACATGGAGCTATTATAAACCGAATATGAATTTATTATAAAATAATATTTTAATTATTTCCCAAGGTGCCCCTCACCCCTCTAATAAAAGGGCACTCCACCTTATCTCTAATTAACACCTCCAAAGCCATTTGGCTCTGCCAAAACCTGCCCAAATACCCTCTAAAATTTCCTAAATTAATCCTAGAGGCCTTCTTTTAGTTATAAAGCCAACCTAAGGAGCCCTTTTAATCAAATCAAAAGGAAGAACCCGAAAAAGAGGTAAATATCTCACCGCCTATTTCAAGTTCCTTTCTTCTTCCACTTCCTCCATCTTTGTTGGTTCCATTATAAAATAATAAATCCATTATATTATATATACTTTGATGTTATTATAAAAATTTGACAACCATATTAGTTATTTTATCCATCTTATGAATGAAAAAGTCACCACACATGTGTTCGTACGACTTACTGTCTCCACGTTGTGGTGTAGTTTGTTATTCAAACCTTTCATCATTTGGATGGGTATAATAATGAGTATAAATTATATAAATAATAAATATTACATTATAATGATTCTTTATATATTATATACCATCCAATTATATATGATTTTAATATAAAAAGAATGATATTGTCGCTCGTGCGTACGTACGGACTACCGTCTCCATGAACGCGATGGGATTCATTTTCCATGATAAACCATTAAAGTATGATTAAAAAGTATATATAGTAAATAATAATGAAATATATTACATAATAATGATACTAGATTTATGTACATATATGTTTCATTTACTTAATTCCATTCAATTTAATAAGGAAACGGAAACAGCGTTTATCCATACGCATGAACTATAGTCTCCATGAACTGTATATTTCATTCCATTTATCGATTTATCATATATATTTATATGATGAATATATATTATATATAAATCATGTTTTACATTCTTGAACTAAGTAAATCAGGATATAAGTAAAAAAATCAAGAACAAAAATTTGAAACACGCACGATAAATGAAACGATTTTACCCAAAACGCTGCTTTAACATGGAATGTACAAAAGAAAGGGTAACATAAAGTCATAAGTGAATAATATATGATATCATAAATATTATTATGTTTATGTTACAAGTTAATAATATGTTTAAACCCACTATACATGAGTCTCGGACACATACGGAAGAAATTGGACATAAGGTAAGGGATAATTTTCCAAATCTCATTTTTATCCGAGATTACTTATACGTAAGTATTTACTGAGGTTATATTTTTCATCCATGTCCATAAAAATGTTTTTCATAAAGTGTTTAATATTATTATATGTCTTTATAAATTCATATTTACCCCTATTTTACTTTTACATTGTGTTATGGAAGGAATCTTTCTTTTGTTTACCATACGAGGAACTTTTTGACAATCCTGTCAAAAGTACGAGGAGAATGTTTTTTAACTTATACAACATGAACAGATTTTAATGGTTTCGAAATGCTTTATTTCCATGAATATTCCTCTATAGGATTTCCTGATTATATTAAAAAAAATTCTTTTCTTTTAAAATCGCACGACATTTTGAGAAAAGAAAATGATTTTGAAGAAGAAAGCATATTTTCCTCAAGAATTCATTTCAAGTATTTATTCAAAACTATTACCCATATAAGATGACATTATTTTGTATGATTATGTTTCAAGTATAATGCCTCTATTATTTTCATGGTTTGATTTTTATTATGATTAAATTTATCCATTTTTTTATATGGATTATATTAAGATGGGATTATGTTAAGGAAACCCATTTTATTCTTTGGGTTATGATGCATGATTTAAAATGGTATTGTGGAACACGTAAGAATGATTTCAATATGAGATTGGTGGGACATATATCTCTCTCACATTCATTGTGTATAGATTTATATCTCATGACATAGACATGGCAGGAACAACGAAGTTATTCCACTTTAGTAATACAAGGCTGGAACGAAAAGTAAACCAAGATCCGTAATGGAATTTATCCACTACGATGGTCTTGGAAGCAATGCCTTGGATACTATGGAAATCATAACATGTTATTAATGGTTTCCACAATTACATGTTTTATTCCCATGCTATTTTATCATGGTTAAAGTTCCTTTATGAACTATGCCTTACGTACTGCCAAGATTTATTTCACAACTCAAGATCTTGAGGTTTAAACTTTATGTTCATGTTTTTATGTTAAAATTTATATGGTTTGTTTTATTTTCTCCATGCTTACCCTTAATGATCATTTGAGATCACCATTTTTATGTTTTTTCCTAATATATAAATAATGGTTTTAGGTAAGAAAAAAAGGGAAGATCTTTATGGGAGTTGTTGAAGATTTTTCACCATGATTAGAAGATTATATTCCGAGTTTCTAAAGGCACTAAAATATTACGGTCCTTGGGTGTATGTTTGTGTTATGTATTAGGTATTCCGTAAAAGTAATGTAATTCCCATGTATTCCATGTGTTGGTCTATGTAATTGGTATCAAAGGAAAGGTTTAGTTAACCTTTTGGAAACTAGGATGCGAAAACTTTAGAGAGATCTCTAGAGATATTTTTAGGTATGTCTAGGGATGTCTCTAAGGTTAAGTATAAGTATAGGTTATTGTCCTAGAATTACGGTAACGATCATAGAATTAAACCTATGATGTTATATATTGAAGGTACTTCCCCTTTATTATGTTGTTTTCCTAGCTTTATTTTTGCCTCTCACACTATTCTTTTTGGGTTTTAGATGATGGTTGGAACCCGAATGAACCGTGTGGATCAATGTAATGGAAAAAGCTATGATTGTCCCCCTGAACAAACCAATATTATGAGAGATGGAGTGAATAATCCTATTTCTATACTTACACAAGCTATGAATCATTCTGGACTACCAAATTTGTAGAGAAGGGAACAATATTCTATTGAGTCATTCCTGAGGCAACGTCCCCCTTCTTTCAGTGGGTCTTATGGTCCACTTATTGCTGAAAAATGGATTAGTATCATTGAAAAGATATTTTCCATACTTTTCTATTAGAAGCATGAAAAATTCATTCTGGCTATTAACCATTTAGAAGGTTAAGCAGACCAGTGGAGGACTCTAATTAAGAATACAAGGCCCCAAGATGAAATTGAATCCATGGAATGGGACGAATTCAAGAAAATGTTTTTTCATATGTACATCCATCTTATTCTTCGAACGAATATGGAAAAGTAGTTCCTTGAGATTAAGAAAAAGGATGATGAATCTGTTGGTATATATGAGGTGAATTTTACAAGGCTTCTAAGGTATGCATCTGGCTTTATCATCCAACCTGAAAGTAAAGTTGATCGATTCTCTAGTGGCTTAAACCCAAGTCTTCGAAGGGCATTATCTATAAGAGACTTCAGTAGCTATGAATAAATTATGCGTTGTGCTATCAAGGTAGAACTGGAAGTCGGTGTAACATATCCATCTCATGGTTTTTCCAAGAAACCAAATATGGAGTTCAAGGAAAAATCTCAAAACTATAGTGAAAAGAAGACAATTGTTTCGTTAAGCTCAATGTGTGGAAAGAATCTTGGTGGAGATTGTCTTAAAAGGACTAGAAAATGTTATAAGTGTGGAAAAGAAGGCCATCAAGTAGATGAGTGCTGAATTAATGGTAAAATGGTTGCTAATGATGTGAATAGAGAAAAGACTAAAGAAAACGCACCACCAACACTTCAATGCTTCAAGTGCAAGTAAATGGGGAATTATGATAACCAATGCCCTAATCCAAGGGTTAATGTTGATCGAAATCAACAACCTATCATGGAAAAGGACAAAGGGAAGTCACATGTGATCACTATTGGCAATGTTGAATATGAAAATAAAGTTGTGGAATGATTAAGTTATTATGTAACGGGATTCCAAAATAGTGCTGTGGAATCTCATTTCTAGTATCGTGGAATATTGGAATATCTATGTATTGGTTTATTGTGGTTTTCAATAATTGTATGGTACTAGTAACCATGCAAAGTGATTGAAATAATTTTGGAAAGAAGGTGATATGTACATAATGAATGGATAAGAGGAAACTAATATGTTTGATAATATTAAAGATCTCATGACTGATATAAGGACAAAGTGATATCATGGTTTGATTATATAGATTTTTTGGAATTTTGGTATGTGGAAAGAGTTAACTTTTGAGAGAATTATTGTTTTTACTAAAGTTCAATGGGTATTAATTTTTCAAGAGAATAAATGAATAAAGAATTCACATGTTTGGAATGTGACCAACAACAAGATATATCTTATGATATATGGGGGACAAATGAAAAAATTCACTTGCTCAGTAGATGACATTTCTTGTAATCAGACAGAAGTATTTTTGATAAGCCTAAAGGTTGGAATTGATTAATTTAGACATAATATAGTATTGATTAAGGATTTAACCTGTTGATTTTATTTTTGAAATGTTATAATAATATAGTTTTAGAAAAAGGACAACCCGTAGGATGGGTGATAACCCGTCACGTTGGACAAGGATGTGGGAATCGTACCCACAACCGAATTGTGACAAGCCTCTATTGCCTACCACTGGCCTACATGAAGTCCCTGGTTAGTATAAATTAGTTTTAATTTATTAAGTGGTATGATATATGAAGTGTAAGTCCATTTTAGGAACCATATACGAATAGTCTCACCATAGATGGACTTATGTATTTTTAATAACTTTTTCTAACGTTTTGTTTGAGACAAATCGAATGACCTATAATTCTATCGCATGATCTACTAACACTTCATGAATGACAAATTCAACTTCATTTCTTTAAGAGATGATGTGGGAATTGTTTAATGAATGACCAACAGTGAGACTGTACCAAAATCAATTAAGTATTTCTTATAATTCCAATTTTTTTCAACTTTAGGGAAATGATCTTGAAAACCAAAAAAGTTGTCCTAGATGGTACCTTAGATAATCACAATTTTATGGCTTGTGATTGTTGGCTTTTTCATAGCCATGTTATCTACCACATTCCATCAGAACTTCATGGACATATTTCTCTTCCATATCCATATTTTCACCTATGTTCTTCTATGTGGAAACCTAGTGATGAGTTAATTTGGGTAACCATTACGTTTCTTTTTTAAAATTAAGTTTCAGGATTCCATTTTACGTTGTCGGTTTCTATGAATGAAACTTTCAAGTTGTAAACCATTTATAACCCTGATGAATTTTGAGTGCGAAATTCATTTTATGTGGGGTAGAATGTTACACCCTGAGATTTTATGAGAAATACTATTTTTAATTTCTTTGATGTCTTATTTTGTACGCTACATCAAGATTATATTGCGCTATACGCAACATTGTTTTATCTGGTAGTATACACAACACTATTCTTGGCTTGTGTTACACGCAAGAGCAACCTTCCTCGATAGCTTGCGTTGTACACAATACCGAGTTTCACTAACCAATGATATGTTATTAAAATATTATATAAACTAGCAGTTATGAATAGTAAAACCCACTTTTTCAAATTTTATAAATTTAATCTTTCAAAATGGACTTCATTTTTGGATTCGCAATATCAAAATTATCCTAGGGTGAATTTTTGCTATTTTTCTAAAAACTTTCAATTTTTGATGAATAGTTAAAACACTAAGTTACTGGTTAAAACTAACTTTCTATTTAAATAATTATTATTTTAATTTAAATTTATTTTAGGTCAAAATAGATACATAATACCTATATAATTTCAATATAATTCATTGGAGTCATTTTATAAAAATT
The DNA here is from genome assembly GCA_963277665.1 of Viscum album. Taxonomy (NCBI): domain Eukaryota; kingdom Viridiplantae; phylum Streptophyta; class Magnoliopsida; order Santalales; family Viscaceae; genus Viscum; species Viscum album. The sequence goes on along the minus strand of OY728139.1, from coordinate 836,212,380 downwards.
TTAGATATATTAAAATTTTATTGAACTTTTTACCGTCTTTTACCCACCTCCAAGTAGAATTTGAAAATTTACATAAAACATAATTTTACCGCTTCAGTGAGTGGAATTTCAAAAATCTGCTAGAACCGGTTGATATAATTAAGTAAAATTTGGTTCAATGAGATGAACATAATTTTTTGTGAATAGTAACTTTTAACTTTTATTTACCACGGTTAAAATTAAATAGAGTAATTAAGGGTAAAAATGTTATTATTATTGCCCAAAAACATGTCCTAATTGTTTTGAATAAGTTTAATTCGACCAAAAACAATCTTAGGAATAAAATATAACCCTTTAGGTCAACTTGGATTAGATTAGGACGTTTATTATTATAGTTAAAATCAAAGTTTAATAACTAAAACATTTTTAATATAGGGTTATACATAAGATAAATTTGACTATAAATATTCATTAAAAAGAAAAAAATATTTCTAAATAATTCTATTTTATTTATAAATTTTAGACCTTAAATAGTTGAATTTATTTATGACACAATGATGATGCAGTAATTACCTAATTAATGAAATATTAACATAATTGATATTATAAAAACCCAAATAAAGGAATTTTAGACTTTTTATGAATTACAATAATTTTATAGGTTAATATAACATATGAGGGTTGTTTAGATTAATTTATTTCGATGTAATAATGATCTTATGAATTTAGAAAAATCCAAATTCCAAATAGTGTCAAAATTGACATAAAAGAGTTTTTTAAACAAATATTATATTATTATTTGATATAATTGTCATAAAAATATACAGTTTGGTCAAAAGACTTATATAATAATATATATGACATTAATGAACTAATTTAGGTTATATTGGCAGTTTATAATAAGTTTATTAACCATATAGTGTAAGAATACAAAAATACACGGTAAAAGATAAATTATTTAACATAGAGTTAAATCTAAATGATAAGGTTAAAATGTTAACCTAAACTTGTCTAAAACCTATTTTTTGAAAGGATTACTACCCATACCCACCCTAGCCTCGAAATAAGTCACTTTGGAGCCATTATATACCGAATATTAATTTATTATAAAATAATATTTTATGTTTTCCCTGAGGTTCCCCTCACCCCTCTTATAAAAGGGCACTCCCCCTTCTCTATAATTCAAACCTCCAAAGCCATTTTGCTTGGACAAACCCCACCCAAATACCCTATAAACCTTTCTACCTTCATCCTAGAGGCCTTCCTTTAGTCATAAAGCCATCCTATGGGGCACTTTTGATCAAATCAAAAAGAAGAACTTGAAAAGAGGTAAATATCTCACCACCTATTTCAAGTTCCTTTCTTATACCACTTCATCCTTTGTTTTTTTTCATTATAAAAAAATAAATCCATTATCTTATATATAAATTTATGTTATTATAAAAATTGTACAACCATATTAGTTATTTTATCCATCCTATTAATGAAAAAGTCCCCACACATGCGTACATATGGCTTACCGTCTCCACATCGTGGTGTCGTTTGTTACTCAAACGTTTCATCATTTGGATGGGTATAATAATGAGTATAAATGATATAAATAATAAATATAACATTATTATTATTCTCTATATATTCTATAACATCCAATTATATTCGATGTTAATATCAAAAGAATGATATTGTTTCTCAAGTGTACGTACGGACTACCGTCTCCAAAAACGCGATGAGATTCATTTTCAATGATAAACCATTCAAGTATGATTATAAAGTTTATATAATAAATATTCATGAAATATATTACATAATAATGACATCGGATTAATGTACATATATGTTTCATTTACTAAATTCCATTCACTTCAATAAGGAAACAAAAACAACATTTATGCGTACGTACGACCTACTGTCTCCATGAACTGTGTATTTTATTCCATTTATCAGTATATCATATATATATTTATATGGAGAATATATATTATATATACACCATGTTTTAAATTCTGGAATTATGTAAATAAGCATATAAGTAATAATATCAAGAACAAAATGTCGAAACACGTACGATAAATGAAACGATTTTACCCAAAACGTTGCTTTAACATGGAATTTACAAAATAACGGGTAATATAAAGTCATAAGTGAATAATTTAAGATATCATAAATATTATTATGGTTATGTTACAAGTTAATAATATGTTTAAATCCACTATACAGGAGTCTAGGACACATACGGAATAAATTGGACATAAGGTAAGGGATAATTTTGAAAATCTCATTTTTATCCGAGATTGCTTATACATAAGTATTTACTGGGGTTATATATTTCATCAATGTCCATAAAAATGTTTTTTCATAAATTGTTTAATATTATTCCATGTATGTTTACAGTAATGTTTACCCCTAATTGAATTTAACATTGTGTAATGGAAGGAATCTTTCTTTTGTTTACTATACGAGGAACTTTTTGACTTACCTGGAAAAAGTATGAGGATAATGTTTTTTTAACTTATACGACATAAACGGAATTTTACTGTTTCATAATGGTTTATTTCCATGAATATTATTCTACAGTATTTAATTATTATTTTCAACAAAATTATTTTCTTTTAAAATCGCACAACATTTTGAGAAAAGAAATTGATTTTGAAGAAGAAAGGATATTTTCCTCAAGAATTAATTTCAAGTATTTATTCAAAACTATTTCTCATCTAAGATGACATTATTTGGTATGATTATGTTTCAAGTATAATTTCTCTATTATTTGAATGGTTTTATTTTTATTATGATGAAATTTATCCATTTGTTTTTGTATGGATTATGTTAATATGTGATGATGTTTATGAAACCGATTTTATTCTTTGGGTTATGATGGATGATTTATAATTTTGTTGTGGAACACGTAAGAATGATTTAAATATGAGATGGGGGAACCTATATCTCCCTATAATTCATTTGGTAATGATTGATATCTCTTGATATAGACATGACTGGAATTGCAAGTGAATCTGGTTTAGTAATACAGGGCTAGAATGGCAAGTAAACCCTATTCAGTAATGGACTTTGTCCACTATGATGGTCTTGACATCAATGCCTTGGATACTATGGAAATTATAACTTATTATTAATGGTTGCCACAATTAAATGTTTTATTCCCATGCTATTTTATCATGATTAATGTTCCTTTGTGATCTATTCCTTACGTACTACCAAGATTTATTTCACAACTCAAGATCTTGATGTTTAAAATTTATGTTCATGTTTTTATGTTCAAATGTATATGGTTTGTTTTATTTTCCCCATGCTTACCCTTACTGAGAAATTGATCTAACACTTTTTATGTTTTTTCCCTAGTATATAAATAAAAGTTTTTGCTAAGAAAAAAATGGAAGATATTTATAGGAGATGTTGAAGATATTTCACCATGATTAGAAGATTATGTTCTGAGATTCCAAAGACACTAAACTATTTCGGCACTTGGGTGTCTATTTTTGTTTTGTATTATGAATTCCTCAAATGTTATGTAAATTCCATGTATGTCAAGTGTGGGTCTCTAAAGTTGGTATCAGTGTAAAGGTTTAGTTAACCTTTGGAAACTAGGATGCAAAAACTTTAGAGAGATCCCTAGATATATTTTTTAGGTATGTCTAGGGATGTCTCTAAGGTTAAGTATACGTATAGGTTATAGTCCTGGAATTATGGTAATGATATTAGAATTAAACCTATGATGTTATATATTGAAGGTACTTCCCCTTTATTATGTTGTTTTCCTAGCTTGATTTTTTCCTCTGACACTATTATTTTTGGGTTTTAGATGATGGATGGAACCCGAAGGAACCATGTTGATCAATGTAATGGACAATGAAATGATTGTCCCCTTGAACAAACCAATGTAATGAGAGATGAAGTGAAAAATCTTATTTCTATACTTACCCAAGCTATGAATCATTCTGGACTTCCAAATGAGCAGAGAAGGGAACAATATTCTCTTGAGTCTTTCATGAGGCAATGTCTACCTTCTTTCAGTGGGTCTTCTGATCCACTTGTTGCTGAACAATGGATTAGTACCATTGAAAATATATTTTCCAAAATTCGCTGTCCAGAGCATGAAAAATTCATTCTAGCTATTTACCGTTTAGAAGGTGAAGCAGACCAGTGGTGGACTCTAATTAAGAATTACATGCCCCAAGATGAAATTGAATCCATGAAATGGGATGAATTAAAGTACTTGTTTTTCAATTAGTACTTCCCTCGTATTCTTATAATAAAGATGGAAAAGTAGTTCCTTGAGCTTAAGAAAAAGGATGATGAATCTGTTGGTATATAGGAGGCTATTTTTACAAGGCTTTCAAGGTATGCATCTGGCTTTATCATCCAACTTGAAAGTAAAGTTGATCGATTCTTCAGTGGCTTATAACCAAGTCTTTGATGTGCATTAGCTATAAGAGACTTCATTATCTATGAAGAAATTGTGTGTTGTGCTATCAAGGTTGAACTGGAAGTCGGTGAAACATATCTATCTCATGGTTTTGACAAGAAACTAAAGATGGAGTTTGAGGAAAAATCTCAAAACAATGGTGAAAAGAAGACAAATGTTTCATTATGCTCAAAGTGTGGAAAGAAGCATGGTGAATATTGTCTTAAAGGGACTAGAAAATGTTTTAAGTGTGGAAAATAAGGTTATTGAGAAGCTGAGTGCCGAAGTAATGGGAAAAAGGTAGTTAATGATGTGAATAGTGGAAAGACTACAGAAAATGTACCACCAACACTTCAACGCTTCATGTGCAAGGAAATGGGGAATTATGCTAACCAATTCCATAATCCAAGGGTTAATGATGATCAACATCAACAACCACTCAAGAGAAAGGACAAAGAGAAGTCGCATGTGATCACAATTGGAAATGTTGAATATGACAATGAATTGGGGGAATGATTAAGTTTTTATGTAACGAGATTCCAAAATAGTGTTGTGAAATCTCATTTTTAGTAGAGTGTAATTTTGGAATATCTATGTATTGGTTTATTGTGGTTTTCAATACTTGTATGGTACCAGTAACCATGAAAAGTGATTGAAATATTTTTTAGAAAGAAGGCGATATGCACATAATGAAGGGATAAAGATAAAATAATATGTTTGATAGTATTAATGAGCTCATGACTGATATAAGGACAATGTGATATCATGGTTTGAGTATATAGAATTTTTTGAATTTCGGTATGTGGAAAGAGTTAACTTTTGACCACATTCATGTTTTTACTAAAGTTTAGTGGGTATACATTTTTTAAGAGAATACATGATTAAGGTATTCACATGTTTGGAAGGTGACCAAAAACAAGATATATCATATGATATATGGGGGACAAATGAAGAAATTAGCATGCTTGATAGATGACATTTCTAGTAATAGGACAGAAGTATTTTCAATAAGCCTAAAGGTTGGGATGGATTAATTTAGACATCATATAGTATTGCTTAAGGATATAACTTTTTTGATTAATAGTATAGTTTTATAAAAAGGACAACCCGTTGGATGGGCGCTAACCCATCGCGTCGAACAAGGATGTGGAAATCCTACCCACAACCGAAGTGTGACAGGACTTTATCGCCTACCACTGGCCAACAGGAAGTCCCTGGATAGTATGAATTAGTTTTAATTTATTAAGTGTTATGATATATGAAGTATAAGTCCATTTTAGGAATAATATACGATTAATATCACCATAGATGGACTTATGTATATTTATTAACTTTTGCTAACCTTTTGTTTGAGATAGATGGAATGACCTATCATTCTATCACATGATCTGCTAACACTTCGAGAATGACAAATTCAACGTCATTTCTTTAAGAGATGAAGCGGAAATTTTTCATGGAATGACCAACAAAGAGATTGTACCAAAATCAATTAAGTATATCTTCTAATTCCATTTTTTCAAATTTAGGGAAACGATATTGAAAACCAAAAATGTTTTCCGAGATGGTACCTTAGATCATCAAAAATTTATGGCTTGTGATTATTGGCTTTTTCATATCCATGTTATCTACCACTCTCCATCATAACTTGATGGTTAGATTTCTCTTCCATATCCATATTTTCACCTATGTTCTTCTATGTGGAAACCCAGTGATGAGTTAATTTGGGTTACTATTACGTTTCTTTTTTAAAATTAAGTTTTAGTATTCCTTTTTACGATGTGGGTTTCTATGAATGAAACTTTCAAGTATTAAACTATTTATAACTCCGAAAAATTTATAGGGAGGAATTCATTTTAAGGGGGATATAATGTAACACCCCAAGATTTTATGAGAAATATTATTTTTAATTTCTTTGATGTCTTGTGTATTATGCTACACCAAGATTATCTTGCGCTATACGCAATACTATATTAGCTTGTAGTATATGATACACTATTCTTGGCTTGCGTTACACGCAAGAGCATCCTTCCTCGATGTCTTGCTTTGTATGCAATACCGAGTTTCACTAAACAATGATATGTTATTAAAATATTATATAAAATAGCCATTATGAATATTAATACCCACTTTTTGAAATTTTATAAATTTTATATTTCAAAAAGGACTTCATTTTTTGATTCAGAATATCAAAATTAGCCTAGGGTGAATTTTGGGTATTTTTCAGAAAACTTTCAATTTTTGATGAATAGTGAGCACACTAAGTTATTGGTTAAAACTGACTTTTTATTTAAAAAATAATTTATTTTATTTAAATTTATTTTAGGTCAAATTAGATAAATAATACTTATATAAGTTCAATATAATTCATTGGAGTCATTTTATAGTTATTTTAGATGTATAAATTTTTTTTTGAACTTTTCACCGTCTTTTACCCACCTCCTAGGAGAATTTGAAAATTTACATAAAACTTAATTTTACCGCTTTTGTGAGTGAAATTTCAAAAATATTAGAGAGATGGCTGATATCGGTATGGAAAATTGGGTTCAATTGAATGAAAATAATTTTTGGTGAATAATAACTTTTAACTTTTATTTACCACGGTTAAAAGTAAATATGGTAATTAAGGGTAAAAATGACATTATTATTACCCAAAAACATGTCCTAATTCTATTGGATAAGTGTAATTCGACTAAAAACAACCTTAGGAATAAAATATGACCCTTTAAGTCCACTTGGATTAGATTAGGACATTTATTATTATAGTTAAAATCAAAGTTTAATAACTAAAACATTTTTAATATAGGGTTATACATAAGATAAATTAGACTGTAAATATTCACTAGAAAGATAAAAAGATTTCATACATAATGGTATTTTATTTATATTTTTTATACATTAAATAGTTTAATTTATTTATGACACAATGATGATTCAGTAATTACCTTTTTAAAGAAATATTAACATAATTGATATTATAAAAACCAAAATAAATGTAATTTGAGTCTTTTTATTAATTAAACCAATTTTATAGGTTAATATAACATATTAGGGTTGGTTATAGGAACTGTTTTCTATGTAATAATGTGGTTATGAATTTTTAAAAAACAAAATTCTAAATAGTATCAAAATTTACATAAAAGAGTTTTTAAAACAAATATTATATTATTAATTGGTATAATAGTACTAAAAATATATGGTTCGGCCAAAAGACTTATATAATAATATATATGAAATTAATGAAACAATGGTTGTTGTATTGTCAGTTTATATTATGTTTATTAACCATATAGTGTAAGAATATAAGAAGACACGGTAAAAGTTAAATTATTTAACTTAGAGTTATTTCTAAATGATAAGGTTTTAATGGAAACCTAAACTTGTCTAAAACCTATTGATTGAAAGGATTTAGACCCATACCCACCCTATCCTTGAAATAAGTCACTTTGGATCCATTATAAACCGAATATTAATTTATTATAAAATAATATTTTATGTTTTCCTAAGGTGGCCCTCACACCTCTTATAAAAGGGTGCTCGGACTTCTCTCTAATTCATACATCCAAAGCCATTTTTCTCATCCAAACCCTGCCCAAATACCCTATAAACTATACTACCTTAATCATAGAGGCATTCCTTTAGTCATAAAGCCAACTTAAGGAGCCCTTTTGATCAAATCAAAAGGACGAACCCGAAGAAGAGGTAAATATCTCACCACCTATTTCAAGTTCCATTTTTATTCCACTTCCTCATTTTTTAGTGTTTCCATTCTAAAATAATAACTCCAGTATCTTCTATATACTGTGATTTTATTATAAAAATTGTACAACCATATTTGTTATTTTATCCAACCTATGAATGAAAATGTCACCACACGTGCGTACGTACAGCTTACCGTCTCCACGTCGTGGTGTAGTTTTTTATTCAATCATTTCATCATTTGGATGGGTATAATAATGAGTATAAATGATATAAATAATAAATATAACATTATTATGATTCTTTATATATGATATACCATCCAATTATATACTATTTTTATATCAAAAGAATGATATTGTCGCTCGTGCATACGTATGGACTACCGTCTCCACGAATGTGATCAGATTCATTTTCCTTGATTAACCAATCAAGTATTATTATAAATTATATATACTAAATAATAATTAAAGATATTAGATAACAAGGATACTGGATTTATTTACATATATGTTTCATTTACTTAATTCCATTCAATTCAATAAGGAAACGAAAATAGCGTTTACCAGTACGTACAGCCTACCGTCTCCATGAACTATGTATTTCATCCCATTTATCGATCTATCAAATATATTTATATGATGAGTATATATTATATATAAATCATGTTTTACATTCTGTAATTACGTAAATAAGGATATAAGTAATAAAATCGAGAACAAAAAGTCGAAACACGTATGATAAATGAAACGATTTTACCCAAAACGATGCCTTAACATTGAATTTACAAAAGAACGGGTAATATAAAGTCATAAGTGAATCATATATGATATCATAAATATTATAATGGTTATTATAAAATTTAATAATTTTTTTAAACCCACTATACAGGAGTCTTGGACACATATGAAATAAATTGGACATAATGTAAGGGATAATTTTTCAAATCTCATTTTTATCCAAGATTTCTTATCCATAAGTATTTACGGGGGTTATATTTTTCATCCATGTACATAAAAATTATTTTCATAAAGTGTTTAATATTCTTCCATGTATGTTTAAAGTAATGTTTACCCCTATTAGACTTTTACATTGTGTTATAGAAGGAATATTTCTTTTTTTTACCATACGAGGAACCTTTTGACTTTCCTGGAAAAAGTATGAGGAGAATGTTTTTTAACATATACTGCATGAACAGATTTTTACGGTTTCATAATGCCTTATTTACATGAAGATTCCTCTATAAGATTTCATGATTATTTTCAACAAAATTCTTTTCTTTTAAAATTTCATGACATTTTGAGAAAAGAAAAGGATTTTGAAGAATAAAGGATTTTTTTATCAAGAATTCATTTCATGTATTTATTCAAAACTATTTCCCTTATAAGATGAAATTTTTTAGTATGATTATGTTTCAAGTATAATGTCTCTATTATTTGAATGGTTTGATTTTTATTATGATTAAATATATCAATTTGTTTTATATGGATTATGTTAAGATGGGATGATTTTTATGAAACCCATTTTATTATTTGGGTTATGATGCATGATTTATAATTGTATTGTGTCACACGTAAGAATGATTTCACTATGAAATGGGTGGGAGCTATATCTATCTCCAATGCATTGGGTAAAGATTTATATCTCATGAGATAGAAATGGGTGGAACGACATGTGAATCCGTTTCAGTAATATAGGGCTAGAACAGAAAGTAAACCCGATTCAGTAATGGTCTTTGTCCACTGTGATGGTCTTGGTAGCAATGACTTGGCTACTATGGAAATAATAACATGTGCTTAATGGTTTCCATAATTAAATGTTTTCCTCCAATTCTATTTTATCATGATTATTTTTCATTTATCATATATTCATTATGTACTGCCAAGATTTATTTCACAACTCAAGATCGTGATGTTTAAACTTCATGTTCATGTTCTTATTTTCAAATGTATATGGTTTGTTTTATTTTATCCATGATTATCCTTACTGAGCATTTGTGATCACCCTTTTTATGTTTTTCCCTAGGATATAAAGAAAGGGTTTAGGTAAGAAATAAAAGGTAAGATCTTTATGGGATTTTGGAGATCTTTCACTATGATTAGAATATTATGTTCAGAGTTTCCAAAGACACTAAACTATTATGGTCATCAGGTGTCTATTTTTGTTATGTATTAAGTATTCCTCAAAAGTAATGTAATGTCCATGTACATCAAGTGTGGGTCTCTAAAAGAACACCCTCTTCAAAAAAAATTTATCGCTCCTCCTTTCTCTTGCTGGGATTTTCTTTATTCAATTATGGATTGATGTTATATATTACATAATTGTATCATGAGAGATATTTGAAGGCATGATATTTATATATTTGTTAATCCTTTATTGATTACATATTATGGTTTAAGGCAAAAAAATAATTTTATGAATACGGTAGAGTGTTGAGAAATCCACCAAACCAAGCCATTTAATTACGCAATTTAAAATAGGTAGAATTTGATAGACATTTAATGTGAGTAATTTCTTAATATTCCATGATTTAATTTTATTGGAACCATTTCAATAGACCAAGATTAATTGTAATGAAAAATATTATGGTACTCTATTGAATTCTATAGAGATAAATTTATGTTATTAAATTTTATTATTATATATAATTTTTAAAAGTAATTTTTTTTATTGATTTATGGAAAAAATAAATTTAAATATTTATATTATCTATGTAAAACTAAGATATATAATTTTTAATTGGGGGAACATGTAATAACAATTATAGAGAACTTCATTCGATCATATATAGGGATTTCATGGGGTTCATTTTAAATTATATATGCAACAATGTATAATTCTAGAAATACATTTTATTAGTTTATAGTTATAGTTCATTGAGTTAACATAAAAAAATTATAGTTATTTTACCTTCCAACATATAATTAAAGACATTACATACAAGTTTCATTCTATTTTTCTACCCATCATATGTTTTCATAATTCTATTTGACAACATGATTCATTACTGAATTTTGTTCACAATTATAGTTCATGAATTAATTTTCAACATTGAATTCATCTCCCAATCCATATGTATAACTATTCAGTGTTCATGAGAATAAAATTATTTAATTATAGATTGTTAGATAAATAAAATCTCATTCATCTAATAATTAATAATCCAATATCAAAATTACATCATATATATTCACTATGAAATTAGATGGAAATGTTCATCGTTGATTGTGAATCATTAAATAAGAATTTTAAACAAATTATAAGAAATATTATAATAATAAAATTTCAATAATATGAAAGGATATATCTTCCTCCTCAATAATTTCAATTTCAATTTCAACTTGATTATGAACTTTGGAGTGAATATTGTAGGCAATAGTAAATTTACCTCCCTCTTACCTTCTATATATTCCATAATAAATCTTTATGTCTTTTTTCATCCCAATATTATCCCCTTTATCCCAACCCCTTAAAAATTTCTAGAATATTTTTTAATCATTCATAATATTATATAATATTTTTTCTATATTTTTTAGTCTATTAAGTTTTAATATTCATGTCTAAACACCCATTAATTAATTTTTAATTCATAAACATCAACTTACAGTTTCATCCTCTCTTGTTAGTGTTCTTAGTTTTTCAACACATTATTTGTTTTATATCATTATTTTATTTTTGGAGTATGTGAATGGAGAAAATATACTAGATACAAGGGTTCCAGAATAATAGAAAAAAATTTAGGAGAAACAAACATTGTCACCAATTTTAGTAGAAATTAAAGATGATTTCTATGTTTTTATTAGTTTTAACTTGCTAAGTGGATAATGTTTGAATGTGTTAAGACTATGTGTGTGAAATAAAAAGGGTAAAATGTCATGTTTTACATTGTGTTTGGTAAATATGAGGTATATATTTATGTTGGATTTCAGTGGGAATAAGACTTTCCCAAATGTAATGAAAATAATCTCTAAAAACTAGGCCATAATATTCAACCGCAATTTATTTTAAAATTAATTTAAGAATTCAATTAAATTACATTTAGAATTTTTTAAATAATAAAAACCTTTCAATATTAATATTTAATTATGAGAAATATCTTATAAGAAATAAATATGTTGTATCATTGACTCAATTCACTCGAATGACACTAGATTCAAACTGTCACTGGCCTCCGGTATTCACACCATTATGCTAGAGGCTTCTAACTACTAGTGAGGGTCTATGAGATGATAGTCTTTAGAATATAGTCTTTTATTATAAGATACTACAGTCCATTATAAAATAAATATAAATCAATAGTCAATATATCTACCAGTGTATTCATGACTAGAAATATACATTATAATGAATGGAAATATAAATATCTATAAGTAATGAAAATTATATAAAAACATAAATTGATCACCCATTGGAAGATTATATTAAATATATATTTGAAAAAAAAGATAACCATCCTCACACAGAGGATCCACCTTTTCCTACTAAAAATTTGAATGAAAATATGCTCAAGTAAGCACAACACTTCTAGTTACTATTCTCTAGAAACCCAGCCACTCAATTTCACATGTAAAAACCAAAAAAGTCTATAACATTCTTAAAGGGACCATATAGGGTGTGATTATGAAAAAGGAACCAAAAATGGTGTACCATGATAATATCCATGAATATATTGTTCACAAAAAGTTCAATAAATAATAACGGATAATATTGAATACTTTCTCCACTTTATTCATGAGCATCCACAAGTGAATACTTTACCTTATTTAGCCAATGTTGGAGTGGGAAAATATTCCCACATTCTATCACATTGGAAGTTAACTTGTCCATAAATGAAATTACATACCACATAATGACACACAAAACACAAATCCCATACAACTATCCCAAACCATGGGAAACAACATCCAAGGGAAAACCATATTCCACAATACAAGTTCAATAGTTAGCTAATTTCCATTTCCACTACCAGCTCAACAGCCCAATGAAACCCATTCACAACAAGAACCCACTCCCAATTTAGTTATTTAAATCATTTTCTATATCCTCTAGCCATCCTTATAGTCTTTACCTCATCTAAAATTATTATTAACATTATCCAACATGAGTTTCTCATCAACGAAGGATATTTCTAATCAACCAATTAATAATTCCACCTCATGGGCCCTATTATGAATGTACACAATCCCAATGAAAATGGTCCCATGGTGAGAAGCATCACCATCAACCTACAACTAAAACATGGTGAACCACCATCAAACTATCCTTCGTAGTTAATATCACCCCCAAAATAACAGCATATTCAACACCACCCATATCCATTAACTATTCTAATCAAAAGAACTTAACCCATTTAAAGCCTCTCAAGTATGACTTACTATAAAATTCAATGGTTAAATGACCACCACACAATACCCCATCAAAATAGTTCAATATATATCCACATGAATTATCTATAGACTCTCATAGGACAACCCTAAAGTATAATTGATACCAGGACGATATTTGATTTTGGTAACTCACATGACCTATCCCTTGCTAAAAAATCAGAGGATGTGTAAAAAATACATATTAAATAGAAATATATGAGCACCACCTACTTAATACTAGGAGAGACTTGTTGGTTTATAATATCCTTCAACTCTAATAAGAATAATTTGAGAAACCACGTGAATATAAATAAAAACATGATTTTAGTTAAAGCTAACTATAGTTGTGAAAAAACAAGAAATCCTTGATAAGAAAATTCTTTTTTACCCATATTAATCAATTGATTTAGAATATTGAAAAAACTAATGAAGAATTGGAAAAATACTTCCAGTAAAAGATAATAATAAAGGGGAACCAAAGAATGTGTTATACCCTTCTAGATTCCCTAAAAAATGAGGCTCAAACTCGTTTAAAAGAAAATAATATATAATAATTTAATTGATATTTTTAAAACACCCTTAAACTACCAACTAGGTAAGTAGTCACCATCCATTGGGTATCCAACTTGGAGCCATTTTCCAAAATTTCCCCCCCTATGGATTCCTATTTCCATTCCTAGCACACCAGTTACCCAGTTCCCTCTATTTTCTACAGATCGAGTCCGACTCTCTGACTAACTTTGTGAATATGAAATTTTATCCTTATCCAACCCATTTTACACATCAAATGTTCCCAATTAGAAATGGTATAGAAACTATCATTCCTTGATTACCCAACCTAAATAATCAATGTATCGAAACCTCCTCATAATATGAAAACCCATCCTGGAAATATGTTTGAGCACAACATTGACCATCCCAAAATGGAATATAAGCATCCCTCTCAATTCACTAAAAAAATATTGAAATTATGAAAAACAAATCATTATACACCTAATTATTCTAGATAATAAAAAATACGTATATTGAATATATGGTTACTTTCCATCATCTAAATCACAAAACCGATCTTTTCACAATGAATGTACTCGGCATGCCTATGTCGCCACACTAACTATTGTAACAAATCCCACATGTATCATCCATTAAACATTGTCACCAATTGTCAAATATTCAAATACACTTAATCTAAAATTATTCCAGATTTTCAAAAATCAATTATAACTCTTTTTCTCCATTTACAAAAAACAAATATCATGCACTATTACGCATAATTAAAAATCAATAACTAATATACTCATGAATTACCTCTAACCATTAATGGGTCTCTTTTCTTCTATGAGAAAGTAAAATTGATCACTTTTAATGACTCGAATACATAATATGTGGTTCATATCCTCCCCATGAATTCATACTTGGTGATAACTACCCCTACTATTGGGTATCCTATCAACTTACATGAGATGTACATGGAGACGAGTCATAGTCATTACCCCCAACACTATTACCAATCCTATGTTAGATGAATGAATCTGATTATATCCATGAACACGTATTGACTATGATATCATATAGGAAAACCACTTCAATTATTCCATATGTATACAATCTTGACACCACATTAGGTAGTTAATCATAATTCGATAGAATAAGCCTTATATATTTGAACCAGTGACACCTCATCAATAAACAACTATATAGTAGTAACTTAAATCCTATACCCTACATATATTAATAGGTATCATCCTTTTTATTTTTCTAGATAACTATAGCTCTATTACCGATCTCACAGAACATCAGTTCTTGAGTGGGCACACTCCTACTATTAGGGCTATACCAAACTATCCTCTCATAGTTCACTAGCATAGAAAATGAGTTCAACATGATTTTTTAATTATAATTAAATAATGTGATTATGAATATCATCAAATAAACATTACTTAGAAATACTATCTCTCAACAATGTTAGTGTAGACCACATCAGATTCAAGGACTGTAAAACATTATCAATGACCAATTTATATCATTACACTAAATGCTAAAACTCAATAGATTTTTCTTCACTTATCTTGTCATATAAAGATGTGTTAAAGACACTCACCAAAAAATCATTCCATTTCATTTCCCCGTGCATGAAAATCAGAAACTGTATGTGCCACTAACATTTGACTGGTAGCTAGAGGATTACTTCTTAAAATTTACCCTCTAACCTAGTGGAATCTCAATCTAATCTGGTAAAATATTACAAAATATGATTTAATACTAAAATACATGGGGTTTTACCTCTCTCTAAAATAATGGAGTATTTTGAGATAGGAACCCCCAATTTAAATATTACGTGGATTCATTATCCCATAAGATCTCAGAATAATTCTCCAAATAAACCTCACCAGACTTGCACTGAGATAATCCTCAAAACACTACCAAAACACCTCTAGAAAATTTGGCTAACTGAGCTATCTCAAAACCACCAAAAATGGATCAATCTTCTCTCCACCCATTAGGGAAATCATTTAGTTAAGACATCATTGGAACCATATCCCCACTGTAATGATGCTCTAACAAATTCAATCAGGGTGACATACCATCTGGAACTGAATACCCACATATGTACATAAATTAAAATACAAATTTGGAAATTTGTAATAGTAAACACTTCTCACTAGCCCTAAAACTTACCCACCTATACTCAAGGTATCATATCATCTTACCTCCCAACCCTACCTACCTGTTTGATGTTCAATTACCCCTAGCACCAGATATCTAATGACCTGAACTGTTATGAAGAAAATTCCAATTTTTGTTTTAATTAAATGTATTATGGTTATAGAAAACACATGAAATTATTTTGTTTTATAATATCCAATTTATTTTAATTGACTATTAAGTATCATTACTATTAATAATATAGCTGTTAAAAAATGATCATATGACAAGTATAAATATGGAGTTTTAAAAAATTCATTTGTGAGAGACAAAGGAATTGATGACCTCAAGCAATAGGATCATACACAATGAAGAAAATTTATCAAATATTATATGGGAGATATAATAAAGTGGTTTATCCCTAGATGAATCCCAACCCTTGATCCAGAAACATAAGCACGATTGAAACCATTTACGTTATAATTTCAAGCTCATCGAGATCACGACCGAAACGATGTTCGCTGAATATTCCCATGAAAGCCCCTCCATCATACACCTTGATCTTCGTGAGTATATTGGGATGTTAAAGGCATATGTTTCAAGACCCAATAAATAGGAATATTTACCTTATTATTTATAAATTAACTAATATATTTTCATCCTATTATTGTTACTTCATAAATTATTTTTAAAGAAAAAATAATACATCTGGTTAGTATTCGAATTCAATTAAGAATTATATTTTTATGAATTAATGTATTTTTTAAGTAAATAATATTTTAATAATATTTTATTATTAAATTACATTTATTAAATCTATATGATCATATAATTTGTATGAAGTCAAAAGAATTTTGTATTTGGATTTGAAAATAGTTATGGTAAAAACACATAATATTCAATAAAGGTACGTTTTTATTTAAAATGAGAATGAAAATATTTTTATAATTATTTTGATAAAATAGATATCACTTTTTAAATTAAGAATTTAAAATTATCTTATGGTGAATGTTCCATAATTTTTTGAAATAGTCAAATTTGTTGGTAAAATTTAAATACCTTATAAATATACAGTCTATTTTGGGAAATAATAATGGTAAAATAGTGCTGTAATAAATAAAATAAAAGGTATTGTTTTAAAAATTTATTATTTAACTTTAAAATAATGTCATTTTAAGTTTCTATGATTTGTTTTATAAAGACTTATGGACTCCTCCAGGACTTATAATATATTTTGAGATTTTAAATTCATTTCTTTGACAGTTTGACTCACATCCACATAAGAAAGGGATTTATTTTATTATTGTCATACATTGTACATATAAAATATTGTAGTCCAATTCCATTTGGAAGAAACCTTGGAAAAAATACATGGTATGATTTGTGGTTTTGAATATTTTATTATGTACAGTTCATAAAACTAAATAATAAAGAAATCCCCCTCTTATGCTATATAAACCCACCAAAAATCCCATTTATATTCACTAAAACTCATTAAATCACATATAAACTCTCCCCTATACTCTCTGTAGTCCTCCCATGGTTACCCAATCCCTGAGAGTCCTCTCCCAATCATTTGGTGTCACACATTCAGGTAATGGATCTTCCACCATCCTGTTTTATCAAGCATTCCTTTTATGTTATGTCTTTTAATATTCTTGTTCATATGTTCAGATATGTTATTAGATATCCAATTACTGCCCATTTTATGTGTGAATAATGAGATCCATTTTCACTCTCATTTAACCCTCCTAATAACCTTTATGTACACCTGTTACCATACTGAAATTTTGTAAGGGTTCTTTCCTTTCTCTTCTTTCTTCAAGTTTCTTTAATATATTGTGCCTTATATTTCCAATTCCTCATGCTGGGGAATGAATTTACATGTACCTATTACTTTCCATTTCATGTATAAATGATTAGGGAATCCTTTATCTCTCATCAACCGATTTTATGAACTTTAATATGATGTTGTTATGCTGCCGAAATTGAATTGTGAATTTTAATGCCAAAAGAACTTTATATTGAATACCATACCAATTTATATATCAAGGGTAGTAATATTTATGCACATATACATATTTATTGGGGACATATATGTATTTATCACACATTCCTTAATCATGTAATAAATTATGATTTTGATATAATATATGTTATATGATCTATGTAGAGAACCTAAGCATGAGAATGAAATGATTGTGAAGGGTACACCCTGATAGTGATCCAAAGCATTGGGTAATGGTTAGGAGCATGATATTTCATGTTAGGATATGGGGTTTACCTTATTCATTTATGGAGGTTTTCCACCATGAAATATTGGGAGATTTATCCTTGAGTTATGTTTATTATGCAATTTTTTAAGTTGTTTCTACATTTCCCATGTTATAATTATAATGATATATCATCACTTATTACTCATGATCATTATATGCTATATTTCTATTTCAATTGTATAACCTATATTGTATTCTTCATGTTATTCCATGTCTATTACCTTACTAGGCTTTATTTATCACCCATTTCTTATGTATGTCCTCAGGTTGTCCCATGTATTGATAAGTACAAAGGAACTTTTTGGTCATGTAAAAGATGTTTTAAATGAAGACGATGCTTTTAATGTTTTAAGTTGTTATGTAATGTTCATAATTTCCAAAATACACTAGAAATTTCAATCATTTGGGTTGTATTAAGTGTTATGATTATGTAATAAAACATGTGGTAATGTGTAATAAAGATCACAGTTGTCATAGTTGGTATCAAAGGATTGGTTTAGTTATTTTTAAAAATAGGATTACAAAACTATAGATAAATCCTTATGATTAGATAACTATATAGAAATCTTCAATGGTAAGGTTATGTATAAGAAAACATCTATATATTTTGGTAAATATAGAGTAAGTGGTTTTCCAATACAATACATCACTGTCCGGATACTACAAGTGGATGTGGTTCTAGAATAGATGTACCTAGGGGTAATAACTCTAACAAGATGTTCCAGGACTTACTCGTGGTAATAAAGTATATGAAAACATTACTTACCGGACATAGGGATTGGAATTACAGGGGGATATTCTTTGGTAAATTCACAATATCATTTGAAATAATAACTAAGGGAAGAAAAAAATAACCATAAGAATATATGTTAGGAAATAGCTCATGAATAATAGAGATTGAAGCATAGAATAGCATAAGTTAATAAATAAATATAACTTATAAGTTATACCTTTATTGTCATTGGATTCCCCATTATGTGTTTAATTGTTTAAAATACTTATTCATCATTTTAACCTTTTTCTATCCAATGGTCAGTAATAGGAGGAATTTGGTTAACAACTGTTGTGAAGGAAAATGTGATTAGTTCCCCAACAAAATTCTTAATCCTATTGGAGAAGGAATTACAATATTTGTAAGGATAACATATCTGGTAAATAATGTTTTGAATTAAAACTTGGATCAAGAGGAGTGACCAAACCCCCCTAAGAGAGAACAAGCCATAGTCGAGAGATTCATGAGACCAAGGCCACATACTTTTATGAATCATATGATCCATTAATCAAGAAGAAAAATATCAACTCCTTTGAAAATATATTATCCATACTAGAATGATCTGAACTAGAGAGGGTTATCATAGATGTTTGTCATGTGATGGGTGAAGTTTATTAGTGGAGTACATTGATCAAGAATACGAATCCTGATGAAGAGATCAATTAAATTGAGTGCAAGGAATTCTAGAACATGTTTTTTGATAAATATTATCCCCACACCCTCAGTCCTAAAATAAAACGAGATTTTCCATAAACTCAAGAAAAAAAAGGTGATGAATATATTGGGGTGTCTGAGGAAAACTTCAAAAGAATTTCATGGTACACCAACGGATTTTTCATTACCCTTGAATGTAAGGTCGGATTATTTTTTTGTGCTAAATCCAAGTCAATAAACCCTAGAGATCCGTGACTTTGATAGCTGTGATGAAATTTTCAGATCTGCCATCAATTTTGAAATGGAGATCGGTAAATCTTAGGGGTATCATGAGATTTTGAAGAGGAAAATGGACTTTAATTCTAGTGACCCGATATATAAATCTAATGGTGCTATGAAGTTTCAGTATCCCACATGTCAAAGGTGAAGAAAGAAACACACTAGAAAATTCCTAAGGGAAACAAAGAAATTACTTATGTGAGAAATAGAGGGGAAACTAGCCAATGATTTCCGATAGGAGAAACCCACCAATTTGAATGAGGAATGAAATTCTCTAGTCAACTGTTAATGCATTTTTCAATGCTTCAACTGCAAGGAACCATGGTACTTTTCAAACAAGTGCACTAATACAATGGTTTTTTAAGGCAACCAATAACCTCTGAGGTATCATGAATGATCTTTTTCCATCAGTACTGCTGAGTTAAATCCCAAAAAAGAAGTGGTGATGGTTATTCTAGTCATTCACTCATGAAAAGTGAATGCACTTTTTTATTAGAGTTTTAATTATTCCTTAATATCATGAACATTTAGTAGAACTATTCAAACACCACCATAAATCTTGGAAGTATAGATGTTGGTGAAAATGGAAAATGGGGCTATTATTGCATCATTTGTATATAACTCATCTAGTGTCACAATTACAGGACAAAACATCCCAGTGAACCTTTTCAAACTTCCGTAGGTGGAATTTTATACAACTATGGGCTTGGATGGATTTTCCCTATATAGAGACAACATTAATTTCCGTTAGACTCAAATCACTCCCCAAATGGAGAATCGACCCCCGATTCATTACAGGTGAAATGATTAGGATGAATTATCTTTAGTATAATCATCCCAATAATTGATATTACCACCCTATGAGAATGTCTATCTTACTCACATGATTGGCTATACAGAAATGATCATCCTTCAAGACATGCCTATTCTGAGGGAATTAAACGATGTGTTTTCTAGGGAATTACTGGGTCTTCCCCTTAGTAGGGAGGTTTAATATTCAATAAATCTTATACCAGGGGTGTTGACAATATAAAAGAATATTTCTAGGATAGATTATTTTAACTTCAGGAGATTAAGAAACTACTATAGTAGACTCTAGATAATGGGTTTAAATTCCCATGTGCTTCCCCTTGGGGTGCACCAAGCCACTTCATCAAGAAGAAGGATGAGTCAATGCACCTTTGAATTGATTATCGTGTGGTCAACAAGATGACGATAATGAATTAGTATCTTTTACCATGAATTTTTGAATTGTTCAATCATCTATATGGAGAAAAATACATCTTCATGGTGGATCTGTGGCTGGGATATTACCATGTAAGGGTGAAGAATGAGGATATCCCCTAGACTACTTTTTGTGCAATGTACAACACTATTTGTTCATAGTGATTCCATTATGTCTCAATAACGATCTAGAAAACATCATTAAATTAATGAATAGAGTATTTAGTGATTAACTCAGAATTTTTTTTGGAATCCGTTATAGAAGATATTCTAAAATAATAATAAAAAACAAGGAGATGCATGCGATCATTTGTGCACTTTTCTTAAGGATGTATGATAGGAGAAGATATATGAAAATTACATATAGTGTGGGTTATGGTTCAAGGAAGTTTAATTGTTGGGTCATATCAACACAAAAAATTAAATATGTGTAGATACTATAGAGACAAAAGAAATTGAGGGATGGTCAATCCATCTTCTGTTACTAATATCCACAGTTTCCTTGGGTTATCAGGATATTATCACTGATTTGTGAAACATTTCAAAGGATTGTCAAAACCTCTAACCAAGAAAACTGAAAATGGAGTCAAATTTTCTTGGAATCATGAATGAGAAGAATGCTTCATAGAGTTGAAAATAAGCCTTATCACTACCCCTACGCTCACACTATCCAAATATGGAGAACATTTTGTAATTTTTATCGATGCATTGAAGAAAGAATTGGTATGTGTGTTGATGAAAAATCACAATGTGATTTACTACGCCTCAAAGAGGATTAAAATTCTTGAGAAATACTATCTCACACATTATCTAGAGTTATAATATGTTATATTTTGAAATTCTTGTTGCATTTTCTCAATGGGGAGAATTGTGAGATATATAATGACCACAAGAGCCTAAAATATATATTCACATAGAAAGAGATTAAAATGAGCCCGTGAAGATGGTTAGATCTCACAAAGGATTATGATTGCTCAATCCTATATCATATTAGGAATGTAAATAATGTGGCATAGGCTCATAGTAGAAAGGACCTGAAAATTCTGTCATTGATGAGAATTAAAAAGAATCCAATATTTTTAGATTTGAAGAGGCTGGACATGGGAATCATAAAGAAAGGTCCATCATCAATTCTTAGAAATATTATTTCTCAAATGGATCTTTTGAAAGGGCTAAAGGCTTCTCAAAAAGATGTTTTAAGAATTCATAAGAAAGAGAAAACTATAAAAAAATGGAAATCCTCATAGTTCAATTTTAATGAAGGAGGGATTGTTAGAATTGGGTAAAGAATATGTGTTCCATCAAATAAGAAGGTAAAGATGGAACCATTGGATGATGCAAATAGTTAAAAATTATATATTCAACCAAGAAACACGAAGACGTATCAAGATCCCTGAGAGCACTATTGGTGGGAAAACATGAAGAAATAGATTGATGAATATACATCAAAGTGCCTAGTATGTCAATAAGTAAAGTATGAAAGGTAGAAGTATAAAGTAATGATGTAACCAATACCCATACCATCATCAAAATAAGAAAACATCACCGTAGAATTTATCACCGGACATAAAAAGACATTCAAAGGAAACTATTCAATCTGGATTGATATGGATCATCTTAAAAAGTCTTTACACATCATTAATACTAGATAGGATTTATCACTAGATAAACTAGCATGTATATAAATCAAAAAAATGGTAAGGCTCCATGGAGTAACACTAATAATTGTATCTAATCAAGATCCTAGATTCACCTCCATGTTCTCTAAAAGTCTTTATCATTCCATAAACACTATAATAAATTTTAGTATGTCCTATAATCGTCAAACTACTGGAGAATCTAAGTGGAATATTTAGACACTGGATGAAATGTTGTGAGCATGTTCTATGGACTTCAAAGGAGGATGAGACAAACAACAACCTTTAGTTTAGTTCAATTAAAAAATAGTTTCCACTTGAGCATCCAAATGGCTCTATATGAATCCATTTATGGTAAAAGGATCAGAACACCATTGTATTGGGATGAAGTTGGGAAAAGAAAACATTTAGGCCCGCAAATGGTAGAGGAAATGATTGAGAATGTTAAGGCCATTCAGCAACACATCAAAGCTACTCAGAGACGATAAAAGAGTTATGCTAACAATCTTCGATGATACATAGAGTTTAATATTGAATAAATGGTATTAATTTTTATATCTCCATAGAAGAAAGTGATGAAATTTGTTATGAAGGTAAACCGTATTTCAAGGAACATTGACCTTATTTAGTTCTTTCATCACATTAGAGTAGTGGTCTATCTCCTAGAACTGACATTGAACTTCTCTCAGGTACACGATGTATTCTATGTGTCCCTATTGAAGAAGTACATAAAAAACCCCTCACATGTACAAAATCCATAGGTGGTACCATTGGAGGATGATATTTCCTATAAAGATAAGTTGGTGAATATCTTTGATAGTAGATAAAAAGTTTTATGAAACAAGACAATGCACCTAATTAATGTTTTGTAGAGAAACAATAGTTCGAAGATGCAATATGGGAGCCTAAGGAAGTGATGAATTGGAGTTAACGAGATATATTTTTGTGTTAGAAAAGGAAATTTAGTGGGTGAAATTTCTAAAGGGGTAATATTGTAATGGCCCGAACAGTTATGAATAAAATTAATTTTCTTAATTAAGTGCCTTGTTGTTCGAAAAAGCACACACACTTATATTTTTTTATTATATCCAATTGGATTTAAATGAATTTTAATAATAATTTTCATTGATAATATATCTTTTTAACAGTGATTACATGACTATTATAAATTTTTGGTTTAAATAAATCCCTTTTTCATAGACAATGGAAATTATGTCTTTAACTAGTAAGATCGTACCCTATGAAGGCCATTTATGAGAGATTTAAAGGGAGATAGAATTATTTATCTTTTCCTTAGACCAATAACAAGATGATATCCAACAACTAAAGTATGAGTGAAACCATTTATGGGATAATTTCATGCTCATTGAGATTACTACACCCACCATGTCTGTTGACTATCCCATTGAAATCCACACCACAATGCATCATAATAATTAGAAATATACAGGTGCATTAAAGGGATATGAATCAAGACCCTAGAATTATGAATGTGTACATCATTTTTTCAAAAGGAATGAAAATATTTTCAACCTATTATTTTTACTTTGTAAAGATTTTTAAAGAGAAAATAATTATTTTGTTTTGTATTCAAATTCAATTAAGAAATATGTTTTCATGAATTGATGGATATTTAAAATAAATATTATTTAAAAAAATATTATTATTAAGTATAAATGATCATATAATTTTTGTGAAGTCAAATGAAATTTTTATTAGGATTTGAAAACTGTTATTGTCAAAAAACACATCATTTTCAATAAATATTGGTTCTTTTTTTAAAGGTTAAAATTCTAATATTTGTAAAATTATTTAAATAAAATGGATATCATTTTTGGAATCATGATGTCAAAATTGTCCAATGGTGAATTTTTGATAAATTGATTGAGAGTGTGACTAACCTCCACATAAGTAAGGGAATTGATTTTTTATCTTCATACACTGAACATATAAAATAATGTAAAACTCTCCCCATTTACAGAAACAATGGGGAAAAATCGTTTTGTTTGGGGTTTTGAATATTTTATTATGCAGAGTCAAAATACAAAAATAATAAATAAATCCCCATATTTTACAATATAAACCCACCCAAGACCTAATTTATCTTCACTAAAACACCTTTAAGAATGTAAAACAATATTCTATCTACTCTTTAGAGTCTTACCAAGGCACACCAATCTCTTAAGAAGTATTTACCTAGCCTTTGGAGTTACACATTCATGTAAGGGATCTTCCACCCTCCTCTTTTATAAAGCATTCCTTTTATGTTATGCCTTTTAATTTAAATTTTTCTATATTGAAATATGTTATTAAATATCCCTCATAACATAAATTTTATTTATAAATGATTATAATCCCTTTCACTTCCATTTAACCCTCATAGTAACCTTTATGTAGACCTGTCACCATGTAGACTTTTTCTAAGGGTTCTTTCCTTTTTTCCTTTTTATCCAAGTTTCTTTATTACATTACCCCTTCTATTTCTAATTACATATGTTGGGGAATGACTTTCCATGTAACTTTTAGTATCCATTTCAGGAATAAATTATGATAGAACCCTTTAAATCTCATCAACCCTTTTTAATAATTTCTAAATGATGATGTTGTGCTGCTGAAATTGCACTGCAATTTTCCATTCCAAAATAGATATATTGTGAATACCATTCCCATTTACCTATCAAGGGTAGTAACCATTATGAACAAATATTTATTTATTAGGGAGTTCTATGTTTGTATTTCAGATACCTTTTATCTTGTAATAAATTATGATGTTAAATGAATCCATGTTATATGATCTATGTGGCACACTTAGGAATAAGAATGAAATGATTATGAAGGGTGTTACCTAGTAGCACCCCAATGCACTGGGTAATGGTTAGTATCATGATATGTCAAATTGGGACATAGGTTTTTCCAGAATTCTTTATGGTACTTCATCCACTATGAACTATTGACATATTTAACCTTGAATTATGTTTATGATTCATTGTTTTCGGTTGTTTCTACATTTCTCATGTTATGATTATGATGCTATATCATGACTTATTAATCATGTTCCATTTATTCTCTATTGAAATGTCTATTGTCTAAAATTAGATATCTTGTTCATGTTATTAATTTATTATCCACTTACTATGTTTTATATCTCACCCATTTCTTATGTATATCCTTATGTTATCCCATGTAGTGTTAAGTATGGAGGAAAATTCCGGTCTTGCTAAAGATGTTTTCAATAAACATGTTTATTTTCATGTTTTAATTTATTATGTAATGTACCTAATTTGAAAAATAGAGTAGATCATTCTATATTCTGGGTTGTATTAAGTGTATTTTTTATATAATAATACATATATTATTTTTTATTAATGAGTAGGGTTGTTATGAGACATGTGTAGTATCTACATACCATATAACACTAGGAATAAAAAACCTAATTTATCAAAGTATTATTCCATTTTAATATATATAGAAAAACACCATATAGATTTTTGTTGATAAATTAAATAAAAAATACCACTCCAAAACTAGAATAATAATCAAAATAATGTACATGCACATCCTATGATCCTTATGTTCATACAATGATACATGACACAACCTCTTACATCTTAGAGTCAAGTTCCAAAACCATAAATTAATAACATCAACTACCTTATTTATCCATATCTAATAAGTCCACCATAATTAGGAAAACCAAAATAAAAATTTTAGTTCCATTGGAAACATGGGAATCATTTCATACATTGATATCCAATCTCATAATACATCATCAATACATATTTTAGACATATTCCTGAACTCTATATATCATAGCCTGAATTACAACAAAAATCAACTTGTTAGTACAATAGAAAAACCATGATATGACCTTATATGTTACCACTTATTTTTATCCCTTGGATTAATTTAATAACACTCAATCTGGAGTTAAACTAACGATAGGCACACCTACCGGTAGGAAAACGTTTTAAGAAAATTTGTGTGGGTTAAGAAGGTGAAAATTTAATGTGTAACATTTAACAATAAGAGACAAAAACGATATTGGAATAAATATAGGTCGACTATTAAAATATAAACTAGTAGATACACTACTAAGAATATAAATCATAAAGAATTCGAAATTTTTTATACAAATCATTACTGTTACATAAATATTTAAGAAGATCTTCAATGGGATAATCATAAAAAAATAGAACTGAAAAATAATATAAAAAACAGAACACTGCGGATCCACATAAATATACTATAAAATCAAATGATAACCAATACTAGTCACCAAAAACCAAAAAATACTAAACTCTATAATCCATGCCTTTTGTTCTCCCTGTTTGACGAACCTTAAACTCTTCATACATCCCAGAGGGGCTATGTATAGTGTGAGTATAAACTAGTTTCCCACCACCATGAGCATCCCAAGATAACATCCTTATTTATAAAATGTTTAAAAATTGTATTAAATGTTAAAAAATAAAATCAACATCCTTCTCCACTTAGTGATTGAGCTATGGGTGGGTAATTTACTTACTTTTGCCAATGCTTGAGTAGGAAGATGTACACAATTTTTTTCACACAGGAAGCACCCTTTTCCTTTTAAACAATTCCATCCAACCTGATCAAACACTCTAACACGCCTCCTATATAGCTATACTGAACAATTAGCAATAATGACCGAAGGAACATCGACATACCATACCACATGTTTCATGGTTATCCAACTCCCATTTCAACTACCTACTCAATAGCCTAAACAACATATTCATTATAAGAAAACACATCCAATCGTGTGTTCAAAATCATCACTTGTTCCCAATATCCATCCAGACAGTGTATCCATCCACTAGAATGATGATAAATATCATTGAATGTACACTACTCCTATATAGAGGATTCCACTAAGAAACCAGTTATCAGTACCACTTTATAGTCCATGTATTGTGTGTCCACAATACCAATAGCCCGGACCCCATAGTGAGAAATATTACTATCAACTTACTACCACAACATAGATAACCATCATCTCCCCATCCTTAGTGATCATCATCACCCATGTTATACCAGTTTATTCCAAACGATACATATCAATACACCATTTTAATCACAAGTATCCAACCCATCTCAAACCATGTGAGTATGAATTTTCATTTAAATCATTGGTCCAATGAACACCACACAACATTCCATAAACACAACATAACATATGACAACTATATTTTTTGCATACATTTCAAAATTTAACCATTTAAATTTTATATAAAAATTGATACTTGTTGCGCATAATTTTTATTTATTTTATACATATTTTTCGAAGAGTATTTATTTTTTATTTTATAGACAACTAAATATAATATAAATAACATAAAATATAATTTTTGTGGGGGACACCAACTTGCATTGTGGGATAATCTACAATGCAGGAGGCTATGACACAATGATTTACTATTTATTAGAGACGTTGAAATTTATAATGGATGAAATTATAGATCAAAAGAGACTTATTTAAAAATCCAATATCCATGATATATCCTGAAGCATGAATAATTTTATTATTTCTAAAACATAGTAATAATCCATATAAATTATATCTAATATAGATTTAAACTTCGTTATATTCATTCCATGCACGTTATTGAAGATGTTTATCTCGGGGGATATAATAGAGGGAAATGCACATGGATTAATTCCTATATCAAGATGTAATGGATGATAAATAAAGGTAGATAAAAGTTGTGATATATAAATAGATATATTGATGATCCAATGTTATGATGAAATGAGATAGAAATATGAAATATCCCATGTGAGATATAATTAGTACATCTCATATGGATTTCATGCATACCAAGTGATATTTAAGTTTCTAAAGTTGAGTATATACCTAGGGATTAGATAATAGATAAAATATAGTTAAAATATAAATAAGATATACTCTGATGGTTTTCTTATAAATAGGAGAAGCGATTCAGGTGAAAGGGATCAAAATCTGGGAGGTTTAGGAAGCAATATTTGATCAACCACATTGTAGAGCAACATAATGTAGGTTTTTTTTCATTTCATTTTAGTTTTATAATTTCGGAACTCATGCATCATTTTTAAATTATATATAGTGGACATTTTTTAATATAATGATTTTTAATCTCAGGATTTTATTCCCTTATATAAGTATCTTAATAATTTTATGATTGATAATCAATCAAATATAAGTAGAAAAATTCATATGAGGGTTTGAATTGATGAAGGTGGTGTTTATGACATGATTTAATTCATATTTTCTTATGATAAATTAATATTTATTTAGTATCACATTGAAATTAATAAATATATCGTTTCCTAGTTACTTAAAAGAGTTAGGATGGATAATGGATTAAACCAAATGTTACAGCAAGTAGTGTGGGAGAGATATTCTACTTAATATTATTTTCTAATTTTGAGATTTATTTAAAGTCATATAGGTTTGTTAAATATTACATCGAAAGAGGTATTAGTAGGCCTTGAAATCTCTAAATTGTGTTTATAGGTATAGATATATACCCAAGAATGCATCTTGGATAAGGTTCAGATTAATTTCATAATTAATGTTCATTTATTCTTAATTAAATTAAAACCGTCCATGGATACTAGTTCACTTCCGTTAAACCTTTGTTTTTGTTTTTGATTTCATCCAACAATTCTCCTCTATTTTATTTTACTATAGTTTATTATTTGTAAATTGATAAAAAGGTTCTACATGTCAAATTCTAATTTATTATTACTAGTGGAATTACCTAATTTCATATCTTATACTACTTCTTAGTAGTTTTAGTTACTTATAATTTTGTGTTTTAAATTAAAAACAGATTCCAGAAACTGTGAAGTTACATCTCCTTTACGGCCAATCAATTTTTTCAAACTTTTTTTAGAACATGGTTATAAATTTAATTCAATTTTTAGTAAAATAATTTTCCATACCTCTTTTTATAAATTATTATTTTAGAGTATTTTTTCTTTTTTACTACTTTTAGATGCTTGTAATTTTTGGTTGTGATGACAAAAATTTTATTCATTTTAGATGGGAAATAAAAATTTGTTATCCATGTTCTTGAACATTCAAATCAGATTAAATATCTTTAATGAATCCACAATCAAGGAGGAAGGAACCCAAAAATATATCACTGTGAGGATTATTGATTAATAAATGGCTTGGAATATTCTTTTAATGAGGTATATCATGATATATAATATATGGTCATGGAAGATGAGGATTGAATGAAGATGTCTAATAACGAAAAAAAATCACGTGGTAGTACATGAGGAGATTTTTGAGAGTGATTCTGAGTCGCATGATGAATATGTGGAAACATTTTTGAAAAAATGATGAAATTGTTACTTTATAATATGTACACACCACTAAATGTCTATAGAAGGAATAAAAGGATGAAGAACCATTATATGAGGAAGAAAAAGAGGAGGTTGAGAAAGTATAGATATGGGTGATGATTGATAAAGTATGGATGTACATGATCTATCTCATGGAGGAGTAATCCATCACTGAAGAAAGAATAATTCATGAAAAAATTCAAGAAGGATATGAAAAATTGAATGATAAATAGGTTCGAAATATATGGTGGAATATTGAAGAGTTTTATTAAGTTCATCCAAAATAAGGTGAAAATGAGGAGTGATATCCAGTGTGGATATCACATGATTTACTTCTCCAAACTCAAAATCTATCTATTACTTTGTTATATCCACAAAAAATCTATGATTAGATTTGAATACGTAGGTGGAAATAAAGCATCCCAAATGAAAACAAATTCAATGTAGGAAATTTCAAGTTAATTTTATTTATACCATACTCCGATTACATTATCCCACATGGTAACATAAATCATACAAAACTTAAAAAAAGTTCATTATGAGAGGCAACCTGAGATTCTTTATATATATATATATATAAGAATTTAGTTTTATTAGGAATAAATTTTAGGATGTAGTTCAAAATTAATTTATTATTTTTGAGACAAAATTCATGGTCCTTGTTCTTTTACATGATTGTTTAATTTTATAGGTAAATGATAGAAAAGGAACAAAAGGAAAAGGAGAAAAAAATATGGGAATGGATTATTGGGGAAAGTGTGGTAATTATTTTAAATTATTTATTTTTACCCACATTATTTTATTTTAATCTTTTATTTTATACTTAAAATAAAAAATGAATGTCTCACCGTTGATTTATGGAATATTTTACTATGTGATAACCAAATTATTAGGAATCCCATTATTTGATATTTTAGATTTTAGTTTTTATGAGATATAATGAGTAAGATTGGTTATTTTATGATTAAAGATAAACATAGTGGTATTAATTTTATGAATCATGATTTGGGTGGACTATATAATTTAGGTATATAAAATTCACAAACATCATTCATGCTTTGAATTACTAAAATTCTTGTTGATTGATTTTTATTACTATATATTACTTGTTTAATTGAAATTACACCATATATATCCATTCTAGAGAGAGTTCTAAACCCAATTTTCCTATAATTTCTTATAACCATTTTATTGAGAGATACGTAAGACGTGTTACCAACTATGACTTTTGCTGGCATCTTGTGGAATCTATGATTGTAAGAATACCATTTCAATGTGATTGAGGCATCTTTGATTATTAATCTATTATACTTGAGATCTAACTTGACATTGAATTTTAATTTTAGTCCGAAAAATCCATGGAGGATTTTAATAGGAATGTGACAAATTAAAATGCAATTATATGCAACCTATACAACTCTTTGTATTTTATATTATATTTTATGGTTTATGTGTAAGGGATGTGTTTTTAATGGTTTAAATGGATTTGTTTTTAAAAAATATTATTTTATGTGTTTTCATTGGTTGAGGGGAAGGTTTGTTGGTTATCATTTATTGTATTTTACTATTTAATATTATTGATAAAAATTAAGAAAAGCAAGAAAATGAAAAATATTTATAAAAAAATATATTTTTATTCAGTGAGTCGAAAATAATCATCACATGAAAAATGATATTCTGATAAATATTACAATTTTTTTCATGTGGAGGTCATTTTTGGTTGGGTGATAGATATTAGATTTTCATCACGAACGAATTTTTTAAAAATAGAGAAAACATAGAAGATGGATAATTTTATTATGCATTAATAATGTTCATGACCATTACATTGAGTTTTGGAAAATTAGGGGGTATCATTGTAAGATATTTTCATTCAGTATACATTTTTATATCATGATATATTGTTAAGATATTAACCTCATTTTGATCCTTCAAAATTTTTCCCACCATTTACCAACCTACAAAAGGCCTAAAAAAATCAATCATAATGCTAATACATAATGATTATTTTTGATATTTATCATTAAGGGGTAGAGATTTCAGATCCCATGAAATCATATGGTAAGGTTCATATATTTAGGGTTTTAGAAAATGCCATCGAATTGTTACTTTGAGTGGTGAATAAAAAAATAAATGTGAAGTAGATCATGATTGTCATTATTAATAATAATAAATCAATAATTTTTAATTTCAATGTGAATACGATTCATAAACATCAAGGGGAAATGTAAAATATATTATTGATTGGTTCCTTTAAAAATGAGTTTTTTATTAGAAATTCATATGCGAAGCTAGAAATATTATCTTACCCATTAATAATTGTTCTGTTTTCTTAATAATGGTATTTGAATAATGGTTGTATGAGAAACCTATAAGTACCCCAACCCATGTATCCTAGAGTGTATGGTTACAATATTTCACTCGTAAAAGATACAAGTGATTATACTCCATTGGATTGAATTATTTAGGAGTCTTAGTAAAATAGATATATACTCGAATATCCCATTACATTTGAAAACATAAAATACAACATTGTATTTTCATTTAGATCAGCATTATTCCATTTCTACTATCCATGCATATCAATGATAAAACACTTCATTAATATTTGGGAAATGAAACATAAGAAAGAGGTGACTATAAATACTCAATAAGGGTATGCGTATAACAGAAGATAACAATACATTAATTATATTGAAAAAATAAATGATAATAAAATAACTCCATATTATTAACAACATGATTTTTAAAGTTATCCATGGATATAATAACTAATAAAATAATCACAGGGACACAAATAGATAATTTTATAATGATGAGATGTATATTGTCAAATATCTGAAGCTTACCATTAAGGACTCATTCGAGACATCTTATATAAATAGACAAGGCCTCAGCTAAATACCCAATCTATTTTTTCTAATGAGACCCATCAATGAATCAAAGGGATATGAAATTCTATCCCCTGACAATCATTTAATATATCCAATGTATTCCTCATATAAAACATAATCATCAAGCCTTAATAAAAAGTACCCACCCAAATTAGAAGATCTAGTATCTGAAATATCAATATTTTCCCTGGCCAAACAAATCATTGAAAATTTAGAGAAATATTTTGGATGGAATAATTAGAGTATATCATCATAAAAATGTTCAACAAATTATGTTTACATAGAATAAAATTCTTTAAAATCATTACAGAAATGTTTCATGACAAAAATACATTTTTCACTTTTAAATCACTTATTTATATTATGAAATATTTAAAGAATATTAAGGGTTTTTTTCATTTAATAGAACTTTGTAAAATTGTAAATTAATCTTCAAAGTGAGGAGTTTTCATCATAGAGTTAAATTCCATTAATTTCATATAAGGTAAAAAAATTCCATTAACACTTTTGTAAAAAGTTCAAAAAAGTACTTCTTCAGAAAACAAAAAGAAGTTTTCTTTTAAAATATTATATAAAAAGTTAAAAATGGTTAAAAATCTCCTTAATAAATCAATTTATGATGTTAAAATTATCCTTTTTTACCTTTTTTTTAATATTTGGACGTGGAAGTGAAACATTCCATATCGAGTAGAAAATACAAGGTTGATTTCCTATAAAAAATTGTTTTGATAACTTGAGTACCTAAATTGAGGAAAATGAAAGGAAAACTCATAATTTATTCAAATAAAAAGAGTTTAAGAAGATAAAGTGTATTTCATATAGGAAGATAACATATTACAGCTAGTGGAGACATAAACATAAACCTAAACAATCCCAAATAATGATGAGATTGTGAAACAAACCTTTACCTTAGGTTAGAATTTATACATTTTGTTTTCTAAAAATACAATATAATAAGTATATATATATTATAAATATTTTATAAAACCATAATCATATATATAAAACACTATATTATTTACTGAAAATAGTTTATCACTCGTCTGGTAATAATTCTTTGTTAAAATCACTATTCTGAGTAATACCATCTTTATTGATCATATAAATTTTGGTTCAGTAGTTTTGGTCATTATACATTGATCATAGTTCCATAATATAAATAATTTTAATCATGAAATAAATATTATATATATTCATAATATGAATATTTAGAGTAATCCATAAGAGTTAGATATAGAAAAATAAATTTCATTTTTCATAGAGACTCTAGGTCAAATATACACATGAACTTTATTTTTTTGACAGATGAAAAAATAGAATGGTAAACTGTAATTTAACATTAAAAATAGTTATAATGTCATATATATAATATATAATTAATACTTATGTTTTTATTACCATCCATTTCAAAATAAAATAAAAAATGAATAACACCACTTTGTGGTGGTTGTAGTGCACAAGTACGCATGAGCATCATTATCATTTTCCAAAGAATATAAAAGTAAGAGGGTGGATGTGATATTATAATAAAATAATATTAATTATATCATTAATATAATATATATATACATTAAATCCATTATTATATCTAGTTATGGGAGGAAGTGATGGAAACAAAATTACATTAATCTGTGAGGCGGTATTCTACCATACACACAGTCGACAATTTCATTTCCCATTTGATATACGAGGAGATGAATATAATTTATTACATTAAAAAATATCTCAATAAATGTATTATATTAATTTTATTATTTAATCATAGTTTAAAAATAATTGAAGCAGATAAAAGGAGAAATTAAATGAAAATGCATGGTTAATAACTATACCTCTTATTCAGACAACCTCTTTATGTTTACACCTAAAGAATTCATAGGATTGTTTTATAAATAAAATATGGACTCTAGTTAATGGTGATGGATGTCAATATGGGATTTGGTAAGGTATATGATGAAACAAAATTCTCTTTAGGTTGTATTGGATGGGAGAGGGGTGTCCTTTTATAAGTGGGGGAGAGAACATAGTTGAAATTTTCTAAAATAAAAAAATATATTCACATGTTATTCACAAAAAGAATGGATCCAAAATGGGAAAATTATGAAAATTAGATCATATAAGGTCTAAATAAAGACATATTATTTAAATTATATAATGTTTTTGGGGTTTTAATCGTAATATCTTTAGTTTAACTACATAGTAAACATATTTTATCTTTAACCATAATAACAGCTTTTTACTATTTTTACAATTTATTTTGACCAAAAATCAATTTTAACTTATTGAAAAAATTAATTATGATGATTAAAAATATTAAATACATTTTATGAATTTAAATTAAAACAATTAACATAAATTAATTTGAAATTAAATATGTAAATTTGATGAAATTTTGTTTTCCAAAGAAAATGGTTTCTTAAGTATAAAAAAGTGTTTGTGCCAAAATTTTACATAAAATTAGTTATAATGAAATAAATTGAATTAATAATAATATAATTAAACAAAATTTACTTTATAAAACCATTTCAAAAAAAAATCATTTAATTTCATTAAATAAAAATAATTTTTTTAATAAAATAATAATTTTTCTCTATTCATTGAAAAAATAATCTTTTCAAACAATTATAGAAAATCTATAGTAAGGTAATTTTGAAATTTTGATTTAAAAAATTTTGTTTATTTTTATATTAATGTTTCTAAAAGTGTGAAAATAAATTATTATAAAATTTCATTTCAAAATGAATCAAAATAATTTTAATGAAAATTTTTCTAAAATAATTTCTAAGATTTACTAAAAATATAATTTATTTGTCTATGAAATTTATACATATTTTTAAAATTTTAATATTCTTATTCATACTATGAACATAACGACTAGGTTATAACGATATTCTAAATTACGGTTCATTTAGACTCGGGGTTTCATGTATCAAAATCATTCAAAGATATTAAATTTATTAAAAATTAAATGTATCAGAAAATCTTGGGGTGTTACCTTCTATCCCAAATAAAATGAATTTCTACATTAAAATTCTATCACTATGTTATAAAAAACAGAGGATACTAATTTCTCATCACATTATTAGTTTCACACATAACATTCTCTAATTTATGGTTTTGTAATAAAAATTTGACCACGTGAGTGGTCTGGTTTTGAAACTCTTTCTCCCTATAAACATGAATCTATAATGGTTGTTCCTTATAAGATAGATATTCTTCCAATGATACAACTTTTGAGTTACATACATTTGAAGGATCATGTATCTTATTCCACACAGGAGACACAAGGAACACACTTTGAACTTGAGGGTGATTTGGTGGAAGTGTGAAGTGATAAAATACTATACCAATATGATCATGAATATCAGAATAAGAAAATATACCTAGGGATATGGATTCCCTTATTTAATAATATCATTACCCTATTCTAGGGTGGTATTAATTGGAATACCTTTTCACCTCCATCAAAATCTAGATCTCATCGGAAATTGTTAGCATAATGTTTTTCAAATCTGAGATACCCTTATGTGAGGTTGAATGGATCTGAAATTATATTCCATTTATTCTGCTAGATTATGTTCCCACAACTTTCTTTCTCCAACCTTGTCCCAAAAAATTTGAGTTCGAATGTCACGACCCGTCCTCAAGGCCCGTGTCGTGACTACCCCAAGCCCGCCTTCCATATGCAAGGGGATGGCGACTAGCACCAAGGTGTAAATCCTAGTAAAAAGGGAAGGCATTGACTTTGTTAAGTAAACAAACACCACAGAGCAACCAAGCAGTAGAAGTAAACACTAAGTAAAAACTGAGTACAACAGTAAGTGCGGAAAAGTAAGTGGGCCAGTATACAAACCCAAACTGAATGTGAAGTAAAACTGGAAGGGGAAACAGCAATTGAAAAGTATAGCCGCAACGTCAAGATGTCCACTGGAAATCCCACCTGAAGGGTGAGTACAGATAGCCTCCACTGCTCCTCGGGTCCAGCCGATGGCTCCGAGTATGTCCCGCCTAGTGGTCCACCTCCAGGTATCGTCCTGCTCTGCAAGCATCAACCACAATTAGCGTTGTCCGTCGTCTGCAACCAACACAACGTAGTGCGGGCATTGCCCGTGTAGGGGTGAGTATAAGCTACTCATTAGGGACCCCGAGACCCCCGAAGCTCTCCCTGAATCCACAAAGGATAATCCACAAAGGAAAGATACGATCACTAAGTAACATCCGGCTCTGCTTAGGTATATGCCGATTCGTATACCTAAGTCTTCAATTCTCGTTCGGCTCCATCATCTGAGACCAAGTACAACCCAGTCCACATAGGAAAGCAAAATGTATTCCACACAGGATATCTCAACACAATCCACAAAGGAAAGAAAACGTAATCCACACAGGATGTCACAACACAATCCCCAAAGGAAAGAAAAACAGGATTCAGGTCACACAGGTATACTTCTTCATATGACAATAGAGACGATCAGATATTTCCACTAATTCATCTAAGACGTCGGACTCACAAAGGATCGATAGGTACTAACCCCCACAATGACCCACAAAGGATCTGACCCACAAAGGATCGATAGGTAACTAACCCCCGCAAAGACCCACACAGGATCGGACCCGCAAAGGATCTGTAGGCGCTTGCTCACACAGAACCGTTGAGCGCAAACCCACACAGGATCGGACCCACACAGGATCGGTAGCACTGATCCACAAAGGATCGCTGAGTGCTGTAGTAGTCACCGTTGAATCTACTGAGGATCTCTGCACAGTCGTCGTCGTTGCAGTCGCAACGCAGCCAGCTCTAGGGTTCCCGCACACAGTAAGCTCGTTCGGGAGAGTCTGCTCCACGAGCCGAGAGGCTGATACATCAACTGACATGTAGTCCAGATTTGATGTATCCAAAAGTTCCGTATCGACAACAGAAACTCAACGTCGCAGACGGCGCATCAATCGGACGCCCGGTCTGAGAGTTATTGGCATTTTCGTCTTAGGGGCCCGGTTAGTTTTTAAGGCAAAACCAACCCGACCTTACTCCACCTACGTGGAAACTTCGGGCAGAGTAAGCCAAATGATCTGTCTCACTAAGAGGAATCCAACAAAGTCAATGGCACGTCAATCGGACGTCCGGAACTCAAGTTATAAGTGTTTCCGCTCCGAGGGCCCGATTGGTTTCGTGTACGAACCAACTCGACCAGATCCAAAGTCCTCCAAAACCTTGAGTGCGATATACTAAAACTACCTTCTCGATCCAAGGATCGCATCGCCATTGACGGCGCGTCGATCGGAGGTTCGTAGCCCAAGATATGGGCAAAAGACCAAAAAGGGTCCAAAAACGGGGGTTTCGGGCTCGGACCGACCAGGTCCGAGACCCCCTGGGTGGGCCCGAACTGGGTCGACCGACCCAGGTCCGGGTCGGCCCGGCGCGTGACGCTAGCTGGCTCGGCCGAACGGCCGAGCCATTCGGTTTGCGGGGGGGGGGGGGGCGCTACCCCCCCCCCCCCCCCCCCGTGTTTTGTAACCGCGACCCCCCTTAATGGGGGCCGCTAGCTGGCTGGCTGGGGGTTTGAACCCCTGGCTTCTCTCCTGTTCGGCCGGCCAGTTTCTACCTCCACGGGACCAGCGACGACCGTTCCCCTCCCTGCTCCGATGTCGGCGGCCCGTTTCCGGTCGGCGGTTCCCATGCTTCGTCGCGGCCCAGTACCGGCCGCGACCCTCATTCGTCCGGTGCGGCGCGACGGCACCGCACCCCTCCGTTGTGGCCCCGCTCTGGCCGCGGTGCTTTTTCGGTTCTCCGGCGCGGTGTGACAGCGCCATGACTTGGTTCATATTTTTAAAAACACGGCATGTCGACATCACGCATTCTTGTCATTCGTTCCCACGCGGTGCGATGACACCGCGTCACTTCCCGTCGTACCGCAACAATAAGAAAATAAAAGGGAGGGGGGTCGGCCTTGTTTGTGCAGTCCTGCCTCCTCCCGTTAATTGATAGCATGCGGTCCAATTATACACGGATAATAAATGGGACTAAATCACGAAAATAAATCTCATAAACCCCTACCTCGTGTGAGCTTGAACGGAGGTTCGTCGAACGAGGATTCATCGCGGGAAGAGACTTCGTGAAAGAACACGTTGACAGCGTCACGGTACACGGCGTCGCGTAATCGGATTCCGAGAACTTGGAATTCTTTGTCAGAGACCGATGTGTTCTTCGCGTTCTTCGTCGAAGACAAAAAAGTTCCACAAGTCCTTAGCCCTTTTCTCCAAAAGATTCCACCACAAAAATCTAACCCAAAAATAAATTAAGCCCACACTTAATTTATTAACTAGACATTAGTTTGAATTTCAAACACACACATTAAACTCACTCTTCATTAATAACATAAGTTATTAATACTTAAGTTATCATATTAAATTGTGAGTTGAGGGAGTTAAGGAATGTGAAGGGGTGGGGTTCGTGTGGGCCCCACCACCCTCATAAGCTTCCATGGAAGTTGGGTAGTTACCAAACTTCCACCCAAAGCTTAAATCCACTTAGAAAAATAAAAATATAGTTAAAATTTTATTTTAACTTCCACAATTTTTATCAACCTCTCTCGTGAAAACACAACTCCGGAAAAGGTGTTTCTAAGAAATTACCGGCGCTGTGGTTCCATCGGTGCCCTTGGAATTCGATTTCGAGCGCTGGTTCAAATGTTAGAAATTCCCGCTCGTTTGTTCACTGAATGTACCTGAGCTAAATTTCGGATAGAAATTCCGGGCACACCGGGCCTTAGAATCAAGTGCCGTCAAGAACTGCGTTCATGTAATATCCCAGAGAAAATTAAGAAAAAAAAATTTCCTTGAATTTTACGGGTCTTTACATTACTCCCACCTCAGGGCTTTACGTCCTCGTAAAGATACATCATAAACTAGGGAAAGAAATGTGGGTACTGAGCACGCATCTGAGCCTCTCGCTCCCAAGTGCTCTCTTGGAGGTTCCCGTGCTGCCATCTGATTCGCACAAGAGGAATCGATCGTCCACACAGGACCCACTCCTGTTGATCCACAATCTTCACTAGGACCTCTTAAAAAGTCGCCCCATCATCAACGTCCAGCTCCCCATGGTCAATGATGTGCGTCGGGTCATGCACGTATCTCCTCAGCTGAGATAAGTGGAAGACGTCGTGCATCCGGTGCAACTAAGGTGGTAGAGATAGTCGATAAGCTACCTCACCAATCCTACTGAGGACCTGGAATGGTCTGATGATGCATGGAGACAACTTGCCGCCTCAGCCAAATCTCCATATTCCACGTCGAGGTGAAACATGCAAGAAGACGTGGTCGCCATCCTCGAACTCTAGTGGCCTCCGCCTCCTATCAGCATAGGACTTCTGTCGGCTCTAAGTTGTCCTCATCCGCTCCTGGATGACCTGGACCTTCTCTGTCATGGCCTGGACCATCTCCGGTGCCAAAAGTGCTAACTCCCCAGGGTCTGTCCAGCACAAAGGAGATCTGCAAGGTCGGCATTACAATGCCTCGTATGGTGCCATCCCGATGGTGGAGTGGTAACTGTTATTTTACGCGAACTCCACCAAGGGTAGGTGGTCCTCCGAGCCCTGACCAAAGCCGAGGACACATTCGCGGAGCATGTCCTCGAGATTCTGAATGGTCTTATCCATCTGACCATCCGTCTGAGGGTGAAAGGCAGTGCTCAGACGTAGCTGCATCCCGAACGCCTCCTGCAACCCCTTCTAAACCCAGGAAGTAAAGTGAGCATCTCGATCGGAGATGATAGATGATGGCACACCATGAAGCTGCACAATCTCTTGACCATAAAGTCATCCCAAGCTCTCTACTGAGCCCTGCTCTCTGATGGGTAAGAAGTGTGCCGACTTGGTGAGTCTGTCAACAATCACTCAAATGGAGTCGTGAACTCTAGAAGTGCGTGGAAGTCCAGTCACGAAGTCCATAGATATGCCATCCCACTTCCACTCCGGGACCTCCAAGGGCTGTACCAATCCTGTTGGTACTTGGTGTTCTGCCTTCACCTGCTGGCAGGTGAGGCATCGAGAAACGAACTCCACCACAGCCTTTTCATGCCCGGCCACCAGTACTGTCATATGAGATCCTGGTACATCTTCGCCACTCTGGGATGTACCACCAAGGGAGAAGTGTGAAACTCTCTCAGCACCTCCTCCCATAAAGCAACTGGCACCAAGGTACGTCCTCTGAAAAGAACGTCGTACTCTGCTCCAAAGGAGAAACCACCAGGTGCCTATCCTGAGGATATCTGTGCACGCCGCATCTCATAGTCAGCGTCCCCACGGTGTGCCTCTCTGACCCACTACAGTAGTGGAGGGGTGACTGAAAGAGACTGAAGGAAGGCTGCTCCATCTCTATCCACGAAGGATATTTGCAAAGAGGCTAGCTGCTCTGTCGCCTCCTCAAGTATATGAATGCCCGTCCTCCTGCTGAGAGCATCGGCTACCACGTTCCCCTTCCCAGGAGTATAGACTATCTCAAAGTCATAGTCCTGGAGGAACCCGAGCCATCGCCACTATCTCAGGTTCAAGTCCTTCTGAGAGAAGATGTACCTGAGACTCTGATGGTCAAAAAAGACTGTAAAGTGCTCTCCAATCAGGTAGTGTCTCCATGTCTTCAGAGCGAAGACCAATGCTGCTAACTCCAGGTCGTGGGTAGCATAGTTCTGCTCATGCGGCCTCAACTGACGTGATCCATAGGCGATCACGGCCCGCTCCTGCATCAGTACACATCCGAGTCCGGTACCTAATGCATCGCAGTAGACTACGTACCCTACTCCCTCCTCAGGCAACCTCAAGATAGGTGCGCTGGTCAATCTCTGTCTCAGCTCCTGGAGGATCTGCTGACATCTGTCTGACCACACAAAGGGTTTCCCCTTCTTCGTCAAAGCTGAGAGTGGTGCCGCAACTCTAGAGTAGTCTGGCACAAATCTCTGGTAGTATCCAGCTAGTCCCAAGAAACTCTGCACCTCCGTCACGCTCCTGGGTGGCTCCCAAGCTAGCACTACCTCGATCTTCGCAGGATCCACTGCAACTCCCACCTCTGAGATGACGTGTCCCAAGAAGTGTACCTCACGTATCTAGAACTGGCACTTAGAGAGCTTACAATAAAGCTGGTGCTCTCGTAGTGTGTCTAGTACAACCCGCAAGTGGTAGGCGTGCTCCTCCTCAGTGGTCGAGTAAGTCAAAATGTCGTCGATGTAGACCATGAAAAATCAATCGAGGTATGGCTGAAAAATCCTATTCATGAGGGCCATGAACACTACTGAAGCATTTGTTACACCGAATGGCATAAACAAGAACTCATAGTGGCCATACCGACACCTGAAGGTCGTCTTCTGCACGTCCTCATCCCAAACTCTGAGCTGATGATAGCCTGACCTGAGGTTTATCTTTGAGAACCATCACGCTCCCTTGACCTGATCGAAGAGGTCATCAATCCTCGGTAGCGGATACTTGTTCCACACTGTCACCTGGTTCAGGCGATGATAGTTGACACAAAGTCGCAAGCTCCCGTCTGCCTTCTTGGTGAACAAAATCGGGGAAGCCCAGGGTGAAACACTGGGTCAGATGAACCCCTTGCCCTGTAAGTCCTCCAACTATACCCGTAGCTCTCGAAGCTCAGCGGGGGCCATCTGATATGCTGGAGTCGATATCGGGGCTGTCCCAGGGTACAGATCAATATAAAAGTCTACCTCTCTGCGAGGAGGTAGTCCTGGAACGTCGTCGGGAAAGACGTCCGCATACTGATCCACCACTGCAGGAAAACCAGGACTCTGCATGTCAACTGCTCCTAGGATGAGACTAGCCAACTGATGAGTGATGGGCTGTCCTCTCCTCTGTGAGAGTCCATCCTGTGCTGCAAAGGCTCCCTTCTCACCGGTGAAGGTGAACCTACTCCAGTCGGTGCGTACACATCACACCTTGCGCCTAATACAGTCAATCTATGCATGGACTGTAGACAACCAATCCATGCCCAAGATGACGTCGTAAGGCCTCAACGCCGCTACAAGAAGATCCCAGCCGAAGCTCTGACCTCCTAGAGTAAGCTCACACTGCCGGTACTAGTGCGTAATCCTAGAGTCTTCTTCCGTATGAGTCTCTAGCCGTAAGGATCGATCCAACGACTCTGTCGGAATCTCCGAGCTCTGAAAAAGGGAAGCGGCTATGAAAGAATGACTCACTCCTGTGTCTAAAAGTACTGCAGCAAGGGTGGAATTGACACAGATAGTACCTCGAATCATCTCGGGCGCGTCGTGGTCATAGGCCTCCGCTGCCTGGAGCTGTGCCTGTCTCTGCCCTCCAGCTCCCTGTGGTCGGGGTGGACCTTCTGGTGGTGGTGGTGGTAGAGCCTCAAAGTGTCGCCCACCACCTGCTGCTCGGCCAACTCCTTTTCCTCATCTGCCTGCTCCCTACGGACCGCCACGGTCAACCCTCTGCCTCGGCCTGGGTGGTCCCTCAACCATCTACTGCTCCTCGAAACGACGGGTCGGGCAATCATGAGCCATGTGGCCCTGCCCGCCGCATGAGTAGCACTACCTGCCTCTCGAAAGACTGGCTCCACGCTGTGTGCCCCGCACTGCTGAGCCAGTATCCTGAGGTCGTCTTCCTGAGGGTCTGGTCTGCCTGGACCCATGAGTCATCCATCGACTGCCTGCTGCAGAAGACTCTGCTACATGCCGCCCTACGGTGGGTCTCGGCGCTGGTGTAGACTCAGCAAGAAATCTCTCTATCAAAAGGGCTCGCTCCAGTACTCCTGTCTGGGTCAGAATGCTGAGGGAGATCAGCGATGCCCTGATCTCATGTCCCAATCCCTTATCAAAGGTTCGGGCCCGGAAGAATTTCTCCTGTACCATGTCGGTCGAGTAGCGCGAGAGATCAGTAAATCTCGCCGAGTACTGGGCGACTGTCAAACTGCCCTGCCGCAGCTGAAGAAGCTCCTGGATATGCACCGCACGGAGGGTGGATGGGACGAACTCCGAGCGGAAGAGGCTCTGAAAGTCCGTCCAGAGGAGAGATGCCTCATTGTGCACCTGGATCATCAAGATCCACCATCTGCCTACTACTGCGTGCAGTAGGCTCGCTGCGAGGATTACTATGAGGTCTGCCGGTGTCCTCACTAACCTGAAAACTCTCACCACTGCCTCTAGCCAATCCTCGGCTACCTGGGGGTCCATCTCCCCGTGGAATCTGGGAAGTCGCTAGCACTGGAACTCGTGCAGTGCACTATGGCGATGTGCATCATCAGTGGCTAGGGATGGAAGCATCGGTGGCTCGGCGGGTAGAGGTACCGCCGGTGCCTCAG
The DNA here is from genome assembly GCA_963277665.1 of Viscum album. Lineage (NCBI taxonomy): Eukaryota > Viridiplantae > Streptophyta > Magnoliopsida > Santalales > Viscaceae > Viscum > Viscum album. Next base: position 836,167,871 of record OY728139.1, on the reverse strand, counting down.
CTGTCAAAGGGCCCTACACCGAGGCCTCGTCGCTCGGTGGTTTGTCGTCATGCACAACTCTCGGAACCCTAGCTGGCTGCCGGCGTGGGGCCATCCTGAAAAGGAAACAGGTGCGCCACGGTCAGAACAGTATACTTGGTGAGCTGACACAAAGTGATCACAAAGAAAACTTGAATCACACATGCAATCAATGTTTTCGTGCATTAAGTCGGAAATCAGAAGTCAGGGTCCTGTTGTACGGATACGTCGGCCGCCACACCAACACTAGACTCCCTGGACTGATAACCACACCCAATACACTTAAGAGTATTGCTTCACATAGAAAAAGATCAGAGTCCCAAGTTCTGTTGTAGAACCAAACTCCTCTGATACCAATTTGTCACGACCCGTCCTCGGGGCCCGTGCCGTGACTACCCCAAGCCTGCCTTCCATAGGCCAGGGGCTGGCGACTAGCACCAAGGCGTAAATCCCAGTAAAAAGGGAATAAATTGCCTTTGTTAAGTAAAAAAACACCACAGAGCAAGCAAGCAGTAGAAGTAAACACTAAGTAAAAACTGAGTACAACAGTAAGTGCGGAAAAGTAAGTGGGCAAGTATACAAACCCAAACTGAAAGTAAAGTAAAACTGGAAGGGGAAACAGCAACTGAAAAGTAAATCCGCAACGTCGAGCTGTTCACTGGAAATCCCACCTTAAGGGTGAGTACAGATAGCCTCCACTGCTCCTTGGGTCCAGTCGACCGCTACGAGTATGTCCCGCCTAGTGGTCCACCTCCACGTACCGTCTTGCTCCGCAAGCCTCAACCACAATCAGTGTTGTCCGTCGTCTGCAACCAACACAATGTAGTGCAGGCATAGCCTGTGCAGGGGTGAGTATAAGCTACTCAATAGGGACCCCGAGACCCCCAAAGGTCTCCCAGAATCCACATAGGATAATCCACAAAGGAAATATAAAATCACGAAGTAACATCCGACTCTGCATAGTTATATGCCCATTCATATACCTAAGTCTTCAATTCTCGTTCGGATCCATCATCCGAGCCCAAGTAAAACCCAGTCCACATAGGAAAGCGAAACTTAATCCACACAGGATAGCTCAACACAATCCACAAAGGAAAGCAAAACGTAATCCACACAGGATAGCACAACACAATCCACAAAAGGAAAGCAAAACATGATTCATCTCACAAAGGTATACTTCTTCGTATGATGATAGAGATGATCAGATATTGCCACTGATTCATCTAAGTCGTCGGACCCACAAAGGATCGATAGGTACTAACCCCTGCAATGACCCACAAAGGATATGACCCACAAAGGATCGATAGGTAACTAACCCACGCAAAGACCCACACAGGATCAGACCCACACAGGATCTGTAGGCACTGGCTCACACAGAACCGCTGAGCGCTGACCCACACAGGATCAGACCCACACATGATCGGTAGCACTGGAACACAAAGGATCGCTGAGTGCTGTAGTCATCGCCGTCGAATCTACTGAGGATCTCTGCACAGTCGTCGTCGTCGCAGTCGCAACACAGCCAGCTCTAGGGTTCCCGCACACCGCAAGCTCATTCGGGAGAGTCCACTCCATGAGCCAAGAGGCTGATACATCAACTGACAAATAGTCCAGATTTGATGTTTCCAAAAGTTCCGTATCGACAACAGAAACTCAATGTCCCAGACGATGCGTCAATCGGACGTCCGGTCTGAGAGTTATTGGCATTTTCGTCCCAGGGGCCCGGTTGGTTTTTAAGGAAAAACCAACCCGACTGCACTCCACCTACATCCAAACCTTGAGCGGAGTAAGCCAAAAGATCTGTCTCACTATGAGGAATCCAACAAAGTCGACGGTACATCAATCAGACGTCCGGAACTCAAGTTATGAGTGTTTCCGCTCCGAGGGCCCGGTTAGTTTTGTGTACGAACCAACCCAGCGAGATCCAAAGTTATCTGAAACCATGAGTGCGATATACTGAAACGACCGTCTCAATCCAAGGATCGCATCTCCGCTGACGGCGTGTCGATCAGAGGTATGTAGACCGAGATATGGAAAAAAGACCGAAAAGGGTCCGAAAATGGGGGTTTCGGGCCCGGACCGACCCGACTCGAGACCCCCTAGGTCGGCCTGAACCGGGTCGGCCCGGATGGGCGGGGCCCGGTCCGGCGCCCTGGCGAGCGGTGCCAGCTGGCTCGGCCGAACGACCGAGCCGTTCCGTTTGCGTGGGGGGGGGGGGGGCTGCCACCCCGTGTTTTGTAACCGCGGACCCCCTTAATGGGGGCTGCCAGCTAGCCGGCCGGGGGTTTGAACCCCCGGCTTCTCTCCTGTCCGGCCGGCCCGCCCCACTTGGCCGGTTTCTGCCGCCATGGGACCGGCGATGGCCGGTCCCCTCCCTACTCCGACGCCGGTGGCCCGTTTCCGGTCGGCAGTTCCCACGCTTCGTCGTGGCCCGGTACCGGCCGCGACCCTCATTCTTCTGGTGCGGCGTGACCGCGCCTCAACCCTTCGTTGTGGCCCCGCTCCGGACACGGTGCTTTTGTAGGACTCTGGTGCGGCGTAATGGTGGCATGACTTGGTTCATATTTTTAAAAACGCGGCGTGTCGGCATCGCGCATTCTTTTAATTCGTTCCCACGCGGTGAGACGACACCACGTCACTTCCCGTCGTACCGCAACAACAAGAAAATAAAAGGGAGGGGGTCGGCTGTGTTTGTGCGGTCCGGCCTCCTCCTGTTAATTGATAGCATGCGGTCTAATTATACGTGGATAATGAACTGGAGTAAATCATGAAAATAACTCGCATAAACCCCTACCTCGAGCGAGCTTGAACGGAGGTTCGTTGAACGAGGATTCGTCGCGGGAAGAGACGTCGTGAAAGAAGACATTGACGGCGTCGCGGTACATGGCGTCGCGTAATCGGTTTCTCAGAACTCGGCATTCTTCGTTTGAGACCGATGTGTTCTTCGCGTTATTCGTCGAAGACGAAGAAGTTCTTCAAGTCCTTAGCCCTTTTCTCCCAAAGACTCCACCACAATAATCTAACCCAAAAATAAATTAAGCCCACACTTAATTTATTAACTAGACAGTTGTTTGAATTTCAAACACACACATTAAACTCACTCTTCATTAATAAGATAAGTTATTAATACTTAAGTTATCATAATAAATTGTGAGTTGAGGGAGTTAAGGAATGTGAAGGGGTGGGGTTCGTGTGGGCCCCACCACCCTCATAACCTTCCCTGGGAAGTTGGGTAGTTACCAAACTTCCACCCAAAGCTTAAATCCACTTAGAAAAATAAAAATTGTAGTTAAATTTTTATTTTAACTTCCACAATTTTTATCAACCTCTCTCGTGAAAACACAACTCCGGAAAAGGAGTTTCTAAGCAATTACCGGCGCTGCGGTTCCATCGGTGCCCTCAGAATTTGATTCCAAGAACCGGTTCAAAAGTTAGAAATTCCCGCTTGTTCATTCACTGAACTTACCCAAGCTAAACTTCGGATAGAAATTCTGGGCACACTGGGTCTCGGAATCAAGTTCCGTCAGAAACTGTGTTCATGTAAAATCCCAAAGAAAATTAAGAAAAAAAATTCCCTATAATTTTATAGGTCTTTACATCGAACCTCTTACTATAGAGGTCTTCCAAGGGATCTATCTGAATACTTGAGTTGAAGATATTACAATATGAAAATTAAACTAATGAAATAAATTGATCCCAGACAACTCTAAAACTCATAGATTAATATCTCAATATTACTTTTACTATTTGAATTGTCCCCTTAGACTAAAAATCTCTATAAGGATGATAGGTTGTACTGAAACTCAAATTCTCATCCAAATGTCACTAAATATTTTTCTTTTACCTCATGGTAAACCTCAGATCATAGTCAGATACAATAGTAAGTGGTACACCATTTAAACTTAGAAATTTCTTAGTATATATTTTAGAATTATGATCAAGTTAAAAATATTATGTGATAGTAATGAAGTTTGTTGACTTCGTATGACAAACAATGAGCATCATCCGGTATTCCTTGTTCACGTTTGGTATATATACACAGCACATACCAAATTCATGACCCTTATTATTCCATCATGATCATTTTTATACTTTGGAACATTCATCACCTTCATATGTAATTCCACACCTTCTTTATGTGAATTATTAATCATGTCGTGGATGGATAGTTGAATATTCATCAAATAAAGATATGATATTTATCCTTTCCTTGGGATTTTAATATATATATTCCGTAAATCCATAAATATTGAATCACTTTCCATCCACATCATGGTTAATCTAGAATGGTCTTTTCCACATAGGGTATTAACCACCTTGTTTTCCGCCCCAGGAGTGTAATGTATTGAGAAATATTAATCTTTTATCAGTTCCAACCTTATTATTTGGAATATAATCAATTATTTATATTGAAATATATGTACTTGATGATTTTATCACCAGTATATATATCACACTTTTCTCCCTAAAGATAGTGTTTCTAAATCTTCAATGTCAAATTTACCATTGTTTATTTGAAATCACGAGTAGATTAATTTTTTAAATGAATTTTTAATTGGAAAGAGGTATATTCTATCAGTATGTCATTCTACATGAGGAAACATCCCTATCCTGACTTGGATTCCTCCCTAAAGATCACAAGTCATTCTCCATGACAAGGTAATGTAATAAGAGGTGTGCTCACTAACTTTATCATTAGTTATTTAAAATAATTTTTACTATAATCCATGAATTAGAACATAACCCCATTATAAATAAAGTTTATTATTGGATTAGATGGTTGTGATAAATCAATAACAAAGGTTTGATAATATCCTACTAATCCAAACAAACTATAGTTTTTAGTTATAGTGGTTGGACAAGGCAATATTTCAATAAGTTTCATCTTTGAAGGATCCATTAATATACCCTCACTTGAGTTTATATGACCCTATTAATGAAACTCCATGAAGTAAAGAAATTCACACTTTGTAAATTTAGCATAAAAAATCTCCTTCCTCGTGTTCTTCAACACAATTTTCAAATATTCTTCATGATGTTCCTTTCTTTTTGAATATATAAAAATATCATCTATACAAAATAACAAAAACTGGTCATGGTATTCTATAAATATTCAATTCATTAAATCCATGAAGATAAATGGTTTATTTCTATGTCTAAATGGAATTACATTCATCAAATAATCACTATACCTAATATGAATGGATTCATTGGGTATATTATCCATGTTTTATCCTCAGACGATGATACCGAAATCGAAGATCAGTCATGAAAAAAAATATAGAACTCCTTATAGTAAATCAAATAGTTCATTTATATGGGTTAGATGAAACTTTTTTATAATAGTGATCCTGTTATGTTCCCAATAATCAATGCAAAGATGTTGTGACCCATATTTCTTCTTAAAAAAAAGAATAGGTGCACCCTATAGTGTAGCATTAGTTCAAATGAATACCTTATCTAGATTCTCCAAAATATTATTCTTCAATTCCTGAAACTCAATTAGGTTTATTCAATATGAAGTCTTTAAAATTTGTGTACCACTAGGAATTAGTTCTATTGGAAAATAAACTTCACGATCAGGGGTAAGACTATGAAAGTATTTAGGAAATACATCTCTATATTCCCAAACAATAGTAACATTTTCAATGTTGAGATTATCCCAATCTATTTGATATGAATATCTCTTAGGAATAGAGAGAAAAAACCGATATGATGGACGAAATTTCCATTGGGTGTTCAGTATCTCCCTTGCACGAATAGAAGATTGATTGTTGATTTTGAATAAACAATGTAATGTCCCTTTCTATAAAATTGACATGTGGTATATTCTAAGTGATCTAATTAATACCCAAAATTATGTTAAATTAAACAAGATAAGTAATAACCCGATTCACTAGAAGAACCACCCCACACACTTTTATTGGAGAGGAGTTAGAGACATTATATGTGACCATACTACCATTACAATTATTCATCGTGAACTCAATATATAATCATTATGGTAATAATTTGATACCATTATAAAATTTTTTAGTTATAAAAGAGTGGATAAAACCATTATAAAAAAACATTATAAATCCTAGAGTGGTTGATAAAAGTTTTTTGTCACTACATTTATAGTAACTTACATAGCAACTATAGTAATACCATGATCTTTCCCTTCCATGATTGGATTCTATTTTGGTACATTCCCTTGATGTTTAGAGAATTTGTTAGAATATTGCCCCATATACATTCTCTTAAATAATTATACATTAATTTTTCCTCTTTTAACATTTCACTCGCGAGCATGATGTATTTTTTCTCAACAATTTAAGAAAATCCCTTTTCTATTTAGGCTTGTACCAAGGTGTCAATTTTCACAAGTTTCGTGTGATTGAAAATACCCATGTCTCTTCTTCCCCTTATCTATTTTTATCAATCATCCTCTTATGATATTTATTTACTTCAAAACAATAAGACATAGATATTTATTTCTCCATCCTAATAGAATATGATATTATATTCTCAAATAGTGAGATTTGTTTAGAGACTAGTTAGCTTTGAAGGGTTGTCTTAAGACAGTCAATGAAATAATCTATATTTCTCTTTGTATTACATATATAGTCTAAAACATGGCTTGATAACTATGTATAATTATCTTCATACTTAGAAATATTTTCCTCTTCCTTTTGTCTCAAACTCGACAATTTTCTCTCCTAATCCTTTCTTTGTTTATTGAGAATTAATTTTTATAAAAAAAGTTCCTTAAAAACCTTTCAATCCATGACTAATATATCATATTTATCCATTGTATTTTTAATCAATGACAACTATTTATCTACATCCTTTGTGTGATGAAAAACATCCAAGATAACCTTCTCCCTTTCATAACTTCAGAAAGTGAGAAATATATTATCTAAGGAACTTATCCATTTCTCAGTTACAAATGGATTTGTAATCCCCTTTAATGATTAATGTTTTGATGAATTAAGTGGTCTAACATTGTTACACCACATTTTTTATGAGAAGGATCCTCAATACGATCAAGGTTATTATTTATAACAAAAGTTAGCAACCTGAATATAGTTAAAAAAAATTTCATCTCCTACTCCAGCTACATCTGCATATTCATTATCTTTCCCATGATGGAAATTCCTACACGGATTATGAGAAATATTATGGTTTCAATTAATTATGAAAGGATCCATATATAAAAAATGGAATATACAAGATTAGACTATAACATTATGAATCAAAATGTATAATTTCAAAAATAGCGAATCACATTAAAAAAATTGAAACATTTTACCATAGCGAATCTCAAAATCATAAACATTGTTTCTTTGGGAATATAATAAAATAATAAAAATATTTTTGAATCCATAATAATGGATTGTAAAAATAATGTTAATAAACACCAGAATATCCCATATGAGTGTCAAACTAGGTGCATGGTAAGTGTACACTCACCATGAACAATAATGATGGATCTGATATACTAAAACTAAATATTTTTATGGTCATTACCCCTAGATAAATATATTAGAGAAACAAAATTAATTTCATTATCTTTATAGGGATGTATATCTATAAAAACCACATAATCTTGATCTTACTAAAACATTGAGATGATATCCTATTCTTAGACTTATCTTCAAAGTTTTACTTATGTTTGAATTCCCTAATCTATGTATTCTAAAATTCAATTTCTAAGGGTAATAAAAAATATTATTATTATAAAAACTATAAATACCATATCCTTAGTAGCCCAGAGTTAGTGGTTAACTAATTCAATTGTTACAAGAAACAATCAATCACATCCCAAAGGATTTAATAGATTAGTAGTCATGGACAACTAGATACACACTTTAATCTCACAATATATTTAAAAACATAAAATAAAACAATATTTTTTTTGAGAAAAATATTATTCACTTTATCATTCCATACATATGAATCCAAATACACATCCTACCATTATTGGGAATGTATACATAAAATTTTTTTGATATTAGATGCTCAATAAGGGTATGCATTTGACAAATTATAATAAGGAAAGAATAATGTGGTAGAAATAAATGACAATCATCTAATACTATATAAATAATATGATGATCAGGAAACACATCCATGGATATAAAAACTAATAAATCCATCGCAAGGAAATCAATAACTATTCTTAAAATGATGGAATGCATAATGTCAGACATCTAGAAATTATGGTCGAGGGATCATGCCAAGAAATATTACATAAATAGGTGTATAGCAAACAACACAATATTTTTGGTCATTTGAGACCAAACAACTCCTCAAAGAACTATTTAATTCGGGTCCCCACCCATTAATTAATAAATATAATGCATTTCTCATTTGAATAAATAATTTAACTTAGTCAACAACCTTAAAAATAAATAACCATCCATGTTGGAAGATCTAAACCATGGAATATCAATAATTTCCCTATTCAAACTTATCATAAACCATAAATAGAAATATTTAGTATGGTATAATTATATTATATTCTCTATATAAGATTCAATAAAGGATATTGAAATATATAAAAATACATTAAAAATATCACTCGAATTTTTTTGAGGAAAATACACTTTTCAATTTGAAATAATTTATTTATAAATTATAAACTATATCCTAAATATCAAGGAAAAAACATTCTTTTCATGAAAAATTGTATACTCTTAATGGAATATTTAATATGATTTGTGGTCATGATGGTGGCAAATTCTGGTCATTCAATATAATTTAAAAAAACAGTCCTTTTACGCTTCTGTAAAAAGGTAAACAGTTCTTCATTGAGAAAAAAAAAGAATATTTCCTTGAAGATAAATTATAAAAATAAATCAAGGGTAAAAATATATTTAATGAATCATTTTATAATGTTAAAATTATTCATTTAGAAATTTTATGGAATTTATGGACATGGAAGAGAAATATTTCCGACGACATAGAAAATTTAAAGTCAGTTTTCATTAAAAACAGTTTTTTTCTATATTCAGTAATTAAAGAGTGGAAAATGAAATGAGAATTATTAATTAATATAAAAACACATTTGAGAAAAATATTAAATCCAATTTAATATAAAATTATAAAATAATACACCCATTAAACACTTAAATATAAACAATCCTGAATAATGATGAGATTGATAAATAGACCCTTACCACTTGTTCGATTTCCATCATAGGTTTATGGACCTCTTGAATAATAAATATAGATTTATTATAAAAATATACAAGATATATATTAATATATAATACCATGTTTTTGTAGCTTATAATCTTTAATCACCATTCTATTAATAATTCTTTGTTAAAATCATTGTTATGGGAAATAACTACTTCGTTTTTCATTTACATTTTAGTTTGGTCTTTTCTGTCAGTGTATTTTGATCATGGTTTGATCATATTAGGAATATTAATCATGATATAATTATAATATATATTAATTATTTATTTATTTATAATAATTTATAATATATATATTTATATTAAAAAATGAATTACATTGTTCATGGAGATAATAGTCCACACGTACACATGAATGTTGTTTTCATTTTTCAATGGATTAAAAAAATTATAAATAGTGATTAATAATTTAAGAATCATTATTATATAATATATATTACATATATTTATAAAATCTATCCTTATTATAACTCATATAATAATTAACTGAAAAATGATCAACCTCGTTTCTTGGCGGGGTTAGTCCACACATACACAAAAGCGATGTTATCATTATAAAACAGATTGGAAGGTAATAAAATAGGTGTAATATTATAATTATTGATGTATAATTATATCATAAAGAAATTTCATATATATATATATATATATTAAATACTACAATATATCCAGTCGTGGGAGGCAGTGATGGGAAACAAATTACATCAATTCACTTGGCAGTAGTCATCCGTACAAATGATCAGCGATTTTGCTTCTCATTTGATGGAAGAGGATATGGATATAGTTTATAAAACTAACATAATTAAACATTATTGTTTGGAATATACCTTTTTTTATTTTATCACATTTTAAAAAGTTTTGAAGGAGGTATATGTTGAAATAAAACGAAAACTCATAGTCTAGATTTATACCTCATATTCTAACAAACACTTTGGTTTATACCCAAAGACTTTATAGGATAGTTTTTATAATAAACCCAGGTACTATAGGTCATATTTAAGGATATATGTATGGTAATTGGGAAGGTTTTGTCCATTCTAAATGGCTCTATAAGTATTTAGAGGAGAGTATAGTGGTGTTCCTTTTATAAGTGGGGGAAATGAGACACTTGGAATTTCTAAAAAGAATAAAATATAATAAAATTTTATTCTAAAAAATGGATCCACAATAGATAATTACAAAATATTAGAAAATATAGGGTTAAAATATGGCTAGAAAATATAATTTAGATATGTTTTTATGATATTTTAACACTTATCTCTATAATTTACCCCTTAGTAGAACTGTTTCAATCTCAAGTGCAGTAAATGTTTTTTTTATATTTTTAATATTAATTAAAACCAAAAAAATTAAATTTTACATAATATTATTTATTACTATTAAAATAAAAAATAAATTTCATTAAATTTGATTCACAAAAGTGGTACAATTTAATTTAAAATTAAATCCATAAATCAATGAAAAACGATTTTCCAAAGAAAAATATATTATAGGTATAAAACTATTTTATATAAAAATTAAAAATAAAATTGATTTCAATGAGATAAATTAGATTAATGAAAATATAATTGAACTATTTTTACTTTTAAACATACTTTAAAACAACATTGAAACTTGTAAATGCTTCAAATGGATTAATAATTTTAACATAAAATCAGTATTTTCACAATTCATTGTAAAATTAATCATCTTAGAAAAGTATTAGAAATTAACTCTATGAAACTTTATATATTTTTATTTTAATAATTAAGTTAATTTTGTCAAATAAGTTTTTTAAAAATGAAAGTATATTTCTTTCTTGCAAAAAATAGAAACTATTTTAAGGAAAAAATATTTTTTTGAAGAATATAAAGTATTTAAAAAAAATATATTTTCTTTATTTAAAACCATTATACATATTATTAAAATGTGGTTAGTCCTATTCCTAAAACAATTAATGGATTTTTTTATAAATTTATACTATATTATAGTTTATTAAACTCATGGTTATGTGTATCACTAGCTATCGAAGAGTGTAAATTTCTTTTAAAATTAATATATCATTAAATATCATATTTTTATGTTGAGATATATGATTGAGGATAAGAATAGTTTATGTGTGGTTGTATTTCATGAATATATTTTGGGTATAAATTTATAAATTTAATCACAAAAATTATTTATATAAATGGATAATATTTTCCATTATTTTAATTTATTTTTTTATAACAACATGTGCCTTCCTGGTCCATTAATTTTCTGATTTGTGTTGTTGGGGAGTGTTTAGAGTAATTCTGAGAGGGTTTCATGGAATTTGTAGTCATAGGAGTCCTACAAAAGGTTGTTCACAACGTGATTCAAATTCACATAATGAGTTGGCAGGTCCGGGCTTCGGTAGCCACCTAGATTCATTACTTTTTTATGTTGGTTGAAGGAATTAATGGAACAAATTAATATTGTGAAAGTTATTCCTAATGTGTAATTAATTCAAGATTAGGGGAAGTGAAATTTATTTGAAGTTTTTATTATGCAGAATTCAAATAGAATTCATGCAATGAATTGATTTCCTGACGTCAAAGGGGCAGGTTCCATGATACTATACCATTTATTTAGTTGATTTTCCCCATTAGTCTACTTGATATCTCTCATTTTTGGAGGAAGACTAAGTGAATTTGAAATATCTTCCAACCCTCATTCTCCTTTGATCCTTGTGTTTTGGTGGTGGTGTTTCTATAATTGATTGTAAGTCCTCTTCCACTCCCATTGTTTAACCCTTCATTCTTCCTCAATGATCCACTACGCCATTGTGGATTTGGTTTAGGTTGTGTAAGGGATGTGTTTTGATAATCCTTAGTTGTCTTGAAGGTTGAACCATGGTTTCACGTGTGCATCTATGGTTTGTGGGAATTTCATTTTCACCCTATGGTTCGCAACATGTTGGTTAGGTATTTTTTTTGTAAACCCATTAGTTGGGATTATGTGTGTGGTCTTATATATTTATAATCTTTATATTCATTGTGATTTCTATAAGTGTTTCAACCACATTGAGATCCATGTTCCACCAACCATATTTGTATATATATATATATATATATATACAATGAGTGTTTTCCCTAATATCTCAGTGATGAGGAAGGATAGATATCTAACCTCTCTTTACGGCTATCTCTTCTAAGAAATTTGATATGCACATTCTATGATGGATATAAGTATGATAGTGCACTAGGTGAAGGACATGGTGTCTATGAATGAGATGTGATGTGACTAGGCTATGGGTGAGTGAGATGTGATGTTACCATGTTGTGGGGAAGAAAGTTATGATCTGGCCATGTTTTACGGTGGCTTATGTTGGGGGTCATGCATGGTAGGAGGTGGATGTGAGGTTGATTTCCTTCATGTTAATGATACCCTACAACTCTAGTTATGATTGTGATGTGATGACACAAGTGTCTTTAGGAAATATGTGATGTGAATGTGTTGTGGTGTGGTGGCCCAGGTGTGTTCGGGCATGATTTAATGTGACCGTGTTTTGGAGCGGTGGTATATTTTATATAGAAGATATGGAATCAATAGAAAAAATGATGTCGGTATGAAGAGAGTGGAATCATAGTTTGAAAGTGGAACGAGGTACCCTTTATTGATATGCATCTTATTATGTTATTATACATAGATTGAATTATTTTGTGGGAGTGTCTTCATGAGGTTTGGGTTGGATTGTTGACTTGTTTAGGTGTTGTTTGTTCTACTGTTTTCTATAAATTCATTATTATTTTTCTTTCATATGTGAAAGATAGAATTTTTTTCTTACTGATTATACCTGTACTATCACCATACATATATAAACTAACTTTCATATTTATAGGAGGATTACATGGACAGTGTTGAACATTTTTAGTTCATATCTTTGGTTTGTTTCTATATCGCTGTTGTATCTTTTCTTTTTGGTATTTACTTTGGAGACTTTTATCTATACCAATTTTATCACTGTGGGTTGATCATTGGAAGTGTTTTATATTATTTTATATATTTTATTATAGTTTTTGGAAATATCCCACAATATTATAATATTATAGAGTGTAACACCTCCCATTTGTGATATTTTTATATAACTTCATTGTCAGTCGCCAATCTGGGTCTATTTGAGGTAGGAATCAGTAGTTATAATCTCTCTTACTTTATTTTAGCATCTCTAGGGGAGGGGCGTGAAATTTATTCATAATTTGCATGGAGAATTTAAATTATATTTTGTAAAGAAATGAATAAAGAAGAAGAAATATAGAATAAAATTATAGCATGGGACACCAATTTGTGTCATAGGATGAGATGCATTGGTGGAGGCTATGACATTGTGATACACATTATCTTGGAGATTTTAAAATTTATTTCATATGAAATTTTATATTTAGGGATCCCAACTCTGTAATAAACTGATCATGTCATGACCTAAATCATGGAGAGTTTATTATGACACACGTAGCGTACCACGAATGATAAATTATATCTAACGTAGGTATAAAATTTTATTGTTTCATTATATTAATTTTATTGAATATATATCATGGGGTATATGTGAGAGGGATATACACATAGATTAGTTTTTATATCTAGATATGGTGGAGGTTCATTAATGGGATCCAAAAAAATATTAGAAGGTATATCTAAAATCCTATTATATTACGAAATGATATATATATATATATATATGATATATCTCATGGGAAATATAAGTGGATGATCAAATGTTTATTCTTTATGAACCATGTGGAATTTACATTGTTAAATATTAAAAGAGATATATACAATTGATAAATGATAATATATAGTGGAGATTGAAGGAAGACAACATCCATTTCATTATTAATAAATAGGAGGAGCTATTCACAGCAAAGGGATCAACAACTGGGAGGTTCATAAATTGAGGGTGGATCAACCACCTCGGGATATTCATGGCTTAGATTATGTTTTTCTTTATTTCTATTAGTAGTGTAATTTTGTAACTAATGTGTGCGTTTCAAAATCAATACAAGTCATCATTTTATTTTTAGTTATATCACATTTTTTAGTGTGATTGTTCTATTAAAATTTCATTGTATATTAGTTATTTTATTGTTGATGATTAGTTGAATAAGAGGGGGTGGTATTGATGAATTGGGTGTGTATGAAATGAATTATTTCTTATTGTATAGTTATATTTTCTTATTTATATATTATTTAATTGAGATTATTCTATATCTTATTCCCTTGTTACCTAGAGAGAGTGACGGTTGATAGGGGAAAAAACTAAATGAAAAAGATGGGAGTGGGGGAGTGAGAGATAACCTAAATTTGTTTTCTAAATTTTAGACAGATTTTAATTCCTTTAGGTTGTTTATATATTTTCATAAGTGAGGGATCAACAGGCCTATGTAGTAACTTGTCTTTCTAATAGGTAAAGCTAGATATCCTAATAATCCTTATGGATAATATATGTTTTAGAAATTTAAGCTTAATTATTCATAATTAAAGTAAACCCATTCCTAGATACTTATTAACTTACCTTTATCCTTTTTTGGGTTTTTAAGTTTGTCAATTCATTCAACTATAGTTTAGTTTAGTATAGTTCAGTTTTATTAAATTTATTCCAATTTTCAACCTGTAGAATTCTATGTTCCAATTCTTCAGGGTTTTAACCTCAGGTGTTTGATATCCTAAACTAATTCCTTTTAGTATTAGTGGTTTGTGCTCTCATGTTTTAAATTATTAAAATATTTTCACTCATAAGAAGTAATGAAACCTATAGACCTGTTTTTCTCTTATAAAAAATGATCATTAGTAGAATTCCCTAAAAAACCCCCACGTATGATAATGACCAGGACCTGTTCTGTTTTTGGTTGTTGAAATTACCCATCCCATGTCCGCAAATCTAATTCTCCACAAACATATGTTAATATAGAAATATATTAAGAGCCACCTACAAGTAACTACCTGTGGCATGCTAGTCAATAATAATTTAGTGATTTAACTCCAATAAGAATAAATCAAGAAACTAGAGGAAAATACCAGGAATAAATATTTAATTCAAAACATTATTTCATGGAAACATGGATATATATTTTTGATAAAAAAATTTGATCCATACACATAGTGGCATCATGCATCAAGATACTAGATGCACCAACAATGAATGGATAAAATCCCTATAAAGGAAAAAATGAATAAGAGTTTTCGGAAGAAGGGGAAATCCCCACATAAATTTCCTGACAAATGAGTGTCAACAATATTTAATATAAAATGGAAAATAATAATTAATTTTATAAAAAAAAATTCTTTAGGTACCCACCAAGAAATTGATCACCATCTTCCAGGTACATGATACCTCATTGAATATCAACACTAGGGTCACCAGCCACATAGGTCCCCATGGAATCCTTCTCCTCTGAACGACACACCAAGTACTTAGTACTATCCCACCAGGTACCTAAAACACGATTTCATCCAAATACAGATGTTGGAACAATGGCGTAATTCATGTATCTTACCATAACTATTTTCTAACACCTCTAATTCACCTAATTAGTCCTGGTTAGTCCACTCTTAGTCCCAAATTATAACACCTAAATACTCCTTCCATCACCCAACACACTCATTCTTCATTGAATGGAAAACTTGTTAATGAAAAACATAACATTTAAGAAGGATTATATATTTCCCCATAACCTACTACAACATTAAGTTAATGGTAATGAAGGAAATACTGGATTTGATTTTTTTAAATAGTCTTCAAATCACCCATACACAAACATATATATACTATGTTTTAAAATAAATTAATCTATTTTTATAAATATCTAATGATTCTCTTTATACAATCGGAATTTTTTATACACTATCTCCATGAATTGAATGTTACAATGAACATTTTTATATTTTATAATTTTATATTTAATTGGTAATGTTTTTATTACATAACTCTTCAGTAATCAATGTGTAATGTATAAAAATCCTTTAATACATCATTTAATAATTCTCAACTATTCATTGATAGCTTACATGTATATATCATAACATGATCAGTAATATCTATTAAAACCACGATAAATCACATTCCATAGAGTGATAAACAATTACATTACATAATCCATATAGAGGAGATCTTCACCACATTATGGTTTTCATAAAAAACTAATTCTCAGTGACATTGACCATGTCATTGTTTTAAGATTTAGTGCATAATTTTATCAATATTATACTTTCATTTAAGATACATTGAATTTATATTCTTTCACCTTATATCAAATCATATATAACATCTTCTGGAATCATATCCATCAGTCCTTTAAGATATCTTCCAAAACACTCTTAGGGGAATCTATTTTTAAACTTAGATATTTGTTTATACACATTGGGTAAGAAATCCAATCATCTTTCAAAAAATATATTTCTATTTCCACATGGTCCTTTATAAATTTAATAACAATTATATATTTATAATACATAATTTAAATTAAGGATAAGGTTCTATATTTTCACTACAGCTACTCAAGATATAAAGTGATTTGTAAAACACTTCATCTAACACATGTATCTACATACGAGTGAACACTAAACATTTCTCATACAACATGAATAATCATATAATCCCTTTATCCATGATTTTTAGTGTTACCATGAGATATATAGCATTCCACTATTGTATTCCCAACACATTTATTCACAATTATTCAATTAATGATTCAATAATATGGATGAATATATCACATGTAATTTAAATATACATATGATTACATCATACATCACTCACCTAAATAGATAATAAAATTTCATATCACTTATTTATGTATTTAGAAATACTTATATAATATAACTCAATTGGAATCCCATATGTCATACACATAATAGATTTTTTAAAAACTTGTGTTGTTTATTAAATATACACCATATTATATAGAACATATATAAGAACACCTTAATTTTATAAACATATTGGATGGTATACTAAGAAATCAAATTATGAAGGCTTGCATACATGGTATCTTGATAACTTCATATAATTGGTATCACATTAATGTCTAGACTCAAGTACCTAGAACCTAAAACCCATATTTAACCACCACGCGACCTCAAGTTTACTCCTCGATTTCTAAAGTCTAGAAACTAGTGACAAATAATAAAAATAAATCAATTAGAGAATGATAATCTCTAAAAATTCATAAACCTACAGGAAAGAATAATATATATATATAACCCATTTTATTTAAAATACACAGATACCCAATATGAAATAAATCTAGTTTTACAAATAACCACATTTAAACAAAAAAACTCCCAAAAAATAATTCAAAGTGAATATGTCCCATGTAATTGAATCCACTTATTATATCTTGAAAGTAAAACTAAAATCCCCATCAAAGGAGACTAAATTATCACTTTTTTATGTATAAACTCCAATAATATCTATATTTTCCTCAATTTCCACATATAGTGGTGAGAATAAATTCAGTAAGATCCCCCAAATGAGTCCTATATAATACCATGTATTAATAATTAAAAAGTTTGTCACCAATACATTCTCTATAAAAAATTTATAAATAAAAATATTTTTAAATATTTTTCAAAAACAATTCCTTATTATTTGGATAATATAGAACAATATATATAAAATAAAAACTATATTTTAGTTATATAATAATTCATTAATAATCAAGGATAACATCATCATTTCAGAATTTACAAACCAACTATATGTCAACCCATGAGTTTTTACAATAGATAATTCAATATAAATAATTACATTCTTATATCATTTAATCATTTTTTTTTCATTTTCTAAACCCTTATTTGGAAAAATGAAGATTTATATATATCCACTCTGATGAAAGAACATGAGGTTTCTTATATTATCAACCCTCATGATGAGGTTTTATATTTCTAAAACCTGTTGATGAAACATAGGATTTCACATTGTTTTACCCTCATGATAACACATGAGGTTTTAAAGACTTCAATCCACATGATTAGATATAATCTTTTACAAATTTAAAACATCATGATAACATAAAGGATTTTGTAAATTTCTATCCCTATTATTGAACAAATGGTTCCACGTATCATAGTAATTATAGTATCATAACAATCTATTAAGGTAGTGTAATTTTCTATTATTAAATGATAATAAAAACCCCTTTTGTAGATTAACATTCCAAAAATAATAGCTTTTTTTGTAAAATTTATGAAAAACTAATTTTTATAATCATTTATTCAAATAAAATTCAAAAAACATCACCCTTCCATGTCAAAAAAATTTTCATCCATTTTTAGAACTATTTAAACATATTTTTTAGAAAACCATCAATTTTCTAAATATTAAAATTGATATCAAAATAAATATCTTCTAAATATAATTTTTTCTTGTTATATAATAATTCAAAACAATAATAATTTTTCTTCCACAAGTCATGAATAAATAATATCTATATAAAATTCAAAAATAATCCATATAAGGTTTGAACAGAGATAAGAATAGATCAGATCTACCTATCAAGATATTATTTCGTGGAATTCAACAAGTTTTTAATTTGATGCTCTCAAACAGATGAAGCGTAACATATAATTTCCCACTTTTATTTAAACCCCTTCTATTTAATTGTTTTCTCCTTTAATTGGGTGCATATTGGGACTCTCAAGAATATAGAACATGTAATGAGAAAAGTGTCTTAATGTGTAGGGATGTATGTTTATTTGAATAAAAATATTCTTGGTATAAATGTGTTATTATTTTTGTGGGGTTGTCCCTGAGTTTAGAAAAATCCTGAGGTGCTTTAGGTTTTCATGTACGAATCATTAGTTTTTGAAATCCATAGGAGAAATACACACATTGTAATTAGTATACAAAATGTGCAATATCTATGGGGTAGGTTTCATGAGTCAGGTACACAAAATGATTGGACTACACACCATGTACTAATTATGAGTTGTATAATGGCAAAAGATCAGTTCTTATTAAAAAGGTGATTGGTTTATTCTCATATATGATCCCTGAGGATTACACAACATGTAATGGGATTACACACCATGTAAATGTCTCATTTTGGATTTTATTACATCATACAAGTGATATGTTATTTCATTCTTCCTAGGTCTTGTGGCTCTTGTCTTGGAAGGATTATCCGGTGATTTTATGAGTCTCCATTTTGTTTGGATTCCTTCATTTGATGATTGATCACTATTTCAATTAGTATTCATCCATCTGGTTAAGTGAGCCTTTCTGATTCATTGTTTCTTCGATTATAGTAACTCCTTTGCATTGCATTATCATATCCTTTGACCCATGGTGATTTTTCTTCTTGTATCATTCTAGAATCCTTGTGTGACTTATTCTGGGGTGCCATTCCATTGTTGGTTTTCATGAAAAATGTGCTCGTTCATGAGGTATGTGTCGATTCATATTATCCTATGATAATATTCTTTAATTGAATTAATTTTATGATTTTTGGATTCAATATAGAACCTATTTTTTGGTTGTCTAATCCATTCCTGCAGTGGGATCCAATGCAGGCTTGTGAAACCATGAGTTTTGGGGTAGGTGCTTCCATCTCTAGACTGTGTTGGTGCAGTAAATTCCTCATGTTTTTAAAAATTGTTTTATAAATTGAAATAGTCTGATCTGATGAATTTCATTGTGTGTGTGGTATTTGGATTTTTATAAAATACAGTTTTCCTCTTGTTTTGGTAAATGGAAATGGGTTTTCGAAGCATTGTGAAGTGATTTGTGAAATGGATTTCAAATCATGAATTGATGAAAATGGTTTGATGAATTGATTCATAAAATAGAGAAAATGGGAATCCATGGGTACTTAGATAGAAGGTATAGTAATAGGTCTCAACCACTATTAAGGGGTTTCCTCATGGGGGATTCTTTTTCCCTCTAGTTCTTTTGTTCTTTACACTTGATAGACCCAGTAGGAGGTTCACATGAAAGGGTGTTCCACTACTCTCTAGACTCAATGCATATGTCTAGTTTCTTGATGCATATATGATTGTCTATGTTAGGAATCAGTTTCCTAGAATACCTGACGTAGTGTGATATGTGGCGTGATGTTACATGTGCTACTTTCTGGAAAATTTAGGCTTCTCCTTTTGGTTTGTACACTTTTTGTAATGCCACCGACTAGATATGTGAAATTACGTAATATTTATTTTGTTTTTAATTTATATATATGATGATATATATGGATATGAAATGATTCGAAATTGATTTAACAACATTATTTAGAAATGTGGTAAAAGGGGAAATTAGTATTTTTCTCTATGTTGTTGATGTAAAAGATTTAAACTATTTTCATGCTTTTTTTATTTAAATGTTCTGTATGATTGGATTTTTGTTCAGAAACATGATATGGAACACTTGGGTGAGTCCCTAATGAGTCTTTTTTATCACACCCTACAAACCCCTTCAGTGGTGGGTTGACATGTTTATGTATTTTGATGTCAAGAAAGGCTAGGAACCATAGTGAGGTGATGGGGTTTGCTATCAATTGAGTTGAGTATTTAGTGGTATGATGTAGAGAGTATTCCCATGATATCCCATGGAGTTGTTGTGTTTCCTATTTTGGTAGTCCTTTTTAGTTAGACTTGTACTTGTTGAATTTTTCTACTCATGGGATGATTGGTTTTAAATGTTTGGATTTATTTGTGTAATATTTTTATATTTTCTATTGTTGTATCTATTATATATATGTTCCATGTAGTTGATTCAGGATAAGAGAAACCATTCCCTCTATTTTTTATTAGTGCCCATTTTCTAGTCTCCATTCTATGGGGATCAGGAACACACTTCCGGTATGTTGTGTATCAGGTCGGGTACCACATTGAGAGTGTATTTTGGTTTATTCTTTATATTTGGGAATCAAAGGTAGTATATCTTATAGAGTACTTATCTTGGGGTGTTCGTTATTCTAGAGAAAATATTTTTTAGGGACTTTGGAGGTATATTGTAATGTGATCCCGGACTATTATTGTAGTTAAGAGACCCAATTTATCATGGGAGGTTGGTATGTTTATCTCATATCCTTAGTTCTTGAGTATGATCTCGTTTTTTAATTATGGGTAATAATGATTGAATTAATATTTTTCTATTTTTTGATCATATATTTTATTTTAATGTGCAAGAGATTTACTCAAAGACATGTTCTACGTGTTCCTAAGGAGAGTGTAGCTGGTGATCCTCAAGGAAATCCTACTATAGATCAAAGCATTCTAGAGGATATTGGGTTATTAGTCTGTGTTATTGACTATAATGTATAAAAAGCTCAAAATTTAATGATTGTGGTATATCCAGGAGTTGTAGGATACAGAGATTGATCACTTGAGTTCTTGTGTGAGAAGCCACCATCACTTAATGGTATGAATTAACCTCAATAGGTGGATGAATGGATTGAGAATATAGATAAGATCTTCATTTTTTTGATACAGTTGAGAATATCACAGTGAAGTGTGCATTGTTCAGACGTGAGGGTTCTAAAAAGTGTTGGTGGGATTATATGGTACTGGGAGATAAGCATGTGGGTTAGGAATTGAAGGGTTTTAATAATAACTAATTTAATTAATTTTCACTAGATTCAATGATAATGTAAATTCATTGGAGTTCCTCTCTTTACAGTAGATAGAGCATTCAGTATCAGTATACATCAATCGATTTGTTGAGCTAGTTCATTTTTCACAAGTAGTTTTGAAGAATGGCCAGCTAAGATCTTAGAAGTATGTGTAGATTTTGATTCCAGATATCAAATCATAGGTATTTATAATGAATTTTACTAAATATGAAGAGACAATGGATAAGTAAATAAAGTAAGAGATGAATATGGAATGATAGGGTGGATATTATTCCCCTTATCTTCTAACTAGTGGAATCTTTAATCGCATTCTAGGGAAGATGAGGATGTGGAGGGATCATCAAAGGAGTGATGGAAGTGTTTCTCAGTAGAAGGCCTCTTTAGTATTTACAGTTACAGTTAGTGGTTTGCCTATGACATTCTATATGTGAATCATGTTTGCACATTGATGAAATTATAGTCTTTCACCTTAAAATTTGTGTATCATTTGTCGACATTGATCATCACTAGTGCTTATTAGTTCTCATCAATAAGGTCAGGGATAATCATCTCCAAATAATACAATAGAATAATCATATTCTTCAAAGACTATAGGGATATTTCCAAAGGATTCAGGGGTAAAGAACCTGCATGAAATATATGAGTTTCCAGTGGAGGTAAACACAGGTCTGAAAATAGTGAGAGGTACCATATTTATTTCATTATCTACAGAGATTGATTTATTTGATACTGGTTCTTCCCACTAATTTATATCTAGCATTTTTGTTTATATTCTTAACAATTTAATAGAACTCATGTCCTTTGTTATGGAGCCAGTGTCACCTCTTGTGAAGAGGAAAGAGTAGGTGTTTCAGTGTCAATCGTGTTCACTATCGATATCTGATGCAGAGTTAGTTTTCTGATTTTCATATTATGGATTTGGATTTTTTCGACATCATCGTCAGGATGGATTGGCTTGTTGAAAATCGTGATAATGTTGATTTATATCATTATTATTTCATGTTTTTTACATCTTATGTGAGATCATATTTGTTTTAGGGAGAGTGGGATCTAAGGTATGGTCATGCAGGACCTTCCTTCCCAAACCTTAGGAGATTTTTGTCTGTTTGAACAGTTGAGACCAATGGAATTTCATCTATTGTGGATCTTACAACCATTGTTCGAGGTTTTCATAATTTTTTCCAAGATTATTTCTTTGGGATTCCTCCTAAGTGGTAGTTGGAGTTTATAATTAACCATGTGTATGAGATGTATATGATATCAATAACTTCTTATCATAGAGAATAAGTAGAGATAAAGGATCACAATTTCCAATTGGAATACTTATTGAAAAAGGGTTTTGTTCACCCTAGTGTTTCACCCCTGGAAGCCACAATGATATTTACAAAGAGGTCATTTGGTTTACTCTGATTATGTGTGGTCTATCCTAAATTAAAATAGGTAACCATTATGAAAACATATACTCTTCCTCATGTAGATTATTTTTTAGATATGTTAAAGTGGGAAAATGGTTTTCAAATATTGAACTCAGGTCGGGTTATCATCAACTTGGAGTTCAGGATTGAGATATATTGAAGAAAAATTTCAGGAGTCGATATGGATATTATTAATATCATATGATGACATTTGATTACTAAAAGACTTTCCATTTATATGGCTATGATGAATTATATATTATATTAGAATCTAGACACATTTTATATAGTGTTCATAGATGACATTTTGGTTTTCCCAAGATCTGAGCGTGAGCATGAGCACCATATAATATTGGCTTTGGAATTCTTGAGGAGTCACCATTTGTATGGATGTAATTGGAAATTCAACTTCTGTATTCAAGAAGTAAAATTCATGGGGAACATGATTTTTGAACATGGATAATCAGTTTATCCTAATAAGGTAATAGTTGCCTTGTCGTGGGAGGTTCCATATAATCTCATGGAGATTCGGACAAACTTGGTCTTGTTCGATACAATCCAAGAAAATTCAAGGTTTTTTCAAAGTTTTTGTCACATTTTATGGAATACCACCTTTATATTACATATCTTTTCATTACATTTTACAAATAGAGGATCTTTAAAGTCTATTGGCTTGAAAATCAAGAACAATAAAACATGAAAACAACATAATTTTTTTTTTCTAATCCACTTGTAAGGATTAATCATAAGTTCATCCTAAGTACAAATTACTGCATCCCATAACCTAGAGACATACATTATTGGAAAGGGAGAGTAGAAGGCTCAGTAAAGAAAATAAGTGAATCAGTTGACATGTTATCTTGGGCAATATTAATAAGAACAAGATAAAAATTGTAAAGACATGAGAAATGGAAGAATATGCATATCCTAATAAAAAAACATGAATCATAAATTTAATATGTGGCTAAAAAATTCATTTAGACATTTATGAACATATCACCAAGGTTCAAACCCAAGGTGCCATAAAAACAATTACCAAGGTCATTCACCAAGGTATCGTGAAACTTGTCATCTCTAGAGATTAAATTTTTTACGCAATTAATTTGAGAGATATCTGAGCGCACCCATAATATGTATTTATTTTCACATGTTCCACATATATCATAATTAAAAATTTCATAAATAACCCAAATATAATCAAAGAAATTGGTTTCATGTCAAAATCGTGACATTTAAAAAGTACTTAAAAATATAATCATTATGTCATTTATATCCCCGGGAAAGGTGCTGAGGGTTATTTGTATGTCAATTACAGAATAAAATATTTAAATTATATGTATTTATTAATAACCCTAGAAATAAAAATAGGTTTGGGTATTCTCATAAATAATACAGGAGAATTTTTGAGAAAAAAAGATAGATTTTGAGACTAAAATTCTGCATCCAAACGGCTATATAACATAGTTTTATAAAACAATTAAAAGATAGGGTAAAAGGGTAAAACACTCATAAATAACTTATAATATAGTATAAATATATAATAAAATGGAAATAAAAACATGTTATGGAAATTTTAATGACATACCACATGAAAAGGAAACTCGGGAGGAAAGAAAAGATGTGATTTCTTTTACAAACATTTCGGTAGCCTAACGACATCGCTTAAAAATTCAGAAAATAAATTGATAAGAGTGTAAATGGTATCTCATAAATATTAAATGAAATGGAATGTAGTGAGGATATAGAATAACAATCCCCCACATAATTAATGGAACTATCAGACATAACATAAAAGAAGTCAGGACTTAAAGAAGAGGGTGAAAGTTTCCCTTAACTTGAAGAGTAACACTTAAATATTGAAGGTCAGGACCTTGGGAGGACTAAAGGAAACATGGGAGGACTCCTTAGGAGGTATAGAGACCATAACAGTGTTTTGGAGGATTTTGGAATGAAACAGATGAGGGAATGGCTTGGTATATATAGAAGAAGTGTGGGAATAAATCATTAATTTCCAAGGGACACCTCATTGGTGGTATTGGAAAATCCATGGGCATGCCCAAGGTATTTACTCATGGTATTGGCCCCTTGGGAAACCTAATAGAATATATTAATATTCATAAGTCTTCCAAAATGTTTACATAATTATTACATACTTAGTGATATCATTAAACACCCGAAACTCAAAATTGTATTTTTACTATTCAACAAAAATTCAACTATTTCAAAAAAATCCCAAAAAATCACCTTAACCTAAAATCGATGATCTGAATTCAAAAATGAACTCCATTTTATGAAAATAATTACTAAAATGTTTTTAATTTAATTTTTAAATAGAAACACTAATCATCAGAAAAAACTAATACTTAACTAATAGATTTTGAAACAGTTATTTACTTATTTAATTGAATCGCATTACCTAATCAAGAAGCCTAAATTATAATAATACTTTCTTAAGTGAGATTACTATTTCATATGGTGACATTACTATTCATAAGCATAAAATTACTATTCAAAATTTACTATTCACCAAAAAATAATTTGATCTTATTAGACTCTAAAATTCTTACTGAACACAATTGTAGAAGAACATTTTTTGAAAATCATTACACATTATTAATTATTTAAGGTTTACATAAATATTTTAAAATATACTTTTTTCAACAAATTCATCAATAATATACATCCTATATTTATCCGTAAATTTGAAACTCACAAACTTAACCATTATAATAAATAACAATTTTATTTAGCTCAAAATATTACACAAACCAGCTAAGGTCTCATTACATAGCCCCTTATAACACCAGCATGAGACCTATGTGTAAGGTGTGCTAAGGTGACAGAATCTTGGGGTGGCTCGACCAACATTGCCCCTAGACGTGACCTCTATATGGTTGATCTTTGCCCATAGGAGATTCCGTTCAAGCTTCACATGATGAAGTTCATCTTGGGATTGGTTTAGAGCAAATCCCAGTGGTGCTACCTCCTTCCCATGTTTCGTCAGATGGGAATCGAACATCCAGAGTCTACTGGATGTTGCCATCAAATATTCTTTCTGTATTAATTAACCAAGATCACTTGTATTTATAAACAATAATTGTAATTTTATGATTTTAGTTTCCATCGGTCATATTGAACAACGATCATATAACAGTCGAAACCCAATAGTCTCATTTAATTATTCTCACTTCATTAATTAGAGGATATAGTTTTATAGAGTATAAAAATGAATTAACACACAAATTTAGGAAATAAAATTTATTCAAAAGTTCGAGTCGTTAAATTCTTCCCCCCTTAAGAAATTTTGTCCTCAAAATTTTATCTCGTACCCTCTGAAAATAAATGGTGTGGTTACTTCTGCTTCATAGACTCCTCTGGTTCCAACGTGGATTTTTTACATTTGTGGTTCCTCCACAACACCTTGACAAGGTGGGTAGTCTTGTTGCATAAAACCTTGTCTCTACGGTCCAAGATCTCCATCGGCTGCTCCTCATAAGAGAGTTTATGTTCCAATTATACCACCTATGGATTTAGTACATATGAATGGTCAGGTATATACTTTCTCAAGAGGGATACATGGAAGACATCATGAACTTGTTCTCTATTTGGGGGAAGTGTAAGCCGATAGGCCACTGCTCCTACGTGATCAAGGATTTCATAGGGGAAATGTACCTAGGGTTGAGCTTCCCTTTCTTCCCAAACCTCATGACTCTATTCCAAGGTGAAATTCGATGAAAGAACTTGTCACCAACATCAAACTTTATGTCCCTTAGATGGTTGTCAACATATCTCTTTTGTCTACTCTGAGAATCCTTAATGTGTTGTTGGATGGCATGGACTTTTTCTGTCATCTCTGGCACAAGATCATGCCCATAAAGCTTTCTCTCACCCACTTCATCCCAACTAGTTGGAGTTCTACATCACTTATTATATAGAGCTTTATAGGGTTCTATTTGAATGCTCTAGTGGAATCTATTTTTTGTTAGAGAACTCAACTAACAAGAGATGTTGATCCCAATAACCTTTAAATTCAATTGAGCATGATATCATCATATCCTCAAGTGTTTGAATAGTCCATTCAGATTGGCCATCATTTTGGGGTGATAGAATGTACTAAAATTAAATTTAGTGCTCTGAGCATCTTGAAGAATTCTCGACAATTTGGATGTGAACCTTAGATTACAATCTGATATGATAGAAAGTAGAAATCCATATAGTTTTACCACTTCCTTCACGTAAATCCTTGCAAGTTTATCAAGGAATAAATCTTTCCAAATGGATATAAAATGGGCAGTCTTGGTGAGACGGTCCCCAATAACCCATATCGCATTGTTTCCTTTGGATGTTCTCGAGAGACTAGTGATGAAGTCCATAGTGATATTGTCCCACATCCATGTTGGTATGGGTAGTGGTTGCAATACCACTTTAGAAAGTTGTTGCTCTGCCTTTACTTGCTGACATGCAAGGCACCTTGAAGTGTAGTAAGAAATCTCTCTTTTTATGTTATCCTACCAAAAATCATCATGATGGTCCCTATACATTTTTGTTCTTCCAGGATGTATAGAGAATTTTGATCTATGATCTTCATCCATCAGCTCCTTCTTTATATCCAGAATAGATGGACCACATAGTCTTGTACGAAATTTCAGTTCACCTTCAGGATCAAAATTAATCTCAGGAAAATTTCCATCGTTTATAGCATCAAACTTCTTCTACAACAATGGATATTCTTTTTGTTCTTTATTGGTCTTTTCTAGATGGTTGATAAATCATTTGGGTTGGGGTTGATGATGTACCTTCCCTTATAATTCCCATGTCCAGGCTTACTAGGTCATTAATCAAAGGATCTCTTTGAATCCTCATCATGGAAAGAACAACTGGATCTTTCCTACTTAATTCATAAGCGACTTTGTTTTCTCATCCTGGATACAATGAATTGTAAAATTATATTCTTTAAGAAGTTCCAACCATCTCCATTGTCTCATGTTCAATTCCTTTTGTGTGATAATACACTTCAAACATTTATGGTCTGTGTGTATATATAACAATCATCACCATAAAGATAGTGCCTCCATATCATCAGAGAAAAAGTCACCGCAGCCTGCTCTATATCATCCGTAGTATAGTTCTTCTCATGAGTCTTCAACTATTGAGATGTATAAGCAATGACTTTGTCATTTTTCATGAGGACTCACCCAAACCCTTTGAGAGATGCATCGCTAAAAATAAATAATCCTTATTTACTAGAGGGCAGAGTTAACACAGGTTCTATAACTAATATCTTCTCCAGTTCTTGGAAACTTTCCTCACACACCATTTTTTAGAAGAACTGGACATGTTTTTCAAGTTAACATGGTTAATGGACAAGAAATTGTTGAATTGTTTTTCACAAACCTCCTATAACATCCTGCTAATCTAAGAAAACTGTCAATCATAGTGATTGTTGTAGGTTGAGGCCACTCCTCTACAAATTTTGTCTTTTCAGGGTCAAATGTGATTCCTTCATTGGTAACAATGTTCCCTAAGAGATTAACTTGTTGTAACCATAATTCACATTTACTAAACTTTCCAAAAAGTCTCTCCGTCTGTAGAGTTTGAAAAATAACCTGTAGATGATCTTAATGATCCTCACAAATTTTTGAATATATCAGAATATCATCAATAAAAACTACCAAAAAATTATCTAGGTAGTGTTTAAAGACTATTCATCAAATACATAAAAATAGAAGGTGCATTACTTAGTCCGAAGGGCATAACAACAAACTCCTATTGCCCATATCTTGATTGGAAGGCAGTTTTCGGAATATCTTCTTTATTCACCCTCAATTGATGATAACGAGATCTAAGATCAATCTTATATAATAATTGAGCCCCATGAAGCTGGTCAAATAAGTTAGTAATTCTTGGAAGAGGATATTTATTCTTCACTGTGATGACATTTAGTTCTCTGTAATCAATGCATAGCCACATCGATCCATCCTTTTTATTCACAAAGAGAACCGGTGCTCCCCATGGAGACACACTCGGTCAGATAAACCCCTTATCCAAAAGATCTTGGAGTTGTTTCATTAATACTTCTAGCTCTACATTTTCTATCCTATAGTGGTTCTTTGATATCATATGAGATCCAGGTATGAGTTTAAAGGAGAACTCTACCTCTCTTTCTGGGGGAGGTCTGAGTAACTTTTCAGGAAATACGTCAACGTATTCCTAGACGATGGGGACATTTTCTATCCTTAAACTCTCATGTCCTTCTTCTTCTTCACCGATCAACTCCATAAGGAAGGATATACGAGGTTTTTATAAACAAATATCAGATTGAGATATCTATCCTTGGAAGATAACTATGGGTTTTCCATTCAAGACTACTTAGATTTCCTTACAACTAAATTTGATCTTATCATTATACATTGAGAGTTAGTTAATACCTAGTATAATGTTGAATTCTAGCATGGGAATGACTAATAGATTTTTGATAAGATTGTGCTCACTAAAGTAAATACTATAGTTTCTAAACACTGACGATCCTTGGATAATCCCCCTAGGAGTCTTGATTGATAACTCTACTATTAGAAAATCGGGGGTTGATTCTAAATTCTTTGCTAACTTGGAGGAAATAAAGGAATATATTGAAGGCAAATCAAACAATGTACTTTCTAGCTATGAGAGGACAATAAGAGTACATGCTACCACATCATTCGGAGCTTCAACTTTAGTTTTCATGATAGTAAAAGCATGACCTTTCTCCATTGGCCTTTGTTGTGGCTGATGGGGGTTCCCCTCCATTGCCCTTGGATTTGGACAGTTACTGGAAAAGTGCCCAAGTTGTCCACACTTAATGAACTGGACATCAATTATGGGCCTGCACCATCTTCCCCTTGTCATTTTTGTTTGGAAGTTGAGGTTTAACCTCACTACGACAATTCCTCGAAATATTCCCATCTCTTACACAATTGTAGCATTACCTGCTCCCGATCAAGCAGTTCCCCGAATGCTTCTTCCCACATTTATTACAGGTGGGATGTTGCACTTTATTGCCTCCTCTTCCCTTATCAAAGTTCCTCTCTATACTGGGCTCCATCAATCTCTTCTTGTTGTTTGATTTATGAGACCAATGTGTCTCACCGAATTCCAGTTCTACCTTCATTGCACTCCACACGATCTCCTCATAGCTATCATAGTCCCGGTTGGCTACATTCATCCATATATGTGGTCTTAGTCCACCGAAGAATCTATGAACCTTCTGATTTGGATCCATGACTAAGCTAGAGGTGTAATGTGAAAGCCTTGTGAAGTTCATCTCGTAGATTCCCACAGATTCATTCTCCTTCTTCTTCTACTTGATAAACTCATATATTATTCTTCTCATGGAACGAGGGAAATAATTACTGGAAAAGATCCCTCTAAAATCTTCCTACTCTATAGCTTCAACATCCACTCTTGTCCTTGTGTTTTTAATCAGTTCCCACCACTGATCAGCATTTCCTTTGAAGAGATAGACAACCAGGGTGACCTTCTCTCACTCTGAACAGCAGAGCACATAAAAGATCTTCTCGATGGAGTTGATTCACTGCTCAGCAATGAATGGGTCAGTCAATCCACTAATGTTTGGTGGTCGTTGACGCATGAAGGACTCAACAAAATGTTGGTCCCTTCACGGTGATATTAGTCTCTCATCTTGATTCAAGTTATTTCCCATAACTTGAGTCAGTTGGTTTATCATTCGCATGAATGTTTCCAATCTGGCTTCCATCGGAGGGTCGTCAGCACATGGTCCATTGAGGTCACCATTTGCACAGTTCCTCATATTTCCCGAAATTTCCTAAAATAATAAAACCTTAGTGGGAAACTTATTTCATGTACGAATCTTTTAACTATAAAGTATTTTATGTCTTAAAACTTCATGATTAAACAATTAAATTTCTATATAATTCATTCATAATAATTCATAAAAATATTGCGATTAACCAAACATATAACTCGGGAGTTTCGTAACCACGAGTGTAGTAAGAAACATTGTCTTGCACTAGTTCCCATTTGAGTCTAGCTCAAAGTAGTGTTTTTGGATTTTACCCATATGTACATATGTGCCAGATCCGCCTCTACCTACTCATATCTATATAGGGATGTATTTGTTTGATAAACCACTTACTCAACACTCACCCAAAAACCAGGAAGTTTTACTATATTTAAACTTTTCTATAGGGTTCTTCCTAATGTTTTCATATCCTAATTTACAAAAATAACTAAACTATCATTTGATAAAAACTACGAAATCCAACCTTTTTATTACATAACTTTTCATTACATTTTACAAATAGTGGATCTTTAAAGTCTAGTTTCTTGGAAATCAGGAACAATAAAACATGAAAATAACATAAAACATTCTTCTAATAAACTTGAAAGGCTTCATCATAATTTAATCCTAAGTAAAAATTAATTAATCCCATAACCTTTACACATACATCAAACTAAAGGGTGAGAAGAAGGCTCAGTAAAGAAAACAAGTGAAACAATTGACATGTGATCCTGAGCAATATTAATAAGAACAAGATAAAAATACTAAAGACATGAGCAATAAAAGAATAGGAATATCATTATAAAAAGAAAATGAATAATAACATGAATATTTGGCTACAATATTTCATTTAGAAATTCATTAATATATCACCAAGGTTCAACCCTGAGGTGTCATAAAAGTTTTACCAAGGTTATTCACCAAGGTATCGTGAAACTTATCATCTCTAGAGATTAAATTCTTTACCCAATGTAATGGAGTGCTATCAGGGCACGAACATAATATTTATTTACATTCATGTTTTTTACATGGATCATAATCAAAAATTTCATAAATAACCCAAATATAATCAATGAAATGGGTTTTATGTCAAAATCGTGACGTTTAAAAAGTACTTAAAAACATGATCGTTATGCCATTTATAACCCATGGAAAGGGAGTGAGGGTTGTATGTATGTAAAATCCATAATAAAATATATAAATTATATGTATTGATGAATAACACTATAAATGAATATAGGTTTGGGTATTCTAATAAAAATACAAGAGAAGTTTTTGAGAAAAAAAGAGAGATTTTGAGACGAAAATTCTGCATCATAGCAGCTATATAACATAGTTTTAGAAAACATTAAAAAGAGAGGTTAAAAGGGTAAAAAATTAATAAATAAATTATAATACAATATAAATATATAATAACATTGAAATAAGAACATGGTCTGGAAAATTTAATGACATACCACAGGAAATGGAAACTTGAGAGGAAAGAGAAGATGTGATTTCTTTTACAAAAATTTCGACAGACTAACGAAGTCACCTATAAATTCAGAAAATAAATTGATGAGATCGGAAATGGTCTCTAATAAATTGGACATGAAATGTACATTTTTGAGTATATAGACAAAAAATCCCCCACATAATAAAATAGAACTATAAGATATAACATAAAGGAAGGCATGACTTAAAGATGAGGATGAAAGTTTCCCTTACCTTGAAGAGTAAATTTGAAAGCATGAAGGTAGAAACCTTGGGAGGTTATAGGGAACCTTAGGAGGACTAATTTGGAGGTAAATAGACCCAATATTCATTGAGGAGGATTTTGGAATGAAATGCATGAGGTAATGACTTGGTATTTATAGGAGAAGTGAGGGAATAAATCATTAATTTCCCAGGGACACCTCATCGGTGGTATTGGAAAAACCATGGGCTTGACCATGGTATTTTCACTAGGTATTGGCCACTTGGGAAACCTCATAGTATATATTACTATTTATTATTCCACTATAATGATTATATAATTATTACATCCATAATGATTACATTAAACTCTGGAAACTCAAAACTGTATTTTTACTATTCACCGAAAATTCAATTGTTTCAGAAAAATTCCTAAAATTCACCTTAACCTAATATCGATACTCAGAATTTAAAAATAAACTCCATTTTATGAAAATAATTTTCTAAATGTGTTTAATATAATTTTTAAATAAAAAGGCTATTCACCAGAAAAAATATTATACTTAACTAATAATTTCTGAAACAGTTATTTACTTATTTTATTGAATCACATTACCAAATCAAGGTGCCTAAATTATAATAATACTTTCATAAGTGAGATTACTATTCCATTTGGTCACATTACTATTCATAAGTGTAAAATTACTATTCATAATTTACTATTGACCAAAAATTAAGTTGATCATATTAGACTATAAATTTCATTCTGAACACAACTATAGAAGACCATTTTTTGAAACTCATTACACATTATTAATTATTTTAGGTTTACATAAACATTTTAAAATATCCTTTTTTTCAACCAATTCATCAATAATATACATTCTATATTTATCCGGACATTTGAAATTAACAATCATTATCATAATAACAATTAAAATTTTTATTTATCTCAAAAAATTACATAACGTAGCTAAGGTCTTGTTACATAGCCCCTGATAACACCAGCATAGGTCCTAAGTGTAAGGTGTGCTAAGATGATAGAATCTTGGGGAGGCTCAGCTGACATTGCCCGAGTGGTGACCTCTATCAGCCTGAACTTCTCTCATAGTAACTTCTCCCATAGGTTATTATGTTCAATCATTACATGATGAAGTTCGTCTTGGTCTTGGTCCTGAGAAAATCTCAGTGGTGTTACCTCCTTCCCAAGTTCCGTCAGATGGGCTTCAAATGGCCCGATTCTACTGGATGAGGCCATTAAATCTTCTTTCTTTATAAATTAACTAAGACCACATGTATTTATAAAGAATAATTCTAATGTTAAGAGTTTAGTTTCCAACTGTCATATTAACCAACGGTCATATAATAGTCGAAATACAATAGTCTCATTTAATTATACTCACTTAATTAATTAAAGGATATAGTTTTGTTGTGTGTAAAAACTAATTAACACCCAAATTTAGTAAATAAAATTTATTCAAAAGTTCGGGTTGTTAAAAATTTGACTACTCTTACTAGGAAAGTGCTAAAATTAACTTGGGAAGAAAAGTGTCAGTCTTCATTCAAAGAGTTTAAAGGAATTATAACATAATCTCTTATTTTTATCTTACACATGCATGGTAAGTGGTATGTAGTTTTTGAAGAACCTTGCAGTTCTTTTTTCATTGTGTGATCATGCAATATGATAATGTGGTGTCTTACAGATCTTTTTAGATTTTAATTCAGGATAATAATTACCCCAATAATGATTTGGAACTTGCCTCAATTATTCATGAACATAAGTGTCTGCAGTGTTATATTTTTGAGGAAAGGTTCATAACCATTTTCTGACCATAAGAGTTAGTGTTTTATCTTTTCTTATATAACTTGAATCTTAGACAGAGGAGGTCGGTGGAATACCTTCATACACTTGAATTTGTTATTTCTTGCTTCATAGGGAAGGGTTATTTCATTAAAAACACTTTAAAGGGAAATTCCCAATGCAAGCTATTAAGTAATTTAATGGAGAGTTGACCCATATGGGGATTTTCTCTAAGATGCATCTAGATTCTTAAGAGGATGATTCAGGAATGGTTTTGATCAGTCCTCAAATATCTTCATATATCCTTTATTTCCTTTTTAGATTCAGAAGAAGGATTATGAGTTCATAGGGATTCTAGAAACCCTATATGGTGGGGATATCATTTTAGGTTGTTCTCTCTATTCATATGGCATTCTTATCTTTTTAATAGGTTTGTTGTTCCAATATGTATGAGAAGTTCAGTTTATTTAATTTTCAACTTTCTTAATGGTCAATTCATATAGAAACTAAAACTATGTATTATGATATGAGATAGTGATTTTTGTGTCTGGGTATGAAGCATGACATTGATGATTTTGTGTCCCACTGTTACACCTTCCAACATATTAAAAAAGATAATTTAAAACCTGATGGTTTTCTTCAGCCACATATAGTACCAGTTTGGAAATAAGAAGAGGTATCTATGGATTACGTTTTTGTATTATGCTGGATTCTCTGAGGGAGAAACGATATCTATGTAGTGATTGATCAGTTGAAAAATTCAGTTCATTTTATTTCTATCAAAGGAACTGAAAAAGTTGAAGATTTGGGTATGTTGTATGTGTTAGAAAATGCGAGGTTACATGGGGTTCCTTCAACCATTATTTCAAAAAGAGATCCTTGGTTTACTTCGATGTTTTGGAGAACTATCTAAGAGGTGATGGAGACTTTGGATTGATTGAGTAAAATGTATTATCCACACACAGATAGTCATATGGAGCATTCTATTCAGGTTCTGGAGGGTACCCATGATGCATGAGTCAATGATTTGGTCGATCATGCAATATCCATATAGTATTGGTTGTGTTTTTTATTATAATAGTTATCAACCATAAATCATAATAACGCCTTTTTAGGATTTTTATTGTCTCCCATGAAAAATCCCAATTTTTTGGTCATAGGTGAGAGAAAAGTCTAAGGTGGAAATGAGTTTGGTTAACGAGAGATTTGTGAGGATTCATGATATACATTAGTGTTTAGTTACAAATCTAATTTGACATTAATATTATGTAGATCAGAGACATCATCCTTTATAGTATTCCATAGGTGACGAGGTATTCTTGAATTTCTCTCCTCTATTTGGTCATCATTGTTTTGGAAAATTGGGAAATTTGGCTCCGAGGTTTGTTGGACCATTTGAGCTCAAAGAGTGTATTGGGAATGTTGCGTATCATTTTTAATTTATACCTCAGTTGGTAGGAATTCTTGATGTGTTCTATGTATCTCAAGTCATGAAATACCTTCTTCATCCCTCTGATGTACTGAGTTTAAAATAAATGGAGTTATATCTAGATGTATTTGTTGTTGAGCATCCATTTGATATCTTTGACTCTCAAAGGAATTCCTTGTGTGGGAAGTCTCTATAGTTAGTAGGATTGTTATTGAAGTTCATTTTAGAATCTCGTGATGCTTGGGAGTGTGATTTTTTAATGAGTGATCAATGGTCTCACCTCATTATCAGGATTCATTCCTCCACATGACTTCCTGATGATGTAATTTCTTATTGTGGGTAGTATGTAACGTCTTATTACCTTCTTTCTAGGTACCCCTTCTCTTTAATTGTTTTCCTCTTTAATTGGTTATATCTTGGGACTCCTGATGATGGATAACATTTCTTAAAAAATGATCTAATGGTAATGGATGTATGTTTGTTTTAATTTATGGAGTTCAATTATAAATGTGTTAATGTTTTTGAAGGGTTCACTTTGAGTTTGAAAGAAATTCGAGGTACTTTAAGTTTCTGTATAATAATATAATTTTTTTAAGTCAATAAGTTAAAAACACATAGTGTAAAGGGAATCCATGACATGGAATCTCTGTAGGGTGGGTGTAAGGAATCTAGTATTCTGTGTGAAGGGAGTACACGCCGGGTAGTGATTACACACCATGTAATGTTAAAGGATTAGTTTTAAATACAAATGAAACTGATTTGTTTTTGAATATCTAAACCTCGATGACTTGACAATGTCTGAAGGGATTCAATCCATGTAAATGTTACAGTGTTGGCTTTTAGGGTTCCATAAGAGTGATATGTCATTTTATTCATCTGTTGGTCTTTTGTTACTTGGAATAGAAGGATTATATGTTGATTTTTAGAGTCTGCATTTAGTATAGATTAATTCATTGGTGATTGAACACGGTTGTGGTAGGTTTTTATCTCTCTGTGCATGTCAGCCTTTCTATCCCTTTATTGATTTCATCATGATAATTTCCTTGTAGTTTGTTATCACATATATTGACATGTGGTGATGTTTCTTCCTACTTCCTTCTATATCCATTGTGTGATCTCATTTTGGGGGGCATTCCATTGTTGGTTGTGGTTTAGTGGGTGTATTTTCTTTCTGTATGTATTGATTCATCTTCTTCGCTAATATTTTTTTGTCAATTGAATCAATTATATAAATTTTATATTTGTTCTATTTTATCTTTTTTTTGTTTTTGAATCCGTTCTTGGGGTGGGTTCCATTGTGGGAATGCATGACCCTGAGTTTTGAGGTGGGTTGTTATGTCTCCAGACTGTGTTGGTGAACCACATTGCTCATATTTTGATTTTTTAATAAAATGAAATGGAATGATATGATTTATTTTATTTGTTCATATGGAAGTGAGATTTTTTTAATACAATTTTGTTTTCACCTAATATTGGTAAATGGAAAAGTATTTTCAGTGAATCATGAAATGATTTGTTAAATGGTTTTCAAATAATGATTTCATGAAAATGGATTGATGAATTGATTTATAGAATAGAGTATATAGGATTAATTGGGTACTTATGTTGAATGTATAGTAATAGGTATCATCTACTATTTCTGGGTTATCTCATGGGCCTTTCATCTTCTCTCGTGGAATGTTGTTCTCGGTACTTGTTAAAACTATTGGGAAGTTCACTTGTTCGAGTGTTCGTATGCTCTCTAGACTCAATTAATAAGTATAATGAATTTATGAATATGTGATTTTCTATGTAATGATTTATATTAATAGTATCCGGACATAGTTTGATCCATGGCGTGATATTAAATGTGCTTCTTCTTGGCCTATTTTGTCTTCTTCTTTGGGTTTCTACTCTTTCGTGTACTTATATAGACTTGATATGGGAAATGATGCATGATTTTTTTTGTTTTAGATGTATATATCTGTTGAGATATATGGATATTAAATGAATTGAAATTGATTAATCATATTCATTTGGAAATTCCAGAAAAAGAAAAATTAAACTGTAATGTCATGCTTTTGATATAAAAACTATTAAACTATTTTCATTCCTTGTTTTATTTGAATGTTGATCATGATTGAATTATAATTCAAATACATGATATGGAACACTAGGTGGAGACCTTGCTAAGCCTATTAGCTCGCACCCTGAATAACCCTTTGGCGGTGCGTATACCTGGTCATCTCTTTCGATGGAGGGAAAGACAAGGTTCCGTAGTGAGAAAATGAGGCTTTCTATTAGCTGAGTTGATTTGTTGGTGGTGATATAGTGGGATTATTCCCATGCTATCACATGGATTCATTATTTTTCCTCTTTTATTAGTCCTCTTTTGTTGGAACTATACTTCAAGTTTTTTCTAATCAAGTCTTTTTGGTTTCTTCTATTTGGTTTCAATTATGGCATATATTTTTCTTTTTTTTCTATTTTATCTATTATATATATGTTCCATGTCATTGCTTCAGGTTGGATGAAATTATTCCCTCTTTTTGTTGTTTGACGCCTGAGTGCTAGTCACCAGTCCATGTGGACTAGTAATTCCCTTCTGGTATGTGGCGTATTAGGTTGGGTACTATTTTAAGAGGGTATTTGGGTCAGTTCGTTACTTGAATCAACATGAACTATCTTCAATATTCCTTAATAAATCACCACTCATAAAAAAAAATTATATACCTTTAAAATATGTTTAATGTGAAATCTTCTCATTTGGAATAGCCCCATGCATAATTATTATTACTCATGTCATTTTTTCAAACCCCTTATATAACTATATGTAGTAGAGTACATGGACCATAGTTTGTAATACAACCCTTGTATTTCTTAACACGACCACTATGTAACTCATTGTCTAGGATGTAAAAAAATGAAATATGTGAGGATGAAATATTAGTATGTGGCATCACCCCATTATTATTTGGAATGATCTATGATAACTATTAGATAACCCCATATTAATACATTATACATAATAATAAATAAATTAAGGATTTTAATTATAGTAACACATCCCCAAACACTTTCAATAAATAATGTAAAATATATTAAACAATTTATATCAAAAACCTTGATAACTTTGACCAATTATCAACTTTTATTAATTGATTGTTATAACATCAATTTATATAGAAAATTATAGAGAGGGAGATTCAATGAGAAGAAAATAAAATATGAGAGGTGTGTCAAAATAAAGAGGATAATTACCTTATAAATCATATCATTATCCTTCTATAATTGTTTTATCAACATGAAACTCTCTGAATTAAGAGAGAAAGCATTATATTTTGCATCAATATTATATTTTATCCTTATCTCCTCCATTATTGTATTTAACCGTATTAAATTTATATGGTGGATAACTATAACTCACACAGTTAAATATTTATTTAAATTATCTAATTACATATTTGACCATAATAATATAACAGGGTAATATTTCCTTCTCTTTATGTTTATAAAATTATATTTTATATTAAATTCACAAAAAAAATCCATAAACATTCACATGTAAAATATACTTATCCTAACATCATATAATAAAAAAATTGTAAGGATTATTACACATATCCTATAGAAATCACACTTTATTAAAACAACTCAAATATTTAATTATATTAATTAAAAGTATAAATTTTATAATTCTACCCACCATGAATATTTTCCTATGAGAGAAAGTTTCATTATTTCCTCCAAAAGTTTTAACCACTATTTCCACAAATGAGATTCACACTCCCACATTTATTCTAAGATATAAAAATGTTTCCAAAACACTTGGACTAGAGTAATATATAACCCCCTTAAAAAATTCTTATTGATATATAAATTTCACTAGAATTCTACTAAACATAATTTTAGGTTCCAATTGAGAATATGAGATGGATCTGGTAAATATTTACTTTACTGAGATATGTCGAAGAAATTATTAACCACACCATATCGAGGAGGTATCAACACTCAATATGTTACTTCAATAATAGATTCTACAATCATAAATAAATCCACATACTGTATTTCAAGATTTACTTTTTTCATAATCCATTAATGTCTAAGGTGAGGAGACACTGTCCCAAATGTTTAACCACCAACACAAAACATCATGTTCCACTTTAGATGACCAAAATAGAATATATATTGGATTTTTACTATCACCATTCACATTCAAATTAATTTTATCCAATCAGGTGTTTCTTACAACAGTTTAATAAATGGGGTTTCGCAAAAAATTTTGCAATATAAAGGTGAATAACATGGTCCACCATAATTTGATTCAAATGGTTTCATATATATTGAATATTTATTACTATTATATATACAAAATCCCATAAAAGATTAATGATATTATATAGATCTTCCAAAACCAATCCCACATACTTGCTGTATATCTCTCAAACTCAATATTATCCATTTAGTTTTTCCATCCATATAAAGATGATAATTTGTATTCATCCATAACAAAGCACAACTAACATTAAAATTCTCTCCTAGAATGTAGAGGGAAAAATTATCTTTATCTGGAATAATTAATTTATGAAATAAATGAATTATATTACCTCATTAATATAAACCCTACTATGATAATAGACTAAATGTCTCACCCGGATAGGTAATAAGGGTTTTGACTCCACGATTCAATCCACCACCACCCAAATATCATATTTCTTCAATGGTGATCCCAATAATAGAATAAAAAGGATTATATAAATATATTCTCTATTTCATAACATTATAGGTAATGGTTGCGACAATCCAATAGGCCATTGATGATCCACCTTCACCTATATAAGAACTAAAAATCATATTACACAAATATTAAAATCTGTTATCATAACCAAACAAGAATTAAAACTAATACATAATATAATGGTAGAGCATTGTAGCCCCTTGATACACCGTCCAACATGAATGGAAATGAATTTTCATAACATTCTTCTTCAATGACATACAAAGGTGTATCTCATCCAATTACACTCCAAGTCAAATATCTATAGCTACTTCACATTTCCCTATAGTTTAAAAGTCACATCTAAACTAGGAAGTAAAAATATATTCCAATTTTATTGTCTCCCTAGACAAAAATAAGAAAACATTCCCATCAACATCCATATCCTTTTAAATTATTCGGTATTATGGGTTTTAATATTCATACTCAGAGAAAAAGTTAAAAAATTTCCCATTCCAATTGTAAATAAAAAATTAAATTGAAATTTTTTAAGATACCTTATCCACCTATACTACCTCAGGTTAAGGTCCCATTATGAATTGATATACTTAAAATAATTACCATCAGTATAAATAATGAACTTATCACAAAAATGATAATGCTCCAAAATCATCATTTCATAAAACAAATATATATTCCTATATAGTAAATAAGGTAATTATTATCACGCGGTTTCAGTAAGCATGATGCATGCAGTAGAAATTAGATTACTTTTATAAGAAAACTTTTTAAATCCACTTTTGAAGCAACACGATAAACCTATTAAGCACTTCACCACTCAACAAAGGTCACTAAAGTATGATTTTTTATTTAATTCGGTAAATATTTGTTGATACTTTCTATTCCATTAAAATTTATATTTTTTAATCTATGTTTCATTAATGAAGCTAATTTTGGGTAATTATTAATAAAACTTTATTAATTACCATCCATTAAAAAAGATCTATGAATTTAGAAGATTATATTTTATGTTTCATAAGACATCATATCCTTACATTTATCATCATCTACAGATACTTATTTATATAAAGAAACATTCCAAATAAAATTCATCTCTATAATCAAGAAGTGACATCTAGATGAAAAATATAAGACTTATGCTAAAACAATGCACTAAAAATACTTCTATATATTTCTCTTAATACACCTTATATCTTATGTAAATCAATAAAGCATCCATGAATATTACCACAAATTTATTGAAATTCCTATATATGATTTGGTTTACCAAATCATTTATCATTGAAGGTGTATTAGTAATGAAGAAGGCATCACATAAATATCATAATGATATATAGAGGAGATATAAATTTTATAAAAAAATCTATCTCTATTTAAATAATCAAATAGATCACCAATATAATATAAAATATATTTATTATTTAATTTAAAATCATTTATTTTTTTATTTTCAATATATACCTATAAAGTACTATTGGTCATCGTATATGATTATAATGGTTCCATATGAGGTGAAGTGATAGTCCATATAAATCATTTCTAGTCCTATTATCCCAACTAGTTATTTAATTATTTTAGCTCTATTTGTTTCATGTTATAATATGGTTGATTAATCATGTTGATCATGTAAAAATATCAATGGAAAATTAAATATTCATTTCTAGAGATAATTTTGGAAAATCATTTTAAAATACCTTAGGACACTTGTAAACTATATAGAGAAGTTTGGTTTAGATATTTTTATACATATATTCAAGTGTTAAACCATCTAATTCAAACAATTTAATTCCAATTTCCTAAAAAATTAGACAATATATACTTACATCAATATCTCTATCTACTAATAATTTATGAACTCCATTAGGAGAAACAATGAGAACCCATCACCTTTAGCACTCAGTATAGGACATGCAATTGATATTATAGTATATTAAAATGAAAAGGCCATATATTATCATCTCAGTGACTATATATTCTCATCACCAATCAACATTACCTATTATAATGGATTATGATAGATATTTGAATCCTGGTTTATTTATTCTACCGAAAAAGGTATCAATTCTCATAATATTAGAAATAACCTTGACATGTAGTCTAAATCAATCTATAAACAATATAGATATATAATAATGTGATGTTTCATTTTTAAAATAATATATAAATGATTATAAAATAAATCAAAATACTACCCCAACTAGTAGATAGTCTTTCTTTAATATCAATATCCTTGATCAATTGCTCGATATAAAAATGTCAACCCTTATCCTTATGAGGTCTATAAATTCCCCCCTTGTATTCTTGGACACGATTTCCTTTCATTATAAAAAAGAATCCATGATCCTTTTTTGGATTGGATTCCCCTACAGTTTTTCTTCGATAGTGAAACCTAAAAAATATCTTGAAATGACACAAACTACCACATTAATGGAATTGTTTTTGTCACAAACCAACCTAGATACCCTAGTACCTTGATAATTGAGCCGACACTGACATGGACTAAAGTGTGTTCCCGATCCCCATGGGGTTGATACTACCACATAAAATCAAAACCAATAAAATAAGTAATGAATTTTACACAAGAAATAGTGGAATTTAACGATACATATCAGGATTCTCAAACTCCTCAAGGATATATTATTGAAAAAATAGTTATATAGAAAATCCGAATAGTGCATCATTGATAAACCAGAAATAGAAAATATGATCTCAACAACCATATGGATTCATCACTCCAAGACCCAAGGGATTTAGAACATCTACCTCCTCTAAGAGGCACTTTCACTTTACTCAAACATGGAATGAGAAAATTTAAAAATGCTTTATGGAAAAGGTAGGGTTTGAGATACAAATCCCAATTGGGTCTCACTAGGTGCCCATTATAATATTCAAAAAACTATAAAAAAAAGCATACATTAATTTTTTATTAATAGAAGCCTAGAATTACATTTTAATATTTTAAACAATACATTATTTATTTTAGAATGAGTGAAAACATTTAAAACATTTTTTAATTAAATAATTTCTATAAATGTTTTTAAATAAATCACTAATAATGAGTAAATAAGTTTCACAATCATTGGAATTTATAGACATAATAGTCACAATAAAAACCCAGGCCATCTTACATGAAGTTTGACAGGTTCTAGTTATAGGATCCTCACACATCTCATATGAGTGATTATGAAATGTATGTGTACACACATCCCTCAGGCTTATGCTTAATCGGACTCATCAACTTCCCATCCGGGACAAGATCTTCCAAACATGGTTTTTGTAAGAATTTTCATTCTTTATTTGTTGAGAGGGAGTTACGATCCTAGTGTACTTTTCCAAAATAATACACAAAATACCAAGGATCTTATGTTGTCAATGAATCAATAGAAAAGTGGAAAATAAATTAATTTAAAATAAATCATCATTCACAGTTCAGCTGCCAAATTCCCTACTTCAATGTTCTAATTCATATTCAAAACCAAATCATGTATTTTTCATCATTTATTTCTTTTTTCAGATAATACCAATAATAGATTTCCATAAATTCAATTTAAGCCATTTTAGAAAATCAATTTTCAAATCCTTTCTTAATTTCCATCAATTTCAATTCATTCCCCAAATTCCAATTCAATAGGAATCGGGGAATTTTTTTCTCAAAATCAATACCTGATGGAATCTATGTTCCAATTTGAATTAAATTGTTTTTTCCGAAATCAATAGAAAGAAATTTCAATCAATAGTCAATTCAAGTTTTAATCAATTGGCCAATCTTAAATGGAACAACCCAACTTTATTCACATAATCTCGACGCCCAAAAAGGCACCCACCAACAAAAAACAAAGCAACACATGATCTAAGAACACAAACAGGAATCTAGATTTAATAATATAGAGTTTGGATACCTCAATACTAA
The DNA here is from genome assembly GCA_963277665.1 of Viscum album. Taxonomy (NCBI): domain Eukaryota; kingdom Viridiplantae; phylum Streptophyta; class Magnoliopsida; order Santalales; family Viscaceae; genus Viscum; species Viscum album. The sequence goes on along the minus strand of OY728139.1, from coordinate 836,123,352 downwards.
GAAGATATTTCAAACTAAAAGTAGTAATATATATATATATATAGAGAGAGAGAGAATAGACAAGAATATCACTTACCTAGAGAGATGCACTGCAACCAACATGACAATAAATCACAAAATGATGGATCAAATGGATTGGGGAACTCCAAAATTTCATTGGAAAGGATCTAGGTCAAAAGGGGTAGGTTGTAAAATCAAATGAAATTAAAAAAATATAAGAAAAAAAATAAAACTTCATTTCACGATAATTACATGGTATGTAATCCCTGTACACATCATGTAATAGTCGAGTCCCATATAATTGAAAATACTATCTCTTTTTTATAAAAAATATTTTTTTTGGCATGTAAGTTTTACATGGTGTGTAACCTGTCACATTGAGTACGCATTTCACGGAATCTTCTTTGTGATGATTATAAATCATGTAATCTTATTACACGTTGTCTAAATCTCTAAAATACTAAAAAACTGTAGGTTTTTTGTTGATAATTCCAAACAATAAATGAATTCACCATTACAAGCAACCTTCAAATTCCATCTCTAAATTAAAAAACCAACGAAAATGGAAAACCAGAAGAAAGGTTATAATATACTAGAGAGAAATTTTACATGGTGTTATAACCTACCTACCAAAAAATCTTTATATTGCCAAAAATCATTCTAAGAAGCTTCTATATCAAAAAAGTGAAGGTACTCCTCTCTCAGCAACACCTAATGCTACCATGTATCATGAGAATCAGAACCAAGCTTCCATAACACATGGACCAAATTTATCACCCTCCCATGAAGTTCCTTAGTCTCAAAATCAACTATCTAGATTGGATTCTTAGTCATGGATAAATTTGGCCCAACATCAAGTGCCCTCCAACTAATACACAAGATGGATAAGAAATATATAATCATAGCTATGATACATGGAACAAGTTATGTGTCGAAATAAACTGTTATGAAAGTGAACAACTCTAAGACACTCTACACACAAACTCAACTACCTCAAAATGTCCCAAAAACGAGGATCAAGCTTCCCTTTCCTCCATATTCATCAATGTCCCAAATATGGTGAAACATTTAAGAACACCTAATCACTAACTGAAAATTCCAATGATCTTTTTCGATGATCAAAATTATATTTATTAAGGAATTGTTCCATCAACATCCTCTGAAGAATCAATAAAATAGATTTTTCATCTCTTGATCGAAGCTCAGTTTAACCATAATTTCACCTATTTCTATCCAACAAAACATAGAATTACAATGTAATGACCCAAACTGTTATAAATAAAATCCCCCTTATTTTTTTAATTAATTTCCTTATTAAATATTATTCTTATAGAAAAATCATGTACTTAACTGGTTTTATTATTTCCTAACATATTTAAATAAGCATTAAGCATCATTACCATTCATAATATATCCTTTTAACATTGATAACATGATTTGTAAAAATGTAGGGTATTAAAAAAATTCAATTGACATAGACAAAATAACTGATGGACACAACCGGTAGTATTGAACCCAACGAATCCCATTTATTAGAGGTTCTTGAGGGAGATAAAATCACCTGAAATTTCCTTCGACCAATCCTAAGAAAAGATCCAACAACTTAATCATGAATGAAACTGTTTATGAGATACGTTCATGCTCATCAAGGTCACAACCCACACCATGTATGAAGAACCACCCCATGAAAGTCTCACCATCAAGAACATTACTCTCATGGAGTTTCCTCATGTATTAAAATGAATATTTTTTAATACCTTATCAATATGAGTATGTAAATTATTTTTTATATAATAATGAATAAATTTTTATACTATTATTGTTACTTTTTAAATGAATTATATTTTGATAGAATAAAACACAAATTATATTTTTGGTTTATATTAAAATTAATTTAAGGAATCTATATTGATGATTTACTGGATTTTTTAAATAAAATATAGTTTAATAAAATAATATTATTGAATATTTTTTTTAAATTTAAATGATCAAATATTTTTTATGTCGTAAAATATAATTTTTATGAGGGTTTAAAAATTATTATTGTAAAAAACAAAACATTTATCAATGAATGTTGATTATTATTTTAAAAGTATAAATAAAAATATTTATAAAAATATTTATATAAAATGGATATTTTTTTGGAGATTAGAAAATCGAAATTTTCCAATAGTGAATTTTTCATAATTTTATGATATTGTTAAATTTCGGGAAAAATTAATTACCATATAAATATATGGTTTGAATTTTGACATCATAATGACCTAAAAGTGATTTAATAAATACTATACAGTGTATCCACTATCACATATTAGTTTTAAATATAAAATATTATACTTTTATGTTCTTTTGATTAATTTTATAGAGCCTTTATGAATCCTTCAAAACCATTATCATATTTTAAGTTTATAAAAAAACTTCTTTAAGAGTATGAATCAATTAAACATAGGAAAAAGTATTATTTTATTAATTTCTACCCTTGGACAATTTAAATAATTTAATGAACTTATCTTTAAGGAAACAGTGGCCCAAAACCATGGGAATGTTTGTTGTTGTTATTATTTTATTATATAGAGTCGAAAACGTATGTTTGGGAAATAATAGAAAACCCCACACTCATTTCCTATATAATCCCACCAAAATACCATTTCTCTTCACTTAAAATCCATGTATTACTCTATTATCCTTCCATATTCTCTTTATATTCCACCCAAGGTTCCCAAAATCTCTAAAAAATCTCCAACCAATCATTTGGAGTCACACACACAAGTAATGCATCCCTTCATTCTCCTCTATATTAAGGTTTAAGTATTATATTATGCCTTATATTTACAATTACTAATGATGGGATATGTTTTTACATGCCCATATTACTTCCCATTTGATGTAAAAATGACAAGAGACCCCTTTATCCCTTATCAAAATATTTTATGAATTTGTAATTAGCACCATTATGCTGTGGAAATTTCACCACTATTTTCCACACCAAAACAACTGTGTAGTGAATGTAATACTCATTTTCTATCAAGGTTATTCACATTTATACACTTATAATTCATTTAATTGGTACATAAATTTATTAATCCCAGACTCCTTGATCATGGAATAAATTATGATGATGAATGCGTCCTTATTATATGATCTATGTGGCACACCTAAGCCTAATAATGAAATGAATGTGACTGGTAACTCGAAAATTATATAACACTCCAATGCATTGGGTAATGTTTAGCCTCATGAAAGTTAATGTTGGTATTGGGATTAAAACTGATATTTATGTGATTTTTTCATTCTGAGGTCCTAGAAGTTAACCTTGTCCTTTGTTTATGATGCATTGTTTTAAGTTGTTCCCAGATTTCCCATGGTTTCTTTCAGATTATCATGTTATATCATGCCTCATTGTTCATGTTTATTATGATGACTACATTATGCCCCATTGATATACATATTGATTAAAATGTATTATTCACTTCATTTTGTGCCATGTTTATTCCGTTACTGGTCTTTTTATCTCACCACTTTCTTAAGTATTTCCCTAGGTTATCCCACGTAGTGTTAATTATAAAGGAATAATATGATTATGTTAAGATGTTTTTCAATAAAGATAATGTATTAACTATTTTAATTTTCTATGTAACGTACCTAATTCACAAATACACTAGACTTATTGATCTTATGTGTTTTATTAATTGTAATCTTATTTAATAAATCATCTATTAATATATAATAAAGAGAAGGGTTGTTATAGTCAGTATTAGAAGAAAAGTTTAGTTATTTTTTGAATTAGGATTAGAAAACTCTAGTGAAATCTATATCTATAAGACTACATATAAGATGGAATCCCTATATTTTAGTAACAAAATAGTATGTGTTTTATCAGGAAAATACATACCGATATAGATAATACAAGTTAATGTGGGTATGGAACATTTATATATAGTGTTAAAACCCGAAATCACTAAGTTGAGCTAGAGCCGACCGAGAAATGGTGCATGAAAATGGGCCTCACTGCACACCTGGTTTGAAACTCCCGAGGGATTTTTTCGGTAATTAATAATATCACTTTAAAATATTATTATGGGGGAAAAATACTCCCATGAATATATGTTAGGAAACATATCATCGATAACATAAATAGAAGACTAGTAATTAATAAGTTAATGAAATAAAGGTAATTTATAGTTAACCCTTTAATGTAATTGGATTCCCATTCATGTGTTTAATAATTTAAAAATACTCAACCCTAATTTTCCCTTTATTCTAGACAGTGTCCAGAAATAAGAGGATTTGGGTAGACAACCAATGTGACGGGTAATGTTATGAATGAACCAATGAGATACTCAACCTGATAGGTCCAAGAATAACAAACATTATGATGACACCCTCTTAACTGACTTTGTTTCTAAATAGAAACCTAGATCAGGAGGGTCATCCAAATATCCGTATAAGAAAACAAGATACAATTGAGACCTTTATGTGAAAATGGATGTCGACATTCAATGGATCATCTGATCCCTTAATTACGGAACAATGGATCAACTCCACTGAGAATATCTTCTTGAACCTTCAATGTTTAAACAAGATAGCGTTCTACTGGCTGTTTATCATATAGATAGAGAAGTTGATTCATGATGGTAATTGATAAAGAATATTAATCCCAAGGAAGAGATTGAAGATATGGGGTGGAAGAAATTATGGAAAATGTTTTTCAATAAATAATTTCCTCTCACTTTGCGACTTGAAATGGAAAGGGATTTATATTCATCCAAGAAAAAAGATGACGAATCTCTTTGAGAGTTTCAGGAAAACATCAAAAGTCTTTCATAATATCCATCTTTCATTTTCATTATCCTATAATACAATTTTCAAAACTTATTTGGTAGGCTAAAACCTCATTTAAGAAAATACCTAGAGATCCGAGACATTGATAACTACGAGGAAATTGTCTTATGCACCCTCAAAGTTGAGAATAAGATCGGCGAATCTAAAGGATTTCTTAGAGATAATAAGCAGAAATTGGAGTTTAATTATAGTGGTTTGATAATGAAATATAACTATGCTATGAAATTTCAACATCCAAATAGTCAAAGGGGTAGAAAAAAGTACCCCATAAATTTCCTAAGGTGGTTTAAGTAATTATTTAGGTACGGGGAGAAAGGACACCAAGAAAGAGATTACTGGTAGGAGAATTCCACTAATGCATTGAGAGATAGGAATGTTTATATAAACCCTTATCCCATTGTTCATTACTTAAACAATAATGAACCAGGTATCTTTTCAAAAAAATACACAAATAAGTGGGTTTTTGGAGACAACCAACAACCTCCAAGGTACCAAGGGTGATATTATTCCTTCACAACCACTGAGTTGGATCCCAACAATGAAGTGTTTATTGGTAATCTAGTTATTAATTAAATAATATTAAATGTATGTATTGATTCTGGTTTTATGCATTCCTTCATATCAAGAAATTTTAGTAGAACTATTTGAAGTCCACCACAATGCATGGAAGTATAGAAATTGGCGAAACTAGTAAATGGGGAAATTATTTCATCCCATGTATATAACTACTCGCCTATCAAAATTTTGGAGATGAATTTCCCATATAATGTTTTCAAATCCCTTTTGGGGAATTTGATGCAATTGTGGGAACTAATTTTCTTTCCCTATATTGATACAATATAGGCCCCCATGAGAAATAAATCACTCTCCATATCTGCAATCGACCCCAAATTCATTACAAGTGAAAAGAGGGGGATGAATCTTGTTTATCCCCAACATCTTAAGAACGGAAATTATTTCTCTATGAGAAAACATATCTTGATAAAATGATATATTATAAGGAAAATACCTTACTTAAATATTTTCCCATAGTAGATGAATACACTGATATGTTTCTTGAGGAATTGAAAAGACTTTCTCAAATCCAAGAGGTTTAATTTTCAATCAATCATATACCTTATGTGTCACCATTATCCAAGACTCCATATAGAATGGTTCTAGTTGAACTTGATGAGTTCTAGAAAAAACTATAATGGAGATTACATAAATGGTTCATATGACCAAGTGCATTGCCTTGGGGCACACCATTCCTCTTCATCAAGAAGAAGGATGGGTCAATGCACCATTGCATTGATTATAATGAGATTACGAAAATTAGGATAATGAACAAGTATCATCTTCAACTGATTTATGACTTGTTTGATCAATTAGGGGGAGAAAAATACATCATTGAAGTTGATCTACATTTAGGATATTAACATGTTAGGGTGGAGAGGGAGGATATACCCAAATTACTTTTCGTATAAGGTACATGCACTATGAGTTCATAGTAATTCTATTCAGACTCACTAATAACCTAGAAATCTTCATGGACATAATGAATAGAGTATTTAGAGATTACCTCACAAAAATTTGTGGTAGTCTATATAAATGATATTCTAATATTATCTAAAACCATGGAGGATCATGATGAGTAAGTGATAACTTTTCCTAAGACCTTATAAAAGGAGAATCTTTATTATAAGTAAAGAAAATGTGAGTAATTGGTGATGAAAGCATCATGAATAGGTAATATCATCACAAAAAATGATATATATAAATATATAAACCCTTCAATGATAGAAGAAATTTAAGGATGTTAAAGGCCATTATTTGTGATATATATCTATAGTTTCCTTGGACAAGTTGGGAACTATATTAAATTTTTGAGAAATTTCTCACTATTTTGAAACTGACTAACCAAGATAAATCAGAAAAAATCATGTTTTTCTGTGAATTATTTAGATAAAGATATATTTAAAAAGTTTAAAAGGTGGAGTATCACTACACCTATCTTCACACTACCCCAAAGTAGAGGAATTTTCATAGTTCTCAGTGATTCCTTGAAGAAGGGACTAGGTTGTGTATTAATGAAAAATTTCAATGTAAAATCCTATGCTTCAAGGGAGTTGAACTTTCATGAGTAAAACTACCCAACACATGATCTTGAGTTTTCTACAGTGATATTCAATTTCAAAATATGGTGACATTAACCATTTTGGGAGAAGTGTGAAATATATATGGATTAAAAAATCTTGATGTATCTATTCACATAGAAATAGCTAAATATGAACCAGTGATGATGTTTAGAGATGATAAAGGACAATGACTACTCAATTAACTTCCATCCTGGAAAATAAAATAAAATAGATGATTATCTAATTATAAAGCATCTAGAAATTTTATCATTAATGATATTTGATAAGGACATGGTCTTTTTAGAATTAAAAAGGATGGAAATGGGAATCGTAACGGAATGAAAATATAAAATCCTTTCAAAAATGATTTCCAAACCATCACTTCTGTAGAAGATAATGGATCCTCAAAGTGATTTTGTGGGAATTGAAAAGAAAGTGTAAATTATAAAAAAGTTAAATACTTGGATTTTAATGTTAATGAAGAAGGAGTTGTGGGATTTGGTTCAAGACTGTGTGTGAAATCAAATCCTATGTTAAAGAAGGATCTTTTGTATGATGATCATTGGACAACCTTCTCTCTCCTCCTAGGATGCACAAAGATGTTTTGAGATCTCCACAAGAACTATTTGTTAAAGAATGTGAAGATGCAGATCAAGAAATATACATAAATATTTATTGTATGTTAGCAAGTGAAATATGAAAGTTAAAAAATCAATTTGGTTTATTCTACCATTACCCATAACTACGTTGATATTTGAAAACATCGCCATAGAGTTTTTCACTAGTATTCCAATGAAATTAAGTGGATATAATTATATTTGAGTTGTGGTGGATTGAATTAAAAAGACTTCACACTTACTTGTTATTAGAGAGGACTTCTCACTCAATCAACTTGGAAGTATATATATTAGATAAGTGTGGGGTATGCGTAGAATGCCACTGTCGATTACTTTTGTTCTAGATCCATTATATACCTCTATGTTCATTTAGAGTCTCCATCATGATCTAAATGTAGTGTTTAACTTTAGCATGAATTATCTCCCTCAAACGGATATCCAATCTAAGCAGAATATCTAGACACTTGAGGACATGTTGAGAGTGAAAGAAATTGACTTCAAATGAAGAAGTTATCAACATATTCCTCTTATTGAGTTATCATACAAAAAAAGTTTCCACTCAAGCATCCAAATGGATCACTATGAATACATTTTTGGAAAAATGAGCAGAATAGCTTTATGCTGGGATGAATTTTCAGAATAAAAAACTACTAGGTCCTGAATGGGTTGAGACAATGGTGGAAAAGGTCAAGACCATTCTATAGCACATCAAGGCTCCAATGAGTTGGAAAAAGAGCTGTTCTGAAAATCATTGATTAGACCTAGTGTATGATGAAGGAGAAATGGTATTCCCCTACGTATCTCTATGTAATAAAGTCATTATATTTCAGAATAAGGTAATGCATTTTCCATGATACAATAACCCCTTTGAGATACTTGATTACATAAGAGTGGTGGAATACCGACTATCACTCCAACCTAACCTATCTCAAGTACATGATATAATTCATGTATCCATCTTGAGGATGTACATACCAAACCCCTCACATGTACTCATTCAAAAGGTGGTACTATTGGAGAATGATCATTTTTGTGAGGATAATATGGTGCATATATTAGATAATAAAGGTAATGTTCGATGAAGTAAGACAATATACATTTTCAAAGTGTTGTGGAGAGACCACATGTTTGAAATAGTGACTTGGAAACTAGCGTAGGTTATGAAATAGAGTAACCCTTGTCTGTTTTAGTATGGGAAAGGAAAATTTCAATGGGTAAATTTATGAGAGGGGAATATTGTAACAACTTGAACTTTTATAAATAAATTTCCACTGGTGATTTAATTAAACGTATTATTAAGTAATTTAGTTGTAGACAAGACATTAACTTATTTGGTTTTATAATATTCTATAATATTTAAATGATCATTATGCATCATTATCATTGATAATATAGACATCGAAAATATTTTACATGATAAGTAAAAATATAGGGTTTTATAAAATCCAATTTAAACAGTCAAAAGAAGTGTCAGGATCATTCAGTAAGATTACACCCAATAAATCCCATTTATTAGTGCTTCTGAGGTATATAACATCACTGATAGTTTCCCTTAACCAATAACAATATAAGATCTAACAAATTAATAATGAGTGAAATGTTTATAAGGGAAGTTAAATCTCATTAAGATCATGAAACAAACTATGTATGCCAAACATCCCCACGAAAGTCTCATCGTCGTGCATGTTATAGTTAGGGAGTTTTCTAGAGTGTTAAAGGGATGTGTATTAGGACCTAATAAATAATATTACTACCTTATTTTTTATATAATAATGAATAAATTTTCATACTGTTATTTTTACTTTATTAATGATTTAGATTTTGATACAATAAACGAAAAATTGGACTTTTGGGTAATATTAAAATTAAATTAAGTAATTTATTTTGATAAATTAATGTATTTTTGAAATAAATAATATTTTAAAAGAATATTATTATTAAATAATTTTTCTAAAATTTAAATGATCATAAAATTTTAATGAACTTAAATGTACTTTTTATAAGGGTTTAAAAACTGTTACTGTAAAAAAATAACACATTTCTCAATAAATGTCAATTATTATTTTAAAAGTTTATATTCACAAATTTATAAAATAACATTGATAATATGCATATTATTGTTTAAATAAAAATATTAAAATTATCCAATGGTGAATTTTTCATAATTTTCAGAGACTGTTGAATATTCAGTTAAAAATTAAATATTGTATAAAAATATAGTGTGTATTATGACATCATTATGACCTAAAAGTGATGTAATAAACACTAAAAATGGTATTAAAGACCAAATATATGTTTTATATTTAATATAATGTGATTTTATTTTTATTTTATGAATTTTATAAAGCTTTTATGAATCCACAAAAACCATTAACATATTTTATGTTTTAAGAATCATTTATTTAATAGTATGACTCACTTACCCATAAAAAGTGTATAATTTTATCAATTTAGGACCATGGACTTATAAACTAATGAAAACCACTACCTTATTTTTGAAATCTTGTGAAAAACCACGATATGGTTTGTGGTTTGTTTATTTTATTATATAGAGCCGAAAACCTAAGTATGAGAAATAATAAAGAAATCCCCACTCATTCCATATATAATCCCTCAAAATACACCATTTATCATCACTAAAAATCCTTGGTTTAGGTCCTTACTCTCCAGTTGATTCTATAGATTCCACAAAACTATCCCCCAATCTCTCAAGAATCCCCTCCCAAGATTCTGTAGTCACACACTCAAGTAAGGGATCCTCTCATTCTTCTCTATAATAAAGTACCTTTATTAATTTATGCCTTATAATTAGAATTAATAATATTTTTATATGTCTTTACATGTCCCTATTATTCAACATTTATTGTTAAAATTTTGAGATACCCCTTTCACTCTCATCAACTAATTTAATAAATTATTAATCATTATCGTTATACTGCCTATATTTCATCATGGTTGTCCATGCTAGAAAAATTTTGTAGTGAATACCATACCAGTTTCCTATCAAGAGTATTCACCGTTATATAGTAATACGTTTTTGACTTGGGAATTACATGTATGTATTTCACACTCATTGATCAGGGAATTAATTATGATAATGAATTAATCCATTTTGTACGATCTATGTGGAACACATAAGTATGAGAATGAAATTAAAGTGACAGGTACACCTGAAATTATATAGCGCTCTAATGATTCTCACTTCTTTAATCCCCATTAATATGCATATTATATAACACGTATTATTATTTTTCATTTTATTCAATGATTATTCCCTTACATATTTATATATCTCACCCCTTTCTGATGTATGTCCCTAGGTTATCCCATATTCTGTTATGTATGAAGGAATAATATAATCAAATTAACAAGGTTTTAAAAAAATTGATGTATTACATATTTTAAGTTCTTATGTAATGTAACTGATTACCAAATAAACTACACTTCTTGATATTTTGGGTTGTATTATGTGAAATATTATGTAATAAATCATGGATTAGTATATAATAAAGAGCGTTTTTTTTGTAGTTAGTGTCAAAGGAAAATTTTAGTTATCTCTTTTTAGGTTTAGACATATATAGAGAAACCCTTAGGTACAAGACTAAGTATAATATAACATCCCAAAATCTTGGTAAGTATATAGTAAGTGGTTTATAAAAAAAATACATCCATATCTAGATAATAAATGTAGATGTGGCTCTAAAATAGATGTAAATAGAGGTAAAACCAAAAAACACCACGTTGAGCTAGAGTTGATTAGAGGCTAGTTCATGATAAAGGGACTTGCAACACACCTATTTTGATTCACCTAGGGGATATAATTTTTTAAATTAATAATATCATTACAAACCAATATTATGTGAATAAAAAAATATCCATAAGAATATATGATATGAAATAGATCATTGATAACATGGATTAAATCTTAGAAAATCATAAGTTAAGGAAATAAATGTAATTTAAAGTTATCCCTTTAACTTCATTTGATTTCCCTTTATATTTTTAATTATTTTAAAATACTCATCCCAAATGATTCCTTTATTCTTTCCAATGGATAAAAATAAGAGGAATCTGGTAAAAAAATAAAAAGGGAAATATGATAACCCCAACAAGATGCCCAACCAGATGGGTGCATGAATGGTGAACTTTATGAAAATACACTCTCAGTTGACCTAAGTTATGAATAGTAACCTAGCTTTGGAGAAGCATCCAATTCCTCCGAAGATAGAACAAGATATAATCAAGACCTTTTATGAGATAAAGGAATTCAACTTTCATTGGATCATCTGATCCTTTAATCATGAAACAATTGATCACCTTCATTGAGTATATCTTCTTCATCCTTCAATGATCACAACAAGAGAAGTTTTTGATAGTTGTTTATTATATTGAAAGAGAATCTTCTTAGTGGTTGTCATTGATCATAAATGTGAATTAGGATAAAGATATCAAAGTGATGAGGTGGATGGTATTCCAGAAAATATTTTTTGATAAATATTTTCCTCAAACTCTATAACTTAAAATGGGAATGGATTTACTTTCCCTCTTGTAAAAAAAGAGAATCTATAAGGGTTTATGGGGAAAATTCAATAGACAATCATAATACACCTCTAGTTTCTTCATTACCCATAAATGAATGGTTGAAAACTTATTATGCATTTTAAAACACAGTCAACAAAAATCTCTACTCATACAAAACATTGATAGTTATAATGAAATTGTGTGATGTTCCCTCATACTCGAGATGAAGATTAATGAATCTAAAGGGTGCCATGGGGTTAAGAATCAGAATGTGGAGTTCAATTTTGATGGTCCACTAGATAATTCAATTATGACCAAGAATTTAAAAAATTCCATGTGTCAAACGTGTGAAATGAATCACCCCAAAAACATCCTAAGGGAGAAAAAATAAATTCATTCGGTGTAGGAATGATGGGTGCCTAGCTAGCAATTGACGATCGGAGAAACCCAATAATTCATTGTAGGTGAGGAATGCTCTAGTAAACCCTCAATATATTTTTTATTCCATTACTTTCATGGAACCAAGGATGTTTTCAAACCAATTCACTAATAAAATGTTTTCATGGAAAACTAACAACCTCCAAGGTTGCAAGGGCATGATTTTACCATCAAAACGACTGAGGTAGATCCCAAAAATAAAATGGTGACATGTAAAGTTGTTATATAGTAATGAATATAGAATGTACTTTTTGATTCTAGTTCTACACATTACATCATATCATGAATGTTTAGAAAAACTATTCAGACCCCACCACAAATCATAGAAGTAGAGTTATCGGTGAAAACAAAAATTGCATCAATTTTTATATTCCAAGTGTATTACTCATACCCTATCAAAATATGTTAGATGAACTTCACAGTGAACCTTTTAATACTCTATCTGGTGTAATATTATGTGATTATAGGTATGGATTTTATTTTCCTATATAGAGACAACATAAACTACCGTGAGATTGAAATCCTTCTCTATATCGCAAACACACCCCCTATTAACAACAAGTGCAATGAGGATGAATTTTATTTAGAAAAAAAACCTCAAGAATGAATATTCTCTACAAAAAATAAAACAAAGATAGCTAAAATGATTGAGTGTAAAGAAAATATCATCCATGAAGATATTCCCATTGTGATTGAATATGCTGATGTTTTTCCAAAGGAATTGCCTGGTCATCCTCCTAGAAAATTGGGTGAAATATTCAATTGTGCTTCTACCTGGGGTGTTACCATTATCCAATACTCTATATAGAATTGTTTTTGTGGATATTGAGTAGCTGAAGAAACAATTTTAGAAAAAATTGGATAAAGGGTTCATAAACCCAAGTGCTTCACCTTGGGGTGCACTAGTCCACTTTGTCAAGAAGAAGGATTAGTCAATGTTCCTTTGCATTGATTATCGCAAGTCCAAAAAGATCACGATAAAGGACACACATCCTCTTCCATGGATGGATGACTTGTTTGATCAGCTATGTCAATCAGAATGGTTCTCCATGGTGGATCCTTGGTTAGGATATTACCAAGTTTGGATGAAGACAGGGGATATCCTAAATACTTCCTTTCATATAGGGTACGAGAACTATGAGTTAATAGTAATTCCATTAAGACATACTAATTCTATAGAACTATTAATCAACTTAATGAATAGAGTCTTCATAGTTTACCATGACAAATATTTAGTAGTCCTTATAGATTATATTCTAATGGTCTCTAAAACCAAGGAGGACTATGAGGATCATACGAGCTCTATTCTAAAGGCATTGAAAAAAGAGAAGGTTTATGAAAAGTATATCAAATGTGAGTTCTAGTTTAAGGAATTTTCATTCTTGGGGAATATCATCACAAGAAAGGGGATATCTGTGGAACCTTCAAAGACATAAGTAATCAAGGGATGGTCGGGCCAATATCTAAAGGGGGGATATTGTAACTACATGAACTGTTATAAATAAAATTACATTTGTGATTTATTTAAATTTAATATTATGTAATATGGTTATAGAAATAATGTGAACTTATTTGGTTTTATTATTACCTATCATATTTAAATGACCATTAATAAACATTAATGTTGATAATATAGCTTTTGAACTGTGATCACATGAGTATTATAAATTTAGGGTTTTAACAATTCCATTTTCAAAAAAAAAGTGATGGACTCAACCAGTATAATTTTACCATATGAAGACCATTTATCGATTATTTCAAGGGAAATTACATCACATTTATTTTCATTTGACCAATCCCAAGATAATATATAACAACTTATGCATAATCAAAACCATTTATGTGAGATGTTCAGGCTCAACAAGATCACAACCCAAACCATGTCCACCAAACCACCCCATAAAAGTCTCACAATTACACACATTACTATTAGGAATATCTCTCATGTATTAATGGTATATATAACATGAACCAAGAAATAGGAGTATGTACATTATTTTTATATAATAATGAATATATTTTCATACTATTGTTGTTACTTTTTAAATAATTTATATTTTTATACAATAAAAAGAAAATTTTACTTTTTGTTAATATTAAAATTAAATTAAGGAATTAATTTTGACGAATTAATGGATTTTTGAAATAATTAATATTTTAATAAAATAAAATTATTAAATAATTTCTTTCAAATTTAAATTATCACATATAGTTTATGAATTCAAATATAATATTATAAGCGTTTGAAAACTGTTATTGTCCAAAAACCCATCATCTATCAATAAATGTAGATTATTTTTTACAAGTTTAAAATAAAATATTTAGAAAAATATTTAGAAAAATTAATATTTAAGATAAATTATAATTTCAAAATTATCCAATGGTGAATTTTTCATAACTTTCTGTGGAAGCCGAATTTTTGGCTAAAAATTAATTACCGTATAAATATACAATGTGTATTATGAAATCATAACAAAAAAACGCGATTTAATAAATACTATAATGGGTATCCATGGAAAAATATATCAATTTTAATTTAAAATAATTTAATTTTATGATTATTTTATTTATTTTATAAATTCATTCTGAATTCTCTGAAACAATTAATATATTTTAAGTTTTTAAACTCATTTATTTAAGAGTATGAATCAATTCCACGTAATCTAAGGTATTATTTTATTAATTTTGGACTTTATAATTATATAATAAGGTAAAAAAATCCTTTTTAGCAAAGCCCATGGTCAAAAACCATGGGAATGTTTATTGTTTCATTTATTTTATTATATAGAGTCTAAAACCTATGTTTTAGAAATAATAAAGAAATGCCCACTAATTTATAATATAAAACCACCCAAGATCCCATTTATCATCACTCAAAATCCTTAAATCACATCATTAATCTACCCTCCACTAATTAGATTCCACCTAAGGTTTGCTGAATCTCTTAAAAATCTCTTCCCATGCATTGGGATTCACACGCTAAAGTATGTGATCCTCTAATTCTCCTCTTTATTAAAGTTAATTTATTATCTTTTTCATTCTATGTCAAATTCCTAATGTTGAGATTTATATTTACATGACCTTATTACTTCCCCTTTGATTATAAAATTATGAGAGACCATTTTACCTCCCATCAACCCATTTTATGTATTTTTATGCGATGTCGTTATGCGGTTGAAATTCCCCCATGATTATCCTTGGGAAATCAATTGTGTCATGAATACCATACCCATTTATTATCATTGGTATTAAGCTATATACACTTTAATTATTTGAATTGGGGCTTAAATTTATGTATTCTGCACTCTGTGATCATGAAATAAATTATTATGATGAATAAATCCATGTTGTTTGATCTATGTGGCACACATGAGAATGAGAATGAAATGAAAATGACTAGTTTGCCTAGAAATATATAGAGCTCAAATTCATTGGGTAATGTTTAGTGTAAGGTGACATCATGTTGGGACATGGAGTAAACCTAATTAATATATGGAATTTTTTGCATCATGATGTCTTGGTTGTTTGTCTTGAATAATCATTGTGTTGCAGTGTTTTAAGAGGTTTCCACATTTCCTATGTTTTCTTTAAGATTATCATGCTTTATAATGCCTCATTGTCCATGTTTATGATTCTCACAACTTTTATGCCACATTTATATTCCTATTGTCTAAAATTTATTATTTTCTTCATTTTAATCCTTGTTTATTCTCTTACTGGGCTTTATATCTCACCCCTTTCTTATGTATATCCCCAGGTTGTCCCATTAAGTGTTAAGTATGAAAGAATAATATTATAATGTTAAAGAGGTTTTCAATAAAAATAATTTATTACCTATTTTAAGATATTGTTTAATGTATCTAATTCCCAAATATACTAGTCAAATTGATCATTTGGGTTCTATTCAGTGCAATATTATGTAATAAATCATTTAATAATGTGTAATACAGTGTAGGGTTGTTATATACAATGTCCGATATACAAGGCCTAAAAATGATACATTATGAACGAATACTGGTAACTATTATTATAATAATAGTCCACTAGTCTTTGATGGTCATCCCAAACTCCAAAAAAGGTTAGTACACTGGCATGAAGTATATCCTCAAGAATCTATATAGCTCTCTCTATCTGGCCATCTATCTATGGATGGTAAACTGTACTAAAACAAATATAAGATCCCAATGCCTCCTAAGGACAATGTGAGAAGTAAAATAAGGATCCCTACTAGAGACTATAACAAATATAAATCTATGAAAATGAACAATATCTATCAAATAGATATTTCCCAACTCCTCCACACTAGGTGTATCTCGAATGGAAATAATGTGAGCCTATTTGGATAGACTATTGTTAACAACCCATATCACATTATTCTTTCTCTAGGTTTGTATAAACCCTACCTAAATTTCCATAAAAATCCAATCCCAATTCCAATTTGACATTGAATGTTTCTGTAGGAAACTCTATGATTTTTGATACTCAACCTTAACCAACTAAAAAAAATAGCCGCACATAACAATGTCAAAAATGTCTGATCTCATACCCATCCACCAGAATCAACTTCACTTTCACCTTTTCTATTGCTGTTACATGCACATTCTCCTCATTTTTATATGCTACGAACAAATACTAATAAAGAAGAACTCTTTGGAACAACCTCTCTCATTTAATCACCAACTTCAATGCTCTTTGGGTGCTTATGGGGGATTTTAATGCTATTCTTAACTCTAGTGAAGCAAATTGGCCCTTCTCATGCCTCTATCTCGACGAGGGATTTTAAATCCATGATCGAGGACAATAATCTCATTGAAATTAATCTCACTAGTTCAAAATACACCTTGTATAGAAGACATTACAACAATGTGGTAGCTTCCATGTTGGATAGAGCATTTATGATTATCATGACTTTAGAGAAATGGGATACTATATCTAGAATCACTCTCCTGAGACTGAACTCTGACCATCATCCCATCCTGGTAAACATTTCCTCCAAATACATGAAACCTATATTCCCATTCCACTTAAATAATGTGTGGTTTTCTGATTAAGATTGCAGTTATGTTATCCAAAATTTCTCATCCTTTTTTCACAGTAATGATTCCTTTTGTTGAAATCTAAAACTAAAACAACTAAAATAGACTCTTAAATCTTTATGTAACTCCAAATCCAAACAAATTAACATTGACATTATTCTTCTTGAGAAACAACTCGATTATCTCTAAAAAAACACTAACTCAGACCTCCACACTGATCCCACACAAGAAATAAACATTACGGTCAATTTCAATTCCTTGCTCAACTTTAAAGTTAATATGAGAAAGCAAGATTATGAAGATTAATGGTTAACTGATGGGTACTGAAATACCAAATACTATAACGAGCTGCAAATAACTAAGAATGATTGCAGACATCTAACCCTTCTAAAGGACAGGGATATGATTTTTGACAAGGATGATGACATAGCTCAACATATAGTTTCCTATTATGAAACCATATTTAATGGCAGAGATAACAGTAAAGACCTCCTCCCTGAGGTCATTCCTTCTATGATCACTGATGCGGACAATATTTTCCTTCTTAACACACCGCTGGATCATGAAATAAAAGACACTGTCTTCAGTATGAATCAAGATTGTGCACCAGGTCCTGATGGATTTAACAATGGTTTCTTCCAAAATTATTGGTATGTGATCCAATACGATGTTTGTAATATTGTTAAAACCTTTTTCACAAATGGGGGGCTTCCACATGATATTAATGCTAAAATTATCGCCTTGATCTCTAAAGTGTACAATACCTATGAAATTTATCTTTTGATACCCATTGCTCTTCTCAACACCCTCTACAAATTCATTACCAAAATTATTTATAATAGTCTTTCAACCATTACTGAAAAAATTGTTTCATTGAACTAGTTGGGATTTATAATAGGTAGATCCATTTAGGACTGTATCTATCTTGCATTTTAATGTATTAACAACTTGAACAAAACTAATAGAGAAGGCAATATAGCTATTAAACATGATATTAGGAAAGCTTTTGACACTATGGATTGGAGTTTTTTTCAATGTTCTTAAAAGTTTTGGTTTTAGTACGCACTTCATTGATGTGATCCGAACTCTCTTAAATTCAGCCACCATCTCCATTTTAATCAATGGATATCCCAAAGGTTACCTTAAATTCACCAAAGGCATAAGACAAGGTGACTGTATCTCTACCATTCTCTTCTCTATAGTGGAAGACTACCTCAATAGGCTGATCAATCTTCTGGAAGGCTAAGGAAATTTGAAACCTATTCATGTGTCCATAAATATTAATGCTCCCACTCAACATTTCTATGATGATGACATCATCCTTTTCTTTCAAGGATATAAATGAAACATTATTAACATCAAAAATACACTCTCCCACTATGAAGAGGTTTCTGGTCAAACCATAAGTTGGAACAAATCCTCTATCTTTTTTGGAATGAATTTTACCTCCAATAGAAAATTCAATATTATCCATGATTTGGATCTGAAAGAAAGCTCTCTCCCTTTCACTTACCTTGGTGTCCTCATTTTTTGGGGTAGACCCAAAGCTTTCCACTTTTCAATATTTTTAATCATGTTTATAATCATCTTTCCTCCTGCAAGGGAAAATATCTCTCTATGGCAGGTAGGACTTGCCTTGTCAAATCCACTATTGTCTCTATGTTGGTCTACTCTATGATGGTTTAAAAATGGACCATTAATCTTATAAAAAATTCAATACAAATATTAATAATTTCATTTGGACCAGTTGTACTCTTGAATGAAAACATGTGATGGTCCCTTGGTCATTTTTTTGCAAACCTATTCAGCATGGAGGCATTGGTATAAAAAACATAAAATACTTTAATGAAGCCCTTCGAGATCGACTTACGTGGAATATGTTCCAAAACAATCTGAAGTCCTGCATTTTTCTCAAAAATAGATTTCTTGATAAAATTAATACTGGAAACTTGATATTTATTAATTCATCTATATGTCCTGCCATCAAACACTCCTTCGATAACATTATGAACAACTCAAGATGGATGGTCTGCAGAGACCCTTCCATGAAATTCTGTCTTGATAACTGGACTGACATGCCTTTCAGTTCTATGATTTCATCTAATCAACTTCCTAAAAACTCCAAAACACTATCAAATATGCTCTAAACTCTCAATAAGATCTTCTCTATAATACTATTCTGAATCTCATTGATGGCTACCCTTTTTCTTACAACAATGGTTTCTTAATTTGGGAGTCAGCTCACAATGGAATGCTTACCTCTAAAAAGTACTACACTAATATGTGATGTAACAATGAGAACGATTAAAACTGGATTAAACACTTCAAAAATTGTTGGATAAAACCTTAAAGATTCAATCTCATCCTGCGCCTTTCTCACAACTGATTTCTCACTGATATCTACCTCTAATTGTTTGGAATTAATATTTGCTCTAAATGTAAAATCTGTAATCAACATAGAGAAGATTCTAACCATCTCTTCCTTTCCTGTGTTGCTGCCTATACTATTTGAAACTATATTTTTGACATCTTTGATTGCAGATGGTTGATTCTTGACTTTTTCAAAAATCAACTTTTGAAAAGTGCAGAGTTGGACAGCTCTTAACAAATCAGAAAAAAATTTCCTTACGGTGGTTTCTGAACTTCACCATGTAATCTGGTATGATCAGAACACTATTATTCATAAATACTACTCAAAAAATCTTAATAAAGTTCGTAACCGGATCCTTATTTCCATACAAGAAACTGCTTTGTTTCAGAAAGGTCATTTCCATAATACCGTGCACGATTTTTGGAATATTGAAATGTCTACAGATCAACAGAAACTTTTGTCAACCACACTGCACTTTGAAAATGTTTTAGAGAACCCCTCTCCCAAGATGGATCGAAATTATCATATATGGTGCCTCCAAGGGAAATCCGGGTTCCAAAGGATATGGCGCTCTATTTATGAACCACCTAGGGAAGATTCTTGGAAGCTTCATTGGACATTGTGGGACGGCCTCCTCCCTCGAAGCTGAGATAATGGGCTTGATTCATGCGATCAATTTTTTCATGGCTTATGGGTGGAACAACCTTTGGATTGAAAGTGACTCGATGACCATAGTCCAAGAAATTTGGAACGGCGTAACTCATTTAGCTTGTTCGATCACTACCCGTTGGATAGAATTCAACTATTTGCTTGCTAACCTAAAATACATCATCACACATGTTTATAAGGATGCAAACTTGGCTGTCGATAGCTTGGAAAATTTGGGAGTTAATAAAGACACCACCTGGTGTGAAGACCTCCCAGCTTTTCTTACGCCCTTACATGAAAAATATTGTAATATGATCCTATAATTTATAATTCTGTAATCTTTCTTTTAATAAATTTTGTGCTTTTTTCATTCAGCCCAAGGAATTTCACAAAAACAAATCGACCCCTATTTCCCAAACAATTATATGAAACTGTGCAAAAAGATCCATACAGTTCAACTCTTTTGATTATTCTTTCATGTTTTGGGTTAGAAGTTTCCTACTCAAGGCATCAGCGATGACATTCTCTTACCTTGAGGTATAAGAAATCTTGAAATATAAAAAGTATAGGTACTCCACCAATAATCTATAGATGTGATTAAAATATTTTGTAGGAGAAAACATAACTCATCCTCTTGTGGTAAGAATATAGGGTAATAATTTTTCATAAAAATTAATGTTGTTAACTCTAACGTTTTTCATTACAGCAGCAAGTTCAAGGTCATGGTTTATATAATTCTTCTCATGTTTCCAATGCATCCTCAATTCATATGAAATGAAATGATCACCCTACATAAGAACACATCCCAAAACATAACTTGATGTGTCCCAGAAGACCAAAAAACCTTTTCCAACCTCTAGAAGGGTCAGCACTATTGCATTAATCAAAAGATATTTAAGATAAACAAAATAAACTTTACCTTTCTTATACAAAAAAATTACTCCCTTATAAGTGAGAGAGGTCACCAAAGATTCTAAATTTGAGAAATACTTTATGAACCTATGAAAATATCCTAATAAACCTAAGAATCTTCAAATCTCAAAAATATCTGGTGGCTACTCCCATAGTATAACAACTCATACATTTTTAGGATCTATTGCTATAACATGTTCTGAAACCAATTGACCAATAAAATCACTTCTCTAATCCATAAATCACATTTATATAGCATGGTATAAAGTTGGTTATTTTTCATTAATTATAGAACTTATCTCAAATCACACACAAGATCCTCCACAATCATAAAGTAAACTATGTTATCATCTAGAAAGAACAAAAAAATCTATCAAGTTACTCATGGATATTCATGTTTACCAAATCCATAAAGATAACAGGACCATTTTTAGACCAAACGGTAGGTAATTGTACTCATAATTACAATACCTTCTCCAAATTGTGGTTTTCTAAAGGTCATATTCTTTTATTCTCAACTATTGATAACTAGATTGAATATCATTTTGCAAAAACCACTTAAACCCTTTCAAATATTTAAACTAATCATTTATAATTGGAAATAAATAATTTTTCTTTACTATGAATTGATTGAGTTTCTAGTAATCAGAACATCTGATAAGTGTCTCATCATCATTCATAGTAAATAGAACAGGAACCACCCAAGATGAAACACTTAGGTGTATAAATCCTTTTTCTAATAGAGTGTCCAACTGAGCCTTCAAATATTTCACTTCATCTAGTTCTATATGGTAAAAGTTATATAAATTATCATAGTACCCAGAACTAAATCAATATAAAACTCTACCTCTCTTACTTGTGGAAAACTAGAGAGTTCATAAGGAAAATCATTGGAAAAATCAGGAAAAAATAAAGGGAGATCATCAATCAAGGGTTCCTACTCTAGATCAAATGTGAAAATTTATATTAATTTTCTTAACTCTAGATAAGAAGGTCCCTCTACACTATAACTCGAGTCCTCTTCTCCCTGAATGATATGTAACAACCCATCGAGTGTGGTAAAAGAGACCTATCATAGATAATAGTCCATTTCGGCTATATTAAAAATGTGTCCATCCATCCCTAAAATGAAATCAAGAGGTTTCAGGTTGAGAACTAGAAAATACTAAAAAATAAAAATCTATGAAAAAGATAAAACACAACAAGGACAAAAAAACCCTATTTTTTCTTCATTATAATGGGATTAGTAATATCCATCAAAAATGACAAAGGCTCCATAGGATGATTTAGAAAATTCACTATATGAGTCAAAATGAATGGATAAGATGCACCAGTATCAAATAAAGTAGTTACCAAAGATGAAGCTATAGTGATGTAACCTCACACAGTTATTGGACTTGTATCTTCTTCCTATGGATACACTTTCACTGCATGAAGAAGATTTTTTCCAAATACATCTCGATAAAAACCCTTATATCTTGAAGCATATGGTTAGAAAACATTAAAATTAGTTGTTGATGATAACATGAAAGTATGTGGAGTATAATAGATGTAAAATAACTTTTCCAAGTGTTTGGAGCTACCATAGGAACCATATATCTTGGGTGCCTAAGTGAAATACTATTTCAAATTCCTTGGATTTCCACACTAAAAGAAAGTAAAAGGGCCTCTACCTGGCACTAAGATGGTCTAGAAAAAAACATCTTATCTATCTTCATCATGATACTCATTAAACATTATCTTCCCTATATAGTAACTCATAGAACATCCAATGGAGGAAAAGGAACTCCTGATAACCCTAAATTACCAACCATATCATGTTAGACCATCGACTTCCTATACAACACATCATAATAAGAAGATGGCATCAGAAATAAAACATGAGAATGAATATCATATAGATTTCCCATCTCAAACCAATAATTCCCCATCTTTCCATTTGATATAGCCTTAGGTGAAACCTACACAAGCTCTTTGAATATATTTTCTTATTCTATCATGGTCTTTTCAGCCTACTTGAGTTTGAAAAATTCCATTACCCTAGACAATACCATAGATGCAGGTTAGAATTGGTCAGTGAAAATAACGTAAAATACCTTCCACTCTAGAACTGCTTGCATCTTCTCAGTCACCATTAAGTCCCTTCATCTCTTTCTAGTTCCATCCATCTTAAAGGTTAAACATATTACCTTAATATCTTTGGAAGTTTCCAATAAATAAAAAAAAGATAAACCATTATCTACCAATCCAATCCCACTTGATAATAATTATAACATTGGAATGCTGGTGGATTCTATAAAAGGGAATCTTGAGAATGATTCTGAGAGTCATCCCTCAGTGGTTCCACAGGAAGAGCCTTACCATGAACATGTTCAGGTGCTTATCCTAAAGTGTGGACAACATGCATGACAACCTCAAATAGATTTTTCTCACTGGGAGAATTGTCTCACTATGGTTCATCAACAGCTTCCTCATGGATCCTATTTGATCATATTCTCAAAGTCATGATTCTATACCACATTAGTAAACAAAATTTAATATATTATAATATTACTCAGACAAAAAACTCAAACAAGAGAAACTATTAAATTAATCCCATCCAATAGATAAAAATTTTTATCATTTCAACCTATCCAAATAAAAAAAGAGGGAAAATACTATAACTAATCCTCAAGATTCATTTCCTAGACAACCCATGGTAACATAAGGATTAAAATGATTGGAGATGGATGTACAATTACTCATAACTACCTCCTAATTCCCAATATGATATTCCATATCCATATTGAAATCAAGGAAAGATGCTCAACCCTTACCTTTGAAATCACATTATCATTAACTAGCCTGTATAACCTGGTACCCTAATACTTGATATGACACTGACATAGCCCAAAGGACATTCCTTATACACATGGGTTGGAGACTAGCACCTGACATAAAAAAAAATAGGGAATGAATTTTCCAAAAAAATTGTGGAAGGTAATGATACATATTAGTATGCTCAAAAATCCTAAAGAAAATAGTACAAGAAGACAATAAGTTATATCAAAAACCCAAAGAGTACATCATAAATTACAATAAATAGACAAGAAAATCTCAATGTCCCAAAGGACCTGTCACTCCAATACCTAAATGATCATGAACATAAAACTCCTTCAAGAGGCTCTATCCCTTTACTCAGACCATGTATGAGAAAATATATAAATTCCAAAAGGAAATGGTAGGTTGTGAGAAAAATATCTTAGTAGGGTCTTACCATTTGTTTAATAATAATATTCCAAAAAAAATCATTCATTCAATTTTAATCAAAATAGAAATGGATGTACATTTGAATATTAAAAAAACAAACGTCATTTCAAAATGATGGAAATCATTTCACACATGGATTAAATAAAAACTTTGTATAAAACATTTGATTTAAATCACAAAGAAAGAGTAATCCAAATTCACAATCAATGGAATTTATAATCAAAACATTCCCAATATGAACCATGATCATATTCCCTATAATATATTAGTTTCTAGTTATAGTATCGTCAATAATCTCCTATCAATGATCACATCACGTATGTGTACACACGTCCCTCAGGAAAAAGCTGAATATGACTAATAAACATCCCATCAAGGATATGATCTGCTGGACTAGTTTTTTGTTAGAGTTGTCATCATCAATGCATTTATAGTGAATTAACATCCTAGCATGCTTGTCCAATATAAACCACTAACTACCCAAGAGTTCATGTTCCCAATCAATTGATAGAAAAGTGGGAAGTCAATATATTTTAAATAAATCATCATTCACAATTGAATTACCCAATTTCCCTATTCAAAATGCTCACTCACATTCAAAACATTCATAGAGTTTTCATCATTTAAGGAATTTTTAAAATAAAAACAATCATAGGTTTTTATAAATTCAATTTAATCCATATTAAAAAATAAATTTTTAAATCATTTAACAATTTCAATATATTTATATTCAGACCCGAAATTCAAATTCTATTGGTCTTGGGGGGTTTTCAAAAAATACATAAAAAATCAAATCCATGTTCCAATTTTCATAAAATTGGGATTTTCACAAATAAATTGAAATAAATTTCAAAAAACAATCAATATAATATTTAATAAATTGAGAAATCATAAATGGACCACCTCAAATTTTCACGGAATCAAAACGCTCATAATATGACATTCCATTGGAAATCGAGGGCACACAATATCTGGGAAGACAACCTAGAATTAAGATTAAACTACATGGTTTTTAGATTCAACAATCCCAAAATGATATATAAAACTCCAAGGAGGAAAAGGGAGAGAGTAAAAATAGAAAAATAACCTCTTACCTGGAGATATACACCACAAAATAAATGAAGATAAACTGATTAATAGATTATCCGAAGGGAATTGAGGACTCCAAAATCACTTATGAAAGGATTTAAGTTGAGAGTGGTAGGAAAACAATTGAATGAAATTAAAATAATCCAATAAAAATAAATAATTCTAAAAGTACCATTAATTACAAATTGTGTAACCCCATTACATGTCATGTTAAATTTGAATCCCATTCATGACTAAAAACTCATTGCATATTTATTAAAACCCCAATTTTTAATATTTACATGTAATGCAAGATGTATATTGCCTCTAAACTTTCATGCTATGTGCCCATTTTACGACATCCTCCAAGAAGTGATTACATGACTTGAAAGCCCATTACACAATGTTTAAATACATATAAGGGTATATAATATTCTATTTTTATATTGAAAATGATAACAAATCTCTAACTTCACCATTACGGGTATCCTCCAAATTCCATCTTAGAATTACGCAAATAATGAAAAAGGAAAAAAGGCTATAACATAGATGACAGAAAGGTAACGGGGTGTTAAAGTTTTGGTATATGAATGTAATTATCATTTACATGACCTTCCTACTACATTTAAATCATATGAAAATTAATACCCTTGAGAATAATGTGAATATATATATAAGGTTTTCTTCCAATAATTATTCAAATTTATTTATTGTCCACTGAAAGAACTTTCATGTCTGATAGACGATGAAAGGAAATGTGTCACACTATGGATATTATCTTTTTCCACTTTCATCATAGTAAACATATTTACCAATTCTACAGAAATAGTTTTTCAATTAAAAATCCTACAAATTAGAGGTTGTTACAATTAAATATTATATCTTAATTCTTAGAGCTTATGATTTATCATTAGTTACATCAAATTGTGAAAAAGATGTGTAAATTTCAATACATAATCGATTCCATATATATTTCATTACTTAAATTCTATAAATTACACAATATTAGATAGATTTTTCTAGTTGAAACAATACTAATCATTAAATGTATTTTTTTAAATCCTTCTTGTGAATATATTTATGTTCCTCTTCTTTTTTCATTAACTCCCTCCATTTACTATCCTATCCTTTTATAACTAGGATTACAAATCATCCTTTGATGTTTTATGAATTCCTAAAATCTAAAATATATTATTTAATGCATCAAACCAATATTGCACCCACTATAGAATAAAATTTTCTCAAAATAATATTGGGGTATGTTTTTGAAATTCCAATGAATAAACTAAATCTCTCAACCTTTTTAGATTAACCTCTCCAAAAAACATTAGAATTGATTATATAACCACACATAAAAGATGAGGATCTATGGGATTATTTTAGACTCCACTATATATAATTCCTTTAAGATATCATCAACCAAATTTTCCCTTGATATACCTCAGAGACACTATGTATTAAATTGAAATCATTCAATTACCAAGAAAATGAATATTGTTAAATTTTACCAAAAGAATTCAAATAATTTTTAAAAATAAACAATACTTGAGTCATAAAAAATATATTTTTTAAAAAATCATCTGATAAATATTTAACTTGTCTATAATTAATCATGAATACTTTCTAATCTTAAAACTTCCTGGCTAGAGGCTTGATAAAAATGAGAAAAACCATGGAATGATTTCATCGTATATTAGTATATACTAATGTAAAATCAATATTATGTGTTTTTAACCATGATATTGTTTGTAATAAAGTAAATCACATCATAGAAAAGGTCAAAACAACATGGTTCTCTACATAGTAGTGCGTTAATTATACGATGATACATTACACGTCTTATTTCATCCATTTTAGCTATAATTTATAAATTGGATCATTATTTTTCATTTATTTAAAGAGTTTGATTATAGTTTATTAAATTTTTAATCAGTTAAAATTTTCATGATAGATGGTGGAATCTTTCAAATGGTTTGTAACATGTTTCATAATTTAATATTTAAGAAATGTTTTGAATGGCAGGGAATTGAAATTTTACAAAAGATTGAATTATATGAAGCTATAATGGAGCTTCTGTGAAGTGTATATAGGGATAAAAATTTAATGTTAATATAATACAATACCAGTACTATAGAAACTCTATAAATATATAGTCTTATACACACATTATTTTTAACCATATTGCTGGTAGACTCTGAAGAATCGAAAAACCTTCCCATGTTTTAGGAAATTCATAACTACCCATAGATTACCCTTATAGGAGAGATACATTTTCTCTCTATAATATTAATTAATACATTATTATGTTGTAAGTAAATTATTTATAGTGAAATATATATTGTATTCATTCTTTTTCAATTCGAATTAATGGATGGTTCATGTGAAAAAAATAGGATTTAGTGGTTTGTTTTCATTATAGTTAGACTATGCTTATCCCTATTAAATTATAATAATGGTATTAGAGACTCTTTAATTAAATTCTGATGATATTCAAAAAGATAAAAATTAAATAAAAATGTTTTCTTTGAACTATGTTATGATTTATATAAATAGTAATGGTTCATGAATATTTTCAAAACCATAATCAGATTCTAGAAAAAACAATCCTTGTTTATGAAATATATATAATTTCACTATGGTTTAAGAAAAATCATCAATGAATTTTTTTAAAAAATAATGAATTGTAAAATTATTGTTTTTACATCATAGGTTTGGATAAAAATTATTATGGTTTGTATGTTAATGATATTTCCATATGAAAACAAACATATTGTTTTACAAAACATTACATAGGTTTTAAATGCATGACATTGGAATCCATTTATCGAAATGGATCCCCCTAAAGATAAATAACATGGTTTAATTAGAAATTTTTTCCAATTTATAATAGAAATGTACTTTTTATAGTAGACAGGGGTATAGTTTTATGATTAATATAGAAAAATTACTTTTTCCAAAATACTGAAAAATATTTTTTGACATGGGTCTATAGATCCCGTCCTAATTCTCAAGCATGATTTAAATTTCTTAAAAATTGTTTTAAAGAATTTAATCTTGGATTAAAGATGATTTTCATGGATTTTTAACATATAAACTATTTTTAAATTATAAAATAATGATAAATATAAAAAAATATATTAATTTATAAAATTTTAATAAATTTTAATATAAAATTAACTTATTAAAATCACTAATTTTATAAATTAATTTAAACTATGGAAAAAAGTGGTTTATTAAATTTAATACATGTTTAAAAGAAATGGAATATATGATATTTAAATTCGTTAAAATTTTAGCATAAAATATGAAATTTTTATATTGAAAATAAATACCCTATTTTTTATAAATATCATATAGTTGAAATATGAAATAGTTTGGAATAAATGTAATATAAAATAAATATAAAACATATTTTATATTTAAATAAATGTGAAATTTTCATGATTATTTATTTACAGAAGTCCCATAATGAATATTTTATTATAATTTGTTCGTAAGTTTTCTATAATAAAATATTTATAAAAAAATATGTAGAGACCCGAAGCTTAACGTACATGGGAATTACATTACATTTGCGGAATACTTAGTACATAACAAAAAACACACACACAAGGATCGTAATAGTTTAGTGTCTTTGGAAACTCGGAACGTAATCTTCTAATCGTGGTGAAAGATCTTCAATATCTCCCATAAAGATCATCCCTTTTTTTACCTAAAACCTTTCTTTATATCCTGGGGAAAAGAAAACATAAAAGGGTGAGCTCAAATGCTCAGTAAGGGTAAACAAAAGAAATATCAATCACATCATATACATAAGAACATAGCTTTTGGAAATCTTAACCTGCAAAAGAGCTCATAATATCATAACATGGGATAAATCATAGAAGTGAAATGTAATCCCAATAATCACAACTTAAAACATGAAACGTTGTGGCATACACACATAATCATCATTTCTTGTTATTCAAGACTCATTGCCAAGACTATCTTAGTGGACAAAGTCCCTTTCTGAACCGAGTCACCCTCGTTTCAGTCCTGTTTCACTGAACCGGTATAACCTAACATTCCAGCCATGTCTATCTCATGAGATATAAAATCTTTACCTAATGCATTGGAGGGAGATATAGGTCTCACCCATCTCATAATGATACCATTCTTATGTGTGCCACAAAATCATAAATCATACATCATTGCATAACCCATGTAATAAAAATGTGATTCTTGAACATCATGAAGTCATAAAACAATTCATATAAGATAAAGGAATTCATAAAAATAATTCCATCACAACATAATCAAATCAATGTAATAATTGGGATAAAAACAGAACCCTTTTATTATCTTAGATGGAAAATAATTTTGATAAAACACTTGAACTCCATTCTTGACGAAAATTTCCTTTCTTCTTCAAAAACACTTTTCTTTTCTTAACATGTCATACAATTATAAAATAAAAGAAGTTGATCAAAAATAAACTTGAAAACTTGTAAAGGAAGCTTCTTGGAAATAATGTTTTAAAAATCCATTCACGCCGTATAAGTTAAAAAAAACATTCTTCATACTTTTGTCGGAAAAGTCAAAAAAGTACCTCGTACGAAAAATGACAAAAGATTCCTTTCATATCCTTTACTAAAAATTTAACAAAGGGTAAAATTGAATATAAACTATTGTATAAGGATATAAATATTACATATTGAGGAAACATGGATGTGTATGATAAAATACACCCCAGTAAATACTTACGAATAAACAATCTCGGATAAAAATGAGATTGTGATATTTCCCTTACCTTAGGTCCGATTTGCTTCGTAAGTGTCCGAACCTCCTGTATAATGATTTAAATAATGTCATTGACTTATTACAGAATCATATTCATTGTTATGATATCATATATGGTTCACTTATTACATTATATTACCCGTTCTTTTGTAAATTGCATGTTAAAGAGCGTTTTGGGTTAAATTGTTTCATTTGTCGTCCGTGTTTTGACTTGTAATTATTCATATGATTACTTAGATCATGATTACTTAATTCCAGAATATAAAACATGATTTATATATATATATTCATAATATACATATATATAATAAATCAGTAAATGGAAAGAAATACACCGTTCATGGAGACGGTAGTCCGTACGTACGCATGAACGTTGTTTTCGTTTCCTTATTGAATTGAATGGAATTAAGTAGATGACATACATATAAATATAAATAAATCCAGTATCATTATTATGTCATATATTTCATTAGTAATTATTATATATATACTTTATAATCATTCATGAATGGTTAATCATTGAGAATGAATCTCATCGCGTCGTGGAGACGGTAGTCCGTACGTACGCACGAGCGATGATATCGTTCCCATGGTCTTGGAATTGTGTTGAAGTGTTTGTATACTATTTCAGTGTCAATATAACTTTATAATAATCATATATAGTTACTCATTACACCATTATGCCCATCCAATTAAGGTGGTGGCGGAAAATAGATTACACCACGGCGTGGAGACGGTATTCCGTACGTACGCACGCGCGGTGATTTCCTTTTTCCGTAGAATGGAAAGAAGGTTAATTAGAGTTGTTTCATATTTATAATAACATATCAGTATATAAGAAATACTGATGTTATTACTTTATCATGAAACAACTAATGAAGAAGAAGTTGAAGAAGAAAGAAGTTGAAAAGATCGGTAATGGATATTACCTCTTCTTTGGAACGCCTCTTTGAATCCTCCACTTAGGAAACTAATATTGGCCTTTGAAGAAGACCAGGACCTCTAGGATTATTCTAGGGAAGTTGAGAAGGGATTTTGGCTGGGGTTGGCCGAGCTTGAGTGCTCAAATTGATGTGAGGAGGAGGGGAAGGAGGTGCCCTTTTATAAGGGAGGAGAGGGGCACCTTTGGAATAACTAAAAATATTATTTTATTATAATGTCAAGTTCGGTTTTAAATAGATCCAAATTGATTTATTTCGAGGCTAAGGTGGGGATGGGTCGAAATCCTCTCATCCAATAGGATTTAGACAGGTTTAGGTTATTATTTTACCCTTATCAATTAGATTTAACTCTAAGTTAAATAATTTAACTTTTACCGTGTCATTTTGTTTTCTTACACTATATAGTTAATAAACTTACTATATCAAGCCAAAAGAACCCCAAGTTGTTTATTATTAATATATATAATCTTATCTAAGTCATTTTGCCGAACCTTAGATTTTTAGGAATAAAATAACATTTAATAATATAATATTTTTTTAAAAAAACTATTTTATGTCAATTTTGACACTATTTGGTATATGATTTTTATGAAATTCATAACAGAATGATAAGTTCGAAAAACGTTACTTAAATCAACAATAACATTTCAAATTAACCTAGAAAATTAGTGTAAGTCATAAAAAGTCTCAAATTACATTTATTTGGGCATTTATAACATCAATTATGTCAATATTTCATTAATAAGACAATTACTGCATCGTCTATGTGTTATAATAAATGATAATTATTCAATCCCTAAAAATTCTAAATAAATTCCTATGATGTAGATAATTGTATTATCTTTCTGGAGACTATTTATGTTCGAAGTTTCATGAAGTTTATCACTAGTTTAAAATTATTATACTTATAAGATTCAAGAAAGTGACATGTTGTCACATTCTTTGGTTTTAATAATAATTAAATTATTTTCATTGAAAAAATTTAATTAAATGAATCTAATCCGACCCTTAGGTGATATGGGTCGACTTTTAGTCATCCAATAGGATTTTGACTTTTTTAGGGTAATTTTAAAATATTATATTTATCCTTAATTACCCGATTTACCTTTAACTATGGTAAATAAAATTTACCGTAGTTACTATTCATAATTCCCAAAAATAAAAAGTAGCCTATTAACATAATTTGGACCCAGTTATTCCAAATATGGAATCCATTTTTTAAAATTCAATACACAGAAGTTTCAGAAATTAAATTAAAATTAATCCCGTTGTCGAATAAAAACGGGTTTTTGTTTAAAACATTGCAAAAGATTGAATTGATTTAACCTACGAATTCAAGGTAAAATAAATGCTAATGACATACATTATATTAAATGGTAAAAATATATTCTATTTATACTTTTAAACCATTCAATATTATAATTTAACCACATAAGATATTACGATGAAAAAAGTTGTTTTTAATTAAAATATAGCGTGTTTTTACTATTCATTAAAATGTGAAAGTTACCAGAATAATATGAAAAATTTAACCAAAGTAAATTTTTATTTCTTGATTCCAAAGAATAATTTTATTTTGTCAAATTTAACTTATAAACATGTCAAAAACTAGATTTAAAGTGGGTGCGCCATCAAAAGGCGACAAAACTGCATTTTTTGAAAAATACTTATTTTACCCGAAAAATTTATTTTGTTCTTATACAATGTTCTAGTAATGTGTAAGATGAATAATAATGTTATAAAATTCAAAATTTAGTTAATACTATTCATAACGGCTAGTTCATGACAATGTTATAATAATATAACATTGTTTATTAAAACCCGGTATTTCGTACAACACACGCTATCGAGGAAGGTCGCGATTGCGTGTAATGCAAGCCAAGTCAGGGTTGCGTGTTGTGAAAGAATCCTTCATTGTTTCGTATAACAGAATCCAACCATATTTCATTTATACATTGAATATATATATATATATATACTCAATGTTGCGTAGAATAACTATTATCAAAATTGTGTGTAACACGATCCAAGAATAGTGTTGCGTATACTGCAAGCTAATACGGTGTTGCGTATAGCGCAAGGTAATCTTGGTATAGAATACAACACAAGACATTAATGAAATTAAAAGAATATTTTTCATAAAATCTAGGGGTGTTACATTCTACCCCCCTTAAAATGAATTTCGCCCTCGAAATTCTTCGGGGTTATAAATGGTTTACTATTCGAATGTTTTTTTAATAGAAACCCACATCGTAAAAAGGAATACCAAAACCAATATTTAAAAACGAAAGTATGAAACATAACGGTTACCCAAATAAACTAATCGTTGGGTTTCCACATAGGTAAAAAAATTTGGATATGGGAGAGAAATCTAACCATCATGTTCTGATGGAGAGTGGTAGAGAACATGGCTATGGAAAAGCCAAAAATCACACAGCCATAAATTTGTGTCGATCTAGGGTACCATATGATTAATCAGGTATAAGATCACTAGGACAACATTTTTGGTTTTCAAGATCATTTCCCTAAAGTTGAAAATTTTCTTAAAATAAATACTTACTTTATTTTGGTACAATATCACTGTTGTTCGTGCCTTGAACAATTTCCACTTCATCTCGTAAATAAATGAAGTTGAATTTGTTATTCGTGAAGTGTTAGCAGATCATGTGATATAATGACGGGTCATTCCATCTGTCTCAAACAAAAGGTTAGCAAAAATTATATACATAAGGTGATCTATAGTGAGATTAACCATATATGGTTCCTAAAATGGACTTATACTTCATATATCATACTGCTTAATATAATAAAACTAGTTTCTACTAAACAGGGACTTCCTGTAGGCCAGTGGTAGGTGATAAAGGCCAGTCGCACTTCGATTGTGGGTTCGATTCCCACGGCCTTGTCCGAAGCGATGGGCTGTCACCCGTCCTGCAGGTTGTCCTTTTTCTAAAACTAAATTACTATAACATCACATAAATAATATCAAAAGTTCTATCCTTAAACAATACTAACGTATGTCCAACATAATCCATTCCAATCTTTAGGCTTATCCATAATACTGCAGTCCACTCTCATAATATAGTGAAAACGATTACCAGAGATTTAATACCATCGTTGATCCCCATATGTCATAAGATATGTTTTGTTGGTCACATTCCAAACATTCAAAGGCCTTAATCATGTATTCTCTTGAATACCCATTGAACCTTAGTGAAAACATGAATTCAGTTAAAAGTTAACACTTTCCATAAACCAAAATCCTCAAAATTATTTATACTCAAACAATTATATCACTTAGTCCTTATATCAATCATGAGCTCATGAATACTGGTAAACATTTCATTTTCTCGCATATCATCTTATTTCGAAAAATATCTCAATTACTTTGAATACCACATTAGACCAACACAGAAATATTCCAATACTTTATGATACCACATTATTTTGGAATCCCATTACATAAACACTTAATCATTCCACCACATCGTTGTCATATTCAACATCGCCAATAGTGATCGCATGTGACTTCCCTTTGTCCTTTGCCTTCAGTGGTTGCTCATGTTGATCATCACTAACCCTTGGATTAGGTCATTTATTAGCATAATGCCCCATTTCCTTGCACATGAAGCATTGAAGTGTTGGTGGTGCGTTCTCTGCAGTGTTTTCTTTATTCACATCATTAGAAACCCTTTTTCCATTACTTCGACACTCAGCTGCTCGATGACCTTCTTTTCCACACTTAAAACATTTTCTAGTCCCTTTAAGACAATCTCCACCATGCTTCTTTCCACACTTTGTGCATAAGGAAACATTCATCTTCTTTTCACCATTATTCTGAGATTTCTCCTTGACCTCCATCTTTCGTTTCTTGTCAAAACCATGAGATGGATATGTAACACCAACTTCCATTTCTACCTTGATAGCACAACGCACAATTTCTTCATATCTACTGAAGTCTCTTATAGCTAATGCCCTTCGAAGACTTGGTTTTAAGCCACTGAAAAATCGATCAACTTTACTTTCAGGTTGGATGATAATGCGAGATGCATACCTTGCAAGTCTTGTAAAATTTGCTTCGTATATACCAACAGATTCATCATCCTTCTGCTTCAGCTCAAGAAACTCCTTTTCCATCTTTGTTCGAAGAATACGAGGGAAGTACTTACTGAAAAACAAGTTCTTGAACTCGTCCCATTCCATGGACTCAATTTCATCTCTTTGACTCGTATTCTTGATAAGATTCCACCATTGATCAGCTTCACCTTCCAAACGATATACTGCTAAGATGACTTTATCATGCTCAGAACATTGAAGAACTGAAAATATCTTTTCAGTGGTACTGATCCATTGTTCAGAAACAAGTGGATCAGAAGACCCACTGAAAGAAGGTGGACGTTGCCTCATGAAGGACTCAATAGAATATTGTTCCCTTCTCTGCTCATTTGGAAGTCCAGAATGATTCATAGCTTGTGTAAGTATAGAAATAAAATTTTTCACTCCATCTCCCATAACATTTGTTTGTTCAGGGGGGCAATCATTGCATTGTCCATTGCATTGATCAACACGGTTCCTTTGGGTTCCAGCCATCGTCTAAAACCCAAAAAGAATAGTGTGAGAGGCAAAAATCATGCTAGGGAAAACAACATTATAAAGGGGGAGTATCCTCAATATCTAACTTCTTAGGTTAAATTCTATGATCGTTACCATAGATCTAGGATTGTATCTTATACGTATACTTATCCTTAGGGACATCCCTAGACATACCTTAGAAATATCTCTAGGGATCTCACTAACGTTTTCGCATCCTAGTTTCCAAAGGTTGACTAAACCTTTCCTCTGATACCAACTGTAGAGACCCTAAGCTTAACGTACATGGGAATTACATTACATTTGCGGAATACTTTGTACATAACAAAAAAACACACACACAAGGATCGTAATAGTTTAGTGTCTTTGGAAGCTCGGAACGTAATATTCTAATCGTGGTGAAAGATCTTCAATATCTCCCATAAAGATCTTCCCTTTTTTTACCTAAAACCTTTATTTATATCCTGGGGAAAAGTAAACATAAAAGGGTGAGCTCAAATGCTCAGTAAGGGTAAACAAGAGAAATATCAATCACATCATATACATAAGAACATAGCTTTTGGAAATCTTAACCTGCAAAAGAGCTCATAATATCATAACATGGGATAAATCATAGATGTGAAATGTAATCCCAATAATCACAACTTAAAACATGAAATTTTGTGGCATACACACATAATCATCATTTCTTGTTAGTCAAGACTCATTGCCAAGACTATCTTAGTGGACAGAGTCCCTTTCTGAACCGAGTCACCCTCGTTTCAGTCCTGTTTCACTGAACCGGTATAACCTACCATTCCAGCCATGTCTATCTCATGAGATATAAAATATTTACCCAATTCATTGGAGGGAGATATAGGTCCCACCCATCTCATAGTGATACCATTCTTATGTGTGCCACAAAATCATAAATCATACATCATTGCATAACCCATGTAATAAAAATGTGATTCTTGAACATCATGACGTCATAAAACAATTCATATAAGATAAAGGAATTCATAAAAATAATTCCATCACAACATAATCAAATCAATGTAATAATTTGGATAAAAACAGAACCCTTTTATTATCTTAGATGGAAAATAATTTTGATAAAACACTTGAACTCCATTCTTGAGGAAAATATCCTTTCTTCTTCAAAAACACTTTTCTTTTCTTAACATGTCATACAATTATAAAATAAAAGAAGTTGATCAAAAATAAACTTCAAAACTTGTAAAGGAAGCTTCTTGGAAATAATGTTTTAAAAATCCATTCATGCCGTATAAGTTAAAAAAACATTCTTCGTACTTTTGTCGGAAAAGTCAAAAAAGTACCTCGTACGAAAAACGACAAAAGATTCCTTTCATATCCTTTACTAAAAATTTACCGAAGGGTAAAATTGAATATAAAATATTGTATAAGGATATAAATATTACATATTGAGAAAACATGGATGTGGATGATAAAATACACCCCAGTAAATACTTACGAATAAACAATCTCGGATAAAAATGAGATTGTGATATTTCCCTTACCTTAGGTCTGATTTGCTTCATAAGTGTCCGAACCTCCTGTATAATGATATAAATAATGTCATTGACTTATTACAGAATCATATTCATTGTTATGATATCATATATGGTTCACTTATGACATTATATTACCCGTTCTTTTGTAAATTCCATGTTAAAGAGCGTTTTGGGTTAAATTGTTTCATTTGTCATCCGTGTTTTGACTTGTAATTATTCATATGATTACTTAGATCATGATTACTTAATTCCAGAATATAAAACATGATTTATATATATATATATATATATTAATAATATACATATATATAATAAATCAGTAAATGGAAAGAAATACACCGTTCATGGAGACGGTAGTCCGTACATACGCATAAACGTTGTTTTCGTTTCCTTATTGAATTGAATGGAATTAAGTAGATGACATACATATAAATATAAATAAATCCAGTGTAATTATTATGTCATATATTTCATTAGTAAT
Source organism: Viscum album (assembly GCA_963277665.1). Taxonomy (NCBI): domain Eukaryota; kingdom Viridiplantae; phylum Streptophyta; class Magnoliopsida; order Santalales; family Viscaceae; genus Viscum; species Viscum album. Next base: position 836,085,228 of record OY728139.1, on the reverse strand, counting down.
TATTATATATATACTTTATAATCATTCATGAATGGTTAATCATTGAGAATGAATCTCATCGCGTCGTGGAGACGGTAGTCCGTACGTACGCACGAGCGATGATATCGTTCCCATGGTCGTGGAATTGTGCTGAAGTGTTTGTATACTATTTCAGTATCAATATCACTTTATAATAATCATATATAGTTACTCATTACACCATTATACCCATCCAATTAAGGTGGTGGCGGAAAATAGATTACACCGCGGCGTGGAGACGGTATTCCGTACGTACGCACGCGCGGTGATTTCCTTTTTCCGTAGGATGGATAGAAGGTTAATTAGAGTTGTTTCATATTTATAATAACATATCAGTATATAATAAATACTTATGTTATTACTTTATCATGAAACAACTAATGAAGAAGAAGTTGAAGAAGAAAGAAGTTGAAAAGATCGGTAATGGATATTACCTCTTCTTTGGAACGCCTCTTTGAATCCTCCACTTAAGAAACTAAGATTGGTCTTTGAAGAAGACCAGGACCTCTAGGATTATTCTAGGGAAGTGGAGAAGGGATTTTTTCAGGGTTTGGCCGAGCTTGAGTGCTCAAATTGATGTGAGGAGGAGGGGAAGGAGGTGCCCTTTTATAAGGGAGGAGAGGGGCACCTTTGGAATAACTAAAACTATTATTTTATTATAATGTCAAGTTCGGTTTTAAATAGATACAAATTGATTTATTTCGAGGATAAGATGGTGATGGGTCTAAATCCTCTCATCCAATAGGATTTAGACAAGTTTAGGTTATTATTATACCCTTATCAATTAGATTTAACTCTAAGTTAAATAATTTAACTTTTACCATGTCATTTTGTTTTATTACACTATATGGTTAATAAACTTACTATATCAAGACAAAAGAACCCCAAGTTGTTTATTATTAATATATATAATCTTATCTAAGTCATTTGGCCGAACCTTAGATTTTTAGGAATAAAATAACAATTAATAATATAATATTTGTTTTAAAAAACTATTTTATGTCAATTTTGACACTATTTGGTATATGATTTTTATGAAATTCATAACAGAATGATAAGTTCCAACCAAGTTACTTAAATCAACAATAACATTTCAAATTAACCTATAAAATTAGTGTAAGTCATAAAAAGTCTCAAATTACATTTATTTGGGCATTTATAACATCAATTATGTCAATATTTCATTAATAAGACAATTACTGCATCATCTATGTGTTATAATAAATGATAATTATTTAATCCCTAAAAATTCAAAATAAATTCCTGTGATGTATATAATTGTATTAGCTTTCTGGAGACTATTTATGTTCGAAGTTTCATGAAGTTTATCACTAGATTAAAATTATTATACTTATAAGATTCAAGAAAGTGACATGTTGTCACATTCTTTGGTTTTAATAATAATTAAATTATTTTCATTGACAAAATTTAATTAAATGAATCTAATCCGACCCTTAGGTGATATGGGTCGACTTTTAGTCATCCAATAGGATTTTGACATTTGTTAGGGTAATTTTAAAATATTATATGTACCCTTAATTACCCGATTTACCTTTAACTATGGTAAATAAAATTTACCGTAGTTACTATTCATAATTCCCAAAATTAGAAAGTAGCCTATTAACATAATTTGGACCCACTGATTCCAAATATGGAATCCATTTTTTAAAATTCAATACACAGAAGTTGCAGAAATTAAATTAAAATTAATCCCGTTGTCAAATAAAAACGGGTTTTTGTTTAAAACATTGCAAAAGATTGAATTGATTTAACCTACGAATTCAAGGTAAAATCAATGCTAATGACATACATTATATTAAATGGTAAAAATATATTCTATTTATACTTTAAAACCATCCAATATTATAATTTAACCACATAAGATATTACGATGAAAAAAGTTGTTTTTAATTAAAATATAGCGTGTTTTTACTATTCATTAAAATGTGAAAGTTACCAGAATAATATGAAAAATTTATCCAAAGTAAATTTTTATTTCTTGATTCCAAATAAGAATTTTATTTTGTCAAATTGAACTTATAAACATGTCAAAAACTAGATTTAAAGTGGGTGCGCCATCAAAAGGCGGCAAAACTGCATTTTTTGAAAAATACTTATTTTACCCGAAAATTTTATTTAGTTCTTATACCATGTTCTAGTAATGTGTAAGATGAATAATAATGTTATAAAATTAAAAATTTAGTTAATACTATTCATAACGGCTAGTTCATGACAATATTATAATAATATAACATTGTTTATTAAAACCCTGTATTGCGTACAACACACGCTATCGAGGAAGGTCGCGATTGCGTGTAATGCAAGCCAAGTCAGGGTTGCGTGTTGTGAAAGAATCCTTCGTTGTTTTATATAATAGAATCCAACCATATTTCATTTATACATTGAATATATATATATATATATATATACTCAATGTTGCGTAGAATAACTATTATCAAAATTGTGTGTAACATGATCCAAGAATAGTGTTGCGTATACTGCAAGCTAATACGGTGTTGCGTATAGTGCAAGGTAATCTTGGAATAGAATACAACACAAGACATTAATGAAATTAAAAGAATATTTTTCATAAAATCTAGGGGTGTTACAAAATATCTCATGCATAAATTTAGGAAATGGTAATTTATTTGAATTATTACATTATTTTGTTATTAATGAAATTTAATTTATAAAGGAATATATTATTTATTTTTAATTATTAAAAACTTATTTTAAATATAGTACCTTTCATATAAGGATTTACATGATAGCTATGACACATGATATATTCATATTCAACAAAATATGATTTGTTTGTGGGTTATGAACATTAGAGTAACAGTTGGATATTATTTATACATAATATTTATTAATATTATATTAGAATTTAGGTCTCTATTGAGTATTGATCTATGGGTAGTGGGAATTTGGGTTGGACTTCCCATTGGACCATGGGATTAGGTTCTTTCTAGAAATCCAGGGGTCAGATAACAGTGAGACTATATTTTCTATTTTATAGATTTTAATTTCATATGATTAAAAATGTTTACAATTGGGTAATTAATATAAATTATTCATAGGATTTATTTTTATATATGTATATATAATTAGATTTTATTTTTTTATAGGTAATAGAAATCATGAGTTATATTCAATGTTATTAATTAATATGTTTTATCATATTAATTTTACGAAAGGTATGTGGTAAAAAACTAAATCATTAAAAGTATCAATACACAAAGTGACATGAGATAAAATGGTGAGATATAAAAACCCTTAAAATACAATGTGTTTGATTCCTTCTAATGAAAAATACATGAAACAAAATTTCTCATCTAAATAGGTAGGATCTAGAATAGTAGGGTGCCCTTGGATAATCATATGTAAGTCATGATTGAAATGGATAAACTTATGAGTTCAGAAACAAAATTATATTATGAGATTTGGGTTACAATTTGTTGGGAATGAAACAAAATTAGTTTACAATAGGAACAAAGTTCTAATTCCCATATGATGGATTAAATAAATATGTTATCCACTCAACAATACAATATTAATATATCATAAAATAGATATTATAGTCTACTTAATAAAAAAAGATGAGATAATCATCAAACCAGACAAAAATCTATAGCGAATTATTGATCTTAGACTACTAATGTATATGATGTATATTAAAATGGATTGTTTTTTATGGAATAAAGTTTAATTAAATTCAATATTAAATGATTATTGAACATGATACTAATATAACAATGATATCATTTATAGATAAAAATGGAATCATCACAAAATATTTCACCAACATCAACTATTTAAATAAAGGATTTTAATGGAAGAAAGTCATTTGGATGAAATAGATACATATGATTATTTCTTATAAAAAATGAACATTTTAGGTATTGGATCCACCCATTCTTGGGAAGAAGATAGTGGTATATATTAGACAAGATAGTCTTGATTCTTATGAGAGGAATAAGATGGATTCACTTGATATATCAACTCTAATTATTGTATCTATGTAATCTAAGTATAAAAAATTACCATAGAATATGAAAATTTTAAAGATGAAAGATAATCTAAACTGCATATATAAATTACAAGCTAGGAAAGATAGGTAATATGTTTTCAAGGCATTTTTTAGTTTCCAAAATACTAAAGGAACTTAATTTTATAATCATTAACTCAATATGATTGGGTACGCTAATGAATTTGTGTGTCTAGGCTCACCATTGAGGTTAGATATAGATATAAAAATCATTATATAACCCCTAATATAATTATTCCAATAGTTTAAGGTGAAACTGAATATAAAAGAGTAAAATAAATGTGTACCCAAACTACTTAGTACAATGAGGATATCCAAATATAAGGGTGTTAATAGTTTTTAAAATTAATTTAATATCATCAATTTAAAATAACCAATTTTAAAATTATATTCAATTAAAATGAAAGTTGATCAATTATTTTTCAATAAAAACATTATCCAATCCTATTAGTTAATATTTGTTAGACCTAGTTTAGTTATTTTATGAAAATTTGGAAACAAATTATATGATAAAATTTTGATTCATAAAAAAATTATAAAACCTTAAATTTTTATAACTAAATATTTAAGGATATTGAGAAGATAATGGTAAAATAAATAGAAGAGAGAGAATATCAGTGGAATATGATCAATAAAATATTAAAAGGAATTGAATTGTTTTATAAAATACCAATCCATCAGCAAGGAAAATATTTTATTGGGTTTGATAATGTAAGGAGGAATTTTTGTGTGTTTAATGTCCTATGTTCACTTAATCATGACACATGATTGTCATATTTTGTTAATTTGAAAAATTAATATATATATCTAGTGTATTAAACATTGAAAATATGAAGTTAATAAACACTTAATATTTCAAAAATTATTTATATATTAATTTAAATGTTAAGTTATACTTTTTATTGGAAAATAATCCTTAACTTTTCCAATATAAACTAGACTAGAAAACTAAAACATAGAATTTTCCTCAATTGACATGAACTGAATAAATAATTTAAATAGAAAATTAAATGATTAAGTTGATTTGGTTTTCTTGGTTTTAGTAAGATAATTTAATCTTTAATAACCCTAAATAAATAGGATATTAGATCTCTAGTATGGTGTTGTGACTATGGTGTGTGAATGTAAATTTTTATTCGTGAAGAAGATGATAGGAGGATCCAACGATTATGTAACGACCTATATTTTCAATGAAGGTGTAGATCATTATTTGTTCAATAAGAATTCCTTAAATGGACCTAGTAAAGATGTGTTATCATGAAATGCAGTTCACATGTGCATTTGGGGCTCATTAAGAACTTGAATTTCCAAAATGTGAAATAATAGACTGGAATAAATAGATTGTTTGTAATCATGCGACCTAGGGAGCATGGACATGGGGACAGTTATAGACATGGGACACAACCCATTTCTACATTTTTTTCATGGTTAGTCAAACTGTGTTCCTAACCATGTGGGGTCCCCTTATCTACTGAAAAGCTTTCATGGCTAGAACACCATTTTACTAATTGTGTTCCTAAACAATGTCACGTGTTATTTTGGGGTGAAATGTTATATTCCCATCATTTAACTATAAACCCTATTTCCTTTTTCATTTACTCCCTCTAGAAGGAAACCATTTTTATCCCCCTTATTTGGGCTCAAGAACACCCTCATTTAGTCATTGAAGTAACTCCTACATCTAGTGTTTGTTCTTAGATCCATCCAAGGCATTGTATTTGTCTCTATAAGAGCCCCTAGTCATTCAATTCATATCTATGTTTTTTCTTGACATCTATTTTTCTATTTAGGTATAGTATATTTTAATTATTTTTTTGTAAATTCCATATTTCTCGTATCTCTTCCATCCCACTGAAAATTTGAGGTTGATATTGAGCAAGGCATCATCTAAAGCCATGAGGTATGTGGTCATGTTATTTTCCCTTTGAGTTTTTATTTTATTACTATATCATTGTGCCAAACTCTAGGTTTAGAAAAGTGACTCCTTTATATTGATTCCTTAATCCCTAATTGAATGTTGCAGCTTAATATATGTCTATTGACCCTTGTGATGTGTGTTAGATCTTGTACATATGTTATATGGTTATCCATGGGTGTTTCACGTAGAATTGGCTATTTTGGCCAATTGGATAAAAGTTATCAGAAAGAAATTTTTCTTTTTCGTTGGTTTTTAAATGAATTTTACCTTGTTATCAGAGTTTTACAAGTGATACAAGGAGTAGATTTGGTGTTTTCCCCTTTATAGTTGGATTTTTCCAAGTGTGAAATTTCCCTAAATGACCCTAGAGATTATAAAACGGTGATGAAGTTTCTTAATAAATTTAATGAATGGGTTAGGGGGGATGGATTATATAGGAAAACATATGAAAGGTAGTGTAAAAATATAAATGAATTTTCCATGGAACCTTCCAATTGAAATGTGAGCCTTATGACCAATTTTCCTTGTTTCAAATGGATTCTAATGTCATAATGGGCTTTAAATTGTCTATAGAAAGACATGAGAGGTATTAACCTCATGTATTTAATTGTATATGACATTCCTTTTTTAATTTTAAATTAAAATTTATAAGAGGTTATACCTTATGTACCAAATGATAAATGTAATCATTCCATGATTATATACATATTAGGGCATGATAAATGAGTTGAGTTGGGGGTTATGCCTAATTTATTATACTACAAATGAATACACCTTTATAGGGGTTGTGTATGATAGTTAGGGGTGTTGAGTTTGGAGGGAAATCATATTCCCTTACATCATGTGTTGAGTTCATGGTGTATCAATCCAATGATACTATATGGGTGATGCAATTTATGAACTAGGTACTAGGATTAGAGTGTTTGTATGAGGGTTCTGTCACCATCCCAAGTGTATTTGAATGACTTCTCCCAATCTTACTAGGTTGTAGGAAATGCACCCTACTGTGAGAGATTTTAGACTCTTTAGACTTGTAATGAATTTATGAGTTATGCCTCATTAGAGTGCATCACTAGTATTCTAGGTATATGACCATTATGCATCCACATACAATTGGATTATATTGGTGGATTCAATATAGAACTAAACTAAATATGTATATATTATTATTAATTATATATATAGTGTCATTATCAGACACACTTCTTGTAATGGGATGAACTAGGTAGACCCAGTAGTTGTCCTATAAGAACCTGATTGAGCTGGTTCTTTCTTTTAGTATTGTTTTATTGTTCTCCTTATACCTGAACACAATTTAGTTTGGAGAACTACTTGGATTACACATAGACCTCATTGGTGTCGATATACTATGATTTTTATTTCACACCCAAGTTAGGCCAACTTTTTCACCTGGGAATATTATTTGACTACTGGTATGGTTAAAGGAAATATCCCTTCTATAGGTTGCTGACATACTTAGCATATAGTTGTTTCTTTGGAGGAGAGGACTGAGAATTCACTCCATATTCCTATGGAGAATCTTTTATTATTTTTTTTGTTTTTGTATATTATGATATTATGACTATTACACAATTCCATTTTTTATTAGAATGACATACATCATGTATAGACACTGCATTAGATGCTTTTGTTATATTTATTCAGGGGATCAATTATCCGATTCTTCTACTACATACTTATTCAGTAATCAATTGATACATCTACAGTTTATGGATTCTAATTTTTTATATTGTGATTCCATTGTTGATTTCTATCTATTGTATCCATTGTGATACTCGGACATTAGGGTATAGTCTCCCCACCATACCACCTTTAAACCCTTACAGTTAGTATACACCCTCTAAAATATGGGGAGGCGTGCTTCTGGACATGTAATCGAATGGGCTAGGTTTCATCTTAAGTGGGTCTTAGGTTGGGACACTACAAAGTGGTATCAGAGTATTTCCTTTCATAAATTACTATTTTGAGACCATAGATTAGATATTGAGAAATGATTGGAACTTTGTCCTGAGTCGTGCTTGGGAATCTCGAACCCATGTTCCCGGTAAATACCAAGTTTCTAGAATTATAATTAATGTTATGCCTTTGCCTATTTTTGATGATATCATTTCATTATTGGGCGACAAATGTGGTTTTTAATGATTTTGATATTGATGTTATGAAAATTATGATTTTATTTATTATCACCCGATGAAATGAGGGAAATGAATTACATGCATCACTATAGATACAATATTATTTATAGGCTATGAATTTTACCTTATCATTACTATTATTAGGGTGCATTTTCATGTTGCATATTTTATAGTTCCTTGGATATGCATTGAATTGTCACTACTAGAAAACACGCCTTTAGCAGCACTACCATTTATCAGCGCTAGCAAAATGGGTTGATAAATTCTATCATTGTCAGCGCTAAAATAATCACTCATAAAGGGAGCTCTTTATTAGCGCTTTATTTTATCATTGATAAAGGGTAACCTTTATCAGCACTTTATTAGAATCGATAAAGGTCCAGAATAAAACGATATAATTAAAAACATATTATTTTTAATAATTAATGTAATTAAATAATAATTACTATAATGAATAAATTTAATATAAATATAAATATATATTAAAAAATTAATAAAACTTATGTACTAAATATATAGATATGTGAAATGAATAAAATGAAATAAATAGACAAACGGAAATTTAAAATTATTAAATTAAGGAAATTATTTGACATTTTATAAATTAAATAATTATTGAAAAAATGAATAAATATAATATATATATATATATAGATTATCAATTTTAATAAATATTGTATATTAAATATATATATTTAATTACTAAATTTTAATAATTAACAAAAAATGTTAAAAATGAATAATTTAAATAGTTATTTAAATTTTTTTATTGAAACATTTACTAATAAAAATGAATAAGTATGATATATATATATATCAATTATAAATAGTAATAAATAATATATATTAAATATGAATATAAATATATATAATCAATAAAATGTTATTTAAAGACATATTAATGTCATATTCATTTTTAATATTGTTTGATTTTTGAATTTAATATATATCAAACATCATATATTACATTGGTTTCATATACCTATGTATATATAATTATTGATTTTTTATATAGAAACACAAACAACAATATATTTATGAAATATATAGAATCACATACACCTAATATTCATGAAATTTATTCAAATTTTATTATATTTTAGAATTTAATTATAACAGGATACATTTAATGTTTTATGTTTTTAGTCGATCCATTTTATTTATTTATTTTTAATACTATTACAGTTATGGTATTCATTTCTATTATATTTTTTAAATTATATTTTATTTTTGAATTTGATCATTTTATATTATTTATTTATATATATATATATATATATTATGATTTAGTATTTTTAAAATGTATTCCTCTTTACTTCAAGATATTTATATATATATCAATATTTTTTTAATAATTTATCTTTAGCTAATTAAAATTATCAATATTAACAATGTTTCTATGGTGTACCCATTTTGAATTATTTAATTTCACTTATTTTTAAAATGCATCTATTTAAGATTATATATCCACTAATAATTCAAAAAATATGTCGGTAAATAAATATTTATAAATAAATATATTTATATATTTTCTACATTTATAAATTTATATATTTATAAATATTATAAATAAATAATAATTATATTTAAAATATGTATTTATATAATTAGAAATAAATAATTATATATATTTAATTAATTATAAAATTTTGATAACTTTATTTGAATAATTGTAATTAAAAATCTTTTATCAGCACTAATGTTTTAGCGCAGATAAATGTAATTTATATCATTTTTTAGCGCAAATAATTATTGATCTTTATCAGCATTAAAAGTGTTGTTAAAAGAAATCCTTATTAGAACTAAAATGTTTTTTCTGATAAATATGTCCTTTATCAACAATTTTTTAGCATTTAAAGAAGACATCTTTATTAGTTCTTATCAATTTAACGCTGATAAAAGGGATCTTTATTAGCAGTTTTCTGAAAGTATTTTTAAAAGTGTCCCTAATATATTTAAAAGAACCCTAACTACAAATCAGTCACTCGTGACTCTCAAGATCTCATGGAACTCTTTTTTTTTTGTCGGTGTGACTCCTCTATGTTCCCTTTGATGAATCATTGCTATAATCTAATGTATGTTATTTTATAATTTTCCACTATCGTTGATTGTTTTTTTTGGTTCTATGTTTTGCATTTTTACACTATTTCATACAATGAGGAACCATGCATCTCATATCCTCACCACTGAAATACAACTAGTGTTTCTATTTCATAATTTTCCTCTATAAAAAAATGGTTTCAAAGACTTTGAAGGATGTTTTCATATAGTACGATCGATCAACATATGTGTATGGGACTGTGTGGATAAATACGATAGATTTTTCACAACACACTACTGAAAAGTTAATGTTCTATATATCCCTAATCACTGACACAAGACTTTAGTGATTGGGAAGTGTGTCTATGGTGATTTTCTGACCTGAATTAGGAACGATTATGGTATACTAGGTCTAAAATGTTATCGAATAGAATCAGAGTGAAACAAGGGATATTAGTATTTATTATATCCAAATGAAAAAAATATTCCATACATAATAAGTAATCCATAAATATGTTTGGAGAGAATAATTATGTTGGATACTTGAGTTTTCATATGAATTCTAGGGTTTTTTTGTGTATTTGTTTCCTTGACCTATATTCTTGAGTCTCATGGATCTTATTTAGGAGTTGATTGGAATGAATCGGTAAGAATATTTGAAATTCCATGTTCATATGTGTCTTTTATAATTTTTTTCTATAATCAATTTACATTTTATATTAATAGAAACATGAATAATAAATAAATAGCTTTATTAGTGATTATTTGTTTTATATAACTTATTAATTGATCGAGTTTTTTTTATCCCACTTTATTAAAGATATAAGTTAGTTTTTTCGTACTTATATGTAAAATAATTCCTCTAAAAACATTTAAATTATATTTAAAGTATAAAAAGACTAATTAAAAAGGAAATGAATGAGAGGGATATGGGTATGGGTTTCACATTTAATATAGATTTTTTTGTTCCTATTTATGAATTATTATTATTATTTGGAAGGGGAAAATTATGTGAATCTCTACATTAATATTGAATATGTCACCACTATGACCCAAAGATCTCCATAGGAAAGAGACAATGAAAATAATGTACATGCTATAACTTATATTGATCCTCTCGTACAAGAGGTAAATATAGACCATCTTCTGGCTATGTCGTATACTTTTTAATGATGATAATAAATAGTATCAATGGTTATTTTATGATTTTATGGTAATATATCATAATAATAAATTTAGGATTTCAAAGTACAGATTCATATTATTTATAAGAGTAAAAAAATTCTTGATCAATTCTAAGAATAATTTGAAAAATTCACCCTTTAAAGGGATTAAAGTAATTGGATGGATCTTATGGTGGATTTAATAAATGTCCTAAATTTGAATGTGAGGAATCTTGGTGGTGAAAAAAGTGATGTCAAATGGTGATGTGGTGAGATTTATTTATTCAATACCATTAGAGTGGAGGTATTCCAATTCCACTTCAATTAAGGAGACTTTTTGAGTGATTCCATCACTATAGGTTCTTTGGAAACATTAATCGTTATAGCCTCTTTGATGCGTAACATTTATATATATATATATATATATATTTACTTCAGGAACCTCCAACGGTATTTTTGAGTAATTCATTCTCGGCAGGGTCATTAAATATGATCGATAGATTATTTATGGTTGATTATTCTATAGATGATTCTAGATAATGATCTTTTACAGTGGTTGGTATAATCCTCATATATTATACTATTGTTGATGGTATAAGGACACATAAACATCTTATTATTTATTTATGACTATATAATATTTCATATGGGATTGTGATTAGAACTTATTCATAATTTTATTAACCTCAATATTATCTATAAGTAAATATAAGGAAAAATATTTATCAGTTCCAATTTTATTTATGAGTATCTTATGCATCTCTCTCTCAATCACTTGCCTACACTGACATAATTCTACCCCTACTATGTAATCTCATTATAGCTTCATAAGAGACCACTAAAAAATACATCTACATTTGATGTTGTTAAACAAGAATACAACACATAACAGTCATAATAAACATAAATAACATTTCATAAAAAGGACCATGGTTTTCAAAAATATGGTTGTTTAAATGAGGATTCATTTTGGTAAAATAGATATACAGTAAAATAAACTCCATTCATAAAAATTTCCAACTGAATGCATCTTTCATGATAATTTTTATTTTCATGAATATAGATATAAGGCATTTACACTGCACTATAAGTAAACATTACTATCTTTATTTAATCTATCCCCATACACTTGATTTACTTCCATATCTTAATGATTTATTGGACTCCCTATTTGAAACTGGCATTCATACCATCATTTTGGTTCCAAATTTCCTTGATTAAAAATATCCCTCTTAGATTTTATTCATTAATCTTCATCAAAGATGTTGCCACTGCTTTGAATACAGCATCTCCCAAATAATTCTTCAACTCTTTCATCATTTCATCCTCCTCATTTATTACTTCCAGAGAACAAAAAAAATCGCACATACAAATTATTCAAAACATAATGAATGGGTTTTTTGGTATCTTGATATGCATTTTCATTTGTGACTCATTCAGTAAAATTTGAAAACAATTCATCAAAAATTACTTTTAATTTGTGTGTGGACACATTTTATCCTATTATAACTCTGTAGTTATGAATATGTAGAAGATAATACTACTATGATATGTGAACTAATTAAAATACTCATGTTGTACATCTCTTACCTGGGGTAATCAATTTTATTATTAACACTTCATCAAAATGTGAATCAAACAACTTCCAATAACTTTATATTACTAAAATACTACAAGGTACAATTTTATATAAAATGTATCTTTCAACACCCACGTACCTCCATTTTGCAATGGGTATACTGTATAATATACCAGCAGACTAGTTAAACAATTAATACCACCCACAAGATAACATGAGAGTGCAGATTTAGGAAGATATGAGACGACTACAATGTTGCATTATCCACCTGACGGTCTAGATATTACAACAGTTGAATATGATATTGTATCTTTCATAGCATGGCCATCTAATCTTATAAAAATATATGTGGTATGAATTTAATGAATTTTTGTAACGCCCCGACCCCAGCTACCCAGAGTCGGTGCATTACTTCGTAACATTGGCATGATCACAAAAGATCAAGTCTCGAAATACCGATTAGTTTAGTAGCCTTGGAAACACTAGATACATTCATAAGTCTTTCATTACATCATAAAGTAAAACAAAACTACAACAATATATTGTCTTCATATCCCCTAACACTATCCCTACAGGTCATTCATAATATACTTCTTCACATCCTGGAAAACATTAAAACATTGAAAGGGGTGAGCTCAGATGCTCAGTAAGGATAACGATATTGCGGAAGCTTTCATAAATAAAAATTAACAATTAAGGCAATGTTTAACTAAACAAAAGCCTTGTTAAACTTGAACTTCAGCATAATATGGAAAAAGTAAAATCAAATAATGCCACTTACTTACTCACATGGATATTCTACTAGACGAATAATCACATGAAAGATCAATAACCACTTTAATAATGAGGGAATGTATAATGCCAGACATTCTGAAACATTTTTTCAAGGCCTCGGCCAAGACGTCTAAAATGATTATGGCCTCGGCCAAAACCATAAATCAAATTGGGAAAGGGCCTCGGCCAATTCCACGTCTAGTAGTCTCATGAGACCTACCGATGCATCGAGGAGCTATAGAGGGCTCCACCCGTCACTTATTAAGTCCAATACATTCCTCATATGAATAGGTTTAAACATATCATAAACCATAACATAATCGTATCACATAAAACATGCATAAAGGAAACATAACATTTCCACATTTCAATCAAAAGATATCAATACAACACATTTTTATAATAAAAATGCTTTCAAAACCATTTTCAATACCAAAATAAAAGAAAGTTAAAACTTTGTATTTATTTTTCATTAAAAAAAAGATGGCTTGTAGAGGAAGCCGAAACTCAAATAATGGTCACGGCGGCGGAGAAGTCGTTGTCGCCGCATACGTACGACAAAAACATTCCCTTTTGTCATTTAGTAAATGCTTCGTATAAAAAAGATTCCCTTTTGAATATATGTAAAAGTCAAAGGGGTTTATACACCATAAAAAGAAATTTGTGTATAAAACCAAATATGCCTCAAGGAAAGGAGATTGAGATGAAGTCCTTACAAAGATCATTTTTTAAAATAAAATAGATATATTATGTGTATTCACTATAGGTACACATAAAGAAAGTAAAAATACAAAATAAGACATAATAATATCACGACATAATTTGAAAGTAGGAGATTATCCCAAAGAATGGAAGTTGGGTTAAGAAGTTCCCTTACCTCGTGTCTGACTTGACTCAACCGTTCTTTAACCTCATGAATAATATACTAGAGTTAATATATAACTTATTAAGAACCATTTTCAATTTCATTATCCTTATTATACCACTTATTACAATGATATGAACATTATTTAATTATTTAAGTTAATAACGGTCGTTTTGTCGATCTTTGGTACTTGAGTCAACAATAAACTTCTTATAATTACAAGTTGTTTATGAGGTAGAATATCCATTATCTCCAGAATTATATTCATGATTTAGATGTCATATATATCTTATATATCAAGTATATACATTCATTTATAATATTACGTAACATTTAGAGGTAAGAAATGAAATGCACCGTTCATGGAGACGGTAAGCCGTACGTACGCATGAACGCTAATTTCATTTCTATTTCATATTTAATGGAACGAAATCATAATGATATAAATGTATAATATAATTCCATTATAATATAGTGTATAATACCATTTACTCCATCCTTTATACATCCCACATATGGCATGAATGATTCAAATCACTTTGAGGGGGCGGTAGTCCGCACTTCCTAAAAAGAAATTATCGCGTTATACCCATAATGTAAATCATAAAGTATGCCATAAATGAGAAATACAGAAGCATAAGTAAAACATAAACATATTATATATCATATATAAAAATAGTGACATCTTAATGGTCATCTTTGAAGCAGTTATATGAGTGTTGAACAATCATCGTTTCGTGAGGCAAAAATTCGTCATCCACAGAAACCGTATGTTATTTAACCATTAGATGTAGGTGTGTGTAATTGTAGCTCTAATACTTCTTATAACAACATCCTAGTATATTTAGGATACTGTTGTTGTTACAAAAGAAATGAATAAAAAGATTTTAGGGGGTTGGAGAAGAAAAATAAAACAAAACAACATTAGAGAAGACATTACCTCAAAATCGGGTAACTCTTTTTGATTTGAGCCAAAGGCTTCCTTGGGAAGAGTTCTGCCCAAAGTGAGGCTTCTAGGAGTAAGAGGGGGAAGTTGGGAGAGTATTTGTGCAGAGTTTGGCCGAGCAAAATCGCTTGAAAGTGTAAATGAGGTGGGAGAGGTGGGGGCCTTTTATAAGTGGAGAGGAGGGGCACTCTTGGAAAGTAAAGAAAAGTCACTTTATTATAAAATGTGTTTAGGATTTTAGAGGTCCCACACTTATATAATTCGAGGATATGATGATAAGGGTTCTAAATATACTCATCCAATAGGTTTTTGACAAGTGTACGCTTTGTATTTTACATTATCTTTCCATTTTATTTAAATCGTTAAATAATGAGGTCATCGCTGCGTCATCATGATGTCATAAATAATTTAATTTATTTAATGTCTAAAAATTATAAACAAAATACTATGATGTAGGAAATCGTTTTAGCTTTCTAATTAATATTTATAATCAAAATTTGGACTTGTGTAACCCCACTTAAAAACTATTTTAGTAAAACAACTCATGTTTGTGTCAATTTAATTTTAACATTAAATAAATATATATTAATGTCATTTTCCAACCAAAGTGGCTCCATGGGGTCCCCAAGTTGACCCATGGATTGTCTTGGTCGTCCATGGCACATCAAATTATGGTAGGACATGTGTCAAGCTCATCTCATATTATTAAAACATTATTTTTACCTTAAACTACACTAATTACCTCTAATCGCGATTAAGAACTTAAAAGTTACTATTCACCAAAAATTATTTTAATCTCATTGAACCAAATTTTACTTCTTAATGACAACCATGTATGTCAGATTTTTTAAAATCAAACCACAGAAGTGGTAATATTTCATTTAAACGAAAAATCAGTTATTTAACTACCACTTAGTGGTTTCACTATTCATCAAAAATTGAAGTTTTTCAGAATAATGCCAAAATTTCACCCTAAGCTATAATTGATATTCTGAATTCAAAAATGATGTCTATTTTACAAAATTCCAAACATATAGGTTTCATTAATTAATTTTATAATTAATTCCCGTTGTCACAACAAATAGCGTGTTTTTAAGAAACAATTTATATCAAAAGATTGGCAATTGTTTATGTCCAATTTCAATGTTAAATTAATTCTAATGACCACCATTGGATAAAATGGTAAAAATATATTCTAATTATACTTTAAAACCACTAAATAGTATAATTTATCACAATAAATTATTTTTATTAAAAAATTTGTTTTAATTATTTTTCACTATTCATAAAAAAATTGGAAGTTCTCAGAAAAATACCAAAAATTCAACATAGACTAATTTCGATATTCTGAATCCAAAAATGAAGTCCATTTTAAAATATAAAATTTCTATAATTTTAAAAAGTGGTTATTACTATTCATAATGGGTACTTTGATTAGTCGCGGTGTTTTAGAACTCGAAGTTGCGTACAATGCAAGCTATTGCATTATTGAATGCGAAGCGTATCGTGGAAGCTCGGGGTGTTACATTCTCCCCTCCTTCAATAAATTGCGTCCTCTCAATTTGAAATTTTTCTTTGAAAATAAAAGGTTGAAAAGAGAAAATACCTTTGAGGAAAACCCACATCGGAAATAAGGTTAATAAATATATAACATTAAAAGAAAGCAAGAAAAGTACAAAGGTCACCCGATATAGCCCATTCTAGGATTCTATGAAAATATGGATATGGAGGAGAAACAAACCATCAAGGTCTGATGGAGAGTTATAGAAAACAGGATTTGGAGAAAGTTTAACCACAAGAAAATCACAAACTTGTGATTGGTTAAACAGTCATTGAATCCCCAGTTGGAAAAGTTAACCGACAGCATTTTTGTTTTAAGTTACCTTTTATAATGTTGAGGAATTTATTTAGGAGATTTACTAAGAATGTAAGGGAATATACATACTTGTTATGTATACTTTCAATCATTAATAAATTTTTACCACAAACCCAACTTTTACTCCAAATGGTAACAAAACTCAAAAATATTCTATTTATCCTAATTGTATAAGGTTCAAAATGTTAACACATACCATTTAGATTAGTAAAATTATTTTGTAATAACCAGGGACTTCCTGTAGGCTATTGGTAGGAAATAAAGGCCTATCGCACTATGATTGTGGGTTCGATTCCTGCATCTTTGTCCGACGCGACGGGTTATGCCCCACCCTGCAGGTTGTCCTTTTCCTAAAACTATATTATCACAATATTCCAAAAATAATCTTCATAAATTTTTTAACCTTAAACAATACTATCCAAAGATCAACTTAATCCACTCCAACATTTATAGTTATCAAAAATACCTATGTCCAGACTTTCTCTAAAAGGTCTCTTAATTCCAAAATCAATTTATTAGATTCCCCAAACAAAGTAAAGTTTCTCTTATTGTCACATACTAAAAATATAATTACCTTCATCATATTAAAACCTTACTGAAATCAACAAGTACTGCAGTACAATCCTTATATATATATATCACATTATTCTAATAACCAGAATATAATCCATGAGTCTAAAACCACCAATACATTAGTTATTCTACTTCAACTGTAGTAACAGCATAAGATTGTCCTTGATCCCTTGGCCTTTTCTGAGGTAAGTTTCCATGACGCTTAGGACATTCATTTTCATAATGACCCATTTCTCTACAATTGTAGAATTCAACTTTGATAGCCTCTTTCTTTCCCTTGCAATCACGAGCCTGGTGACCCTTTTCTCCACATTTATAACAAACTCCCATTCCTTTTAGACAAGTACCAGGGTGATTCTTCCCACAATTATCACATAATGGAAAATCCTTCTTTCCCTTTTTCCCTTTATCTGTCTCTTGTTCCACCGTTCTCTTCTTCTCTTTCTTTACTTTGTTGTCATAAGACTTAGAGAATTCCTTTTCTGTCTTGATAGCACACGAGACAATATCTTCTTATGATGAGAAGGATTGTGATACTAAAGATCGACGAAGAAATGGTTTTAACCCATCAATGAAACGATCAATCTTACTCCTTGGGTTACGTATATAATCGGCAGCATTCCTCGCTAACCTTGTAAAGTTAGCCTCATACTTTGCGACATTCTCATCCTCCTTCTGCCTCAGACTCAGAAATTGCCTTTCCATATCTGCTCGATGGTCACGAGGAAAGTATTTTTCTAAGAAAATCTCTTTGAACTCCCTCCATTCCATATTCGATACGTCATCATCTTCCTTTGTGTTTTGAATCAGTGACCTCCACGGATCGGCATATCCAGTGAGGCGGTAAACTGCCATGACAACCTTCTCCCTTTCGCTACTCCCCAAGGCATGGAATATTTTCTCTAAGGATTTTATCCATTGCTTAGCTACTAACGGATTTGTACCCCCATTAAATGTTGGTGGTTGTTTCCTCATGAAGCGGTCTAATATTGATCCTCCATGTTGAGGATTAGGGTGCTCCATACGAGTAAGGTTAATATTCATAACCTGAGTGAGTTGTCCCAGTATGGTAGTAAGTTGATCAGTACCAGTTGTATCTCCAGATCCATAATAATTATCTTGAGCAGGAGGGCAATCCCTACACGGAGTGCGTGCATTGATACAGTTTCTTTTCCTTCCACTAGGCGCCATTTCTAATCAATGGCATAAACTATATTAGTTTATGAATAAAAATACATAATTACATACTTGTATGATACTTAACATAAATTGAACTATTTATGGATATAATCTATAAAGTTTTTTATTTGAGGAATTATATACTCATAACCCTTCATAGTGGTTTGTAAAGAAAATGAGAATTATCCAAAGCATATCCCCCGGCAGTGTCGTAACCAAGAGTGCAGCAAGGCCCGTTGTCGTGCACCAGTTTCCGTTCGAGTCTAGCTCAAAGCGGTGTTTTTGGGTTTTACCCCTAGGTACAACTGTGCCAGATCCACCTCTACCTTCTCGTATCCAGACAGGGATGTATTTCTTGGAAACTCATAACATTCTATAATACCAAAATTCTAGGAAGTTCTTCTATACTAATCCCCAAATTCTATCTTTGGGATATGTGCTCTAATCAGAATTTATCTAAATCTAGCTTCCAAGGTTAGTACTAAACTTCCTCTGATACCAACTGTAACGCCCCGACCCCAGCTACCCAGAGTCGGTGCATTACTTCGTAACATTGGCATGATCACAAAAGATCAATTCTCGAAAGATCGATTAGTTTAGTAGACTTGGAAACACTAGATACATTCATAAGTATTTCATTACATCATAAAGTAAAACAAAACTACAACAACATATTGTCTTCATATCCCCTCACACTATCCCTGCAGGTCATTCATAATATACTTCTTCACATCCTGGATAACATTAAAACATTGAAAGGGGTGAGCTCAGATGCTCAGTAAGGATAACGATATTGCGGAAGCTTTCATAAATAAAAATTAACAATTAAGGCAATGTATAACTAAAAAAAGCCTTATTAAACTTGAACTTCAGCATAATATGGAAAAAGTAAAATCAAATAATGCCACTTACTTACTCACATGGATATTCTACTAGACGAATAATCACATGAAAGATCAATAACCACTTTCATAATGAGGGAATGTATAATTCCAGACATTCTGAAACATTTTGTCAAGGCCTCGGCCAAGACGTCTAAAATGATTAAGGCCTCGGCCAAAACCATAAATCAAATTGGGAAAGGGCCTCAGCCAATTCCACGTCTAGTTGTCTCATGAGACCTACCGATGCATCAAGGAGCTATAGCGGGCTCCACCCGTCACATATTAAGTCCAATACATTCCTCATATGAATAGGTTTAAACATATCATAAACCATAACATAATCGTATCACATAAAACATGCATAAAGGAAACATAACATTTCCACATTTCAATCACAAGATATCAATAAAACACATTGTTATAATAAAAACGCTTTCAAAGCCATTTTCAATACCAAAATAAAAGAAAGTTAAAACATTATATTTATTTTTCATTAAAAAAAGATGGCTTGTAGAGGAAGACGAAACTCAAATAATGGTCACGGCGGCGGAGAAGTCGTTGTCGCCGCATACGTACGACAAAAACATTCTGTTTTGTCGTTTAGTAAACGCTTCGTATAAATAAGATTCCCTTTTGAATATATGTAAAAGTCAAAGGGTTTTATACACCGTAAAAAGAAATTTGTGAATAAAACCAAATATGCCTCAAGGAAAGGAGATTGAGATGAAGTCCTTACAAAGATCATTTTTTTAAAATAAAATAGATATATTATGTGTATTCACTATAGGTACACATAAAGAAAGTAAAAATACAAAATAAGACATAATAATATCATGACATAATTTGAAAGTAGGAGATTAACCCAAAGAATGGAAGTTGGGTTAAGAAGTTCACTTACCTCGTGTCTGACTTGACTCAACCGTTCTTTAACCTCCTGAATAATAAACTAGAGTTAATATATACCTTATTAAAAACCATTTTCATTTTCATTATCCTTATTATATCACTTATTACAATGATATGAACATTATGTAATTATTTAAGTTAATAACGGTCGTTTTGTCGATCTTTGGTACTTGAGTCAACAATAAACTTCTTATAATTACAAGTTGTTTATGTGGTAGAATATCCATTATCTCCAGAATTATATTCATGATTTAGATGTCATATATATCTTATATATCCAGTATATACATTCATTTATAATATTACGTAACATTTAGAGGTAAGAAATGAAATGCACCGTTCACGGAGACGGTAAGCCGTACGTACGCATGAATGCTACTTTCATTTCAATTTCATATTTAATGGAACAAAATCATAATGATATAAATGTATAATATAATTCCAGTATAATATAGTGTATAATAACATTTACTCCTTCCTTTATACATTCCACATATGGCCTGAACGATTCAAATCACTTTGAGGGGGCGGTAGTCCGCACTTCCTAAAATGAAATTATCGCGTTTTACCCATAATGGAAATCATAAAGTATGACATAAATAAGAAATACAGAAGCATAAGTAAAACTTAAACATATTATATATCATATATAAAAATAGTGACATCATAATGGCCACCTTTGAAGGTGTTATATGAGTGTTGAACAATCATCGTTTCATGAGGCAGAAATTCACCATCCACAGAAACCGAATGTTCTTTAACCATTAGATGTAGATGTGTTTAATTGTAGCTCTAATCATTCTTATAAAAACATCCTAGTATATTGAGGATACTGGTGTTGTTACAAAATAAATTAATAAAAAGCTTTTAGGGGGTTGGAGAAGAAAAATAAAACAAAACAACATTAGAGAAGACATTACCTGAAAATCGGGTAACTCTTTTTGATTTGAGCCAAAGGCTTCCTTGGGAAGAGTTCTGCCCAAAGTGAGGCTTCTAGGAGTAATAGGGGGAATTTGTGACAGTATTTGGGTAGATGTTGGCCGAGACAAATGGCTTTAAAGTGTAAATGAGGTGGGAGAGGTGGGGGCCTTTGATAAGTGGAGAGGAGGGGCACTCTTGGAAAGTAAAGAAAAGTCACTTTATTATAAAATGAGTTTCGGATTTTAGAGGTCCCACACTTATATAATTCGAGGATAAGATGATAAGGGTTCGAAATCTACTCATCCAATAGGTTTTTGACAAGTGTACGCTTTGTATTTTACATTATCTTTCCATTTTATTTAAATCGTTAAATAATGAGGTCATCGCTGCATCATCATGATGTCATAAATAATTTAATTTATTTAATGTCTAAAAATTATAAACAAAATACTATGATGTAGGAAATCTTTTTATCTTTCTAATTAATATTTATAATCAAAATTCGGACTTGTTTAACCCCACTTAAAAACTGTTTTAGTAAAACAACTCATGTTTGTGTCAATTTAATTTTAACATTAAATAAATATATATTAATGTCATTTTCCAACCAAAGTGGCTCCATGGGGTCCCCATGTTGACCCATGGATTGTCTTGGTCGGTCATGGCACATCCAATGAGGGTAGGACATGTTTCAAGCTCATCTCATATTATTAAAACATTATTTTTACCTTAAACTACACTAATTACCTCTAATCGCAATTAAGAACTTAAAAGTTACTATTCACCAAAAATTATTTTAATCTCATTGAACCACATTTTACTTCTTAATGACAACCATGTATGTCGGATTTTTAAAAATCAAACCACAGAAGTGGTAATATTTCATTTAAACGAAAAATCAGTTATTTAACTACCACTTAGTGGTTTCACTATTCATCAAAAATTGAAGTTTTTCAGAATAATGCCAAAATTTCACCCTAAGCTATAATTGATATTCTGAATTCAAAAATAATTTCTATTTTACAAAATTCCAAACATATAAGTTGAATTAATCAATTTTATAATTAATTCCCGCTGTCACAACAAATAGCGTGTTTTTAAGAAACAATTTATATCAAAAGATTGGCAATTGTTTATGTCCAATTTCAATGTTAAATTAATTCTAATGAACACCATTGGATAAAATGGTAAAAATATATTCTAATTATACTTTAAAACCACTAAATAGTATAATTTATCACAATAAATTATTTTGATTAAAAAAGTTGTTTTAATTATATTTCACTATTAATAAAAAAATTAGAAGTTCTCAGAAAAATACCAAAAATTCAACATAGGCTAATTTCGATATTCCGAATCCAAAAATGAAGTCCATTTTGAAATATAAAATTTCTATAATTTTAAAAGGTGGTTATTACTATTTATAACGGCTACTTTGATTAGTCGCGGTGTTTTAGAACTTGAAGTTGCGTACAATGCAGGCTATTGCATTATTGAATGAGAAGCGTATCGTGGAAGCTCGGGGTGTTACAATTTTTTCCTCTGAAACACTTATAACAGTTGATGAAAAAAGGTCTGAAGTTAAGTATAATAATATTTATGGATAAACTGTAAGGGAAATAGAAGGTTGAATCAAGTAAAACTAGTGAATTGACAAAGAAAACAAAATGACCATTTGAGAGTACTTTCTCCTCGCCAGTTCCAGACAAACATTTATTATAATCGAAACTTCATGTATAGACCATAATTAAAGATAGAAATATGTTTTATATTGAATATAAAGATGAAATATATGTATATTTCATGATAGAATAAATTGGTCTCAAGACTCTAAATGAGATTCTCAAACATGACTGGTTTGGCATCTCAATTCTGAATACACATATAAAGTACATTTTCATAATACGTCCATCCAAATAGTGAGCTAATATGTTTATTAAATATAAAAACTATAAATATTTTTAAAAAAAGTTTATATCACAACTATATAATGGGAATATTATGTGAATAATTATTTGGATTCATTAATTTATGTATCATTTCTACATCTAAACTTACATTTTATGATGAAAAAATTAATAAGAAAAACGTTTTGTTACTCAACACATTTAATAAAAAATAGTCAGTCAAACACACTTTATCATAACTACAATTCAATGTTAAAACTCTAAAATATAATAATATAAAATATGTTTTTAATTTTTTCATTACATAATTATTTTTGTTTTATTAGGATGAACTACATGCTGATAACAGTGAATATAGACACCTATAATATTAATTTTTTGGATCCAATGTATAGATATGAAACCAGCCAACCACAAATGATGTGTATTGTGAATATGTAATACACTCCAATCTAAATTTTATAGATAAAAATATAATTATATGTTCATTATGTGTTTTAACAAGAATTTTGTTATGATAGGGTGGTTTCTCAATATAGGATAGTTAATGGAATGAAATCATTGTCTCAAGGGATAAAGCTTAAGTATTACTACAAATGGAATCACAATAAGGAATATGTAAAAAAAATTAACTATCCAAAAATTTCAAAACAATTTTCTTATTTTTTTCAATGCTTCTAGAGTGTTTGGAACAATACAATGACATCGATTGTGGATATTATGTTTTAATATTTATGAGAGAAATCATAAAGCATGGAAAACATATATTCCCTAATATGAAATTTCAAATGTTAATTACTATTTCATTAAATTAATTTTATAATTATTTGATTTTCTATATTATCTCAGTACTATAAATATTTTCAACAACCTAGTTAATCAAAATAAGAAATTAATTTTTTGAGATGAGTAGGTAGCATACATTTTTAAGAAGGTATGAAGACAACAAATATTTGTGATTATCTACTATTTTTGTGATTTAGTGTGAGTTATGACATTTGAAAGATATTTGGGGTGTGATGCATTAGTTTCAAATTTCTTATATATTATTTTTGATCTGTTTCGCAAGGAGATGTTTAATGGACGGAATCAATTTTGTTATAATCCATGACATGAAAAAAATAAAATATTTGGGATATCATGGAGGTGAAGGTGGAGGAGGAGGTAAAGTTAGAGGTAGATACAAAGGATGAGGTAGAGGCATAGGAGAAGGTGGAGGCAATGGAGATGCTGGAGTAAGTGTCGTAGGAAGAGTTGGAGTCAGAGACTAACATGGTGGAGGAGGGAGAGGAAAGACAAAGGTGGAGACTGAGGGGGAGGACACGAAACGATGGATTTGAAACAATAAAATTGTTGGGAAATGAAGTATAATGAGTATCATTCCAAGATTGTGTTTAAGAAAAATTGTTTAAAAGTGCACACAATACTTTTCACATATGATAAAATCCATTGTACAAGTGTTTTAGGTGACTTATAGAAATAATTTCTATTTTCACCTCTTTTTTATGTTATTTTATATAGGGTAGTAATACACCTGTAAAATCATTCTATGTTGGAAGTTTTAATTTCTCCGTTAGTGTTATTGAAGCAACATCAATACAACTCCCAATCATCAAATAGGTATACAATCCAACTTAAATTTGGGAATAAAAATGTGATTAATCAACCATTGAAGTCATAAGGTGTATGAATGAACTATTGGTGGAAACCGAATTGATATATTATGGTCGTTTATGAGGGATGGTGTCAATGTTTCCATTATCATTTTAAAATTTTAATTTTAATGAAAAAATGATTCACTCACTAAAAACCTTGAAAGCATGCTCAAATTATCATGATAATTTAGGGTAATGATTTATAATTCATTTTTGATTTGTATGAATCAGTCTCATGTAAAACTCACACATGATTCTACATGTATGGCTCAAAGTTCATGTTTATTGTTTAAAATTAAATTTTAGTAAAAAACACAAGTGGCGTACCCAAAACCAAGGAAATAAATTTTTATTATTTTAATAATTTAGGGAAATGATCCATATGTAATTTGGGCCATGTATTAATCAGTTGAACCTTAATCTGACGTATGGTGTGATCGGAATTATTCCAAGTATATATTTGTATTCTTAATTGACATTAATTTTAGTGTAAAATACAACTGACATCCTCAAAACTGAGAAAACACACTTTTCTTGTTTCGATACTTTAAGAAAACGATCTATAAGTCATTTGTGATGTGTAGGAATCTTTCGTGGATAAATCTGACATACGGTGTGAGAGGTATGACTCCAAGTGTCTGTTATGAGTTTAAAATTGACATTTTAATATAAAAAATTGTCACTCACTAAAAATTGAGAAAACACACTTTGATTGTCTTGATAATTTCAAACAATGATTCATAATTCATTTTTGATATGAATGATTCAGTCTCCTATCAAACCTATACACAATTCCACCTATACAGATCAAAGTGTGCGTTTCTTGTTTAAAATGACATTTTAGTAAAAAACACAAGTGGCGCACTCAAAACTGATGAATTTTTTTTTGATTATTTTTAGCCCTTTGGAAAACAATCCATATGTCATTTGGGACATGTTGAAATTAGCTGCACAATAATCTGATGGATGGTGTGACTAGTATGAATCTAAGTGCTTCTTTTATTCAAAATTGACATTAATTTTAGTGAAATAACAATTTACATACTCAAAATTGATCAAACACATTTTCATTATTGTGGTAGATTAGGAAAATGATATAGAATTCATATTTGATGTGTAGAAATTAGCTGAAACTCAATCTGATGCACGATGTGACCTGTAAGTCTCTAGGTGAGCATTATCAGTTAAAAATGGACATTTTAATAAAAGAAGTCCCACTCACTAAAAAACAATAAAATATTCTTAGATTGTGTGAATACTTTGGTACAAGTATTCTTAATTAATATTTTATGTGTATGAATCAATCTCATGTCAAACCCATACACGATTCCACATGTATGTCCCAAAGTGTATGTTTCCAATTTCAAATGACATTTTAGTAAAAAAACACAAGTGTTGTACTCATAACTAATTTAAATCATTATTATTGTTCTTATACTTTACGAAAAGACCCATAAGTAATTTAGGATGTGTAGGAATCAGCCTTAGCTCAATCTGACGCACTGTTTGACCAGTATGACTCCAAGTTCGTCTTTTTATTCAAAACTGACATTAATTTTTGGAAAAAACAACTAACATACTCAAAACAGCACAAATTCATTCAGGTAGTTTGGTACTTTAAATAAAGGATAAATAATACATTTTTGATGTGTTGGAATTAGCCACACCTCAATCAGATGCATGGTGTGACCGGTATGACTCTAAGTGTCTCTTATTAGTTTTAAATTGACATTTTAATATATAAAAGTTTCACTCACTAAAAACCAAGAAAACATGCTCATAATTTGTTGATAATTTGGGAAAATGATTCATAATTCATTTGTTATGTGTATGAAATTGTGTACTGTCAAAAACACTCATGATGCCGCATGTATGGCTGAAAGTATGTATTATCAGTTTGAAAAGGCATTTTAGTAAAAAACACAAGTGGCAAACTCAAAACCGAGGAATTAAATTCTGACAGTTTGAATACATTAGGAAAACAAAAATATGTAATTTGGGACATGAATCAATAATAAACACCTCAATATGATTCACAGTGTGACCAGTATAACTCCAAGTGTATCCTTTTATTCAAAAATGACATTATTTTTAGTGATAAAATAACTGACATACTCAAAACCGAGGGAAAAAATTTGGATTGGTTTGGTAATATAGAAAAACAATCCATAAGTTATTTGTGATGTGTAAGAATAATCTTCACCTCAATATAACACACATTGTGCCTAGTATGACTTTAGGTGCATCTTTTTATTCCAAACTGACATCAATTTTAATAAAAAACAGCTTATATTATGAAATCCAAGAAAACACATTCAGATAATTGGTTACATTAAGAATAAAATCCAAAAGTCATTTGTAACATTTTGGAATTAGTAACACCACAATTCAACTCATGATGTGATTGGTGTGAATCCAAGTGTGCTCTTTTTCAAAAATAAACATACCTTTTAGTACAAAAACAAATTAAATACTCTATAATAGTGTTTTTTTCATGTATTTATGTTGAAAATTTTATTAAATTTAAATTCATTATTTGTATCTTATTTTCATATTTTTTTTATTTTGTTTTTGGGGATGGAGTGTGTTTTTATAGAACATTGCACTGGTTTCTGGTGTTTTAGTGTGTGGTAGCATCAAAATTCATTTTTTCCCATTTATTAACTCTACTAAATGAACTGCTAAAGATTCCCTATATCAGTGATTATAAAAGCACTGATAACGATCCATTTCATGGTGCTTTAAAAAACACTGATAAAGATATCTCTTATTAGTGCTTGTATAAGTGTCGATAAAGGAATCCTTTATCGAAACATTTTAATGTTTTGATAAATAAATCTTTATTAGTGCTTCTAAAATCACTGACAAAGGGTCTCATTATTAGTTCTAAATAAAAGTCTTGATAAGTGGTGTATTTTTTCAGCACTTTTATTTGGGATTATAGAGCTACTCTTTATCAGTTATTTTCTATCACTGATAAAATTCATGACCTTTTAACCACACGAAGTTAGTCACGATGATAAATCCATATTCTATAAATTGTAAAGGCATGTTTTGTAGTACTGTGTAGTGACACTTCATAAAGGTATTGGAATCATAATTGATACTTAAAGTGTCTTCCCTAACCAAACTTTTTTTTCCAAATTATGTCAAATTGGGCATATAAAGCATTCAAATTTGATACATTGACCTATATACCATTGTTCACATGAGATTAAATGTTTTATGTTGTAGTTCAAGTGGATTTTATGTTTTTGTTCATAAGAAGTATGATCCTGTATGGATAAAAAAATAGAAAACATTGGATTCAACCATCTTAGAGTTTTTAAGTGTTTTAAACAAGAACATATTCAATCTAAATATGAATTTTAAATTGATAAAAAGGAACAAATATTTAGATATTACACACAAACATAGACACAAACCCAGACTAAGTAGGGGGTAGTGGGTATCTCTTGCATTCATATGGCCTTTTATGGTATATTACATCATCTAGGACTGGATTTTGATGTAGGTATATAGGCATGATTGTTCTTATAGGTAGTATGTTTACATATAATAGTCTCTTAAATTCAATCTTGTTAGTTTCAAAATTCTCTTCAGTGTCTTGTGATTGGCATTTTAGCATTATGCCGCCATGACATCCTCTGATCGCAGACCCTGAAGGCCTTAAAGAGTAGGATCCTAATGTGGTTTTCTAGGAGCTTCCAGTGATTATTCTTATAGATCCACATGTGGTTCATATTTATGTACCTAATACAGGCACTAATTCCTAGTTATGTGTGGGTTTCTTGTGTATTCTACTGTTGATGAAAGGGATAGTTCATCCTACCCCGACCATGGAAGAGTTGACTCACAAGTTTTAGTAGCAGCATCCTCCAGTCATTTTGGGGGATGGAAGACCACTTGCTTTAGATCCTTGTTTTGAAGAAATATTATCTATATTTGAGCAACATGGAATGTCTCTATATTATAGGGTAAATATAGTATCCTATATGAAAAAAGATCCATCTAAGCAGTGGTGGGATGTAATCACTTAGGCTAGTCGGCATCATGACATGGTTTGGGAATATTTTTATACCATCTTCTATGAATACTTCAATCCCAAGACTCTGAGGGATAACAGAGCTATAGAATTCATGAATTTGCAGTAAGGGCGTATGTCTATTATGGAATACACTGCTCATTTGACAGAGCTATAATGGTTCACCCCTAATCCAGTTATTGATGATCTTATGACCACTATGTGATTTAAGGATGGGATGATTTACACTATCTAGTCATAGTTCACTGTGTCCTGGTTGAATAACATTCCTCAAATCATCCACCATGACCTCATAACATAGTGGAATTTAAGGGATACTGAAGGTGATAGTCGAAGAGGTTCGACACCCAAAGATTCTAATGGTTATTCTTCTGGGAGAAATTTATGTTTTAAGGCAACTCATAGATGGTTAAGATGTCAAGCACCTCACACCGATAGGTTTTTTTATTAATCACCAGTGTGGGAAGACTGAACACATCATGTCTCAGTGCATACATGATCCAATTGAGTGTGAAATTTATGGTAGGATGGGCCAACACAAGCATTTTTCTAAGAATTTACCTCCAATTCTATGTGAGTGGGGATTCTTATATACTCCTAGATCAGGATCAGGGTCTGTAGGATTACTACATGTAGGAATCTAAAATACAACTAGCTAATAAAAATGAGGTGGTGATCGAGGCATAGGTAGTCATTCTTTTTCTTTTTTGTACCAGCAGAGGAGGCTTGCGTAGGGAAGATAAGAGGTGACTCAGATTCATGGTACATGACAGTTACATGAATCCATCATACACTGTAGGAGAAGAGCGTCTGAACTTCAGTTACTATTCAAGTATCCTCTAAATTTGTGTCTACTTTATTTGACACTGGTACATCTCACTCATTTATATCTGAGACCATTATGGGAATCTTTTCCCTTGATATAGAATACATTCATGGTGTTATGATACTAGATAAACCATTAGATATCCATTTATAGGGTGCACTCATTTTTTGGATTTCCCCTTTGTGATAGGAAATTACATTTTATTGTGAAATATTAATGTCCTCAAATGACTGACTGAGAATTAAATTTTTATTATTTCGAAAACAATTAATGAAAAAGTCATAAACCTTGAATTAAACTACAAACGGAAAAAATAGATTCATTTAAAGACAATTTAAGACTACTAGTTTTAATCCCCAAAAAAATTTTCCAAGTGATATTGATTACCTGATATCTTGGTTCATCCATTATCAAATCTTTAAAATAAATGGACAACTTCTACCTGGACTGGATGTACTCCTCATGGATAAACATCCCATTGTTGAAATCGAGAAAAAGAATTAGGTCCTGCTTTTTGATCCAGATATATTCATCTTCATTGAGAGTCACCCTCATTGAATGCCCAATCATTATGGCAGCTTCTTCTTTATTAGAATTGAGTGGAATAACTTGATCAATCACTTCTTCTTTAGAGCTCAAAATAAATTCCAAGGATTGATCAAAAACTCGCCATACATTTTTTTTTTGGAAAAGTTAAATTGATATCAATATTCTTGGAATTCATATTTCATGATTATCATGTCTCTATTTGATGGTTGTAAGGAGTAATCATTATTCTCTTTACAAGTTCCCTCCTAGATCCTATTTATCCATGGGCTCAGACAATCACCTGAAAAAAAATTGAAAATTTCCTCATTTGAGTCATTCATACTAACCTCGTATCTACATTGGCCTAAACCCTCTACCTATTATGTGCTTGGTTGATCAATATTCAGTACATCCTCATATAGTCCTTCAAATTAATTACCCTGTTGAATCACAGGAATTTCATTGGATCTATCAATTTATTGCCATAATTTGATCCCTATGTGTCCTAAAAACTTGAAAAATTTCCAAATGTCACATGGTTAACCACATCTTATTCAGTCCCCTTCAGTCCCTCCTTTATCAAGGCACCAATTCCATCTATTAATATATCTACCTAGGAAGCGACATTGGTTAGGGAAGGAAGACCAAAGGCATACGATCCCAATTGCCCCCTTGACATGTACAAATCCAATTTAACTGGACCATTCATGTCGTGATGTTATCTTCTAAACACATATGAATATTTGGGGTTACAATTATTCAGAGGAACAACATTACAGATGGATAATAGGTTTTCTTCTTCACCCCCACATCACATACCAGCTACCTCTCTAGCAATGGGTGGCTGAGAGTCCTATTGGGACCCCACATGAAAAAAAACCAATCCAAAAACTCGAATTGAACACAGTCCTCCACCTAATCTCTTATAACATCATTACCCATCTTCAGATTTATACTAATTTGGACACCCCACCGATAATAGGAATCAAAATTCCCCATTTTATTACACTTCTTAATGTAGTCCACCCATGATTCAAAAAATACATGTTGTTTGAACATAAATTTTTCAATAATAGTGATCCACAACCACTCCACCAGTGGGTTGGAGACTTCGACCTACACACATATCCAAGGGTTAATCGGATGTCTAATAGAGAAGATTCTATTATCAGAGCATAGATATAGACCTACCATATTGCCTAAAATTAGAATAATTAAGGGGTTTGGAAACAGTAAATGGAGTATTGGGAAGGTAATAAAGACTAGAATAGAGGGATCTTCATGATTGATATGAAAATAATAATCCCATCTTAAGAGGAAGAACTTGTATCTAAGGAACTTACGTGGATCACTGAAAAAAGCAGACAAGATCCTCCACTGAGATGAAATAATTCATTAGATGGTGATTATCGAGAAGACTAAAAATAGCGCGCTCTTGCAACCCCCAAGATCAAAATATAAACTAGTCTAACTCATCAACAGATGGTATATGGTGGCCTAAATGAGCAACAAGGTTCAGTTCCAGAAGCCTTGAAGCTTACAAGCACTCCAAAATCAACAATGGATGTTGGGGAACACCAAAAAGAAGTTTGTGAACCTTCTAACTAAGATAAATCACTAGGAACAAGGAGCAAGAATCGGGGTTAGAGAATGGGATTAAAGGGTGATGCTTCAGAGTTAGAGGAACGAGGTCCTCACCCTCACGATGGAGGGAGGGGTAAGGAAACAAACTTCTATACAATTTTAGGGCATCACCTCCAAGAGAAAAAACCTAATAAGATGCTTTCACCTCCCCTTTAAGTTAAAACTACATTTTTTGTCCTTGAAATGATGGGATTTGATCTATTCCTTAGGATGATATGGATAGTTTCCAATCGATAACATATTGACTGTTATCTTTTGAGGGTGAAAAATAAATCATGGGAGGGAATTAGGCACATGCATATGAGGTAATGGAATGCCATTGCAACAAGAGCTGGGCCAAAGCCATACATGATGGGCAGTGTCATAATGCAGATTGCTAGTCTTTTTCTAGAAGATAAGAAATTACAACACATTATTTTTCCTCTAGTAGTGTAGCATTTCATATATGTCTTTCATGATTTTATATTTGGTTTATCCCATGGTGTGAGGTTAAATTATTCCATTAAATCATGATGGGAGTCGCACTAGTGGTGATTCATCCTTACTAAATGAAATGTAAGGAGTTCCTGGAGATCAAGTGATAGTGGGAGGATATGGTGGTTAAGGATTTATGCACACCATCACATCTCTTTGGGGTTCAACAATGATTTCTTCCATGAATTAAGATGGTATCCACTAGTTATTCATGGATTTATGTCATTTTAACAAACTAATTATCAAGAATTGATATCCACTATTTAGAATAGGTGACCTCTTTGATCAGTTCTGAGGAGGGAAAGTGTTTCCAAATATAGATATTCGACCGGGCAGTCATTTGGTGAATTTAATAACACTAGAAATAACTAACACAACTTTTAGAAGCAGGTATGGTCTATACGAGTACCTGATTATACTATTCATAATTATGAATGCACCCACAATCGTCATGGCCCTTAGGAATCGAGCTTTCCAACCACATCTAGATTAATTTGTGAATGTATTTGTCATCGATATGTTGGTGCAGTTACTCTCCATAGAAGACCACGAATCCTATCAAGATATTTTTCTTAATAAACTAATAGAGCTCTAGATCTATTCTAATATCATTAAATTCCACATCTAGATCGATAAATTCTGTTGATTCAATAAGGTTTTCCTTATGACTTTTCCATTCCTTCTTGTTTTGAAAATCACAAACACCTTACCTTTATGAAAATTGTTTTCTTAAGTAAAATTGCTTTTATAAGGAAAATTTATTTCTTAAGGAAAATTTCTTTTATAAGAAAAATCGCTTTTATAAGAAAATTTATCCTTATCATATTTTCATCCCTATTTTTCTTAAGTATGAGATTCGGATACATTTCTATTTTCTCGGAATCGTTGAAACTTTGATATGAAGCATTCGGTTTTAGGATCCAAATTCTGGATAAGAACTGTAAGGAAGTTTCATTCTGAATTCCGGATATAAACTCTGACTAAGTTCTACTCCAGACTCAGGATATGAATCATTATGAAGTTTGACAAAAAATTCTTATTACGAATTCTGATGACGAATTCTCATTCTGAATTCTGATGAGGAATTCCCATTACAAATTTTGATGAAGAATTATCATTACGAATTCTGAGGAAGAATTCTCATTATGAATTTTGATAACGAATTCCCATTCCGAATTTGCATTCCGAATTCACCTAGTAAACAGAATCTGATTATCATTGTTTTATACACTCTGAATTAATTCAGACTCCGAAAAATATTTCGGTTAGACTCCGAACTTTTATTCTGCTTACACTTCTATAATTTGTCTACTCTTTATTATTTTCATTACACTCCGAACCTTCACTCCGAAGCTTTCATTCCGAACTTTTGAGTTAGATTTTAAAACGATGTCGTATATTCTGTTACACTTGTTTTGTTATAAAACGATGTCGTATATTTTGTTATAAACTAACCGTTGTCTAAGTGACACGTGTATAGGTCCCTCCAATCTTTAAGGAAAATATGACCGTTGGAGTAGGAGCCGACCTTACCTATAAATAGGAGCTCATTTGAAAGAGCTCGGTGCTGAGCTGATAAAAGGCTGACTAATCTGCTTGAAGTGGTTTCTAGAGAGAGAGAGGATCTCATTAACTCTCAAAGCTTCCTGCGACTCCGAATGTTGGTGATAACATTCGAGGGCTTCCGGGGATAGGAAGACAGAGGTGCTGACTACCTTGAAGTTCGAGGGCTTCCTTGCTCAGGAAGACATAGGTTGCCAACTACCTTGAAGTTGAGGGCTTGCGGGGATAGCAAGACAGAGACTCCGATCTCCGTATCGAGGGCTTACCCTGGTGTGGGTAAGACAGACTTTCTTGAAAGTATAAATCAAGGGAACTTTATCCAAGGTTGTTGGATACTCTTCTCTTTGGGTTAAAAGACTTATATCTTGTTACTTGTAGTTTAACTACATGTTTTATTTCCGCTGCATTTTGTATTATAAGGAAAGTATAACTTTCTTATACTTCCTTACTTGTACTCTGTTTCTTTTAGATTCTATATTCTTTAAGGTAGAATCTCATATTGTAATCTTTTGATTAAGGTTCTATTTCCGGAACCATATTTCTGGAACCTACTTTCGGAATCTCTTTCTAAGTTTTCATTCAGTGTTAGAGGTGTTGTGAATTTTCCTAGTTTGACTTTGTTAAACTTAGCCTTTTCCTTTTCTTAAGGAAAACATTGTTATTCTTAAATAACTTTAAAGTTTCCAAAGGAATTTTTAAAGTGTACAATTCACCCCCCCACTTGTATATTGAGCATCTACATCACTATTTCGATCCTACAATTGGTATCAAAGGAGGTCTCTGAAATACTTATACATACGAATAATTTTTTCTTGCTCATTTTCCCATTCCGAATTTTCCCATTCTGAACTTTCTCATTCCGAACTTTGTTGTTACGAATCTTGTCTACTAACAAGTTTGTGTATCGAAGGATTTTTCTAGTATGGCAGGAATTAATGTTGGATCAATTGATAATCTGAATCCTACAAGACCACCAATATTTGATGGTAATGATTATGAATACTGGAGAGATCATATGAAGACTTTTTTTATCAATACTGGAGTGGATAACTTTGTTATGCTTACTGGTGATTATAAAATTCCTGACAAGGAAGTTAGAACTTTTACTAACCAAGAAAAGCAAGAATATCAACTCAATTATAAGGTACGCAATACTTTACTGTGTTCAATGACTAGAAATATATATAGCCAAATTTCTTCTTGTGAAGCAGCTAATTGTATCTGGACGAAGTTAGAGGTTACACAATTTGGAACTTCTAAATTGATTGAGACTAGAAGAGCTATGCTTAGAGCTAAATATCATGGCTTCAACTTTCCTTATGGAGAACCAATCTGTAAAGTTCAACATAGATTTATGACTATCATCAACAGTCTACAATCTATGGGAGAGAAAGGTTTAGATGATGAAGCTCTTGTGGATAAAATAATTGATATTATGCCCAATGAGTGGGAATCCAAGAGAACAGCTATAGATGAGAACATGAAGGTCACTCAAATTACTCTTGATGAGCTTTTTGGAACTCTTCTACAACATGAAACCAAAATGAAGAGAGATGCAGACAACATCAAGAAGAAGAATGTAAATGGTACTGTTTCTTTTACTACAACCTCAAATCAGATGAAAGCTAAGACTCCTGAGAGAGTAACCAGATCCAAGTCTAAGAAAGTTATTTTCCAATCCGAATCTAGTGAGAGTGAAGTCTCAGAAAATGAACTAGAAAATCTTGCTCAAAGGATGAACAAGATAGCTGGCCAGAGAAATTTTCAATCTAAGTATAAGAAAAAGGAAAGGAATGATAAGAAATATGGAGAAGTTACATTTTATGAATGTAAGAGAGCTGGACATATAAGAACAGATTGCCCTATGCTCAAAAAGAAAGAAAGGAAGGAAAGGAATTCAGACAGGAACAGAAAGAAATATTATAAAGCTAAAGCTAAGAAAGTTCTGAAAGCCAATGACACCTGGAGTGCCAGTAGTGGTGACTCTTCAGATGAATCTTCTGATTATGAATCTTCAGGACAGAATAATCTTCGTCTTATAGCCAGATTACCTATTGATAATCATTTTTTTATGGATAAGGTACGAAATGCTGAATCATTGACCAATGTTTCTTTAAATTCCAATGATAGTAAGTATTATAACTCTTCTGATGAAGAATCATCTTCTGATGAGGAAAATACTTTACCTACTTATGAAGAAGTCTCTAGGTTTGTTGAACTTCTTGAGATTGATAATTCCAAACTCAATAAGAAACTTGATAAGGCAAAATCTAGGAATTCTATTCTTACAAAAGAGATATTAGATCTTTCTAAAGATCTTGATAGAAAAAATGCTGATTTTGAAAGTATTTCAAAAAATATTGAGGAAGTAAGTTCTGAGAAGAACAAACTTTCTAAAGAATTAGAAAAAGTAATTTCTAAGAAAAATATTTTCGATCCTAGCTCTAGTTCTAAAACTAATGAGTTTGAGGATAAAAACTTGGTTGTAAAACTCAAGTCCGAAATTTTTTCCTTAAAGAAGTGTTTATCAAACTTTACCCATGGTAAGGAAAATTTTGATAAAATGTATTCTCAAATACGACCTTTAAGAAATAAATCCGGATTTGGTTATACCCATGAAAAACCAATTTTCTGTAACAATTATTTTGTTCCTCAAAGTGCCCCATTTTGTACCAAGTGTCAATGTAGTGGACACTGGGCAAAGAATTTTTCCTTAAACAAAACCCAATCTCTAGGATTTCACAAAGATCACTTTTCTAAGAAGATGTGGGTACCTAAATTTTTATTGTCTGGAAATCTCGGATCCAAACAAGTTTGGATTCCGAAAGTCTAATTTTCTTCTTGATTTCAGGGAAATAAAGAAAGTACCAGCAACAATACATGGTACACGGATAGTGGATGTTCCCGGCACATGACTGGTAACAAAAGCTATTTTGAAAAGATTATCAAAACGAAAGGAGGAAAGGTAACTTTTGGAGATAATGCTAAGGGGGAGATTGTTGGTATTGGTAATATTGTTCTTCTTGGTAAAACCTTGATTTCAAATGTTCGTTTTGTTAAGGGTCTTAAGAACAACCTCATTATCATAAGTCAGTTATGTGATGAAGGTTACATTGTTAATTTTATGAATGATAAGTGCTTAGTTCACAATTCCAAGGAAGAATTTATTCTCTCAGCCAATAGGCAAGATAATGTCTACACTTTGAACCTAGAGGACCTCAGGAGTCAAGATTTACCTTGCCTTAGTGCAATGGAAGATCTTTCCTAGTTATAGAATAGAAGACTAGGACATTGTAACCTTAGAAACCTATGTAAACTCTCTAAGAAGAAACTAGTTAAGGATCTACCGGAGCTTAGATTTGATTCTTCTAAAGTTTGTGATCCTTTTCAATATGGCAACTAACATAAATCTAGTTTTAAATCAATCGGTGAAGTCTCAACAACCAATGCATTACAGTTAGTGCACATGGATCTTTTTAGTCCAACACAAACTGGAAGTATTGGAGGCAAATACTATGTGTTTGTTCTAGTTGATGATTACACTAGGTTTACTTGGGTCTATTTTCTAGAAAAGAAGTCTGAAGCTTTTTCATATTTCAAATGTTTTAGAGCTCAAGTTAAAAATGAGAAAAACTCTTCCATTGAAAACTATTCATAGTGATCATGGAGGAGAATTTCAAAATTCTGATTTTGAAACTTTTTGTAGTAAGAAAGGTATTACTCACAATTTCTCAGCACCTAGAACTCCTCAACAGAATGGTGTAGTTGAAAGAAGAAATATAATTTTCAAGAAATAACTAGAACCATGTTGAGTGAATATTCTATAGCTAGACATTTCTGGGCTGAAGCTGTAAGTACTGCTTGTTCTACTATAAATCGAGTTTTGATTAGACCTTTTCTTAATAAAACTCCTTATGAGTTATGGAATGGTAGAAAACCAAGACTATCCTACTTCATGGTTTTTGGTTGCAAAGTATTCATTTTGAATACTAAAGATAACTTACATAAATTTGCACCAAAATCTGATGAAGGGATTTTCATAGGACATTCCACAACCTCTAAGGCTTACAGAGTTTTTAATAAAAATACTTGCACTGTTGAGGAAACAGTACGTGTAAAATTTGATGAGTCAGATCCTTTTGTTTTTAAACCACCTCAACCTATATCTTCGGATGTGTTTTCAAAAACTGATTATCAACCTTTGATAGAAGAACCTTCTGATAAGGATAATGTTCTAGAAGATTCTTCTAAAACATTTACCCCAGAAGACTTTCTACCCTATGTTGATGAACAGGTTTTACAAAACCCAAATCAGGTGTTTCTTAAGAATCATCCCAGTGATAGTATCATTGGTGATATAAATCAACCTGTAAGGACTAGTAGTTCCTTAAGAAATGAAGTAGAACATCTAGCATTTCTTTTACAATTAGAACCTAAAAGCACTGATGAAGCTTTAGGTGATGATGATTGGATTAAAGCCATGCAAGATGAACTAAATGAATTTGAAAGGAATAAAGTCTGGACCTTGGTTGAAAGACCTAAGGAAACTTCTGTTATTGGAGTAAAATGGGTTTTCAGAAATAAATGTGATGAAAATGGAGTCATTGTTAGAAATAAAGCTAGACTTGTTGCTAAAGGCTATAATCAACAAAAAGGAATAGACTATGAGGAAACCTATGCTCCAGTAGCTAGACATGAATCTATCCGTATTCTACTTGCTTTTGCAGCATTCTTTAATTTCAAACTTTTTCAAATGGATGTGAAATGTGCTTTTCTTAACAGTTATGTTCAAGAGGATGTTTTTGTTGAACAACCTCCTGGCTTTGAATATACAAAACATCCAGATCATGTTTTTAGACTTACCAAAGCTTTGTATGGTCTTAAACAAGCCCCACGGGCATGGTATGATAGACTCACTGGATTTTTGCTTCAAAATAACTATGTTAAGGGAAATGCAGATCCAACCCTTTTTATAAAGAAAGATAAGAAAAATGTTTTGATTATTCAAATTTATGTTGATGACATTATATTTGGTTCAACTCAGCAATATTTGACTGATTCTTTTTCAAGTCTAATGAAATCTGAGTTTGAAATGAGTATGATGGGTGAGTTAAAAATTTTCCTTGGTTTCCAAATTTCTCAAAAACCAGAAGGAACCTACATATCTCAACATAAGTATATTAAATACCTTCTTAAAAAGTATGGTTATGACAACACTAAGAGTATAAGTACTCCCATTGGTACCTCAAATTCTTTAGATCTTGATGAAGCTAGGAAACCAGTAGATCAAACATCTTTTAGAGGTATGATAGGAAGTCTACTATACTTAACAGCTAGTTGACCAGACTTAATGTTCTCAGTATGATTATGTGCAAGATATCAATCCAATCCTAAGGAATCTCACTTAAAGGCAGTAAAAAGAATTTTTCGCTTCCTTAAGGGAACCATGGATCTAGGATTATTTTATACTTCTGGAAATGATTTTGTTCTAAAAATATTTTCTGATGCTGACTTTGGTGGATGTAGAGTGGATAGAAAAAGTAAATCCGGAACTTTTCATTTCTTAGGAGATTCGTCAGTTTCTTGGTCCTGTAAGAAGCAACATTCTGTAGCACTTTCCACTGCTGAAGCTGAATATATAGTAGCTGGAAGTTTTTGTGCTCAAGTGTTGTGGATGCAACACACACTCACAGACTATGGCTGACTTTTACTAAAACTCAAATTTTGTGTGATAACACAAGTTCCATTTCCCTTAGTAAGAACCCTACACATCACTCTCGTGAAAAACACATAGATATTAGGCATCACTTTCTTAGAGATCACACACTTAAAGGAGATATTATTCTTCAGTTTATCGGAATGCAAGATCAACTTGCTGATATTTTCACAAAATCATTGCCTTCTGATAGATTTGAATATATTAAACAAAATTTAGGAATGATAACCGTAAGGTAATCCTCCTTAATTAACATTATGTTGAAAAAGTCTCCTTACAGTAATAAACTCCTTTTCATAGGGGGAGTACATTTGATTGTTAGTTTAACAAGTTTTTTCAAAATTTATTTTCAAAACTTTTCGGAACGAAGATTTTCGGAATTGGATTTCCGGAACTACAATTTTCCAGAATGGAAATCTTTGTACAAAATACTTCTGGAATGGAAGTATTCATATTGAAAACATCCGGAATGGAAAATTTCATACTGGTATTTTCATAACGGAACTTTCGTACTGAATCTCTCTTAATAAGTTTTTTTTAAATTCTTGGAATGTGTTTTTATACTGAATTTGTTTTTCGTACTGAGCTTTAAGTAATACGTTTTCCGTACTGAGTTTGTTTTCCGTAGTAAAGTTTTTTCGAACTCTATCTTTTCATAATAAAGATTTTTTCGTAGTCATTTTTATATTACCCATTACGAATAATCCTCCTAAGCCAATCCGAAAGGTATGATTTCCTTACTCAAGTTTTTGTAGTCATTTTTCTTTTTGCTGGCATTTTCTTGTATTTTGTTTTAGGATTATAGTTTTCTTAATTCTTTGTTTTAATAAAAACCTCAAAAAGATCAGATTCAAGTTTTCTTGAGAATTCGTTTTCAACCGTCAGATCTGATCTCATCTTATCATAACCGTTCGATCAACCGAGGAAGTTGAACCGTCGTTTCATCGCCTATATAAAGGGGACCCAAATACTTGTCCCACATCAGTCTCAAGCTCTCGCGTCCCGAATCTCTGCCTCTCTATTTTAAATCCATTCCGAACTTCAGTTTTCTCCGTTCCGAGCTTCTCAGAGGACCTCAGCTCCGAATGTCTACGGAGTTAGCATCTCAAGAAATGTCATCAACCAAGCCTATTTCAAAATGGTTATTTTATAGAGAAAGACTAGTCCATCCGGATTTATTCAATAACAATGATTCTCTTATTTCGAAGAACATTAAGTTGAATGGCTGGGAAGATATTACTGTGTCCAAACCGGGAAACCAAGACGATGTTTTTACGGAGTTACTTATTGAGTTCTATGAAACAGTTTCATTCTTTCAGGAAGATAATAGGGAAAAATTTTCTTTTAAGTCTTATGGCAAGACTTACAAGCTTTCTTATACCAAGGCAGCAAGCTTGGTAGGGCTAAATAATGAAGGTGAAGCTGAGTTTATTTCTCATGTGTTTCCGGACTCTAAGGGTAGCTTCGACAAGGAAAAAGCCTTGAAAACTCTCGGACTCTCAGACGACAAAGCTCCGAAGATTGCTAGTTTGCCTACAAATTTTCGGATTCTAGAGTTGTGGGTGAAAGGGCTTATCTTACCGAGGGAAGGTGATAAAGACAGTTTGAAGAAGAGTGAGATCTATATCTTAGATTTCCTGATAAATCTAAGGAAGTTCAACTTCATGAGGCACATTCTTATAACCATTGAGAGTCTTAAGAAAGGAAATCTCAGAGCCCAGATTGTAATGTACCCAGCAATTTTATCAAGGTTGATAGTTCGGTGCCTTGAATCTTTCAAGGAAGCTTGCAGATCTAAGCCAAGGGTTTGTAAAATTTTGTTGGTCAGTGATGATACCCTTAAGAGGATGGATGTGGCTTTCAACAAGGAGACTGGTGAGTTCTTCGATTTTCCTAATCAAGAAGAAGTGGCTCCGAAGGTTGCTGAATCGGAATCATCAAAACCAGTACAGAAAAGAAAGTTGAAAGAAGTTGTAGTTGAAGTTGAGGATCCTAAAGCTAAGGAAGTTCAAACCACACCTCCTAAACCATAGAAGAAGAAAACCTATCCTGATGAAGTTGTTGCAAAGTGGAGAGCAGATAAAGAGAAAAGGAAAGAAGGGGATCCGCAGTTCGAATTGGACCCTGCGGAGGCTAAGGCCTTGAAGGAGAGAACTACTGATGAGCTTGAAAAACAAGTAAAGGAAAATAAGCTCAAGAAGAAGATGACAGAAGCCGAGGTAGTCCAAGCATTGTTAAAGTTTAATGAGATGGTATCCGGAAGCATTCCAGTTCCGAGATCTTTCTCCTTGGAATCTCTACCTGAGACTCCAGGAAGAAACCTTGATTTTCCGGAAGAGATTACAACTGAACATGTTGATCAACTTGATCAGATTCAACAAGTGGGAGAGGAATAAATAGTTGCTGAAGGAAGTGGAGAAACAAGAGACTTATTGAAAGAGGTAGATGATAATAAAGGGTCGCCTTTGGAACACCTATCACTCCGAACTTCAGAGGCTGAATCCTCTAAGTTAGTAACTCCAGAGAAGGATAAGAATGAGGAAGATGTTGTTCAAAAAGTTGTTGATGATATTATTCAAGTGTCTACTGGCGAGCAGGAAACTCCTAATCAAGAATCGATTCCAAAAAAAGACAAGGGAAAGCAACTCCTTGTTGAGACTCCGAAATCAGTGGCTAGCAAGAAAAGAGAACATGGTGATTCATCTAAAAGGAAGTTGAAGCTTATTGAAGAAGAAAATTCTCCAAGCAAAGTTTCAGATTCGGAGTCATCCTCGTTGGGGCATGATTTTATTGTTCATTCCTTAAAGAAGTTGGTGGGAACCATTCCGACCTTCTCAAGTATTGACTCAAGATGCCAGATGCTCCAACATGACATAAATCAGAAAACAGACTCCGTATCTATGGTTATGGACAAGTGTGTTGAAATAGAGGCTCAGTTCAAAACGTTTTTTGTTGGCTACGAAGCTCATAGAAGATCTTGCAAGAGGATGACAAACTGGTCGAAGAAGACTGTTGAAGAGATGAGGTTATTTGATGAGTTTCAAGACAATGTTAAAGATGCCTTTGAGACTGAGGACAGGAAGATAAATGAGCTGACTTCCTCCTTTGAAGAGAAGCTGACAGATGAAAAGAACTTCCGGATCCAAGAAGTCAGAGATCTGAATGGGAAACTGAATTCTTTTTCTCAAAACTAGAAGTTTGAAAGGGATCATCGGATCGAGTTTGATCAGAAGATGAAGTCTCAGGAAGAAAAGATCAAGGCTCAAGAAGAAAAGATGAAAGCCCAGGAAGAAAAGATTGAATCTCAATCCGCAAGAATAGTTGTCTTAGAGAAGCAAGCTGAAGAAGATCATAAAGACCTGAAGAAGATCAAGACTATTCTTAAGGGGCTCATGTCTAAGGAAAAAGATCCAAAATAACTAAATCAGATCTTTTTGTTGTATCTAATTTTCTTTTTTGCCGACATTTCAAATCTAATGAAAATTGTTCTTCTCGGTTCCTTTGTTGTTATTACTAGTTTTTCAGGTACTTTGTTATTTTTTTCCATTCCCTCGATTTCTTTTTGAAAATCACAAAGGGGGAGAAAGAAAAGATCCTTAAGAAAAAGAAGAACTCCAATGAGAGTTTATCTAAAGGGGAGAAGGAAAAGATCCTTAAAGGAAAAAGAACTCTAATAAGAGTCTATTTAAGGGGGAGTTTTTTTTAAAGAAGACATTATTTTTCATAATAAAATGTCACTCCGGACATCTAGAATACGATCCTTAGAGTTTCAAAGCCTAAGGGGGAGTTAGTCGTATTCATCTATATCCTTAAAGCAAGGGAGATAAGCTTTTTCTTCTTAGAATTTCATTTCCGTAAGGATGTTTGTGCTTTCCAAAAAGGGGGAGATTGTTGAGTCAATAAGGTTTTCCTTTTGACTTTTCCATTCCATCTTGTTTTGAAAATCACAAACACATTACCTTTAGGAAAATTGTTTTCTTAAGGAAAATTGCTTTTATAAGGAAAATTGCTTTTTTAAGGAAATTGCTTTTATAAGCAAAATCGCTTTTATAAGAAAAATTATCCTTATCATATTTTCATCCATATTTTTCTTAAGTATGAGATTCGGATTCATTTCTATTTTCTCGGAATCGTTGAAACTTTGATATGAAGCATTCTGTTTTAGGATCCGAATTATGGATAAGAACTGTAAGGAAGTTTCATTCCGAATTCCGGATACGAACTCTGACTAAGTTCTACTCCAGACTCAGTATATGAATCATTATGAAGTTCGACAACGAATTCTTATTACGAATTCTGATGACGAATTCTCATTCCAAATTCTGATGAGGAATTCTCATTACGAATTCTGATGAAGAATTCTCATTAAGAATTCTGATGAAGAATTCTCATTACGAATTCTAATAACGAATTCTCATTTCGAATTCACATTCTGAATTAACCTAGTAAACAGAATCTGATTATCTTTGTTTTATACACTCTGAATTAATTCAAACTTCGAAAAATATTTTGGTTAGACTCCAAAATTTTATTCTGCTTA
This sequence comes from Viscum album, assembly GCA_963277665.1. Taxonomy (NCBI): domain Eukaryota; kingdom Viridiplantae; phylum Streptophyta; class Magnoliopsida; order Santalales; family Viscaceae; genus Viscum; species Viscum album. The sequence continues at coordinate 836,040,484 of OY728139.1, read as the reverse complement.
CACTTCTATAATTTGTCTACTCTTTATTATTTTCATTACACTCCGAACCTTCACTCCGAAGCGTTCATTCCGAACTTTTGAGTTAGAATTTAAAATGATGTCGTATATTCTGTTACACTTGTTTTGTTATAAAACGATGTCGTCTATTTTGTTATAAACTAACCGTTGTCTATGTGACACGTGTATAGGTCCCTCCAATCTTTAAGGAAAATATGACCGTTGGAGTAGGAGTCGACCTTACCTATAAATAGGAGCTCATTTGAAAGAGCTCGGTGCTGAGCTACTAAAAGGCTGACTACTCTGCTTGAAGTGATTTCTAGAGAGAGAGGCTCTTATTAACTCTCAAAGCTTCGTGCGACTCAGAATGTTGGTGATTACATTCGAGGTCTTCCGGAGATAGGAAGACAGAGGTGCCGACTACCTTGAAGTTCCAGGGCTTCCTTGCTGAGGAAGACATAGGTTGCCAACTACCTTGAAGTTGAGGGCTTGTGGGGATAGCAAGACAGAGACTCCGATCTTCGTATCGAGGGCTTACCCTGGTGTGGGTAAGATAGACTTGCTTGAAAGTATAAATCAAGGGACCTTTATCCAAGGTTGTTGGATACTTTCTCTTTGGGTTAAAAGACTTATATCTTGTTACTTGTAGTTTAACTACTTGTTTTATTTTCGCTGCATTTTGTATTATAAGGAAAGTATAACTTTCTTATACTTCCTTACTTGTACTCTGTTTCTTTTAGATTTTATATGCTTTAAGGTAGAATCTCATATTGTAATCTTTTGATTAAGGTTCTATTTCCAGAACCATATTTCCGGAACCTACTTTCGGAATCTCTTTCTAAGTTTACATTCGGTGTTAGAGGTGTTGTGAATTTTCCTAGTTTAACTTTGTTAAACTTAGCATTTTCCTTTTATTAAGGAAAACATTGTTATTCTTAACTAACTTTAAAGGTTCCAAAGGAATTTTTAAAGTGTACAATTCACCCCCCTCTTGTATATTGAGCATCTACATCACTATTTCGATCCTACAAATTCCACATCATAGGTGACATTTTATCAGAGTCAGGAGTTTCAGTAGACCCATAGACAGTAAGACCTGTAGTTTATTGAGAGCATCCAAAGTACATATTTTTATTATAGATTGTTTTTGGTATTTAGTATATTAAAAACACTTCATCAATATTTTTCATGCCTTGCAGTGCTGCTTATAGTCTTCACAATGAAGGGTGTGAAATTATTATGGTCATAATCTTGGGAAGAAGCATATCAAGAGTTGAAGGGAAAACTATCTTTGGTGTAAATACTGATTCTACTAGAACCATGATGGGCCTATAAAATATATTATGGTTCCTCAGGTGGTCATGGATATTTTATGATGTAGGACGAATGAGTCATCACGTACAAGTCTTTTAAGTTGAATCCTCACTTGTTGAATTTCCTGAGGTGTGAACTCAAACTTGCTGTTGTTTTGATTTATTTATGCTATTGAAGAGAAAATTTTCTTCTAGAGTGTTTTGTGTAATTAAAATATCATAATACCTCAAGAAGAACATTTCATAGTGGGATCTTATTCTCTGATAATACAGGTGGGTGGAGCACCTATAGTAATTTGATATCGAGCTTGCCTACACACCAAGAAAGGAAAATTTTATGGATAATGATCTCACCCTTAAGACATTGACATAGGTGGTTCAGAATTACAACTAAGAATGGAATATTATGGAATTATTCTCAGAGATGATTATTGAGGTTTAGGAGGACCATGGTTAGACTATCCTCTTAGCCTTAGCCACAACTTCTACTCTTCTTTAACAGTTATGAATGAGGAAACTACCTGATCCTGAAGGCCTTTTCCTAAAGGAAATTGTTTCAGATATTGATACACATTTTGGTTTTACATTGGATAGGGATGATAACTTATTTTTCATCGGGTGTTTATGGGCCCCATCAGACATCATTGAGGATTATATGTGAAAATTGTATGTCTCACTATAGGCAGTTCACCCTAGTGTCACCAAAATGTAACTAGATCTACGATGCCAGTAATGTTGGCCTATTATAAAATAGGATATAATAAGATTTATCAATCGATGTTCCACCTTCCAGAAGGTGAAGGAAGAACATCAGTGACTGGAAGGTATTTTTGAGCCATTTTCCATTCCTAAGTGGAAATGGGATGATGAATCAAAGGATTTTGTGACTAGTGTACCCAAATCACCTCATGGAAACATTGTAGTGTGGGTTTTCATTGATCATATGATGAAGGTCGTAAACTTCTTACCTATTCAAGTGACCATATAAATTGATGATCAAGGAAGGATGTATGTTAGGGAGGTTGTATGTATTCATGGAGGACCCCATTATATCATTTCTGATATAGATTCTCATTTCACTTCAATGATTTGGTATGGGTTGAAAAACACCTGGGGTACACAGGTACTTCTGATTATGGCCAAACACCTATATAACGATTGATAGACGGAGCATAAAATTTAGGTTCTAGATAAAATATTCCATGCATGTGTCCTTGATATTAGGGTTTCTTGGGAGAAACACATTCCTCTTGTGGAGTTATCTTATAATAACAGATTTGAAGCTGCCATCAAGTTTGCTCCCTATGAAGCCTTATATGGTATCTCTTTCCGCTCAACTCTGCATGGATAGAGGTTGGGGAAGAAGTAATTCTTATTCCATGTCTCATCTAGGAGACTATAGAGTATGTCTACATTCTTAAAATTCACATGTTGACAGCTTAGTCTAGATAACAGTTGTATGGAAACAGACTATAGTGACTATTGAGTTTGAGGCTGGAGACCGGGTATTATTGTGAGTCTCACCAAAATTAGAGAATATACATATTCTGATGAAGGGTAAGCTCTCAACAAGTTTCATTAGACCCATAGAGGCTGTGAAAAAGATTAGAATAGTGGCTTAATATTTGGAACTTACCTATAGATATTTATTAATGCATGATGTCTTTCATGTATCTCAACTTCACTAATACTATTCATACCCATTTCATGTCTTTCAGTATGATGAGGTTGAATTGGATATGGTTGTTTCATTTAAGGAGTATCTTGTGATTATTTTTTATTGGATCATGAAGACACTCTAAGGTATGTTAGTTCCATTGGTATGGGTGTTATGGAATCACAGTCGAGTATAGGACATGACCAGGGAATGAGATGCTGATATACAATCTCAGTGGTTATAACACTTTGCTTACGATACCTCTCTACCCTTAGAAGGGAAACTCGAGGACATGTTTCTTTAAAGAGGGGATATTTTAATGACATTCCTTTTCAAAAAATGTATGGATCATTTGTTTTTAAATTTTATTTACTTAAATATACCTAAAAATGATTTCTAATTAAGAAAAAGAGGTCACATGTGCATCTAGGGCTCATTCAAAGCCCGGAGTCCCGAAATGGGAAATTTGTTTTGGCTACATGGTTTTTCTAAAATTGTGTAACCTAGGGCACATGTCTGTGTAGTTGATTCTAGACATGGGACAAATAAAATTTTCATGGTTTGAACATGGTTAGTTACACTATTCACCTAACCAAGCATGGTGGCCTTATTTACAGAAAACCATGCACAGATGGAACACAGTATGACTAATCCTATACCTAAATCGTGTGACTTTATATTTTTTGGTGAAATGTATATTTTTCCTCTCATTTATATTTAAACCTTATTTCGTTTTTCTTCTTCTCCCTCCTGCGTATAACCTTGTTTATCATCCTTCTTTGAGCTCATGAAAACCATCCTTTAGGAATTGAAGAAACTCCCTTGTTTGGTGTCCGTTCTTTAATAATTTTGAGGCATTGGATAAGTCTTGTTATATTTCCCTAGTCTCCCAATTTCTTTCAATGATTATTTGGAAATCTGTTGTGCTATTTTGGGGTTTTCTCATTTATACTATTTTCCAGGTATAAGGTTTTTTCTTAGATCTCCTCCAACCGACTTCAAATCTATGTTCAATAACTAGAATGGAATAATCTACAGCCTTGAGGATGGTGGTCAAATTTTTTTCCCTTTCAGTTTCATTATTTCATGACAATGTCATTGTGCCACATGCAAGATTTTGATGTGTATCTCTTTATATTAATTCCTTTAATTCAAATTTACCATTTCACTTTAATACAAGTCTATTAACCCTTGTTCGGTGGGTCAGAGCTTTTACACACCTTATATGGTCACCCCATGGGTGTGACACTTAGAATTGGCCATTTTGAAAAATTAGTTCAAAGTGTCCAGAACACAATTTTGCTTTGTACATGGTTTTTAAATGAAAGTGCCCTTGTTATATGAGTGTTAATGGTGATCAAAGGCACCTCTTAGGTCTTGGGACGTTTATAGTTGGAAATTACCAACTTGGAAATTACCATAATGATCATATCATCCTTTAAATTACACTAGAACTAGTTAAATGGTGTTTCCATGTCTTAATAAATTGAATGAATTGGTTAGGGGGGATGGTTTTTGTAGGATATATTATTCATGGTGGTGGAATCCTTTAAATGGATTGACCATTGAACCTTCCAATTTAAAGTTGATCTTTATGACTTGTTTTCCATGTTTTGAAGAAATTGTAATTCCTTAATGCACATTAGAATTACTAATGTTTGGAATGAGAGGTCTCTTCCTCATTTATTGAATTATATATGTCTATAACTCTATTAATGTTTAATTGAAACACATAAGAGGGTTTTCCTTTGGTATTAAATGATTAGTGTTATTAAAAAAAATTTATATACATATAAGGTCTTTATAAATAAGTAGTTTGTGAGGTTATGCCCCATGTCATATACTATAAGTACATACCCCCTTGTAGAGGTTGTGTATGATGGTAAGGGGTATTGATCGAAAAGGAGAATTACACTCCCATATATTGGGTGTTGAGTTCTTGGAATCTCACATGAGTGATACTATAAGGGATATAGGATTTATTCTCCATGTACCATGATTAGAGTGTTTCCATGATGGTTCACTCACCATCGTGAGTATTGTTTCAGAATGTCTCTCACTCTTCATGACATGTAGGGAATGCACCCTATTTTGAAGACCTTTCAGGATCGTTAGACTAGTTATGGATGTCTGAGTAATGCCCTTATCTAGTCCAGCACTAATATTCAAGGAATATGGAAATTAGTTTTCCGCATGCACATGGATCATATAGGTGGATGTAATATAGAATAAAATATATGTAAATATATTATTAATTATATATATATTGACATGATCTGACATATCTCTTAGTCATGGGAAGATGCAGGTAGACTCCCTAGGCATCCTATATGAACCTGAGTTAGATTGTTATTTATTTCAGCATTGTTTTACTATTATGCTTATACCTGCACATTGTTTAGTTATGAAAACTACATGAATTAGACATAGACACCAATTGTGGTGTTGTACTTAGATTTTTATATCACACCCAACTTGAGTTGACTTTGTCACTTAAGAATATTGATTGAATATATGTTTGGATATGGTAAAGTGCCCTTTTACAGGTTGACAACATGATTAGATTATTATTTGATATTTGCAGAAGATGAACGAGCATGCACTCAAGACTCTTATGGGGAAACTTTTGTTCTTGATTTCTTTTTTTACATCATGAATGTATCCATGTTCCACTATTTTCTTTTGTATCATCATTCAATGTATCATGTATTGAAACATCCATAGAGTCCATTTTTATATTTATTTAGTGCATTAGTTATCTATTTCTTTTTATACTTACATATTTTGTAATCTATTAACGTTTTAACAGTTTATTTATTATGATTGTTCATATTATAAATTTTATGTTAGTTGTTATTCTTTGGATCAATTTTTCTACTCTGACGCGAGGGTATAATCTACCCATTGTAACACCTTTACACCCCCATTTCTAGTCGGCAGCCTCCAGAATATGGGGATTCATGCATGAGGCCATGTGACCCACCATCTCGGAGTTAGGCTTACGTCGATCCCAAGTCAGAATGTTACAAATTATCCTAGATCAATGAAACATAAAATATGGTTTAGGAAGGAGGATCATTATTTCCATTTTAGGAATCTTGAACATTTGAGATGAAACTATACAAAATACTTGTTGGAATTTAATTAACTCTACATAGATTTCATGTCATGTATTACTATTTTTGAAATCCACTATTCTATATTGAAGGATATTTCATGCCCATTGTATATTATATAAATTCAAAAACTATGTAAAATAGTTTAAAATAGGAGATGAATTGATGGATATAATCTAAATTTTGCAATGATATGATAATGAAAAGTTTTTATTATAGAAGAGTTTTTTGGAAATTGACAACATGAATGCTTAATAATAAAATATGATTTTTGTATCTCATTTTTATTCACTTCAATGATAAGGGATTTGTTGTTAAAAATAGCTATTTTGAATTAAAAAAGAAGATTTATTTTGATACCCATTATTTTTTTGTTGATAAAATTATATAATATGTTTAAAAATAAATTATAAAATGAATTTTATCTAGGACTAAAATATGACATTTTTTAATTATTAAAATAATAGGAAAAGATTTCCAACCTTCCATTAATGGAATATTTTAATTAATAAAATATCCTCTTTATAATATTTCTCCAAACACATATAATACATTGTATAATATGATTATAAAATTTATTTCATGAATATTCTTATAGAGGAAATATGTATTGTTACCTAAAATTAAATATTTTTGGGCTAAGAAATATATTTTTGGGAACCATTAATTCCTAAGAGGCTAGTGGTGATATATTTGAACTTAGATTTGTACAATGTATAAATGAAAAATGATTATACCAATTCCTTCCAAATTGAAAGCCACTTTTAATTCTTAATGAGTTTATTATATTTTTGTAAAAAATGATCTTAATTTAATTATTTACATTTCAATTTATTTCCAATTATATCAATGAAATTTTTGAATGAATGTATTTAAATATGATTATAATATTTGAAAGAATTCTATGTATTTAATACAATTTTATTTATTATTATCATAACATTGGATGTTGTTAAAATTTCCCCCCTTTTGAAACTATTTTCCAACATTTATAGTTATTTAATGGAATGTAAAAGAAAAAATTTATAGTGATGAAGCTACTAAGAGATATGAAGAGAATAAATGATTTGATAACTAGAAAAGTTATTGAATGGTTTACTCACTCTTGTTATTAAGTAATTTTTTCCTTGGTGTTCAACAGTTGTTATACTAATATAAATGTCAACGTTTTATTTTATAATATGAAAAGGTATATGGATGATGCCAAGAGATATTACTAGACTCCAAAAATAATTTCAAGATAATACAAGGGACAATTTCATCTATAGAGCATGAGATTCCTCCACTTTCCTCAAGTTTCACTATGTTGAAAGATGACATGTGCAATTTTCTCCTCTCAAAAGTTACCACATTGGGTGGACCTCCCATTCTTTAATCATATATACTACTTAATTATTCATTATCTTTACATATAATCTTGTATGATCAATTTATAAATTTTTTTATATCCCTATATCATTATTAATGGTCTCCAATAAGCCATGAGTCCAGATGACTCTTATTTGTCTTTGTGGTAAGTGCACTATTTTCCAAGTTAAATCCAACCCCAGTGTTACTAAGATAACTCATTTATAAAAATTATTCCATTTAAATTATATAAATATAAAATATTCCAATATCTTATAATTTTAAAATCCATGATATAATTTAATATCACCATAATGTGGTGCACACATTCAAACCATGATCCAAACACACACATATATTTTAACACTCTATGAATTTCAAAAAAAAAATTCTTTTACATTATATAGTTGATAGAAAATATGGAGTGTTTACATTGATATATTTCATGGTTTGGTCATTAGTACCTCCTAAAATTTTTAAATCGACAATCACCTAAACCATGACTATTCCTTCATCAGACCACAGTGTAGTGGAAAAAGGGTGACTATTTTCTATAAACTGTTTATAATGACTTCACTATCCCAAAAATGATGATCAATGCACTATAATAATTTTCATAATAAACCAAAGTGTAATATATTAGAAAAATATCATTTTCCCCATTAGTTTCCGACTATTTCTTCAATTTCTCTTTGAAAACATGATAAAGACCACATTCAGTTTAATCCAACCATGACATCAAGAGTTATCCAAATATTATTTGACACACCGTGATGAATTTATCGTTAATCTCTAGAATAATGTCTAGATCTATGGAAAATTTCTTTCTTGATTTATAATACATTTAATAATTTTACTAAACCATGAAATTTTTTATTGAGATCCATTGAATATTTTATTTCCTCTATGATTTCCTTAACCATTCATGTTTAATTCCCCTTGATTTATTAATTTATTACTAAAATATAAAATTTCATCCTTTATTTATCATGACTTTATATGATAAGCTAAAACATCTCTAATCAAACCGAGTCTCATTCTTCATTATTGTTTCTTAATAATCCATGTTAAAATCAAATGATATATCAAACATTGTATCAATAGTAAGAATTCATCTTCAAAATAATCTACAAGAAAAAAACTGTAACACATACACACACACAAATGGATAAATATTTATTTATTTTCTTTTTAAGGGTTTATGACTCCCACCACCAATTTTTATAGTTTTAGTATCTATCCCTTTTAAATAATGAAATCACCAGGCATATCTACATAGTTAAAGGAAAGTTAATATACTATGTTAGGTGGGGATAAAGGAAACACCAATGATGTAGTTGTTGGGTATATGGTGGGGAGGGGTAGTCTTATTGTAGTCAGGTTTTCATGTGTTCATGTCAAGTATTGGGACTTGTGCCTCTATGTCTTTAGGTAATTTTAAGGTCCATGTTATTCCGGGCCTATGGTCCATGTATGGGTTTTCAATCAACCCAGTTAAAAAGGCAATTATACAAAAATAAATAATTTTTTTGTCAAACTTGCCATTTAGCCAACCATTAATCTTATATATGATTTCATATATCCAATCCTCTTCTTTCTAGGGCGTCTCATCACTTCACCTCATATTATGATAATATACATCATTATATATCTTCCAAAATAAACCATTAAATGAATATTCCATGATCACATCAATATTATCTATATATTAAAAATCATGTATCTTTTTATAATAACAAAAAATTCAACACACATGCATGAAATTCCTTTCCATAAAAAGCATGAGAACTTCAGAAGGAAAAATGATTAAATATTACGATTAAATATTTCAGCCTTTAGATTATGATTCTTAATATCACTATTATCCAAATAATATTTAATTTTATATTTTATCTTTTTTAAATAGTTTGATGTGAGGATTTATCATATTGTCAAAAGTAGATGTGGAAATAATTATATAGGGATGCTATGATTTTTAACAAACCTTAAAAATATAATATTCATAACTTCCTTTTGATGGTATATCATATACAACATGATTATATAAAATATTATGGACATAATTTTCAATATTATTAATATAAATTATGAATATTCAGAATGTATCAAGCTTTTCAAAATTGGTTATCCCATTTATTTTTATTTTATTTTAACAATTTATATTAGAAAATGTGGAATTATAATTAACATATCAATGTATAAATTTGAGTTTTCCATAATCTATAGTCATCATGTAGTATTAAAAGTTTTTATTACATGTGATAATTATATTGGGATGAGTTTTTCAAAGAGATACTTAGATTTTTCATGAGACACATTAGGTGTTTTCTGTGAAAGATGACGCAGGATGTATTCTAAATGCGGTGTTATAAACAATATTTTTTGTATTATAGGGGATAATATTTCTTATTAAAACCATGTTACTTGAGTTTGAAATGATACCTATCATGAGAACCTTTAAAATTTGATGAATTTATTATGTTATCACTTATGATGATCAAGTTAGTGGGTGGTTGGGTTTTTTGTTGATTATTTGATTAATTGATGTCTAAATTGATAGGAATTTATCTCTTACATAATTATTATGACATTAGACGAATCAATTAAGATATATCAATGGAGTGTATGGAAAAAACTTGATGAAATATATAAGATTTCATTACCTGATTGGATGTGGGCCATGCAAGGACCCATATTTTTCATTAGACATGGATTAAAATAATTTTGTGGTTTTTAGGGATAAATAATTTAAAGGGGGTGATATATAAAATCTATAAAAAATTATGAACTCAGAATGTTTTTTGGTTATTTTGAGTTTCAGATATGATAACTACCCTTGGGATGATTTTTTCTAAAGGTACATTCTAGTTAGATTTTAAGGGATATTTTAACATTTATTAAATTAATAAATGTTTTTCTCATGAACATGAACATTGTTATATTTTAAATTTAATATTAGATAGAATTTTGATAGTGTGGTGGTGCTTAAAATGTGGTGTTTTACCTCATAATGGTTTTAGTAAGGTGACAATGTATCAGGCCTTAGAATATTTCATTTCAGGTCATTAAATATAAGGATGGATGGAATATAAGTTGGATTTTAAATATATATTTATAGAATAACCCCTATTATTATCCTTATTCTATCAGGGGACCCTTGGAGGGGATACAGGAAGTAAACATAATCATGCAGTTTATGATGGTGTAGACATTGAATCGATGGAAGGGTTGTGGATTCCTGAGCTGATGACAATAATCCATAAGTTTATTATGAATGATAATAGAAGAATAAATTATTTACTAATGAGGAACAAAACTTTTTCATTACATACATCTAATTTTTTGGTGATTTGACCCTCATCTACTCATGTTTTAATAAAAAATACTATATATTTTTTTTATAAAATCATTCAATATTTAAATTTTGGATTATTAATTCGATATTGTATTGTGATCTTAAATAACACTAATTACTTTGTGAAAACCCAGTGAAATTCATTTGAAATTAATAATTTTGGTTAATTAGAATAAACTAATTTCTTTTAATTCATGAAATTTTATTTAATTCAATGTCATTTAATGGAATATTTGAGATTAATATGGAAAATATCCTAACATATATATTTTTTTGATAAATAGGATTTGATGAAATTGAACTAATAATTATTATGATGAAATTATTCTCATAAGGAATTATTGATTTACATGGTGTTATTAGTTTTTTGATTTTCACTATGTTAATTTTATTATTTTTGATAGAATATTATTATTGTAATTATTGTTAATGAAATATTGTTTTACTTAATATAAGGTTTCTCCTTCACTTTGGTGGTTTTCGATAACTTATTTTTGAATTATTTATTTTCAATTTCGTTTTTATTAATATTTTGTAGTGTGTGGACATGTCCCAAAGGATGTTGAATGGTGATGAATGATTTTGAATGATGATGGATGATGATGAATAATTTTAGATATAGTATTATTTATTTCTTATCTTATTTACTTCTTGAAAGAATATGTCACTACTATCCATGGGGGGACAAATGTTTCAATAATGAGTGATCATATGTTAAGTTTTTTGAGACACCAACAATGGCGAGTCTTGAAAAAATATTTAAAATTTGGTGGATTATCCTTGAAAATTGTTGTGTTTGGAGATAAATGGATAGATTTGGATGAGGTGTGTTCGATGATTTGTGTCAATAAAAAACTCAATTTATGGGTTTTGGAAGTTACTGGTTCTATGAAGCATCATTGAGGTGCATTGAGTGAAGGCAAGAATCTTAGAAAAGGCAATGTCAGAAGAGAAGACACAAAACACAACCAATATTGCATACTGGGTCTAGATTTTGAAATTGTATCGAATTCAGTTCTCCATGTCACATTCCATATATCCTATTACCCATTAAGGGATATGGTTTACATGATTTTATATTGTTTACATTGGGAGTGACTCCAGGACACATGTTGTGAGTTTTAGGCCACATAACTTAAGCATGTATCATCAGTATGCACTAATAAATATGCATGGACCTACACATAAATTGTTCTAATGTACATGTTGTGTACGACGCAATAAAATTACTTGAGTCTTAATAGTACATGTCAACTTACCCTTCAATTCTTAGAGATCATGTTTCATTTTATAACATGTTGTTTATATTAATAAAAATGAATCCATGTTTTTGGGACACCTTCTGGGCTAAGACACAAATTACACATGTTATATAACCTACTAAGACATATCATGTATGTAAGAATTCACATAAACTAAAATATATAATCCGATTCCCCAATAATACTAGCACCTAGATTCCATGTATACCTAGGTATATGTTGTCTATTGGGTAGTTTATTGTATTTATCATATTTTTTCACATAGGTGTTAGAATTAAAACATGAATTGACCATTCTAAGAATTTATATATATAGAACATGATGGTGTTTATAATTTCATCATATACAATTTTTGAGGTGATATAAATAGTTGGGTTCCCATTTTTATATATATGATGATGGAGAGGGAGGGAGATATACTTGTAGTAGAAATGGGGTTTATAACCCCTAGATGTACACTAGTTCCAGGTGTGGTACTCTATAATCATAGTGAAGTAGGTAAACCCATTGATTATAGAACATATTTCCTCTATATATGTAGTCTTTAACTCCCCCAAATAATGTATACACTATGTGATTATTCGTGGTTCCTTTATAAGGTTTGGTGCCCCATCAACTAGCTTTCACATCTCAGCAAGGTATGAGTCACCATATCTAGGTTTATTTCTTACATGTTTTCTATTTTAATGTTTTTGAGTTTACATAATACATTATCTATACTTATGACTTTGGGGAATCAAATTGGGTAACATTAAACTCAATAATTTATAGTTCTTATGTGAACATCTTTCGTGCATGTGAAGATATTGTATAGTCTAGTGGCGACTTTTGTGGATATAAAGTCAGTAGAGCTGCTAGTGTTGATACATAATTGTGTATGGTCATTAATAGTGGATCTATTTATAAATAGATCAAGTTTAAAGATACACTATAGTGAGAAAGTTTATTTATATAGTTGGAGTTTGTTATATTAGGAGATTTTGTACTATTCATTTGTAACTGCCTCCAATGGATGCCAACATGGCATTGTACTAGATAACTATTGTCACATACATTCCACTATTATAAAAAAATTTATATATATTTTTAATGGTTTCTAAAAATATACAGTATTTTTACATTGTATATCTAGTGTATTTTTATATAGGATAATGTCTTCCATCTATTTTATGACTTCATTGGGTTATTCTCTAGACCTTGGCCTATTGATGGTAGGTTTAGGGTCTCACACATGGCTATCTTTTAGCTCATGTGTGGTCCTAGTGGGCTGGGTTATGTAAAAATTGTATGAAAGAATAGTTCATGTTCTAGTAAATGTGTTTGGAGAGAGATATCTTACGAGTATTTGATCAGGAATATGGGATAATTATTTTATGGGGGTCTTGAGTTCCTTTTTTAACAAGGTTCCTAGTGGATGTGGAACAACCGAAATATCCTTTCCCCAAGACTATTAAAACCTATTTTTACCTAGAAGTGTAAGGAATAATTTATTGGGGATAATATTTTTATCACATTAATAATATAGTGGGAAAATTTTATCTATAATGTGCTTCCTATGTCAGATCACACATATGTTTTATAGTGACCATGGGATTCATCATGAAAATGGAGGATTTTACCTAAATATACCAACTCAAGATAAGTTCTAGGGTCGCAATGATCCAATGGTTGTATTTTATCTTCTCAACACTTATTAGTTGAGGGACACAACCACAATTTATAGACTCATTATGAAGTATCTTTACCCCATAAATAAGGGTGATGTGTCCTATATTTGATACAAATTTGTTGCACACATTAATTATACTATGTTGTTTTTTTAATGTTCTTTTAAATTATAATTTTTTATTTTTTACCACTTGATGTGAAAAATATATTTATTTTAATAATTTATTGAAATATTATGAATTTGAAAATAAATCATCTTATGTTCTCTTCTTTGATTTCATTTTATTTTAAGAGGGAAATTTTTAAATATTTTTTATGATATTATTTTATTTTTTTGAATTTTTTATGATTTTTATATTTGTCGGATTTAATTTCTTAGTGTTCCATGATTTTTTTAATTTGATAATTTTGGGAAGAAATTTATAATTTGATGAAATTTATAGGCTCCGTAATTTTTTTTATCTAGGTGCTACATTTTAAAATCATTATTTAGTCCATGTTTTCATAATGAAATATATTTTTAGAACAAATTATTTTTTAGTGACTGGAAGTTAATTATTTTTTAGAAGAGTCTTATTTTCTTATATTCCTTTTTATGTTTGGATGACTATTTAGTCTGTTAATATCAAGGTTTACTAGGTCCCATATGATAGTTGTTTTAGTACTATCATAATTTAGGGACCCAGATAACATATTTTTGATACACAAGGCCATATGATGTTTTTCACAGATGAAACCATGTGGTTTAATTCCAATCCAAGTCCCATATGAATTTTCTAAGGAATTCACATAAGAAAACATAAGAAGAATATCATATGATAGTTTTCTTATGATGACCTATCCTTAAGATAAATTTTATCTTTCTATATGTAAATTTTGTATTCCATTATTGAGAAACAATATGGAAGATGATTCTCATAAAGGTTAAAAGGGTGACCAGAGATTGGATATAAAGGAAAGATTTGATCATGTCTTATTTCCTGTTTGAATATGAGGTGTAGATTTCAAATGGAAATACATTAAGAGATGAATTATTTCAAGGATAATTGGAATCTAGGAATATTGAAACAATTGAACTCTATCACTAATTTTGGAGTTTTATTTTATAAATTCATTTTACAGATCCACTCATATTGAAATCGGTGTTGATGTGGAGAAATTTGAAATTCACATTGAATAAAGAAGTTGATTGACACTGAATGGGAGAAGGAAAATGAAACATTTTTTAGATATAATAGGGAATATGAGTTTACATATGATTTAGATAAGGATGAATTCAAGATCTCGTAAAATTTAAAAAAATGAAGAAGTCGCCATGTGATTGAAGAATAGACTTATGTTCATTTGGTTATTGATGATGAATCAAATCAGTTCAAGATGAATTGATCTGTTTTCTGATGGAGTGTGTTCCCTATGTAGGTCAATAATGAAGAAGATAATAGAGGGGGCCTTGGTACCCAAAAGGGATATGACTATGTCATTGGAGTTTTATACATGAATGGTGATTTCACATTTTTATATGATAGAATTACATTTGATTACTATTAATGAACTAAGGAGATCAATTCAAGACTAATGATACCATAAATAAAAAAGATTCTTGATGTGGTTGAGGACATGATGTTATTGGATTTGTATAAATTATTCATTATCCATGTTCTAATATATGAAATAGAACTAGGATGAATTTTTTTTTGATTCATTTAATGATTCTTGGATGAATTCACAAATATGATGAAAAGTTATGTGAGTACTTGGATAAATCTGTTTTAAATCAATTAGATATGAAGTGATCATACTGGCTTACTAAATTTTATAGGATTACCATATTCAAGAAAATATAATAAAAAATTAGGGAAATAATTTTCTAGAAAAAATGTTAGGATGTTTTTAGGAGTATTTATATATTCATAATACCATTTACTAAACATAAAAAAATTATTCTCACTAATCTGATTTAAAAAAATAGAGGTGGTGATTTTAATATTGAGTACTGGGTTGAAAATTAAAGGAATACCTCAGTAGATATGAGGGTATAGAGTTTCAATTTTTCCTAGATATGGATTTTATGATGAACAGCCTCATAGAAGAATGTAGTAGGAGAAACTGGAATCGGTTCAAGGAGAAATGAATCTTGATATGGATTTCATATTGGAGTTACACCCACTATATAGAATTTTTTATCTTCTAATGTTTTCATTTGTCAATGAATCTATATTTTCCACTGCATTTCCTCCCTTCACATTAACAAGTACTATAACTAGAGTTATTTTGAGCAGAATTTATTTTTTGTAGGTTGTTAATTACTTAAAACTCTTATCTTCTTCATCAGGGCTTCATTAAATCCTTCTTGGATTTTCCATATTTTCATTTAGCCTAAATTATTTATATTTCTAAGGATAAATAAAACTAAAACTATATTTTGAATCTATACTCTCACTAGAAAATATAATTTGTTTGAGTAGTTAAATAAATATTGTTTATTTATAGGTACTTGATAGTCATAATTAACCAATACTTCTCATTTTATTGATAATAAAATGAATCATTACTGAGCCTTAAGAGACATCCCCAATACACTAAAGGCCAACAATAATTTCCAAAGGGATTCAAATACATTTGGGGGATGATTTAACCTTATGAAATAACCACTAACAAAAAAAACACAACCAAACGGCTAACTATATGATGCATGATTAAAATCAAGAAAACTCAACAACATTATTCATATCAAACAACTTTTCAATGGGTGAAACAGTAAAAGGAAAAATAAGTATCATAGTAAATAATGGATAAACAACTAAAGACTTTATAGAGACCATAAGACTCTAGGATCCCATAGTTCCATGTTCCGAGATCACTAAACAGCCCATATATCACAAATTAGTGTTAAAAACCTGTGGTACATTACCTTTTCCCTTGTCCTAGAGGATAACATCTACAAAATCACCAAAGTGCCCAACATGGGGTAATTATAAAACTCTACAGTTTTTCCCCAATTACTTACCAACTCCCACCACTAGTATAGAAGATCTTGCAACATTTACATAAATCAATTTATATAAAAACATTTCTCAAAATGGTTTACAAGTAAATTTAAACAAGTTTGCAAAACCATTTTTAACCGAAAACATACAATTTCAATTGAAACCACTTTTCTAGAAATTTATTTTCCCATTAAAATGACTAAAAAAAATTTTAAACGATTTCTCAATGTTCAATTTTTCATACCCAATCCATTCCAGACATCCACACAATCAACCATGCGTGCTTCAATATGACATTTCCATACTCATGAGTTATTCCATGTCGATATACCAAGTTTTCACATGGTAATTATATCCCTTGTTCCATTTTTCCATTGGAATTGAGCATAAGGTCATATTTTAAACAATCCCTATAAATTAAATATGAAATCACAAACTAATATTCCCAAGGATCATACCAAAAAATCCCTTTAATAAAATCACATTTTTATTGAAAATTGTTTTCCATCAAAACCATTTCAATGCCAAACCATTTCAATAAAACACCATTTTAACGAAAATTTATTTTTTCATATAACCATTTAGAAATTATAGAAAATCCATAACTTAAAATTACCCTTTTAAATTCAATATACTAAAAAAAATCATAACAATTCACTGAGATTATATAATTCCACAAAAAACGATAAATCATCACTAAAGAAAATTTATTCCATGAATTAAAGAATGATTTCACAATAAATCCCATTAAATTTAATCAATTTGAAATTAATCAAATAAATTATAGAAAGAGGAGTAAATAGATAACCCACCTACTTCAAAGGTTTTGATGAAAATTGACAATGGACAAAGAACACTCAAGAAAACTGTGTGGATTCTCCACGGAACTACCTGGGATATCTTCTCCAAGAAAGAACAAGACCAAATATAATCCTTTTTTGAATACACACTCATAGATCTACCCATAATAGGTGTAGATCTAAGAAACCCAGAATAGTAGAGAAGTTGATCAAAGTAGTTCTGTGAAATTGATCAATAAGGATGAAGACCAATCACTATCGTCAGGTATCTGTAATCGAATTACTAAGGTAAGACATCGGATTAACTCCAAAATGCATGGGATGGGTTTTCCTATCTTCAAGGAATCGAAATCCTAAGTTACAGCTACATAGGATAAAAAAATGAGCAGCTTAGAAGTAAACATGTGTGAGATCTACTTCTTTAAGTATTTCACTTTAACCATGCATAGATTTGGTTCGCACGGTTAGACAAATCATGTGCTAACCATGTGTTAGCTACTACCAAGACAAACCCTTTCATGACCTCCTCTCAAAGTCTCCTTAACTGTGTGCATAATGTGTTGATTCTCTCCTGCTCAAACCATCTATTGGGTAGGGATTCTTCTATGATTTCCACTCTTTGTGGATAAACCATGTGTAGTGCATGTGCCTCTCCTTTAGCCCCCCAAAATTATTGAAATATTATCAAACTCTCCCAAATTTCTCCCCTTATTCATTATATCCATAAAACCCGATGAAATTGTTATGTACCTTAAATTGGGGGTACTACATTATCCCCATCATTTCTCTTTCCATATCGAGAATATAGAAAACCATCATTGCCCTAATGGAGTTTAGTCCATTCCTCATTCATTTCCTTCTTGCATTCCCAAGTCTCTTCCTGAGTCTAAACATGATACCATTTAACCCAGACTAAACCGATGGTTTTCTTATGAAAGACATTATCTTGACTACCCACTATCTGTACTTTTATATTTACCAATGAAGAATCAGACTCTATGGGTCATGTAATTGTATCTAAGACTTCAGGCCTTTTATGGGTTCCACCTCACCCCTTGAAAGGTGGATTATCAAAAATAATAAAATAAATGATGGCCTTCGGGCCATTCCAACCAATGCGATCTGATTCGACCCCATGGTCTAGATCAAGCTAATACTATTTCAACTGAGAGACATGGAACACATTATGCACCTTAATGAACCATGGTGGAAATTCCAACTGATATTACACATCTCCAACCCCTTCTAGAATCTCTAAAGTTCCATTTTACCGAGGAGATAACATTCCTTGCTTCCCAAAATGATGATGTGAAATCCTTGGAGAGATCCTCAAGAACACATGAACACTCATGACAAATGGAAACAACTGTCAAAAAATGATCTGCATAAGATTCCTGATAACTCTAATCCATCTCCATATTCTTTTTGATCATTTGAATCTTCCTTATGGTTTATTGGACAAGGCTCATCCTTACTAGTGAAGTTTCACCTATTTCCACCCAAAATAGTAGAGAAAGACAAGAACGCCACTAAAATGCTTCCAAGAGAGCCATATTTATTGAATCATGACAACTATTAATATATGATAACTCCACTAAGGGTAAGGGATCCTTCGATGAGGCACCAAAATCTATTACATAAGCCTGCAACATGTCTTCCAACATCTGTATTGTCTTTTTTTGATTTCCCATCCATAAGAAGATGATACTCAGTGCTCATATTCATCTGAGTTCCAAGGGATGTTAGTAAAGATTTCCATAAATGAGATTTAGACCTCAAATCTCTATCTAAGACTATTGAAATTGGCATGCAATTCATCTTTACCACTTTTTGGATATAAATTATGGATAGATCCTCCACTATATGAGTTTCACAATTTCTAATGGAATGGGATGACTTGGTAAGACAATCCACTATCACCCATATGGAATTTGTAAATAATTAAACATACCTGCTGATCATTGATGATCTATTTTAACCTACGGAGTAGTTAATCACCGTGAGACAAAATATTCCACCTTCCATTTCTTGCCTCTCCCCAAAACTACACCATCAAGGCCTTATACATCTTCAGTGTGTCTAGATGTACAACAATTCTCAAATGGATGTAAGCATGAAGGAGTAGTTCAGGAAAATCCATAGGTATAACCATTCGATCTTTTAAACACTAAATTAACTCCCATCATGTTTCCCACCCTCAATGGTCTCCCCACCATTGAGTTAGGAACTCAAAACCATGAATTATCCATCAGTTTCCTATACCTCTTTAAATATAATTAACAAATCAGGAACAAGTATAACTGAAAAGAAACCTGCCACATCATATTGGTCTTCACATTCAACATACATGAAAACTAGGACCGACATCAACGACCATTAAAATGAAGCTTCTTTTTCTAACTAAGGATATGACTTTCTGGTCAATGCATCTAGCACCAAATTCACGTTCCCCTTTGTACACATCAATCCAAATTCAATCATTTGGAGATATTACATCCCTCTACTTTTCCTTAGATTCAAATATCACTCTGAGAAAATGTGTTTCATGATTTTGTGGTTCATCAATATAGTAAATTTCTCACCAAATTTATAATGATGCCAAGTCTTCAAGGCATGAATTACTGCTATTAAATTGAAGTCATGTGTTTGGTAATTCAACTAATGTACTCTAAACTACCTTGACCAATAATACACAACATTGTATCCTTATATAAGAATAAAACCCAATCCTGATCCTAAAGAATCATAGTACACTACATATCCCCATCCATATTTTGGAAAAAACAAGATTAGTGATGAAGTAAGAAAAATTTTAAGCTCCTAGAATGTTTTTTTGGAATTCCTCTATCCATTGGAATGGGGCATTCTTCTTTTTCAAAGTTTCCATTTTCAAGGCTAGCTATAAGAATCCAGGCACAAAGCGTTCGTAATAACTAGCTAGAGAAAAGCATCAGTAATAACCAGCTAGACAAAGAAAAAATTGTATCTAAAAGGAATTATTTGGTCGTTTCCATGAGATAATATCATCTATCTTTTTCAGATCCACTGAAATAACTTTTTTAGAAATCACATGGCCAAGAATGCATAACTCCTTTATCCAAAAATAACATTTATATAGTTTGGAATAAAAATGGTGATATCTCTTTATTTGTAACACTATTTCTAGGTGTTCCTCATGCTAATCCCTCATATTGGAATACACCAAAATGTCATCTAAAAAACACCACAACAAAATAGTCTAGATATTGTTGAAATATATGATTCATCAAAGACATGAAGTTTTTTGGTGCATTCATGAGACCGAAAGGAATGAAAACATATTCAAAGTGGCCATATCTTCTTCTTTTTAAATCTATCTTTAGAATATATTCCTTCCAAACACTCAATTGATGATTTTATAATGGTAATTAAATTTTAGAGAACTGCTAATATCCCCTAAAATGATCAAACAGATCATCAATGCATCGATGTCGATACTAATTATTTATCATAAGATTATTAAGACTATGATAATCAATACAGTACTGAAGAGTTCCATCAAATTTCTTCATGAACAAGACTGGGGCTTCCCACAAAGATGTACTTGGCAGAATGGAACCCCTTCTTTTCAAATCTTCCAACCAAACATTCAATTCTGTTAACTCTTTTGGTTCCATCCTATAAGACGGAAGGGAAATAAGACTGGTCCCTAGAAGAAGATCAATCCTAAACTCCACTTCCCTTATAAGTGGTAACCCTGAGATGTTCTTGGGAAAGTAATATAAAAATTAATTGACCACTACTGGAAAATATACATTTTTCCTCTCTTCCATCAATTCCAAATTCAATGCCTCCAACTAGTATGAGATTATTCACACTCCTGGTTCAACAATCCATTTTCACCTTTCTTCACAACCTTCTCTCCTTTGAAGAGATGCTCGACACCATACACAGTCATGAAACTAACTATCCTCCTATAATAGTTGATGTGAGCCTTGAAAATTTTCATCCAATCCATACCCATGATTACAACATAGACATCCATCTCCAATGTAACTCCCCGACCCCAGTTACCCAGAGTCGGTGCATTATTACATAACATTGGCATGATCCCAAGAAAGATCAAATCTCGAAAGACCGATTGGTTTAGTAGCCTTGGAAACACTAGATATATTCATAAGTTTTACATTACATTATAAAATGAAAAACTACTACAACAACATAATGTTTCCACAGCCCACACTATAATCCCCTCATAATATCCCTGCAGGTCATTCATAACTTACATCTTCACATCCTGGGAAAAATAAAACATAGAAAAGGTGTGAGCTCAAATGCCCAGTAAGGATAACAATATAGAGAAACATTCAAAAAAAAGCATAAACAATTAAGGCAATTAATCACTAAAACAAAAGCCTTTTAAACTTGAACTTCAACATAGTATGGAAAAAGTAAAATGAAATAATGCCATTTACTTGTTCACATGGATATTCTACTAATCGAATAATCACATGCAATATCAATAACCACTTTCATAATGATAGAATGAATAATGCTCAACTTTAATTTCGTGGTCAGGGCCTCGTCCCAAGACCTTGGGGCTAACTATAACCGGAACCCAACCCGGAGTGCCTCTAATAACCAGACACCAACTCGGAGTGCCTCTAATAACCGGACACCAACCCGGAGTGCCTCTAATAACCGTAGACCAAACCGGAGGGCTTACATTTACCAGTCCCTAACCTGGAGGGCTTACTTTTACCAGTCCCCAACCTGGAGGGCTTACTTTAACCAGTCCTCAACCTGGAACATACTTGTCCAACACATTCATATGAAGTAAAGGATGAAATATAACATAAACATTCTTATTGGAATTAGCATACGAAATGTCAATACTTTACTCATAAACCATGAATGCTATATAAATGACACATCTACAGTCAAACATATCACAAAATCTTCAATAAAATATAGAAGTTTTGTATCATAATAAATCAACTTCAAATAATCTTAAAATCCATCAAAGGATGTTGACATAGATGAAATCAAAATTCTTTTAAAAGAAATATCTCCTTTTATTTTGAAATCATTTAAGATCCATAAAAAATAAAACATTTTCTTTGAAAATATTCTTATAAGCTTGTAAGGGAAGCTTTGAATATTTTATAACGGCAGAAAATAACCGCACCTGCCGTATAATAAATCAACTTCAAACATTTAAGGCAATTAATTACTCAAACAAAAGCCTTTTAAACTTGAACTTCAACATAGTATGGAAAAATTAAAATGAAATAATGCCATTTACTTGTTCACATGGATATTCTACTAATCGAATAATCACATGCAATATCAATAACCACTTTCATAATGATGGAATGAATAATGCTAATCTTTAATTTTGTGGTCAAGGCCTCATCCCAAGACCTTGGGGCTAACTGTAACCGGAACCCAACCCGGAGTGCCTCTAATAACCGGACACCAACTCGGAGTGCCTCTAATAACCGGACACCAACCCGGAGTGCCTCTAATAACCGGAGACCAAACTGGAGGGCTTACATTTACCAGTCCCTAACCTGGAGGGCTTACTTTTACCAGTCCCCAACCTGGAGGGCTTACTTTAACCAGTCCCCAACCTGGAACATACTTGTCCAACACATTCATATGAAGAAAAGGACGAAATATAACATAAACATTCTTATTGGAATTAGCATACGAAATGTCAATACTTTACTCATAAACCATGAATGCTATATAAATGACACATCTACAGTCAAACATATCACAAAATCTTCGATAAAATATAGAAGTTTTGTATCATAATAAATCAACTTCAAATAATCTTAAAATCCATCAAAGGATGTTGACATAGATGAAATCAAAATTCTTTTAAAAGAAATATCTCCTTTTATTTTGAAATCATTTAAGATCCATATAAAATAAAACATTTTCTTTGAAAATATTCTTATAAGCTTGTAAGGGAAGCTTTGAATATTTTATAACGGCAGAAAATAACCGCACCTGCCGTATAAGTTAACCGGAGTGCCTCTAATAACCGGACACCAACCCGGAGTGCTTCTAATAACCGGACACCAACCCGGAGTGCCTCTAATAACCGGAGACCAAACCGGAGGGCTTAATTTTACCAATCCCTAACCTGGAGGGCTTACTTTTACCAGTCCCCAACCTGGAGGGCATATTTTAACCAGTCCCCAACCTGGAACATACTTGTCCAACACATTCATATGAAGTAAAGGTTGAAATATAACATAAACATTCTTATTGGAACTAGCATACGAAATGTAAATAATTTCACCATAAAACATGAATGGTATAAAAATAGCACATCCACAGTCAAACATATCACAAAACATTCAATACAATATAGAAGTTTTGTATCATAATAAATCAACTTCAAATAATCTTAAAATCCATCAAAGGATGTTGACATAAATGAAATCAATATTCTTTTTAAAGAAATATCTCCTTTTAATTTGAAATCATTTAAGATCCATATAAAATAAAACATTTTCTTTGAAAATATTCCTATAATCTTTTAAGGGAAGCTTTGACGATTTTATAACGGCGGAAAATAACCGCACCCGCCGTATAAGTTAAAAAAACATTCTTATCTTAATTCTGTCGAAAAGTTTAAAAAGCACCTTGTTTGGAAAACGACGGAAAGATTCCCTTATAAACCTCTTATAAAAAGTCAAACAAGGGTATAAATGACTTTAACCCATATTCTTTTAAATATTAAAAATGTTTTGAAATACATTTTGAAGAAACATGGATGTGGATGATAACGAGATCCCAGTAGATTATTACGTATAAACAACCTCGGATAATGAAGAGATTGTGAAATAACCGTTACAAAATTGGTAAATTATGAAACATACAAGCCATGAAAGAGGTATCATACAAAGAATATGTAAATACACATAAATTAGAGTTTATTACACAAAGAATATAATTATGGGCAGTACATACACCACACAAAAGGTGATGGTGGCAATATGGCATGAATCTCACGGAAATAAGGAGTGAGATGAAAACCCCTTACCTTGTACTTTTCCTTGGTTGGGGTAGGTTAACCTCCTGTATAATGGTGAAATAATTGTTATTAAATTATACAAGAATCATATATATTAATATGATATCATATATGATCTTTTAATATTGATTTGATAATAATATCTTAGTATTATCGTCATTTCGGGTGATAACCGATTCGTTCTTCTTAAATGATTGGTTACGTAAAACGTGTTTGTAATGGATTGGTTGTATATTATTCATATCCAGAATGATATAAAGTCCTTAAAAATCATTTTTAAATCATCAAATGATAATTATACTTGAATGGATACGATGGAGAATGAATCTTATCGCGTTCGTGGAGACGGTAGTCCGTACGTACGCACGAACGACAATATCATTATTTTGATATTAAAATAATATATAATTGGATAGTATATCATATATACAATATCATTATCATGTTATATTTATTATTTACATGAGTTTCACATCATTATTATACCCATCCAAATAATAATATATTGAATAACAATTACACCACGATGTGGAGACGGTAAGCCGTACGTACGCACGTATGTTGACATGTTATTCAAAGGGTGGATAGAATACTGAATATGGTTCTACCATATTTATAATAACATCACAGTATATGTGAGATACTGGAGTTATTATTTTAGAATGGTAAGAACAAAGAAAGAAGAAGTGGAAGAAGAAAGGAACTTGAAAAGGGGTGGTGAAAACATTACCTCTTCTTCGGGTTCTTCCTTTTGATTTGATCAAAAGGGCTCATTAGGTTGGATTTCTGATCAAACTAAGTCCTCTAGGTTGTATTGAGGGAAGTTGGGAGAGTATGTGGGCAGAGTTTGGCCCAGCCAAGTGGCTTGAGAGGTGTGAGGAATGAGTAGAAGTGGTCTCCTTTTATAAGGGAGAGGAGGGGCTCTTTAGGAAAGAGTGAAAGTATTACTTTATAATATAATTAAATTCGGTTTATAATGGTCCAAAAATAATTTATGTCTAATCTAAGATGACTCATATGCTAAATAACATCAACCAATAAGAATTGGGATGGTTTTAGATAATATTTTAATCATTATAAGCTTATTTATTTAAATGATTTATTAATGAGGTAAACATTGCATCATTATTGTGTCATTAATAATTTAAATTATTTGATGTCTAAAAATTATAAATAAAATATCATTATGTAGGAAATCTTTTTAGCTTTCTAATGAATATTTATAATCGAAAATCCAACATGTATAACCCTATGTAAAAATTGTTCTTCTAAAAGATGTAAGCTTATGCCATTTTTATTTTTATTTTAACTTTATTAATATAATGTGTCCCTACCACACACTAGTGGCTCCAAGGGGTCCCCAAATCGACCCAAGGATTCCCATGGTCGGGTATGTGTCCACCAATAAGGTTAGGACACGTTTTAGGGTAATTTTGTATTATTATAATATTATTGTTTAACCCTTACTTACCGGATTTACCCTTAACCATGGTAAATAAAATATTTACCACAGTAATTATTCAAAATGTCTAAAAATAAAAGTTACCTATTTACACAATTTGGAAATCCTGATTCCAAATATGGAATCCATTTTTCTAAATTCAAAACACAGAAGTGGCAGAAATTAATTTAAAATTAATTCCCGCTGTCAAAACAAAAAGCGTGTTTTTAAGAGGTAATAACTATCAAAAGATTGATACTTGTTTATGTTTGGTTTAATTGTAAAATTATGTCCAATGAACAAAATTATATTAAATGGTAAAAATATATTCTCAATATACTTTAAAACCACTTGAATTCATAATTTATCACTATTAATTATTTTGATTAAAAAAGTTGTTTTTAATTAAAATTTAGTAATGTTTACTATTCATCAAAATATAAAAGTTATCCGAAAAGTACCAAAATTTCACCTTAGGCTAAATTCGTTATTCCGAATTCAAAAATGAAGTCCATTCTAAAATATAAAATATATATAATTTCAAAAAGTAGGTATTACTATTTATAACGGCTAGTTTGATTGGTTGTGGTGTGTTAGAACTCGAAGTTGCGTACAACACACGCTACTGTATTATTCAAAGGAAAGCGTACCGTGGAAGCTTGGGATGTTCCATTTTAAATTTTTTTGATGTCCCCATTTAGTCAAAAAGTTTAAAATATTGTATTTAAAAAGGTTTCACTATTAAAAGTTGATAAAAGTGCAATACTGAAAATGAATCTATTCTTGTATTATGTCTAAGAAACTCATAATATGGATTCTAAAATTATAAGGATTATATAAAGTTTAAAATTTAGTTAATACTATTCATAACCTCTTTTGAACGGCTTGTTTTGTAATTCATGGTGTGCTTGAACTCGGTGTTGCGTGTAGTGAAAGTTATTGTATTATTTTAAAGAAATAACACACTATGAAATCTTGGGGTGTTACATTCTCCCCTCCTTCAATAAATTGCATCCTCGCAATTTGAAATTGTTCTTCGAAAATAAAAGGTTGAAAATAAAAAAATATCTTTTTGGGAAAACCCTCATCAGAAATTGGGTTACTAAAATTTAGTCTTAATTGAGGAAATGATAAATGAAAGGGTCACCACCAAATTATGATCTCGATTAGGAGAACATTGGTGGCAATTAGAGACATATAATTGGAGGAAAAATGTAAATATTTATAGGTAGTGATTGAGGTCATCAATCACAAACAAGTACAAAATTGAGGACCTTAAACTCATCAATCTATGATGATTTGAAATACCATCGGTTCAACAAAATATAGGGTATTATGATAACACATTTTTGACGTTTCAAAATATCTTAGTTGAAATCCCACATCGAAAAATGAATTAATGAGGCCTCTATTTAAAATAAAGAGTGGAAAGTATGAAGATTACCGAAAATAACACATACTAGGTTTCCATGTAGGAAAATATGGATATGGAAGAAAATCTAACCATCAATTATCTGATGTAGAGTGGTAGAGAACATGGCGATGAAAAGGCCAACAATCCCAAAGCCATAAATTAGTGATTATTTAAGGTACCATCTAGGACAACATTTTTGTTCTAAGTTCCTTTTCTTAATGTTGAGGAATTTATTTATGAGATTGGATAAGATCATAAGGAGATATACTTACTTTATAATTAGAGTTTTTTCCATTAATAAATTTCTACCACAAACTCATCTTTCACTCGTAAAAAAAT
Organism: Viscum album; assembly: GCA_963277665.1. Classification (NCBI taxonomy): domain Eukaryota; kingdom Viridiplantae; phylum Streptophyta; class Magnoliopsida; order Santalales; family Viscaceae; genus Viscum; species Viscum album. Next base: position 836,012,758 of record OY728139.1, on the reverse strand, counting down.
TCTATTTATACTATTCGTACAGGGTTCCAAAATAAAAGAATTTATAATTCATCTACCATATCTTTTAAAAAAAACTACATTATTTAATCCAGGACATCTCTTGGGCCAGTGGTAGGTGATACACCCTTGTCGCCCTTCGGTTGCGGGTTCAAGTCCCGTGGCCTTGCCGGACGCGACGGGTTGCCGCCCGACCTCCGGGTTGTCCTTTTATGGCAATCCAAAATTAATCTCAAACTAGAATTTATCCAAAATATTTCTGACCAAACTCACAGTCCAACATTTATAAGGAAGTTAAACATAATGTAGATCCTTTTTACCACGTAATAGCATATGAATACCTTCATCATGTATTCTTTTAATACACTGAAACATCCTAAATTACCATATTCTTTATTGATTACATTCATGCTCCCTTATTCCATATAGAATGCTGGATATACCTCATCAATCCAAAAATGTTTTAAACCCCAACAATAATGGAATATACAGATCATTAATCAGTTCCAAGGTAGTCAAGAATATCCAATATAATTTATCCAAAACAATCATGTATTATTCCAAAATCACTAACTCGGTATCAGAACTATATTATGGTTTATCATTCTCTCAACCATATATTTTCCAAAAATTTATCCTGCTGTTGAGTCACCTTTCTTTGTTCCACACAATCTCAAGTCCTTAATGAAATAGTACTGCAGTACAATCCTTATATACTCCATAATTATTATAACAAGTACATTGTTGATACAACACTCAATTGACATAATCAACATAAGAACTCTAATCATTCCTCTTCATCTGTGGTAGTATCATAACTTGATTATTATCCAATAACATCATTTGCGGCATATTCTGATGACTAGGACATAGGTTCGCATAGTGTCCAAACTCCTTGCAAATGAATCATTGTACATTTGAAACCATTTTCTTACCCTTGTAGTCATGTACTTTGTGCCCTTTTCCTCTACACTTATAACAAACTCCCATTCCTTCCAGGAAAGTTCCAGGGTGTTTCTTTCCACAGTTACCACATATGGGAAAATTCTTCTTTTTCCTCTTCCCTTTATCAATCTTTCTGTCTTCCACCCTTTTCTTCTCTTGTTTCCCTTCAAATCCATAGGACTCAGTAAACTCTTTACTTATCTTATCAACACATGATATTATTTCTTCATATGATGATAATACATGCGAGACTATTTCCCTTGTAAATTCTGGCTTAAGACCATAAAATATATGATCTTTCTTTCTCTTTGTATCATGTACATTGCTGGAGTTCTCATTCCTTCTACTAGGCACCATTTCTAAACATTGGAATACACTAGATTAGTTTATGAATAACAATACCTAATCCCAAACTTTTAAAACACATAACATAAATTGAACTATTTATGGATATAATCCATAATCATGAGAATGTTTTCTTTGAGGAAGTATATACTCATAATCCCTTCAAAATGATTTGTAAAGAAAATGAGAGTTATCCTAAGCATATCCCCCAAGAGTGTCGTAACCAAGAGTACAGCAAGGCCCGTTGTCGTGCACCAGTTCCCGTTCGAGTCTAGCTCAAAGCGGTGTTTTCGAGTTTTACCCCTAGGTACATCTGTACCAGAGCTGCCTCTACCTGCTCGTATCCAGACAGGGATGTATTGCTTGGAAAACTCACAAAATTTCTACAATACCAAAATTCTAGGAAGTTCTTCTATACTAATCCTCAAAGTTCATCTTAGGTCTACGTGCTCTAATCAGAGTTTATCTAAATCTAGCTTCCAAGTTTTGTACTAAACATCCTCTGATACCAACTGTAACGCCCCGACCCCAGTTACCCAGAGTCGGTGCATTATTACATAACATTGGCATAATCACAAGAAAGATCAAATCTCGAAAGACCGATTGGTTTAGTAGCCTTGGAAACACTAGATATATTCATAAGTTTTACATTACATTATAAAATGAAAAACTACTACAACAACATAATGTTTCCACAACCCACACTATAATCCCCTCATAATATCCCTGCAGGTCATTCATAACTTACATCTTCACATCCTGGGAAAAATAAAACATAGAAAAGGGGTGAGCTCAAATGCCCAGTAAGGATAACAATATAGCGGAACATTCAAAAATAAGCATAAACATCTAAGGCAATGAATTACTAAAAATCCTTTTAAACTTGAACTTCAACATAGTATGGCAAAAGTAAAATGAAATAATGCCATTTACTTGTTCACATGGATATTCTACTAATCGAATAATCACATGCAATATCAATAACCACTTTCATAATGTTGGAATGCATAATGCTGAACTTTAATTTCTTTGTCAAGGCCTCGTCCCAAGACCTTGGGGCTATCTGTAACTGGAACCCAACCCGGAGTGCCTCTAATAACCGGACACCAACCCGGAGTGCTTCTAATAACCGGACACCAACCTGGAGTGCCTCTAATAACCGGAGACCAAACTAGAGGGCTTACTTTTACCATTCTCTAACCTGGAGGGCTTAATTTTACCAGTCCCCAACCTGGAGGGCTTATTTTAACATGTCCCCAACCTGGAACATACTTGTCCAACACATTCATATGAAGTAAAGGTTAAAATATAACATAAACATTCTTATTGGAACTAGCATACGAAATGTAAATAATTTCACCATAAACCATGAATGGTATAAAAATAGCACATTCACAGTCAAACATATCACAAAACCTTCAATACAATATAGAAGTTTTGTATCATAATAAATCAACTTCAAATAATCTTAAAATCCATCAAAGGATGTTGACATAGATGAAATCAATATTCTTTTTAAAGAAATATCTCCTTTTAATTTGAAATCATTTAAGATCGATATAAAATAAAACATTTTCTTTGAAAATATTCCTATAAGCTTGTAAGGGAAGCTTTGATGATTTTATAACGGCGGAAAATAACCGCACCCGCCGCATAAGTTAGAAAAAACATTCTTATCTTAATTCTGTCGAAAAGGTTAAAAAGCACCTTGTTTGGAAAACGACGGAAAGATTCCCTTATAAACCTCTTATAAAAAGTCAAACAAGGGTATAAATGACTTTAACCCATATTCTTTTAAATATTAAAAATGTTTTGAAATACATTTTGAAGAAACATGGATGTGGATGATAACGAGATCCCAGTAGATTATTACATATAAACAACCTCGGATAATGAAGAGATTGTGAAATAACCCTTACCAAATTGGTAACTTATGAAACATACAACCCATGAAAGAGGTATCATACAAATAATATGTAAATACACATAAATTAGATTGTATTACACAAAGAATATAATTATGGGCAGTACATACACCACACAAAAGGTGATGGTGGCAATATGGCATGAATCTCACGGAAATAAGGAGTGAGATGAAAACCCCTTACCTTGTACTTTTCCTTGGTTGGGGTAGGTTAACCTCCTGTATAATGGTGAAATAATTGTTATTAAATTATACAAGAATCATATATATTAATATGATATCATATATGATCTTTTAATATTGATTTGATAATAATATCTTAGTATTATCGTCATTTCGGGTGATAATCGATTCGTTCTTATTAAATGTTTGGTTACGTAAAACATGTTTGTAATGGATAGGTTGTATATTATTCATATCCAGAATGATATCAAGTCCTTAAACATCATTTTTAAATCATCAAATGATAATTATACTTGAATGGATACGATGGAGAATGAATCTTATCGCGTTCGTGGAGACGGTAGTCCGTACGTACGCACGAGCGACAATATCATTATTTTGATATTAAAATAATATATAATTGGATAGTATATCATATATACAGAATCATTATCATGTTATATTTATTATTTACATTAGTTTCACATCATTATTATACCCATCCAAATAATAATATATTGAATAACAATTACACCACGACGTGGAGACGGTAAGCCGTACGTACGCACGTATGGTGACATGTTATTCAAAGGGTGGATAGAATACTGAATATGGTTATACCATATTTATAATAACATCACAGTATATGTGAGATACTGGAGTTATTATTTTAAAATGGTAAGAACAAAGAAAGAAGAAGTGGAAGAAGAAAAGAACTTGAAAAGGGGTGGTGAAAACATTACCTCTTCTTCGGGTTCTTCCTTTTGATTTGATCAAAAGGGCTCCTTAGGTTGGCTTTCGGATCAAACTAAGGCCTCTAGGTTGTAGTGAGGGAAGTTGTGAGAGTATTTGGGCAGAGTTTGGCCGAGCCAAGTGGCTTGAGAGGTGTGAGGAATGAGTAGAAGTGGTCTCCTTTTATAAGGGAGAGGAGGGGCTCTTTAGGAAAGAGTGAAAGTATTACTTTATAATATAATTAAATTCGGTTTATAATGGTCAAAAAATAATTGAGGTCGAAGATACGATGACTCATATGCTAAATAACATCAACCAATAAGAATTGGACAGGTTTTAGATAATATTTTAATCATTATAATCTTATTTATTTAAATGATTTATTAATGAGGTAAACATTGCATCATTATTGTGTCATTAATAATTTAAATTATTTGATGTCTAAAAATTATAAATAAAATATCATTATGTAGGAAATCGTTTTATCTTTCTAATTAATATTTATAATCGAAAATCCAACATGTATAACCCTATGTAAAAATTGTTCTTCTAAAAGATGTAAGCTTATGCCATTTTTATTTTTATTTTAACTTTATTAATATAATGTGTCCCTACCACACACAAGTGGCTCCAAGGGGTCCCCAAATCGACCCAAGGATGCCCATGGTCGGTTATGTGTCCACCAATAAGGTTAGGACACGTTTTAGGGTAATTTTGTATTATTATAATATTATTTTTTAACCCTTACTTACCGGATTTACCCTTAACCATGGTAAATAAAATATTTACCACAGTAATTATTAAAAATGTCTAAAAATAAAAGTTACCTATTTACACAATTTGGAAATCCTGATTCCAAATATGGAATCCATTTTTATAAATTCAAAACACAGAAGTGGCAGAAATTAATTTAAAATTAATTTCCGCTGTCAAAACAAAAAGCGTGTTTTTAAGAGGTAATAACTATCAAAAGATTGATACTTGTTTATGTTTGGTTTAATTGTAAAATTATGTCCAATTAACAACATTATATTAAATGGTAAAAATATATTCTAAATATACTTTAAAACCACTCAAATTAATAATTTATCACTATTAATTATTTTGATTAAAAAAGTTGTTTTTAATTAAAATTTAGTAATTTTTACTATTCATCAAAATATGAAAGTTATCCGAAAAGTACCAAAATTTCACCTTAGGCTAAATTCGTTATTCCGAATTCAAAAATGAAGTCCATTATAAAATATAAAATATATATAATTTCAAAAAGTAGGTATTACTATTTATAACGGCTAGTTTGATTGGTTGTGGTGTGTTAGAACTCGAAGTTGCGTACAACACACGCTACTGTATTATTCAAAGGAAAGCGTACCGTGGAAGCTTGGGATGTTCCATTTTAAATTTTTTTGATGTCCCCATTTAGTCAAAAAGTTTAAAATATTGTATTTAAAAAGGTTTCACTATTAAAAGTTGATAAAAGTGCAATACTGAAAATGAATCTGTTCTTGTATTATGTCTAAGAAACTCATAATATGGATTCTAAAATTATAAGGATTATATAAAGTTTTAAATTTAGTTAATACTATTCATAACCTCTTTTGAACGGCTTGTTTGGTAATTCATGGTGTGCTTGAACTCGGTGTTGCGTGTAGTGAAATTTATTGTATTATTTTAAAGAAATAACACACTATGAAATCTTGGGGTGTTACATCCAACATCGAGTAGTCCCATTTCAGCTCATATCATTGAACTATTATAGCACATGGAATACAGACAAAGGCTTAAATTCTATTTCACCAAGGGGAGTTTGTAGTTTAATCATATAGGTAATCATTTCAAGCATTAATCATAGTAGGTCAACAAGATGAGAAGGAATGAAGGAATGTGATACACTAGTATCAAATAGTACTTGCACAGAGGTAGAATTCAAAATAATTGTACCTCTCATCAGAGATGGTCCAGCCTGATCATCCACAATCATCTTCTCTGCTCTATACAGTTTCATCATCGTTGCACTCTTCTATATGTTTTCATGATGAGATTTTCCTTACTGAGGAGTCATGGTATTCCATGAATCACCAAGGATATATTTTCTTTGCTAATGAGATAGATTATGTTGGCCTTGTCCTGTTGAAGCATACGTTGCTTGCAACTCTTGAGACATGTCTCGAGCACCCAACCTCGGAGCATTGAAACTAAATCACTTATGGTAACACATATGTTTTCAATTATGAAATGATCTTAGTGGTATTTTACACTCCCTATATATGTGGTCAAAGGAACAACATTAGAAGCATCTCATTTGGATATTATGTCATGGAGGAAGATTTAATGATCTAGCTATCAAATTATGATTCTCTCTCCCACCTAGTAAAAAGGTGTCTCTCTTTTATTTTCTACCAGAAATGGAGTACCCACCATTTCTAGTAGGAAACATCATACTTCTTCCTCTAAAATTTCATTATATCTATTACTTAGCCACCACCTCTCTATTCACCTTCTCAGTATAATCATTAATATAGAGCATCACAATCCTTGATCAAATTTCCTACTTTAGCCCTGATTCGATGATGCATTCCTTCAGGGACACACTCACTGAATCTTATGGTTCCAAGAATACTAAATTCTTAAATTTAGCTGCATACTATATGATAGAGGGATTATCCTACTTTAGGATAAATATGTCTATTTTCCTTTGGATCGTGAATGTGTGAGGATAGAATTGTTTATTAATCAATTCTACAAAATCCTATCATGTAAGGCCTTGATCTACTTTAGAATGAAATACTAGTTCCCACCACAGGAATAAAATACCCCCAACCATATAAGTTGTAATATTGACCATTAGCTCCACCAATGTGTCGATTAACTCAAAGATACAATTTTTCCAACTAAGCCACACCTCCACCTTCTCGGGCATAGAATCATCCATGATGATGGGTGGATTTTGTTTCATGAACTGGACAGAACGGTCCATATGACTTGGATCAACCCTCCTATTTCTTGTACCCACATATTGAAATTCTTTAACGATACTCTAAACATGTTCTTGTTTCACTTATAGATCATGTGCAACAACATTTTTGGCAGCTTCTTATAGTTGGTTTTTATGATGCCTACTGGGTGACATTAACTAAACAAACAACTAACTCAGTATGTCTCACTCTCTATCAACTTATGGATTAACATTCAAAATTTTATCACATAAACTATCAAAACATTGTTTTTTAAATACATCCTTTTTCACATTCACCCATTTTTGAAAAATCCATTATTTCTTTTGAAAATTAAACCATTTTTTAAATACACCATGTATCCACTTTCCAAAAACTTTCATTTGAAAACAAATTCTATATTTTGAAAAAATTTACACCTTTTCACAAGATCATAAATCATTACTCATAAAGAAATTTTCAATCCTAGTGGGGATTCATTCCCCTAATGAATGATTTTCTTATCTCATTGGCTAGACCCATGACAATGAGATTCTAGTATCCTATAGTTGTCTCCAAAACACATATGTACCCCACACCCTGGTAACTTCAACTTCAGAATAAACAGGTTAGCTACATCCTTTTATGCTGTACATTTCAAGTGCTGACAATACTACTCCTTTCTAAGATTAAAACCCATGTAATAGACAAGGTTGAATCAACTCCAAGACCATGAATGTGAATACTACTTTTTAGCCAAGGACCGAACAAGATGAAACCATTTGCGATGACCCTCTTATTCTTATTGGCTTCGGAATAAAATGAATCATTAATAGGCCTTAAACGACATCTCCAGGACACTAAAGGGTGAAAATAAATTCCAAAGGATTTCAAATACAAGTGGGGGAAAATTTACCCTTTAATAAGTAACCACTAACCAAAAAACCCATAACCAAACTGCTCACTATTTTATGCATGATTAAAATAAATATAACTCTCCTATATTATTCATACAAAACCTCTTTCAATGTTTGAAATAGAGGAAGACCAAACTATTATCAGAGTAAATATGGATAAAAACTAAATACTACAAGAAGAACATAATTCACTATACTCCCCGTGATCAATATTTGAAGATCATTAAAATCCCATGTATCAAGAAGTGGTGCTAAAAACATGTGATATGTTAACTTTTCCTCTGTCCTGGAAGATAGCATCTGAAAAAGCACCAAAGTTCTAAAGCATGGGTGAGTATAAAACTAAGTAGGATTTCCACAATGAATTATATACTCACACCACTTGTATATAAGATTCAATGACATTTATATAAAACATATTATATAAAACAATTTCTCAAAATGGTTTAAACTAAATTAAAATAAGTTTCCAAAACCATTGGCAACCAAAAGCATACAAGTGCAATTGCCATAAAATTTTCACCAATTTATCTTTCCATAAAAATAACTAAACAAATCTTGAAAACCATTTTTCAATGTTCCTTTGTTCATAAACAATCCATTCCACACATCCACATAATCATCCATGCATGCTTCGTTATTCCAGGTCCATACTCATGAGTGGGTTCAGACCGATCTACCATGTCATCATAAGGTAATTATATTCCATATTCCATTTTTCCTTTGTAATTGAGCACAAGGATATATGTCAACCAATCAATTGAAAATAAATTTGAACATACACACCAATATGTCCAAGGATCATGCCAAAAAAATCCTTTTCAATAAAATCACCTTTTTATTGAAAACTATTTTCCATCAAATCCATTTCAATGCCAAACCATTCCAATAAAACAAAATTTATATTGAAACCAATTTTTATATAAATCCATTTAGAAATTTCATAAAATCCATAAATTAAAATTAACATTTTAAATTATTCAAAATAAAACAATTTGGACAACAATTCAACGAGATTACACAATTCCAAAAAAATGATAAATCATCACTATAGAATATTTATTCCATGGATTGAAAAAATATTTTACAATAAATTACATTCAATATAATCAATTTGAAACAAATACAATCAATTATAGAAAGATTATTCAAGATATAAGCCACCTACTTCAAAGTATTTTACGAATTTGATAATGGATGAAGAACTTTCAAGAAAACCGTTTTAATTCATTAGAAAAACACCTTTGATCTATTCTACAATAAGGATCAACACCAAATAAAAAATTATTTATCATACTAAATAATTGATCTACCCATAAGAGGCATAGATATTAGAATCCATGAAAATTGGATAAGTAGATCTATGAAAATCTATGAAACCGATCAATAATGAAGAAGAACGATCACATACCTAAATAATCCAGCTTCGAACCATAATGAGAAGCCTTCATATTTACTCTAAAACACCAAGGATAGGTTCTAATTTCATCAATGAATTGAAATACCAATTCAGAGAAGATTAGGGAAAAACATTAGATGTTTAGAGGCAAAAATGCGTGAGTTGCACTTTTTTAGGAACTCACTCTAACCATGTGCATAGTAAGATCACATAGTTAGACAAACTATGAGATAAATGTGAATTAGATAATGTCTAGATAGACCCTCATGTGGCCTACTCACCAGGTCTACTTAACCATACGCACATTGTACCAAAGCTCTCTTCCTCAAACCTGCTATGGTACAACGTCTCCACTTGGATTTCTGCACGGTTTGGATAAACCATTTGCAGCCCTTGCACCTATCATTTAGTCCCCAAAAATTATTTAAAGTTTACCAAACACTACAAAATTCCCCCCTTATACTTTATATCCACAAAAATTCAATGAAAGGGTTATGTACCAGAAACCGAGGGTACTACAATAGTTCTCACTGTGAATGGATCCATCTCCATGTGTATATTTTTTTCTACTTATTGATAATGTTTTGTTCAATTTGATGCATTATTTTATATCCATTAAATATATTGGAATGTATCCTATCTATAACTTTTAGTATTAGGCTCTAAAACATCATTGTAAAACATCACATCACCAATTCTGCATTTCAATTTATTTCTATAATCGTCATCCATCCAAGAAAATTATGTTCTAAATAATTTATTTCTATTATATTCATAATTATCTAAAGGAATAACTCACTACCTCCCCTTGTGTTCGACCCTACTGACCGCTGTACTAGTGAAAATAGGATATATGAATTGAAATTCTTGTAGTTCAAATGACTAGTTATAAAAACTTAGTTCCATTATTAGGGAAGGTAATGGGTTGATTGTCATAGGTTTATACAACTAATTAAAAATATAAAATAATGGAAACAAAAATTTTAAATATTATAAAAATCTAAAAATATATATTACTCTCACTACTTATTAAACTGAAATTTAAATTTCCACTATTTTTTATTGTTTATTTTGGATTTATATATTTTATTAAAATTATTATTCTTGGTTTTGATCTTATCATTAGTTGTATTCATTAGTGTGGGAATAGTTTCTACACCTCAAAGACATTTTTTTATTAAACTAACATGTAAATCATTTCATGGGTAAAAACTAGAATTATTTCTATAGGAATGAACTATTTATAATTTTTTGTTTTATCTATGGATTTTATGGGAACGCAAATTGAAAGTGTGCCTATAATCATTAACAAAACCCCTAAAAATTTTACGTTAATTAAATCTTTAATAATTCCAAACTCGATGATCCATTAGTCTAGAAATAATTTTTTTTCTTGAACTAAAAGATAAACTGATCAGTAGAAAGAGTCCCAAGAGACAAAATACAAAATTTTCATGTGGAAATATTGGAGCATAAAGAAAATATTAAATAATAATATCTAGAATAAATTGAAATAGTTAATCTAGAAAATGATCTAGGTTAGTTTGAAATTGAGCATGTAATTAGAAATGAGGAAGAAGACACAACTTTTTAGCATGAAACAAACAGTGATGAAATTTTCCAATATTGATTATATAATTAATTTCAAGAGGACTTAGAGGTTCTAGATTATGTATATGATATTTTAGTAAGTCCTCTTAAATAATAAGACTTTCAATTTTTTGAAACCATGGTTTCTTGGGATGATGAGAAACTGGGTCATGGGAAATTTAATGTAATAAAACAAAAGAATTTTTTTTGAAATAATGAGAAATTAGTTTTGTTTTATGTTGGTATTATGAGAGAAGACAACCTTAATATGGAAGAAAGAAATTGTGAAATTTTTAATCATGTTTTGAAAACTAATCCTATATATTTTGAATGTATGCAGAAAATAATTATTCTAATGGATATTGTAGAAAAAGGAGTCAAAATGGATTTTTAACTTAAACCTATCGAAGATAATTTTTTTCTTAATCCACTCAAAAAATATGAAACATTTAATGAACATAATTCTGGTAGGATTCTAAATATTAATAAAATAATGAAGGGGAACTTGAAATTGGAAATGTCATGTTTTATTTTTGCTAGAATTGAGTTAGAGTTATCCTTACCTTTGGGTGATATTAAATCCACAAACATTATTTTATTTTTCTTATGGGATTATGTTAATGGTGTTTAAAATGTTTTTTTATTCAGGACACGCTATCTGTACATTGTAGATACATTATTTTACATTTAATGAGTGTGTATTTCCTTTTATTTCATTGGTAATTTTTGGAAGGAAATCAAAATATAAAAAAATGAATTTAAACCTTTTTAAGATGAAAAAAAAATTATTCCATTTTTTTCAATGTGTTATTTAGCTATTTTAGGTGCTGGGATTTTATATAATGATGAGAATAAATTAAAATATGATTTATTATTAATTTCCAAATATTTAATATTCAGTTTAATGCACATTTAAAATTTATTTTCTTGAATCATGATTTTAATATATATCAACGTTCACCTTTGTTTGTGAAAAAAATAGAATTAGTGGAGAGAGATATAAGGATAATTTCACACCCCTAAGAATGATTTATTCTACATTTTTTCATAATGGAAATTTTAATTTTTTTACTGAATTATTATGAGAACTGGAAAGAAAGCTATTTTTCCATAGAAATGGGTGTTTCCAGGTGTATTTTTAAGCTAAAATGGTTTTAAGTTTTTTCATACAATTTTTATAAAAACAATACTCATCCTATAATTAAATTCTAAAAACACATGTGGTGGCTGACATATGAATCATCACACCCATTGAGTGATTAGGGATAGATTCTTATGTATGTCTAGCGAGTGACTGAAAATATTATATTTCAGGGGAGGATACCCATGATTTAATAAAACAATTTTTATTTTTTATTTTATTTTTTATAAAAATCAATCACCATTATTTTTTTGTACCTAATACCAACTCATATTTTCTTTATTTTTAAATTATCATGATGGTGCGTAAATGAAACAAATTTTTAAACATGTTTGGGAACTCTCACAACCACATCCTCTCAAATTAACACTTTATTTCATATTTTGATGTTAATTATTTTAATTTAATAGTAGATCTACTACTTATATGGTTTTTTAAATGAGAGAGTAAAAAATTAGTACTAAAAGTATACTTAAGAGTGTGATCCTTTGGGTGAACTAAAATATTAAAGAAATAACTTTTAGGGGGTAACATGTCTAATTAATTTTACTTTTTAAATTTTGAAATCGATTTTTATAGCTTCATTCATCCATAAAGTTAATCTTATGTAAAAAAATGTGTCTGTTTTATAATTTTTTAACGTTTTAAAATTAATTGTGGGGGGGATTCTCTTAATATCTGAATTTTATATAATATATCAAGGAAGGGTTATTGTGGGTAAATCAGAAGAAAAAAATTGGAGCAATTTTTTTTCGAATCATTGAGGCTATGTGGAGTTATATTCTAGATAAAAATTGATTCAACCTAACTTTAATTTATACATTCGTTTCATCCTTTCTTAAAAATTTCATTTTAGAATATTATTTCAACATACTGAGCTAAAGCATTAAATCTAGAGGGAATATCCTCAAGACATAAGGGGACAATACTATTAAGAAACATCAAGTAAGAGAACAGCTTTATTATTTTATTTTTTCCATTATTCAATTATTCTATTATCATTAACGTACTGAAAAAAACTTATGATTTTTTACAATTTTAATTGTTCAAAAGTGTTTTTTACGTGTTTTGTTTGATTCTAAAATTAATTTTTATCCAACATATTATTTCTATTGATAATGGATACCTTTGAGTGAAATATTTGTGTCCTTGAATACATGTTTTTATGCCTTTTTTAACATCTATTTTCACTTTTACGTTTACCATAAATACTATCTGTAAACCATGTCTGTCTCTTACACATATTATTTAACAACCTTCTATGAAATATCTTTTACCTGTTATGAGTTTTATATTAGTGGAAAATATTATTATTGAACATTATTGTGACCCTTGACCATGATTACTCACTAGTGAATAAAAAATAATTTTTAAAATCTATTTAAAATTGTTACCTCTAACATATTGTTCAACATTAGGAAAATGTTGAGTTTTAATTATGGGGGAGGTTTCCTTAAATTTGTTAAATGACACTTCAATGCTTCCCACATCATGTATTCATAAATATTTCACAAATTGATTGTTTTAAACATCATTTAGAACTTTTTGTGGTTGAATTTTATTTCTAAATATTTATTGTTGTTTTTTCAATTTGAATATAAACTAAAAAACCAATCCTTGGTGGAGCTTCTTTTTTCATTCTGGAGATTTATTTTCTTCAACAAAATATTCATAATTGATTTCTAGAAGGAAACAAACATGTGTATGGCCGAATTTGATGCATCCTTTTTTATAGATGTTTTCTAATTCCATTTGATGATATTTTGGGTATGTTGTATTTCAATTATATTTTAATGGTGAATTATTGATTCATGATAATTTCATGTAAAAAATATAATTCTATGAATAATTTCATGAAAATCTTGGATTTTGATAATAGTTGTGAAATGTTATCTACTATGGAATAATTTAATTCTAATAATAATGATTTTATTTTTTTTAAGGATTTTAATTTTTTAGATTTTTTTTTGATTTATGTATTTGTGATATTTAATTTCTCATTATTCAATGATTTTACTATATATATATATATAAATAAATTTTTGGAACACATTTATATGTTGTTAAAAATTATTATATTCGAGTATTTCTTTTGATTAACATGTTGAATTTTAATATCCTTAGTTTTTGCCATATTATAATAATGAAATATATTTGTAGAATAAATTAATTTTTGGAGTTTGGAAATTATTTTTTTGTGAAGATTTATTTTCTCAAATGACGTTACATGTTCAAATGACCAATTATTTTGTCAATATTTATTTTTTTGTATCACGTTATTATTATTTTTAGGGACAAGTTAGAAGTTGAGGACCCATGTGAGATAATTATGATTCACCAAGCCCGAATTATATTTTTCATAACAATAGATATGTAAGATAATAAAAATTCTTGTCCTGTAAAACTTTTTAAGGGAATTCAATAAGAATTTTTAAGATAAAGATTGTAATATTATTTTCCTATGTTTGATGGTCTTTATGAAAAATTGAATTTACCCTTAAGTAATTTTATATTTCCATTATAGAGCTTCTTCAAGTTAGAAATTTTTTTTGAAGGGTAAACGGGAGACCCATGCTTGGATTTAATGATAATATTTGATTGCATCATATTACAAGTTAGAAATAGGCCTTCCATCTATGTTGGGAAACAATTATATGACAATGATTAGTAGGTTACATTATATAAGGTCCCAATAAATAAAAATAAAAACACGGTCCCTAATTTAATTGATTTTGTGTATGAATACTTTTTCTGTAGTTGTTCTAATGAAAATCGATGTTGATGTACTGATATATTAAAATCCATTTGAAAGAAGAAAATGCACAAGATTCAATGATAAAAGACAACTAAATCTATTCATCATGATCTCAAATAGGGAACCTATGTTTTACTATTGTCACAATATTGATGTCACTGGGAGATCGTAATTTTAAAAAAATTAAATAACACTCCCCAATAATGATTAACCAAATTGAGTTAATTTGTTTGTTGTTGATAAATCACATGAGTTTAAGGAAAATTGATCTGTGTTTCACTAGTTTGTGTTCTCTAAGCTCTACAGGGATGTGGAAGAGAATGAAGGGGACCACAATTTCCCAAATGGGCTATAGATATGACATAGGGGTTTAAGACATGAAATATGATTGATTATTTTACTATGAATGATTTATTTTTATTATGATTTGTTAACATGTGATCTTTATTTGAGCCTCATTATACTATTAGTAAATAATATTCTTAATATTGTAGAGGACTCCAAGATGCAAGAGTTTGAGCACTAACTATATATCCCTACAATCTTCCTCCAACTAGAATATGTATGAATTTGTAATTTTTTATCACTGTGGTTCTTTGATGAAGTCACGCCTATGATAGAGGAATATTTGAGTACTTAGGGGAAATTATTTTGAACTCAACTAAATATGGGTTGATCATGATGGTTTTTAGAAGTAAAAAATTCTATGGTATGTCCATATTCATACAAATATATTCAACAAATGGGGATATTAATTCCTTTTTGAAATGGAACGAAGTTTTTAGGAGTTTCTCTAATATTAAATCTATAATTATGTAAGGTAAAAAAATTTCTCTCTAATTGATTAAGAAAACAACAGTGCTGGTGGATTTAAATTTTTTTATTGGGTGGAAAATAAAATGGTTAACTCAGTTGATATGAGGGTGGTTAATTATTCATGTTTCAAGAGAAATATTTGATAGATAACAACATTGGAGTATTCCTCATGAGTAAGAGGTATGGGACACACTTAATGGAGTTAGAACTATAGAGATAGATGAAGGAGTAGAGTTCCAACCATGATAAGGAATGATTCCACTTCTCTTTTTTTCATTTCGATCTAAATTTGTATAATTCTTCTTGTGTTTTTGTTTAATCACACATTCACTATAACTAGATTTATTTTCAATGGGATTCATTTGTTATATTTTTTAAATTCATTTAGTATATTTTCTGGTTCTTCAAGTCCACAATACAACCTTCTTAGCATTCAATATTTTTATTTAGTCTGTATTTTATTTGAAATTTAGAGGGATGATAATAAATTGAAGGTTATTCAGGAAAACTTTTCTCACTAAAAAATATTGATAATATGACTAGTGAGATTAGTTAAATGTCAATTTATAGGTAAATGATAGTTTTTCATATGAATGAATTCGTAGCTATTTTTTTCATTTATTCCACCATTTCATAAATTTTTCTTTAAATAGCCATATAATTGTTTCAACTCATTCTTTAAATATGTCTCTTCCGCATAACCATTCTTATGAAGTTATAACACTTCCCTCTAATACATCATGTAGCCTCTCATTAATTTTTATATTAAAATGCATTTGAAAATAATAAAATATTTTTTTTTCTAGTTCTTTATATACATTAGGTTCATAATAAGCCCATAGTACCACTCACCCCTTCCCATTGGATTTACCCAACTCAGCATTGTACTAGTGAGTTTTGGAGATAAAAATAGACATTTTGATGGTTATAAAGATATAATTTCACTGAAAATATCCTTCATTATTCGACTTTAGTGAATTATTACATATAGAATGTATATTTTTTCCCACTAAGGTGGACATTAATACCTATAAATATTATGTGATATATGAATTCCATTGATAGATTCGTCATTGGATCATAAGGTGATGTTCATCCTCAGATGTTAGAGGTTTTTTATAGTTTCAGACATGTATTTTTGCATATGACTAGGACACCTATCAATCTGATAATGGCCCTTAAATTCTATTTCCCCATCACGATGTATTGGGCCGTGCTTTGACATTTTCTTGAACTCTCATTTTTATTTCTCTACCGTCGTTGGAGTTCGAGCACTTGTACAAGAAGTTCTATCAAATAATATTGAGGATGGATTGAGCTTAGAAGGATAAAGACCATCTTTATTGTAAAATGGCCATGAATAAGTGCAAATAGAGTTTTTTGGATGGGATAGTCCATGGAATGTATTTGATATGGATTTATTATAGATTTAGTTCCTGAGTGAGGGTTCTAGGGAATGTTTGGAGTTATGGTTATGCCTCCTTTTATTACCCACCTACCTCAGGGTCATTGAGTAAGCATTGATGGTAGAGAGATACTTCATGGTGAAACACTCTAGTTTTGAGTATGATATTTATTTTATGATGATATGTAGATAATTTTAATAGAGGAATCACTATGTCAATGAAAATGTTTTGATCAGGTGGACTCCTATTTTAGACATTGTATCCTTGTAAATTGTACTTCTCATATGATAGGTGGTAGTATACATGTATCTAGAAAACTATGATTCTTTATATTATATCCACCCACACCATTTAAAAATACTCATTAGAAATTGTGTTCTTACTGTAATAGTATATATTATTTTCAATATTAGATGGATCTGAAAAAGATGTACTGATATGATTCGAGATATAATACATGTCCTACTTACAGAAACCCAAACTCATACATTTCAATTGGATCCATTATTGTCTTCTTATATTGTCATTTGGGAGTTATAAATTCTAATGTATTTTTAACCAAACTTCCTTAGTTGGATATTCCTATTTTTGGTGATAATCCATTTCATCATATTATTTAAAAATGGGAATTTTTTTAACTATATGAAATATATTTTGAGGGATTCTATCATATTGTTATGGGACTCTATGACATCATCCTTGTAATGGGTTGGATGGTTTTTAATTGTATCAATGTAACCTGAAGTGGTGAATATGGGTAAAGGATGACCTCCATTAGATAGTTATACATTCCTAGATACTTTCACATGATTTTTATATTAGGAATTATGTCAATGTATAGTCTTTATTTCTATCGTGTGCCAGTTCCTATTAATATTTATTAGGTGGCCTGGAAAAGCTAAGATATCTAATGGTATAGTTTGTTGACCAGCCTTAGAAATAATTTTATAAGCGTAAGTGAGATCTCTATGACCTAAAGAAAGGAAAACATGGGATCCTAGTGGTGAAACATAGGTTTATTCAGTATAAATATAAATTTCATGAGGATGAAATTTATGGTGTAGTACCCATTAATCATTAGGGGCATCTTAAAATCCTAGTGATGTTTTTGGTAGTAATGAATTCCATTATTGATTTTATGGGACTCGTGGATTAATTTTAGTATTCTTTGATAATGATATCCTAATTTTATTAATTTAAAGGGTGATTATCTTAAATTTTTTGATGTTGTTCTTAGAGAGTTCTGAAAACATCAGTCGCTTAGTGAACTCTAGAGGCATGAGTTATTGATGTGAGAAAACCATCTTGTCAAGTATGTAATTTAATGTGATGGTTTATTGATTTCATTACTTAATTATTGAATCTTTTTTTTCTTGTATAATTAGAGTTATACAGTGGTGGTGTAGTATCCTATGACCTTACTATGAAAGTATTTCTTATAAGTTGGAGGATAATTCAGAGAAACTAGCCTTGGTGCATATAGCACTAATGAAAAATGAATATATTCTACAAATTCCATATGTTTTGAGGGACCCCACGTCTCAACGATTTTGGTAGGTATAGTACATAAATATAGATTGTCAAATTAAATATAATAAGGTATTTGAAAATGGTTTACTTGATGCATTTTCCTAAAGTTGGTGAGTGAATCACCATACCACAAGGTGGCATAGCTGTATTCCCCTAATGATATTATTAAGTGTTGTGGTTACGGTTTGAACTATGGGTTTCCATGGGTTATGAATTCAAAGTGGTGTAGGTTTAAATGAGTATTAGTTTTAATTCATTGTTGACTCTAGTTATGAATTAAAGGATGTTTCTATGTAGGTTTAAGATATTGGATTCTAGGGTTTTAGAAGGTGTATCCTCTGGTACAGATTTGATAAAGTAAAGTTATCAGAAATGATCATGGCTTCCCACATCATATTATGGTAAAATGAATCAAATAAGTTCATAAGGTTAGTATCATGGTGTTTTCAGAAAGTATATGTTGTATATTGATGTTCTCATCAGTAACCTTCATAGAGAGAAATAATAACCAAAGTAGGTAATATTTATCTTGGGATACAAGATTTTTTGGATTTGAGGGTTTAGTTATATTGTTTTTATAGGTTTTAGAGTGAGGATAAACCTATGTATTTTGTTATGTATTTAAGTTTCATATTATCAATTTTGGCATGTGAATTTTTTATGTAGAAAGGTGGAGTTAAATTATAAATCAAGGAGATTCACTCTGTGAAAACCTATTCAATTAGTGTGAAACCTCAATTCAAAAAAACCTTATACGAGGGTTTGAAATAAATTTATGGTTTCCATATAAAAACTCCAGGTTTCTTCATTAAAGGATGGTTGTTTAATGCTCTCTCTATAGGTGTTCATGAATTAAACCACTATATGTTTTATGATAATGGTATTTGATTTCCTTACATCATTAAATGGAGATTGTAACTTGAGAATAAAGAAGTCTCCAATATAAAATATTGGAATGAGTTTCATAATACATGATAAAGCATTCACTAAGGATTTTTTGGAATATTCATGATTTTAAAAATTCTTCTGAGAAAGTAGGGGATGTTTCCTAGTGTGGTTATGTCCTATCTTCTCTTAGAGCCTAGAATTTAGAATTAAAATAAAGTGCATACAAAAGTGGGTTGACTTTAGTTCATGGTTTTTTCCCATTCTCTGTTTAGTGGCTCATGTGGTTTCTTTTTTAATAAATAAATGGTTTAATATTATAGTAGATGTGGAAACATGAATTTTTCATCATGTATGGCTTAATTATGTTTTTTAATTTAGAATTCCAAGATCTTTTAAAGAGTTAAAAATCTAAATTTACCCTAGAATATAACCTTAAAAAATATGATGTTTCCATTTATTTTGGGATATGAAAATTACATTTTTGTTCAATTTTCGTTAAGTTAAATAGAAGATAATTTTTTAAGGATGTTCAATATTTATTAAATGAATAAATATTTAACCCATGATCATTGGTGTTTTTATATTTTAAATGGAATATAGGATGTAAATTCCAAAATCATAATTATATAAGAAATGGGATATTTTACCCTGGTTAGCTATTAATATGGTGTTACGGTATCTGGCATAGGACTGAGCCTTGTTTGGTATTTAATAAAAGGATGGTTTTCCATGTTTTTAATAATTAAACATATTAATATTGGATTTAAAATAAGGTATAACTCACTCTTAACAAGGACACTAAGAAAATAACACTGAAGCTATTTGTGGGATCTAGATTCAATTGGATTCAAATTTGAATCGATTGAGAAATAAAGAATTCATAAGATAATGAGGATTAACCATGAATTGATGATGAAAAGAGAACAATGAATAAATTATATCTGTAAAATATTGGAAACAAATTCTTTCCTTACACATTTGTTTTCATGGGAATAACCCATTCTATCCTCATGTAAATATAGAAAAAATTATATGGAACTATTTCACTAAAATCATTATATATTCACATTTCAAATTATTCAATGGATAATCGATTGAATTCTTAATGAATATTAATTAAATTTTGAAAAAATAATGTAATTATTTCAAAATTAACATGAATATAAAATTTGAAACAAGTTATTTATTTTTATAGAATAATTTTTATTTATAATATTATCAACTAATGTAATATTTATACTTAATGAAGAAAATTATCATAATTATAAATTTCATTGATAAATAATGTTTTATGAAATTGAATGAATCATTTATTCTAATGAGTTCTTTTAGTGATAATTTGTTGACTTAGGTGGCCTTTTTAATTGATCTACATTTTTGGATAAAATTTATTATTTTTAAATTCTTTTATTATGATAATTAGTATTCATCAAGGGTCAATAATTTTTTTAGAAAGTATATTTTCTTCACAATGGGGGTTGTTTATAAAATGT
Organism: Viscum album; assembly: GCA_963277665.1. Taxonomy (NCBI): domain Eukaryota; kingdom Viridiplantae; phylum Streptophyta; class Magnoliopsida; order Santalales; family Viscaceae; genus Viscum; species Viscum album. The sequence goes on along the minus strand of OY728139.1, from coordinate 835,991,785 downwards.
TCTTGAGTTATTGATTTTAAATTTTTCAAAAAAAATTGGTTTATGGTGTCTTCATTGTGTGATAATTATGAAAAACAAAGATGAGAGATGAGGAATAATGTTGATATTAAATGTATTATTTTCCTATAATATTTCCTTCTCATGAGAACCATTCACAAGAACCATTATGGTAGAAAAAATTCTACCTTTGGTAATGATATTGAGAGATGGACCAGGTAGTGGTAATATAGACTATCAGATGACCTATTGAGCACATTGTATGTGTCAAGAAAGTTGAAGTGTTTTGTGATTAGTGGATAAAAATGGATGGGGTGTTTAGAGAAATTCATAATTTCTCAATGCAAAGGCAGTGACCGTTACCAAAAGTGTTTACAGTCATTGAGATACATTGGGTGAAGGTGAAACTGATATAAAAGGAAACACAGAATTATAAATCGTAGAATGGGGGATTCCATGTGTTTTGGATCTTGGATTATTGATTAAACATCACATAATACTTATAGATTACATGACATGTATCCTATGACCCATAAAATTTTATATTTATGATTGTTTTATAAATTTTACACAGGGTATGGCTTTGGGTTACACACTATGCATTTCAAGATACACATTTTGATATTGTATTGTCTATACATGCTGAATAAACTGTGTGGTCCCACACCCAAAATGATTGAATGTGCATGCCATATATGAAACAAGAAAATGAATTCGGTATTAGAATATATTCATACTAAACCTCAAATATTCTCACATCATGTATAATGAGATTATACACCATGAATGTTGAAACAATATAACACCAGGTATTTAGGATTCATTCCCTAAAAATATGCAAGTGGCACATGCATGATAAACTACCAAGACATTCCATATATGATTAAAATAACAAGATCTAAACTATATAATAGTTTCCCAACTGCATTAAAGGCAGCCATTCTTTTTTACATATAGATAAATTCCATGTAATACATAGTATATGGTGCTTCTCATATTTTCTCACCCATGTTCTAGAATTATAAAAACGGATAGTCAATTCTGGTCATTTTTCTACATAGAACATGAGTGTATATTTATTATCATAATATAGGTGATTTGGGGTTTCTATAAGTATGGGTTCTTTGTCTTATATAAATTTAATGAAAGTGGAAGGTGGGATAGTTGGAGTGAAAAAATGGTTGGTAATCCCCCTAAAAATATGCCAAATACAGGGAATAGGGTCTTCATACACATAATTTAGTTGGAAACCATCTATTATGTCGAGGAAAATGTTTTTTACATATTTCATTGGGATCCCCCTCTACCAATTCATGAACTACATGATTAGTTGTGGGTCCTCCATAGTTTCCAGTACACCCTAGACTGACTTTCAATTCTCAATGCGTTATGGACCCGGGTGTGATTGTAAAGAGATATAATGTAGGTTATGAAGTTTTGGATATTGGGATGAGGTATAATTCCGATAATTTTTGGAATGAGTCATGTATAGAATACTAGTATGTATTAGATAGGTAACATGTATATCATTTTATGTATATGGATTTTATAAGACTTTGTGGATTTTAGGTATCTCTAGTTTCTTATGAGTTACAATCCTTTTGGGGATAAACGGTGATATTTAGATTCTTCTATCACACTTGGGTGTCTTTAGCATTGATTATATCATGGTTTATCTCTTAAATTATTTTTAGTTCATTGGTTTTGAGAGGACTTACTAACTTATACTTACTTATGTTTTAGGGATTCCAATGGTGTTTTTTATACTCACCATTATATGGGTTGTGTCCTCACATGTTCATACACTGCATAGTTTAATGATGTCATTGGTGGGTGTGGACCTTATAGAGATAATATTTCTAATTCATCACAACATATAATCATGTGTATAAGAGACAATATTTAAGAATTTTTGTTTTAATATTATTCACTGTGAGGATTTTTCTTCACATATATAAAGCCTATTTTACATAGTGAATTTGTATTATAAATTTTTATCCCCCATATATGGTTTCCAACAAGGTATTATACAATATAATTATTGTCTCGGACATTCATTTTTTATACAACTTGATATTTGTATAAATATATTAGTTTTTTGATATATACTATGTATTCATGATATATATGTTTTCTAGGATGATATAGTTTAAGGAATTCTATGTATGGTATAAATTATTAGTACTAGTCTCCATTGCATGGTGAATTGAATATTTTCCTCGGGTGGAACACATCACTTATCACTGACCCATAAAGATTCTCAGTGGGTTATGTTGTGTTAAAGGATTTGATGTGCCAAACCATATTAGAGAATAACATGTGATGTGTTCATCGGTTTTGTTACTGTATATTCAAATAGCCAAAATATATTTGTTGAATATATAATGGAGGAATAATTTTTTCCTCAGGGTCTCTATATGTCTTTTGAAAATTTATTTTAGGATTATCTATTTTCTATCATTACAATTCGCAGACATGGTTATGTAGATACATTTGTTCTATGGAGATCACAAACGATCTCATTGTATCTTGAGTAAAATTGGTATTTTTATATAGTTTTTTTATTTATAAGTACATATTAAAGAATTTGATATTATTTTCAACTATATAAAATTCTATGGGGCTACCCATTTCTATTTCATGAATGGGGATTATGTTTTTTCCTAAAGTGTTTTCTAGAACATTGAGTTCTACTATAAAAGCTTTTTCATGGTTTGTTAATGGATTTTTGATTAATTTTCATAATTTATTACATATGAAGTAATATACGGTGAAGATAAAGGATTCATTATATAAATTAAGTTCAAAGGATGTAAACCAGAGTTTTTTTTATGATTTCAAAACTTGTTATATATAATGATGCATAGGGGGAAAATAAACAAAGCCGGTGTTACTTTAGTGTATTTATAAAAATGATATAAATATGAACTGAAGAAAAAACATGATATATTTGTTTTAACTATGTCATGGTTTGGGTGGAAACATACCATGTCAGTGTAATTGTTACTACACCATGGTTTTGTGCATTTATGTGTATGAAAAATATGATAATGTGTAACTCATATTTTATTCTTCTATCTTATATCTAATATGTTATATGGATAATCATGTCATTTTGATTTAAGTATTTTTTATGATATTTTAGGAAATCTTTTAACGGTTAAATATTTCATCATTTTAGTTTGAATATAATAAATAGTTTTTAATTTTTTTATAATTATAACATTTGAGAAACATTTAGAATCACGAAACATTGAGAATTTATGAAACATTGGATGATATGGAGCTTTCAATGCACATCCTTGAATCCTACATAAAGTTATCAAGATAATAAGATGATAGTACATGAATAGTGATATTGAAAATTATTTAGATAGATATATTATTCATTATTATTATTTATATATGGTTTTTAGAAGACAATAAGGTATGTGAATCCTTCAAATGAATTAATGAATTTCTAAAAGCTACGAGATTACCCTTAAAGTAATGATATTCATATCTTCTCAAGGATACTCGTCAAAATTATGTGAATGACTTATGGATTTTAAAATAAATATTCATGTTATTAATTTATTGTCTATTCATTTCAAATGAATTGATGAAACGTGGATAAACTAGGTCTAAGTCATTTATTTTGACCTTATTTTTACAATGGATGTACCAAAAATACACCGAAATCATTAACCATTATTTTACCATTAATTCTAGGTGACATAATGTTTTAAATAAAAAATTTAGATATATATTTTAATCGGAACATAACGTGTCCCAACCATCCAATTCTCTGTGACTATCTGATTTTTAATGACTTCAATTAACAAAATATTGTTTTTATGCATTGTTAAAATGAATTGTCATAAGAACCGAAATCTTGATACTAAAATCAAACTATTGTCTGACATAAATTATGATCCTTGATTAATATTTTATTGATAAAAACATTAAAACAATATAATAATTGATAATTGAGTAATGGTAACTCCATATCAAATCATCAACATCACCTACCATATCTCCAATTTGAATCTATAACCCATGACTCATGAATAATGATGTATTTCATGCTTCCTATTTCATGTCTAATAATATCTACATGTCCATTAAGGTGTAGTAAAGGGTTTTGAGTGTCAAATATATAGAATTACACTAATGAATCTAATAAAATATCAATTTTTAGATTTCCAAACATGAAATTCCAAAGAAAGTTTTATAAAACATTAAAACATTAATAATTTTTTTAAAAATACTTATCGAGAATATAAATTTATATTTCATTGGGTAAAATAGTAAAATCTATTTAAAAATATAAACCACCATTCAATGAAATAATATTTTAATCATAATTAATGGTACCATTCTCATTTCATCAAACATAAACATACAATTTTACAACAATTGATATTTTTTATTAGAAAATTCAATATCAATAATTTCAAGATTATATCACAAAATAAAAGTTTTACTAATATTGACCCTCAAGAAGAAACATGAGGTTTTACACATCTTGAAGATCAAGATAATGAATATGGTTTCATATATTTTCTGAACTCATAATGATTTTTTTATTTACTAAACATCAAAATAAAACATTAGGTTTAATAAATTTCAACCCTCAAGATAACACATGAGATTTTACACATTTCTACCCTTATTATAAAAAATTAGTTTTTATATATCATAATAATTTTTTTACAAGAAAATATATTACATAAATACAATAAAATTATATTGAAAGATAATAAAAAATCTATATTAAGAATGAATCATAAAACCTGCAAATTTTTGAATAAATTTGAATGAAAAATAATTTACAAATATAACTATTCAGGAGAAATATGAAAAATAAAACATATCAATTGAAATGATTTATAAAAAAATATTAGAAACAATTCATCACATTTTATCAAAAACACTAAATTTAATTAATACCATAATGGATATTAAAAATAATTCTTTTCTAAAAAACGTTTTTCCCAAATAATGATTCAAAACATGTATATAATGGTATACTATAAATTAATTATAAATAATAATTATTTAAAAATATATCAAGAACTTATAGAATCACTAGCCAATGATAAGGATATATTTGATCCATCTACCTATAAATGATTCCTTGTAATTAAAATATTTATCAACTAGATGTTCTTAATAGGATAAATCCTTATGTAATATAATAAATATTCATTACAAGACATTTCTATTATATGATATCGCTCTCTTCAAATAAATTTAATTTCTTCAATAGATTTTGATACATGCAACACTAAGACTGAATGATCTATAATATTGTATATAATTATAACCTAACTGGTAAATTGGTGTGGTGTATATTAATAACCACATTTTGAATATTATGTATCATATTATTATTTCAAGTGAATATATTGATAAATAATTACATAATTTTTAGTAAATTCATTATGTGCAACAAAAATATATTTTTCCTCAAAAAAGTTTTTTATTTTTTTGTGAGAAAATAAATTAACTATTTTTTCATACTTTTAAAAAAATTATTTGTTTAAATTTAATTCATAATTGAAATCATAATGTAAAAATTATAATAGAGTTAAAATTTGATATTTTTTCAAAAATTTTGATTTTTGGATGAATTGTAAAAAATAATGGTTTTTTTTAAATTATATTTCATCTGAAGGAATTTGAATAGACAAATATTTTTTAAAAAAATTAAAAGTACATTTAGTTAAATTATATTGTTAATAACCACTTCTGTTCATTTTAATAAATTTTATATTGATTTTTTTTATAAAATCCTTTTATACCTAGGGAAATGTTTTTTTTTTAAAACTGCATTTCATCTTGTTTTGAGTAATTAATTTCAAATAAAATTATACCAATTTTGGGAATTTAATTCACATAATGGATTAAATAATTGTAATCATAATAATTAATATTATTTATTATGTTAAACTTATTTTTTGTTCCCAATGAATTATATAAAACAAAAAAATGCCTTACCACACTTGTGGTTAATAGCAGTTTATGACGGGGGTTATACCAAGATAAAAGGTTATGTTTTCTAATTAAAATTTTATAGAACTAATTTTATGGAAATATTTATACCTCATACTATACAAAAATCTATTATCTCTCTATTTGGATGCATGATTTTTGAGTTTAACTTTATTATATTTTAATCTTTTGGGAAATTCAATGTGTGTGCGCTCTCCACAATTATGAAAGCAAAACCCAGCTTTCTCTTATTTAAGTTAAATTGATCTATATAAATCAACCCATACATACCAAATTATATTATAATATTTTATATAAATGAATTATTTTTTCTTGTCATCTTAAAATATGATTTTAAGGGTCCTTAAGAAACGATCTAAAGGAGGCCAACCGATGGAGATGTAATCATCCTACTAGACCTATTTCAAATTGTTTATTCTTAAACCTCATATAAACATGTGTTATTAATAAAATTTAGTAAATTATATATCCAAAATATACTAAAATTTTATTATTATTAATGAAGAACCTTTATTAAACTTTTTTCCATCAAATAGGAAGTAAAAGTATCACTCATACGTACATCTTGACTACCGCCTCCACATAGGGATAACATTCATTTTACATCAACATAATTCAGGGGTGGATATTGTAAAGGTTTGTTTTATTTATAAATTATTTTTATGAAATAATTATTATTCATTAATTATAATATCATATCTTCCTTCTTACCTTCCATTACTGTGGAAAACGATAATGTCACTCTTGTGTGCGTGTGGACTACCACCACTATAAAATGATGTGATTCATTTTTTACATTACATGGATTTTAATATAGATATATTTAATGAATATATATTATATAAATTATATAATAATTATTATTCAAATTTTATTTATCATTAAAGTTTTTTTCATCCATCAAATGGCAAAAACAACGTTCATGCACTTGGACAACCTACCGGCTCCCAGAATAGTGTAATTAAGTTTTCTATATCTTCTTTTTATGTATAAATATACATATATAAATAATGAATATATGTTAAATTTATATCATTATCAAAATTATGGATATTATTGAATTAGGATCAAAGTAAAATAATGTATCTACTGAACCAAAATTCTAATGAAATACAAAACATTTAACACTTAAAAATGACAATTTTAATAAGTAATTATTAATAAATGGGTTTGAAATGTTATAAATTCATATTATATGACATTATGTGTAAGTAAATTAGTCTTAAAAATAATTTTAATAATTTTATTTTATTAAATAATATGCTATAGTGATTTTGAAAGAATTCAAACTTGAGTTAAGGGTATCTCGTATCACTTTTGTTTTCATGAGATATATGCCATATTCACCACATTTTTCATTTTTTTAGTGTATTTAATGACCATGAATCTATTTGACAATTATTTTAATGAGAATTTTTTAGTTTTACCAATCCATATAATTTTCCCTAATTCTTGATATTTTGATTCAGAGATTAGCAAAGTTGTAAGGGTGATTCATCTCAGTATTATTTTGATGAGACATGTTTGATGTTATGAACCTATTTATGCTTATTATGGGTATATAATATCCATTAAAATGTTATATATTGATTATAAATAATTTTAGTATTTTTAAATTTCATTTTAATTTTTTCATTCATTGGATATATGATTCAAAAATTTACCAAAGTGGTATGGTATTTATGTTTCAATGTCATTTTAATCAAGATTATTTATTATTGAATTTTCATTATGAAAATTTTATAATAATTATATGAGAAATATCATTAATTTTTATTATACTATGTTTATTAATTTAATTTTCAGTTAATAATACCATTTTCTTCTATGTGGTACATAAAATGGCTTGTAAAATGATTTTGAGAAAAATCAACTTTATTTCCTTCTTTAGTAGAATATACTTTATCATCAATATCCATGTTTTCTAAAATGTTTTAAAGAATGATATTAATAATCTCCAATTATTTTTTAAACTAATTTTACCTTGTTTATATTTCTAATAAATGAATTAAATTGAATCTTCCCTCCATTTTTCGAATGTGGAGCTTTTGAATTTTAGATGAAATTTTGAAATGAATCTTTGTTTTTACATACATGAAATGAATGGAATTTACCACTATCTTGAAAGATAAATTCATTAAAGGTTAATTTAATGTTTTACAATGTTATTTATAAAGAAAAAAATTCATTAATATTTTGGAAAATTTTATTGTTTAAAAAAGTGATTTCAAGGGGAAAAGATCATTTTCTACAAGAATTGGTATGGTGATCTTTTAAAGTCATTTTTCATCTATGATAACATCCTTTTGGTGTTACTCATGATTTAATATGGTTAATATGAAATGATATAATCCTTATTATCTATATTTATGTTTTAATATTATAATGATAATATGATTTTGAAAACTATTTATTCTCAATGAGTTATGATAAAATGAAATTTTTAAATGTTTATGAACTTCATTTACCTTCAATAGGTTATCATATATGATGAATGATTTATGATCTTGTGGCACACATATGAAAGGTTTATGATAATGTGATAACTGAGACCTCAATTATATATCCCTCAAATTCATTGGGAAATGATGGATATCTTATGAAATGATAAGGATTGTAATTGGGAGTGAGACTTGTTCAGTAATGGACTTTATCTAGTTTGTTAGACTTAGGAGTTAACCATGACAAAGGATATTATATAATGGGGAGTGAAACCAATACAAAATTACAGTCATAATATTGAACATTCACAATGAAAATTATTTTCTATGATTATTTAGATTCCATATGCTTATGTCTTATGTAAATGTTATTCTCTCATGGATCGTGTTCTTAATTTCAGTGTGGATTTCTGTCTTATGAAATATGAAACATTATGACATGATTCAATATTATGGAATATGATATTATTTTAATGTTTTTTAATTGTTATTCTCATGTTATCATACCCTTATTCTCATGAGGGAACTCTAAATATCTCTATGAGATGAGACTCATCGTGATACTGAAATTTCATCCCAAAACATGAATTTAAATAATAGTAATAGAATGATGATAGATTATAAATTTCAATGTTAAATTTTAATAATTTTTTGACTTTTCATTATATTGGAACATAGTTGAATAAAGGATAATGTAGAAATTCCTATATATTACATGATATAACTGTTTAATATTATGAAAATTTTAATAAAATACTAACTAATACTTACAAAAAAATCATAAATTTAACAAAATTATGATATATAAAAATCTCAATCAAAATATGTTTTTATTTTTCCATTGATTTTATCAGAACTTATTATATTAATTTATAAAACTTATTGAATCACTATGTAACACATACAAAATCATCATATAGCCTATTAATAAATAAAATCACCCACTAAATACTTTAAACGAGTTCATATATTTAAATAAAGTAAATTTAGATAATAGTGAGGTTAGGATTCTGAATAAGTTTTTTTTAATACTTCGAATATTCCAAATAAAATTACTTTAAAATGTTTAATATTATGGTTTTTTAACTTTGGTTATTTAAATATGGAAAAACATAAAAAAATTAAATTAATACATAATTTTTTGAGATTACTAGTAATAAGTAACAGTGTAACTATTTTCATCAAAATCATAATTTTTCAATCATATTCAAAATATTTCTCCAAATACATAAATTATAATGATTGATGTTTTATTTGGATTAAACATTTATTGTAGATATCTTTATTACTTTAAAATTATGTTTACATAAAATATTATATGATCCAAGTTTAATAATAATTTTAACTATCTTATTAGAAAATATATTTATCAAAATATATGATATCTAAGACACACCACCACTTTATCCAATCAAAAAACTATCTAATATGAATTTCTTTTTAGATAACAAAAAATGTCAATGTCATATATCATTTTAATTTGTTACATCATATATGATTCATATTTAGTGAAATATCCCTAAATAAGACTAAATAATGAAATATTGTGATATTTTGTTGGTTGGAAAAAATATTTTTTTTTTGATTTCCTTGAAAATTATTTTAATCATAATGGATAAAAATTAATAAAGATTTTCCATCAAAAAATTATTTAACTATAATAAAAAAATTATTATACAAATTGCACTATTTTTAAACAAGATATAATGAAATAAAAATAAATATATTATATTAACTTTGTTCCATAAATTAGAATCTATGACTCTTTTTTTGAATTAAAAATACCTTTCTTTCCCTCTATGCATAATCTCTTAGATTCTTCTTTCAACACTTCCTTAATTTTTAACTTTAATACTTACTCTAAACAATTATATAGTTGATGGTTGGTATAATATTTTACTTAAAATAGTAAAATAGATTTATATATTATTAATATTCGATAGAGGATCTCCACATTTATTCATACATCCCTTCGGGTATATGATAATTTTTATCTCTAATGCCCAAAAATTCTATAAAAAAAATCATCCTTCCATTTTAACAGTAAACTTTCGATTTAATTACATATGATTCTTATTTTAACCTCAAATATATTTATTATTTCATTATATGTTCCTCCAAAAAATTTAATTGTCATCATAACACATAAGCTCGTACCCCACTATTATTTATTACCTACCCTCAAAAAATTATGCAGATCAGTTCAAATTTTGATAAACACATTTAGGTTATGGTTCATAAAAAATTATATTCATTTTAGAAATTATTATAAACATAAATTCCTAGCTAATTTCATATTGAAATGATAACTTAGTCTCACTCAAATATAAAAATACACAATCATATTTATCACATTGTTGAAACCAAATTTATTTTCTTGAATCATCATCCCTATCATGAATTACCTATTTCATATACATCTTAATATGGTTTTCTGTCATTTTGTTGGCATCCGTATCCTCTTTTTTAAAACATAGGGTACATAAAAACTAACTTAATAGTGTAGGTATCCAATAAATTGTTCTTATTATTCTTTTAATAAAAAGATATGATTTTCTAAAAACTTCACATTTTGATTATTCATGAAGGTATTTCTTCATTATTTAAAATATCTTTTCTTGATTGAGAATAATTTTCATGGTTTTATTCCAGTCCAACAAGTTTTTCTATTAAGTGTCGTTTTTTCCAACATTGATCTCATGAATAAGTTATATGGTTATATTATTTTATATATAATAAACGTTTTTAGATTAATATCATATTTTACTTGTATTTAGTATGAAATTTTATTAAATATAATCTCTATAAAATAATGACCCCAAATTTTCATTATATGTTTTAGTGGAATGATATTAATATTTTACTATACATTGAGTAATTGTGAAATTTATATCACTATTTATATATTTATTTAATCAATCGTTTAAATTATATCATCTATAACTCTAACATATTTGAGTGGAAAACCCCTCCTATTAATCCATTATATTAATCTTCCAACTCCATTCCCCTGGTCTCCTAATCCTATTTGGGTATCCTAGGAAAGTGTTATAAAAACTCACATAAGATATATACACATTGTCCAATAGTGAACCACCATTATCTAAATTTTTTATTAAATATAATCCATGGGAACATAACATTAGAATGAGTTACCCATGTGGGTGATCGATGTCATGAAAAGTGATTAATTTTAATAAATATCATACAAAGTATTATAATGTGGTGTTAGTTTGATATTCCCTTTTTATTACATTTATTACCAATATATATGTATACTTATAATTATTTAACATTTTATATTTAATATTTAACTAAATTAATATGTACTCAACATATTAATGTATAATACATTATACAAATAATGATTCTTATTACTCACAAAAAAAAAGACAATCATATCTATATATAACCAAATACATCTCAAGTGTTCTATATATGAAACATATTCGAGTAAGGGTTTATAATCATTTGAAGCCAAATTTATTCTCAAGAAAAAAATTTACCTAATAGGTAAGCAAAAAATTAACTTTTTTTAGTTTTAATGTTCTTATTCTAATACTTCCCAACATAGGTTCCCATTATCCATATTACAATAATCAAAAGTTACGACAATTCAAATAAAATCCTAACACATAATATATAAAAAACATAATTATATTTGATAATTTTGATTATAACCCCCCCCCCCCAAATATTCTTGGTTGTATGAAACTAAATCATATATATTACTTAACATTAATTCCATATATGCATTCTACAAAATTTATACGAAATATATTAAACAAATTTAGACTAAATAGCACACCCATTTATAATATAGGAACTTTATATTTACGAAAAATAAATATATAGAGTATAAAAAAATAGTTTATCAATCCAAATATTTATATTTGAGAAATAGATTTATGTACATTTCATAAAAAAAATAAATTATAAAAAATTTATAATCCCGGAATTATTTTTTGGGAATTCCATATCATTTAAATATGATAAATTTATGCCATTTCAGTAGCAGAGTAGTGGTGAAGGTGAGGATCATAACAATACTGGTCATTGGGTGGTGCATGGTTTGATTCGTGGGAGCCCACTCTTGGGAGAATTTCTCTGTCCCCTAAGATCCACTCATCTTGTCGGGTCACCCAGTTCTTGACTGGGTGGGGAAAATGAGGAAAAACCCACCCGTGTTGAAGGATTTTTATGTAAATCAATATTCATTTGGGTTTTTACCCTCCAGGATGTTATTCCATCTTGGTTGGAAATGAGCCCATCCATGTTGGGGCTCTCACCAAAGTGATCCCTTCATAGGAAGGGGGGTTCCCATGCGTAGAGGGTTCGAAAAATCCAAACCTAGGGATTCCCTTTTAAAGATAAAAACATGAACTATATATATTTATATTTTAATATAAGCTACTAATATTTATTCACTTATATGTAATATATATAAACACATTTATATTAAAATATATGACTCCCTGTGAATTATAAGCCCTTTATCTTCATTAATATATGTTTTTAAAATGCACTAAATCATAACAATATGTACAAATTTAGGAACTTTTTTATATATTATGAGGTAATATATAGACAATTGTGTAATTTAATCATTATCCAGAGTAAACCACTGATATGGGATATCATTTGGTTATGAATATTAATTATTTCATCAACATGTATCATAACCTTGAGGTTTTTAATGCATCATGTGATGACACATTTATCATAATGTATTTTTTAAAATATCAAAATAATCACATATATATGTGTGTGTTATGTAATATGGGATATAACCTATGTAAAAGATTAAAGTTAGTGAAATATTGTGAATTTTTTTTGTTTCTATATTTAATTAACATAATATTTGAAGAAGTGTTCCTTACTACTTTCATATTGTGTTATCAATCTAGAAAAGAACAAGATAAATCTCTTCCTATTATTCTTCTCCCCTTAACCCATAGGTAACACAAACATGTCATTAGAGTATAATAGGGCCCTTATAAATAATTTCATGATAGTAAAGGTTGGTGTATACCTTATTAGGTTGGTGTGAGTTTATTTCCACTAAGTGATCATTACCAAAATAACTATTTTTAAGGATTAAGTTTTGGTATTGAGGTTTGTTGTTTTCATTAATTTTTTTTATTTTACTTTATTTAACATCAAGATATTCATGTTTTTTTGGTTTATTCCTATAAATTTGGGAATTATGATGACCTTGAGAACCCAAAAGTGATATTAGAACCATCTTGATGAAGATGATATAAACTATTTTGGAATGGTATATATGGAATACAATATAACAAGAATGATGATTCTTCTAGTTAAATTTTCATGTCATGGGAAATTTTCATAGTATTTATTGTGACATGGATGGAATTATGATAATGCTGCACATATAGAGAATAGATTAATGATAAAAATTTCAAAAAATGGAGAATTATAATGTGGTCGAATCACTCCATATTTACTAATTACATTTATACAAGAAAATATTATGAGATGAATGTTCCTATCAAAAATATTATAGAGAATGATTTATAATATGACCAACATACTTGATCGAATTTGTTACATTATATAAATATTCTATGATGTTGACAACGTTAATGGAATTTAACTATAAAATTGAATTATGATAAAATTTATCTTCATATAAATTTCTAATATATCTGGATAAATAATATGAATGATTCATTTATTTAGTCAATAAAAAATTAAAATTTTATGTTTATTAATATATTATGTTACAAATGTTTTCATGATTATATTTAAAGAACAAAAATTTATTCAAATTATTATAATACCATGTTTATAATGATTTATATTCTAATATTGACATAATATTTATATTCATTCAATAAATAATATAATTTGTTATTTATTTAAGATTTATTTAACAAAATATTTTTAATTTTGTTTACAGTAGTTTTTAGAATTGTTTTAAAAGTAATATCTTTCTTGAATATTTATATAGGAATAGAGAGACGTTAGTACAGAATTCCAACTAGCCTAAAAGCATTGGATTTATTTTAGATAAGTGGTTGTTATATAAATATTTTTATATGATTTATATTGAGTATATTATAATTTTTATGATATAATAACTTTTTATAAATGCTATACAATATGAAAAATGATATGAATTTGGTTAGGTGATGATATAGTTGGTTTTTTGTTATTTAACCCAAATAATTGATTGATAAAGTGTTAAACATTAATCTATTTGGAACATGTTAATTTGATTTTAGTTATGGATTAAATACTTGTTAATATACATTGGTATTTCCTAGGATGAAATGATTTGTGTGATGGGTATATAGAAATGGGGGGACTGTGTTTTATAACAGACATTGGTACCATTTTAATTATATTTTTTTAGGATAATTTAAGATGGGTTGAATTTGGTGGAAAATGGAAAATTTCTATTTGAACTGTGAATGATGTTATTATTAGGGTATTTTATGAGTTTAAATTTAATGTTTTAATATGATAAGATATAAAAAAATCCTTTATAAATAAATTCTGATGTTTATAAGAAGATATAATAAATGAGGTGGGTATAATAATCCACTTAGTACCCAAAATAGTTCTAGTGAGTGGTTGATAGACTTCCACTATGTACTCTATGATCCATGAAGTGGTCGGTGGAGGGCCACTAGGTTCTCATTTATTCATAGAATATTTTTTAAAATCCAGGGATTCTATTTTATATTGGTTTCTTATTTTAAACACCCCTTCATCATGTTGTAGTTGTAGAGGATCGAATAGTGAAGAAGAAAACAAAATTATCTTCCTTTTTCTGTCATGTTTTATCTGGGGAACTAAGGTGTTCAAGGTGGAGTAAATTTTACAAATTTTGTTAAGTGTTTACCTTCCCTTTTATTAACCTATTCAACTCAATTCTCCTTTAATTTTGGTTGGTTTGGTTAGGAATTTGATTCCATATTTAACCATATTATTTTTGAAATATATCTTCAAGTAAGGGGTATCCATGTACAAGGATATTGGAGGGTAGAGATGGATTAAAACACACCATTAATTTAAATTTCCTGTAAAATGTGTTTATTTTTTTATTATCACTTGTTTTTTTATTTTGGGTTCAGATTGATAATTTTTTGTGTGATCGGATTAGAGGATTTTTCCCATTGTAAGGCCAAGTGATTGAAAAATGTTTCTTATGAATGTTTTATATTAGTATTTACATTTATGTGTTAAATAAATTTGGATTATTATTTTCTGGAAGCCTCTTGGTTGTTTAAAAATTAATATTTTGTTGGATTTTTAAATGGTATTTATTTTTTATATTCAAGCTGACTGTTTAAAAAAATTAATATAATTCAAGATATTATTTTTAAATGATGAAATTAAAAGTATGTAAATAGACAGTTATGATAACTGAATTAAAATATAACATTGTATCCATACTTATAATAGTCCTAACAAAATATGTTCAATTATTTATATAATATATACTATAATTAATGTCCACTAAAATATTTTTATAAAAAATTATAAATTTATTGATAAATCTTATGTTATTATTACTCTCATTAGGATCTACATGAAATAATTTTTCTTATTTTGGTTTAAAAGTGATGTTTTAGATGGTTATGTTTTTTATTCTACCATACATATATCTAGTTTATTATAAAATGATATATGGTTTCTATATTGTGGTAATATTTTATGTGGATAGAATATACAATTTTAAACATGTATTTCTAGATTATATATTATAACATAAATAGTATACCATTCTATTCCATTGATAAAATTAATGAATTATATGTTATGAAAGACACTTAAACTTAAACTAAGTGTCTTCATTATATTGTTTGTAATTGATAAGTTATGTATAATAGAATGTGTTAGTTAAAAAACTTAGTAATGTTATATTTTTTAAAATATATTAATTTTTTAAATTTAAATTTCTCTATATGATTAAGATTTCATATTAGGGAATGGGTAAATTTATTAATAACCAATAAAGGGGTCAGTGTCCAGAAATCTTATTATAATGGATTACATTATATGAATAGGGAAGTGGTATCTTGATCATGGGTTGTGGTCATAGGATAATCAAATAGGGGTAGTTCCTCCAAGGTGAGGAAATATGTATTGAGGTGGGGCTATTTATTTGTTTGGACCTTTTATTAACCCCTTAAAATATATTTTTACTTCTAAAATTTGTTATCTCACTAGTTCTTCTTTGACCACTATTCCTGGATTCCTTTGGCATGTGATTTTTAAACTGGTTGAGACCCTATATAAATGTTTCTTTAGTGTTATTAATTTATAATTATTTCTATTATATTTATTTGATATGACATATATATTTTGTGTGTGTTGTTTTTGGTGGGATTATCAGTGAATTAATATTGTGAGAATCGTAGGAGTTCAATGATATTATGAAAGTGGGGAAGAGGGTGGTACTTTAGTGAAGGGAAGTTTATATGTAATTTGAGGGAGTATTTATTTGAGTACCTAGGTGATTCCCTTATACTGGAGAGATATGAAACGATGATAGCATCATTAGGTGGCATGACTATACTTTGGGGATACTTTTGTACTTTTATTGGTTTAAATGTTTCTATATGTTTGTCCTAAAATATGGGCTAGGTATAATGATCTATGTAAAGTTTATTTTTGTTCTTGATATTGTGTGGTGGGTTATAATGTCGAATATATTTAAAAATTTATAGTGAAGGGTAGTATGTTGTCTGATAGAATGTGTGTAATGTTTCTAGGAAAGGATTAACGTGATGTCATGTGAGTATAATTATGTTACCTAGTTAATTGATTTCCTGATTGAATAATCATATATATGTTTTGTGGGATCATTTTTTGGAGTGATATTACCACGAAAGGATTACTATTAAACATATTCAATTATATATTTTCTTATTCTATATGAATATTATCTGTTATGTCTTGAAAATTATTATATTTTCATTTCTTAGAAAGTTAATAATATATTTTTATATGGTGAGTTTATTATAGGTCATAACATTTCATGCATGTCTCTATTTTCTATTTTTGCAATTTATCAATTCATGTGATACATTGTCTGGACAGATCCCAGTGAAAGTTCTTATTTATATATCAGGTCTCATACCGGGTTAGTGTTAAAGTGTCTCGATAAACATGCTATATATGTATGTGTGTATTTTGTAGTCAGATTGGCGTCAAAGGGGCCAGGTACTTGGGTTTATGTGGTAGATTTTATTGTAGTGTTGAACGGAATTGTAGTGATATCCCTATTCCTATATTGGAAGTAGTTGTGGATCCTTCTAGTGGTGAGAGAATTCTAACTTAGTAGTTTCATTGTACATCTTCCGAGTACAATGAGAGGAGTATTTCATTCTTTCCATTACGATTAGTGATCACTTGAATTTATTATTTTTTATTTATTCTTAACTTACAAGATATTTTAAATATCATAAACAAACATAAATTAGTTTTCTATACTATATACACATAAGGTAAATGATGTCACTTTTATGTGCCTACTAATTCTCTAAATGCACATACTTGTTGTGTTACCTATTGCACATGTATATATAGAATTAATGGTTTGACAAGGTATTTTGAGTAATCTCCTTTGATGATCTATTTAATTAATAAGTTAATATTCAATTGGAAATATAATTATGAATAGATTTTTGAAATCAATAATTTTAAAAGTGATTTTAAATTAAAATTTTAAAGTAATTCATTAAATTC
The DNA here is from genome assembly GCA_963277665.1 of Viscum album. Taxonomy (NCBI): domain Eukaryota; kingdom Viridiplantae; phylum Streptophyta; class Magnoliopsida; order Santalales; family Viscaceae; genus Viscum; species Viscum album. The sequence goes on along the minus strand of OY728139.1, from coordinate 835,973,627 downwards.
CATTGAATGTTACGTGATTTTTTGTGTGAATGTTTTAATTTTTCTAGTTTAATTTCTTTTATTTTATTTTTATATGTTTAGTTAGTTGTATATTTATAGGTATGGTAGGATTTAATACATAATAGATAATTTTTATAGGGGGTATAACTAAAACACCATTAAAAATTCATTAACACAGTTTTTGGAATGGAGAGTGTGTTAATGAATTATCGTAGAGTTGGGTTTTGTATAGAGATTAATGTTATTGGGTGTTTGGAGTTTTATAATAAAATTTTGGAGTGATTTTTAGCATAATATTTCATATATTAGTAGTTAATTGGTGTTGGTAAAGGATGATATTTTTTTGGTGATAGACCCGTTTAGCTTTTTGAGGATTAAAATTCTAATGGTGCGGAGTTTGAATGAACCTGTATAATTATTGTATGAATGATTTATTATTTTAATGTTCATATATTATATATAAGGTAATACATAGAGTTAAATTTGTATATTTCAATTTAGTTTCAGTGAGAGATTATTTTTTTATTTTCTATGAGTTTATAATCAATGTTTTATTATCAAGAGATTTATGTGAATGTTTGAATATAGGAATATGTGGGTAAAAACTTATAGGATAAATGTTTTTATAATAATTTCATATAATATTATACTTATAGGATCCCATTATGTTCCTAACATATTTCCATTAGGAATATAATGGTTATCTAGTCGTGTTTCACCAATATTTTTGTCACCAATTGTCTAGGGGAAATATAGAACCTAAAATGAAATCACTGGGTCCGATTTAAAGAGAAACATGGCCCTGTGTATACCTTCTTATAAGACAGAAGATACTAAATAGTATGTTGGTTCTATGGTGGAATAGTGGGGAGACTATACCCTCAATTAAATTAAAAAAAATGAATAAATAACCAAACATGTATGGAGTATAAAATCATAGTATGCGGTAATAAAATAAACATAGCAACAGTAATGAATGAATGTGGTAACGATATACATGAATGATAAAAATTTAAAACATGAAAATAATTTTCCTTGAGGTTCATCACTAGATCATGATATAAAGAGAAAAAAAGTATAATGATTTTATGAAACACCCAACCTCATCTCATCCATATCTCGAGACTCTTAAAGTAATTTCCCTATAAAAGAATGAAACTTGTGCCTCATCCCATCACGTACATTCAACAAGAAAGGGATTCTCACATAACCATGTTACACATCTTCCTAAGAAGGGTGTGAACACAACATACTAGGGAACCTAGAAATAGTTGTCAAACCTAACTACAAAATTGAAGCAAATGTGCATTCGATAATCTCTGTATGAAATCAATAGGCTATAAAAAACAACATAAGCATTTTTTATAACCACCAATGCACAAAAATAAAACAATACTCATATACCAAGGGTTAATATTCTTACCATGCTACCACTACCCACAACTATACCTACTTAATCGTGATACTTCTAATGATTTCAATGTATGTCATCACATGTCATCATACATTCCATAGGTTCCTAAATCAGTTAACACCCTACATACATCAATCCATGTTCCTCAATGAAGGAAACATTACATACCCCATTCTAATGGTGGTCGTCTGTAACAACATTTGACACCCCAACTGGATTATTGTCATTATAAATAACACCTCACACCAAACCTCAAAGGTGTTCAATATATTCTTATAATGATATCTCCCACCTGACATGTTTTGTTTTTTTTGGAAAATAATATCACACCTACATGGAATTATCCCAGTTCAACCTTTGGAAAAAGTATTATAAATTCATATTCGTGGTATAATCCCATTCCTACAGACATATATATGATCTATCCCATTCCATGAAAAAAACCAGTCTGCATCCATCATCATTTAATCATTCTCCTCCTACAATGGTCCTTATAACTAAATCATAATAACCCGAACATACGAGTACCTGATGAAAGGTTAAATAAGCTATGAAATACCATGAAAAAAATCATATCATAGCAAGTAATAACCATGAACACCCGGAATAACTCACAAAAGACTACACACAACCCATATGATCACATATAAAACACAAAATCACAAGATACTCATGCGTACACATGTGATCAAGGAATCAAACATGATATCATATGCTACACAAATACAAATGTGAACAAAGTAGAAAACAGTTTCTCAAAGAAACACAGACACATGTTTTCAATGTATCAAACCTGGTATCACATCCACACACACACACACACACATGTGAGCATCAATAAAATCTTATACTTATATTAAAATTCAATCCTTGTCCATTAGAGGCAAGGAAATAAGCTGATCCACAAGGTCCAATGTGTAACTTGGAACCTTTTCATTTTATGATTCATATTAATATAATTAGTTAAATAATGAAATTAAAAAACTAATCAAGTCTAACACAAGGTCTCCATATTTAAATTAGGAATGATTCCTTTAATTAGTAAAGAGTTTAGGATCACTGAATAACTTATTATTACTTGTTATTCATAATAAATTATGAAATTAAGGTCCTTCTCCAAATGTGGTGAACCTCATATCAAATGTCAGCAAACCATTCATAATACCATAAGGTAGAGGGTACATGTGAACACCTACATCAAATGGAGTCAACTCCCATCCATGAAAATCCAAGCTACTTTATCAAATTCTATCCACATTTATTCCACCTTAATCGATTTTGAGGATGGCCTACTCATGCCCATGAATTCCAAATTAATTAATTTAAAAAATTATGAATAATTAGTTTTTTACGTGGATACAAACTTTCTTAGTCAAATGATAAACTTTCTAAAATACTGGATATATATCATCAACTATCCAGAATCACTCCAAACCACAAATGAGGGGCCCATCGTATAGTTTTGACATTATTTTAGGAAAAATACCTATACCGTTAAAAAAAATAAGTTCCAACTTAATATTATTAATTTAAAACCTTATATGAAGAAAAAAAATTATGTACCTTAGCCATAATGTATTCCAATAGATTTAGACCACTCTCAGCATAATCTTAATTATAGGATGAAAAAAATCCCCGATTCAATTCCATGGTCCAATGGTTAATTCCTCTCAAATTGACAAAAAAACATTAAGTAGCACTACTGGAAATATGATCTTTCCCAAAACTTATATACCAACGTTTTTTAAAAACTGTTGGTATAGCTACCATTTCCCAACGATTCACCAAAACCGTTGGGAAAGCCATAGATTTCCCCACATTTCCCAACGGTTTGGCAAACTATTGGGAAAGGGTCACTCTTTCCCAACGGTTTATGATAAACCGTTGGGAAAGGGTGTGTTTTGAGCCTCTTTCCCAATGGTTTACCAAAACCGTTGGGAAAGAGTGACCTTTCCCAACGGTTCACCAAAACCATTGGGAAAGGGTGTGTTTTGAGCCTCTTTCCCAACGGTTCACCAAAACCGTTGGGAAAGAGTGACCTTTCCCAACGGTTCACCAAAACCGTTGGGAAAAAACACCCAAAAAACCAACCTTCGGCCTAAAAAACTCTACCCACCCCTAACTTATCCCAACGGTTTTCAAAACCGTTGGGATAGGTTCTTTAATTTTTTTCCAGATCTACTAACCGAGAAGATTATATAAATAAAAATTTTAAATAATTATGATAATACTTATATATATTTATGAAATTATGTTTACAAAAGTGATGTTAGCTTAGTGGTTAAGTCGTTCGATTATAAACGAGGGGTCCTGGGATCAAATCCCAGTGGATGTTTTATTTTTGGAATTTATATACCAACGGTTCCATTACCGTTGGTATAGATTTCATATTACCTATACCAACGGTTTCCAAAACCGTTGGTATAGGTCTATACCAACGGTTTTTGGAAAACCGTTGGTGTAGACCTATCCCAATGGTTTACTTGGCTACGGTTCTCCAAACCATTGGTATAGGCTATACCAACGGTTTGGAGGTTTATACCAACGGTTCCAAACCGTTGGTAAAGGTTAGTTTTCCAGTAGTGTATATCACTAATAGGAAAAACTTCATTGAAATCACCAACAACGACACACATTTATTATCAAGGTATATCCTTTAGACACATATATAAAAAAACCCCTCATTCTATAAAATTACATCAACATGAAAATTGAGACCTCAAATGATAAATAGACCTTAAACGTAATGATATTATCATCTATGTTTTAAAAAAATGATCCACCATCGTAAAAAGAATATGGAGGACAATATTGAAGAATAATGAAGTATCCCACTCAAATTCACCAACATTTTGCATCTGGATCGACCCCCGAAGAAGGGGGTCTCATTGAGGGAGAATTAGAGAGGTGAATAGTTGAATTAATCCAAGAAATGTTATCCATGGATGATAAAATAGAGTGATTTTTATGTTCATGGTGAAAAAAAACACACTCATTAAATTGATTCATAGCACCCCCAAACTAGCCACACATTGTTGGATAACTAGCTGGATGGTGAACCATAATGGGTAGCATGAATCCTTCCAACCTCACCTACCCACCAGTATAGGCTCACCATCTATCCAGTGATCCTTACTTGGAACATGTCCTTCTTTCCACCCCACCAGCTTGCTGATGAATAATGCAGCAGTCCTTATAGCTCTAAGCCTTCTTAACTATGAACTCGTGAATCAAGTTCCATCTGATCCTCTGTTCACGTAAGAAAACATCCATTTTGGATGTTAATGTAGGACTCTCTTCATTTGACTCCTAGATCTCTAAATGATCCATACCCTGAATAAAATTATCAAATCCTTCAAAAAATCAACTCTCCTAACGATGTAGGTTATTATATTATCCCCACTATAGTGGTTTCAATCCTTGAGAAGTTATGGTAGCATTAGAATCACATCACCCAACATTCAATGATACTCATTTATAATCAGTTTTCTATATTACATCCCCAAAATTAAAATAAACAACTTTTGCCCACACTCATTCCAAAATACCCATCATGCTTCTACTATGTGACTCTAATCTACACATGAGAAGTCGAGCCAAAATTTCATTGTTAACCAACATTGATACCATGATCAAAATAATAATTAAACAAGACACACAACAATTTCCTCAGTCATTTTACCCTAAATCATCAATGTGATCCACACCATTGGGATCACCATATAGATCAAAATTCTATAATCACACTGACACAACCGGTGTTGTTCAGATCCATTATTATCAATAAAATTCCAAAAATTTGTTAAAAATAATGCCAATTTATCATTCCATGTTTTGAGATAAACAAACAAGTAAGTATTGAACAAAACAACCCAAACATGATGACCATTCTAGAAAGGACATGGACAATTCTTAACACCTCAGTCATGACCAATATGATGAGTTCAATTTAGTACCAACTAGTATATTTATAAGAACATATAAACACTAGTTGGTATATTTCTAGATGGCTTCCATCAAAGGTACCCATCCTAAAAAATTAGAACTCAATGAAACCACAAATCACAATAAAATAATCCCTAGTGACACCATTAACATAATCATATATCCTTACCGAAGCCTAAACATATTTGAATGATATTACCCTGGTTGATTCATCAACCACTATCATCATCTAAAAGGATTCTTATTCATTTATAAATGCTCCAATTACATGAATACCTTTTGGTTAACATAGATTTTTTCTAAGATTATGTTTCACATTTGGTTTTTATCCTCTTCTACATTTAAATCCAACATTATTCACTAATCACAATTCCATATTCTCTTGAGCCTACCACACATCGTTCTTAGGGAGTCACCATGACTAAAAAATGGCCCGTATTACAAAAGAACATGACTCCTTTAAAAATATAGTCCATTAAACATATTACTAGGTTGGTTCTCCCCTCTAAAAGAGTATCATTATTTTCTCCTCATTGTGATTCAATCAGTTTACTCAGCCTATGATTAGTTCATTGCCAAACATGATAACTACAAATTTCCATCTATTCATAATTGATTTATAACCCAGAAACCATATACTTCAAATACCTATATTTCATATAATGAATCTCACAACATCTAATAATCCAATTTTTAGGCACATAATGTCCCTCATCATCCCACATGTGGGTCATGACTTCCAACCAAGATGGGTCTTATCCACTCATTCAAGACTCCACACTGAACCATGATATATCCATCAAAAAAATATCAGTTTGACCTCAAAATGGTTACCCATTACATTATTGATTTCATCTCAAACCACCAATACATTTCTATATAATAAAACTTGGGGATTCAATGACCAACGATCTTAATGACAAAATAGTTGTTTTTAACTCTGACAATGAACTTGAACTGAAAACATCATTGACCTACCACCAATTGCTCTATCAGGTTCATTATCAAAACCTAAGAAATTTTCTATGTTCCTATCACCAGTATTCTTTACTACTTTAACCATTACCAAAAAAATAATGAAAGATCATGAATCAAGTATTTCATAGTGTGCTATGATGACATCACTCTTACTATAAACAATGTGATATTTTTCTTTGATTCCACCATCATACAAGCACTCTAAAACCCAACATTGTATCATGATTACTAACACTGTAATTACTTTATACTCCTAGGTTTTAAGGAATGTTATAAGACCTTACTTAATCCTTTGAAAGGTTACTCACATGATTAGGTAATTTCATCATTGAAAATTGTCCCAATAAAATTAACCTGGATTATACATTCCCAAGGAACATCCATAATCATGTTATCAATATACATCATGAGACACTAGATAATTAGTAACTAGAGTCTCATTTATAATGCCCTAAGATCTTACACATAACCCAGAACATGGTTTCACTAAGGGTTCAAACCTCGTAATGTCATCAAGATACATATACATAGATTGTTCATGATGGCTTCAATCCTTCAAAACCCACATCAAGGAAAAAAACATTTGGTTAGGTTAAACAGAATGACACTGGGTGTTATATGGATACCTCCAAATTTTCTATATTTAGAACCATAATTAATTTTACCTATCAAAAAAACCCTCACATTAGATTATTTATTAAGGAAATTAATTCATGATGATGAACTAACAAGATACACTAAACCTCCCATGCATAGAAGGATTTCATTGTCATCTCTATAATTGTTTCCATCATCATTATCAACATCATCTCCACCATGATCATTGCCTAGGTGCCCCACATCATATTTTCACATGATATTATATTATAATTATACATGAATACGTGTTAAATCATATATGAATTCTTTAAATACTTATATTTTAAAACACAATAATATTTGTCTAAACTAAATTAGTTGGGTCATGCATTATCATTAAAATCAAACAAAATCTGAATATATGTCTTGTGAAACCTACATTCCAAAAACAATGCATGCAACACCTCCTACTGATACATCCAAGATTAAAATACACATGAAATCATGAACCTAAAAATCCATGTGCGTTACACAAGGTGGAATCATATAATAATAGGATCAAAAAAAGAACATCAATATCATAGCATGGTAATCTTGAATCCCCTCAATAAATGAAATTTGTATCCACTTGATCATGTTTCATTACATATTATAACACATTCATATGTCACCTAGATACTAACAATTCAAAATTAGAAAATAATTCCCCTCATATACCACTATGTAACACCCCAAACCAAATCATTAGTTCCGAGTTAGGGAGCCACATGACCTCTGGCACACCTCCTTATATATCGGTGACCACCGACTAGCTGTGAGGGTCAAAGGTGAGTCATGTGGATACCATAGCTCGAGTCAGAGTACAGAATCATGAATAAATAACAAAACGTGTAAAAGGCATAAAATTAGAGTGCAAAAAAACAATAAACTTTCCATCAGTAAATAATGAATATATAAATAGACTCAAGAAATCATACTTGAATAAAGTCCATTGACTTCTCATTAGGATGATACTAAGTACATGATATATAGGGAATAAAAGTAGAAATAGGCTCTATAACACCTAAATTTATTTAATCCCAGACTCCAAACATGTAGCGAGATTTTAATAACATCACGAGATATTATGAGATAGATTCTATTTAATTTCATTGATGTCTTGTGTTTTACGGTACACTAAGATTAGATTTCACTATATGCTACACCGCATTAGCTTGCAATATATGAATCACTATTCTTGGCTTTTATTGCACACAATTTCAGGTTCTTTTTATAGAACTCAACCCTGAGTATAGATTTTGATCAATGTAAAAATGAAATATGTTTGGATTATGTTATATGCAACACCAATGGAATATTTCACTACATGCAACACTAACATGGCTTGTGTTACATGCAGGAGAAACTTTTCTCATTATCTTGCGTTATAATCAATACTGAGTTTCACTAAACAATGATATTTTATTAAAATATTATTATTTAATTGGATAAAAACTAGCCTTTATGAATATTATTTACCATATTTCAAAATTTATATAACATTATAATTCATCTTAAACATTTTCTAGAACATGATATGAGAACAAAATCATTTTTTCAGATAAAACATGTGTTTTTAAAAAAAATGCAGTATTAACACCTTTTGATGGTACAACCATTTTAAATATATTTTTTTTACCTTTATATTTTTAATTTGAAAACATAAATTTCCCCTTTATAATAGGAAGATCAAAAATCACTTTGGATGAACTTTTTGTATTTTTATGATGAAACTCATATTTATATGAATAGTTAAAAATACTGTATTTTAATTCAAATCTGCCTTTTAATATAATTTATTTATATTGCTAGATTGTAAATTTAATTGGGTTTAACATATAATTGGGTTATATTTTTATCATTTAATCAAATTTTGGTAATTTGAAGTAATTTCACACTCAAATTGGACATAAACAGATGTCAATATTTTGATAGTTATTACTTATTAAAACCCCGCTCTTTGGTTTTGACAACAGGAATTAATTTTAAATTATTCACTGAAACGTATATGTTTATAAATTCAAAAAAAAGGATTCCATATTTGTAATCACTATGTCAAAACTGTGTAAATATGACATTATGAATAGTAACTTCAGTAATTATTTTATTTACAATGGTTAAAGGGTAAATCGGGTAAATAAGGGTAAAAAATATAATATTATAATAATATTAACCTACACAAACACATGTCCTAATATAATTGGATGAGATATTTATGACCATTTCCATCCTTGGGTAGATTTTTGGATGCCATTGATTCACTTGGATGTGAAAATGACATTTTATAAGAATTAATTTAAAATAAAGATAATTATAATCTAAACATATATCTTTTTCTAAATAGAATTCAATATAGGGTCATATAACTGATCTACATGTCTAAAAATTTTAATTATAATCATTCAAATATTTAATACATTATGTTATTTTATTTATAATTTTTTGAAATTATATAAGTAAATTTATTTATGGCAGAATTATGATGTATTGATTACCTAATTAATGAAAGATTCAAGTGAATGAATTTATAAATATTAAAATAAGTTTAATTTGAATATTTTTATTCTATCTAATAATTTTATGGATGACACTAAAATATTAGGTACTAGTTAATTATTTTGGTTTTTGGAAATAAGGTAAATGTTATTTTTTCAAAAATTCATGTATGAATATTATCCAAAATACACATAATTCATAACTTAAAAAAAATAGTTTATTAAATTATATTAAATTCTTAAAAATATAAAATTCTGAAAAATGGTTAATATAAGTCCAAATATGTCATAAAAAACTTTTAGTGCATCATTGGAAAATATATGGTAATTACATTAACCCACAATATGAAAATAACATGATATCACACTAAGATTAAAAATGATAAAATAAGGGTTAAACAAAAAAGATAAGGGTAAAAAAAATCATAATTGTCTAAAAAATATTAAATGATGGGTATTAAAAAAATTATATTAAAATAAAATATGTTTTGGACCATTTTAAATCTAAAATAAATTTATAATAAACTAATATTTTGAGAGTTTCCTAAAGTACCCCTCTCCTCTCTTATAAAAAGGAACCTCCTCCATCTCCTCTTCAATCCATTTCAGCCTTAATGCTCGAAAAAACCCAGACCATTTACATTCTAAACTTACCTAAATACATTCTATAGGTTCTTCAAATCTTAAACAGTCCAAATCGAGTTCCCTAATAGAAAAATTTAAAGTAGGCACGTCGGGGAAGATGTAATCTCTTGTACCGATTCTTTCAAATTTATTTCTTCTTCTACTTCATCTTTTTTAGTTGTTTAATTAAAAAGTAATAACATTTGTATAAATAATATAATTATATGTTAATATTATTATTATACAACTCTATTTCATCTTCTATGAATCCTATGGAAAACAAAATTACCACACGCACATACGTACAACTTACGGTCTTCACGCTGTGCTGTAATCTGTTTTTCACAACCGCCTTAAATGGATGGGTATAATGGTGGAAATAATAAATATATTTGGTTTTTATAACATGATACTAATTCTTTGATATTATTCAATTAACACTTCAATACCATTCAACAATTATTTGAATGATATCGTCTCTTGTGCGTACGTACAATTTACCATCTCCACGATGTGATGAGATTCATTCTCCACGTTGACCATTAAAGAATTTTTATAAAGTGTATATATTAAATAATAATAAAATATATGACATAATAATTCTACTGTATTTATATATGTGTGTGTGTGTGTGTGTGTCATTTACTTGCATCCATTCATTTCAATAAGGAAAAGAAAAAAACATTCATGCATACGTACGGCCTACCGTCTCCATGAACAGTGTATTCCATTTCATTTATCTATCTTATATATATATATACGGAATATATATGATATATAAATCATGTTTTACATTATGGGAGTTATTAATTCATTATATAATAAATAATATGAAGAATAACAATTCAAAACATGTACGATAAATAAAATGATTATTACCAAAAACTTTTCAGTAACATTGAATTGACAAATGAACAGGTAATATAATTTCATAAGTGAATGATATATGATATCATAAATTCTTTTATGGTTATATTAAAATTTAATAAAATGTTTAATCCCACTATATAGGAGTTTTAGACACATAAAGATGAAATCAGACCTATGGTAAGGGATAACATTTCCAATGTCAATTTTATCTAAGATTGTTTATTCGTAAGTATTTACTTGGGATATATTTATCATCCTTGTCCATGGTTTCTAAAAAAATTCCATAAAATGTTTAATATTCAACTAAGTATATTTAAAGTCATTTTTAACCCTTTTTTACTTTTACTACGTGGTATTGAAGGAATCTTTCTTTTGTTTATCATATGAGGGACTTTTTGAACTTTTTAGTAAAAGTACAAGGATAATGTTATGATATAATGATCTTTAAGAAAACCATTTTATTTCATGGGTTATGTTATGATGAATGATTTGTCTTTTTTTGGAACATGTAAGATTGTTTCACAACAAGATTTGTAGAACCTATACCTCCCTCCAATGCATTGGGAAAAGATTTTAATCTCATGAGAGAGACATTGATAGAATGACAAGTAAATCTAGTTCAGCAATACAGGGCTAGAACAACAAGTAAACCCAGTTTAGTAATGGAATTCATCCACTATGATGGTCTTGGTAGCTATTCCTTAGATACTATAGAAATCATATTATGTGCTTAATGGTTTTCCAAAATTCTAAATTTTATCCCCAAGATATTATATCATGATTAATATTCCCTTATGACCTATTCTTTATGTACTACCAAGATTTATTTCATGACTCAATATCATAATGTTTAAACTTTATGTTCATATTTTTACATTCAAATATATATGGTTTGTTTTATTTTCTTCAGGTTTACCCTTATTGATCATTTCAGATTAACTTTTTTATTTTTTCTTTTCTCCAGTTTATAAATAATGGTTTTGTTAGGGAAAAAAGGGAATATAATTATGTGAGATGTTGAAGATCTTTCACCATGATTAGAAGATCATGTTCCAAGTTTCCAAACACACTAAACTAATATGGTATTTGGGTGTTTGTTTGTGTCATGTATTATGTATTCCTAAAAAGAAATGTAATGTCTAATTACCTCAAGCATGGGTCTCTATAGTCTATATCAGAGAAAATGTTTAGTCGACCTTTGGAAACGAGGATGTGAATACATTAGTGAGATCCCTAGAGATATTTCTAAGGTATGTATAGGGATTTTCCTAAGTTTATATCTAACTATAGATTATAGCCCTAGAATTACAGTATGGATTACGAATAACCTAGTATTAATCATAAGATGTTAGATATTGAATGTAATACTTTGTGATAATTTTGTTTTCCATGTTTGATTTTTTCCTCTCACGCTATTCTTTTTGGGTTTTAGAAAATGGATAGAACCCAAAAGAACCGTGTTAATGATCAATGCACTGGGAAATGAAATGATCTTCCTCATGAACAAATAGTTGTTATAGGGATTGGAATGAAAAATATTATGTATATACTAACACAATATATGAATCATTCTGGACTTCCTAATGAGCAGTGAAGGGAACAACATTCTATTGAGTCCTTTATGAGGCAATGTCCACCTTCTTTTAGTGGGTTTTCTGATCCACTTGTTGCTAAGAAATGGATCAGTACCATTGAAAAGTTATTTTCCAACCTTCACTGTTTGGAATATGAAAAGGTCATTTTGGATGTCTATCATTTAGATGGTGAAGAAAATCAGTGGTGGACTCTAATTAAGAATACAAGGTAGAAAGATAAAATTGAATGCATGCAATGGGACAAGTTCAATAACTTTTTTTCAACAAGTACATCAAAAAAAGATGGGAAATTAGTCCCTTGAGATTAAGAAAATGGATGATGAGTCTGTTAGTACATATGAGGAGAATTTTACAAGACATTCATGTTATGATTCTGGAATTGTTATCAAACTTGAAACTAAAGTTGATCGACTTTTCAGTGGCTTAAAACCAATTCTTCAAAGGGAATTAGCTATAAGAGACTTCCTTAGATATGAAGAGATTTTTCATTTTTATATCAACATAGAATAGGAAGTTGGTGTTACATATCCATCTCATGGTTTTGAAAAGAATCAAAAGATTGAGTTCAAGGAAAAATCTCAAAAAAATGGTGAAAATAAGATGAATGGTTCCTTATGCGCAAAGTATGGAAACACACATGGTGGAGATTGTATTAAAGGGACTATAAAATTTTTTATGTATGGAAAAGAAGATCATTGATCAGTTGAGTACCGATGTAATGGGAAAAAGGTAGCCAATGATGTGAATAGAGAAAAGTTTACAGAGAACCCACCACCAACACTGCAATGCTACAAGTGCAAGGAAATGGGGCATTATACTAACAAATTCCCTAATCCAAAGGTTAATGATGATCAACGTTAGCAACCTCTTATGGGAAAAGACAAAGGGAAGTCACATGCGATCATTATTGGTGATGTTGGGAATGACAACAAAGTGGTGGAATGATTAAGTGTTTATGTAATGGGATTCCAAAATAGTGTTGTGAAATTTCATTTATAGTATTATCGAATATTGGAATATCTATGTATTGGTCTATTGTGTTTTTCTATAATTATATGGTACTGGTAACCATGAGAATTGATTCAAATATTTTATAAAATCACATGATATGTGCATAATGAAGTGATAATGAGATAATGAAATATTTTATAGTATTAATGATCTCATGAATGATATAAGGGAAAACTAATATCATTGTATGATTATATACAATTTTTTGGATTTTGGTATGTGGAAAGAGTTAACTTTTTATAGAATGCATGTTATCACTATGTTTCTACGGTAATTTATGTTATTATCAGGTATCAAGAGAATGCATGATTAACATATTCACTTGTTTGGAATGTGACAGAAAATAACTACCTTATGAGATATGAGAGATAAATTTTATCTTGATTTAGTTCACCTCCTTATAATGTTTTATATTTTTAGGATTTTAATGTTATCCATTTCTTGATATTATATGTTATTTTCCATTTTAAGTATGTTATATTATTTTATTATCTCACTATAGATGGAATTATGAATATTTGATACATTTTCTATCATATTTGTTGAGACATATAGAATGGCATGTAATTCTATTGCAGGATCTGCTAACACTCCAAGAATGAAAAATTCAGCTTCATTTCATTAAATAAGAGATGAATTGGAATTTTTTGGGAATGATCAACAATAATGAAATCAAGATAGTATGTATTCTCATGCTGAAATTCTTAAACATTAGGAAAAGGATCTTGAAAAGCAAAAATGTTATCCTAGTACCTTCTAATCTGATGAATTATATGGTCCCTTAAATCATCGCATATTTATGTCTTTCTGGTTTTTAACATTCTCCAATCATGTTCTCTATCAATATCCATCGTAATTTGATGGTTAAATTTCTCTTCCATATCCATATTTTCACTTCCCAAGTATGTTCTCCTATGTGGATACCCAGTGATGAGTTAATTTGGCTAACCATTATGTTTATAACTTCACTTTTAAAATTAATTTTTAGTATTCATTTTTATGATGTGGGTTTCTATGAAAGAAACTTTCATGTAATAAACCATTTATATCCCTGATGAATTTCGAGGGTGGAATTCATTTTAAGGGGGGTGGAATGTAACACCCCAAGATTTTATGAGATAAATTATTTTTAATTTCTTTGATGTATTGTGTTTTACACTACACCAATATTATCTTGTACTATAAGAAAAACTCTATTAGCTGGTAGTATACACAACACTATTCATTGCTTGTGTTACACACAATTTCAAGTTCTTTTGATTGAACTCAACACTGAGTATAGATTTTGTTCAATGTAAAAATAAACTATGTTTGGATTATGTTATACGCAACAATAAAGGAAGCTTGAACTATATGCAACACTGAATTGTCTTGTGTTACATGCAAGAACGACCTTCCTCGATAGCTTGTGTTGTACGCGATACCGAGTCTCACTAAAAGACGATATATTATTAAAATATTATTATTTAATGGGATATAATATTACCTTTTATGAATATTATTAACCAAATTTTGAAATTTATATAACATTATCATTCATATTAAACTTTTTCTAGATCATGATATAAGAAAAAACATTTTTTATGATAAATGAAGTATTTTTTAAAAAAAGGATGTTATATGGCCTTTTGATGGATCACCCATTTTAAACCTAGTTTTTTAAATTTTATATGTTAAAGATTAGAAAATAAGTTTTTTATTTATAATAGGAAGGTCAAAATTTACATGGGATGAAATATTGGTATTTTTATGATAAATTTCATATTTTTATTAATAGTGAAAATTATTGTAATATAATTCAAAACGTATTTTTAATCTAATTTATTTATATAGTTAGATTTTAATTTTAATTGGTTTAAAGTATAATTGGATTATATTTTTATAATTCATTCCAAATGTTTTTTATTGGAAGTAATTTCGTTTTCAAATTTGAAATAAATTGATGGAAATCTTTTCAAAGTTATTACTTCTTAAAAACCCGCTTTTTGGTTTTGACCATGGGAATTAATTCTAAATTAATTACTGAAAATTCTGTATATTGAATTTGGAAAAATAGATTACATTTTTTTAATTAGTAGGCCCGAATTTTTCAAATAGTTATCTTTTATTTTAAGACATTATGAATAGTATCTTCAGTAGTTGTTTTATTTACCATGGTTAAAAGGTAAATCTGAAAAATAAGGGAAAAAATAATATTATAATAATATTAAAATGTCCTAACACATGTTCTAATATTATTTTATAAGATATTTCTAATCATGGGCATACTTGGGTCTATTTTGGGACCCCAGGGATTCACTTTGATGTGAAAATGACATTTTATAAGAATTAGTTTAATGTAAATATAATTATAACATAAACAAATATCTTTTACTAAATTGATTTTAATATGGGGATATATAACTGATCTATAGGTCCATAAATAGTCATTATAAAGATAAAACAAATTACTAAATTATTCTATCTTAATTATCATTTTTATACATTAGATAAATATATTTATTTATAACACAATTATGATGTTGTGATTATCTCATTATTGAAAGATTCAAATAAATGAAATTATAAATATAAATATAAATTGAATTTGAGTATTTTTATGCCATCTAAGAAACATTTTGAGAAAATTAACATATTAGGGACGAGTTATATCCTTTTTTCGAAGGAATAAGGTTGTTATAAATTTTTTGAAAAGTCATGTATGAATAGTATCCAAAATTGACATAATTCATAACTTAAAAAATAAAATAGTTTATTAAATTATATTATATTACTAAAAACATTATATTTATCAAAATGGTTAATATAAGTCCAAATATGTCATAAATAACTTTTTTGGGTTGTTTGACAAGATATGGTAATTACATTAACCCGCAATATGTAAATAACATGATATCACGGTAAGATTAAAAGGGGTAAAATAAGGGTTAAACAAAAATGATAAGGATAAACTAATATTAAAAACTTTTCTAAAAATTATTTGATGATTTTTATTCAAACCAAAAACATATTATATTATAATTAAATAAGTTTTGGACAATTTTAAATCAAAATCGAAATTATAATAAATTAATATTTTGAGAGTTTCTTAACGAGCCCCTCTCCTGTATTTTAAAAGGGAACCTCCTACCTCTCCTCTTCACTCCATTTAGAGACTTAAGGATCTTCAAACCCCTGACCATATCACTTAGCAACATACCTAGTTACATTATAAAGATGAAAGTATTCTCAAAAGTCCAACTGTAGTTTCCTAAGAGGAAATTAAATGGATAAACGTCAAGGAAGAGGTAATCTATTCTATCAATTCATTCAATTTTTTTTCTTCTAGTTCCTCTTATTTAAAAGTTTTATTATAATGTAATAACATAAGTATCACTAACATACTGATATTTTATTATAATTATTAATCAAACCTATTTCACCTTATATTCATCCTACGAAAAAGGAAATCATTGCGCGTGCGGGAGTACGGCTTACCGTCCCCACCCTGTGGTGTAATCTGTTTTCCACCACCTCCTTACATGGATGGGTATAATTGTGGAAATAATAAATATGTATGATTATTATAACATGATACTTATTTTGAGATATTATACTCCATACACTTCAATACCATTCAACAATTATGGGAACAATATCGTCGATTGTGCATACGTACGGTTTACCATCTCTACGACGTGATGAGATTCATTATCCACGTTAACCATTCAAGAATGATTATAAAGTATATACAATAAATAATAATGATATATAAAAAATAATGCTACTATATTTATTTATACTTATATTTCATTTACTTACTTCCATTCATTTCAATAAGGAAATGAAAACAGAATTCAAGCATACGTACGACCTACCATCTCAATGAACATTGTATTCCAATTCCTTTGTCAATATGTTATATATATATTTATATAATGAATATATATGAAATATACATCATTTTTAAATTTTTTATGTAATGAAATAATTACATAAGTAATAAAATCAATAATAACAATTCAAAACACATATGATAAATAAAACGATTATTACCCAAAACTTTTCATTAACATGGAATTGAAAAATGAACAGGTAATATAAAGTCATAAGTGAATAATATATGATATCAAAAATATTGTAATGGTTATGTTTCAAGATAATAATATGTTTTAACCCACTATACATGAGTTTCTGACAAATACGGAAGAAATCAGACCTAAGATAAGGAATAACTTTGCCAATATCATTTTTATCTGAGATTGTTTATTCATAAGTATTTACTTGAAATATATTTATCATCCATATCCTTGTTTTCTAAAAATGTTTCCATTAAATGTTTAATATTATAATATTTATATTTAAAATCATTTTACCCCTTTTTGAATTTACTATGTGGTGTGGAAGGAATCTTTATTTTGTTTACCATATGAAAAACTTTTTCACTTTTCTGGTAAAAGTACGAGAAGAATGTTTTTTTAAATTATACGGCAAGAATGTATTTTTTATGGTTTCAGAACATCTTATTTACATGTTTATTCCTATAAAATATTTCATGTTTTTTAGATAAATTGTTTTCTTTTAAAATTGAGCGAAATTTTGAGAAAATAAAATGATTTTGAAGAAGAAATGATATTTTCCTCAGAAATTAAGTTAAACTATTTTATCAAAATTATTTTCTATCTAAGATGAAACTATATAAATATGCTTTTGTTTTCATCCCTAAAATTACTATGATTTTTTTTATTAAGGAATGATATTTTATATAGATTATGTTATGATATAATGATGTTTAAGAAACCCATTTTATTTCATGGGTTATGATATGATGAATGATTTATGTTTTTGTAGCACATGTAAGATTTATTTCACTATGATATGGGAGGAAATTATATATCCCTCCAATGTATTGGGTAAAGATTTATATCACATGGGATAGAACTAGCTGTAATGGGAAGTAAATCTAGTTTAGTAATTCAAGGATGGAATGAAAAGTAAACCCGGTTTAGGGATAGACTTCGTCCACTATTATGGTCTTGGCAATAATGCCTTGGCTACTATGGAAAGCATATTACGTGTTTAATGGTTTTCCAAAATTCCACGTTTTATTCCAATGAAATTTTATCATGATTAATATTCCGTTATGATATATTCCTTACGTAATGCCAAGATTTATTTCATGACTCAATATTTTGATGAATAAACTTTTTGTTCATATTTTTTACATTCAAATATAAATGGTTCTTCTTTTTTATCCATGTTTTCCCTTATTAAGCATTTGACCTCACCCTTTTATGTTTTCTTTTCCCTAGGATATAAAGAAATGTCTTAGGTCAGAAAAAATGGGCGACCTTTTTGAGATATATTGAAGATCTTTCACCATGATTATAAGATTATGTTCTAATTTTCTAAAGACACTAAACTGATATGGTCTTTGGGTGTCGGTTTGTGTCATGTATTAAGTATTCCTCAAAATAAATGTAATGTACAACTACGTCATGCTTGGTTCTCTACAATATCTCTCTCCAAGAAAACTACTGATGCCTTAACCCAACATGTACCTATACCAAGTGAGGGATTCTCGAATACCCAAGTTCCATGCCCACCCAAGAAGGGTGAGAGTAAAAATTAGTTCGGCAGGACCACCATGGTTTAGTACATAATGGGTGAAATATTTTGTACATGCATGTGATAATATAATAAATAAATAAAATTTAAATACAAAACTTCATAAGAATAACATATAATCACATGTGAAAAAATAAAAAAACTCATATATTTAGAAGTGATGCACTTACCACACATCCACAACCATTGGCTATATATTCTTTAAAATGAAACAGGTAAGGATTTCAATATCCATCTCTCATGACATAATATGTGACATAAGTTTCAGCATCAAGTAGAATCCAATTCATGTCAATCTATGTTCATCCTTCTAGGAAATAATGCCTTCCTCACACTAATGGTAGCTTTCTAAATGAAAACCGAACACCCCACCCCAAGAGTTTTATTTATCCAGAAAACCTCAGATCCCACCTATATGGTCTTCATTATCCTCATATGATCATAAATTTTACCTGATATTTTTGTGGTAATTAGATAATCCCATCACCCCTGCATGGAATTCTCCCACGTTGGCTTGTGGACGAAAAATTATAATTTCCACAAATAGTCTACTCCCATGCCAATATACATGTCTTTCATCCTACCCATCCCATAAAAAATCCATATCCTATAGCAATCATCATCTCATCATGCTCCCCCTTCGAGGGGCCATCTAACCAAAGATGGGTAACTTGAATATCCTAGTACATGAAGCAAGGTTCCACAATCTATGAAATACCAAAAAATATGCATCATATAAACGAAAAATAAGGAACACATAGAACATGTTTTAATAGGCTAAAATCAAAACATATTATTGCATACCAAACATGTTCTCAAGGGTAATCATGCAGACACATTCGATAAAGCCATCAAACTTAGTCTAACAAGATACACACACATTTAATAGTATCATAAAACATGGTCCCATGTGCATAAACACATATGGTAAATATATCAAACATGGTATCATGGATACACATACAAGTTATCTTCTAAATAATCATAGGATTATATTACCAATAAAATGTGGGCCATTAAAATATAGGGAAAAGATAATAAATGATGTCCAATGTGGTATTTCTCACTTTGTTGGTTCATTAGACGTATTTATTTATTTAGTTGAGAAAATTATTTCATTAACTAATTATCATCACACTAGATATCCCATTTTACATTATTCATGGTTTATTTTTTTATTTAAGACATAAGGATCATTGACCAATAAAAGATTACTTATTTTTCAAGACATGTTATGAAATTAATTTTGTTTTCCAATGGTGGTGAAACTCATTACACTATTCAATAATCATGGATAATACCATATGGTATAGAGTATATGTGATTAACTACCACAAATGGAGTCAACTCCCATCCAAGAAAATTCTAGATTCTTTATTAGAGTGCATCAGATTCCATTCAGCCTACAACAATCACTATGATGTCCTATTAGTACACAATCATTTTATTTTTATTAATTATAACTAAATTATAATTAATTAATCCTTTACAATGAAACCCAGTTTCAATGGAAAAAGGTAAACTTGAAAAAGGCCTTATCAAATATCACCACTAAACCATCACCTTCACTAACCACCCATGAAGGTACCATCTCATACTTTGAAAATTATTCTTGGTGAAATCCCTATCACTGAAAAGACAAACAAGTAATCATTTGATAAAATTAAATTTGAACTATATATGAAAACAATTAAGAGAAATAAATTAGCTACCTCATTATCCAATGGTTTTTGACCACTCCTAGTGCACTCCCTATTCTATGATGAGAAAAATATCCAATTCAATTCTAAGGTAAAAAGGCCCATTTGACTCAAATTAATTAAAAACAATAAAATAAATCATTATGGGATATACCATCACTGAATCTTCCAAAAAATATCCAAATTTAGATTTATTTAACCTTATCTATCTTGGAATATCCTAATCCCCATTTTCTCAAACAATTTCATCAAAAACCAAGGGGATTTTAATCCTATTCTCTAATTAGAATCTATCCAATTTTCAATTGATGATAAAGATGACCAAAGAGAAGTGTATCCAAAGAGAATTGAGAAAACAAAGGAATAAAGGGTATTAAAATTACAGAGAGGACTATCCATGGAAAATGACATAGTAATCTACCACTATATGAGAAATTTGGAGGCCAATATTAAAGTGTAAGGAAGGTTCTCACGCGGATTTTCCATTGGTTTTCATCTAGATCCACCTTGAACCTTAGAGATATCATAGAGATATGATAATAGGGGTCAACATATAAATTTATCCTCGAAATTATAGAAATATATGATAAAATCATGGGGGTTCAATAGATAAGATTACCAAAAATACCCTCATAAACCTGTTTCATAGTAATCCTCATCAGCTAGTCAATCGAGGTTCCCTGACCTCCTGGGGCAGTCTCAACACCTACCTGGTGGGACCTTATAGGAAGAAGAAAATATGATTTCCTTTATAGCTACCCAGCAACTCTTATTGGGAAGTAGTTCCTCTTCTCAACCCACCAGCTAGCCATTTTCAATTTCAGTAGCATTCAAAACTTTGGGCCTCCTATTTTGAGAAATCAATCCTTGAGTAACCTTCAGATTATTCATTAAATTAAAAAAATACCTATTTAATATGTTTAAGTAAAACAATCCTATGTTAAACACCCAATTCTTCTAATGATCCTTCCTCTAAATTAAAATTTCAAAATCCAAACAAATTAATTCTCATAACAATGGTGATTATAAAAATCCCCCCACTATAATGCTTCTCATCCTTGAGATGATTTCTTAATATGCTAATCACATCACCTATTATTTCATGGTCTTCATTCAGAATAATTTCTATATGTTAAATTCCTGAATGATAATTCACCACCTCAATTCCGCAGTCATTACTAAATTCCTATCATTCTTTGTCTGCATAACTCTAAGAATGCAAAATATAAGGTGAGCTAAAAGCTCACCAGTATAAAATATCGATTTAATGATCACTAGAACTAATGAACTCAACAAAAAATTGTTTCCACATTGGATTCCTCCCATAGAATCATTATAAACCTAAATATTGGAATCAACATATGAAAAACCAATTCCATTAGTCAATGATAAAATATTATGGTTTAGTTTTGTTATGCTAAATAAAATTCCATTCATGGGAAGAAAGTTGATACCAACACCTCATTCATGGTTCTAAGATTAAAAATCAATCCTTTTCAAAATAACACATCCCAAACACTCTGAGCTTTCAAGAAAGGTCTGGAATGATTATTAACACCCCAATCATACATAATACGATGAGTTCATTTTAGTTCATACCACCATATTCATATTCTTGTGGAAAATATAGTCTATATTTTTCTAGTGTCATCTTACAAAGCTACATAGACTAAACCACTAAAAATCCTTGAATCCATTGATCACAGTGAATTAATCCTCAAAGTAAATAATAAATCAATCATATAAACTTACCAATTTCCAAAATTAATTTTAAGGATTTACTCCATTTGATTCATCAACCTATTGCACTATCCAGAGGTATTCCTCGTCTCGTGTCAATGCACCAATGATCAGAATCACTCTCAGTTCTCACAAATGTATCTTGATTTCAATGACCAAATTTGGTCTTCTTCCATAACTACATCTAAATAAAGAACTGATAATTCATTATGGGACTAAATACTCTCAATTCATCCACACATTTGTCTTCTAGAGTCTATAAGGCCTTCCAATAGTTAGTGATAAGAAAGACCATGTCCCTTACTATAATAGTGGTCATTTCATAGATGAACCAGTCAATACTCTAAACCAAAATAGTATCTCTATCATCTTCTTGGAGTGATTTCATAGGTTCACCCGACCCATGAAAAAAATAATCACCAAACATGATTACAAAGAAGGTATCTCTATTCAAACTAAATTTCTCAGAAGGAAAATATATACTGCACACACCTAGATTTATTTGAATGTAGCTCACAATATCCAATGATCCATTTTGGATGAAAAAAATATCTTATAAAAACCCATGTGTGGGTCATAACATCTGACCTAGATGGATCTCATCCCCTCATGCAAGACACTACACCAAACTAGGAAATCATTATGAAATAAAAATCTTGGGTTGTCCCTGCAATAGTACCATGTTCCATTTTGGATGTCACCTTTCACCACTTGAGAATTTCTAAAAACAATGACCTCTTGGATGACATGTCTTACGAGCTTCACACCAAAACACTAAATCCTAACTCCAAGGGTGACCTATAACTAAATACATTAGTGACCTAACACCACAAGCTAATATGAGTTCATCAATAGAACATGAAACATTTCCTATCATACACTCACTTATATGCATCATAAATCTAACCATAACTACTCTACCAATTCATGAAAGCTCACACATAAAGATTTCATATCCAGGCATGGTAACAGTAATATTACTCTATACATAGTGATTTTCCACTATGATGCCACAAGCATCCAAGCACTCAAAAAACCATTTATCATGAGTATTGGCAATCGAGAGACTCTATACTAATTTTTTTCAAGGTAATGTGTAATAAATTCATTAATTCATCCAATTTTTACTCACATTCATATAGAATTTTCATAAAAAATATTGTCCCTAGGGAATTATCCTTAACTATTCCATCATAAGTAATATCCTTAATCACGTCACATTGATGCAACAAGATACACTAGCTCACTAGTAACCATAGTACTATTTGTAAGGACTATTGGTCTTACATATAACTAGAAACAAGTTTTGTCTAATTGTTAAATCCAAGGAATGTTATCTACAAACATATCCTGATATGTTACACGGCAGATTCACTCACAGAACAAACACATTGTGGCCAATGAAATCATGTCCAGTTAAACTGAATTCCACTAGGTGCTTGATGGATAACTTCACATAGACTATAGTTTGCACCTTAGGTAATTAGAAATATTATATATCCCCTCTCAGGAGTTTCATTACTAGGTCAATTAACATGTGGAAATGACCAAACAATATACACTACAATACTCATGAATAGAAGAATTGTATCCCCATCACCATAATCAACATTTCCTAGGTGAAACACACCGTAGTCTCACTTGAACATCTATCATAAGTATATACGCCTAAATGTTTTTCCGAATAGTATGTCACAAAAAACAAATATGTGGAATCATAGTACATGTTGAGGACACTAAAGGTGTTAAAACCTCATTCATAAGTAAAATCACACACAAGAAGCATATATGTCATGTGAAACCAATATGCTAAATATAATTTTTGGAACTGGAAAACACACTCATCTAATTAACCAAATTTTTATGAAGATGATCTCAGAGCACATCTCATTTCAAAAGCATTGATTTGATTATTCATGGAGCTCGAATGAAGTTACGGTTCAGAAGTTATTTCCGTTCGAAGTTAGGCAGCTGGTAATGGCCATTTAGGATGGTTTTGAGGCAGAGTATGGGTTTACATGAAAAAAGGAATATTGCATGCAAAAAGGGAATCATGTGCACAAAATGGAATATTATGCACAGAAAAAGAATATTTCGTGAAAAAAGGGAATCTTGCCCTCAATAAATGGAATTTTTCATGCAACCCCTCTCATAAGCCTATTACATGCCAAATGAGAATTCAAACGCCCCCTTACGAACACACCAGTCGTAGGTCGCATAGAAAATACTTTTTCTTGGGGAATTTTACGCGCATTCCAATGGATCTACTATAATAAAAGTGCACCTCGTTCTTCCCGGGGGGTCAGAGGTTGTCCACTGCTATAATGCGTGTGTTTCCCTCGGAATCCGGGGATGACCGCCTTAATGGGAGGTTCAAACGTTCCGATCGGTTTCTAATGGGTTTTTTCGTAGAACTGGAAACATCCAATGATTCCACATCCATTCAGACCTACTTTCCAAAGGTAGGTGCTCATTAGTTTGTGGACTGATGAGGCATAAGATTTCGCATTGGTCAAGAGGATGGGAGGTCGGACTCATCACACCTTTTTGAGGGGAATTATTGTCTACTTTGGGACTCTCTTTATAGATTTAAGTTATGTTCGTGAATCCTTATTACATTATCAAGTATAAAATGAGATTTCCTTCAGATCTAACAATCAATGATTAAATATATAGGAAATTTAGAGAATCTTTTGTATGTATTCGAGGTTCTTCATCGATAGAGAATCATCTATATTTATTAGAGATTCTTGGTCAATGGTACCCTTTGAAACATTTATATATAAGTATCTTGGTCATTATGATTACCATACTGGTTTTAAAGCCACTCAGTGGGGCACTTGAAGTTTATTGTCATTCAGAAGGACATAGATTATTTTAGAGTTGGGATCGAACCTGTAGACGGGCTACCTACGTATCCTTTGTTTAGAAAAGGAATAAGAACCCACGTAGTTCAAGTAAGGGAGTATGATGTTTATGATTGATGGCTCAAAGAAGGATGTCACAATTACTTTTACACTCTAAGCTCACGTGAGTCATGCTCGGTGTGAGAAACAAGAGGTATTGGTAAAAATTAGACAATTGTGCCATGAAATATGAAATCATATGAAATAATTTGGGGCTTATGTATGTATGACTTCCAAGATAAATGAAGGTTAGGATTCACTTTAAGGAAGAAATCCTAGAACAGGGTCCATAAAGGTATATGTGCTTCATGGAGATTTTGAATACTCTAACTTGGGGCTTACTCTTGAAAAGGAGGCCCAAATTAGGAGAAGACTTATGATTGGGTTTTACTACAGAAAAGGAATCCTAGATCAAAGGTAAATTAGGACTGGTTAAGAAAAATTAAGACGGGGGCTTACTCCTAAAGAGGATGCCCAGATTTGATACCGGGGCATACTCCTGAAAAGGAGGCCTAGGTTAAGGATTATGACTGGGGCTTACTCCTGAAAAGGAGGCTTAGGTTAAGGGAATTATGGTTTGGGGCTTACTCCTGAGGAGGATGCCCAAATTAGGGGACTGGGGCTTACTCCTAAATAGGATGCCCAAAAATTGAGAGACTTGGGGCTTACTCCTAAAGAAGATTCTCAGATTTTGGAACTTTAAGAATTGGGGCTTACTCCTAAGGAAGATTCCCATATTTGAGACTAGGGCTTACTCCTGAAAAGGAAGCCCAGGTTAGGGGATCTGGGGCTTACTCCTAAGAGGATGCCCAAATTAGAGGACTTATGACTAGGGATTATTCCTGAAAAGGAGACCCAGGTTAAGGATTCTCTCATCTTAAAGGATGAGGTTGAATGAATGAACTCTCAATCTTTAGTGACATAAAGATATGTAAATCACTAGGTTTTGAGAGATATTCCATAGAATTCCTTTTAGATAAGGAAGTCAAATCAAGAAATCATGCCATAAATGGCTTTGAAGAGAGTCTTGAAGAATGAATCTTGAATAGGAAAGGTGTAATGGATTAAGAGGGGTGAAAATGGGCAAGAAAGGCACCCAAAAAAGCAGGGGCATGCAAGTCCTGGCAGGAGCGCAGGTACTGCATGGGAACGCAAGTCCAGGTCGCGCAGGTCCTGGTCGCGCAGGTATGTATGTCCGACACATGGTGTACTTGAGCGATGGTTAACCAGCAGGGTAATACTTGAGCGACTTTAGGTTAAGGCCTTTAGAATCCTCTTTAGGTTCTTCCAGGAGAGGGGCACACAGGTTCTATTGAAGGAGTATGGTGGTGCGCAAGTGTGGCCATTTCCCTTAAGGGCTGGACACCTAGGTGCGCAAGTGTTGATGAGTTTCAACACTTAGGCCTTCTTCTCCCTCTTTAGATCTTTCGTTATAGGTAATAAATTACCTTAGAAGTGTTTCGGAAACTTTTTGAAGAGACTAGGGCGTCGGGAGCTCCAATATGGGTTTCTGGAAAAAATCCTCCTCGAATGGGGGGCCCATAGGGTCTATTTATAGGCAGGAGAAGACCACGGGCGGTTACCGGGTGGTTATCAATTTGGTCGCGCAAGTCACCTGTGCGACCATAAGGCATCGCGCAAGTGGACTTGCGCGACAGTGATAGAACTTGCGCGGCACAGGTGCTTTTGATCCCTTGTTCATGCCTTTGTCGATTTTTGATATTTTTTTCAAAGGATGAATAAATTTGTTCAAGGTATTTCCCTTTTCATTCATTTATACTATGTGACGGAAAGTAGCATTAACAAAAGTCCCCCCTCAGAGTTGGATCCCGATAGAAAAGAGGGTTTGAATCTGATGTGAGAAGAAATAAGAAATCTGGCAGTCTAATGTCATGCATGTCGTACATAAAGAGACTAATATTTAAGGTCAAAATAGCTTTGACCGAAATGGATTAGAATTGACTCAATTCTTTGACAACTCATCTGAAAACATAGTACCATACTCAAATATGAGGGAAAATATATAAACTATGACTTAAGAATATTTGAATCTGAGGAATGATATGAAAAAGAGCTAAAAGGCATCAGAAGAAGTAGTTTCCAAGAATGAAGTTACTATTATTTAACAAACCCATTAGGGGTTGAATTATACAGGGCCACCTATGGGAATTGGCTGCATGGTCAAATAAATAGCATCTTTTGGCTAACAAGTCTGTTATGTAGACTTTTTATGCAAGGCCGCCTATGGGCACATGCTGCATAGTCAGGAAAAAGAACTCTCAGAAAATTACCTTTCTAGTGATAAAATCCTGTGAAAGTTTATAGAGATTCGAATTTTCCAATGTATAGAGTTTGCTGTTTGGAAAGAGGTACATGAATATGGAGAAAATATTTCCAAACAAAATTATCGAAGAACTGGATGAATATCACTCCTACGAAGATCTAACCCAAACGTAGGGAAAGAGAATATAAACAATAGACTTGAATACTTTTAGATCACGAAAAAGGATATGGGAAAAATGCAGAGACCTGAAGCTTAACGTACATGGACATTACATTACTTTGCGGAATACTTAGTATATAACAAAAACACACACACAAGGATCGTAATAGTTTAGTGTCTTTGGAAACTCGGAATATAATCTTCTAATCGCGGTGAAAGATCTTCAACATCTCCCATAAAGATCTTCTTTTTTTTAAACCTAAATCCTTTCTTTATGTCCTGGGGAAAAGAAAACATAAAAGGGTGAGCTCAAATGCTCAGTAAGGGTAAACAAAAGAAATATCAATCACGTCATATTCATAAGAACATATCTTTTGGAAATCTTAACCTTCAAAAGAGATCATAATTTCATAACATGGGATAAATCATAGTAGTGTAATGTTATCCCAATAATCATACCTTAAAACATGAAACTTTGTGTCATATACACATAATCATAGAGAATCATTTCTTATTAGTCAAGACTCATTGTCAAGACTATCTTAGTGGACAAAGTCTATTTCTGAACCGAGTTCACTACTCGTTTCAGTCCTGTTTCACTGAACCGGTATAACCTACCGTTCCAGCCATGTCTATCTCATGAGATATAAAATATTAACCAATGCATTGGAGGGAGATATAGGTCCCACCCATCTAATAATGATACCATTCTTATGTGTGCCACAAAATCATAAATCATACATCATTGCATAACCCATGTAATAAAAATGGGATTCTTAAACAACATGACATCATAAAACAATTCATATAAGATAAAGGAATTCATAAAAATAATTCCATCACAACATAATCAAATCAATATAACAATAGAGATAGAAACAGAACCCTATATTATCTTAGATAGAAAATAATTTTGATAAAACACTTGAACTCCATTCTTGAGGAAAATATCCTTTCTACTTCAAAAACATTTTCCTTTCTTAACATGTCATACAATTTTAAACTAAAAGAAGTTGATTAAAAATAAACTTGAAGACTTGTAAAGGAAGTTTCTTGGAAATAATGTTTTAAAAATCTATTCATGCCGTATAATTTAAAAAAACATTCTTCGTACTTTTGTCAGAAAAGTCAAAAAGTACCTCGTACGAAAAACGACAAAAGATTCCTTTCATATCCTTTACTAAAAACTCACCGAAGGGTAAAATTGGATTTAAACAATTGTAGGTGGATGGAAATAATATTACATATTGAGGAAACATGTATGTGGATGATAAAATACACCCCAGTAAATACTAATGTATAAACAATCTCAGATAAAAATGATATTGTGATATTTCCCTTACCTTAGGTCTGATTTGCTTCGTAAGTGTCTGAACCTCCTCTTCTTTGAAGTGCTTCTTTGAGAACTCCTTTTAGGGTACTAAAATAGGTCTTTGAAGAATACCAGAACCTCGAGGATGTTTCTAGGGAAGTGTATAGGAGATATTGGTAGGGGTTGGACGAGCTTGAAGGCTCAAAGTGGTGTGAGGAAGAGGGAGGAGGAGGTGCCCTTTTATAAGGGAGGAGAGGGGTACCTTTGGAATAACTAAAACTATTATTTTATTATAAAGTCAAATTCGGTTTTAAATAGCTCCAAATTGATTTATTTCAAAGCTATGGTGGGGATGGGTCTAAATACTCTCATCTAATAGAATTTAGATAAGTTTAGGTTCCTATTTTAACCTTATCATTTAGATTTAACATTAACTTAAATAATTTTACTTTTACCGTGTCTTCTTGTGTTCTTATACTATAAGGTTAATAAACTTAATATAAGAAGCCAAAAGAACCCAAAGTTGTTTATTATTAATATATATAACCTTATTTAAGTCATTTGGCCGAACCTTAGATTTTTAGGAATAAAATTTATATTAATAATATAATATTTGTTTTAAAAACTATTTTATGTCAATTTTAACACTATTTAGTAATTGATTTTTGTGAAAATCATAACAGAATGATTAGTTCGAAAAAAGTTAATTAAATCAATACTAACATGTCATATTAACCTATAAAATAAGTTTAATTCATAAAAAGTCTTAAATTACATTTATTTGGGTATTTATAACATCAATTATGTCAATATTTCATTAATAACACAATTACTGCATCATCTTTGTGTCATAATAAATGATAATTATTTAATCCCAAAAAAATTCTAAATAAATTTTTATGATGTAGATACTTGTATTAGATTTCTGGAGACTATTCATGTTTGATATTTCATGAAGTGTATCACTAAATTAAAATTATTATACTTATAAGATTTAAGAAAGTGACATGTTGTCACATTCTTTGGTTTTAATAATAATTAAATTATTTTCATGGAAAAAAGTCCATTAAATGAATCTAATCCGACCCTTAGGTGATATGAGTCGACTTTTAGTCATCCAATAGGATTTTGACATGTGTTATGGTAATTTTATAATATTATATTTACCCTTAATTACCCGATTTACCTTTAACTATGGTAAATATAATTTACCGTAGTTACTATTCATAATTCCCAAAAATAAAAAGTAGCTTATTAACATAATTTGGATCCACTGATTCCAAATATGGAATCCATTTTTCCAAATTCAATACAAAAAAGTTGTAGAAATTAAATTAAAATTAATCCCGTTGTCGAAATAAAACGGGTTTTTCTTTAAAACATTGCAAAAGATTGAATTGATTTATCCTACGAATTCAAGGTAGAATCAATGATAATTACATAAATTATATTAAATGGTAAAAATATTTTCTGTTTATACTTTAAAACCATTCAATATTATAATTTAACCATATAAATTATTGGGATGAAAAAAGTTGTTTTTAATTAAAATATAGCGTGTTTTTACTATTCATCAAAATATGAAAGTTACCATAATAATATGAAAATTTTATCCAAAGTAAATTTTTATTTTATGATTACAAATAAGAATTTTATTTTGTCAAATTGAACTTATAAACATGTCAAAAACTATATTTAAAGTGGGTGCGCCATCAAAAGGCGGCAAAACTACATTTTTTGAAAAATACTTATTTTACACGAAAAAATTATTTTGTTCTTATACCATGTTTTAGAAAAATGTGTAAGACGAATAATAATGTTATAAGATTTAAAATTTAGTTAATACTATTCATAATGTCTAGTTCATAATAATATTATAATAATATATCGTTGTTTAGTAAAACCCGGTATTGCGTACAACACATGCTATCGAGGAAGGTCGTGATTGCGTGTAATGCAAGCCAAGTCAGGGTTGCATGCTATGCAAGAATACTTCGTTGTTTCGTATAACATAATCCAACTATATTTAATTTATACATTGAATATATATATATATATACTCAATGTTGTGTAGAATAACTATTATCAAAATTGTGTGTAACACAATCCAAGAATAGTGTTGCGTATACTGCAAGCTAATACGGTGTTGCATATAGTGCAAGGTAATATTGGTGTAGCATACAACACAAGACATTAATGAAATTAAAAGAATATTTTTCATAAAATCTTGGGGTGTTACATTCTACCCCCCTTAAAATGAATTACGCCCTTGAAATTCATCGGGGTTATAAATGGTTTACTACTCGAAAGCTTGTTTAATAGAAACCCACATCGTAAAAAGGAATACCAAAACATGGATTCAAAAAACTAAAGTATGAAATGTTATGGTTAGCCAAATTAACTCATCACTAGGTTTCCATGTAGGAGAACATAGGTGAAAATATGGAGATGGAAGAAAAATATAACCATCAAGTTCTGATGGAGAGTGGTAGAGAACATGGCTATGAAAAAGCCAACAATCACAAAGCTATTGATTTGTGATGATCTAGGGTACCATCTGATTTATAGGATATAAGGGCACTAGGACAACATTTTTGGTTTTCAAGATCATTTTCCTAAAGTTGAAGAATTTGAATTAGAATAAATACTTACTTTATTTTGGTACAATCTCAATATTGTTCGTACCTTGAACAATTTCCACCTCATCTCTTAAAGAAATGAAGTTGAATTTGTTATTTGTGAAGTGTTAGCAGATCATGTGATAGAATGACAGGTCATTCCATCTGTCTCAAACAAAAGGTTAGCAAAAGTTATTAAATATACATAAGTCGATCTATAGTGAGATTAATCATATATGGTTCCTAAAATGGACTTATACTTCATATATCATACTACTTAATATAATAAAACTATTTTCTACTAAACAGGGACTTCATGTATGCCGGTGGTAGGCGATAAAGGTCAGTCGCACTTTGGTTGTGGGTTCGATTCCCACAGCCTTGTCCGATGCGATGGGTTGTCGCCCGTCCTGCAGGTTGTCCTTTTTCTAAAGCTATATTACTATAACATCCCATCAAAAATATCAAAAAAAAGGTTTGTCCTTAAACAATAATAACTTATTTCCAACATAATCCATTCCAATCTTTAGGCTTATCTAAAATTCTTCAGTCCAATCTCATAGTACAAATAAAATGATCACGTGAATGCCATCATTTATCCCCCATATATCATAAGATATATCTTGTTGGTCAAATTACAAACATGTGAATACCTAAATCATGTATTCTCTTAAAGAATTAATACCCATTGAACCTTAGTGAAAACATGAATGCAGTTAAAAGTTTACACTTTCCACATACCAAAATCCTCAAAATTCTATATACTCAAACCATGATATCACATAGTCCTTATATCAATCATGAGCTCATGAATACTGTCAAATATTTCATTTTCTCATTTTCCCTTCATTATGCGCATATCATCTTTTTTTTTTCCAAAAAATATCTCAATCACTTTCCATGGTTATCGGTACCATAAAATTATTGAAAACCACAATAGACCAATACATAAATATTCCAATATTCTAGGATACTATATACAACATTATTTTGTAATCCCATTACATAAACACTTAATCATTCCACCACATCGTTTTCATATTCAACATCGCCAATGGTGATTCCATGTGACTTCCCTTTGTCCTTTGCCTTAAGTGGTTTCTCATGTCGATCATCACTAACCCTTGGATTAGGGCATTTATTAGCATAATGCCCCATTTCCTTACACTTGAAGCATTGAAGTGTAGTAGGTTCATTCTGTGTATCCCTTCCTTTTTTTGCATCATTAGGCATCTTCTTCCCATCATTGCGGCATTCAAATGCCCGATGACCTTCCTTTCCACATTTGAAACATTTACTTGTCCCTTTAAGACAATCTCCACCATGCTTATTTCCACACTTTGAGCATAAGGAAACATCCATCTTCTTTTCACCATTATTTTGTGATTTCTCCTTGAACTCCATCTTTCGTTTCTTATCAAAACTATGAGATGGATAAGTAACACCAACTTTCATTTCTACCTTGATAGCACAACGCACAATTTCTTCATAGCTACTGAAGTCTCTTATAGCTAATTCCCTTCGAAGATTTGGTTTTAAGCCACTGAAGAATCGATCAACTTTACTTTCAGGTTGGATGATAAATCCAAATGCATACCTTGCAAGACTTGTAAAATTCGCTTCGTATATACCAACAGATTCATCATCCTTTTTCTTTAGTTCAAGAAACTCCTTCGCCATCTTTGTTCAAAGAATACGAGGGAAGTACTTATTGAAAAATAAGTTCATGAACTCGTCCCATTCCATGGACTCAATTTCATCTATTTTCCTCGTATTTTTGATAAGATTCCACCATTGATCAGCTTCACCTTCCAAACGATATACTGCTAAGATGACTTTGTCATGTTCAGAACATTGAAGAACTGAAAATATATTTTCAGTGGTACTGATCCATTGTTCAGCAACAAGTGGATCAGAAGACCCACTGAAAGAAGTTGGACGTTGCCTCATGAAGGACTCAATAGAATGTTGTTCCCTTCTCTGCTCATTTGGAAGTCCAGAATAATTCATAGCTTGTGTAAGTATAGCAATAAGATTTTTCACTCCATCTCCCATAACATTTGTTTGTTCAGGAGGACAATAATTGCATTTTCCATTACATTGATCAACACGGTTCCTTCGGGTTCCAGCCATCATCTAAAACCCATAAAGAATAGTGTGAGAGGAAAAAATCATGCTAGGGAAAACAACATAATAAAAGGGGGAGTACCCTCAATATCTAACATCTTAGGTTTAATTCCAAGATCATTAGAACAATTCTAGGACTATAACCTATACTTATACTTAACCTTAGGGACATCCCTATACATACCTTAGAAATATCTCTAGGGATCTCACTAAAGTTATCGCATCCTAGTTTCCAAAGGTTGACTAAACCTTTCCTCTGATACCAACAGCAGAGACCCGAAGCTTAACATACATGGACATTACATTACTTTTGAGGAATACTTAGTACATAACAAAAACACACACACAAGGATCGTAATAGTTTAGTGTCTTTGGAAACTAGGAATATAATCTTCTAATCGTGGTGAAAGATCTTCAACATCTCCCATAAAGATCTTCTTTTTTTTAAACCTAAATCCTTTCTTTATGTCCTGGGGAAAAGAAAACATAAAAGGGTGAGCTCAAATGCTCAGTAAGGGTAAACAAAAGAAATATCAATCCCGTCATATTCATAAGAACATATCTTCTGGAAATCTTAACCTACAAAAGAGATCATAATTTCATAACATGGGATAAATCATAGTAGTGAAATGTTATCCCAATAATCATAACTTAAAACATGAAACTTTGTGGCATACACACATAATCATAGAGAATCATTTCTTATTAGTCAAGACTCATTTCCAAGACTATCTTAGTGGACAAAGTCCATTTCTGAACCGAGTTCACTACTCGTTTCAGTCATGTTTCACTGAACCGGTATAACCTACCGTTCCAGCCATGTATATCTCATGAGATATAAAATATTTAACCAATCCATTGGAGGGAGATATAGGTCCCACCAATCTAATAATGATACCACTCTTATGTGTGCCACAAAATAATAAATCATACATCATTGCATAACCCATGTAATAAAAATGGGATTCTTAAACAACATGACATCATAAAACAATTCATATAAGATAAAGGAATTCATAAAAATAATTCCATCACAACATAATCAAATCAATGTAATAATAGGGATAGAAATAGAACCCTATATTATCTTAGATAGAAAATAATTTTGATAAAACACTTGAACTCCATTCTTGAGGAAAATATCCTTTCTACTTCAAAAAAATTTTCCTTTCTTAACATGTCATACAATTTTAAACTAAAAGAAGTTGATTAAAAATAAACTTGAAGACTTGTAAAGGAAGCTTCTTGGAAATAATGTTTTATAAATCCATTCATTCCGTATAAGTTAAAAAAACATTCTTCATACTTTTGTCGGAAAACTCAAAAAGTACCTCGTATGAAAAACGACAAAAGATTCCTTTCATATCCTTTACTAAAAACTCACCGAAGGGTAAAATTGGATTTAAACAATTGTAGGTGGATGGAAATAATATTACATATTGAGGAAACATGGATGTGGATGATAAAATACACCCTAGTAAATTCTAAAGTATAAACAATCTCGGATAAAAATGAGATTGTGATATTTCCCTTACCTTAGGTCCGATTTGCTTCGTAAGTGTCCGAACCTCCTCTTCTTTGAAGTTCTTCTTTGAGACCTCCTTTTAGGGTACTAAAATAGGTCTTTGAAGAAGACCAGAACCTCTAGGATGTTTCTAGGGAAGTGGAGAGGATAAATTGGTAGGGGTTGTCTGAGCTTGAAGGCTCAAAGTGGTGTGAGGAAGAGGAAGGAGGACGTGCCCTTTTTTAAGGGAGGAGAAGGGTACCTTTGGAATAACAAAAACTATTATTTTATTATAAAGTCAAATTCGGTTTTAAATAGCTCCAAATTGATTTATTTCAAATCTAAGGTGGGGATGGGTCGAAATTCTCTCATATAATATAATTTAGACAAGTTTAGGTTCCTATTTTAACGTTATCATTTAGATTTAACATTAAGTTAAATAATTTTACTTTTACCGTGTCTTCTTGCGTTCTTATACTATAAGGTTAATAAACTTACTATAAGAATCCAGATGAACCCCAAGTTGTTTATTATTAATATATATAACCTTATCTAAGTCATTTTGCAGAACCTTAGATTTTTAGGAATAAAATAACAATTAATAATAATATTTGTTTTAAAAACTATTTTATGACAATTTTGACACTATTTAGTAATTGATTTTTGTGAAAATCATAACAGAATGATTAGTTCGAAAAAAAGTTAATTAAATAAATACTAACATGTTATATTAACCTATAAAATTAGTTTAATTCATAAAAAATCTTAAATTACATTTATTTGGGTATTTATAACATCAATTATGTCAATATTTCATTAATAAGACAATTACTGCATCATCTTTGTGTCATAATAAATGATAATTATTTAATCCCTAAAAAATTATAAATAAATTCCTATGATGTAGATAATTGTATTAGCTTTCTGGAGACTGTTCATGTTTGAAGTTTCATGAAGTGTATCACAAAATTAAAATTATTATACTTATAAGATTTAAGAAAGTGACATGTTGTCACATTCTTTGGTTTTAATAATAATTAAATTATTTTCAGGGACAAAAGTCCATTAAATGAATCTAATCCGACCCTTAGGTGATATGGGTCGACTTTTAGTCATCCAATAGGATTTTGACATGTGTTAGGGTAATTTTATAATATTATATTTACCCTTCATTACTCGATTTACCTTTAACTATGGTAAATAAAATTTACCGTAGTTACTATTCATAATTCCCAAAAATAAAAAGTAGCTTATTAACATTATTTGGATCCACTGATTCGAAATATGGAATCCATTTTTCTAAATTCAATACACAAAAGTTGCAGAAATTAAATTAAAATTAATCCCGTTGTCGAAAGAAAACGGGTTTTTCTTTAAAACATTGCAAAAGATTGAATTGATTTATCCTACGAATTCAAGGTAGAATCAATTCTAATGACATACATTATATTAAATGGTAAAAATATTATCTATTTATACTTTAAAACCATTCAATATTATAATTTAACCATATAAATTATTGCGATGAAAAAAGTTGTTTTTAATTAAAATATAGCGTGTTTTTACTATTCATCAAAATATGAAAGTTACCAGAATAATCTGAAAAATTTATCCAAAGTAAATTTTTATTTTATGATTCCAAAGAAGAATTTTATTTTGTCAAATTGAACATATAAACATGTCAAAAACTAGATTTAAAGTGGGCGCGCCATCAAAAGGCTGCAAAACTGCATTTTTTTTAAAAATACTTATTTTACCTGAAAAATTTATTTTGTTCTTATACCATGTTTTAGAAAATGTGTAAGACAAATAATAATGTTATAAGATTCAAAATTTAGTTAATACTATACATAATGGATAGTTCATAATAATATTATAATAATATATCGTTGTTTAGTAAAACCCGGTATTGCGTACAACACACGCTATCGAGGAAGGTCACGATTGCGTGTAATGCAAGCCAAGTCGGGGTTGCGTGTTGTGTAAGAATCCTTCATTGTTTCGTATAACATAATCCAACCATATTTCATTTATACATTGAATATATATATATATATACTCAATTTTGCGTAGAATAACTATTATCAAAATTGTGTGTAACACAATCCAAGAATAGTGTTGCGTATACTGCAAGCTAATACGGTGTTGCGTATAGTGCAAGGTAATATTGGTGTAGCATACAACACAAGACATTAATGAAATTAAAAGAATATTTTTCACAAAATCTCGGGGTGTTACAACAAATATGTTAAGGATGGCTATTTTTTCGGATCCCTACATACTATTATTTAAGAAAAATAAGTACAAAAGAGGAATTCTTCCCAAGAATGAAGTTACCACTATCCGACAAACCTGTTAGGGGGTTGAATTATGCAGGGCCACCTAAGGGCATTGGCTGCATAGTCAAATAATAGTATCTTTTGGCTAACAAGTCTGTTATGTAGACTGTTTATGCAAGGCCGCCTATGGGCACGTGCTGCATAATCAGACAAAAGAACTCTCAGAAGTTTGAAATTTTTGTGACTAGAAGACATGAAAAGGGTTATGTGGTTCTGAAAATATTTAAGGTTTGGATTATAACACATAAATATGGGTATTTTTCAATATGTACAGAGATACATAGATCAATGTTAACCATAATCATGTTGTGGCTGGGTCCTGAATTGAAATGTTGGACTTCACTATATATCCCATAAGGATGAGAATCAAGCCATACGTAGTTCTTAAACTACAGTTTAACGTCATGTAAGAAAAAAGGATTAGAGATCTTAGTTTAGGGTCATAGATCTTGGACCATTGTAAGAAATACACAGTTTTTGTTTTCATGGGGACTTTTCAGCCAAGGGACTGAAAGTGGAATTTGGGGTTAGGCCCAAAGACTTGGGACTGGATTCGAGGGACACTCGAACGTTCCTATGTATCCCATAAGGATGGGAATCAATCCCACGTAGTTATAGAACTACCCTTTGTACAAATTTGGTTCGTACACGTGAAGGGTGAAAGGGGACTTTAGTGTAATGATGGTTTAACCCAAGATAAAAGGTTTGGGCGTTGCCATGTATGTACGTAGTCTTTGAAATGAAACATGATTAAAACAATCAATGAAAACAATGGTTCCCTCTCAGGTGAGGGTATCAAAGAAATTTGTAGTTTATTGTCATACTGGACAAAAGTGTTGTATAGTTTAACGTTGTATAACAAGGACGAAAGTGAACCAATGTAAAGATATTGATTCTAAGGGCAGTTTCACGAATTATCATTATATGAGATAGAGATGAACCGACGTGAAGAGATTGTTTTTGGGATTTAACCTTGGGAGGTTTCCTACATTCCCAGCCTAGAAGTCAAGGATCAAAGTTCGTGTAGTTCAATTAAAGATTGAATTAATGATCAAGTTGTTCTTGGGGACAATGACCTAAAAAATGATGTTAGGACTTACACATGGTTAGTGGCTCAAAGAGAGTGTTATGGTTGAGGTTTTCTCTAAGATCACGTGAGTCATACTCGGTGTGAGAAACAAGAGGTAACAACAACCTTAACGATGCATAGTCTAATGTAATGTAGGACATATAAAGGGACTATGCAGTTTAAAGTCTTGCAGTTAGGACTATTGGTGTTGCACAGTTTAGTGTCATGTAGCAGGGACAAAATACAGATTAATGTCATGTAGGACATATCATGAACTTTCTGTACATTTTAGCGTCATGTAGTTAGGACGATGGGGACAATAGAGTTTAACGTCATGTTGGACGAAAGGAGGGGGACTGTTCAGTTTAATGTCATGCAGTGAGGAAAAAAGAGTGCACCATTTTAACGTCATGTTGGACGCATTGGAGATTTATTTCCCACAGTTTAACGTCATGTTGGATGAAAAAAAATGATACAGGGACGATACAGTTTAGCGTCATGTTGGACGAAAGTGCGAATAGTTTAAGGTCATATGCATGGACCGTGGATGGTGTAGTTTAATGTCATGTTGGACGGTGGTGTAGTTTAAGGTCATACAGGACCTTTGATGATTATGTATTTTAACGTCTTTTCGGACGTAAGGGACTTTTATATAGTTTAGCATCATGTAGTTAGGACGTCACAATTTAACTTCTTGCTGGACGTAAGGGACTTTTATACAGTTTAGCCTCATGTAGTTAGGATGTCATAGCTTAACATCTTGCTGGACGTAAGGAACTTGTAAATAGTTTAGGGTCATATACATGGGCCGTTGCTGATGCAGTTTAAGGTCATACAGGACCTAGTTTTAGTTTAAGGTCATACTTGACCATTTAGGGAACTTTTCCATAGTTTAACGTCGTATGGGACGAAAGCAAAAATAGTTAAAGGTCATATTTATGGACTGTTGTCGTATAGTTTAACATCATATAGCAAGGACGAATTGGTGCCGCACAGTTTAGTGTCATGTTGCGGGGACAAAGTACAGTTTAATGTCATGTAGGATGAATGTAAGGACTTTTGTACAGTTTAGCGTCATGTAGCTAGGACGATGAAGGTGACACAGTTTAACGTCATATTGGATGTATGTGCAAATAGTTTAGGGTTATATTCTTGGACCGTTGTTGTGTATTTTAACGTCATATAACAAGGAAGAACTGGTGCTACACAGTTTAGTGTCATGTTGCGGGGACAAAGTACAGTTTAATGTCATGTAGGACGAATTTAAGGACTTTTTTTACAGTTTAGCGTCATGTAGCTAGGACGATGAAGGTGACACAGTTTAACGTCATGTTGGATGTATGTGAAAATAGTTTAGGGTCATATGCTTGGACCGTTTCTGTATAGTTTAACGTCATATAGAAAAGACAAATTGGTGTCATACAGTTTAGTGTCATGTTGCAGGGACAAAGTACAGTTTAATGTCATGTAGGACGAATGTAAGGACTTTTGTACAGTTTAGCATTATGTAGCTAGGACGATGAAGGTGACACAGTTTAACATCATGTTGGACGTATGTGCAAATAGTTTAGGGTCATATTCTTGGACCGTTGCTGTATAGTTTAACATCATATAGCAAGGACGAACTGGTGTCGCACAGTTTAGTGTCATGTTGCGGGGACAATGAGGGACTTTGCAGTTTATACAAAATACTTCTTCAAAAATCTGGCATTGGTTGGAGTAGTGATGAGTTCCCCATCCATTGAGATTAATGAATAAGCTCCATTGGAGTAGACCCTATGTATTGAATATGGTCCTTCCCATTTTGGCTCAAGCTTGGGAGGTTTCTTTCCTGGTATCATTGGAGTTCTGAGAACTAATACCAATTCTCCCTGAGTGAATGAATGAAGATGATCTTTTTTGTTAAAAACTCATGCTATTTGATTCTGATAGACTTCCAAGTGGTGCAAAGTGCACAATCTTTTCTCATATAACCATTCCAATTCATTCAATCACTTTTGATATTGTTCATTTGTAGATGATTGATCACAAATGGCAACTCTGAGCGAGGGTAGTTGAACTTCAATGGGCAAGACGGCTTCCGTTCCATATACCAATGAATATGGAGTTGACCGAGTTGCAGTGCGGGTGGTAGTCCGATAAGCCCACAAAGCATGAAAGAGTTTATCAGGCCATGACCTCTTATCTTTATCCACAATCTTTTGCATTATATTTGAAAGAGTCTTGTTAAAGGCTTTTATCTGGCCGTTGGCCGCTGCATGATACCGAGATGAATGGTTGGAGTTGATGTTGTATTCTTGATACAACTTCTTCATCTCAGATGAACAGAAATTGGTGACATTGTCCGTCAATATGATATGAGGGACACCAAATCTGGTAAAGATGTTAGACTTGATGAAGCTAACAATGCATTTATAACTGACTTCCTTGAGAGGTATTGCCTCTGCCCATTTGGAAAAGAAGTCAGTAATAGTAAGAATATACTTAAACTTCTTAGCTGTAGCCGAAGGGTAAGGTCCCACCACATCCATTCCCCATGTAGAAAATGGCCATGAGTATTTAGATGTATGAAGCAACTCTGGAGGCTGAATAATGAAGTTAGCATGTACTTGGCATGAATGACACTTCGTTGTGAAATCAACACAATCTCGTATCATTGAAGGCCAAAAGTATCCAAGCCTTCGAACCTGATCAGACAGTCTATGTCCAGACTGGTGGGCACCACAGACTCCTACATGCACTTATTTCATGATATCCATTGTTTCTTCCCCATCAATGCATCTGAAAAGAACTCCATCAAAACCACGTTTGTATAGAATTTTCTCTAGGTGACCTCGGCTATCATAAAGAGTAAAATTGACCACACGTCGCCGGATTTGTTCTTTCTCAGCTCTATCAGGTGGAACTGTTCTATTTTGAAGGTATTCCCTGATAGGTGACATTCATCCTGTAGTATGACCATAGGGTTCAGGAATGGGACAAATTTCATTAATTTCCTCTGTCCTGATTCGAACATAAGGTGAAATTGCACGACGGTGGGCAATACTGATGGTTGTCTCATCCTGATTTGGATCTGCCAGAGCTGTGGCTATATTAGCCAATGCATTAGCTTGAGCATTTTGTGATCTTAGGACATAAGAAAATGCCGGTTCCAAAGGGAATTCCTCCATTAACTCTCTGACATAATCATACAAAGGGATTAATTCTTCTTTTCTGATGGCATAATCTCCATTGACTTGTTTGATTACCAGGTCTGAATCACCTTTCACCTTTAAGTGATTCACTTGTGCTTGAAGTTCTAATTCCAAACCTACGATGAGAGCTTGGTATTCTTCTTCATTATTGGTACCACATACCCACAATAAGTAGGAATAAGGTAACATTTCCTTTTCTAGAGAAATGAACACAATTCCTAAGACAACTTTGTTGAATTTAGGATTTTCCATTTTCTTACCTATTGGACTTCTGGAAGCACCATCAAAATATATTTCCCAGGCTTGAGGACTTTCTTGAAAAGAGAAGACTTCCTCATCAGAGAGTTCAATATCTGAAGACGTGTCTTCCACTGAAGGGGGTTCAGCCAGGAAATCAGCCAGAGCTTGCCCCTTTATCGCCTTTTGAGACACATACTGAATTTCGAATTGCTACAAAATAACTTCCCACCTTGCTAGACATCCTGTAAGCATTGGACGACTAAGGATGAATTTGATCGGGTTATTGAGAGATACCAATTGGACCTCGTGATGTTGCAGGTAATGTCTCAACTTCTGAACTGCAAAGATTAATGCCAGGCAGCACTTCTCAATACTTGAATACCGGGTTTCTGCTTCAAGCATGGTTAGAATGAGATAGTAGAGGTTGTTTTCATTCCCAGCATCATTATTTTGTGCAAGAAAGGCACCCAATGATCACTCTAGAGTTGTCACGTAGAGGATAAGTGGTCTTCCATCAATAGGTGGCATGAGTACCAGTGGACTCAAGAGGTATTTATTGATAATATCAAATGCTTCTTGACATTCTTCAGTCCACTGGTAAGTGACTCCCTTCTTCATCAATTTGGTGAAGGGTAAACTTTTACCTGCTAAATTGGCGATGAAACGCCGAATATAGGCTAAGTGTCCTTGAAGTCCTCTTAATTCTTTCAAATTTTGAGGAGGTGACATACCAAGGATTGACTTGGTCTTCTCAGGATCGACTTCAATACCACGATGGTATACAACAAAGCCAAGAAATTTTCCTAAGGTTACCCCAAAAGCACATTTTAAGGGGATCATCATCAAATTATATTGTCGAAGCTTGCAGAATATGACTTCCAAATCAGCCAAGTGATTAGAACATTGTTTGGATTTAACTACCAAATCGTCTACATAGCATTCAATAAACTTCTCTAAGAAGGGTTTGAAGATACGATGCATGTCACGCTGATAAGTTGCACCTGCATTCTTTAAGCCAAAGGGCATTACCCGGTAGCAAAACACACCCTAAGGGGCTCTGAAGGCTGTATATTCCTCGTCTTCTGGGTTCATTCGGATCTGATTATATCCAGAATATCCATCCATGAAGGAAAGTGCTTCATAGCTATCTGTTGCATCAATTAGAAGTTCTGTAATCGGAACTGGGAAATCATCCTTAGGACAATGCCGATTAAGATCTCTGAAATCGA
The DNA here is from genome assembly GCA_963277665.1 of Viscum album. Taxonomy (NCBI): domain Eukaryota; kingdom Viridiplantae; phylum Streptophyta; class Magnoliopsida; order Santalales; family Viscaceae; genus Viscum; species Viscum album. Next base: position 835,930,049 of record OY728139.1, on the reverse strand, counting down.
TGAAAACTCTAATTTGTCCGTTCTTTTTCTTTACAGAGACAATATTAGCCAACCACTTGGGATATTGAACTTCTATTATGAAGTTATCTTTGATAATCTTATCCACTTCAGCATCAATTTTAGAAGCATAAGTTGGGTGTGTTCTTCTCGCGGCTTGCTTAAATCCTCGGTGTTCTTCTGGTAAACCCAAATGATGAGTAGCAACATCAGGATCAAGGCCGGGCATTTCTGTATAGTTCCAAGCAAAAATATCTCTATTTCTCTTTAGAAAAGAAATATACATCTCTTTCTCTTCAAGGGCCATGGCCGCACTGATTAAAGTGGGGTGTGGATCTTCCTTTGTACCCATATTTATTTCTCTGAGTTCATCCACAGTGGTAGAGATACCCTCTTCAAATGCTGGAGGAGCATCTCTGAGATCTTCCTCTTCTTCTTTATTATGTGTTATTTCTTCCGTTTCTACTTGCATAGTAGATGACAGAGCAGAATTTTCATGATCAGAAGAGATGTCAAAATTTTCACATTTTGAAGAAAAAGTTTCCATTTTTGACCCTATTGTTGATGAAGGGTCTTCTTTGGGTAATAAAGAGGAGATGATGGATTGATAATCGACATCATTGTTCACCTCCGATGTTGATATAACTTCTTTTGGCCTAATTGGCGAAGCATAGACTTGTTGGATTTCAGCAGATGAAATGAATACGTCACCATTTGTGCTTTCATCACTACTTGGTAGATTACCAATTTCTCCTATGTTTTCTGGCTCGATTTCCGTAATTGACATTATGGATCTTTCCATAAGAGAATTTTGATTTGGGTCTATCTTGTCAATTTGACTGATAGGCAACACATAATCTGTACTCACATGTGTAAATGGATTTACTGGAATTTTTTCCAAACCATATGGAGCATTAACTTTGGTAATCTTCTTTATTATGGATTTCTCTTTTTGCTTCATGTGATAGAATTCTGCCTCAATGTATTGAGACTCACATGTCTTGAACGGGGCCTTATCACCATACAACATCCCAACTTGGCCATCGAAATAATATTTGAGACATTGATGGTATGAAGAATGGATAGTCGCATGTTGATGTAACCAGGGTCTTCCAAGAAAAATGTTGAAGGCTGAGTCTTGATCAACAACCATGAAATCTGAATTGGATACAAGATCTCCAAACTGAGTTCTGAGTGTAACTTCACCTAGTGGTTCTTGTTCATTTTTATGATATCCCTGTAGCATCATGGTATAGGGAGATAAATCAGATTCTGTGAGGCCCAATAGACGAAGTGTACGAATGGGCATGAGGTTGACTCCTGAACCATTGTCAATGAAAACTCTTCGAACATCCACGCCATTGACTTTTCCAGACAAGTACAATGGTCTAATATGTCCATGAACAACATCGTCTTCATCTTCATTAGTAAAGGATATTATTACATGGAATTATATAAGATTATTCTCTATGTGATAGAGTTCAACTGCAGCAATTTCAGTTTCAAACTCCTAAGGACTTGACAAAGCCTAGATGAGTGCTTCCCAAAGATATTTTGACAGATTCAAAGCATCCAGAATTGATAACTTGGCTGGTACTTGGGCCAAGTGTTTCAATATATCATACTTTTGATCCAGAGGTTTGCGTTTCCCAATAGTAATATGTGGTTAGCAGGTACCTTGGAAGCAGATGTTTTGGAAGTTGATGCATCTTGTATTGGGATAGGAGTTGGCAATATTCCTGGTTTTAGAAGATTAGACCGATTAGATCCATTTACTTTCTGAGAGGAATAATATGGAACCTTTAACCGGTATTCCAAAATAACTGGGCTAGGACTGGATTTTCTATTGCTAGAAGAACTTGCTTGTTCTTGCTGAGCTCGCTGAAGGGCTCTACCACGAGTTTCTGCTGCGTACACAGTTCTAGTAGGGGTAGAATTGGAATAGTGGATTCTGAAAGATCCACGTCTTCCCCTATATCCTGAGCCCCTGGAACTTCCTATGATTCCTCTGTTTGATACAGGGAATTCAGTCTCATCAAAATTGAAATTCCGACTGGCATATGGATATGTTAATTGAATCATATTAACAGAACCGAAGATTAACTCTTCGTCTGATGAAGACTCTGCCTGATTAGCCTGTTTAGGCTATGCCGTTTGGTGGGGCGGTGCCCGTGGCTTTGAAGTAGATGCCATGAAGTCCTCCAAAATCAGAGACAAATTAGGATTTGACACATACTCATCTTCTTCTGATTCTTTTTATTTCTTTGAATCATGTCGTTTCTTTGAAGACTTTTCATCTGACGAAGAGGGTTTTTCCATAACATTCATGGAAGAAGACACAATTGGTTTCCTTAATTTTGTTCGCAAAATAGCATGAGTTTGATTGATTGTCTTTCTGACCATCCAATCATCATACTTTTGTGCATTTTTTCTTTTGACTTCCTACCATTCGTCTTCCTCCTCTGGAACTGTAGCAGTAACACATGCTAGCTGGGCTGAGGAGCCTTTCAATGTGACTTGTCCCGAGTCGACCATCTTTTGTAGGAGGTCTTTGAAGACAAAACACTCCTGGATGGGATGCCCCAATATTTGATGAAAAGGGCAATAATTAGGATGGTATTCATCTCCTTTCTTGTTTGGCCTCTTGGGTATTGGAAATTGAACTAAATTGTTTTCCAGAGCTGAAATGAAATAACCAGGAACTTGTTCATTTCGGAAAGAATTTGTTTTTCTCTTCAGATCCTCAAATTGTTTTCATCTTTGATCTTTTTGATCATCTGGATGAAAATCCCTTTGTTGTTGGCACTCAGAATGTGGAGATCTTTGAGAAGATGAAGGTTTTGAGGTAGAAATAGGTACAGGTTCTTGTTTAAGCATAACTGTAGCAGTTTCTACTTTACCCATTCTCCTTCCTAGAGTTGATGGAATTACATGAGATTTAGCCTTAGCCTGTATAATGGAATCTTCAATCTGGTGAGCGATTGAAGTAAGGTCTCTAAACCCTCCTGTGTATTTCACAGGGATTAATGGCGTGCGTAATTCGTCACACAGATTTTCCACACAGATTGGCAAAAATTCTTCTTGAGGGAGTGCTAAAATCAAGGAATATGTTAATCCCTTCCATCGAGTAATGAAATCAGAGACTCTTTCATTCTCCCTTTGCTTACAATTTGTAAGATCAAAAATTGTTGTCTTTGGCAAAGTTGAGCTTAACTGAAGGAGGAATTTTTGGTGAAGATCCTCCCATCTGGTAATTGATCGGGATTGCAAGCTTGTATACCAAAAAAAGATGGTCCTTGCAAGGTTCGCACGAAGCATCTGAGTTTCACTGCTTCTTGCTGCTCTGAAGTTCCCATCATAGGATCGCAAAAAGATTCGTAATGCGTCAAATGCTATTCAAGATCGCCTGATCCATTGAAAATAGAGAATACAGTATTCCCAAAACTAGATGGATGAGAAATTGAATCTACCCATTCAGGGTAAAATTTCTTTTCTGGTTGAACTTGCGCACGTTTCCCTTCTATAATTTCTAACCGAGCTGTTAATTACTCAATAGCAGTTATTAACTTTTGAGAAACATCTGGTTGAACTTGGACTTGTGTAGGTGCAATGATTGGAGCTTGGACAGATGTGGCGATTAGTGCTGCAACTGATGGTAGCACTGCCAACAGTTGTTTCACTTAACCCGTAGGATTAGACCTGTGAGGGTGTACTGATAGAGGAGGATATTCTTGATCCATCTCAGTAGCTGCAACAAATTTCTTTGGCTGACTGACTCCAGCATGCTTAAGAAGAAGACTACTCTGAAGTATTTATGCATTCAACCTTCTTAATTATTTCATTTCTTCCTCCTATTGTGCAAACCTCTACTCTAGTGAGAGTGATTGACCTTCTCCAGAGGAAGGATATGTAACCTGGTTCATTCCCTTCCCTTTGATGGATCCTTTTCGGAGAGGGGGAAGTGGGTTACTCGAAGGATTACCTAAGTTCTGAGTAATCCTTTGACTTCGTGTACACACACCTTCTTCATTTGTGTCGGTGCGTACATCTTCTTGAGCAGGAACCTCTTCATTTGAGTCCCCTGAGTGAGCCTCATCTGGTAGATTAGCAACAACGGCATTTATGACATTGATTGATGCATAACTCATCGCATCCCTTCTATCAGAATTTCTATGATATTGTCTTCTTCCATGTCTTTGATGAGAAATTGCCTTTTGTTGATTCAATCCCTTAGGAACTTCTTGATGAACCGTAATTTGGAGGGAATCTCCTGATAATTTGGTTCTTTGTTCCTCTTGAGGTTTCTTCCCCAATCGAGAAAAGACTGACATTCTCTGAGGAGGGAATTGATGATTTGAAAAAGTCCCCAGTCTAGTGGACTGGGGTTGTTCCTGCTTTCCTCTCTCAACTCCCCGAATCCTTTTTGTTGATTCTGAGGGTTGGTTTAAAAGAGTCCCTAGTCTGGCGAGCTGGGGTGGTTCTTGACATGCTATGTCTGATACTTTCTTGAAATTCCTCCTGATCTTGTGAACCTTAGTCTGGAAATTAGCTGAATGCATTAACCTGTATCCGCTTTTATCACTCGGTTCAAAAGACTGTTGGATGATTTTCGACACTTCTGTCACTTGGTGATGTGCTTGCTCCAAACGAGAGGCCTGTTCAATATTCTCGTTTTCTTGATGCAAGAGTAATTCAACAACTTGTTCTATGTATTCTTGATTTTGAGAGGAACTATTTGAAGTCTGTTTTTGGGAAAGCTTTTGATTACAAAAAAAGCCCATTGACTGTGGCCGGCCATGGGCAATAACATTGCATGAGACCATTTTCGGCGGGCTTTACTGACTGGAGAGAACTGTGAAATGTAGTGTTCCATGAACACCCCATCCTCTGACACGAATACCATATGTGGAATTGGCAATTAACTAACACAATCTTCTTAGTGCACCAAGGCATGAACGTTGAAGGGCTCTCTACTGCTTTTCAGCCTTCGGATATGGAGTGATTGATAGAGATGCCAAATCAAATTGACGTTGTAACCCTTCTATTATCTTAATATGATTTTCATATTCATCATAAGATAATACTTTCTTTTTCAACTGACAATGAGTTTTCCATATGTTGATACGAATATCATGAATTTCATCTTCCGTCGACATTTCTGGATTATTATACTGAGAGTCATCCAGAGGCCAAAACATGACTGGCACTTCGCCTTTCGCCAGTTGTTTTCTCATATTCAGCATTTCCTCTTTATCATTTGATGAAGATTATTCTACCTGATTTGACCAGAGTTGGGGTTTCCTTGTTGCTTCATTGGATTCAACAAGATTGGTAGAGAAATCATTGATCAAACTAGAAGATGCATGACTTAGGGGTGGTTTGGAGAATGAACTACACCCTAGGCTATCTTCTGATTGAGAAATTATTTCACCTACTAGCGATGAAGCTTCAGACATGACTTGTTTCTCATTTTCAAGTGCCTCAAGATAAGAGGGCTTTCTCGGCACTACATTTTCCACTGGAGCATTTTCTAGGCAATGTGCATCACTACTGTGGAGAGGACTTTCACAGCGAAATTCCTCATCATGGGGAGGACCACCATAATGGGTTACAGCAAAAGATGAGATCTCTTGCTCCTTGGTCTTATAACCACACATAGGGTTCCTATGGATCTCATCTAAAGATGAAACTTCGAGATCAACCGAATTGTCATGAAGCAAGCCTTCATGAGGAAGTGTCTATTGAAGACCTTCGGAATTAATGTTCCCATTATTGGGAACTGAGGGAGTAGAATCTTGAATTCCAACAGATAATTGTCTGAGGGATTCAATAACTCCAGCATCGAGCAAGGCCTTGTTACAGATGGGCTCTTGACCTCCTGACTGTGCTGGGTGTGTCTTTTTCTTAGACGCCTTCTTACTCGCCTTGGAAACCACTTGTTGATGAAAGTGGCTGCTCTGAGTAGGTGTATGTGCCTGATCAGGAAAGATGGACATGTTAGGTTGATGATCTCCTCTCAAATCAAGTGTATGTGCCTGACTTGGTCGTCCGTATGATATGGGGGAGTATGTCCCATAACCCTCTTGGACTGGAACATATGTGTGTTTCTGTTCCAGAGTGAATTGTTGATGTATCACTCCACTAGTAGGGGTAGATTTATGTGTCTTTCCCTGAGATGCTGCTGAAGTTGTTATAATATTTTGGCAGGCATTCAGAATATGAGCAGGGATTTGCTTCTACTCTTTCACCATTGATAGAATATGCTTTGTGACTTCAGCTGCCATAATGGGAATATACGTCTATTCCGGGCTCGGAGCAGGTGTATGTGCCTGCTCCTGTCCTCTTTTTCCTGTCAGTGAATCCTGACAGTACTCAAGTGTGGGGGCAGAGAGTTGAGTCTGCCTCTTATTTGTTGTCGGGGCTTTCTGACTAACTTCTCCGAATGCTACCAAGCGAGACTGTTGGTAGGCTAGATTAATACTAGCAAGTGTGTGTGCATGCTGATTGCACTTCGCCAAACGTGGTTGACGAGATCCATCATATGTAGTCAGACGAGCCTGCTGACTAGCTGATGATGTATAAACAGGTGTATGTTCCTGCCTATATTACACCGCCGGAATTGCCTGGCGGGATTGGCGTGATGCTTCCAAACGAGTCTGCTGGACAGCGGAATTAAAACGGGCAGGTGTATGTGCCTGCTCATTTCTTTCCACCAAGTTAGGTTGGTGGACTTCTCTAGAGATGGAAGAGATGAGAACTTGCTCACTGTTGACCGGATTCCGCCTCTGGTGGTTCATCTTGCTTGCTCGGGTTCGAGGAACCTGAGCCGAACGCCTGGAGTCGGTACCCTCATCATGTTGAGGGCGCACTGCCGTACGAGTATGGCGGCGATTGTTGGTGGGAGCCCTCAGGAAGGACTCCTGTCTGTTTGAATTAAGGTCCTGAGGGACCTGCTCATTCACCTCCCCAGAATAAGGGAGCGAATGGTGATTGCGTTCTGGGGATAACGACCCGAAACAGTTGGAGATGGTAGTCAGCACCGCCTGCTTCTTGATCACTGGTCGTCATTGTCCGGACGACCGATGAGAGTTATTTACATGGAGGGCTTGTCGGGAAGCCTCCAGAGTTGAGATTGTACTGTGTTGATGGTACTCCTTAACCAGGGCGTTTGATACCCGGCGTTGAAGACGCTGAGTAGGTGATATCACCCTAAGAGCGGATGACGATCCAGCAGGAGTAGCAGCAGTGGCATTTACAGTAGCAGTATTCACAGGTGTGAACTTGAGAGTAGCCATTCTAGAAATACAGAAGATCTTGGAAAAAGAGTGCCTGTTTGATATAGCAGACGTAATCAAAATAAATTCATCCACTACATCTTTTGGATGAGCACATATGTAAATGATTGTTTTAGTTGGCCCTCTCATTGAGTTTTAAATAGGGGCCTAACAAATAGGTAAAACATCATTTTAACTTGGTTAAGGATTCACGTCGGGTTCACCATTTTTGTTTCCCTCGGAATCCGGGGATGATCGCCTTAATGGGAGGTTCAAACATTCTGATCTGTTTCTAACGGGTTTGTTCGTAGAACCGAAAACATCCAATGATTCCATATCCATTCGGACCTACTTTCCAAAGGTAGGTGCTCATTAGTTTGTGGACTGATGAGGCTTAGGAGTTTTCATTGGTCGAGAGATGGGAGGTCGGACTCATCACACCTTTTTTAGGGTAATTATTGTCTACTCCGAGACTCTCTTTATATATTTAAGTTATGTTCGTGAATCCTTATTACATTACCAAGTATAAAATGAGATTTCCTTCAGATCTGACAATCAATGATTAAACATGTAGGAAATTTAGAGAATCTTTTGTATGTATTCGAGGTTCTTCATCGATAGAGAATCATCTGTATTTATTAGAGATTCTTGGTCAATGGTACCCTTTGACACATTTATATAGAAGTCTCTTGGTCATTATGATGACCATTCTAGTTTTAAAGCCACTCAGTGGGGCACTTGAAGTTTATTTTCATTCAGAAGGGCATGGATTATTTTAGAGTTGGGATCGAACCCGTAGACGGGCTACCTACGTATCCTTTGTTTAGAAAAAGAATCAGAACCCACGTAGTTCGAGTAAGGGAGTATGATGTTTATGATTGATGGCTCAAAGAAGGATGTCATAGTTACTTTTACACTCTAAGCTCACGTGATTCATGCTCGGTGTGAGAAACAAGAGGTATTGGTAAAAATTAGACAATTGTACCATGAAATATGCAATCATATGAAATAATGTGGGGCTTATGTATGTATGACTTCCCAGATAAATGAAGGTTAGGATTCACTTTAAAGAAGAAATCTAGGAACAGGGTCCATAAAGGTATATGTGCTTCATGGAGATTTTGAATACTCAAACTTGGGGCTTACTCCTAGAAAGGAGGCCCAAATTAGAAGAAGACTTATGATTGGGTTTTACTCCTGAAAAGTAATCCCAGATCAAAGGTAAATTAGGACTGGTTAAGAGAAATTAAGACTGGGGCTTACTCCTAAGGAGGATGCCCAGATTTGATACTGGGGCTTACTACTGAAAAGGAGGCCCAGGTTAAGGATTATGACTGGGGATTAATCCTGAAAAGGAGGCCCAGGTTAAGGGAATTATGGTTTGGGGCTTACTCCTGAGGAGGATTCCCAAATTAGGGGACTGGGGCTTACTCCTAAATAGTATGCCCAAAAATTTAGAGACTTGGGGCTTACTCCTAAAGAGGATGCCCAGATTTGGGAACTTTAAGAATTGGGGCTTACTCCTAAGGAAGATTCCCATATTTGAGACTATGGCTTACTCTTGAAAAGGAAACCCAGGTTTGGGGATCTGGGGCTTACTCCTAAGAGGATGCCCAAATTAGAGGACTTATGACTGGGGATTATTCCTAAAACGGAGACCCAGGTTAAGGATTCTCTCATCTTAAAGGATGAGGTTGAATGAATGAACTCTCAATCTTTAGCGACATAAAGATATGTAAATCGCTAGGTTTTGAGAGATATTCCATAGAATTCCTTTCAGATAAGGAATTCAAATCAAGAAATCATGCCATAAATGGATTTGAAGAGTGTCTTGAAGACTGAATCTTGAATAGTAAAGGTGTAATGGCTTAAGAGGGGTGAAAATGGGAAAGAAAGGCACCCAAAAGGCAGGGGCGCACAAGTCCTGGCAGGCGCGCAGGTACTGTGTGGGCGCGCAAGTCCTGACCAGGCAGGTCTTTGTCGCGCAGGTATGCCTGCGCGACACATGTTGTACTTGCGCGATGGTTAACCAGCAGGGTAATACTTGAGAGACTTTAGGTTAAGGCCTTTAGAATACTCTTAAGGTTCTTCCAGGAGAGGGGCGCGCAGGTTCTATTGAAGGAGTAAGGCGGCGCGCAAGTGTGGCCATTTCCCTTAAGGGTTGGCCACCTAGGCGCGCAAGTGTTGATGAGTTTCAACACTTAGGCCTTCCTCCCCCTCTTTAGATCTTCCATTCTAGGTAAGAAATTCCCTTAGAAGTGTTCCGGAAGATTTGAGAAGAGACTAGGGCACAGGGAGCTCATATCTGGGTTTCTGGAAAAACTTCTCTCGAAATGGGGGGCCCATAGGGTCTATTTATAGGTAGGAGAATACCCCGGGCGGTTACCGGGTGGTTATCACTTAGGTCGCGCAAGTCACTTGCGCGACCATAAGGCATCGCGCAAGTGGACTTGCGCGACAGTGATAGAACTTGCGCGGCACAGGTGATTTTGATCCCATGTTCATGCCTTTGTCGATTTTTGATATTTTCTTCAAAGGCTGAATCACTTTGAGCTCAGATATTCCCCTTTTCTGATCTTTAGATTCTGTGACGAAAGGAGCGTCAACAGCGCGTTAGTCCGCATTTTCCACCCCTATGTGCATAACCCACCATCTAGTGAAAAAAACATCACCTTTGGGCACAAATGTTTCAATGCACCAAATTTTTCACACAAAACACATTTTGGGCCCAATAGTGACATTGTGCCCAATTTTGTTTGCACCACTGCAACACCTATCCAAATTCGTGCACACCTCCCCTATTTGTGCACAATCCTTCCCTATTGAATTCCAACCTTCCCTATTTTGTGCAGTCCTTCCCTATTTTCACGCAATACGTCAATATTGCACACAAAAGTTCCAAGGTTCCTAATCATGTGTGCACCTATTCTGTACAGTCTAATCTTGCACGCAGCCCATCTTGCGTTTAGTGTCACACCGCGAACTTTTCCGGCCTGGACGTCAACATTTTCCATTGCGTCCTTATGTGCATCCACCTTCCACCTGTGAAATACCTTGATTTGAGATACTCCTCCACAGACCATGGAACACCTTGATTCAACATATTCCTCTTTATTAATTTCCCTTGTCGTGAGTTGAGATTCAGATCATCAATTCCCCGAGTACCTTGATTCGAACCATTCCTCAAGTAACTCATCCAAACCCCATCACCTGACTCCTATGTCAGGATCCACTAGAAAGATCTACTCCTGCGTAAGTCCCAACACTAGCCATTTCTAGGTGCCTTATGCCTAATAGTCCTCTGTACATGACTATAAACTATAGCACACCTAACATTCCAAACGTAGGATGCCTCGGGTTCTAAATGAGAGATGCTTATGCTCTAATCAAAAGATGCCAATAGTCCTATCTACATGACATTAAACTGTATTACAACCTATGTTAAAAACATAAAATTCTATTTCTCTAAAAAATATATGCCTTATGCGCCATGCATAAGATCCAAATAGTCCTCTCTAAAAGACTCTAAATAGTAGTACTCCCTGTGTTAGAAACATTGGATGCATCTTGATCCAGACAAGTGGGGCCTTATTCTCCAAAATTAAGATTCCAATAGTGTTATCTATATGATTATAAACTATAGGACACCCTATACGACAAATATAGGATGCCTCTTGCTCCAAACAAGATATGCCTTATGCACCAAGCATAAGATACCAACAGTCCTCTCTACATGGCTATAAACAGTATTACTCCATGTGTTACAAGCATATGATGCCTCTCACTCCAAACAAGGGATTCCTTTTTCACCTAGAATAAGATGCCAATTGTCCTATCCATATGAATATAAACTATATTACACCCTATATAAAAAATATATGATGCCACTTTCTCCAAACTAGAGATGCCTTATGCACCATGCCTATGATACCAATAGTCCTATCTACATGACTATAAACTGTAGCATGCCCTATCATTCAATAATATGATGCCTCTTGTTTCATATAAGATATGTCTTATGTGTCATGAATAATATAACTCATGAAATGATTACAATGGTGTAATTTCATGAGCGTGGTAATCCGTTTAATCATTTCACCAATCCAACTCATGCTTCGTGTGTCCTACATTCGGATCTTCATCTTATTTTATGTCTGAAGGGACCCCCGAACAGCCTGGTCCCCTGCAGCATCGGCTCACCTACCATTCTGGGCCAACGTCCCGAAAGTCTTTGGATGACACTTTGAGTCAGGTCCTATATTTTGAACAAGGTCAACAATCAACCCTTGTTATTTTTCCCCATTTCAGGCTAACACGACATGGATGCTCTATTTTAGACATGGTCAATAGTTATCCTCCATCATCATGCCACCCACACCCCATTCTGAATGCCGAGAAAGTGATTCACACTTATCATATCCCTTTATTTGGACTGATTCCAACTCCCTTACTGTTATCACGCATGTTCATTTGCGCATTGGTGTTGGCCCCAATTATATTCCTCCACCCACCAGTGAGTTGGGATGACCTCATGACCAAACATGAGGAAGAAGTTATGGAAAGCATCCATGCGTAATACCCATGCACCATCACCACTCCTTGGTGGAACCCAGGCACGCTAACGGATATTGCTTCTTCACATAGCCATGATAACATGGCCCCCTCAATGGATCACACCACGACACCCCCCTCACCAAAACATTGTCAGTGCCTTCCCTTAACCATGGGTTAATGAGTGCTAATTATTTAAGTCATAGTGGTACGGAGTGAACCCGCTTCGTCCAAGCTGTAGGACGTTAACCTACCAAGAACCATCATCCCCAGCACATGACGTTAAAATGTGTCCTCACCCCATGCACTTTACATGGGTTGCCCCGTCTTAGAAATTCTCTACACCTTCTCGTCTCCACAAAATTGAGATCTTCCTCACATGGAATGATATTCTATTTAATGGAGTGACACCTATCTATGGGGAAGGGAAACCATCTTGGTATAAGCCCCTATACTGTCTTACGGGAGGTACTACCCCTACCCATCCTTTCTTCTTTTGTGCCAAAGACTAAGAGGAGATATGGGAACATGGACCATTTTTATCTTGTCCCACTCCCTCTGGGATTTGTCGCCACTAGGCCTCCACCCTAGAGTAAGTCCCAATCTCCATCTCCCTGTGCTGCGAACCACACGTAAGCCCCTGTTTCTTTTTTGGGCCACTAACCACATGTAAGCCCCACTCCACTTCACATTGATGTAGCATTCGCGACATACTTTTAAGGTATTTTATACCTCTTGTTTCTCACTCCGTGCATGACTTATGTGGTCTTAGTGTAAGCATTGATCGTGGCATCCTTCCTTGGTTTCCTTAGCATGTAAGCCCCAAACCATTCCGAACTATGCGGACATTGATCCTTGAGAAGGCAAGGTACGTAGGAAGCCTCCCTTAGGATCATACCCAACACCTCTTCCGAACTACATAGAAATTGATCCTTTCCAAGGAAAGGTATATAAGAATCCTACCTGAGGTTCAATCCCAACACCTATTGGTCTCTACCTCTTTCACATCAGTTCACCGACACCTCTCCCGAACTACGTGGACATTGATCCATGCCAAGGCATGGTACATAGTAAGACTACCTAAGATTCAATCCCAACACTCATCGGTCTTGAAAAATTCACGTTGGTCCACCCTCATCTCACATGATGTTAAATTGTATGCCCATTTTCATCCCCCACGATGTTAAACTGTACCCATTCGATCTATGTGGGATTTGATCCTTGTCTCCTAGACAAGGTACATAGGAATCCTCCTTGATGTTCAACCCCAATCGATAGTAAGCCATTGTTTCCACCCATTGATGGAAAGGAGTAGAATTCCCCAATCGATGGTATGTTATTCTTTACCCCAATCAATAGTAAGTATTTTTCAACCCCAACCAGTGGTAAGTGGTTGTATTTCCCATTCGACGGTAAGCCGTTGTAGTCCTCTTTTTTTAACCCATATCTCTGGTCCACCCCTTGAAGTTCAAACCAACCTAGGTCTTCTAACTACGCATAGGCCCCAACATGTTATCAGGTCATTTTCCTCTGCGTACACACTGATTTTAGGCCCCTTATCCTAAACTACAAGGAATTTGATCCTTGTCAAGGAAATGTATGTAGGAACCTCCCTGATGTTCAGGCCCATCACCCATGTCTCACCTTGGTCCTTCTCATGAGCCTTTGTGTTTCGGGAAGGTCACACACAGCTCGGAGGTTCCACTTCTTCATGGTCTCATTCATACAGGAAGCCTTCTTAGGCATCCCATCACCCCACCAAACTACGTGGACTTTCATTCCCTGATAAGGGGATACGTAGAAAGTCTCTTTGAGGCTCGAGCCCAAAACTACTGTCATCTTCACTATGGTTCCATATCATTCCCCCACAACTTCACTAAACTATCCATCATCCATTCTGATTATTAACTGGGCCGCCACATCTCGGTGAGATCATATCACCCAATTTCTCATTATCCCTAGAATCATTGATCCCTCTAGGGGTAACAACCATCTAATCTAATCTAGCCAGTGTTTTGATCAGTCTGATCCATATTCTCAAGATGTTAAACTTGCAGCATACCCTGTGTTAAACATGGGAAGATGTGGAAACCCTAAATGATATGATTATGGAATATAATTTCCCGCATTCGAAGTGGGATGCCTCAAGAATCCGCGCCCTCGAGAAGCCCTATCACAATGAGAAGAAACCCAGACACAGTAGTGTTCCTGCTTCCAGACATGCTAATGATGTCCATCATGACAACTCCTAGGACTGAAGGTTGATGCCCTGACAAGACCCCTTGTAATGTCCTGAAATAAGAAGCATAATTTATGGGTGTCCATGAAGATATGGAACTGGGAAGAGTTTTAAAAACAACGTCTTAAGACTATAAGGGAGACCCGCACTAGGTAACTAGTTCTGAAATGGAATACTCAGAAGGAGGAACCAACATCCCATCGTCCCATTTCAATTAAAGAGCAAACGTCCCGGAATAATCGACAGATGTCATCCACCATTGGAAAGAGAGAATGAAGGGAAACTGTAACACCCCGACCCTAGTTACCCAGAGTCGGTGCATTATTACATAACATTTTCATTATCACATAAGATCATGTTTCAAAATACTGATTAGTTTAGTATCCATGGAAGTACTAGATACATACCTAAGTTTTACATTACATCATGAAATAAAGAAAAACAACATCATCGTGTCCCCTTTGAACACACTCTTATACCTTAGCCTATTCATGCAGGTTAATTGTAAAATACTTCTTCACATACTAAAAAATAAAACATAAGAAAGGGATGAGCTCAGATTCTTAGTAAGGATAACAATATATAAGAAACTTTCATAATTAAGAATAAACATTTACAGAAATGTATAAGACTCAAATAGATTCCTTTTAAACATAAAATTCGTCATAATATGGAAAAAATAAATTAATTAATGCCATTTACTTATTCACATGTATATTCTACTAGTTGAATAATCACATGAAACATCAATAGCCAATTTTATAATGATGGAATGCATAATGACGGACAACATAACCACATAGAAAAGGACTCGTGACAAGGCTACAAATAAGATATTTCAAAGGCCTTGTTCTAACACACTAGTTTGTTTCATGAGACCCACCAATGCATTGAGGGGAAATACTGGGCTCCACTCATCACTTACTAAGTCCAATGCATTTCTCATATGATAATGTTGAAACATAACATAAACATTCATATAAAAACTAGCATACGATATGTTAATAATTTAACCAAAAACCATGAATGGTATAAAAATAACACATCCACAGTAAAATATATCACAAAACCTTCAATACAATATGGAAGATTCTTTCGTAATAAATAAACTTCAAACAACTATAAAATCCATCAACGTATGTTGACGTAGATAAAATCAAAATTATTTGAGAGAAAATTGAAATCATTTAAAAGTCACATAATTATAAAGGAAAACTTTTATTTCTGAAATATTCTTATAAGCATGTAATGTAATATTCTAATGTGTTATAACGATGGAAAATAGCCACACCCATCATATAAGTTAAAAAACATTCATACCTTCATTCGATGAAAAGGTCATAAAGTACCTTGTTTGGAAAATGATGGAAAAATACTTTTCAAAATATTTTATAAAAAAGTCAAACATGGGTATAAATGAATTTAAACCATAGTATAGGAAATATTAAAAATATTTTGAAATACATTTTTAAGAAACACAGTTGTGGATGATAAAGAATTCATAGTAGATACTTACGTATAAAAAACCTCAAGTAAATAAAAAGATTGTAAAATTATCCCTTAACCTGTACTTTTCCTTGGTCGAGGGTACGTTAACCTCCTTTATAGTAGTTAATTCATTGTTATTAAATTATAAAAGAACCATATATAAAAAATATTATCATATATGATCTTCTAATATTTCATTGTTAATAAAGTTTTAGTTGTATCATTATTTTGAGTGTTTACTGATTTGTTTTCCTTTATATGTTTTGTTACGTAAGTCATGTTTGTTTTGGATAGGATGTATTTGATTCAAATCCAGAATGATATTAAGTTCTTAAAAATTATTTTTAATCATAAAATTATAATTATTCTGGAATGATTATAAGAGGGAATGAATCACATCACGTTCGTGGAGATAGAAATCCGTACGTACGCATAAGTGAAAATATCAATATATTTATGGTGAAATAGTATGTAATTTGATAGTATATCGTATATAAATAATCATTAAATTGTTATATTTATTATTTACATTATATATATTCATTATTATACCCATCCAAATAATGAAATGTTGAATAACCACTACACCATGACGTGGATACTGCAAGCCGTATGTACGCCCGCATGTGACTTTTTCTTTCATAGGATGGATAGAATAATGAATATGGTCATACAATATTTATAATAACATCATAGTATTAATAAGGTACTCGATTTATTATTTTTGGTATGGTAACAACAAAGAAAGAGGAAGTGGAAGAAGGAAAGAACTTGGAAGAGGTGGTGAAATAATTACCTCTTCTTCGGGTGCTTCCTTTTGATTTGACCCAAAGAGATACTTAGGTTGTCTTATGATCAAAGTAATGAATCTAGGATGATGTTAGGGTTATTGTGAGAATGTTAAGGTAGGTTTTGGAAAATACAAATGGATTTGGAGGCGTGATTTTGAGAGAAGGTGAAGTTCCCTTTTATAAGAGATGTGGGGGTCACTTTAGAAAAATCATGAAATATTATTCTATTATACAATCATATTCTGTTTAAAATGCCTCCAAAACAATTTATTTTAAGGATAAGGTGGGGTTGGGTATAATACCAGTCAACCAATAGGTTTTAGATAGGTTTAGGTCCCCATTTTAAATTTATCTTTTAGATTTAACTCTTAGTTAAATAGTTTAACCATTGCAATGTCTTCTTGTATTTTTATATTACATGGTTAATAAACTTACTATAAAATGCCAAAAGAACACCAAGTGGATCGTTAATGAAATATATATCATTATGTACATCCTTTGCAAGAATCTTATATTTTTAGGAATATTATATAAATTAATAATATAGTATAAATTTTAAAAACTCATTTAGGTCAATTTTGACACTATTTTGTAAATGTTTTAGTGAAAGTCATTACAAATTTATCACTTAGAAAACAATGTATTTAATCAACCCTAACATTTCCTATTAACCTATAAAATTAGTGTAATTCATCAAAAGTATCAATTCACATTTATTTGGATAGTTATAATATCAATTATTTTAATCTTTCATTAATACTTTAACTACTTCCTCATCATTGTGTCATAAATAAATGTAAATATTTTAAGATTAAAAATTATAAATAAAATACCATTTTTAGGAAATCGTTTTAAAATTATAAGGATTATTTATAGTCAAATTTATCTTATGTGTAACCCTATACTAAAAATGGTCTACTTATTAAACTTCAAATTTAACACTTTTAACTCTTTAAATAAAATAATAATAAATGTCCTAATCTAATCCAAGTAGACCAAAAGAATCATATTTTATTCCTACGATTGATTTTAGTCGAAAAACACTTATCTAATAGAATTATGACATGTGTTAGGGTAATTATAATATCATTTTTAGCTTTAATTACCATATTTACTTTTAACTATGGTAAATAAAAGTCAAAAGTTACTATTCACCAAAAATTATTTGCATCTTATTGAACCAAATTTTACTTACTGATATCAAATATGTCTCTTGGATTTTTGAAATTCTATTCATAGAAGTGGTAAAATTATGTTTTATGAAAATTTTCAAATAATCCTAGAAGGTGGGTAAAAGTGGGTAAAAAGTTCAATAAAGTTTGATATATCTAATATTATTATAAAATAATTCCAATGAATTAAATTAAACATATATAGGTATTATGTATCTATTTTTACCTAATATAAATTTAAATAAAATAACTAATTATTTAAAAAAAATCAATTTTAACAAAAAAAGGCATTGTTTTTAACTATTCATCAAAGATTGAAAGTTTTCATAAAAATAAAAAAAATTCACCCAAAGCTTATTTTGATATTCCAAACCCAAAAATGAATTCCATTTTGAAAAATGAAATTTATAAAATTTCAAAAACTGGGTATTACTATTTATAACGTCTAGTATTATTGGTCGTGGTGTGTTAAAACTCCATGTTGCGTACAACGCAAGCTATTGCATTATTCAAAGGGAAACGTACCATGGAAGCTTTAGGTGTTACATTCTCCCCTCCTTCAATTAATTTCATCCTCGAAATTTCGATAATACCATTATGTAAATAGATTATGGTTGTTCTTCATCATAAGTTCCTAGGGTTCCCACATTGCCTCTTCCATCTTATGGTTTCTCCATAGAACTTTCACTAGACGAGTCGTCCAGATTCTCAATACTTGTTCTCTGGTATCAAGAATTCTGATAGGCTCTTCTCAATTAGATAGGTCTGGTTCCACTTCTATTTCTTCATAGGTGAGTACATGTGTTCGGTCTGGCATGTATTTTCTCAACAGTGATATGTGGAACACATCATGAACTTTGGGGAGACTTGGAGGCACTCCCAAACAGTAAGCTACAACCCCAATTCATTCTAGAGCTTCGAAGGGTCCTATGTACCTGAGACTTAATTTACCCTTCTTACTGAAACGTATGACACCCTTCCATGGAGATACCTTCAAGAAAACATGATCTCTTTCATGAAATTCAAAATAATTCATTTGGTTATCAGCATAGCGCTTTTGTCTACATTGAGGTCATTTTAGGTGGTTTTCGATAATATTTACATTTTCCATTGTTTCCTGAACAAGTTCTGGGACTAGGAGTTTTCTTTCACCAGCATCATCCCAACAAGTCGGTGTGCGACATCACTTTCCATATAATGCTTCATATGGTTCCATCTGAATAATTGAATAGAAGCTATTATTATAGGAAAATTATACCAGAGGTAAATATTGATCCCACAAACCTTAAAATACAAGTGAACAAGATCTCAAAACGTCTTATATGGTTTGAATAGTCCATTTTGATAGTCCATTAGTTTGAGGGTGGTAGGTAGTGTTGAAATGAGGTTCAGTATTCAAGGACTTCTGAAGACTTTTCCTGAATCATGATGTAAAATAGGGATCACGATCAGAAACAATATATAGGGGTACTCTATGAAGTCTTACAACTTCATTAATATATAGTCTTTCTAGATCTTCAAGCGATAAATCTTCTCTTATAGAATGAAAATGTGCGGACTTGGTAAGATGATCAACAATGATCCATGTTACATCATTACATATAGGAGAATTTGGTAGTCCCATGACAAAGTCCATTGTAATATCATCCCATTTCCACTTAGGTATGGGAAGAGGTTTCATGACTCCTCTATGATGTTTTCTTCCAGTATTCACTTGTTGAAAAATCATACATCTTGACACATAATCAACAATATCCCACTTCATGTTGTCCCACCAAAAATAATACTTCAAATTTCTATACATCTTAGTGCTACCATGGTGTATAGAGAAATTGGAGTTATGGGAATCATCCAAAAATTCCTTTTTTAGGACAGTTATTTCAGGAATAGAGTGTCTTTTCCCAAATTTCAAAACCCCATATTCATATATTAATTAGATCAATATCCCATCATTCACAACTGTAATTTTATTTTGAAACTCTTCATCATTAGTCTGAAAACTTTTTATCCTTTCTAGTAAGGAAGTTTTATAAACCATTTGAAAAAGTATTGATGTTTCACCTTCCATGAATATTCCCATATCCATCATTACTAGATCCATTAACATAGGATCCCTTTCTATTCTCATGTTGTTCAAAACTCCATGGTCCTTTCTGCTCAAAGCATCTGCCACCTTATTTTCATTCCTTGGGTGGTAGTGTATATGGCAATCATAATCCTTGATTAGTTCAAGCCATCATATTTTCCTCATGCTGAATTATTTGTATGAGAAAATATACTTCCAACTATTGTGATCGGTATATATCTCACATTTATTACCATAGAGATAGTGTCTCCATATCTTCAAAGAAAATATTACACTTGCTAACTCAATATCATGAGTGTGATAGTTTTATTAATGAATTTTTAGCTTTGGTGATGCATAGGAAATAAATCTATCATTCTGCATAAGGACACAACCAAGTACTTTCTTTGAAGAATCCCTATAAATAACAAACCCATCATTCTCTGATGGTATAGTCACGATAGGAGTTTTGAATAATATTCTCACTAGTTATGTAAAACATTCTTCACACTCTTTTGTCCAAACAAATTTAACCTCTTTACGTGAGAGTTTGGTTAATGGGTTAGCCAATCGGGCAAAATTCTGGACGAAACACCAATAATAACCTGGTTTACTAATAAAACCGCATTACTCAATTATAATCGTTGGTGATGTCCAATCATAAATTGCCTTGGTCTTTGAAATATCAACATAGATTCCTTACTTAGAGACTATATGGCCATGAATATAAATCTCTTGAAGCCAGAATTCACACTTTCTAAACTTCCCATATAATTCATTTCTTCTAAGAGTATTAAGAAAAATGTGTAAGAGACTTTCCTGATTTTTGTATCTTTTGGAGTAAACCAAGATATCATCGTTAAATACTACTACAAAGTCATCAAGATTTTCCTTGAAAACTCTATCCATTATATCCATGAAAACATAGGGTGCATTGGTCAGTCCAAAAGGCATTACTGTAAATTCGTAATGCCCGTACCTGGTTCAGAATGTTGTTTTCGGAATATCATCCTTCTTCACACACACCTGATGATATCCAGATCACGGATCAATCTTTGAAAAATATTGATCTCCATGATATTGATCGAATAAATCATCAATGAAAGGTATGGGATACTAGTTATTTATTGTTATAGCATTGATCTCCTTGTATTCAATGCAGAACCTCATAGATCCATCTTTCTTCTTAACAAAAAACACAGGGGATCCCCATGGATAAACACTTGGGAGAATAAATCCATTATTAATCAATTCATCTTGGTGTATCTATAGTGCCACCAATTCCACAATGGAAATTCTATAAGGGGTCTTCGATATGTGCCTTGATCCAGGAATTAAATAAATGGAAACACAATTTCTCATTTTGGAGGATGTCCAGGTAAATCTTATGAAAGGACATCAACATATTCTTGCACAATAGGTAAATACTCTATTTGAACATTCCTTTCTGCACCCATAGTTATTTCATTCTCTTCCTACCCAATAATTGAATTTATTTGAGAAACTGGGGGTGGATCTAGATAAGAATCAGGTGGGGACTTTTCTAATCTAAAGATAAGATAGTCCTTATCATCATCGAAAATTGTAAACTCCTTCTTCATAGAATAATGTTTCGCATCATGGTCCAAAATCAAATATATTTTGAGTATTATAGAAAATTAAATCATGGGTATGACGATGAGATCAGCAGATAAAGAACATTTATATTCCCTAATGGGGACTGATTCACATAGAATTTTTGTAAAGACCGACAAATCCCTTGTTAAATCAAATTTGAGATATTTAATTTTCTTCTCAAACTGGGAATATATGAAACAATGAGATGATCCATAATCAAATAAAGCATTATATAATATTGAGGAAACCATTAAATTAGCTTCCACCAAGTCTTTCGAAGCTTCAACCTCAGCAGTAGTGATCACATATGCTTGGACTTTATCCCTTAGACTTTCCTTAGGTAAGTTTCCTTGAAGCTTAAGACCTTCATTTTCATAATACCCCATTTCTCTACAATTGTAGCATTCAACTTTAGTATTCTCTTTCTTTCCCATACAATCACGAGCTTGGTGGCCTTTTTCACCACACATGTAATAGACTACCATTCCCTTCAAAAAAGTACCGTTGTGTTTCTTACCACATTTACCGTAGGATGGATATTCAAATTTTCCCTTCTTCCTAATATTTCAATTTCTAGTGGGATCAACAGATCTTTTCTACTCTTTCATTAATTTAATGTCGTAAGACATAGAGAATTCTTGTTCTGTCTTGATAGCACATGAGACAATATCATCATATAATGATATATATTATGAGACTAATGATTGAAGAAGAAATGGGTTTAAACCATCGAATAATCGATCAACCCTACTCCTTGGGTTACAATATAATCTGTTTCATGCCTTCATAACCTTGTAATGTTATCCCCATAATTTTCAAAATTCCCATTATCCTTTTGCCTCAGACTCATAAATTGTCTCTCCATATCCACTCGATGGTCATGAGGAAATTATTTTTATAATAAAATATCTTTAAACCCCCTCCATTCCATATTTGATACTCTTCATCTTTCTTTGTGTTTTAAATTAATGACCACCATTAATCAGCATCTCCCGGGAGGTGATAAACTACCATTAAAACTTTTTCCCTTTCACTACTCCCAAAAAATGAAATATTTTTTCTAAGGAACTTATCCATTGCTCATCAACAAATGTATTTTTATTCCCATTGAATGTTGGGGGTTGTTTCCTCATGAAGCGGTCTAACCTTGATTCTCCATGTTGTGGATCAGGGTGCACCATACGGGTAAAGTTATTATTCATTACCTGAATGAGTTTTCCCAGTATGGTGATAAGATAATCAGCACCAATTGCATCACCAACTCCACTATAATTGTCCTGAGTAGGGGGAAATCCTTACATGGATTACGTGAATTAATATGGTTTCCATTCCATTCATTATGCTCTATTTCTAAACAATGGCATACATTAGATTAGTTTATGAATCGCAATACATAATTCTAAACATGTAAAACAATTAAAATAAATTGAACAGTTTATGGATATAATACATAATCATTAAATTGTTTTCTTTGAGGATGTATATACTCATAAATCCATCACAATGGTTTGTAAATAAATTTTGAATTATCCTAAGAATATCCCCCGAGAGTGTCGTAACCAAGAGTACAACAAGTATTGCTGTCATGTACCAGGATACCTCAAGTTAAGCCCAAAACTCCTTGTCAGAGTTTTCACTCCTAGGTATATCTGTGGCAGAGCCACCTCTACCTTCTTGTATCCATAAATGGATTTATTTGGTGGAAAACTGAAAAATTCTCTACATTGCCATAATTCTTGGATGTTCTTATATACTAATCCTCAAAGTTTATCTTAGGGGAATGTTCTGTAATCAGAGTTTTTTAAAATCTAGCTTCCAAGGTTTGTACTAAACTATCTCTGATATCAGATGTAATTCCCCGAACCTAATTACGCATAGTCGGTGCAATATTACATAACATTGGCATGATAAAAAAAGATCAAGTCTCAAAATACTGATTATTTTAGTAGCCTGGGAAGTACTAGACACAAACATATGTTTTACATTACATTATAAAATAATGAAAAACAACATCATTGTGTCCCCTTTGAACACACTCTTATCCCTTATCATATTAATGCAGGTTAATTGTAAAATACTTCTTCGCATGCTGGGAAAAATAAAACATAAGAAAGGGGTGATCTCATATGCTTAGTTGGGACAACAATATAGAGGAA
The DNA here is from genome assembly GCA_963277665.1 of Viscum album. Taxonomy (NCBI): domain Eukaryota; kingdom Viridiplantae; phylum Streptophyta; class Magnoliopsida; order Santalales; family Viscaceae; genus Viscum; species Viscum album. The sequence continues at coordinate 835,906,699 of OY728139.1, read as the reverse complement.
ACATTCATAAATAAGAATTAACATTTAAGGAAATGTATAAGAAAAAAACATAAGCCTTTTAAACTTAAAAATCAGCATAATATGGAAAAAATAAATCAAATAATTCCATTTACTTAATCACATTGATATTCTACTAGTCGAATAATCACATGTGATATTAATAGCCAATTTCATAATGATGGAATGCATAATACTAGACATCCTAACCACATAGTCATGAACTCGTGCCAAGACTATAAATAATATGTTTCCAAGTCCTTGTGCCAAGACACTAGTTTGTCTTATTAGACCTACTGATGCATCGAGGAGCTATAGCGGGCTCCACCTGTCACATACAAAGTACAATGCATTCCTCATATGAAAAGGGTGAAACATATCATAAACATTCGTATTAAAGGTATAATACAAAATGTTAATACTTTATCAATAAACCATGAATGGTATTAAAATAACACATTTAGAGTCAAATATATCACAATACCTTCAATACAATATGGAGGATTGTATAATAATAAACAAGTGTAAAATACATCAAAGGATGTTGACATAGATGAAATCAAAATTATTTGAGAGAAATTTGAAATAATTTAAAAGTAAAATAATTATAAATAAAAACATTTATTTTGAAAATATTCTTATAATCTTGAAAGGGAAGCTTAGAATGTGTTATAACAGTGAAAAATAGTCGCACCCTCTGTATAAGTTAAAAAGAACCTTCTTTCCTTAATTCGTCGAAAAGGTCATAAAGTACCTTGTTTGGAAAACGATGGAAGGATTCCTTTAAAAACATTTTATAAATATTAAAACAATGGTATAAATGAATATAACCCATATTGTTTGAAATAGTAAAAAAAATTTAAATACATTTTTAAGAAACACGTATATGGATGATTGAGATGTCCCAGTAGATACTTACGTATAAACAACCTCAGGTAAATAAAGAGATTGTAAAATTATACCTTACCTTGTACTTTTCCTTGCTCAAGTATATGTTAACCTCCAGTATAATAGTAAAATGATTGTTATTAAATTATAAAAGAACTATATACACAAATATTATGTCATATATGATCTTTTATTTTATTGTTAATAATATTTTAGTTGTATCATTGTTTTGGGTGTTAACTGATTCATTTTCTTTTATATGTTTTGTTACATAAGTCATATTTGTTATGGATAGAGTGTATTTGAGTCATATACAGAATGATATTAAGTTCTTAAACATTATTTTTAATCCTAAAATGAAAATTATTGTTGAATGATTACGATGTGGAATGAATCTCATGGCGTTCGTGGAGATGGTAATCCATATAAACGCACTAGGGATAATATCAATATATTAATGGTGAAATCGTATAAAATTACATGGTATATCACACATAAAGAATCATTAACATGTTATATTTAGTATTTACATCATTTATACTCATTTTTATACCCATCCAAATAATGAAGTGTTGAATAACAACTACACCACGACATGGAGACGACAAATAGTACGTACGAACATATAGTGACTTGGTCAGTCATAGGATGGATAGAATAATTAATACGGTCGTACGATATTTATTATAACATAACAATATGAATAAATTACTAGAGGTATTATTTTTTTATGGTAATAACAATGAATTAGAAAGTGGAAGAAGAAAAGAACATGAAATAGGTGGTGAAATAATTACCTCTTCTTCAAGTGCTTCCTTTTGATTTGATTAAAATGGTTCTTTAAGGTAGATTCTTCTCAAACGAAGGACTCTAAAATTATTTTATGGTAGTTGGGAGGATATTAGGGTTGGGTTTTTTTGAAACAAATGGCTTTGGAGGTGTGATTTTGAGAGGAGGGGAATTACCCTTTTATAAGAGAGGTGAAGGTCAATTTAGGAAAATCTTGATATATTATTATATTATACAATCATATTCGGTTTCTAATCACTCCAAAAGGTATTATTTTAAGTATAAGGTGTTTATGGGTCTAAAAATACTCAACTAAAAGGTTTTATATAGGTTTAGGTCACCATTTTAACCTGATCGTTTAGATTTAACACTTTGTTAAAGAGTTTATCTTTTACATTGTCTTCTTGTATTTTTATATTACATGGTTAATAAACTTACTATAAAATTCAAATAGAACCCCAAGTGGTTCCTTAATTACATTTATATCATTATTTAAGTCCTTTCGCCAAAACTTATATTTATATAAAATTTATATCAATTAATAATATAGTATTTGTTTCAAAAACTCATTTATGTAAATTTTGACACTATTTGGTATTTTGTTTCTGTGCTTGTAATAACAACTTTATCACTTCCAAAAAATATAATTTAATCAACCATAAAATTTCATATTAACCTATAAAATTAGTGGAATTCATAAAAAGTATCAATTAACATTTATTTACATATTTATATTATCAATTATTTTAATCTTTCATTAATAAGGTAATTACTGCATCATCATTTTGTCAAAAATAAATTTAATTATTTAATGTCTAAGATTTATAAATAAACTACCATTATGTATGAAATAATTTTATATTTATAATGAATATTTATAGACAAATTTATCTTATGTGTAACCCAATATTAAATTTTTTTAGTTATTAATCTTTGAATTTAACACTTGTAATTCTTCTTTAAATAAAAATAATAATAAATTTCCTAATCCAATCCATGTGGACCAAAAGGATCATATTTTATTCCTAAAGTTTATTCTGGTCGAAAAAATCTTATCCAATAGAATTAGGAAATGTTTTATATTAATTAGAATATCATTTTTACCTTTAATTACCCAATTTACTTTTAACCGTGGTAAATAAAAGTCAAAAGTAACTATTCTCAAAAAATTATTTTCATCTTATTGAACCACATTTTACTTACTGATATAAACCATGCATCTTGTATTTTCTAAATTCAATTCATAGAAGTGGTAAAATTATGTTTTATTCTAATTTTCAAATGCTCCTAGAAGGTGGGTAAATGTCTGTAAAAAGTTCAATAAAATTTTATATATCTAATATTATAATAAAATGATTCAAATGAATTACATGGAAAATATATATGTATTATGTATCTATTTTTAACTAATAAAAATTTAAATAAAATAAGTAATTTTTTGAATAAAATGATGGTTTTAACCAATAATTTTGTGTTTTTCACTATTCATAAAAATTTGAAAGTTTTCATAAAAATACCAAAAAATAATCCAAAGATAATGTTGATATTCGGAATCCAAAAATGAATTCCATTTTGAAAAATAAAATTTATAAAATTTCAAAAAGTGGGTATTTATATTCATAACGGCTAGTTTGATTGGTCGTGGTGTGTTAAAACTCAAGTTGCGTACAACACAATCTATTGCATTATTCAAAGGGAAACATATCATGGAAGCTAGGTGTGTTACACAAATGGTCAGTGCATCCTCTACAGACGAATGCACGCCCCGAAAAAATTGTCTGAACCAATAATGCATATGATGCCTCTTATCAATACATCTTAGATTCAAACACAAATGAAACCCCAAATCTTAAGATCCATGTGTCTCACATAAGGTTAAATCGTTTAAACATAACCCAATAAACTAATAACACTAATAAAAAACACCAGAAACTTAGACTTCCCTTGAGAAAGGTGTTCATGAACTACCATATTGGGTTTCATCAAATGATTCAACAAAATCATATGTCACTTTTCTATCCAATCCGAAAAACAAGAAAGAAGACACCTATGATACAATTATTTAACACCCAACCTCAATCACTAGGTTTTATATATAGATACAAAAGACTTTAGCATGCATACCCATATTCCAAATCCATCTAAATAAAAGTAAGGATCTAAGGTGGAATTATGGGGAGATTATACCATAAATAAATCTAAATATTAATGTATACTTAAACAAACATGTAAAAAATATGCAGTTAGAGTACGCAAAAAACAAACAAACATACCATAGGTAATGAATGAATGTTGAAATAGTAGACTTGAATGACTATTCTTGAAAATAACATACTTATTACCTACTAGTCCAATCAGAAGTACAATGTTAAAAGAAAAAAAGAAAAAATAAGTTTTATAACAGAAAACCTCTTCTCATTCTAGTCTCTATACTCATTGTGAGATTTCCTACTTAGTAAAAAAACTCAGTCCTAAAACCAACATGTATTTGAAATAAGTGAGGTATGATTAGGTACACAAGTTACATGAATTATCGAGAAGGGTATGAGTGTAACTTAGTATGTAACCACCAATGTGGTCCTATAACTATCCAGTGAAATATAATGTATACTCTTTTTATATTATCATCATGAAATAAATTGGAAATAAATAAAATGCATAGGGAAAACATATAATAATCAATGCCCAAATATGAAAAAACCACCCATATTCTAAGTATTCATGCACTTAATATGCTTCCAAAATCCACAACCGTACCTTCTAAAGTATGATGATGGTGACAATGTTAGTGACAATCATCACACATAACAATAAATGCCACAAGTTCTATTAATATTAGAACACTAGGCCCTTCAATCCAAGTTCTTCCTTCAAGGAAATGTTACAGACACCACACTGACCTTGGTCATTAATAAGAACACCACATGCCCCACCCTGATCGTGGTTAATATAAGGAACACTACATTCCCACCATGAAGGTGGTCATTATCCTAATATAATGGTAAGTCTCATATGAAATATTTGGCATAATATGATATTCAAATCAACCTTTCTTTGATTTTTACCAATTTTTCATGTGGCTGAGGGATTTTCAATTCCCATTCATGATCTACTCCTATACAAATAAACATGATTATGATCTGACCCATACCATCAAACTAGCCATATTCCATATCCCTCGTCAGGAAATCATGCTCCTACTTCTTAGGGTTATCTAACCAAAATTGAAAAAATTGAACATCCCACTACCTACAGATTAGTATTAAAATCTATAAAATACCTCACACAATACATATTATAGTAATGAACAATAAGGTTTACCAAGAACATCTCTCAAGAAGCTACACACGAACCATGAGATAACATATGAAACAATGTCTCAATGGTTGATCATGAAAACATTTGTGATCAAGGAATTAAATATGGTGTCAAAAGATACACACACACATATGTTATTGAACCATTAAACATGGTGTCACAGACACAACAGACATGTTATCAATGTGTCGAACATTGTCTTATAGATACACAAACATATGTGAGCTTCTATAAAATCTAAGACTTACATTACCTATAAAACCTTGTCCATCGATGTCTAGTGAACAAGCCAAGACATAAGGTCCAACATGGCACTTGGAAACTTTTTAGTTCATTTGGAATATTAATTTAATCATTTAAGATAGGAAATTCATTAACTAATTAAACCTGGAATGAGTTCTCTCATTTAACATTATGCATGCTTCCATTAATTAATTAAGACATAAGGGTCATTGCACAATTATGAATTACTCTTTATTCATAAGACATTATGAAATTAAGTCAATTAATCTAATGTGGGAAACCTCATACCACATGTATATAAACCATTAATAATAACATATTGTAGAGAGTACAGAGGACCACCAACCTCAAATGAAGTCAACTCCCATCCACAAAAACTTCAACTACTTCTCCAGAGTGCTTCAATGTCCATTCAGACTCCATCAATCTCCATGTGGTACTACTCATTCCCAACCATTCCAAATTAATTAATTAAACCTATATTATAATTAATAATTCATTTACATGGATACTCACATTCAACGGTGAAAGGAATTCTTGACAAAAGAATTGTAGGATATAATTTCCTAGTGAGAACCACAACCACCCATGAAGGGTCCAAATCATAATTCTAACATTATTCCAGGGAAAAACCTATCACGTGAAAAAAAAATGAACAATTTAGTATAATTAAATTGAAACCTTGTAATATAAAAACCAAGAAACATACATTAGCTGCAACATCATCCAATGATGTTTGGCCACTCTTAGGACACTCCTAATTCTTAGATGATATCCCCCGTTCAATTCATTGGTCCAATGGATGATTCAACTCCAAATGACTAAAAAATATAAAATATATCACCAAGGGACATAGCTACATAAACATTCCAAAAAGTGGAATATATTTATCCTCACAGGACATCCTCTATCCATTTTTTTAAGAATCCCTATCTTTATCAGATAATTCCATCATGATTTTATGGAATTCTCAACCAATTCATTAATTTTAAAAATGAAAATGATAAATGGGATATAATATATTAAATGATCAAAGGATATAAAAATAATTGGAACATCAAAGGTTCGTAGGGGGTTAAACTTACTTAGAGGTACATCCATGTTGAACAACAGAACAATCCACAACCATACAAGGAATAAGGATTCCACATTTGAGAATAATGAATGATATCACATGGATTCACCATAATTTTGAATCTAGATCCACCTCATAAAATTGGATCTCATGTTGGATGGATAGGATATGTGCATTGTAATATTTATCTTAGACATTTTAGCTGAGGATGAATAAATTGAGTGGGATAAATAGACATCATGAACAAAAAAATATTCCTTAAACCACTTCTTAGAACCCCCATTAGAAAACTGATGGGAAATTGACCACATGGTGCAGTCTCACTAATTGGTTAGTGAGATCTACTAGCCAGTCGATATTATTCCTACCCCACGGACTGATCGGTGGGTCCAATTGGGCATCAGGGCCTCTATCCACCTCACTATCTAGCCGATGACAGTTATTCTCTAGCATGGGGCTGATATATAACTATGAATTCTTAGAGAATATTCAATTAATAAAAAAATACCAAGGCGCCATTTAATTATTCCTTCAGGTCTAAAAACACCTATTGAATCTGGTCATACAAGTTGTACCTTATTTTGATTATTGGTTCCTCAAAAGATCCATTCACTGAATGAAAATATAAAAATCATAATGAAATTTAGAGCTCATAATAACATGGGTCATTACAGGTGATACATTGGGTACTTGGTGGGGGCCATATGGTTTCAAAATAAAGATTTTTTTCATTATTTTGTTTAATTAGTTTAAACTCCACTTAATGGTGTTGTCGTTTTAGGGGTATAAATAAAAAGGGGACTCTCTATTTTTCTCCTCCTACTATCATTATTCCTCCCCAAATTCATAGTGTTTTGGGTGGTTTTGGCCTACCAAATCATGAAAAGGATCTTCCACACCATTTTTTCACTTCATCTTATTTTCCTGAATTTTCAGAGTTTGATATAGGGATTTTATTTTGGATTTTACTTGATCATGGTGAAATCTATCTGTAATGATCGAGCTTCTATGTGTGATGGCTAGAGGAGGTTTGAAATTGGTGAAAGCACTTATTTTATTGTTTTTTTATTAATTTTAGTTTTATAGTGAATTATCAAATGATTTCTATAAATTTTTAGTTATTTAATTTATGGTTTATATGGTTACTAGATTGGGTTACTTTTCTCATTAGAGTTTTGGGTGAATGTTGGAAATTTTTTGTGGGTATTTTATTCTTTAATTTTGGGTTATATGTTTATAACAAATTATTTATTCCTTTTAGGATTCATATTAGTGTTAATTAAAATAATATGTTCACTCAATCCATTTATTCATGTATATGGTCTCATTATTCATCAATATTTTAATTATTATTTTTTATGATAAGTCTATAGATAGTTTTCATAATTCAGATAAAATTCATGTATTTTTGAATAATAAAATAACAAATCAAGAAATGGAAATTCTAATAAGTGAATTGAATTATTAAATTTTATGATTATCTGTATTAGTGTTTCTTAAACATGGAATTTTATTCTTAGTGTAACTATTTTCATGCATATCCGTGAATGCTTTTTCATATTAATTTTTAATATTTTTCATAAATGTTGTGTTATTTTTATTATTATTATATGAATACTTAGGATAAAATTGTATTTTCTTGTTTTTTTATGTTTACGGTTTATATAATTACATTTATTTTTATAATACCTCTTATATTTTTTGTTTATTATCACAAGATTAATGATTTAATAAAATTTAAATATGCACGTTGGAAAGAAATAAACATATTATTGATAAAGATACATTAGAGTTATTACAAAAAATCATCAATAATATTCTTGGTAAATATCCCTCAGATGGGGTAAATATTATTCATCCAATATGGTGTATCCATGGGATCATTCAAAATCACATGATGCCCTGGTGAAATGATTTATATGTCCCATTGTCTAATAACGCTCAATGGAAATGGGAGTATGATGAAGAGATATTTTGAGAGAAGTATAATTGATTGGAATTGATGAATATATATGATAAAACCTATATCAATGGATTATTCTTAATATTTCAGGCCTCTAGGATTCTGCTATAGCCATTCATGAATTTACTCATATGTTCATAATGTATGAGTAAATGGTATGTTGTAACCAAAATTTTAAGATATAGATGATACAAATATTATTTTCATTCTGTCATACTGGATGTCAATAATATGTTATTGCTTATGTGTTTGATGATTAAAAAATCACTTCTATACATTAATTTACCTATAAACAATCATAGAGAGTTATGTTGATCATTTCATATGATACATTACACAACATTTCCAAATGGTACTACCCATGTTTTGCACCACAACTCGCCTAGGAAGTAGGTAATATTATATCACTATATTGTATATAACGATACAGAAAAGGCATATAACATTCATATACAAGAAATTGTACAATAAAATAACTCAATTTCATTTCATATGATATAACCAAAATGAATTATATTTATAAAGGCTTTAGGGTATATCTTTATCAATCTCCCGCTTGCACTAAATCCTCATTGACTATGTACAATTTCACCTTATACTGTATCATATAGAATGAAATAAGAAACCACATCCAAAACATCTTTTAAATATATCCCAAAATACTTTTGGAATTCTATAATTAATTTCCCCATGTAACACATCATACAAAATGATTTTTTAATATCTATCAAAATATAAATTTAGAAACACTCTACAATACATTAAGAATAACTCTCTGTGTTTCAGTGTTCAACACTAAATAAGTCTCTCGCCGCGGTTGAGAGTTTCCCTCCTAGGGTTTTCCTAGGTCCAGCGTCTCCTTCCTTCCTCGGAGTTCTGGATATGCGGTGTTAGTTTGGTTCATTCGGATCTTCAACAGTTGCAGTGTTTTTCCCTCTGCCGCTTTCTCATTCCCTTCTTCTGTGCCGCTCCTCATATCCCCGCGGCGAATCTACTGTTTCCGGTTGACTCTTGGGAGTCTCTGCCAGTTCCCAGAACCTCTTGTGTCGTAGAGGGATTCAACATCTTCCCTGCCCGAAATCGCCTTTTGGTGAAGGTCTGGCCTTCCATGGGACCGTTCAATCCCTCCTGGTGCCATAATCCCTTGTGGGTGACAGATCTGTGAGTGAGAGGATGATTCTAGATTTTAGACATCTCATGCTTCACCTTCATCACAGATCCGAGAAAATTTGACCAGTCCGATCTATGTTTGGGGTTGTCTTTCGCTCTTGCCTCGCGAAGACGGGGGAAGATTGGGGGGCGGGACTCAGCTTCCACGTTGGTGCGAAGTTTCGGTGATTTGTGGTTTGAATCTTGTATCACTATCCGTGATGGTTCACCGTGTCTGAGCGCTCGGGAAGAGGGTGTGTCGCGAAGAACATGCCGTAAAAGAGGTTGATTCACTAAGAGGTGGTTCCGCTAAGCGTCTGCCGCGAAGATTTTAGGCATTGTGTGTTTGCACTGGATTTGATTCGCGAAGAACCTATCGCGAAGGCCTGAGGCACTGTGTGTGCGCGAAATTGCTGGTTCGCGATTGTTTTCAAATAATTGACGTCGCGTTGGCCTGGCATGGAGAGTTTCCCCACGAAGAGCCTGAGGCATTGTGAAGCCGCGAAGGCCTACCGCAGTGTGTTTCCCCGTGAGGACTGTGGGGCACGTGATGCGGGTCATGGACTGGATCTTGTTTGTTGTAAGGGTGGTTTGGATTCTGCACAGGTGTCGGCCCCTAAGGAGGATAGTTCTTTCACCATTTGATTTGAGCTATGGATGCTAACTTTGTTAATAAATGGACAAGACTGTCCCTTATAGACAAAGAAAAAGCGGCGATCGATGCACGGAGAAATGAACACCCACTCTTGGAAAAACACATGTCCCTGCTCGTTGTGGGAAAGTTTGTTGAAAACATTTCGGTTAATCAGGGGCTCTCAAAAACACTCTTCAAAACATCTGGAAACATTATGTAGGAGTGGATATTCGAGAGACGGGAACTAATCGCATCATCTTTGAGTTCTTTAACAAGAGAGATAAGCAAAAAAATTTGCGCGGCATACCGTGGTCCTTCGATAATCAGCTCCTCCTCATGGAAGAATTCAAAGGGGGAAACGATGTCCAGCGAGTGAATTTAACCCGCTCCTCCTTCTGGATACGAATTAATGGAATCCCCTTCCATGAAAGAACAGAACGTATTATGAGTGAAATTGGGGAAAATCTTGGACACTTTCTTGAATGGGATTGCTCAGACCCAATACAATCGGGCCCTGAGGTTCGGATCAATGTGTAAATTGAGGTATCAGAGCCCTTAATGAGTGGAATTTTCCTGAAAATTGAAGATACCAACACCTGGATATCATTCGAATTTTAGAAACTCCCACTCTTCTGCTTTTTTCCAATATGGCCCTTGGCTCTGTGCAAAAATGAATAAATTTTCTTTCATCCCTGAGACGGAAAAACAAAAAGACCGAGACAATCTCACTTTGGCACATACCAATCAGGTGGAACCCACACATGGACACATCATTATGTTGGGACCTCCGAAGTTCTCTAATGGTGGATATCCGACTTAGAGAGAAGTTGGAGTTCATCCTAACCCCCTGAAGGATAAAACCCAACCATCCACAAGGTCAGAGACGAAGCACAAAGAACCATCACGACAATGCTCAACGCCAAAGCTGATGCACCTCGAACTTCCAGATCCGGATCTAGGTCCAAAATCGCCCGTAATAGACATATCACCAATAGAGGCCCATGGAATGACATGTACTCAAATGCTGGGCCCAATCACCTATCGCATGTGGAAAAGGGTGCAACGTAGAGGAAGTGATGATCGCGCGGAAGACCCTAACCCCGGGGCTAGGAAAAGACAAACTGAAACATGCCAATCGGGGGGGGAGTCCCACCAAAAGACGAAAAACTTCAAGTGGCAAAACAAGTCTAGAGGAACTAAAGGTGGTGGTGGGCGAGTCCCAACCCCTCCTAGAGCAATGATTGTGTTATGATGGAACTATCGTGGGCTTGGAAACCCATGAATGGTTCTCATGCTTCAGTGTTATTGCGCTCAAAGTCGCCCCGATATGGTTTTCCTGTCTGAAACCATACTGGAAAACAAGGACACCAATGGTATTTCTCTAAAGTGTTGTTTCCAAGGCTGTTTTCCAGTGCCCAGACAAGGCCATTCTAGGGGCCTCTGTCTCCTTTGGAAGGACAGTATTGACATAAAATTTTTGTCTTTCTCTTTGCACCATGTGGCTGCAACAGTTCAATCTGAATTGTATCCACCCTGGACCTTTGTGGGATTCTATGGCTGGTCGTCCCATGCTGATAAGGTGCAGTCATGGGTCCTTCTGGGAAAGCTGCGACATTATCTACCTAGATCTATTCTTTTCGGTGGTGATTTCAATGAGATCATTTTCCATAAGGAAAAAAGAGGTGGAAGCACTCAACACACAACCTAGATGTCTAATTTCAAGGACACGATCACTAGGGCGGACCTGGTCGATCTGGGGTACACAGATAATACTTTTACATGGTTCCGCGGAAACACTGAAGGAACCCGCATCACTGAGCGTCTTGATATATTTTTGGGTTCTACTGATTGGATTAATCTATTCAACATGTTTCATGTTGGCCACTTGGACCTTAACTATTCGTATCACTACCATATTCTCATTGACTGTTTTCAAGAAGAACAATAGAGACAACTTAGCAGACCCTTCAGATTTGAGAGCTTCTAGTCAAAAGACCAAAAATGTGAAGAGGTGGTCCAATCAAGTTGGACGAGTTCTCACAATGATGATGGCCTCAATCTCCAACAGGTTGAATCCGGTTTGAGAGCTTGGAGTTACAAGAAATTCCACCAACCAGATATGAATTGTGATGTCCTTGAAAAGAAGTTGCACAACTTACTCAGGAAACCCTCATCAAATGGCAATATCTCCAGGATTGGTGCTACTCAAAGAGAGCTGGACATGGCCCTTCATGTTAAGGAAATCTTCTGGGCTATGCGAGCGCGTGACATCCACATTAACGAGGGCGACACTAATACAAGGTATTTCCATCTGAAATAATCAGCTAGGCATCGAAAAAACTCTATCATGAACTTATCACGACCTGATGGAAGCAATGTTTCTGAAACCTGTGGCATTCACGAAGCTTTGGTAGGATATTTCCAGAACCTCTTCTCCATAGGAACTCCTTTCATGTCGGCTGAAGTGGAAGAATGCATCAGACCCGTGATCACTAATGAGATTAATCGGCAGCTTACAAAAGATGTGACAAATGATGAGATTCACCTGGCTTTGAAACAAATCAACCCCACTAAGGCCCCGAGACCGGATGGTTTTCACGCACTATTTTTTAAACAATACTGGCACATTATCGGTCCCAAAATTTGCAAAATGATAAAAAACATCTGGGCGGGGAACACAAGTATTTCTACCATCAACGAAACAGTCCTTCTCCTCCTTCCCAAAATCAAGAAACCTCAGGTGATCCCGGATTTTAGACCTATCAGCCTCTGTAATGTCTCGTATAAGATCTTCTCAAAAATCCTGGGTAATCAGTTGTGTCCTTATCTTCCTGATATTATCTCTGAAAACCATAACGCATTTGTGGCCAAGCATCTAATTACTGATAATGCAGTTGTGGACCATGAATTGTTCTACTCTATGAAAACGCGCTCCACTGCGATAAAAGGAACCATGGCCTGGAAACTGGATATGACTATAGCCTATGATAAAGTGGAATGACAGTTCCTAAGAGCTGTGATTTTGAGAATGGTCTTCTGCACTAAATGGATAGATATTGTCATGCACTGCATCTAGACTGTCTCCTTCATAATCAAGGTCAATGGGGATCTCACCAGAGGATTCGCCCCAACCTGAGGCTTGCGCCAGGGAGATCCTCTCTCCCCTTTTGTCTTCATCTTGGTGGCATATGTTTTCTCTAACCTTATCTCCAGGGTTGTATCCTCTAGGTCTATTCATGGAGCAAAGGTATGTCGTGAGAGCCCACAAGTGTCACATCTCTTCTTCACTAACAACTGCCTCCTTTTCTCTAGAGCCACTATTAATGAATTTCGGGTGATCAGACACGCAATCCAACAATATGAGTGGGCGTCTGGATAGTTTATCAATCACCGAAAATCGTAGATCTCCTTCAGCGCAGGGGTGCCTTCTTCCAAGAGAGCTGATCTTTGTTCTTCGGCAGGCATTCATAGGGTCGATAAACACCAAAAGTATCTTGGACTCCCTACGGTGATTTTCCGGTCCAAAAAAAGAAATTTTTGTAGCTCTGGTGGACCGAATTGAGAAAAAAATTCAAGGCTGGACCCCAAAAATCATCTCTAAAGCTGTAAAAGGAACCCTCGTTAAAGTTGCCATTCAGTCTATCCCCAGCTACTTTATGTCTATGTTTAATCTCCCGGAAGCCATCGTCAACCTGATCCATTCTCATACTGCCAACTTCTTGTGGGGGAAAACAATGGAAGATATAGACCACACTGGTTGGCCTGGGAGAAACTCTGCCAACCCAAGTCGGAGGGAGGGATGGGATTCTGGAATCATCTTATGTTCAATGACACACTGTTGGCCAATAAAGGATGGCGCCTTTTGAACCAGCCTTCGTCTTTTTGTACGTGGGTACTCCGTGCCAAGTACTTTCCCCATAAGAACTTCCTTGGATCCTATTTGGCCCCCGTCCTAGCTTCCTCTGGAGAAGTATTTGGGGGACCCGAAACCTCCTGGAGAAAGGGGTGGGCTGGAGGATTGGAAATGGCTCATCTGTCAACATCTGGACCGATCTCTGGCTTGTCGATAAGGATGGTTTGCGGGCCACATCCCCTGCCCAACCAGATTTAGAGGATGCCACTGTCAACTACCTCTTTTCAGACCAGGGTCTGGGATGGTGCATGGAAAAGATCCAGGAATGGTTTAATGAAAGAGACCAAAGAATTATTCTTAGCATCCCTTGTGTCCCTGATGCAGGCCCCGACCGTCTTTTTTGGACCTATGATGTTTCAGGTGACTTCACGGTGAGATCTGGGTATAGGCTGGCTCTTGGTTTTCACTCTCTCGACCGTGATGAGGGACCATGGAAAGCACTTTGGAAGCTCAAAGTCCCCCAAAAAAATTTGCCAATTTTGGTGGCAGGTGTGCACGGGCAACCTCCCTACCATAAGCTTCCTTGTTTACCGACATATGGCCAGTGTTGAATCCTGCCCTTTTTGCATGAATATTCCTGAAACCCCCTGGAATGCCATCATTCACTTCCCGGGATCCAAGTAAATTTGGAATGAATGGGGCTCTACTCCGGATGCTTCACTGGACACTGCCTCTGACCTCCCCGATCTTTTGATGCGCTGGTGTTCCTCTCTTTCATCATCTGATGCAGGCTCCTTTTGCACCCTGGCCTGGATCATTTGGGTTCGACCTAACGATTCGGTCTTCCATAATGCTCATCATCCTCCTGAGTTCTGGATTGAACGAGCAACTTCATGGATTGAGGGATGGAAGGACCTCAAAGGACACTTTATGCCAGGCATTGCTCTATGACAACCCTGCTTTTATTACAAACTTAAACATGATTTATTACATAAAACTTCACTTGATACAACAAAGAAGATCGAGAGGTTTAGTGTCTTTGGGGATTAGTACCATTACATAAAAACCTAAAACATGAAATACAACATCTTTATTGAAAACTTCCTTTACATGACCACTATATTCCCTCGTAATTAGCATTGCATGGGATAACCTGAGGACATGCATAAGAAAAGGGTGAGCTATAAAGCCCAGTAAGGGAGTACACATGGAATAACATGAGGAGTACAATACATGTTATACAATAGGCATATCAATAGGGAATATAAGAAATATGAACATAAAGGCATGATAAATCATGATAATCATAACATGGAAATGTGGCAACAACGCTTAACATGGAATTAGCATGACCCAAGGCTCATTGCACATGGAGCATGAGTAAATCCTCATTGCAAATAAAGCACGAGTAAACCCTCATTGCACTTGAATTAGAATTAGTCAACACTCATTGCACATGACGTATCATGATACTATACTTTACCCAATGCATTGGAGCGCTATAAGGGCGCACCCTTCTTAAACATTTCATTTCATGCATAAGTGTGCCACATGGATCATAAAACATGGATTCATAAAACATAATCATTTATTCCCCGATAAAGGTATGTGGAATTCATACATGAACCTTTAAAATCAATAAGTAAATGTGCATAAAGGTGAATACCCTTGATGGAGAAATGGGCATGGTATTCACTACACAATGACATTGACTTAGAAAATCGGTGTGATTTCGGCAGCGTAACGGCGTGACATAAGAATTCATAAAAATGGTTGATGAGAGAGAAAGGGGTTCCTCATCATATTTACTTGTAATGGAAAGTAAGGAGGTCATATAGATACATTTCCCAACAATTGTAATGTAATTTAGATTCATGATACAAAATTATTGCTTGAATGTAAAAGAAGAGAGAGAAGTTCCTTTCGGAATTTCGGCATAGTAACGGGTGTATATGGGAGGCATTTAATGAGAGATAAAGGGGTCTCAAATCATTAAAACAATAAGAGGGAATTATGGGGTATGTGTTCAACCATACCCCAACATTCATAATTGAAATTAAAAGGGCAATACAACTTAAAGAAAATTGATAAAAATGAGAAAGGAGGAAAAACCATTACTTGGAAGTGTGCTTCCAAAGGCTAGAGAGAGGCTTTTGAGAGGCTTCTTGGGAGCTTGGGGCACCTTAGAAGGATTCTAGAGAGAGTAAGGTAGAGGTTTGATGAACTCCAAAGGCTTTGAGTGCGGAGGAAGTGGGAGCTTGGGTGGGTTTATATAGGAAAGGTGAGGGAATTCTTTATTATTTAGGTTTGGGAACCCTTATATTAAATTAATCCAAACCACAAACCATCCCATGGTTTTTGCCCATGGTTTTTGGAAAAGGGAAGAGGAAAACAATATTTTATAAGGCCAAAGTCCGAACTTCTTAAAATATTAGGGTTGCTTATGTGGAGGTGATTCACACTCCCATGGAAATTAATTTAAAAAGGCAAGGTGTTGAATAAGTCTTGAGGGGTCCATTAATGCTTTGAAAAGTAAGTTAAAAAAACCCAAAATCACATTATTTTATTTTTAAAACATATATTGTCCTAAAATAAAGATTTTAGTATTTTATCACATCACTATTGGGTCATTATGATGGCTTAAAACACATTATATATTTAAACGGTATTTAATTTTTACTAAAAAATTTGACTGTCTCAGAAAATTATGAAAAAATCACCGTTGGATAATTTCGGTGTCCTGATTCCAAAAATAACATTTATTTTATCTAAATAATTTTAAAAATATGATAATTTTCACTTTTAAAATAAAAGCTGACATTTATAAAAAATTCACAGGTTTGGACAAAAATGGCTTTCAAACCTTAATAAAAATTATAATTGCATTCATAAAATTATAAGATCATTTATATTTAATAAAAATTAATTTAATAATAATAATAATATTTTATTAAAATATTATTTAATTCAAAAATCCCTTAATTTAATAAAATATAATTCTTAGTTAAATAATAACAAAAAACACTATTTGTACTTTAAAAACTATTAACAATGTATCAAAAATGACTAGAAATTATATTCATTATTATATACAAAAAAATAATGTACATGAACATAGTACTACTTATTTGTTACATAACCCCTTAAAACAGCTACATAAGACCTAAGGGTAAGGTGTGCGATGGTGAAAGACTCTTGGGGTGGCTCGGATAGCATCGCTCGAGTTGTAATTTCAATCAACTTCCATTTTTCCCGTAGACGGTCACATTCGAGCTTGACAAGACGAAGATCAGATTGGGCTTAGTCAAGGGCGAAGCCCAAAGACGCCACCTCTTTTCTGAGCTCCGACAAATGGGCTTCATACAGAGCAATTATACTGGACGAGGCCATCGATTCTTTTGTCTAAGTAAAATTGGATGTGTTAAAGCCCTATATTTATACTAATCATGTGATCACTGTTCAACGACTATATTAGCAACGGTAAAAATTCTTAACATAAAACCAATGAAGTTGACATTTTATATAAACATAAAGAGACATTTAATTAGATCAAGAGGGATTTCCATTAATGAAACTTTGGGTCATTACAATATTCCCCCTTAATAAATTTCTCCCTCGAAATTTTCCTTTTCCCACACTAAAAAAACTTTGGGTAACTCAGCTTCATCATATCCTCCTATTCCCAAGTATCTTCTTCAAACTTGTGGTTTCTCCAAAACACCTTGACAAGGGGCATTGTCTTATTTCATAGAACTTTTTCTCTATGATCTAAGATCTTCATTGGTTGCTCCTCATAAGAAAGATCATCTTCCAATTGTACCACCTCAGAAGATAGTACATGTGAAGGGTATGGTATGTACTTCCTTAATAGGGATACATGAAGACATCATGTACTTGGGCCATAGTAGGTGGAAGTGCTAGTCGATAGGCCACAGTCCAGACACGATCAAGAATCTCGAAGGGGTCGATGTACCTTGGACTTAACTTCCCTTTCTTTCCAAACCTCATGACCTTCTTCCATGGAGATATGCGTAGAAAAACCATGTCTCTAACTTTAAACTCAAGGTCTCATCGACGGTTATTTGCATAACTCTTCTGTCGACTTTGAGCTGCCTTGATATGATGCTGAATGGTTTTCACCTTCTCCACCATTTCCTTGACCATTTCCGGTTCAAGCAGCTTACGCTCACCGAATTCATCCCAACATGCCGGTGTTCTGAACCTTTTCCCATACAGGGCTTCATATGGTTCCATTTGGATGCTCGAGTGGAAACTATTATTTTAAGAGAACTCAACAAGAGGAAGATGTTGTTCCCATCCTCCTTTAAAGTCCATTGAGTAGGCTCTCAACATATCCTCAAGTGTTTGGATAGTCCGCTCAGATTGGCCATCAGTTTGAGGATAATAGTCCGTATTGAAGTTCAGTTCAATATTCAGATCATGTTGAAGACTCTTCCAAAACATAGAGGTGAATCTTGGATCTTGGTCAGACACAATAGATAGTGGTACTCCATGCAACCTTACCACTTCCCTAATATATATCTGTGCCAGTTGATCCAATGAGAAATCCTCCCGAATAGCAATGAAGTGTGTAGTCTTTGTAAGACGATCCAAAACAACCCAGATTGCATTGTTTCTTTTGGATGTCCTTGGAAGTACGGTGACAAAGTCCATGGTGATATTCTCCCATTTCCATTCTGGTATGGGCAATGGTTGCATCATCCCCTTAGACATCTGCCTCTTTGCCTTCACTTTCTGACACACCAGGAACTTTGATGTATATTCAGCGATCTCCTTCATCATATTATCCCACCAAAAGTTTTCTTGGAGATCTCGATACATCTTTGTGCTCCCTGGGTGAGTAGAGAAATTTGAACTATGTTCATCATCCAAAAGTTCCTTCTTCGGCTCCGGACTTGATGGAACACATAGTCTTTTCCCAAACTGCACAATTCCTTCTTCAGTAACATTAAACTCTGAGGATTTCCCCTTTTTGATAGCTTCCACTTTTTCCTGAATTCCCAGATCATCCTTTTGAGCATCCTTTAACCTTTCCAAAAGAGATGGTTGATCAATTATTTGTGAAAGGATTGATGATGTTCCCTTCTCTATGATTCCCATGTCCATCTTCATCAAGTCTAAGAAGATTGGATCCTTCTCAATTCTCATCATTGATAGAATCGCTGGATCCTTTCTACTTAGGACATCTGCCACCTTGTTCGCTTTCCCAGGGTGGTAATGTATTGAACAGTCATAATCCTTGATGAGCTCTATCCATCTTCTCTGGTGCATATTAATATCTTTCTACATGAATATATATTTAAGACTCTTGTGGTCAGTATATATCTCACATTTATATCCATAGAGATAATGCCGCCAGATTTTCAAGGCAAAGATCACAACCGCCAACTCCAGATCATGTGTTGGATAGTTTCGCTCATGGATTTTCAACTGCCTTGAGGCATAGGATATCACTTTATCATTCTGCATCAGCACACAACCTAATCCCTTCTTTGAAGCATAACTTAATACCACAAAAAGTTCCCCACTTGTGGGTAAAGTGAGCATGAGCGCAGTGATAAGCCTCCTTTTCAACTCCTTGAAGCATTATTCGCATTCATCACTCCAAGAAAACTTTACTCCCTTCTGAGTTAGCTTGGTAAGAGGGTTGGACAATCGTGAGAAATTTCTCACAAATCGTCGATAATATCTAGATAACCCCAAGAAGCAACGGATATCCGTTACTGATGTTGGCCTTGGCCATCCCTCAATTGCATCTATTTTGGAGGGATCCACAGATATCCCATTGCTTGTGATGGTATGGCCCAATAATGAGACTTCCTTCAACCAAAACTCACACTTTCTATACTTTGCATAGAGCATCTCCTTGCGCAAAGTCTCCAGTATAGTTCTTAAATGCTCCTCATGATCCTCCTTGGTTTTGGAGTATATTAGAATATCATCTATAAATACTACCACAAATATGTCTAGGTAATCTCTAAAGACTATATTCATTAAGTCCATGAAGATTTATGGAGCATTGGTGTGTCCGAAAGGCATTACTATGAATTCATAGTGCCCGTATCTTGTACAAAAAGCAGTCTTGGGGACATCTTCCTTCTTCACCCTTACTTGATAATATCCCAACCGCTAGTCCACCTTGGAGAAGTATTGTGCCCCATGCAGCTGATCAAACAAGTCATTGATTCTTGGGAGAGGATACTTGTTCTTTATCGTGATTTTGTTAAGTTCATGATAATCGATGCAGAGCAGCATTGACCCATCATTCCTCTTGACGAAGAGGACTGGTGCACCCCATGGTGAAGCACTTGACTCTTTATCCAGATTCTCTTGTATTTGTTTCTTCAGCTCTTCAAGCTCAGAAACAACCATTCTATATGGAGTCTTGGATATTTTTAGCACCCCAGGTATAAGTTCAATTAAGAAATCAACATCTCTTATAGGAGGAAGACCAGACAGTTCCTCGTGAAACACTTCAGCGAATTCCCTCACAATAGGCATTTATTCAAGGATGGTTTCTTCCTTGGAATCAATCATTTGAGCTAGATATGAATTCTCATAAGGCAGTAATATCCATGCTTGAGATGATGGAGCTAAAATAGATTCATCTTCCTCCTAACACTTGAAAATAATCGGGGGTCGATTCTCTGTACGGAGTGTGATTTCCCTCTCCCGATAATTTATATTGGCTCTATATAAGGAAAGAAAATCCATGAAAAGAATTGCATCAAATTCCACCAGAGGGAGTATGACGAGGTTCACCGAGAAATTCAATCCAAATATTATAACAGGGGAGGACTTATATTCATGGGATGTAATGATTTCCCCATTTTCCGTACTCACCGACATCTTTACTTCCATGATTTGTGGTGGTGCTGAGATTGTTCTACTAAACTTTCAAGATATAAAAGAATGCGTAGAACCTGAATCAAAAATTACATTCTCTATTCTTGAATGAATAACTAGCGTACCTGTCACCACTTAGTTTTTGGGGTTCACTTCGGCAGAAGTGATGGAAAAAGATCTTCATTGCTGCCTTGGAGGTTGTTGGTCGCCTCCGAAAACCCTTAGATTAGGGAAATGATTTGCAAAATGATCAGGTTCTTTTCATTTGTAGCATTGAACAATGCGTTGAGGTTCGAACGGAGCGTTCCTCTCCTCTGTCGCAACCGTGGGTCTTTCTTGCCGATAGTTAAAAGCTTGGTGCCCTTCTCTTCCATACCTAAAGTGTTTTCTCATCCCCTTAAGGAAATTTCCAGGGTGCTTCTTTTCGCAGTTTTGGCAAGTGGGGTGCTGGATCTTCTTAGCACCGTTGGATTTATCCATCGGACCACCAGCATTGAAGTCCACCTTATGCTTCTTGTCCCCATGATACCCCCGTGATTCCACGATCTCTATTTCGACCTTGAGGGCACATCGTACAATTTCCTCATAGCTGTTGAAGTCACGGATCGCTAATGCTTTCTGCAAGCTAGGATTTAGCCCACCAAAGAAGCGGTCAACCTTGCATTCGGGGGTAACGACAAAGCCAGAAGCGTATCGTGCAATCCTTTTGAAGTTTTCCTCGTACACTCCAATAGATTCTTCATCTTTTTTCTTAAGGGAATGGAAGTCCCTTTCCATCTTAATCCGGAGGGTGCACGGAAAATATTTATCAAAAAACATCTTCCGGAAATCCTTCCATTCC
Organism: Viscum album; assembly: GCA_963277665.1. NCBI lineage: Eukaryota > Viridiplantae > Streptophyta > Magnoliopsida > Santalales > Viscaceae > Viscum > Viscum album. The sequence continues at coordinate 835,885,082 of OY728139.1, read as the reverse complement.
AACGCCTCGATCTCCTCCTCAGGCTTCATATTTTTGATCAACGTCTACCATTGATCAGCTTCACCCTCCATACGATAGGCAGCCAGGAGAACCTTCTCTTGTTCATAACATTGAAAGACGGAGAAGATCTTTTCAATGGAGTTGATCCATTGTTCAGCGATCATGGGATCAGATGATCCACTAAAAGTAGGAGGCCTTTGTCTCATGAAGCTCTCGATAGTGACTTGTTCATTCTTAGGGGGGTTGAACTTTCCTCTTGACCCATGTTTCTATTCAATGCTTGAGTTATCTGAGAGAGAAGCGTGACAAAGTTCGCAATTCCCGCTCCCATTGGATTGGGCATCTCATTAGTACAGTCATCACACTGATCTTCACATCGATTGTTAGCCCGAGTCCTCCTATTACCGGCCATTGGCTGGAATGAAAGGAATTTTAGGGGTAACACATAAAGAGTAGTCCAAAGACAAAATTTTATGACTTATAAATAAAATTTAATTTCCTTAACTCAGGAGTCTATAGGCTTCAATCTAGGCTTTTCATGATCTACTTTCTAACATATATTCTTAAGGGAATTTTTTTCCTTAATAAGGGTTCATACTAAGATTGTGAATTTATCAAAACATATCCCCCAGAAGTGTCGTAACCAAGAGTTCAGCAAGGCCCATTGTTGTACACCAGTTCCCGTTCAAGTCTAGATCAAAGCGGTGTTTTCGGGTTTTACCCCTAGGATATATCTATGCCAGAGCCGCCTCTACCTGCTCGTATCCAGATAGGGATGTATTTGTCTAATAAACCACTTACGCAGTACTTACCAAAACTTAGGGATGTTTCTATTATACTTAGTCTCATCTCTAAGTCTTTACAAGGGTTTCCTAATCCCAAAATTAACTAAACCTATCCTCTGATACCAACTATGACAACCCTACTTTTATTACAAACTTAAATATGATTTATTACACAAAACTTCACTTGATACAACAAAGAAGATCGAGAGGTTTAGTGTATTTGGGGATTAGTACCATTAAATAAAAACCTAAAACATGAAATACAACATCTTTATTGAAAACTTCCTTTACATGACCACTACATTCCCTCGTACTTAGCATTTCATGGGATAACCTGAGGACATGCATAAGAAAAGGGTGAGCTATAAAGCCCAGTAAGGGAGTACACATTGAATAACATGAGAAGTACAATACATGTTAGAAAACAGGTATATCAATAGAGCATATGAGAAACATGAACATAAAGGCATGATAAAGAATGATAATCATAACATGGAAATGTGGCAACAACACTTAACATGGAATTAGCATGTGCCAAGGCTCATTGCACATGGAGCATGAGTAAATCCCCATTGCACATAAAGCACGAGTAAACCCTCGTTGCACTTTAATTAGCATGAGTCAACACTCATTGCACATGACGTATCATGATACTATACTTTACCCAATGCATTGGAGCGCTATAAGGGTGCAACCTTCTTAGACATTTCATTTCATGCATAAGTGTGCCACATGTATCATAAAACATGGATTCATAAAACATAATAATTTATTCCACGATAAAGGAATATGGAATTCATACATGAAACTTTACAATCAATAAGTAAATGTGCATAAAGGTGAATACCCTTGATGGAGAAATGGGCATGGTATTCACTACACAATGACATTGGCTTAGAAAATCGGTGTGATTTCGGCAGCGTAACAACGTGACATAAGAATTCATAAAAATGGTTGATGAAAGAGAAAATGGTTCCTCATCATATTTACTTGTAATGGAAAGTAAGGAGGTCATATAGATACATGTCCCAACAATTGTAATGGAATTTATATTCATGATACAAAATTATTTCTTGAATGTAAAAGAAGATAGAGAAGTTCCTTTCGGAATTTCAGCATAGTAACGGGTGTATATGGGAGGCATTTAATGAGAGATAAAGGGGTCTCCCATCATTCAAACAATAAGAGGGAAGTATGGGGGAGGTGAAAAACCATACTCCAACATTCATAATTGAAATTAAAAGTGAAATACAACTTAAAGAAAATTGACAAAAATGAGAAAGGAGGAAAAAACCCTTACTTGGAAGTGTGCTTCCAAAGGCTAGAGAGAGGCTTGTGAGAGGCTTCTTGGGAGCTTGAGGCACCTTGGGAGGATTATAGAGAGAGTAGGTCAGAGTTTGGATGAACTCCAAAGGCTTTGAGTGAGGAGGAAGTGGGATATTGAGTGGGTTTATATAGGAAATGTGAGGGAATTCTTTATTATTTAGGTTTGGGACCCCTTATATTAAATTAATCCAAACCACAAACCATACCATGGTTTTTGCCCATGGTTTTTGGAAAAGAGAAGATGAAAAAAATATTTTATAAGGCCAAATTCCAAACTTCTTAAAATATTAGGGTTGCTTATGTGGAGGTGAGTCACATTCCCATGGAAATTAATTTAAAAAGGCAAGGTGTTGAATAAGTCTTGAGGGGTCGATTAATGCTTTGAAAAGTAAGTTAAAAAAACCCAAAATCAAATTATTTTAATGTTAAAACATATATTGGCCGAACATAAAGATTATAGTATTTTATTACATCACTATTGGGTCATTATGATGTCATAAAACACATTATATATTTAAACGGTATTTAATTTTTACTCAAAAATTTGACTGTCTCAGAAAATTATGAAAAATTCACCGTTGGATAATTTCGACATCCTGGTTCCAAAAATAACATTTATTTTATCTAAATAATTTTCTAAATATTATAATTTTAACTTTTAAAATAAAAACTGACATTTATCGAAAATTTACAGGTTTGGATAGAAATGGATTTCAAACCTTAATAAAAATTATAATTGCATTCATAAAATTATAAAATCTTTTATATTTAATAAAAATTAATTTAATAATAATAATAATATTTTATTAAAATATTATTTAATTCAAAAATCCCTTAATTTAATAAAATAGAATTCTTAGTTAAATAATAACAAAAAATACTATTTGTACTTTAAAACTATTTACAATGTATCAAAAATGACTAGAAATTATATTCATTATTATATACAAAAAAATAATGTACATGAACATAGTACTACTTATTTGTTACATAACCCCTTAAAACAGCTGCATAAGACCTAAGGGTAAGGTGTGTGATGGTGACATACTCTTGGGGTGGCTCGGATAGCATCGCTCGAGTTGTAATTTCAATCAACTTCCACTTTTCCCGTAAACGGTCACGTTTGAGCTTGACAAGATGAAGCTAAGCTTGGGCTTGGTCAAGGGAGAAGCCCAAAGACGCCACCTCTTTTTTGAGCTCCGCCAAATGGGCTTTGTATGGAGAAATTCTACTGGACGAGGCCATCGCTTCTTTTGTCTAAGTAAAATTGGATGTGTTAAAGCCCTATATTTATACTAATCATGTGATCACTATTCAACGACTATATTAGAAACAGTCAAAATTATTAACATAAAACCAATGAAGTTGACATTTTATATAAACATAAAGAGACATTTAATTAGATCAATAGGGATTTCCATTAATGAAACTTTGGGTCGTTACATTCTCCCTCCTGGTCCCCTCACTGGACCCCCCAAAGGAAGGGAGTATTAAGCTTAACGTGGATGCCTATATCCCCAAGGATGGGCATGTTGCTCTCGGCCTCCTGGCTTGAAATCATCTGGGGTAGATCATTGCAGCAAAATATGAACCACATCATGCCTTCTGGGAACCGGCAGTTGTTGAGGCGTATGCCATACTTGCAGAGATGATGCTCGCTATGGAACATGGATGGACTGATATCATCATCGAGTCTTACTGCCTTTTAGTTGTCAATGCTATTTACCACGGTGACATTGGACTCCAGGCCTGTCATTTTATCATCATAAGAATCTGCTCGATGTACCAAGGCTTATCTTGCTGCACCTTTTCCTTTAACAAAAGGGAAGGAAACAATGCGGCCCATCAGCTAGCGGCCACATGCCCCTTCGATGCCAACAAACTAGGGCTGAGAAAATTCCCTTCTTGGCTCTGCTTATGTATGACTGCTGATATTAGCTATTAATATAATCCGTCTTTATTCAAAAAACACTCTATGTGTTTCATAAAACCTAATTGTTATTCAATCAACCACAAACTCTAACACCATATTCCTTTGTAGGATTGAAATTTTTTTGAATCCCATATTCCATAAATGTAAGAAAATAAAAATCTTACAAATCATCAATATTAATCATGCAATAAAGATGTATGTCATGATCTTTATCTGACACATGCATCAATATAATTTTGCCAACCAATTGTTTCATATACTAGAATATATCTTCATATGATCCCTTTGGTGAATATATCAAGTAAACACAGTACATAGAGTATGTTAGTAATATCGGAATCAGAAAAATCATATAGATCATAAGTTCATGATCGTGGAAATAACTATGAGATCTATGTTACTTGAATTTCCACCCACTACTACAGCCGCTCCTTATCTTAACCTTAGATTTTTTGATGAAGTCTTGAGTGGATTTGTATGTAAAATTTTGGATGATATAAGGATTCAATTATCAATGTAGTGATATATTTATATATCACATGTATTTTATAAATTATTCTTTTTGGAGTTTTATTTAAAATCAAATATCATTTTTAATATGAATTTATTTCTAAACTCAATTAGTGTAGCTAAATAACTAATATAGTCATTTTATGCTTAAAATGTATTTTTCTAAATAATCCCTTTTTCTATGCCATGAATTTTTATTTCAAAAAACTAAACATATTGTGGATAAATAATGATCATATATACTATTTATATGACTAGTATATTAACACAAATTTAATTATTAATGGATATAAAATAATATTATTAAGAGTTTATATTTGAAAATGTCATTTTCCTATAAAAATATATTTCTTTCATTTTTTATAATTCCATTTTAAATTTAAATTACTAAATTTTAGAATTTTAATTTTGAAAAATGAACTCCAATTTTAGACAAATAATTAAAATATTAAATTTATAATTTTTTAATTTTAAGAAATTATTTTTTTAGGTTAATAGAAAAAATAACATTTTTACAAATTCCCTGAATTTTAGAACATCATTAGGATATAAGCATGACATTAAAATTTATGAATCATTTTTTGAATGAAATATTTAATTAATATGTAAAATTATATATATAAATACATATTGAATTTTATTTATATGAATATTTTTAACATTTTAGAACCTAAGTTAAATTGTTTTGAAAAATTATTTTAATTAATTATAAATTATTATTTTGGAATTAATTTTTTATCACTTTTATAAATTTAATATTAAAAAATAGTTTTAATTTTTTTAATAATAATACCCAAATTATTTAATAATTTATGTCTCTTTTTTAGTTATAAAAATAATTTAATAAGGTTAAAAAATAATTTGTTGTGATAAAATAATGTTATCATGAAAACAAAAATATTAGGGGAAAGGTCCAAAAATATCTAAAACATTTTCCATAATATTGTTTATTATAGTTTTCTTAACCAATACTCATTACCTATTTACTATTCTCAACTTTCATAGCCACATTTCTTTGAATGTGACATGCATTGGATATAATGATATGAGTTTTTCAAAAAAATCCACAACTCTCACTTATAAAAGGATCACTTTATCACCCCACTAATCATAAAAAAAATCCTTTTGTATTAAAACATATTTACCCAAATATTATTCCTATGTTAGTTAGGTTATCTTCTCACCAATAGACTAATCATAGAAATCTCAAGGAGTTTCCTTGAGAAGTAAGGTTAAAATAGCTAATCACTCCTTTTTTATTTATATTTAGTTATTTCTTCTTCAACCTACTCCATATACATTATAACCATGAAAACAAAATTAAATTAATTTCATAATTATACTAAAAATTTATTATGTTAATGTAATAAAAATTTTATACCTTACTCCTGGCAATTTTAAAAATGAAAACATTTCTTGAGTTATATGTGGACTGCCTCCTCTGTGAACGATGCATTTTTTCATCAATGAAATACTTCACCAGTTATAAATAATATTTTGTTAATTTTAATTATATTATATAGAAACATGTATCATTAAAATGGTTCATAAATGTTTATATAAAATTTATTGATCATTATAAAGAAATTTGTTGATATCAATAAATTACCTGAAATTAGCACATCATGGATCCCTTTCCAAAAAACCATTCCCATTATTTTAATAAAATTAAAATGGGGATGCATAAACAATTGATAATATATTTTATAATTTTATAATTATTAACATGGTAAAAAACAATGTTTTACATCATTACCATTATGAAACATGTGTGAAACAATAGAAATTTCTAACACCCAATGATAAAAAAACATTAAATAGAGGATGGCTTTATAATGAATGGTTGTAAACAATGATTATAAAAGGTTATAACTAATAATAAGATTCTTAAATAAGTTATTAAGAAGTATATATTTATTATATAGGGGGTCTAATGTTCTTTAATATAAATTTTGAGTAAAGGTAAGGGGTTCTGTATCAATTTCTCTTCATTAAGGCATGTTTTCATATTACACACTTATTATTCTTTAATATAGTGTACTTATAACCCAATGAATTATATTATTATATGTAACACCCAAAGGATTTATAAATAAATTTTATTTTTAATTCATGAAACATATAGTCTCTACAAAACACCACTTTGTTATAACCTATACAGTAAACATAATATTTCCACCTCTGTGATTTGAATTTCGAAAAACTGACATACATTGATCAATTCAGTATGGTATTTAATCTCTGATAGGATTTAACTAAATTTGTTTTGAATAGTAACAATACCCTTATAAAATATAATATGACCCTTTTTAATATTAAATCATATCATTATTTCATTTTCTTAATGTTATAAGATAATGAGATCTTGATTAATTATTCAAGGTGATATAAAATGAATTGTAGTTTTAGAATTTCTATTTTTTGAATAAATTAAGATTTTATATAGAAAATAATTTAATCATATTAATAAAATTATTTTCAAAAAATTTAGTTCATTTTTGAATTCATAACATCGATATTAGGTTACAAAAAATTTATGATTATTTTAGAAAATAGTTTAATTTGTCATGGATAGTAAAAATACAGTGTTGAGTTTTCAGTATGTTTAATGACATAAAAATAATAAAATAATTAATATAAAAATGTGGTCAACTTTTTTACATTAAAATTTGATATCATGTGTCCCATGTGTAAAATCCCATGCGCAAATACCAAAGTAAATACCATGGTCATGTAAATACCACTAATGAGGTGTCCACTGAAATTAATAAAAAAAACTCCCTATCTTTTTTTTATAGATATCCTCCCATTCCATCATTTTATTTCATTCCAAATTCATAATAAAATAGTATATGGTATTTTTATTTCCCTATTATTCCTACCAAGGTTGAATCAAGTCCCTTATGTCTCACCCTTCATGTTTTATGAGTTACATTATAAGGTAAGGAAATCTACCACCCTTCTCTTTTTTCAAGCCCTCCTTTTATGTAATACATTTTAAATTTCCATTGTCTTATGTTTTCATATGTAATTACATTTACCCCTTACATTAAATATTATTTAGAAATGATTTTAGACACCTTTTTCTCTCATTAACATATTTTATGATGTTTTAAGTGACATCGTTAGGCTTCCAAATTTCTGTAAGGTATTTCTCAACTTCTCTTTTTTTCAAGTTCCTTTTTTTTATTTCCCGGCATATTTAATAAAAAAGTTATGATGACTCAAGTAACTTAAATTTACTTTAATTTTTTTATTATAATGATATAATTCAACATCATATCCCATTTTCACTTCTTTTATACTTGAAATTAAAACACCATCTCATATGTGTTAATTTGTATCATTCAAGGACAACAGTTTCTCAATTTCTATTATTGTATTAAATAATGGTCAAGAAACAATTTTTATGGTTGATAAAAACTATAATATATGTATTATAACTTATATAAGGTCATTTATTTATTTTTTAAAAATGATATTTATTTATTATTCAAAATTATTTCATTGTGATAAAAAAACTGCCAATTAACCCAAACCATTATGAATAAATTTTATATAATGATTCATCTCCACTCCCTATAACCATATTAATTTTATAACAATGAAATATTATGGATGTTAAAAAATAAAATCAAAATCATATTCTATAAAACCATCCTAATCTCACATGTTTATCCTTGCATATATAGTAGTAAACAGGTCATGAATACAAAGGAAGAACATGCTCCCAAACAATAAAATTGAACCTCTTAAACCCTTCAAGAAGAACATGAATGAACTTATTAAGGATATAATAAATCATTTACAAAAATTTTAGATTTGGTAAATATTAACTAATTATTTTAATTTGGTTATCCAGGAAACTAATATCATGTGAAGAACACTATCATACTTAAGCTATGGGTTTTCCACCCACACCTCCATTTTCATTTAGGTTGCTCATATTATCTTCTAATCTCAATTAAATTCTTATTTATTCACATTTACTCTGAATAAATTATGTTTTAATGTTATATATATGTGTACCAACCCGAAGTTTAAAATATTTTATGGTGATTTACATGTTTTAAAAGCATTATTCAAAACTTCTTCCCGATAAATAAGCTCGAATCAAGGGAACTTGTCGAATTATTACCTATTATTAAATGAACTATATAATCTATTTTAAAAAAATCATTTTATTAAATAAAAAATTTTATTATTAAAAACTATCTTGGTTCATTTCTAGTTTTATGAATGAAAACATCCACTTCTATATTAAAATACCTTTAATGTATTCCTTAAACTGAACTAAAATATTTTACTGCAAAAGCTTCATTAGACACTATTTTACCCTATTTTTCTTAACTAGGACATCATTTATACCTAAAATAAAATTTCAGTGTTCTTACCTATTATTTTTTTGGTAATAAATGTTTACAAATCTTATTTCATGACAAATAATATTTATTTCTCCAAAATAACTCTTTATCCCAAAGTAAAAATGCTTTTTCTCATCTCACATTAACTTTTATGAGATGTATTCCTTGTCCCCCCACTTATTAATTGCATGTTTTTTATGTAATTACCTTTGGTATATCATATCAAGAGGCTAATAATTCTCAATATATTATAAATGATTACGATTTGAATATTTCATGTTGTAATGGGACACATTGGAATGTTTAAGGATACTTTCCTCAAGAAATTTTCAATGGTATCATGTTAAAGTATCTTCATTTATGCGATAATACTTTTTGAATATTTTACATAATTTAGGTGTACCTCTTATGATATCATCTACAATAATTTGTAGAAGGGTTTATGATTAGTTCGACTATGGATGTGATATCTTGATACCCTTCACCACATTACTCTAAATGGTTAATCTTTATGTTTAATTAATGGGAAAAGTTATTTATATTTAATATATTATTTTCAATATGAATATTTGTATTTATTATGTTCACCCCATTCATATGAGGAATGAATTTTAAATAGTATTTAATCTATGGGTCCCACAATATCACCTTGATTCATTGGTATGTCTCATGAGAAAAACTACAGTCTTGGTACGAGGCCTTGGAAAAATGGTTGTTTATAGTATTAGTACGAGTCCTTGACGGTATTGTTATGATTTCCAACATTATGAACTCCCTAATTATGAAACTAGTAATTGAATTTTAAATATGTCATTCAGCAAGTATAATATCCATGATTATTCTTTTTTATGGAATTATTTATTCATCTCTTATTCCTCCTATAATATGTTCATTTTTATTTTTAAAGGCATGTTTTTTCAATTATTCACCAAGCCCAGTGTTATGTTTTTGATGACTTCCATTATATTACTTACTCGTACTGAGCATCTGATCTCACCCCATTCTTATCTTTTAATTTTCACTAGGTGGTGAATATTAATATTAATAATGACATGCAAGGATAACCATGGAGTTATGGATGTTTTCAAATGAATTTTTATTTTTTTTCTTCTCAAAATGTAATGTTGAACTAATGTATTTATCTGGTTTCCCCTAACTACTAAACTATTCATTCCTTTGGGATTCAAAATTATTATAATTATACCAATTTAATGAAATAAGGATCCGACTTTTGGAAATTGGGGATGGGTTTCTTACAATTAGTATGAAAGGAATTCAGTAGAAAACATAAAAAAGTGATTTTGAAAATATAGATTAAGGAACAAAACCCTAAGTTAGACATTAAGGATAAGTATAAAAGAACATCCTACAATTTTAGTAAGGAATATATTATATAGATATTCCTAGAAAATACATCCCTGTTTGGATACTACAAGTGGAAGTAGTTCTGGAACAAATGTAACTAGGAGTAATAACTCCGTAAAGGTTTTCCGAGCATGACTCAGGGTAACCTGGCACATAATAATTGGCCTTACTGCGCACCAATTTTGACAGTCCCGAGGGATATTCTATGGATAATTCACATTCCAATTTATTTTTTTTGAAATATTTAAATATATGATGCGAATGAATAACCTTGGTGGAACAAAAGGTGTTTTAGATTGAAAATAAGGTTTCATGGTCATCTTGAAATCATTTTACGAATGTTGTACCTCAAACTTTACTTTTTGGTTTTTGTACATACTTGGATTTGAAAGATGTCAAACATAAATCAAACATGATGGAAAATCTAGACAAGGTTGTGGAAATTAGCAACCAAATGGAATGTTGTTGGGCATGGATGATTTTGTTTTTATGCCTAACCAGTTTTCAAAAAACATGATTAACAACATATACATTAACAAACACTCAAACTCACCAATGGAGAGAAAATAAGATCATGCTATGTGCTCTATAGGTGGAGATTATAGAGAAAATATAGATGAATTTCCAACATGTAGGAAATGTGGAATGTGAAACCCAAGAAATTTTCCCAAAGGACAAAATAAATGATTTATTAGTGGGAAATAAGGATATAATGTAAGGGATTTCTGAGGAAAATGAAGAGTAGAATGGAAGAAAATGAAACTAATCATCAGAACCCATTTATAGTTATTTTCTGTAAATGTAGGGGACCTGGGCATTTCTGAAGCCAATATCTTATTATATAGGATTACCACTAGTCCATGGAATGGCCTATATGGAAATAAAGGAATTATGAAATGTTTAAAAGTATTAATGGTCTTTTGATGATGTTATTGTTTGGATGACTTTATTTTAGTTTTTGTAACCATGATGATTATTATGTGAATGTGATGTTCGAGGAAGTAATTATATTTTCTTATGTGGAGATAATTATAATGGTATAAATAACTTTTAGGGTTTATATGATTTGGAGTAAATTATGGGATATTACATTTTTGGGTGTCATCACTATGTATGTTTCACTGGATAACCCAAAACTCGAAGAAAGAATGGTCCAATATGGGTAATTGTTGATTGATGCGCGAAAATCTAAACATTTCATCACTATAAGGGATAATTTTTACACTGTAAAACCTTTCATGTCTCTATATCAATGATTTTGTAAGACATCATGGATCACATATATCAATACATTCTGATCATGATCCTCTATTTATATCAAAATTCCTGAAAATAATTCAAAAGTATTTGGACACCGAGCTTCGTTTGAGTACATCTTTTCTCCCCAAACAGATAGGTGGTTCGAAAGGATGATCCATAATTTAAATGAAATGTTGAGATCATGCTCACTTGACATTCAAGGAATGTATTATTTTTATTTACCCTTGGTGAAGTTTTCATATAATAATAGTTTTCATTCCAGTATTTAAATGTCACCGTATGAAGTATTGTACAGAAAGAGATGTCGTACACCCACATGTTGGGATGATGTCAGTGAAAGGAACCTTGTGGTCCCAGAGCATGTGGATGAAAAAAAAAATAAAGGTAAATACTTTTGAGACCCATATCAATGCAGCTCAAAGAAGAAAAAAGATCAGTGCTAATAATCGTATGAAGGATTTGGAATTTCAAGTAGGATGTTATGTTTTCATAAAGGTATATTCATGGAAGGGTGTTATAAGATTTGGGAAGAAAGGGAAATAGAGCCCTAGGTAAATTAGAAATTTTTAAATTCTTGAGAGAATTGGATCTATTTAATATCATTTGGCTATATTTCCTGGCATTTATAATGTTCTATGTGTGTTCCATGTCTCATTGTTGAGGAAGTATTGCAAAATCAAACACAAGTTCTCACTTCTGGAGGTATAGAATTAGAACCAGACTTATCTTACATTGAAGATCCTATCTAGATTCTGGACATTAAAGAACATGTTTTGAGGAATCAGATTTCTCGATAGGTAATGAATAAATTGGAAAATTCATAAGATCAAAGATGCACCTTGGGAGCCTGAGGAGCTTATGGTTAAAACCCACCCAAATCTTTTTATGAGGTAACATTCTATGTATTTCTAGGATGAAATTTTTTTACAGAGGGGAGAATATAATAACCCAATTATTTATAAATAAATTTAATATTGAATGCCTGAAACAATGAGTCTCTATAAAACTTTAAGGACTCGGCCTTAAAACATTATATAATCTTGGATTAAATGAATAATTCACATTGAGGATCTTTTCAGGTTTATTTTTTTGGAGAGTTAGACCATAACTATTACATTGCAAAATATTACATCTCAAAAATACAAAGTAGATACTGCTACTCAGTTTCCATTTTATTTACAAAATAATAACTCTTGAAAAAAAGTTTCATGTCTAATTCCATGTTTAAGAGAGCATGAATTTTCCTTGATCTCATACTTGACCCTATTCAACATTATGTCCTGTGAAAAGCATTTCAAAAACTTGGGATGAGGATAAAAAGCTCTGTAAGGGATACACAAAAAGGAAAACTATTAGTTTTTCAAAACAACAGGTAAACCATGAATACTTTATCATAAGTAATACTTTTCACCTTTATGAAGTAGTAAATACTCTTCACTAAATAAAAGATCATTACATACCTTTTTGTAACCAAAATATTACCATAAAACTTATACAAAGAACACATAACATATAAAGTTGACTTGGTACATAAAAATACTTAAATAGAATAACCATACGGTCGAATTTCACACATATCACTAAATGGAATAGCCATACGGCCAACTTCCATACCCAATGCATTGGAATTTATAACGTAACCACCTGTCCTGGTATTCACAGAACCCCCCGTCATTTGGTTTATCACGTAACCACACATCAAATGTCCAAGTACCATAATAAAATCTTAAGACATAAAATAAATATAAAGGAAAGAAAACATTTCCACATTTCAATCACAATATATCACTTAGATATATTTACATAACAAATCCATAATCAAAACAATTTTCAATACAAAAATACGTAAAAGAGTATATGGTATTTATTTTCTTTTAAAAACATTACAGATTGTTGAGGAAGCCAAAGATTAAAAAATACTCGCGGCGGTGGAAAAGGTCTTTGTCACCGCTTATGTTAAAAGAAACATTCCTTTTTGTTATTTAGTGAAATTCTTCGTAGAAAATTATTCCCTTTAAAATGTAAAGGGTGTTTATACAACGTATAAATTAAAGTCGTGTATTAAAACAAAATACGCCTCAATGAAAGGATATTGAGATGAAGTCCCTTACCTCATGTCTGAATTGACTCAATCGTTCTTTAATCTCCTGAATAATAAACTAAAGATAATTTCTACTTGCTTAAGAACCTTTTTCAAGTTTATTATTCATTTTATATCACTTATTACCATGTTATAAACATTATGTAATCATTTAAGTTAATAATGTTCGTTTTGTCGATATTTGGTACTTTAGTCCAAAATGGACTTCTTATAATTACATGTTGTTCATGAGGTCAAAGTTTAATTATATACAGAATGATATTCATCATTTGGATATCATATATATCATATATATCCATGATATAGTTGTATTTATAAAAGTACATAACATTTAGAGGTAAGAAATGAAATGCACCGTTCATGGAGACGGTAAGTCGTACGTACGCATGAACGCTACTTCCATTTCTATTTCATATTCAATGGAATTAAAACATAATTATACATAGTAGTATTATAATTTCAGTATGGTATCATATATAATAACATTGAATATATCCTTTATACATACAACATATGGTCTGAACGAGTCATATCACTTTGAGGGGGCGGTAGTCCGCACTTCCTCTAATGAGATTATCACGTTTACCCATAATGGAAACCATAAAGGCATGATATAAATTGAAATTACAGAAGAATAAAGAAAACATAAACATAATATATATCATATATAAATACAGTTTCATCATAATGGCCACCATGAGAGGCGGTATGAGATAATCGAACAATCATCGTTTTGTGAGGCGTTAGTTTTCCATCCACAGAAACATTATGTTCTTCATCCATTAGATGGAGTTGCATGTAAGTGTAGTTCTAATCATTCTCATAAAAACATCATAGTATATTTAGGATACTGGTGTTGTTACAAAATAAAGGAATAAAAAGAGTTTATGGGTTGGAGAAGTAAAATAAAAAAACAATTTAAGAGAAACTGTTACATTTAATTTGGGTAACTACCTTTGGTTTGAACCAAAGGACTTCTTGAAGTGCCTTATAAATAAGTTAAGGAATCTAGAAGGAGGAGAGGGATGTAGGGATATTAATTGGGCAGAGTTTGGACCAGCCAAATGGCTTTAGAGGTGTGAGGAATTGTTTAGAAGTGGTCTCTTTTTATAATAGAGAGGAGGGGCTCTTTAAGAAAGTGTGAAAACATTATTTTATTATAAACACATATTCGATTTCAAAAGGTCCAAAAATCATTATCGTCAAATATAATATGACTCTTATTCAAAATAAATTCATCCAATCAGAATCAGACATGTTTTGGATGATATTTTAATCATTATAATCTTATTTATTTAAATAATTTGTTAATGAGGTAAATAATGGATCATTATTGTGTCATAAATAATTTAATTTATTTGATGTCTAAAAATTATAAAACAAATACAATGATGTAGGAAATAATTTTAGATTTCCAATGAATATTTATAGTCAAAAAAAATAATTTATATAACCCCTTCTAAAAATTAATTTACTAAAAGATATTTGTTTTTGTCATTTTTGCCTTCACTTTAAGTTAATTAATCTAAATTGTCATTATCACTCCCAAGTGGCTCAATGGGATCCCAAAATCAACCCAAAGATGTCCATAGTCGTAAATGACTCAAAAAATAAGGTTTGGACAAGTGCTAAGCTAATTTTGAATTTTTATAATATTCTTTTAACCTTGAATTACCCTATTTACCTTTAATCACGATAAATAAAAGTCAAAAGTTACTATTTACCAAAAATTATTTTTATCTTATTGAACCACATTTTAGTTCCGGATAAAAACCATTTATGTCGGATTTTTTAAATTCAATTCACAGAATTAGTAAAATATCATTTAAATCAAAAAGTCATTGTTTTTAACTACTACAAAGTGGTTTCACTATTCATCAAAAATTGATGTTTTTCAAAAAAATACCAAAAATTCAGCCAAAGCATAATTTGATATTCTGAATTCAAAATTTGTGTCTATTTTTCCAAATTAAAAAAAAAAGATAAGTGGCATTAATTAATTTTAAAATTAATTCCTGTTGTTAAAACAAATAGCGTGTTTTTAAGAAACAATAACTATCAAAAGATTGACACTTGTTTATGTCCAATTTCAAAGTGAAATTAATTAAAATGAACAACATTGGATTAAATGGTAAAATTATATTATAATTACACTTTAAATATAATTAAAAAGATAATCTAACCATATAAATAAATTATATTAAAACATAGTTTTGAATTAAAAACATTATTTTACTATTCAATAAAAAATGAACTTTATTGGAAAAATTCCAAAAAATTACACAAAGTGAATTTTTATGTCCCCATTATAAAGAAGGATTTTATTTGGACAAATAGAATGTATTATAGGGACCAAAACTATATTTAAATAGGGTTTTCCACTAAAAGGTGGTAAATCGACCTTTTAATGTAAATTATGCTTAAAATTAGATTCATTCACATTTTTAGCCTATAATATTTATTGGATAAATGTAAATACATTTAATAAACATGTATAATAATATTGTAGTTAGATCTGTTCACACCCTCCAATATAATGACTAGGAGTTAACTACCATTTAAAATAATAATATTATATTATTGGTGTGCAACGTAAGATTTCAAAGAAAACTGTTGTTGCGTATCGGGTACGCTATCGAACATAGAAATCCCTTTAAAGTAAAATTAATATTTAATTCACAAATATTAATAAATATGAAATTTGTCTTATTCTTTATTTACCTGGAATGTTACATCCTTCCCTCCTTTTGGAAATTGCGTCCTCACAATTTTATTCACTTATCAAATAAATGGGGGAATTTATCCCTCATAGCATTTTCATATTCCCACGTTGCCACTTCAACCATATAGTTTTTCAACAAAACATTTACCTGGTGAATTACCTTATTCTCCAACACTTGCTCTCTGCGGTCAAGAATTTGGACTGGTTGTTCTTCATAAGAGAGATTCTCTTCCAATTGAACTACATCTGGGCTCAAAACATGAGATGGATCTGGCATATACTTTCTCAATATCAAAACCATACAAACATTGTGTACCACGGAAAAACTTGGAGGTAAAGCCACTCTGTATGAAACTGATCTAACCTTCTCCAGGATTTCATAAGGTCCAATGAACCTCAGAATCAACTTTCCATTCTTACCAAAATGCATCACAGTTTTCCAGGGAGAAACTTTGAGAACGACATGATCACCTACCTCAAAAGAAAGATCCTTCCTCCGGTTATCTGCATATCTTTTTTGTCTGCTCTAAGTTGTTCTCATGTGATTATGAATCAACTGAACTTTCTTTGCTATCTCTTCTACCAATTCTAGTCCCATCAGCTTCCTTTCACCTACTTCATCCCAAAAAGTAGTAGTTCGACAATGATTTCCAAATAATGCCTCAAATGGAGCCATCTGTATACGGGAATGAAAGATTTTGTTATAAGAAAATTCAACCAAGGAAAGATGTTGGTCCCAACTTCCCTTGTAATTTATCAAAAAAGCACATAACACATCCTCCAAGGTCTGAATTTTTCATTCTGACTTCCCGTCTGATTGAGGATGAAAATTTGTACTAAAATTTAATTCAGTACCTAATGACTTCTGAAGGCCTTTCCAAAAGTTAGAAGTGAACTTGAGATCACGATCAGATACAATAGAGAGGGGAACTCCATTAAACCTAAATATCTATTTAACATACAACCGAGATAGTTGATCTAGAGAAAAATTATCTCTAATGGGAAGGAAATGAGCAGATTTAGTCAACCGATCAACAATAACCCAGATTACATTATTACCTTGAGATATCTTTGGTAATCCCATAATGAAGTCGATGGAAATATTTTTTCATTTCCACTCTGGCACCGGTAAAGACTGAAGCATCCCTTTCAGTAACTGCTGTACTTCTTTAACCTGCTGACAAGTCAAACACTTCACAGTAAAATTAGAAATATCTCTTTTCATTCCATCCCACCATTAATACTCATTAAGATCTATGTACATATTAGTAATGCCAGGATGAACTGAAAACGAGGAACTATGAGCTTCACATAACAACTCATTCATCAAATACAGATAATCTCTTTCCAAACCTCAAAAAACAATCATTATCAATGTTAAATTCAGGCAAAATACCCTTCTGAACCAACTCTAGATTTTTCTATAACTCAGTGTCTTCTTTTTACGCTTTCTTTATTCTTTCTGGTAGAGATGATCTCACTGACACCTGATACAAAACAGAATAATTTCCTGCACCAAAAACATCTATGCCAAAGTTCATCAAATCAAAAACCAAAGGATCTTATTCCAAACGTAACATAGTTAATGAAGCATTACTTTTTCGACTTAAAGCATCAACCACTTTATTTGATTTTCCTGGATGGTAATGGATTGTGTAATCATATTCCTTGATTAATTACAAACATCTCCTATGTCTCATGTTCAATTATTTTTGAGTGAATATATACTTAAAACTTTTGTGATCAGTATATATTTCGCACTTTACTCCATACAAATGATGCCTCCAAATTTTTAAAGCAAAAACAATAGCAGCTAATTCTAAATCATGTGTAGGGTAATTTAACTCATGCGGTTTCAATTGACGTGAAGAATAAGAAATTTTCTGATCATTCTGCATTATGACACAACCCAATCCTTTCAATGAAGCATCACTATAGATAACAAACTCCCCATTTATGGATGGCAGTGCCAAAACTGGAGCATTCTCCAATCTCATTTTCAATTCCTGAAAACAACCATCACATTCCTTTGTCCAGATGAACTTAACAGCTTTTTGAGTTAACTTAGTGATTGGACTAGATAACTATACAAAAGTTTCAACAAATGTTTAGTAATAACCTTACAAACCAAGAAAACTACAAATATCGATTAAATTTTTTAGTCTTGGCCATTCTTCAACAACTTTTGTTTTAGAAGGATCAAATGTTATTCCATTTTTTGAAACAATGTGACCATGGAATGCAATTTTTTATAACAAAAACTCACACTTACTGAATTTCCCATAAAGTTTCTTTTCTTTTAAGGTTCTCAAGATAACCCTTAAATGACTTTTATACTCCTATTGACTTTTGGAATAAACCAAAATATCATCAATGAACATAACCACAAACTTATCCAAGAACTCATGGAAAATTCTATTCATAAGATCCATGAATATAGTAGGTGTATTGGTTTACCCAAAAGGCATAACTAAAAATTCATAATGGCCATATCTAGTACGAAACACGGTCTTCGGAAAGTCTGATTCCTTTAATTTCAACTGATGGTACCCCGACCTCAAATCAATCTTCGAAAAATACTGAGCTCCCACGAGCTGATCAAATAAATCATCGATATGAGGCAAAGGATACTTATTCTTAACAGTGATGTTATTCAATGTTCTATAATCAATACAAAGTCTCATTGAACCATCTTTATTTTTAAAAAAAATATAGGAGCACCCCATGGTCATGTGCTAGGTCGAATAAAACCTTTCTCTAATAACTCTTGAAATTGCATATTTAACTCTAAAAGTTCAATTTGAGCCATTCGATAAGGGGGTTTAGAAATTGTCTTAGCATCAGGAACTAAGTCAACAGTAAATTCAAATTCCTGATCAGGTATAATTCCAGGAAACTCATCTGTAAAAACATCAAGTTACTCATTTACCACTGGCACATCATTAATCTGAACAGTTCCATTATTTTCAATAATATGTGTAAGGTAACATTCATTTCCATTTTTTATTATTTTCTCATCATCCTGATATATTATCAAAATAAAGGGTTCATTCTTGTACATAAACTGTAAATCTTTCTGAAAATAAACCTCTTTAGCTCTGCAGTAAATCTTAGCATGATAAACAGAAAGCCAATCCATGCACAAAATAACATCAAACTCTACTGGAGGAAAAACAATAAGGTTTTCAGGTAGATTATTTCCGCACACAAGGACATGAATGTTCTTATGTTTTATTTTTGTCTGAAAATTTCCTTCAGGTGTTTTTAATGTAAGTTCTATATTCATATCTTGAGTTGGAATTCCCAATTTACTAGAAAACTTCTCAGAAATGAATGAGTGTGTAGACCCTAAATCAAAAAACACATTGGCATAATCTGAACAAACAAACAATATACCTGATACTACTTCATTCGATGGCCCAACATCTGCTGAAGTAGTTGCAAAGGATTTCACCACCCCTTTCTACTTTTAGTCTGGCTACTTTCCCTCTGTTGAGTTCTTCTCTGGACACTCGTTTTCATAATGACCCATTTCATTACAGATAAAACATCTTACTGATGGATTTTCATTCCCTGCTTGATCATATTCCTTACAGTTACGAGCAATATAACCAGATATACCACACCTAAAGCACTTTCTAGACTTTCATAAACATTCTACGGGATTCTTTTTAACACAATTCTCACAAGATTGATATTTAGTTTTCTTACCTCCATGCTTCTTTGATAAATTCTTCCCCTTTGCCTACCTACTGGACCTCTTATTCTGTTGTTTTTCAAAGAACACTTGATCATCGGCAAACTTCATTTCCACCTTCCCCGCACATCAAACAAGTTTTTCGTAACTTTTGAACTCAAGAGAGGCTAACGCTCTTCGATATCATTGCTTCAGTCCTGTGTAAAATCAATTTATCTTACTATCAAGATCTTGGATGAAATTTGGTGCATACCTTGCTAGTAAAGTGAACTTTGCTTCAGAAGCATCCATTGAGTCATCCTCCAGCCTCAATTCTTGGAATTGTTTTTCCATCCTAAGATGAACCGCATTAGGAATATATTCCTCAAGAAACATACCTTTTAATTCATCCCAATCAAGAGCATCAATATCCTCACTATCCCTGATATTTTTCACCATCAACCACCACTGATCAGCTTCACCTTCAATGCGGTAAATAGCAAGACTAACCATTTGATGTTTTGAACAACCCATGACATTGAAAATCTTTTCCAGTTCTTTAATCCAGCCTTCCGCTATCATAGGGTCAGATGATCCTCTGAATGATGGCAGATGTTTTCTCATGAAATGCTCTACTACTTACATGTTCCTCTTCGGTTGATCTGGCTGATCTCGTGCATGGATACCACCACCATTTATAGCTTGAGTCAACTGTGTCATCACTACAACAAACTGTTCATTTCTGATTCTGACCATCTCAGGTTGCTGATTTGGAATTTTGTCTTCCTCCTGATGTATTCCCAACATAGCTACCATGTTTCCTTTGCAGAAGACCATTATGAACACAGAAATATATAAGGCGAAGAAGCATGGTAATATGTAAAGTCTATATCATTTCAATATTAACATAAATTACTATATAGATATTAATTTAACAATACCCTAACTCCTAAATTTGTCTAAATCAACCTCTGATACCAACTATAAAGACCCGGCCTTAAAACATTACATAATCTTGAATTAAATGAATAATTCACATTGAGGATCTTTTCAGGTTAATAGTTTTATAGATTTAGACCATAACTATTACATTGCAAAATATTACATCTCAAAAATACAAAGTAGACACTCCTACTCAGTTTTCATTTTTTTCACAAAATAAAAACTCTTGAAAAAAAGAGTCATGTCAAATTCCATGTTTAAGAGAGCATGATTTTTCTTGATCCCATACTTGACCCTATTCCACTTTATGTCATGTGAAAAACATTTCGAAAACTTTAGATGAACATAAAAAGCTCAGTAAGGGATACACAAAAAGGAAAACTGTTAGTTTTTCAAAACAACAGGTAAACCATGAATACTTTATCATAAGTAATACTTTTCAGCTTTATGAAGTAGTGAATACTCTTCACTAAATAAAAGATCATTACTTACCCTTTTGTAACCAAATGATTACCATAAAACCCATATAAATAACACATAACATATAAAGGTAACTTGGGACATAAACATACATAAATGGATTAACCATAAGGTCGACTTCCACACATATCACTAAATTAAATAGCCATATGGCCGACTTCCATACCCAATGCATTGGAGGTTATAATGTAACCACCCATCCTGGTATTCACGGAACCCCCCTTCATTTGGTTTATCATGTAACCACCCATCAAATGTCCAAGTACCATTATAAAAGCATAAGACATAAAACAAATATAAAGGAACGAAAACATTTCCACATTTCAATCACAATATATCACTTAAATATATTGACATTACAAATTAATTATCAAAACCATTTTCAATACCAAAATACATAAAATAGTATATGGTATTTATTTTCTTTTAAAAACATTACGGCTTGTTAAGGAAGCCAAAGATCAAATAACACTCGCGACAGTGGAAAAGGTCATTGTCACCAGTTACGTTAAATGAAACATTCTTATTTTCCATTTAGTAAAATGCTTCATAGAAAAAGATTCCCTTTGAAAAGTCAAGGGTGTTTATACAGCGTATAAAAGAAAGTCATGTATTAAAACAAAATATGCTTCAATGAAAGGATATTGAGACGATGTCCCTTACCTCATGTCCGACTTGACTCGATCATTATTTAATCTACTGAATAATAAACTTAAGTTAATTTATACTTGCTTAAGAACCTTTGTAAAGTTTATTATTACATTTATATCACATATTACCATGTTATAAACATTATGTAATCATTTATGTTAATAATGTTCATTTTGTCGATATTTGGTACTTGAGTCAAAAATGGAACTCTTATAATTACATGTTGTTCAGGAAGTCAAAGGTTCATTATATCCAGAATGATATTCATTATTTGGATATCATATATATCATATATATCCAGCATATACATGTATTTATAGTAGTACATAACATTTTGAGGTAAGAAATGAAATGCACCATTCATGGAGATGGTAAGTCGTACGTACGCATGAACGTTAATTCCATTTCTATTTCTTATTTAATGGAATTAAAACAAAATGATACATAGTTGTATTATAATTTCACTATGGTATCATATATAATATCATTAAATCTATCCTTTATACGTACCACATATGGTATGAACGAGTCATATCACTTTGAGGGGCGGTAGTCTGCACTTCCTCTAATGAGATTATCGTGTTTACCCATAATTGAAACCATAAAGGCATGCTATAAATGGAAATTACAGAAGCATAAAGAAACCATAAAAATAAAATATATCATATATAAATACAGTTCCATCATAATGGCCACCATGAGAGGCGGTAGGAGATAAACGAACAATCATCGTTTCGTGAGGCGTTAGTTTTCCATCCACAGAAACATTATGTTCTTGATACATTAGATGGAGGTGTGTGTATGTGTAGTTTGAATCCTTATAATAACAACATCCTAGTATATTGATAATACTGGTGTTGTTACAAAAGAAAGGAATAAAAAGATTTTAGGGGTTGGATATGTAAAATAAATTAAAACAATTTAAGAGAAACAGTTACCTTTAATTTGGGTAACTCCATTTAGTTTGAACCAAAGGACTTCTTGAAGTGCCTTCTACCTAATGTAAGGCTTCTAGGAGGAGGAGATGGATGTAGGGAGCTTAATTGGGAAGATTTTGGATGATCCAAATTGCTTGAGAGGTGTGGGGAATTGGATAGAAGTGGTCTTCTTTTATAAGGGAGAGGATGGGCTCTTTAGGAAAGTGTGAAAACATTATTTTATTATAACCACATATTCTGTTTCAAAAGGTTCAAAAATAATTAAGGTCGAAGATATGATGACTCATATTCGAAATAAATTAATCCAATCAGAATTGGACATGTTTTGGAAAATATTTTAATCATTATAATCTTATTTATTTAAATCATTTATTAATGAGGTAAATACTGCATCATTATTATGTCATAAATAATTTAATTTATTTGATGTCTAAAAATTATAAAAAAATACCATGATGTAGGAAATATTTTTATCATTCCAATTAATATTTATAGTCGAAAACAATAATTTATATAACCCCTTATAAAAATAAATTTACTAAAAGATATTTTCTTTTGTCATTTTTGCCTTTACTTTAAGTTAATTAATCTAAATTGTCATTATCACTCCCAAGTGGCTCAATGGGGTCCCAAAATCGAGCCAAAGATGCTCATGGTCGTAAATGACTCAACCAATAAGTTTTGGACAAGTTTTAAGCTAATTTTGAATTATTATAATATTCTCTTAACCTTGAATTACCCTATTTACCTTTAACAGTGGTAAATAAAAGTCAAAAGTTACTATTCAAAAAAAAATTCATCTTATTGAACCACATTTTACTTCCTAATGACAACCAAGTCTGTCGGATTTTCAAAATTAAATTCACAGAAGTGGTAAAATTTAATTTAAATGGAAAAGTCAATTTTTTAACTACTACTAAGTGGTTTCACTATTCATCAAAAATTGAAGTTTTTCAGAAAAATATCAAAAAATTCAGCCTAAGAATTATTTGATATTCTGAATTCAAAATTGATTTATATTTTGAAAAAATCAAAACATAGAAGTGGCATTAATTAATTTTAAAATTAATTTCCGTTGTTAAAACAAATAGCGTGTTTTTAAGAAACAATAACTATCAAAAGATTGACACTTGTTTATGTCCAATTTCAAAGTGAAATTAATTACAATGACCAAAATTGTATTAAATGGTAAAAATATATTCAAATTGCACTTTAAAACCAATTAAAAAGATAATCTAACAATATAAATAAATTATATTAAAACATAGTTTTGAATTAAAAGATAATATTTTCACTATTCAATAAAAATTAACTTTATCGGAAAAATTCCAAAAAATTTACACAAAGTAAATTTTAATGTCCCCATTCTAAATAAGGATTCTATTTGTAAAATATAATGTATTAAAGTGACCAAAAAAATATTTAGAGAGGATTCTCCGTTAAAAGGCGGTAAATAAATCTTTTAATGTAAATTATGCTTAAAATTTGATTCATTCACATTTAAATCCTCTAACTGTTATTTGATAAATGTAAATACATTTAACAAACATGTATAATAATATTTTATTTAGTTTTTTTCATTCCCTATAATAAAATTTCTAATATTTAACTACCATTTAAAATAATAATATTATATTATTTTTTTTCAACGTAAGATTTCAAAGAAACATGTGGTTGTGTATCGGGTACGCTATCGAACATAGCAACCCCTTTAAAGTAAAATTAATATTTAATTCAAAAATGTTAATAAATATGAAATATTCCATATTATGTATTTACCTAGGATGTTACAAAAACACCACTTTTTTATCACTTAGTCGATAAACATAATATTTCCACCTCTATGATTTCAATTTTGAAAAACTTACATACACAGTTGTGTAAATTAAGGTATCTAGAGTCTGATAGGATCGACTTAAATTTTTGGTGAATAGTAACATACAATTATTAATATTAATATGACCCTTATGAATATTAAATCATATTATTATTTTATTTTCTTAAGGTTATAATATAACGACATCTTAATTAATATTTCAAGGTGATATAAAATGATTTTTAGTTTTAAAATTTTTATTTCTTGAATAATATATGATTTTATTTAAAAAATAAATTAAAAAAAATTAGGAAATTATTTTCAAAACATGGAGTTCATTTTTTAATTCATAATTTTTATATTAGGTTATACTGAATTTATTATAATTTTATAAAATACTTTAGTTTTTCGTGAATATTAAAAATACAATTTTGAGTTTTCGGTTTGTGTAATGAAATCATAATGATGTAATAATTAATATAAAATGATATTAGACTTGTGTACTTTGAAATAATATATTATTTTTCCTAAGTGTCCAATACCATGAGAAAATACCAAGGTCAAGCCCTTTTTTTTCAAGTACCACTAATGAGGTGTCCTTTGAAATTAAAAAAATACTTCCTCTATTTTACATTAAATACCCAACCATTACTTTGTTTTCATTAATTAAAAATTAAACATCCTTGAATTTATTGTTTTTTTAACTCCCTATTATTCTTCCCAAGGTTTCCTCAATCCCCAAATGTCCCAACCTTCACGTTTTAGGGTTTACTCTACAATGTTTGGGAATCTACCACCCTTCTCTTTTTCAAGTCCTCCATTTATGTTGTCCATTTTTAATATCCAATTTCTTATTTTGTAATATGTCATTACATATCCTACATACTTTAAATATTATGTAAAAATTATGGAATACCACTTTTTCTCTCATAAATATATTTTATGATGTTTTAGGGGACGTCATTAGGCTGCAGAATTTTTGTAAGGGATTTCTCAACCTCTATTTTTATTTCGTGTTCCCTTATTTTATTTTTATTTACTCACCTCCATTCATCCAAATGTCATGATAACTATAGTACCTTAAATGTACAAATATTTTGGTATTATAATGGGATTATTAGTCATCATATCTCTTTTCCCCTTATTTTATACTAGAATTGAAAACACCATCTGAGGTGTGTCAATTTATCACATTTAAGGACGCATGATTTTCAATTTCTATTATGATATTCAAATCTGGTCATAAAACCATTTTTATGGTTTATACAGACTATTTAATATGTATTATAACTTATTTATGGTTTTTAATATATATTTTAACATGATATTAATTAATAAATTAGATTTAGTTTCTTGTAATCTAAAACTACCAATTAACCCGAACAATTATCCTAATGTTTATATAATGATTCATCTTAATTTCCAATAAAGTAATGAATTTTATAACCATGTAATATTCTTGATTTTAAAAAATAAAATAAAACATCCAATATGTAAAACCATTCTCATCTCACATGTTTATCCTTACATGTATATCAGTAAACCGGTCTTGAATACAAAGGAAGAAAACTTTCCAAAACAATAAAATTGAACCTATTAAACCCATCAAGAAGGTTATGAATGAACCCAATAAGTCTATAATAAATTAGTTAAATAAACAATAGGTTTTTAAAATAATAATTAATGAATTTAATTTGGTTATCCAGGACAATAAGATCTTGTTAAGAACACCATTATACTTAAGGTAATGTTTTTCTACCAGAACATCCATTTTCATTCGAGTTACACTTATACTCTACATACCTCAATTAAATTATTATTTATTCATATTTAATCCACATAAAATATTTTTTGATTATCTGTATACATTTACCAACCAGACTCATACTTTATTCAATGTGTAGTTACATGTTTTAATAGAACATTTCAAAAATTCTTCCCAATAAACAAGCCTGAATCAAGGGGACTTCTAGAATTCTAATCTATTTTCAAGTGCACTATATAATATGTTTTAAGCCATTATTATTTTTTTAATATAAAAATTATAATCATTAAAAAATATCTTTATTTATTTATTTTTTTATGAAGGAAAACATTTCCTTCCATGTTAATATCCCTTGAATATTTCCCTTAAACTCCACTAAAATGTTTTACTTCAAAAGCTTCTTTAAAAAATCATTTTACATGATTTGACTTCAGAGGGACATCATTTATACCTAAAATAGATTTTAAATGTTTTACATATTATTTTCTGTGATATATATGTTTAAAAATATTATTTCATTGAAAATAAAAATGATTTTCCAAAAGAACTATTATTTCCAAAGTAAAAAATGATTTTTATCATATCACTTTATATTTTATGAGATATATTCCCTGTTAAACACTTATTCCTTTTAAGTGGTGTATTTAATTCCCTTTGTTATATCATATCAAGAGTCTCATTATTCTCATGATATTCAAGGGATAATTATTTTAATGTTGCAAGGTGGTATGGGATACTTTGGAATGTTAAAGGATTATTTCCTCAAAAACTTTTCAATGTTATTATTTAAAATTATCTTCATTTATGTGAGCGTCATTGTAAAAATTTTTACTTATTTGAAGTGTATCTCTTTTTATATCATATAAAATATTTTAATGATGTGATTTTGATTAGTTTGACTATGGATATGATATCTTTATACCATTCACCACAATACTCAGAATGGTTAGTGTTTATGATTAATGATTGGGTAATGTTATTTACATTTATTATATTAGTTTCAATATGAATGTATATATTTATTATGTTCACCCCATTCATATGAGGAATGTATTAGAATTATCAAGTGATGGTTGGGGCCTGCGTGATCCCCTTGATGAATCAGTAGGTCAAATGAGACAAACTACAGTCTTGGCATGAGGCCTTGAAAAAATGGTTATTTATTTTCTTGGTATGAGGCCTTAATGGTATGTTTATGATGTATGAAATTATGCATTACTTAATTATGAAACGTGTAATTTGAATTTCATGAGGTTATTAGACAAGTAGAATACACCATATTATGCTTTATTATGGAATTACTTATTCATCTCTTCTTCCTGACATAATGTGTTCAAGTTAATTTTTAAAGGCATGTGTTTTCAGTTTTTGCAATTCTCAGTGCTATTTTTTTATAATATCCCTAGTATTACTTACCCTTACGGATCATTTGAGCTCATTCCTTTCTTATGTTTTGATTTTTACTCTATGGTGAAGATGAATATTATTAATTACATGCAGGGATAAACATGGATTTATTGATGTTTTAAAAGAAATTTAAATATTTTTTTCTTTCAAGATGTAAGGTTTTAATAATGTATGTATCTAGTTTTCCAGAACTACAAAACTATTCATTACTTCGAGGCATAAATTTTTTGTAATCATGAAAATGTAATGAATGAAGGAACCGACTTCAGGCAATAGGGGTCTACATATTACATAATTTCTAATGATTCAATAATTTATTTCACATGCCTTTTCAAGAACATGACTTCATACTCTTTCATTTCCATAAATATGAAACTTTTAATGGTTTATCATTCCGATCTTCATTCTTTGAGACATATAAAATGTGTATATAAAAAGAATAACAAATACATTTCACTAAAAATCAATTACAACCATATGGGATCATATGATTGATAAATCTATCTTAGATATATATAATAAAATAACTTCCCAATGGAGTATCCATGAGATAATTCTGAATCACTTGATGCTTTGATGAGACCCTTCATAACTCCCACAAGCTAATAACTCTTATTGGAAATGGTGGGTGGGGAAAGATAATTTCTGAGAGAAGGATAATTTATTGGAATTAAAGAGGATATAGTATAACACCTATCTGAATGGATTCTACTTCTTTATATTATCTTTTAAGGTCCTCCCTAATCAGTTCATTAATTTTTCCATATGTTATTAATTTATGAGTTAATAGAATGAATTTATAATTCATTAAACTTAAAGCCAGTACAAATTAACCTTTAAATCCAACATATAAAATTTCCATTATATATGATAGCTTATATATAGTATGATTATAAATTCAATGCTTAACATTATACTACCATAAAATTATCATAGTGTGTTATGTGAATAATACCATCTCAAGCATTAAATCGCTTTGCCAAATGTTACTGCCCATGTTGTATACTACAACTGTCCTAGGAAATAGGTAATACGATATCACTAAATTATAAATAATGATACCTCAAATACATATAAAAAATATTTAATTTAAATCCTAAAATATAATATCCCAATATTATATTATATTATATAACCCAAATTCATAATATGGATATAGGATATAATACATATCTTCATCAATATACCACTTGAATTAAATCCTTAGAGACTTTATTACATTTCACCATATATTTTATCGTATATAATAACTTATGAAACCATATCCATAACTACTTTAATATATTTTTCAAAATTCATTTGGAATTTTATCATTAAAATCAGCATGTAACACATCATATTCCATACTTTGTGAATATGATCACAAAAAACCATTAGGAAAAACAATAAAATACATATATAATTACTTATTGGGTTTCATAAAACAAAATCCCTATTCTATAGACCAAAAAAGGAACCCCATGATCATTCGTTGCATAGAAAAAAAATCCTTGAATCAAACAATATACGCAAAGAGAAACATATAGAAAAATAATAGTACTGTTCTATAACACCCCGAGATTTTATGAAAAATATTATTTTTAATTTCATTAATGTCTTGTGTTGTACGCTAAACCAAAGGGAGCTTCCACAAAACGCATCATTGACTTTCCTTGCATTACACGCAATCATGACCTTCCTCGATAGCGTGTGTAGTACGCAATACCGAGTTTCACTAAACAACGATATGCTATTAAAATATTATTAAAACTAGCCGTTATGAATAGAAATAACCACTTTTTGAAATTCTATAAATTTTATTTTTCAAAATGGACTTCATTTTTGTATTCGGAATATCAAAATTAGCTTATGGTGAAATTTTGGTACTTTTCGGCTAACTTTCATTTTCTGATGAATAGTGAAAATAACTAATTTTTAATTAAAAAGAACCTTTTTAATCGAAATAATTAATAGTGATAAATTATTAATTTGAGTGGTTTTAAAGTATATTTATAATATATTTTTACAATTTAATACAATGTTGGTCATTGGATGTAATTTCACATTTAAACAAGACATAAACAAGTGTCAATCTTTTGATAGTTATTATCTCTTAAGAACACGCTATTTGTTTTGACGACGGGAATTAATTTTTAAATTAATTAATGCAACTAATATGTTTTGAATTTGGTAAAATATACATCATTTTTTAGTTCATAATATCAAATATTTCTTAGGCCTAATTTTTGGTATTTTTCTGGAAACTTTCATTTTTTGATGAATAGTGAAACCACTAAGTGGTAGTTAAAAAAAATGAATTTTTCATAAAACTTAAGTTTACCGCTTCTGTGGGTGAAATTTCAAAAATTTGAGAGACACAGTTGATGTCCGTATGTAAAATGTGGTTCAATGAGATGAAAATAATTTTTGGTGAATAGTAACTTTTTACTTTTTTTTACCACGGTTAAAAGTAAATAGGGTAATTAAGGGTAAAAATGATATTATTATTACCCTAACACATGTCCTAATTCTATTGGATAAGTTTAATTCGACCAAAAACAACCATAGGAATAAAATATGACCATTTAGGCCCACTTGGATTAGATTAGGACATTTATTATTAATTTATTTAAAGAAGGGTTAAAATAGTTAAAATCAAAGTTTAATAAGTAGATAATTTTTAATATAGGGTTATACATAAGATAAATTCGACTATGAATATTCATTAGAAAGATAAAAATATTTCCTACATAATGGTATTTTATTTGACATTAAATAAGTTAATTTATTTATGACACGACAATGATGCAATAATTATCTTATTAATGAAATATTGACATAATTGATGTTATAAATACCCAAATAAATGTAATTTGATACTTTTTATGAATTCCACTAATTTTATAGGTTAATATGACATGTTATTATTGATTTAAGTAACTTTTTTCGAACTAATAATTCTGTAATGATTTTCACAAAAATCAATTACTAAATAATGTCAAAATTGACATAAAATAGTTTTTAAAACAAATATTATATTATTAATTGTTATTTTATTCCTAAAAATCTATGGTTTGGCCAAATTACTTAGATAAGGTTATATATATTAATAATAAACAACTTGGGGTTCGTTTGTCTTATTATATTAAGTTTATTAACCTTATAGTGTAAGAACACAAAAAGACACGGTAAAAGTAAAATTATCTAACTTAAAGTTAAAACTAAATGATAAGGTTAAAATAGTAAACTAAACTTGTCCAAATTCTATTGGATGAGAGGATTTCGACCCATCCCCACCTTATCTTAGAAATAAATCAATTTGGAGATATTAAAAACCGAATTTGGCTTTATAATAAAATACTATTTTTAGTTTTTCCAAAAGAGCCCCTCTCCTCCATTATAAAAGGGCACCTCCTCCCTCTCTTCCTCACACCACTTTGAGCCTTCAAGCTCGTCCAAACCCTGCCAAATTCTCTTCTCCACTTCCCTAGAAACATCCTAGAGATCCTGGTCTTCTTCAAAGACCAATTTTAGTGCCCTAAGAGGAGGACTCAAAGAGGCGCTTCAAAGAAGAGGTAATGTCCGTTACCGATTCTTTCAACTTTATTTCTTCTTCCACTTCTTCTTCTTAGGTTGTTTCATTATGAAGTAATAACATCAGTATCACTCATATACTTATATTTTATTATAAGTATGAAACAACCCTATTTAACCATCTATCCATCCTACGGAAAATGAAATCACCGCGCGTGCGTACGTACGGAATACCGTCTCCACGCCGTGGTGTGATCTATTTTCCACCACAACCATACTTGGATGGGTATAATGGTGTACATAATAACTATATATGATTATTGTAAATTGATATTGATTCTGAAATAGTGTACATACACTTCAATACAATTCCACGATCATGATAATGATATCATCGCTCGTGCGTGCGTATGGACTACCGTCTCCACGACGCGATGAGATTCATTCTCCACGTTAACCATTCATGAATGATTATAAATTATATATAATAAGTAATCATGAAATATATGACATAATAATGATACTGGATTTATGTGTATATATATTTATGTCATCTACTTAATTCCATTCAACTCAATAAGGAAACGAAAACAGCGTTCATGCGTACGTACGGTTTACCGTCTCCATGAACAGTGTATTTCTTTCCATTTACTGATCTTTTATATACATGTATATTCTGAATATATATTATATATAAATCATGTTTTATATTCTGGAATTAATTAATCATGATATAAGTAATCATATGAATAATTACAAGTCAAAACACGGATGACAAATGAAACGATTTTACCCAAAACGCTCTTTAACATGGAATTTACAAAAGAACGGGTAAAATAAAGTCATAAGTGAACCATATATGATATCATAACAATGAGTACGATTCTGGAATAAGTCAATAACATTATTTAAATCGTTATACAGGAGGTTCAGACACTTACGAAGCAAATCAGACCTAAGGTAAGGGAAATATCACAATCTCATTTTTATCCGAGATTGTTTATACTTTGGTATTTACTGGGGTGTATTTTATCATCCATATACATTTTTCCTCAATATGTAATATTTATATCCTTCTACAATAGTTGATATCCAATTTTACCCTTCGGTGAGTTTTTAGTAAAAGATATGAAAGGAATATTTTGTTGTTTTTCGTACGAGGTACTTTTTGACTTTTCCGACAAAAGTACGAGAAGAATGTTTTTTTAACTTATACAGCATGAATGGATTTTTAAAACATTATTTCCAAGAAGCTTCATTTACAAGTTTTCAAGTCTATTTTTAATCAACATTTTTTAGTTTAGAATTGTATGAGATGTTAAGAAAGGAAAAGTGTTTTTGAAGTAGAAAGGATATTTTCTTCAAGAATGGAGTTCAAGTGTTTTATCAAAATTATTTTCCATCTAAGATAATAAAGGGTTCTATTTTTATCCCTATTATTACATTGATTGGATTATGTTGTGATGGAATTATTTTTATGAATTACTTTATCTTATATGAATTGTTTTATGATGTCATTAAGAATCCCATTTTTATTACATGGGTTATGCTATGATGTATGGTTTATGATTTTGTGGCACACATAATAATGGTATCATTATGATATGGGTGGGACCTATATCTCCCTCCAATGCATTGGGTAAAGATTTTATATCTCATGAGATAGACATGGATGGAACGGCGGGTTAAACTGGTTCAGTGAAACAGGACTGAAACGAGGAGTGAACTCGGTTCAGAAATGGACTTTTTCCACTAAGATAGTCTTGTCAATGAGTCTTGACTAATAAGAAATGATTCTCTATGATTATGTGTGTATGACACAAAGTTTCATGTTTTAAGTTATGATTATTGGGATTACATCTCACTACTGTGATTTATCCCATGTTATGATATTATGATCTCTTTTGCAGGTTAAGATTTCCAAAATGTTATGTTCTTATGAATATGATGAGATTGATATTTCTTTTGTTTACCCTTATTGAGCATTTGAGCTCACCATTTTATGTTTTCTTTTCCCCAGGATATAAAGAAAGGTTTTAGGTAAAAAAAGGAAGATCTTTATGGGAGATATTGAAGATCTTTCACCACGATTAGAAGATTATATTCCCAGTTTCCAAAGACACTAAACTATTACGGTCCTTGTGTGTGTGTTTTTGTTATGTACTAAGTATTCCGCAAAAGTAATATAATGTCCATGTACGTTAAGCTTCGGGTCTCTACAGTTAGTATCAGAGGAAAGGTTTAGTCAACCTTTGGAAACTAGGATGTGAGAACTTTAGTGATATCCCTAGAGATATTTCTAAGGTATGTCTAGGGATGTTCCTAAGGTTAAGTATAAGTATAGGTTATTGTACTAGAATTACGTTAACCTAAGATGGTAGATATTGAAGGTACTCCCCCTTTATTATGTTGTTTTCCCTAGCGTGATTTTTGCCTCTCACACTATTCTTTTTGGGTTTTAGACGATGGCTGGAACTCGAAAGAACCATGTTGATCAATGTAATAGACAATGCAATGATTGTCCTCTGGAATAAACAAATGTTATGGGAGATGGAGTGCAAAATATTATTGCTATACTTACACAAGCTATGAATCATTCTGGACTTCCAAATGAGCAGAGAAGGGAACAATATTCTATTGAGTCCTTCATGAGGCAGCATCCACCCTCATTCAGCGGGTCTATTGATCCATTAGTTGCTAAAAAATGGATCAGTACTACTGAAAATATATTTTCAGTTCTTCAATGTTCTGAACATGATAAAGTCATCTTAGCAGTGTATCGTTTGGAAGGTGATGTTGATCAATGGTGGAATCTTATCAAGAATACAAGTCCAAGAGATGAAATTGAGTCCATGGAATGGGACGAGTTCAAGAACTTATTTTTCAATAAGTACTTCCCTCGTATTCTTCAAACAAAGATGGAGAAGGAGTTTCTTGAACTAAAGCAAAAGGATGATGAATCTGTTGGTATATACGAAGTGAATTTTACAAGTCTTGCAAGGTATGCATCTGGATTTATTATCCAACCTGAAAGTAAAGTTGATCGATTCTTCAGTGGCTTAAAACCAAATCTTCGAAGGGAATTAGCTATAAGAGACTTCAGTTGCTATGAAGAAATTGTGTGTTGTGCTATCAAGGTAGAAATGGAAGTTGGTGTTACTTATCCATCTCATAGTTTTGAAAAGAAACGAAAGATGGATTTCAAGGAGAAATCTCAGAATAATGGTGAAAAGAAGATGAATGTTTCCTTATGCTCAAAGTGTGGAAAGAAGCATGGTGGAGATTGTCTTAAAGGGACTACAAAATGTTTTTCAGTGTGGAAAAGAAGGTCATCAAGCAGATGAGTGTCGAAGTAATGGAAAAAGGGTTTCTAATGATGTGAATAAAGAAAAGACTGCAGAGAATGCACCACCAACACTTTAATGCTTTAAGTGCAAGGAAATGGGGCATTATGCTAATAAATTCCCTAATCCAAGGGTTAGGGATGATCGATATGAGCAATCACTTAAGGAAAAGGACAAAGGGAAGTCACATGCGATCACTATTGGCGATGTTGAATATGACAACAATGTGGTGGAATGATTAAGTGTTTATGTAGTGGGATTCCAAAATAATGTTGTATATAGTATCGTGGAATATTGGAATATGTATTGGTCTATTGTGGTTTTCAATGGTACCGGTAACCATGGAATCTGATTGAGATATTTTTGAAAAAAAAAAGATGATATGTGCATAATGAAGGGAAAATGAGAAAATGAAATGTTTGACCGTATTCATGAGCTCATGATTGATATAAGGACTAAGTGATATCATGGTTTGAGTATATAGAATTTTGAGGATTTTGGTATGTGGAAAGTGTTAACTTTTTGCTGCATTCATGTTTTCACTAAGGTTTAATGGGTATTCATTTTTCAAGAGAATACATGATTAAGGTATTCACATAACTGGAATGTGACCAACAAGATATATGGGGGATAAATGATGGTATTCACATGCTTGGTTGACGACATTTCAAGTAATCTTTTTCTTTATACTATGAGCTTAGACCGAAGTATTTTAGATAAGCCTAAAGATTGGAATGGATTATGTTGACCATAAGTTAGTATTGTTTAAGGATAGAACTTATTTTTTGATATTAATTATGTGATGTTATAGTAATGTAGTTTTTGAAAAAGTACAACCTTCATGACACGTGACAGCCCATCGCGTTGGAAAAGGCTGTGGGAATCG
Source organism: Viscum album (assembly GCA_963277665.1). Taxonomy (NCBI): domain Eukaryota; kingdom Viridiplantae; phylum Streptophyta; class Magnoliopsida; order Santalales; family Viscaceae; genus Viscum; species Viscum album. The sequence goes on along the minus strand of OY728139.1, from coordinate 835,849,298 downwards.
AACCCACAACCGAAGTGTGACTGTCCTTTATCACCTACCACTGGCCTAGAGGAAGTCCCTATTTAGTAGAAACTCATTTTATTATATTAAGCAGTATGATATATGAATTATAAGTCCATTTTAGGAACTATATATGATTAATCTCACTATAGATGGACTTATGTAAGTTTTGATAACTTTTCTAAACTTTTGTTTGAGACAGATGGAATGACCCATCATTCTATCACATGATCTGCTAACACATCATTAACGACAAATTCAACTTCATTTCTTTAAGAGATGAAGTGGAAATTTTCCAAAGAATGACCAACAATGAGACTATACCAAAATCACGAAAGTATTTCTTCTAATTCCAATTTCATCAACTTTAGGGAAATGATCTTGAAAACCAAAAACGTTTTCCTAGTGATCTTATATCTGATGAATCAGATGGTACCTTAGATCGTCACAAATTTATGGCTTTGTGATTGATGGCTTTTCCATAGGCATGTTCTCTACCACTCTCCATCAGAACATGATGGTTAGATTTCTCTTCCATATCCATATTTTCACCTATGTGGAAACCCAGTGATTGGTTTATTTGGGTAACCATTACATTTCATACTTTTGTTTTTATAGATTGGTTTTGGTATTCCTTTTTAAGATGTGGGTTTCTATTAAAGAAACTTTTGAGTATTAAACTATTTATAACCCCGATGAATTTCGAGGGAGAAATTCATTTTAAGGGGGGTAGAATGTAACACCCTGAGATTTTATGAAAAATATTCTTTTTAATTTCATTAATGTCTTCTGTTGTACGCTACACCAAAGGGAGCTTTCACAACACGCATCATTGAATTTCCTTTCATTACACGCAATCACGACCTTCCTCGATAGCATGTGTAGTACGTAATACCGAGTTTCCCTAAACAACGATATGCTATTAAAATATTATTAAAACTAGCCGTTATGAATAGTAATAACCACTTTTTGAAATTTTGTAAATTTTATTTTTCAAAATGGACTTCATTTTTGGATTTGGAATATCGAAATTAGCTTAGGGTGAAATTTTGGTACTTTTCGGCTAACTTTCATTTTCTGATGAATAGTGAAAACAACTAATTTTTAATTAAAAACAACCTTTTTAATCGAAATAATTAATAGTGATAAATTATTAATTTGAGTGGTTTTAAAGTATATTTAGAATATAATTTTACAATTTAATACAATGTTGGTCATTGGATGTAATTTCACATTTAAACAAGACATAAACAAGTGTCAATCTTTTGATAGCTATTATCTCTTAAGAACACGCTATTTGTTTTGACGACGGGAATTAATTTTTAAATTAATTATTGCAACTAATATGTTTTGAATTTGGTAAAATAGACATCATTTTTGAGTTCATAATATCAAATATAGCTTAGGCCTAATTTTTGGTATTTTTCTGGAAACTTTCATTTTTTGATAAATTGTGAAACCACTAAGTGGTAGTTAAAAAAATTTAATTTTTCATAAAACTTAATTTTACCGCTTCTGTGGGTCAAATTTCAAAAATCCGAGAGACACAGTTGATGTCAATAAGTAAAATTTGGTTCAATGAGATGAAAATATTTTTTGGTGAATAGTAACTTTTTACTTTTTTTTACCACGGTTAAAAGTAAATAGGGTAGTTAAAGGTAAAAATGATATTATTATTACCCTAACACATGTCCTAATTCTATTGGATAAGTGTAATTCGACCAAAAATAACCATAGGAATAAAATATGACAATTTATGCCCACTTGGATTAGATTAGGACATTTATTATTAATTTATTTAAAGAAGGGTTAAAATAGTTAAAATCAAAGTTTAATAAGTAGGTAATTTTTAATATAGGGTTATACATAAGATAAATTCGACTATAAATATTCATTAAAAAGCTAATAAGATTTCCTACATAATGGTATTTTATTTGACATTAAATAATTTAATTTATTTATGACACGACGATGATGCAGTAATTATCTTATTAATGAAATATTGACATAATTGATGTTATAAATACCCAAATAAATGTAATTTGGGAATTTTTATGAATTCCACTAATTTCATAGGTTAATATGACATGTTAGTATTTATTTAAGTAACTTTTTTCGAACTAATAATTCTGTTATGATTTTCCCAAAAATCAATTACTAAATAATGTCAAAATTGAAATAAAATAGTTTTTAAAACAAATATTATATTATTAATTGTTATTTTATTTCTAAAAATATAAGGATCGGCCAAATGACTTATATAAGGTTATATATATTAATAATAAACAAATTGGGGTTCGTTTGTCTTGTTATAGTAAGTTTATTAACCTTATAGTGTAAGAACACAAAAAGACACGGTAAAAGTAAAATTATCTAATTTAAAGTTAAAACTAAATGATAAGGTTAAAATAGTAAACTAAACTTGTCCAAATAATATTGGATGAGATTATTTAGACCCCTCCCCACCTTATCTTTGAAATAAATCAATTTGGAGCTATTTAAAACCAAATTTGGCTTTATAATAAAATAATATTTTTAGTTTTTCCAAAAGAGCGCCTCTCCTCCCTTATAAAAGGGCACCTCCTCCCTCTCTTCCTCACACCACTTTGAGCCTTCAAGCTCAGAAAACCCCTGCCAAATTCTCTTCTCCACTTCCCTATAAACATCCTATAGGTCCTGGTCTTCTTCAAAGACCAATTTTATTGCCCTAAGAGGAGGACTCAAAGAGGCGCTTCAAAGAAGAGGTATTGTCCGTTACCGATTCTTTCAACTTTATTTCTTCTTCCACTTATTCTTCTTAGGTTGTTTCATTATGAAGTAATAACATCAGTATCACTCATATACTGATATGTTATTATATGTATTAGACAACCCTATTTCACCATCTATCCATCCTACGGAAAACAAAATCACCGCGCGTGCGTACGTACGGAATACTGTCTCCACGTCGTGGTGTAATCTATTTTCCACCACCACCTTACTTGGATGGGTATAATGGTGTAAATAATAACTATATATGATTATTTTAAAGTGATATTGATTCTGAAATAGTATACATACACTCTAATACAATTCCACGATCATGACAACGATATCATCGCTCGTGCGTACGTACAGACTACCGTCTCCATGATGCGATGAGATTCATTCTCCATTTTAACCATTCATGAATGATTATAAAGTATATATAATAAGTAATAATGAAATATATGAAATAATAATGATACTGTATTTATGTGTATATATATGTATGTCATCTATTTAATTCCATTCAACTCAATAAGGAAACGAAAACAGTGTTCATGCGTACGTACGGCCTACCGTCTCCATGAACGGTGTATTTCTTTCCATTTACTGATCTTTTATATATATGTATATTATGAATATATATTATATATAAATCATGTTTTATATTCTGGAATTAATTAATCATGATCTAAGTAATCATATGAATAATTACAAGTCAAAACACGGATGACAAATGAAAAGATTTTACCCAAAACGCTCTTTAACATTGAATTTACAAAAGAACGGGTAAAATAAAGTCATAAGTGAACCATATATGATATCATAACAATTATTATGATTCTTTAATAAGTCAATAACTTTATTTAAATCATTATACAGGAGGTTCGGACACTTACGAAGCAAATCGGACCTAAGGTAAGGGAAATATCACAATCTCATTTTTATCCGAGATTGTTTATACTTTGATATTTACTGGGGTGTATTTTATCATCCACATACATGTTTCCTCAACATGTAATATTTATATCCTTCTACAATAGTTTATATCCAATTTTACCCTTCGGTGAGTTTTTAGTAAAAGATATGAAAGGAAGCTTTTGTCGTTTTTTGTACGAGGTACTTTTTGACTTTTCCGACAAAAGTACGAGAAGAATGTTTTTTTAACTTATACGTCATGAATGGATTTTTAAAACATTATTTACAAGAAGCTTCATTTACAAGTTTTTAAGTATATTTTTAATCAACTTCTTTTATTTTATAATTGTATGACATGTTGAGAAAGGAAAAGTGTTTTTTAAGTAGAAAGGATATTTTCCTCAAGAATGGAGTTCAAGTGTTTTATCAAAATTATTTTCCATATAAGATAATAAAGGGTTCTGTTGTTATCCATATTATTACATTGATTTTATTATGTTGTGATGGAATTATTTTTATGAATTACTTTATCTTATATGAATTGTTTTATGATGTCACGATGTTTAAGAATCCCATTTTTATTACATGGGTTATGCTATGATGTATGCTTTATGATTCTGTGGCACACATAAGAATGGTATCATTATGAGATGGGTGGGACCTATATCTCCCTCCAATGCATTGGGTAAAGATTTTATATCTCATGATATAGACATGGCTGGAATGGCAGGTTAAACCGGTTCAGTGAAACAGGACTGAAACGAGGAGTGAACTCAGTTCAGAAATGGACTTTGTCCACTAAGATAGTCTTGGCAATGAGTCTTGACTAATAAGAAATGATTCTCTATGATTATGTGTGTATGACACAAAGTTTCATGTTTTAAGTTATCATTATTGTGATTACATCTCACTACTATGATTTATCCCATGTTATGATATTATGATCTCTTTTGCAGGTTAATATTTCCAAAATGTTATGTTCTTATGAATATGATGTGATTGATATTTATTTGGTTTACCCTTACTGAGCATTTGAGATCACCCTTTTATGTTTTGTTTTCCCCAGGATATAAAGAAAGGTTTTAGGTAAATAAAAGGAGGATCTTTATGGGAGATGTTGAAGATCTTTCACCACGATTAGAATATTATATTCCGAGTTTCCAAAGACACTAAACTATTACGGTCCTTGTGTGTGTGTTTTTGTTATGTACTAAGTATTCCGCAAAAGTAATGTAATGTCCATGTACGTTAAGCTACGGGTCTCTACATGTTCAAGATACAAAGAAATATGGAATGATATTTATTAGAGAAATGAAATAGTATACATGTTTCAACCTATTGTATCCTATACAATCATAAATGGTCATTTGGTCCCTTTTTCCATGACATCAAGTAAACATAAGACATTTAGTATGTCAATAATTTTTACTTGATAGAAATATTCTATGGGAGAAATTCAATCACATGGAAATTTCTATGAGATCACTGAAAGGTGAATATCCACCTATAACTACAACTACTTCTTATTATACTCTTATATCATACACTAATGTCCGTAGAATATTTTTAATATTATATCGGATGATTTAATCAAATAATTATCAATGTAACAATATATTTATAAATCAGAAGTATTTTTTTTTCAATTTTTCATTTCAAATATTAATAGAATATAAATAAATTGTGTATAATTTATAGAAATATTTTTATATATTATTAATATATTAAAACAAATTTAATTAGTAATTGATAGGAAATTAGAATAAAAATAGTTAAAATTTGAAAAAGTCATTTTACGTTAAAAAAACCAATATATTTTATGATTCCATTTAAAATTTAAATTCTATAAATTTAGAATTTTAATTTTATAAAATAAATTTATTGACATAGAATGAAAATGTTAGGTTAGGATGACATTTTATTATTTTGTTTTTGAAAAGTTTTATTTTTTTGGGGAATAATATAAAATAATGCTTTGATAAATACAGTGAATTTTATGAAATCATTAGTATATAAGCATAACTTATAAACTTATGAATTATTTTTTATAAATAATATTTACATGTTTTGTAAAATTATATATCTAAAAGAAATTAATTTTAATTTGGAAACCTATATTTTTCATTTTAGAACCTATGTAATATTTTTTCTGAAACTGTTTTTATGCATTATATGTTTATTATTTTAGAATTAATTTTTATCATTTTCATAATTTTAATATTATAAAATGGTTTTTATATTTTTAATAATTATTAACCCATTATATAATAATGGAAAATTTTTTCTTAGTTATAAAAACAAGTTACCGCGGTTAAAAATGAGTTTCAGTGGTAAAAGGAAATTACAGTAAAACTTTTATTTGAGGGGAAAGTGCCCAAAAAATATAATAAATTATTATTTTCATGTGAGTATGAGACGTTTATTAACCAGGAATCATAAAATCTCCATTATTCTATACTTTTTTTGACACATTCCATTGAAAGTTACATGCCTTTAACATAATGTTACAGGTATTTACCAAAGTGCCATCCCATCACTTATAAGAGGAGTCGTTCACCAAGACACGTATCTTGATAAAAAGAGAATTTTATATATAAAATCTTATACCCAAGTCTCTTTATTAATTTATAGGAAATATTATATCACCAATATACCATCCAAATAAGGCTCAAGGTTTCAGCCCAACATTTATGTTAAAAACACCTAATCGCACCATTTTTATCTCTATTCCATCATTTATTCTTTTAAATACTCAAAATATATTCTAAAAATTGTATCATAATTACATTATTATAAAAAATATATTGAAATTTCATTATGTTGGCTGTTTAATTTTTTTCCTTCCGACTAACCACTTGAAAAATGAAAATGTCACCCGTGCAATGTACAGATTACTGCCTCCATGAACGATGTATTTTGTTTTTGATCACCTCCTTACATAGATATATATATAATATATTTGACTAATTTAAATTATATTATGGTGTAATATAATTCATGATAATTTTTCTAAAAGGATGTAATAATTAATGATCATTATAATGTAATTCACTAATATTAGTAAATTAACTGGAAAAAGTTTGTCACCCATTCATATGAATGATGCCCATAGTTTCCATAGAATATATATTTGGATGAATAAATTATTTAAAAATATATTTTAATATATATTATAATCTTTCAATGATTTAATTTATATTAAATAATGGGGTTCTATATCACCATTATGAAACTTGTATGAAATAATAGAAATTCCTAACATCTAATGATAAAACAAACATTTAATAACTAATTAATATCTAATTAATTCCTATAATTAATGAGAATAAAATTAAATAAATATGTATAAAGTTTAAAAAATATTTATTAATATGGTTATTATATCGACATATACATATCATACATAGACGATGCATCTTAATAGATGAATATTCATTTGATAACTTATCGATCCATACCAGAATTATATAGGTCTTGTGACTTTGGAATACTATAATCATAAAAAACTAGTTCATAAAAAATCAACAAAATATCTTACTATGTTATTCATAACTATAACCCTTCTATGACTTATCATACTTAGTACATTTCTTCAAAACCTGGGGAAAGTAAACAAAAAAATAGTTATCTCAGATGATCTGTTAGGGAAGAAAAGGGACATATCAAAGGTCACTTGAGAATAATATGAACATAAGGGTATTATAACATGAAAATAATATTTTGAAATAGTACCCTACATATCTCATATCATAATCTGGACTCATGGCATGAAACATGGGAGTTCAGAATATGAAAATCATAAAGGAATCAAATAGAATAATCTATTAGAGCACAACATTGTCCTAAGACATAAGTTGGTGGAATATACATAATAATATAAAATTATTCTAATAATATTCATGGATTATTTACAATAGAATCATATTGGACTGATTTCACTCCTGAAACCTTCATAGTAGTCAATGTTCACGCTCAAGACTATCATAGTGGATAAAGTCCCACAATGAACTGGGATCACCCCAATTCCAAACATGTTTATATCATGATATATCAATCATTACCCTATTAATTGGATGTATATACAAGCCCCACCCATACTTAGTTATAATGTGACCCCCCATCCCTGTTTATAAAGTAACCATTATCCTTTCTCATAATGTAACCACTGTCCTTGGTTATAACATAACTACCATCCTTAGTTATAAAGTAATCAATGTCACAAAATGAAGAACATACATATATATCCAATAATATCATAAAAAATCATTTTATTATAACCCATGAAAATATATGGGTTTCATAAGCATTTCATTACAGCATAACCAATGGAAAATCAATAGGTCCCGTAAACATCTTATCACTTATCATAGTATAACCCATGGAAAATGAACAACATTCATAAATATTTTTCCATAATATACATAAAAATACAAATAAATAATAAACAATGTATCCTAGGATTCTATCCTCAGTAATTCATGAGGGATATCGAGGGTTTTTATCTTTGATGAATCGAAATACAATTAAAATTTTATTAGTACATTCTGGAGTAAAATATCCACTCCATTTTGAAATAAATTTTTTAATATCTAATATATTTGAAATTATTATAGAAAACATTTTATTTTAAAATAACCATTACAATGTAGAGATGAATATTCATCTCATAGATCATCAAAGATGATAATAAATTCCATTTTTGATGTATTGGTTGTAAGAAAAACATTCTTTTTACACTTTTATATAATTAACTCATTCATAAAATGGCTAGAAGATTCATTTTAAACCATATTATAAAAATTCAAGAATGTGTAGAAATAAATTTAAAAATAAATAATATAGTATTAAAAACTTCTTTTAACCATTTAAAAAAACACTGTTGTGAAGGAAAGATTTTTTTTCAACCGAAGATAGAAATAAAGTCGATTTCCATTTAAAATTATTTTAGTATCTTGAGTACTTAAGAGCAATAAAATTAATGGAAGCATGTATAATAAATAAATAATCAATTTTGAATAAAATTCATGAGATTATTGAGATTTATATCAAAATATTTCATCATCATAAAAATAATCATAAACAATCGTGATAAATAGTGAGATTGTAACATAAAACCATTACTATTTGGTTAGATTTTTAGTCACAATCCCCATGAAATAAATAAAATTATATTTATATATATAACATAATTTTAATTATAAAAATTATAATATAAATTCAAGTGAATTATATAAAAAGTAAAAATGAAATAAAGTGGTGTAAATGGAATGTGTCTCATAGAAATAAAAGTGAGACGAAAATACCTTTTGATATGTCTGAATTTCATCTTACACCATTGGAACCTATTGTATAATAAAAATATATAATTAATAAATATATTGTAGAACCAAAATAATATATATAATAACATGAAATATTTACATATAACCTTTTATCACCAATTTTCTAACACCTATTTATTAAAATCACTGTTCTAGGTAATATTGTCTTCATTTTTCTAGTATATTCTGGCTCATTAGCCTTGGAATTTTTGATCTAATCATGGTAACATAAATTCTATAATGTTAATCATGATATTAATATAATATATATTAATTATATAAATTTTAATATTTGTACATAATATATATAGATTGAATAATGACATACATCATTTATGGAGATGGTAGGTCCTACACATGCTTAAACATTATTGCCAATTTTTACGAATTGAATGAAATAAAGGTAAAAATTAACTAAAATTTATATAATAATTATTTTATCATATATATAATATATATTCATTAAAACTATCCTTAGTATCTTCCATGTAAAATAGAAATAAAAAACAAATCACATTGCTTCATGGAGGTGGTAGTGCACGCATACGTGCGATCAACAATATCATTTTAGAACATCATAGAAGGCAATAAAATTGATATGATATTATAATTACTAAATATAATTTATTAATTCTTATAATATATAAATATAAAAATAATCATAATACAAATCCAAAAAAGATTGTGATAAGAAATGAATTGTATCGCTATATGGAAACAATAAGTCATGCATACGCTTGAGCGATATTTTCATTGACCATTTGATTAAAAGAGGGTGAATAAATTTTGTTTAAATAATTATATTGACATTATAATATTATTATAATATAACATATTTATATGAGGTAAAATAATAATTAAAAATAAATTGATTGGTTTTTGTGATTACCCTTTCTATGACCTAACGCCTTTGGATTTCCTCTTAATGGGTATTCAGTTTGTCTTTTGGGATGACCATCACCGCTAGAATATGGATATTGGAGTCTATAAAAGAAATATTTTGAGTCTAGTAATAATATAAGGCCAAAATTGGGTTGAATAAGAGAAATTAGGGGCGCTCTTTTATAATTTAGTAGAGGGACACCTTAAGAATTTCTTAAAATATTAAATTAATGTATATTAGTATTTATGTACAAATGGTTACTGATAAAACACTATTTTATTGAATATTTTATTGATAATAAATGATATAATTTCCTCACATTGTGTTAAATATGTTTATTTATAAAATATTTGGGATTTGATCATTCATTTGAAAATTTGGTGAAAATTCCAGTTTTACCCTTAATAGTGCACTGTATTATTTCAAAGATAAATATTTTTATATTTATTATTTGAATTTGAAATTTTGTAACAGTGTTCCGAACTTAATTATCTACAACTTTTATTCAGGACACTAAAGCTAAATAGTTAATTTGGTTGTTGAAATTGGGCCATGAAGTCAAAGTTGGGCTGGGCTCGCCAGAATGGAGAAGGTTCTGTATTTGGGTCATATCCTCTACATACGGGCTTGTATTGAGCCCAAATTTTGAGGAAAGCTCGGGGACATGATGTGTCACAAATCATACTTCTGGAAGGCAGGTCAATTCACGCGTTTTGAGGTCAAATGGGCGGTGCAAGTTTCATTAAAATATTTGGCCGAGATTTTGCATTCACACTTGAAACCACTTTAAACCTAGCCTCCCCTCCACTCTATAAATTAGTGATTTTCTCATTTGGAGAGGCTGGTTCGTGCATTGGGAGATTGGAGGCAGAGGAGAATTGGTTTCAACCAAATTCTCCAACCATTGTAAGAGAGGTATCTCTTGAAGCAAGGATCCTCTCATCGAAGCCTCCTTCTCTCCTTCATGTTGTAATTGTTTTGTTTGTGTAATAAACTTCTTTGTTCTTCTTTTATTTCTTCTCTTTTCCTCTGTTTTATTTAAATTTATTCTTCTCTTAATCTTCCTCTTGGGGCTGGAATTCTTGAGTAGAATCGATATTGGGTTATACCCATTATAAACCTTTGCACATGCAAAACGCTTCTACGATGATTACGCCACCCATGGAAGAGTAATTTTTAGTGATCGATCTATCTTCTACCCTCTTCATTTAATTATTTTGAATCATTGAGCCTACTGTAATTCACTTAATATGATCCATGAATTATGTTTTTAAATTTTAAGAAACTAAGCAAGCAATTGAACAATTAATACAAAAACACGCGAGGTCGAGATTTTGTGTAAATTGTGAGAGTGCAAGCTTAATCGGTAATGCAAGACCACTTGGGATAAATTTGTAGAGTTCAAATATAATCCCTAAACACAACTCATCCTCATTTCCAGAATGGATTTGTGCTCTAATTAACCACTGACCATAAGCTAACCTTAGAACAACAATCAAAGCAGGGTTCTGCGATTGCATGTTCCGAAGCTAGCCTAGGGTTTAAGTAATTCCATCTTTGTGGTTAAGTTAACTCTTGTAGGGTTCGAGGGTTAACAAATTAGAGGATCATAATTAAGTGGATATTCATTTAAATGATAATGATTAATATGTAAATGAAGAGGTAGAGTTAGATCGATTACGCCTTTTAAAATATTTTCTAAAAAAAACATCTTCTTGTTGTGTTATTTTAATCGGAATTCATTTCAAAACTAAAAACAAAAAAAAATACAATCTTCTTCCAGCAAACTTCTTCTAGATTCATAAACTATAAACAACCCCCATCCTTTTCTAGTAGTGTTTTTATTCTCTTTTATTTTATTTTTAGAATACCTCTAATAAGATGTTTTAATTCACTTCCTCCTTTGAGAGACGACCTTGGTTAGCCCCCTATGCTACACCAAGTAAACTAAACATTAGCTTCATAGAGTGTTGTGCTTGGAGTTTTATCCAACGTAACTCACTTTTGAAGTTCTTTTGAGAGCGTGTGCGACAACGCTCTTTCAAATTGGCGCCGTTTCCGGGGAGGCAAGTAATTATTTCAACCAACTAGAGGTATTTATTTTATTTTACATTTTATTATTTTCCTCTCTTCATTCTTCCTTCTTTACCCAATCTGATTTTTCATCCTCTTCTTTTATTTTCTCCTACTTCTTTGTGGACCATCAACTCAAACTTCTCATTTTTATTTTACTATGGTCCACCTTCTTTCTTTTCATTTTTATTTGATCTATGACACGAACTAATCCCGAAGATCTCTTAGATCTTGACCCTGAGATTGAACGTAGCCTTAGGGCACGAATCAGACATTCTCAGTCTACGGGAAGTTTCAACATTCAACCAGTTGGAGAATTACTCCAATATCAGAACATTGAAATTGGAAGCAATTCAAATTCAAACATAAAAGAGGAACCAATGGCTGATAATAATGGAAATGAACTTAATAGAACCATTCGAGAATTGTCTGCACCTGATATTAACTATCAACCAAATTGTATTGCATACCCAAATCTCGAATCGGACTTTGAACTAAAATCAAGGTTAATTCACTTACTTCCAAAGTTTCATGGCCTCTCTGGTGAGGATCCGAATAAACATTTGAAAGAATTTAATGTGGTTTGCTCAACCCTAAAACCTAAAAATGTCTCTGAAGATCAAATCAAACTAAGAGCATTCCCATTCTCACTTGATGGAGCTGCAAAAGATTGGATGTATTATTTACAACCTGAAGATGTAACTTGTTGGAACGATTTGAAACGTCTTTTCTTGCAGAGATTTTTTCCAGCATCGAGGACCACTTCCATTCGTAAGGAGATCTCGGGGATCAAGCAAGCATAAGGGGAGTCCATGTATGAGTATTGGGAGCGATTCAAGAAGTTGTGTGCAAGCTGTCCACATCACCAAATCAGTGAGCAACTCCTCATTCAGTACTTCTATGAAGGACTCACAGCTATGGAGAGAATCATGGTGGATGCCGCAGCTGGAGGGGCATTGGTGGACAAGACACCAATAGCCGCACGGTCATTGATTGACAAGATGGCCCAAAACTCCCAACAATTTGGCGATAGTGGTACACTACATGTCAGGGGAGTACATCAGGTAAGTCCTTCTTCTCTTGAGAGTCATTTGATTGATACCAAGTTAGAAGAATTGACAACTATGGTAAGGCAGATTGCTTTGGCACAAAAGACATCGTTACCTCCTTCTTCAAGGCCTTGTGGTATTTGCACTGAGACAAGCCACCCAACTGACTGTTGCCCACAACTCCAAGAAACAGAAGATTGTGCAGCAGTGTTCCCTGGGAGACCATATCAGCAGCAGCAGCAACAACCATATCCCCAGAAGAAGTTCGATCCAACATTCAACCAAGGGTGGAAAGATCATCTGGACATGAGGTATGGCTCTGGACAACAACAAAGGCCCCCCTTTCAACAAAACTTCCAGCAGCCTCCACCTTACCAACAGGGTTTCCAACAACCCCAAAGGAGATTTGAAGCTCAAACATCAACAAGTCAGCAACAAGGGAATCTCCAACCCAAGGTAGACTCTAACACTGATGATCTTTTGAAACAAATTGTTCTTAATCAACAGAATGAGCTGAAAAGTCAAGGTTCGGAGCTGAGGGAGTTGAAGACTCAAATGAGCCAGATTGCCACCGCCCTCCATGAACTTGTAAGTAAGAATTCTGGAAATCTACCTTCCCAACCCACTCCAAATCCAAAGGGGAATGTTAGTGCCATAACATTGAGAAGTGGGAAGCAAATGAACGATACAGCTGTACCTACCATTCCACCGGGATTCACCTCAACTTCAGAGAATCCACATTCCATACCAACTGATGAACAATCCAAGGAGAAAGATAAAGGTAAGAAAAAGATTGATGATGTTCCTCCTAAACCACTTCCTTTTCCAAATAGGGTTGTTCAAACCAAGAAGATGTCTGAAGAAGCAATGAAAAAGGAGTTTTTGGACACATTCAAGCGTGTGGAGATCAACATTCCTCTACTCGAAGCCATTAAGCAAATCCCAAGGTATGCCAAATTATTAAAAGAACTTTGTACCAATCGAAGAGGGCTCAAGGGAAATGAGAGGATCAACCTTGGAAGGAATGTCTCAGCACTCATTACACCAAATCTAGAAATTCCAACAAAGTGCAAGGATCCCGGGACATTCACCATCCCATGCACCATAGGGGAGTTTCACTTCTCTGATGCTCTTTGTGATTTAGGAGCTTCAATAAATGTGATGCCTCACTCTGTTTTCTCTTCATTGCAGATTGGTGAGCTCAAGCCTACAAGGGTAGTGGTGCAGCTAGCGAATAGAGCTACAGCATATCCGGCTGGTGTCCTTGAAGATGTGTTGGTAAAGGTAAAGGACATGATCTTCCCTGCTGATTTCTATGTACTAAACATGGAAGATGACCAGGTAAGTTCCCATGCCCCTATCATTCTTGGTAGACCCTTTCTCAAAACTGCTAAGACCATTATCAATGTTCATGAGGGTACTCTTTCCATGGAATTCGGGGATGAAATCGTGAGGTTTAAAATCCTGGATTCTATGAAGTACCCACCAGAGGAACACTCAGCATTCTTTCTCTCTCATTCTGAGTCTCCATGTGATAGTCCCTCTATTTTTGATTCCCAATCTCTTGGGGACTATTCACTTCTTAATGAAATAATGAGTATTGGGTCCAACTTGATGTCTCATTCTACTTCATCCCCTTTAATTCATGATCTTTCTGATCTTGGGATTGGTTCATTTGTCCAATCATATTCGAATTCTGAGCATGTATACTCTGATTATGATATGGCTGCTAATTTTTCTGATGGATTTGATGCATTGTTCTCTCATTCAGATGATATGTATGATTGTGCACAGATGTCTACGCCACTCATGCTTCCATCCATTCAGCAGCCACCATCACTGGAACTAAATCCATTGCCACCAAATCTCAAATACTCATACTTGTTAAGTGGTGAAAAATTACCTGTTATCATGGCTAACAATCTCTCTTTTGAACATGAAGAAAAACTTTTGAATCTTTTGAGGGAGAACATCAGGGCAATCGGGTGGACCTTGGCTGACATATCAGGTATTAGCCCCTCTATTTGCATGCATAGGATTCTTTTGGAAGATGGAGCTAAACCGGTGAGGCAACCACAAAGGAGACTCAATCCAACACTTCTGGAGGTTGTTAAAAAAGAGGTTGAAAAATTGCTCGAGGCAGGTATAATCTATCCCATTTCAGATTCTCAGTGGGTAAGTCCTATTCAGGTTGTGCCTAAGAAAAGTGGTGTTACTGTTGTTAAAAATGAGAAAGATGAGTTAGTTCCAATGAGGGTACAAAACAGTTGGCGCGTGTGTATTGATTATAGGAAACTAAATCATTCCACTCGCAAAGATCATTTCCCCCTCCCATTTATTGATCAGATGCTTGAGAGACTAGCTGGGAAGACACACTATTGTTTCTTGGATGGATTTTCTGGATATTTTCAGGTTCCTATAGCTCCGGAGGATCAGGAGAAGACTACATTCACCTGTCCCTTTGGGACATTTGCCTATCGGAGGATGCCATTTGGACTTTGCAATGCCACAGGTACCTTCCAGAGATGCATGGTGAGTATTTTTTCTGATTTTATTGAGACCTGCATGGAGGTATTTATGGATGATTTTACAGTGTATGGATCTTCATTTGATGAATGTCTTAGTAGTTTGGAAAATGTGTTGAATCGTTGTATTGAGAAGAATCTAATCCTGAACTTTGAAAAGTGTCATTTCATGGTAGAGCATGGCATTGTCTTAGGGCATGTAGTGTCAAAACATGGGATAGAGGTTGATAGATCTAAGGTAGACATCATTTCATCCTTACCCTACCCTTCATGTGTGCGTGATGTTCGATCATTCCTTGGACATGCTGGATTTTATCGACGCTTCATCAGAGATTTTAGTAAGATCGCTCTACCCTTATCTCGATTGCTTCAAAAAGATATTGACTTCAATTTTGATGATTCATGCAGGGTATCATTTGATGAGCTAAAGAAGTGTCTGACCACTCCACCGATCATACAGCCCCCACGGTGGGAGATTCCTTTTGAGCTTATGTGTGACGCCTCCAACTTCGCGGTTGGAGCTGTCTTATCTCAGAGGGTGGAGGGACGTTCACATGTGATCGCCTATGCATCAAGGACACTAGATTCAGCCAAATAAAACTACACCACAACAGACAATGAGTTTCTTGCTGTTATATTTGCTTTAGATAAATTTCGTTCATATTTATTGGGCTCTAAAGTAGTTGTTTTTTCTGACCATGCAGCTTTGAGGTACCTCCTAAAGAAGCCAGATGCAAAGCCACGACTTATCCGTTGGATGCTACTTCTTCAAGAGTTTGACCTTGAGATAAAGGACAAGAAGGGGTCAGAGAATTTGGTGGCAGACCACATGAGTAGGCTTACTCACACACTAGAGGGTGACACCTTGGACCAGGTACCACTTCGGGACACTTTCCCCGATGAGCATCTCTATACCATCTCAGGTAAGCATCCTTGGTATGCTGATTTAGTTAATTACATTGTTGGCTCTGAAATCCCAGTAAATTTGAAGAAGCATCAAGTCCAAAAATTAAAAAGTGAGTCTAGGTATTATGTGTGGGATGATCCATACCTCTGGCGCATGTGTAGTGACCAAGTCATTAGGAGGTGTGTTCCCGATCATGAGTTTGAGTCTGTTTTGCATTTCTGTCATACACTTGCTTGTGGTGGACACTTTGGACCCCAACGGACATCTAGGAAGGTTTTAGACTCAGGATTATATTGGCCTAGTTTATTCCATGATTCCCATGTATTTTGTAAGTCCTGCTCTCGTTGCCAACACACTGGAAACATTTCAAGAAGACACGAGATGCCCCAACAACCCATTTTATTCTGTGAGATTTTTGACGTTTGGGGAATTGATTTTATGGGACCTTTTCCTAGTTCATTTGGTTTCTTGTATATCCTTGTTGCTGTCGATTATGTGAGTAAATGGGTGGAGGCCAAGGCCACCAGGACTGACGATTCTCATGTTGTTGTGGATTTTGTCAAAGCACAGATTTTTTGCAGGTTTGGAGTACCAAAGGACATCATCAGTGACCAAGGGACACACTTTTGCAATAGGAATTTTGCTTCCCTCCTTCGGAAGTATGGGGTGACACACAAAACATCAACATCATACCACCCCCAAACAAATGGCCAGGCTGAGGTTTCAAATCATGAGTTGAAACAAATCTTGGAGAAAATCGTGCAGCCAAATAGGAAGGATTGGAGCAAGCGCTTGGATGATGCATTGTGGGCTTATAGGACAGCATACAAGACCCCCATTGGTATGTCCCCATTTCGGATTGTTTTTGGGAAAGCGTGTCATCTCCCCGTGGAAGTCGAGCATCGAGCATATTGGGCTATAAAGAAATGTAACATGGATTTGGCCCAAGCTGGAATTCAAAGGAAGTTGCAAATTCAAGAGCTTGAGGAGATTCGCCTGTCATCATATGAGAACTCAAGGCTCTACAAGGAAAGATCAAAAGCAGCTCATGACAAAATGATCCAACAAAGGGAGTTTCATATTGGAGAGAAAGTCCTTCTATATAGTTCACGACTGAAGTTGATGCCTGGTAAGTTGCGTTCCAGATGGTTAGGTCCTTATATTGTGTCTAATGTTTTTCCTTATGGTGCAGTGGAGATCACACAAGAGGACACTGGAAGGAGCTTTACAGTCAATGGGCAACGTTTGAAGAGATACATTGAGGGACATCCTACTAATGCAGTGGATTTTATCACACTGCATGACCCCATCATCACTTGATCACATCAGGTTGTTCCTAACCCTTTCACTTTTATATTATTTGTCCTATTTAAAAATTCTGCATTTCATGTGCATATATCATCTCACGGGTTTACATTGAGGACAATGCAATATTTTAAGTGTGGGGGAGGGAACCTTTTAGTTTAGTAATTTCAATTGTTTTCCTGTTAAAAAAAACCAAAAAAAAAATTGTGTGTTTTTCAAAATTTGTGTGTTTATTTTACAATTTTCTGTGTGTTTTTGAAACTTTTGAGCTGAAATGATTCTCATCACCATTTTTAAATCCATATCAATAAGTGAAACAATTTACCCCTTGAAACTAAGCTTAAATGAATGCTGAAATGACTTTGTTTCAAGTTCAAATATTTAGTAATTTCATGCAAAGTACGCTGAATTTTGAATCCCATGCCAATCTCACTGTCTTTATATTTGAAATCACTTTCCTGTGAGACTTCTAAACCATTATTTTCATATTCTTTACATTCACCTCACTTCTTGAGAGAGCCAAACCATACTTGATTTAACCAGAATTTGATCTATTCCTGTCAAAACTTGAGGGTTTGAGGTACTTGTGTTTAAATGATTGAGGCATTTGTTTGGTATTAAAACCCCTATTTCAAATAATCCTTTTTTATAATGGCCTACCTTGAATATTTAATCCTTTTAGCCCTTAGAAGCCATGCACAGCCTGTTAGGTTAAGCCACATTACAAGCCAATTTTCCCTATCCAACCAACTCTTGAAGTGAAATTGCATAATCTAGTTGAGCTTAAGTGTGGGGGAAGCTGTCTTGTGTTGTGCCACCACATTATGTGATACTTTGGGTGGAAAATTAAATTCTGAAGAGATGTGTTTGCTGCTAAAGAAAGTCATTATATTGAAAGCTGTGCCTTTTCTGGAGCTTTCATGACAAGTGAAGCTGTGCCTTTTCTGGAGCTTCTAATTGAGGTGGAAAGCTGTGCCCATCTGGAGCTTTCAAGAAAATCATGTTTTAGAAGATTGACATTTTTTATGCTGAAATGATGAATGGTGTAAACCTTTTATGACTTTTCATGATGATGGAGCTGAATTGATACTATGGGGATTGAAGAGAAGACCATATTTAAGTGAAAATTAGATTAATGCAATTTTGCTTTAAAAGCGTCAAGCCCTCCTCATTCAGCCTCAGAGTTTTTCACATCTTAATCCTACCAACCGAAAGCCACAGAACAACCCTGAAAAGTCCTCATGATAAACATATGTCCTTGACTCACATCGGGTAGCGATGTAGGAATCTATCAAGCCTATGGTGACCCTTGTATGAGTTTGGATGAGAAAGACATTGCAAAAAAAATTGATATTTGAGTGATGAGAGAAAATTCAAGCGAGGTAATTGTTTTGTGCATGGGTGGATAAATGAAGTGGAAATATATTGAATGATATAAATGGAGAACCTGAAATAAGGTTTTTTATGAGGCATGATATCTTTTTTATTCTTGGTGTGAAATTGATTGATCTTAAAGATATGTGTTTTAAAATTGGTTTTGATTTGATATTGATGTTTACTTGATATGAGGTTTTGCCCAGGTGTGCAAAAGGGTAAGTGTGGGAGAGTTGATAAAACACTATTTTATTGAATATTTTATTGATAATAAATGATATAATTTCCTCACATTGTGTTAAATATGTTTATTTATAAAATATTTGGGATTTGATCATTCATTTGAAAATTTGGTGAAAATTCCAGTTTTACCCTTAATAGTGCACTGTATTATTTCGAAGATAAATATTTTTATATTTATTATTTGAATTTGAAATTTTGTAACAGTGTTCCTAACTTAATTATCTACAACTTGTATTCAGGACACTAAAGCTAAAGAGTTAATTCGGTTGTTGAAATTGGGCCATGAAGTCAAAGTTGGGTTGGGCTCGCCAGAATGGAGAAGGTTCTGTATTTGGGCCATATCCTCTACATACGGGCTTGGATGGAGCCCAAATTTTGAGGAAAGCTCGGGGACATGATGTGTCACAAATCATCCTTCTATAAGGCCGGTCATTTCACGCGTTTTGGAGGTCAAATGGGCGGTGAAAGTTTCATTAAAATATTTGGCCGAGATTTTGCATTCACACTTGAAATCACTTTAAACCTAGCCTCCCCTCCACTCTATAAATTAGTGATTTTCTCATTTGGAGAGGCTGGTTCGTGAATTGGGAGATTGGAGGCAGAGGAGAATTGGTTTCAACCAAATTCTCCAACCATTTTAAGAGAGGTAGCTCTTGAAGCAAGGATCCTCTCATCGAAGCCTCCTTCTCTCCTTCATGTTGTAATTGTTTTGTTTGTGTAATAAACTTCTTTGTTCTTCTTTTATTTCTTCTCTTTTCCTCTGTTTTATTTAAATTTATTCTTCTCTTAATCTTCCTCTTGGGGCTGGAATTCTTGAGTAGAAGCGATATTGGGTTATACCCATTATAAACCTTTGCACATGCAAAACGCTTCTACGATGATTACGCCACCCATGGAAGAGTAATTTTTAGTAATCGATCTATCTTCTACCCTCTTCATTTAATTATTTTGAATCATTGAGCCTACTGTAATTCACTTAATATGATCCATGAATTATGTTTTTAAATTTTAAGAAACTAAGCAAGCAATTGAACAATTAATACAAAAACACGCGAGGTCGAGATTTTGTGTAAATTGTGAGAGTGCAAGCTTAATCGGTAATGCAAGACCACTTGGGATAAATTTGTAGAGTTCAAATATAATCCCTAAACACAACTCATCCTCATTTCCATAATGGATTTGTGCTCTAATTAACCACTGACCATAAGCTAACCTTAGAATAACAATCAAAGCAGGGTTCTGCGATTGCATGTTCCGAAGCTAGCCTAGGGTTTAAGTAATTCCATCTTTGTGGTTAAGTTAACTCTTGTAGGGTTCGAGGGTTAACAAATTAGAGGATCATAATTAAGTGGATATTCATTTAAATGATAATTAATAATATGTAAATGAAGAGGTAGAGTTAGATCGATTACGCCTTTTAAAATATTTTCTAAAAAAAACATCTTCTTGTTGTGTTATTTTAATCGGAATTCATTTCAAAACTAAAAACAAAAAAAATACAATCTTCTTCCAGCAAACTTCTTCTAGATTCATAAACTATAAACAACCCCCATCCTTTTCTAGTAGTGTTTTTATTCTCTTTTATTTTATTTTTAGAATACCTCTAATAAGATGTTTTAATTCACTTCCTCCTTTGAGAGACGACCTTGGTTAGCCCCCTATGCTACACCAAGTAAACTAAACATTAGCTTCATAGAGTGTTGTGCTTGGAGTTTTATCCAACGTAACTCACTTTTGAAGTTCTTTTGAGAGCGCGTGCGACAACGCTCTTTCAGTTACAAAATGATAATATATAATTGTAAGATGTATATTAGTAGAAATAATTTAGATCAATAATGTTTTTACATGTGTGTATCACTTTTGTACCCTAATATTTTGGTTTTAACCCTTTATTAACCCTTTTGACAAATACTTTGATATTAAGGTTTTCTACATTTTAAGGGTTAATAGTTTTTCTATAAAATGATAAATGGACAAAAAATGGAACATCTATGATGTTTCAAACCATATCAAATTTATCTAGATGAATATAAGTTTTTTATTATTTTTATATCATTTAATAAAATTTTATTAATTATAAAATATCATTAATGTCATTTTTATCACTATCCATTTAATTTGAGTTTAAATACATCTAGAAACAAGAATTAATTAAAATATAATTATTTAGAATAGATATAATATGTCACATTAATAAAAAATATTTTGGATAATAATAAACCACTCAAATTATAATAATTTTAGTATCATTAAAATCATTTTATATATTTTATTAATCGTAGAAATACTTCAACAATGTTTCATAAGAATGTTAGGTCATTATATAATTAAAAAAAGTATAATTAGATTTCTATCATGAAAATAATTTCATTTATTTAAAAATAGAAACTTTTATTCATTCATATCTTTTTTTCTACATATGTGAACACATAAGATATATTTAAAACTAAGAGAGTGAAATTTTGTAACATTCAATACATTAAATATTATATATGTAAATTGAAATGACTAGTTTCCATTAAACAACTTCATAAGGTAATAAAGTTAAAATTATATTCATCAAATAATAAGTATGATGAATAATAATGGCATTTCTCACATAGTTTTAACCAATATTAATATTTTTTATTCTTTACTGAGGTGATAAATTTTAGCACGATTAATATTTGTATTTACAGAAAATAACACAATCTTATTTACCAAATATAAACATCGTGACTCAAGATATGAAATCCATTTTATTAAATTCCATAATTATAAGTGGAATCAATTAATTTTAAACATAAATGGGCAAAATGTGACGAAACCTGCTTTTAGAATAACTTAGTTTTAAGCATAAAACTTAATTTATTATAATCTCATTCATAGTAATAATATTAGATGAATTTTTTAAAAATTAACACTAAAATAATTTTTATATGATTATTTGAAAAATTTACTTATTAATATTTTTCTAATTTTCAAAAACTAAATATGATATTTTCTCAATAAAATCAATAAAAATCATTTTTCTGGAATTTTTTTTACAATAATTATAAAATTGATAAAAAAAATTGAATGTTTATTTCATAATAACTAATAAACACACTTATATTGAGCAATTTATTTTTATATATCTCATAATGTAGTGAATTATATTCATATCCCCCAATTTAATGGTTAGTTAATACCATTCACATAATAATATTTTAATAATATATCTTGGTTCATTTAAACATATAGTTGTGTGTAATGCATACTATCATGGAAATTTAAACTATTTAAAATTAAGCTCATAAAATCTTAGTGTGTTGAATTTTACCACCCTAAAATTAATTTTTCCATACAAATTCATTAATATGATTTAATAAAATTAGGATATATTTTTTCATTATATCCTTGAATTCCCATGGAGATTCTTTTAATTTTTTATTTCTCTAAAGTACATTCACCATGTAATTAGTCTTATTTTATATAACATTATCTTTATGATCCAATATTTCATTTGGTTCATCCTTATAGGAATCATCATATTGTAATGTTTTGACCTCTGGGTTTAGTATATGTGATGGATCAGGTATGTACTTCTGTAGGATAGATACATGGAACACATCCTTAATTTTATAGAGATTTTTAGTTGAAGTGAAAAGTGATAAGCTGTAATCCCTACTCGATCAATTATATCAAAAGGGGAATCTAACCTACCAACCTAGGCCAACCAGACTAGTCACCTAATCCAACTCATTATGGGGTGGGGTAAAACAGAGATAAGAAACAAGTCTTGAATAAGTGAAAAAAATACATACAACCTGTGTAGTATTAATAAAAATGAATGACACAACTAAGCCATGTAGGATGACCCAGAAGAAAAGGAAAAGTTTAAACAAAAAGTCTTTGGGTGACCACATCACCTCTGAACTATCCTGAAATAAAATAGTAACATAAATAGAAAACCTATTTCACTGTTGAATCCAAATTCATTTACATATGTCAAGAATGAAATTATCTAAAAATCTCCACATCAAGAAGTAGGGTTTGAGAAATAGAGAGGATACCATCATAATATCTATAAAAGTTATAATAACAAGAATTCACATGTTCAAGAATTAAAAAAAACATTTTTCAACCATTTTAATAAATAAATTGAAATCATTTTTCAAATAATTCTTGGGTTTTTTTAAAAATTGTATGTTATATTTTCTAGTGCCTAAAATAATCAGGTAAAGATACCTAAATATAAATTTACATGTGATCTAACACTCATGAAATAAATTAAGATTTAATAGAAAACTAGAAACTAGAATGAACATACCAATAGGGATCTATCCTATGGGAAAATAAGTACTAGACACCCCCAAGCCTAACAAGGTAAAAATAAAGATATGAACTAACATTAAGTACTTCCATATACCATCGAAACATTATAGGTTACCTCCTTGTGGTTTCACACAGACAAAGGCTACATGTGTCCCTATCATGACGTACCCAAGGTTCCCACTGTACTATGTCTAAAAATTTCTATTTTAAGAAACAACCTCAAATTTTTATAAAACAATATCTAATTCCAAGAAAATTTTAGTTAGGGTTTGAAAATGAATTTTCCAATTCAAATCAATGCAATTTTGTTTTCAATGAAAAAACCATTTTAAAACACGAACCCATTCACATTATAATTTCAACATGTTCAATTACATTTCAAATCTCAAGATATGAATATGAATAATAAGATATCAAAGAAATTAGAATAATTTAATATATCTACCTAACCTAGAGGCATATAAAACCTAACTGCATTTAACAAAAAGGATTCGAATCCACAATATCTACTTCTGGAAGACAATTCACAACCAAAGACTAAAAAGAGTTGATAGAAAACACAATCCAATTACCAATACCTATAACAAATAGTGCCACAATGACAAAAAATATATAAATCAATATGTAAGCTCAAAAGGAAAGATGAAGCACCTAACCCTAGTCATAAATTGGCAAATAATCAATCTTGATGGAAGGAAGTCACTCAAATCACATAGGTTAAGAGCTCTAGAAGAGTTAAAATGGATACAAAAAAGTAATGATCCCTTAGACATCAACATTTCAGCCAAAAAAATTGAACCTATGGAATTATAAGTCTTATAAAATTTTATACATCCTGAATCCCATTCAATTTATGCTACGTAGAAAAACATGTCTCATTTTTTATTAATAACCAGATTTTTGCCTTACACAACGTGTAACCCTTACATGAAATGTAAAACTCATGTTGAAAATTCACCACATGGTATGACTCAATTTATCATTACATGTCGCGAATTACCTTTACACATCATGTAGTAGCCCATTGAACTGCATAATGTTGAGGGAAAATCTGAAAATCCAACAAACCCATGACTTCACCATTAGATTTATCCCCTAAATTTAGGGATGAAAATACTCACCCAAAAAAAGGGCAACCATAAACAAAGATCAGAATATAACTAGTAGTAATCTAATAGTGAATTAAAATATCCCCACTGTAAAAGATTTATATCCCTAGAATGAAATCAACATATTGGATCTGTAAAAAGAGTAGGCCATTACTGCTTCATCATTGACTCACGCTCCCACTTCTCATGGTGATCTTGACCACACTACATAGTACCCATTCCAGGGGAATCATATTACCATGCATTACCTTATCCTAGAAATCCATAGTCAGAACTTTCTACTGTACCAAAGTAGTATCGGGTACAAGAACAATATTCTCATATCTTATCACATGGGAACAATATGGTATATACCTTTTCAAATGTCAAACATAAAAAAAGACATTTATAGAAGTTAAGACATATGGTAACAAAAAACAATAATTCATCCTTCAATGTAACTCAATGATCTCAAAGGATTCCACTAACCTTGGTGTCAATGTACCCATCATTACACAACTAACGGTGTCCCATGTGAGGTAAAACTCTTAGAAAAACTCAATCACCAACCTCAAACTCTAGTAGATGATTCCATTTCTCCACAAAATATTTATGAATAATCTATTCCATGATCAAATTCCCATGGATCCATTGCATAGACTCTATTTTCCCCAAAATAAAACTTTCCCCATCCAAGTATAGTTCTCCCAAATCTTCCCAACACATGGGAGATCGAAATGGCTGCCTATAAGAAGCCTTAAACGAAACCATCTAGATCAAAGAATAGTAACATTTTATATAGTAAAACTCAACCAAAAGAAAATTTATATCCCAATATACACTAAAATCCGGAACACATTCCAGTAGCATATTCTCAAGAACCCTCAGAGCTCTCTCTATTTGTACAATCATCCATGGATGATAAGTGGTAATTAATTTCAACTAGGGAACAAAATACCTCTTGAAAAACTTTCCAGAATCTAAATATGAATCTTTAATCCTTATTAGAAACCAATATAGGGGTAACCAATTAAATATTCATAATTACACATACATAAAACACCCAAAGCTATCCCACTTTCATTGTTTATTTTATTGGAATTAATTTTGATGATTTGTGAGTTTATCAACAATCACCCAAATCCCATCCTTCCCACTAGATGTCCACTAAAAATCAATGATGAAATCAATGTATTTAGCATCCCACTTCCATACTATAATTGTTAAAGGATAAAATAAAAATATAGGTCTCTATTGTTTCACCTTAATTATTGGACAAGTGAGACACCATGATACAAAATATGCAATTGATTTCATCATCAACAGCCTCCAATACCAATATCTCAGATCATGGTACTTACTTGTAGCCCCAGGTTTCACGGACCAACAATACTAGTTTCCAATTTTGAACAATTATTTCCTCAAGGATAATAAAACAACCAACCTACCATGGAAGCACACTGATCAACTGGGAAACTGAGAAAACTCGCACGAGGTATCCCTGTCATTTAGGATTTTCCTATACATTGACTCAATGTGTTTTTCATCTACTCAAGTCAATATTTATTGTACAAAGATGATCCAACTTTTATAAAATTCTTGAAAACATATCCACCAACATCCTTTACTCCAAATATCATATCAATAAACAAACTCACTAGAGATCACTGCTCAATTGATTCTTTTACATATTATGTTGGAAATTTTATTCCCAATGCGTAGGAAAAAAATTCCCTTTCCTAAGGGTATATACGATATCTAAATAAAAGGTCTGAAATTACTCAACCCAATGTCTTAGGTGTATGTTCATATCTCTCTAAGTAAAAATATACTTCAGTCTTTTGTGATCAGAATATTCCATAAAAAATCTCTAATGAAATAGTTACACCACATTTTGACCTCATGCATAATAGCCTCCAACTCTAGATCATGGGTAGTTCAATTATTCTCATGAGGACGTAACTGGAATGACCATAAGCAATAACTTATTTACGATACATCAAGACACATCTATAACTGATACTAGAAGCATCACAGAAAACATCCTAACTCAAAAAGTGTTCCAAAATAATCAAAACTAATGTTTATGTCAAAATCATATTTATCGCCTCAAAATATCTATGACACTTGTCTTTCCATTCAAAATATACACCATTATAGGTGATATTTGTCATCAGAGATGCGATCTTGGAGATGTCTCAAACCAACCATCTATAGTAAATGCCATATAAAAAGACGCTTTAGATCTAAAATACACTTATGGAAGGTTCCCAATATATAATTGCCTAATCCTTTTTAGGATAAAATTAGATACCCCTATCAAATATCACATTCCAAAAAAACATCGCATTCTTGATCCAAAACTAAAAATTATTAAACTCACAATTCATGCGATGTTCCCTAAAAGTTGGAAGAATAATATTAAAATGTTCTCTTCCCTACTATAATGACTTAGAGTATGCCATTATATCATCAAGAAAACAAAAAATCAAAAAATTCCAAGAACTAAGGAAAGATTTTGTTTATAGAAGACATGAATACTGCATGATCATTAGTGAGACTGAATAGAATAACCAAAATCTTAAAATTCCCATATCAAATCAAAATTGTTGTCATTGGGTATATCCTATTCTTAAACTCTCAAATGGTTTTACATGGAATACCTATAGATCATATAAAACCAACAATCTCCCCAATGTTGATCAAAGAGATCATCAATTCTTGGTAAAGGTTACTTATTCTTAACGGTCACCCAATTCAACTTCAAATAATCATGACCAAGTATAATAATTTTATTTGCCTCCTTACTAAAGAGTACAAGTGAATCCCATGGTGACATACTATGACGAATAAATCCATTCACCTATTAAACCTCAAGCTGGAGTTAAATTTCCACCAACTCAGTAGGATCCTTTTGATATGATTTCATATAAATGGGTATCATTCCAGGTAATAGGTCAATAGTTTACTCGATCTCTATCTATGAAGGAAATACAGAAAATTCATCTAGAAAAACCACATTGTACACACACACATCATCAGGTAGTTGGCCACCGAGTCATGGGTCAATTGTAATGAGAAACTTTTCTAAAAATAAGTATGAGATAAAACTAGAATAAGAAACAACTGGTAATGTACTTCCCAATCTAGAGTCCCAATCACACTGAAAATCATTAGTGACCCCATCCGTAGATAAGAAATGTACTCAACACAGATAACATCGAACCTTGAACTTTAAGATAACCACTTATTCCATGAAAATAATCAAGTTATATATGTCACGATAAACCACTAAGAAATCCAAAACCACCTCAAAGTCCCCTAACACCACCCCACATATGGGATATTTGAGACTATCTTTAGGCCTCTTTCACAATGGAATGGATAGAACTAATAATAATTACATGAGCTCCGAATGAAAACCAAACACTTATATAATCATTGAAGATATAAAATAATGAGTAGAACCTATATCAAAGAAAACATGGACCATGTAAGATGAAATAAACATCATACCTCTTATAATAGTTGGCCCTATATCATATTCCACTTGCAAACACTTGGTTGTATAATTATAGATGAACATAGTCACCTAGAAATCCCCCTTGGATTAAGAATGAGACCCACCACCCATGAAAGCATAAATATAACATGTGACCCATTGGTTAATGTGGATTACACCATACATACTTGGGATATATTATCACATAAATGCTTCAAATTTCCAGATCACCCACAAAGATTCCAAGTTATAGGATCCTTTATCACCGAGGCCTGGTATGACCATGCCTCGCACACTAGAAAAAAATAACCTATTTATTCCCCATAGAAGACCTTGAAACTATTCCCGCATTAAATTGACCACTATTGTGGTTTCTTCTCTGACCAGAAGATGCACCCAGGTTAACCGTTGAACCCACTAAAGATCCACCCAGGATTTTCCTCCAAATTATGTATATATATTCAAAATATTCTTTATCTAATTCCCTAAAAACATTCAAAAGGAGAAGAAAAAAAGAATAGATTGAACATAATCCCTTAGGCCCATGTCGAACCTCCAATATTCCACGTAATGATTGGTGACAAGAACTGGTGCAAGATGCACCCACATAGAAATGTGTGTGGAGTATTCCAGAATGGTATGCTCCTCTGATCCAATGTTAGAAACTCACATGTATTTTTTGTATGTAATGTAACAAAATAAAACTACTGATTAATGATATTCATTAATGAAGGCCATGTAATATGATAGAACAAATATTTTCAATTATTTTATTCTGAATTTAAATGTTTTTAATCCCACCAATGTGTTATTTTAAGAGCAATTGTCACATTTTATATTTTTGGGAGTATTTTTTGAGCTTAATTAGAAAATTGGCTTATTTTGGATTTAAACATTTTTCATTTATTTTAATGTTTCGGCCATAAATTTTTCTAAACTGATAAAAAATGAAAAATTCTTCATTTATATATTTCTATGTTCGATTAGATTAATTTTATCCTTAAGGACTTAAAGATCTATCAATCATTTGGAAGCTCAAATCCAGCTCACAAACCAGGTCTCAAAAACCAGGTCTCAAAAACTATGCACATAATTGGATAATTTTATTGTTGGGCCCATATCTCATAAATGGTCAACCCATTGGAGCTGAACTATTACATGGAGCTGGAAGACATATGAAGGAAGAACTTTCATTAAGATATCCACGTCTAGATCTTTCCTTTTCAAGGCCATTAATGCATTGGAACTCGGTGTATTGGAATACGAACAATCAGCCTGGCTAGATTAAATATCTTGAGTGAAGCAACCATATCACTCTCCTCACTTGTTCAATAAAGATGAAAATTCGTGGTTCGACAGAGGATAAGTAAATGAAAAAATTTCTAGAAGGTTAAATTCCCAAATTCGGTCATTAATTCGTCCATCCACGCTCCTACATGTTGAGACTAATTTTTTATCCAAAATGTCACCCCCTTTCCCTATAAAAGTGTATACCTCTTTCGTTTCAAAGGGTTGGAAACTTAGGAATAGCCATTTTTGGAAATTTTATATAGTTTAGTATTGTATTTTATTTTATTTACCTTATGTAATTGCATTTCATGTTTTAATTTAAGTGATCTCCTTTCTCCACTTTTCTATCTCTCTTTTGTTTTCTCTCCCCTTTTTTCACTATGTGCTCTTATGCTCGTGATCATGAGTAGCTAACCCAAGGAAGTTACCAGGGGAGTATTACAGTGATGAAACCAAGTCCTTGAACATTAGTTTCTTAATGTTTATTATTTTCTTAGAGTTATACCGAGGGGGTCTTAGTGGGCAAGGTGCCATTGTGTCTCCACTTGCCACCTGAGGTTTAGCTTTAACTTCTGCAATATTTTCCCTCGATTGAGGTGGTGGATGTGTGGTCTCTCAGCGATCGTTGAGAGTACCATATATTCATAACAATATGAAGAGAAGTATGCTCACACATATGATGTATTGTTTTCATTAAGTAAATTTGAAACTAATAATGAGAGGAAGAAGGTTCACTCGGGGTGATGCTCTCAGGAATGTCTCCTTTCTATCTTAACATCATTTTGTCTGCATTCATTCTATTACATTGCATCTACATATTTACTTTTAGTTTTGAATTTTCAATTCTCAAATATAATTTCTGGTCATTTTAGTTTATATATACATAGTTAATTAGAAATAGTGAGTGATTGACTGCAAAATCTCTTCAAGAGATCGACCTAGGTCAACTACTGTGTTGCACTTAGTATAAATATTTTTGAGAGTACGCACGACAACTCTTATCAAATAGGCACAATTTATGGGGATCCAAGTGGTCTTAACTCATTATTTTTATTCACATTATTTAAATTATTTTTCTTCCTTTCATTTAAAAAACACAAAAAAATCATAAATTTCAAAAACTAAAAAAATATCTTTGTTCACAATGAATTTAAATTCAAACTATTAGGGATGGAATGACCAATTACATGTGCAAGAAAAAGTTCAATATGATCCTGAATCCAAAATTCGAGAACATAATGAAGAAATAAAAAAAACTTTAGGGAAAAGCTAAAATAGTTGAATAATATATTCGTTCAATGGTGCAGCAACCCAAACCTCAACGAGAACCGGAACCCGAATGAGTGGTGGAAGAGATTTCACCAATCATTTTTATGTTAAATACCCTAAGGAGGGTGAGTAGGAGATAAAAGAATAGTTAATCATATCATCATGTACTCATCCATTGCTTTAGGAGGTCCTTGATGTACACATTCTAGCTAATGCAATTATGGGAGATCAAATTTTTTTGGATGAATCCTTGAATCACTTTGTTAAAGATAACTTGAAAATTGATCTTCCCATCATTGATATTGAACAATAAAAACATTTTTACCTCTCTCTTGATTTGGAAGATAATGATGAAAATGATCATGTTCAGATGAAGTTGTCAATGGTCCTGCCAGAAGAGATCAATTTCAAAGATGACTTACTTGAAAGGGAAGATTTATTTATTTATTCGTCATGGTTTAACATTATTCAAACTGAATTGTTTTCTGACTTCTACTTTACTGAAATTTATGATACAATACAAATGGTTAAGAACTTGGATGATACAAAAGATACCACTGAATTTGTGGTGATCGAGGAAGAAGAGCCGGAGAAGCTGGTGGTGGTGCGACTGCCTCCTCTACAACAACTTTCATACCATTTGGAGGACACTACAGAAGATCACAGGGATCACCCCTATTTTCTTTTCCCTCCCATTATGGATCGCAAATTATATCTTTATTCTTTCTTGGGTGTTGGTAAATTTCTTATTTTCTTTGGGGTTCTTCAATATCGGTGTCTACTGATGGACACATGAAAAATTCACATGTGGTGGTTTATTTCAAAGAAACCACATCCACCATCTGATTGGGGATAATCTACTGCAATTGCCTGACTTGGGGCAGTAAAAAACTAGCACCTGCTTGGGGGTCAAACCAAGAATTATACCTTTTTTATACCTTTTATCTTTCGTTTTATTTTTTTATGTGTTGTCATTTCTTTTGTTTGTGCTTCCATTTTATTTTTCATGTTGTTTTTTTGAAATTTTATTGTTTTCCTTTTTTATTTTTTTGGTGTGTTTTTAGGGATCTTGAGTTGAATCGAATACTTGGAAAAATTCAAACCATCATGGTGTTTGTGGAAAATTGATTGATTTGAGTATTTGAGATTTTAAATGACTACCAAATGTATTTTCTTTCTAATTTTTGATCTTTTCATTTTATGAAGTTTGATTAACTCTGAAACTCGTGTGCACTAGTGTTGTCCAAATTGAAAATCTTTCCCAACCCGGGAGGTCTCTAAACCTTTTTGAAATCTTATTATATTTATATTTTTCATGAGAGTCTTGAGACATGTTGTGTGATCTATAAATTTCTATTTTTCTCTTTTTCAAAGTAGTTATAGTTCATGGAATGTGTTATGTAAGATTAAGGCATCACTTTGGAAGCCCTTATTCATTTAATTCTTATTTTGTCCTACCTTTATATCTGACCTTCTATAACTCCCTAGTAGCCATGAAATAACTTTTTATGAAGCCACATTACAATCCATTTATCCCTTTCCAACATTCTCTAGAAGTTAAATGCATGATTATTGTTGAACTCAGGTGTGGGGGAGGAAGAAGATGGTCTTTTTTTGCTTTCTTAAAGAATCTGTTTGAGTTGAATAGAAAGTGTTTCCATATTTATTATTGTTTGGGTGGAATAAATGTCATGATGGGAAGATTTATGGGTGTCCCAAAATATTATTACATATATTGTCTGGATTTTCACCAATATTTGAAGATCAAAAGCTTCCTCTCTTTTCCTCCAAAACATGATTCTGAAGAGAAATCCAGATCTGAATTCAAGCTGAAACAATGCTACAAATGGGAAAAGAGGGATGAAATCATTGATGTTGAAATTATATTTCTGAACTTACCAAAATAATATGTGTTTGTAGGTGATTAATTTTTGAGCTGATTGAGGAGCACACCATTCTTGAGAAAAACTGTTTTCATGCATTTACTTCACTTTAGAGCTTAACCCTCCTCATTCTGACTCAGATGTTTCTACATTTTAATCCTTTCAACCCTCAGCCTCAGAACAACCCAGGAAAAAGACCTGATGATTGATACATTTTGGACTCTGTGAAGTTGAGATATTAGGAGGATAGATAGCCTACGGAGATCACACATGTTCTTGGGAATGATAAAAACTCCACATTAAATATCCTTGAGTGAAGAGAGAAATACATTTTCTGGGAGGTAGGTATGATATGCATGAGAGGATAAACATTATATTGAATGGATTCATATGATTTTTGAGGAGTTCTGAAAATATGATCTAAGTAGGAGGCATGATATTTTCTCCGATATTATAATTGAGCTTTGTTGTCATTTATGCTTTGAGAAGTTTGTTATTGACCATGGTATAAGATGATTTCCCATGATTACCATGTTTATGTGTGGGGGAATTGATAGAACAAATATTTTCAATTATTTTATTCTTAATTTAAATGTTTTTAATCCCACAAATGTGTTATTTTAAGGGAAATTGTCACATTTTATAGTTTTAGGAGTATTTTTTGAGCTTAATTGGCAAAATGGCTTATTTTGGATTTAAACAGTTTTCATTCATTTTAATGTTTAAGCCACAACTTTTTCTAAATTGATCAAAATATCAAAATTCCTCTTTTATAGGTTTCTATGTTCGATTAGATTCATTTTATCATACTAGACCCAAAGCTCTATCAATCATTTGGAAGCTCAAATCTAGCTCACAAACCAGGCCTCAGAAAATGTTTACCAAACTGGATAATTTTATTGTTGGGATTTTATCTCATATATGGCCAACCCATTGGAGTTGAACGTTTACATAGATCTGAAAGACATCCATATTAATAACTTACATTAAGATATCCATGTCTGGATCTTTCCTTTTCAAGACCATTAATGTGTTGTAACTCGGTGTATTGGAATACGAACAGCTAGCCTGGCCAGATTAAATGTCTTGAGTGAAGAGACCATATCTCTCTCCAAATGTGTCCAATCAATATGAAGTATTGTGGGTCGACAGAGGATAAGTAATGGAACAACTCTCATGAAGGATCAATTCCCAGATTCTGTCAATAATTAGGTCATCCACGCACCTACAACCAGAGATGATATTTGGATCCAAAATGTCACCCCCTTTCCCTATAAAAGTGTATCCCTCTTTTATTTCAAAGGGTTGGAAACAAAGAAATAGCCTTTGTTGGCCATTTTATGTAGTTTAGTATTGTATTTTATTTTATTTTCATACTTTAATTGCATTTCATGTTTTAATTTAAGTGTTCTCCTTTCTCCATTTTTCTATCTCCCTTTTGTTTTCTCTCTCTGTTTTCTTTTCACTGTGAACTCTTATGCTCGTGATCATGAGTAGTTATCCCGAGGAAGTTCCCAGGGGAGTGTTCCAGTGATGAACCCAAGTCCATGAACATTCATGTATTAATTTGAATTATTTTCTTAGAGTTATACTGAGGGGGGATCTTAGTGGGCAAGGCGCCTTTGTGTCTCCACTTGCCACCAGGTTTAGCTTTCACTTCTGCAATATTTTCCCTCAATCAAGGAGGTGGATGTGTGGTCTCTCAGCGATCGTTGAGAGTACCATATATTCACAACCATGTGTAGACGAGGATACTTACACATATTATGTAGTGTGTTCATTATGTAAATTAGAAACTAATAATGAGACGATGAAGGTTCACTCGGGGTGATGCTCTTGGGAAGTCTCCTTTCTGTCTTAACATCATTTTGTCTGCATTCATTCTGTTGCATTGCATATGAATATTTAATTTTAGTTATGCATTTTCAATTCTAAAATATCATTTCTGGTCATTTTAGATTATATATATATAGTGAATTAGAAATAGTGAGTGATTGACTGCAAAAGCTCCTCAAGAGATTGACCTAGGTTAGCTACTGTGTTGCACTGAGTATAAATATTTTTGAGAGAGCGCATGACGATGATTCATCATAATACATTCACAAAACTTAGATTTTATTATAGAATCCCACCATCTTCGTCCAAGTACATTGAGAATGTACCTGGAAAACCCTATATGAGGATCCTCAGAAGTATTCCAAAATCTGAATATCATATCAATCCATTCAAGACACTCCTCTAACGCTTGTGGTTATTTGGTACCATGGAAGATAGGTGGATTATTATTGGTAAATTTTGAACCAAAATACATTTTTCATATCAGGTTCACTACACCCACTGACCCTAGTGTTTGAATGGTACACCAATAGATGTTTCCACTAGAGGATCCACCTACAGGACCTTTCTTATGTCTTCCCCCCTTTTATCGGGAAGAGCTATTCTATGAGGCATTATCTGTTAAATAAAACAAAATAAAATATCATTTATGAGACACTCCAATATGATCGAACCAAAAAACATAATCCAAAACCACACCTTAAAATGTAAGTAATAAAAAGAAATTATCAATTCTACCACAAAAGGAAAACACCTTTTGAGAGGTATAGGTCCATCTAAATAAAATCATCACTTAGTTTACTCAAATTACCTTACACACACAAAGTCCTCATACATTTTAGATGGGTTAATTTAAATGATATTCCCAAAAGAATTATTCAAATGATCCAAAATCTTCAGTATTGGACTTAGTATAGATTCTTGGAATACCCATGGCTACTCATACTTTTTAACAAGAGTGAGCAAGATAAGATATTTTTCAACAACTACTATCAGAATTATGATGATCCTACATCGTTCAACCCAAGACATTGAAACAACTCAGGTTGTGATGACACACTTTAGGCTGAGTTTGGGTCTAATTTAAAATTGTAAAAAACCAACCCAAGGCAACCATACCAAACACCCGAGCCGTCATATTATGGGTTTGGGATAAAAAAGTGATAGAAAACAATTCTTGAATATAAGAAAAAACAAATCTTACAACAATAGTACTTTGTAGAAACAAAAAAATATACAAGTAAGACAAATAGGCTAAAACAAAAAAATGGAAAAGTCTACACAATAAGTCTTTATATGACCACATCACCTCAAACCAATCCCGAAATGAAATAGTGACGTAAAGAGAAAACCTACATCACTACTGAATTCACATTCCTTTACATATGTCCTACAAAAAAATATTTACAATTTCCCATAGGAAGATTATGGTGTGAGAAAAACAAAACCTAGTATGATACAAAAAAATGTTATATACAAGTTCTAATAACAAGAATTCAAAATTTTGAGTATTATAACAAAATATTTTATAGGAATTTTCATAAATAATAAATTTTTAATCCTTTTTCAAATTATTCATGATTTTATCAAAAATATATAGTTATATCTTAAAAATCTATAAAATAAGTAGGTAAAGATACTGAAATATAAATATATATGTTATCAAACATTATTGAAATAAACTACCATGTAATACACAACCTGAAACAACAATGCACACACCAGCAGGGCTCTATCCTATTGGAAAATACTTATTAGACATGCACAATACAAACAAGGAATAAATTTTCATCTTAAAAAACATCAAGGATTTCCATTGAACATCGACATATAAGTGTCTTCCTTTATTTGTTGTTAAAAAAACAAAGGTTCCCTCAGTGAAATGTCTATTAATTTCTATTTTCAAAACCATGCTCTTGTTTTTAGAAAATAATTTTCAAGTCCAAGACAATATACTTCAGTATTTAAAAATCCATTTTCCATTTCAAATCTTGTCAAGGCCATTTTCAAATCAAAACCCCTTTTCAAATGAAAACCAAGTCCCTTTTAAATTTTAACTAATTAAATTTTATTTCAAATAACAGTAAATCAATATTAAAAAATATAAATTCAAGAAATTGAAATAATTGAATAGATTCACCTACCTCAAGAGAGTATACAACCTGAACAACTTTAAAAATGGTAATTTTAAACCACAAGATATAACTTTGGAAGAAAATCCATGACCAAATAATGAAAAATATTTATAGAAAACATAATCCAATTAGAAATCCCTATAACAAATAGTTTTTCAACAACCAATGAGAGTAAAACCAAGAAGGAGGCTCACCCGGAATGATGAAGTACCTAACCATGCTAATCAATCACTAAACAAATTGATCTAGAAGGAAATAATACCCTAACATTCTAAAGTGTAAGAGATCTAGCTGAGTGGAGAAAAATACAGAAAATAATCTTCCCCCAAACACTCGCACGACACCCTAAATACTGGAACTCAAGGAGTTTCACAATGTGTAATATTTTACATATTGTGAAACCCTTTAATTTTTTATTACATTGAAAAATGTTCCTCCTTTTTAATTAGAACCCTGATTTTCCAAAACATGTTATGTAAAAACTCACACTATGAATTCAACTCATTGGATGATTTCATCTGATAATACACATCGCTAAATACCTTTACACATCATATACCTACCCAATCAACTGCATAAAGTCATCGGAAAAGATAAAATCCCACAAATCTATGACATAATCATTAAATGAATCCTACTAATTTCAGAAAAAAAAATACAAACTCAATGAAAATTTTATGCCAAAAACAAATAGCATACCCTACATGATAGTATGAAAATAGAGAATTACATGTCAATATTCATAGGTATCATTTTTAGCTTCTTTATAAATATAATAAAATTAATTCTTGTATAAATTAACATAAAAAACATCTAACCCACTTAAAATTCATGGTCACACTAATGATTACAAGAATAGTATTTCTGTTGACTGTGAGTTTCCTTGGCATGCTACATTATGGATCTGAATTTCTCAATCCTTTACTCAGATAGCTCAGATCCCAATTGCCTTAATTACTTAATCTTATCCTTTTTATGAAGTGATAAATTTCCACATCATCCCCTACTCCAAGAAATGAATATTCATGATTAAAATTCTTCATTTATGAAGCACTAAAATTAATTTTTAATGAATCATAATATTAATAAGTTATTCCTTCTGCCACTAAATATTTACCTAAAACAAAACAGCTAATACAAATTTTATGATAACATCCAAGGTTCATGTTAATCCATTGTATAAATAGGTAACCCGAATGTATCCTTAAATATTTAAATCCCCAAAATATTATCCCAATTATTGGAATGGTTTGACATCATATCCTTCCATGGTGAACTTAATGACCATGTTTAAATAATGTTAATCACTCCTAAAGTCTCATACCAAAATTTATATACATTAATCATTTCCCAAAATTAAGTCATAATAAAATAATTTTTTCTTCCAAAAGATAATGCAACTTTTATTCCTCAAATAGACTCATTTGATAACAAAAAAACCTTTTCATTGGAATTGTGGGTTCATCCTTATACTAATAAATGATCAACAGGTGATTCAAAATATCGAATATGATTTCTTTTTTCTATAATCTTTGTAGTGAAAGATAATTAATTATCAGGATCACATCATATTTCACTAAATAATGAACAATGAGATATTCATTAGGTGTACCCACATGTACTTCAATATGAAATACACTGCCCTATAGTGGAGGATAAATGTTCCCTAATTATCATGATTCACATTAACAATTTTGATTGCATAATATATGCCATTTTCATTTTACTTTGAAGGTTTTTTTGTTTTATTCCCTTTATTATCCCTTTCAGTAGATAATTGATTTGTATAAGGCCTAATCTCATCAGATTTATATCATTGGAGTTTGATTGCTTCATTTTGTGGGGATTTATCTCTATTCACATGATTATCTAACTTTTTCAAAACATTTTGACATTCGATTACATCAATACATACTGTTATACACATTGAACATTTACCAATTCTATTATGAATTTTTTCTTTGTTTAATTCCACACTTTGATCATAAAGGAAAAAACAAATTCTTATCTCCAATGTATTTAAAATTTTAATGGAATTCCATCTTTATTTTCTTTTAAAAAACATGAGATGGGTGGGTTACTCCAATCTCCATCTCCACCTTTATGTCACATCAAATGATTTATTCATACCTTCAAATATCCCATATAGCTAATTCCATTTAGAGAGATGATTTTAATCCACTGAATAATTGATCAACTATACATTCATTTTGTATGGTAATACCTAATGTCTACCTAAAAAGTATTCTAAAATTATCCTCATAGGTACAAACAGATTCATTATCATTTTTTATTAGCATAAGGAATTATTTATCTATTTTTATTAAAATAATATTTGGAATATACTTATTGAAAAATAATCTCTTAAGGACATCCCACTCCATGAAGTAAATGTAAACTTATTTACTCATGTTTTTATAGGATTCCAACATTGATATACTTCCCATTGGAAGTGATAAACATCTAGAATAACATTACCTTATTCCAATAACTTTATAATGGAGAATATATTTTCATTGATATTAATCTATTATTAAACAACTAGTGGATTATCAGAACAAATAAATGAAGTTGGATGTTTCCTCATAAATGAATCAATAAATAATATTTTCCTCATTTTCTTGTTTAGAATTTTAGCATGATTAGTTTCCTGAGAAAGTTGTGTGATCCTAAAAAAGGATTTTATATCCCAGCTCCCATAAAATTTGGTTTCTCAATAAGATAATCATTTCAATGACCTTATCATTCATCATCAACATGATTCCTTTTATTTTCATGCGTCAAATAAAACAAACATCATAGTTTGAGAAATAATAATCATAGTGTAAAACAACATTGTCATGAAAAATCACTTATAATATTTTGAAATCATGGGATCGTATTCTATGGGTATTAAGTTTAACCTAGTTCATTCATTATCACAATGAAAATAATAGGATGTTATCCCATTTTTAGAATTATCCCTAGTGTTCTCAATAAATTTATCTTTTCCTTGTTTCCTATGGTTAACTAAAAATTTCTCTCATACCCATGATAGTGGACCAAACCATTCATATATAGATATTAGATCTTAAAATATTAATATTCATTAGACAAGATGATGATCCATAATAGAATTACCTAGGTCTGGTACCACTATAGACTTGGATACATAGATAATTGGTTCATAAAATAAGTAAATCATCTCCCTCTTAGTTCAACCTAACTATAAACCTTCCTAGAAATAACATACATTAGACCTTTCTTAATAAACTGAGAAAATAAAACATAAAAAAAGCATGAGCTCAGATGCCCAGTAAGGGAAAATAAGGGAGATATTAGTGATCACTTGATCATAACATGAACATAAGGTATCAGATAATGAGAATGATAGTTGAAAATCATACCCTTCATATCATAGATCATAATCATGACTCGTAACATAAAACATGGTAGTCCTAAGACATGAATCATAATGGAATCAAATAAAATAGGACATGAGAGCATAATATTGGCATAATACATACGTATACAGAATAGACATAAGTAGAAAAATCATTTCCTTGACCGTCAAGAATCATTTCAAATACTATGATAGTGGAATACGTTCACTCCCCAAACCATCATACTAGACATGGTTTAATCCCAAGACTATCACATTGGACAAAGTCCCACACTAAACTAGGTTCACTTCCTATTCTAGTCTTATTTATCTCATGAGATATCAATATGCACCTTAAAAATTAGAGGGAGATATAGGTCCCATGCATCCTTGTTTATAGTGTGACCATTCACATCAGTTATAACGAAACCACCATCCTTATTTATATTGTACCCACCATCCTTCGTTATAACATAACCAACATTCATCGTTATAATATAACCACCATACTTGGTTATAATATAACCTCTATCACAAAAAGAAAACCATAAATATGTGTTCCATTTTATCATAAAAAATTTATCATATCAGAATACCTGAAAAGAAATGGGTTTTAAAAATATTTCGTTATATCATAACCTATAGAAATGAAACTATTTTCGTAAATATTTCATCATTTCATCATAGTATAACCCATAGAAAAGTAATGTGTTTCATAAAAATCATTTGATAATAACCATAAACCATATTGAGAAGGAATAAAGATGTTACCATTTGATCATATTATTAGAAAATTATAATTGATATCAAGGGTTATTTTCTATAATGAATAAAAATACGATTAAATCCTCATTAAAACATTTTTTATGAAAATATCCTTTCCATTTTAAAACTATTTGTAATAAATATAAAAATTTAAAAAATATTATATAAATAAGTTTCTTTAAAAAAAATTATATAAACATTTAAATGAAGCTTCAAAGTATTGTGCAGTCTTAACGAAGCAAAATTTTATTCATTCTCTATAAGTTAAAAGAAAACATTTCTTTTAATATGTTTGTAAAAGTACCTCATTCATAAAAAAAGATTCATTTTAAACCAAAATGAAAAAATTAAAACATGGGTAAATATTACATTATAAAATCATACTAGAATACTAAAATCCTCCTTTAAAACACGTTTATAAAAGAAGGATATGGATGAAAATAATTTTTTTCCGAAGAAAGAAATAACAGGTATTTTTATTAAAAGAAATTCGATATCATCTGTACATAAGATTGGGAAAATTATGGAAAATATTTATTCAAACTAAATAACCATATTAAAATAAAATTAATGAGTTTCTTGAGTGTTTGATTATAGTAATTCATCATCAGAAACATATTCATTATTAATCCCAATAAAATATGAAATTGTAATCTAAAAACCATACCGCTTTGGTAACTTATGAATCTTAATACCCATGAAATAAATAACCTTATATGGATATTTATATACCATAATTTTAATTTTAATAATCATAAAATTCATTCATGGTTATTATATACCCCAAAAAATATAAAAAAGTGATTTATAAATCATGTATGCCACAGAAACAAAAGTGAGATGAAAATCCATAATCTTAGGTCTGACCTCCTAGTTGTGAATTAGAATCACCTTTATAATAAATATATATTTACAATAAATATATTAATAACCATAATCATATATATCATACCATATTTTATTTAAATATTACATTTTATCACACTTTTGTTAACACCCATTTTTTAAAATCACTATTCTATGTGATATATGTTTTGTTTTACATGTATGTTCTCGTATAGTAGTTTTGGTACATTTAATTTGATCATAATTAAATAATAAAAATCATTTTAATAATTATATAACTATAATTTATATTAATTATATTAATTTATATATTCATTTATAATATTTAGAGATTAAAAATAAACAATATTTTTCACGGAGACAGTAGGTTGTATGTACGCATGAACATTGTTTCCATTTTTTGACAGATGAAAAAAATAAGGTCAATTAATGAATCACCATTAAAGAATCATTATTATATCACATATATCATATATATTATGTTAATTTATCATTACTACTATCCATGTAAAAAAGAAAATCACATCACTTCATGGCGGTGGTAGTCCATATGTACTCATGATCGACGTTGTCTTTTTAAAATGGTTTGGAAAGTAATAAAGTAGATATTAAATTATTATTAAATAAATTTACTTATTTCATAAGTATCATATATATACATAAAATCCATAATAAGACCAATCTATAAAATGTGGCTATGATAAAGGAATTGTATCATAGCATGGAGAAGGTGAACTGTACGTATGTACTAGTAATATTTTCACTATTGATTTGATTGAAAGAGGGAGAATAAGGGTGGTATAATAATTATAATTACATTTATAATTTCTTCAGATATTTAATTTTTTATTTTATGAATAATATAACAGATTTATAGGAGGTAAAATAATATTATAAAGAAAGTGTTCAGTTAAGGCGATTACATCTTCTTTGAATAACTTAATTATATTTTCTCTTATAGGATTTAGGGTAGGTATTTTGGGGAGAAAAAACCTCTAAAATTTGTATAAGGTGTTTTTAAAGATATTTTTTCATTGTTTTTTCAATATAGAAGGCTCAAAATTGTTATTAAGAAGATAAAGGTGTTGTTCACTTTTATAATTGAGGGGAGGGGAACCATAAGAATTTCCTAAAATATAAAATTAATACAAATTAATATTGAGGTCTAAACTGCGCCAAATAGATATTATTAATAGATAAGATGAGTATGAGTATAAATAATATTATAAAATAAAATATAGATAATTTTGGATCACATTTGTACCCTTAATATTTTTTAACCCTTTCTTAACCATTTTGACAATTTCTGTAATATTAATGTTTTCTACTCATTAATTTTTAATTATGTTAACATAAAATCCCAAATGACCCAAAAATAGAAAAAAGCCTATTTTTAACACCATATCTAATTAATATTTATGAATATAATATTTTAATTAATTTTATATCATTTAACAAAATATAATTTATTATAAGATATCATTATTGTCGTTTTTAACACTATTCATTTAATTTGAATTTAATGTCATCTATAAAATGTTATAATTCGAATATAATTATTTATTATACCATTAATATGTCATATTAATCAAAAATATTCATAAAAATCATTAAATCACTCAAATTATTATACTTTTGATATCTCAAATTTCATTTATATATATTTTTATTATTTGGAGAAACAGTGCATCGATGATGCATAAGCATTTAAGGTCATTATATAATTAATAAAAATTATAAATAATTTTTATCAAGAAAATAATTTTATTTTTCTCAAAATATACATTTATATTTGTTCATAGATTTCTTTTTTCTCTATATGGACACATAAGATAAATTTAAAATTAAGAGGGTGATATTTTTTAACATTCATTGATTTATATATTTTATAGGTCATTTTCATAGGAACGTGTCCACTAAAAAACTAAATTTTGACCATTATGTGATAAAGGTAAAATTAACTTCATAAAATAATAATTATGATGATACATTAAGGCCATATCACTTAGTTTTAACCTAGATTAATGCGATTTATCCTTTAACAAGGTGATAAATTTTATCACGATTACAATCCATATTCACCAAAAAATAAAAGTGGCATATTTATCAAATTTAAACATACTGATTGTAAATATGGAATAAATTTTTTTAAACTCGATACCTATAAGTTACATAAATTAATTTTTAAAAAAATTACCAAAATATGATGAAAACCTCTTTTAGGTAAATACAGTTTTAAGCATAAAACTAGATTTATTCTGATGCTACGAATAATAAAAATATTAGATTAATGTTCAATCAATTTGATTAAATAATATATATATATATATATAATATAATTCACCAAATGTGATTAATTTAATATATTAATATAAAAAACATTTCTTGCAAAATCAATATTTTTTCTAGGTAATTCCTTTGTATGTACAAAAATAAATTTTAATGAAAAAATCACAAATTAAATTTAGTCCATTGAACACAATATTATTACTTGAAATAATTGAGTTATAATATTACTTTAAACCCATTTTAAAAAAATTAATATTTGTACATTCATAAAATATTCCTTTTTTAATAAAAAAAATTATTTTTACATTCCACTAAAAAATAATTTTTATATAAAATTTTCAAAAATTCACTCTATTAAGAGTTAGATAATAAGATTTAAAAATTGTTCTTAGTTTCAAAATTTTTAAAATTATCAAAATTTAAATAAAACATTTTCCTCTAAAAATCAATAAAAATCATTTTGGAGAAAATATATTTTTAAATCAAAGTATAAATTTTTCTAAAATTGAATGTTTATTTCCTAAAAATTAATCATCGCATTTATATTCAGTATGATTGTTCTATATTTCTCCTAAATTAGTTACCTATTTTTCATAATTTCCAAATTATCATAAAAGTAATGATAATCATAGAATAATATTTTCAAAATATATTGTGGTTCGTTTAAACGTATTGTTATGTTTAAGAGAAGATATA
Source organism: Viscum album (assembly GCA_963277665.1). Lineage (NCBI taxonomy): Eukaryota > Viridiplantae > Streptophyta > Magnoliopsida > Santalales > Viscaceae > Viscum > Viscum album. Next base: position 835,804,699 of record OY728139.1, on the reverse strand, counting down.
GAAGAAATTAAATCTAATTGAATAAAATTTTTCATAAAATCTCTTGATGTTATATTATTATTATTATATAGGTGGTTAAATAACTTTCATAGAAACTAGAGTAAAGATGAAGGTTCTCTCTAAATTTCACTTCATTATGGAATGTATTAATGTTACACACCTATTCTTATTTTATATCGTATTCTTATAGACCAATAAGTTATCTTACCATTTTTAAAGATTCAATATTAAATTTCAAATTTATTTTCATGACCCATACTTCATAATGATTCATATTATTTACAATAAAATTGGTAAAAAAAATCATCTCAATTTTAATTCTTTGAGATATATGTCATATTATCTACTTACTTAATTTTTGGTTGTGTATATTCTGAATAATGGATGAATATTATCATATCATTTTTTTATTTCTGTTTATTTACACATCAATCAAATGTTTACTTTTTCAATTTAATTTGATTCACATGTTACTAAATCCATGAATATTTCATTCCAATATCATTTTAAAATAGATATTTTTATATATTAATTTCCATATATGGATTTTTTTTGAAATTTATCTTTATAAAACCTATATATTTTCTTATCCTCTATTTATTCTTTGGTTTTTACATAAACTCTCTTAATTTCATTTGGTTGGTTGACAATTTACCCAATGCGAGGCTTGGAAGTGAAATTGACCACAACTCTTTTTTTAGTCGTTAATATTATTCCTCTATATCCAAATTCATTGTATGATTTTATATAAGTCCTTATATGTTATTAAATATTTGAAAAAATTTATTTTCTACTATTTTTGTTTTCTTTAGAAATTATTTTAATGGAATATTATAGAGGTTTCCACATGTTTTATTTTTCTGAATGATGGAAAAATAATATCTTTAATTTTTTCTATGTGGACACATTTTTTTAAGATATCCATTCTTTTTTGTGAAGTTTGTTTTACATTTTTTCAGATGGTTGTCAAAATAAATTTAATTATTCATTATTGTTTTTAAAGAAAATGGAATTTTTTTTATTTTTCAATGGTAATTTTCTCATGATTATAAAAATGCCTTTTTTAGCTTTGTCAACCCACATTAATTTTAATTATGTTAAAATAAGTATTTATTCTTATGTAACCATCAAACTAATTTCTATATATGTATTATGAAATTTTTTATTTATATTTTAATGAAACACATATAGTCTCCATTAGTTAATTAGGTTACAGATTAAATATAAATATTTCAACAATCTTGTGGAATATAAATTTATGCTTTTAATTTTGGGAAGGGTGATAATAGAATTATATAGACCTCCAATGAATTAGTTAAAGTTCAATAACTCATGAGATAAGTATAGGAATTAGGGATGTGATTCCTGATTCACTATATGATGTGAGGTAGAAACAATATTCTAGATTCATTATGATATTGTAGGTAGGTACGTAATTCATGATCAAATATGTTATGATGTCTATGATCATGTTTGTATTACATTCATATGATTTCCATATTTCTCGTGTCATGATGGCTTATGTATAATTTTATTTTAATATAGATGTTTAATTCTGATGATCCATGTTTATTTTGGTATGATCTCATAATGTTATGTTCTTGGACTTTGATTAAGTTCTCATACACATATTCTCATCTTATTATCACGTATGATTTTCATTGTTTACCATTATTGACTATCCTATATCACCCTTTATTATGTCTTAATTCTATATGTTATGAAGAATATTATTATTTATGATATATCTAAAGGATATTATGTTAAATTATTTTTTTGATATTTAATATATATTGAATAATAGGTTGTTTATGTATCAATTTATTAAAGATACTAAACATTTAGGGATTAGGGTGTTATTTATTAGGAGATAAAATGAAAATTAAATTGAAATGGTGTATTATAAATGTGTGAAATGTTTAGGTTACCAAAATTTGTATCCGAGCATGGATAAGTTATTTTTTCTGATTAGTTTATTTATTTATTGTGACTAATTTATTAATTTTAAAGGATTATGGGTAGAGAACATCATTAAAATCCCTAGGGCTATGAATAAACATTGGAAAAAATCTTAAAAGGTTGGTAAATATTATAGTGTGTGGTTTATTAGAAATAAAATCCCTATTTGGATATAAACACGTGAATATAGGAGGTGACAAAAATGTACCTAGGGGTAATTACCCAAAAAATGGTGGTTACGTATCTACTCGATTTTCAATCAGTGTATGATAAGTGTTCGTATCTATACACTTGGATTGAAACACACCGATGCATATGATTTTGTTGATTCACATTTAATTTATGAACCATTATGAAGGATATAAATTGAATTTGTGCATGAAAAAAATAATAATTTTGGTTAGAGAATTAAATAATTACATGAACATAGAAAAAATATGTTCAATTGAAGGAGTTATAGTTTGAACCAATTATATCATAGTTCAATCGAAAGTATCATTGGTTGAAATGAAGGTGTCATAGGTAATGTTTTTTTTTGATTTTGTTATTTTAATATAGAAATTTACTTTTATTTTATTTGATATGAAACCTAATAATTTTTTTTATTATTTGGTTTAAAATAGGATCATGAATATGACATGTTGAAAGGCATATCTCTAGAAACTCAATAGAGATAATTCCAGATAAGGATGAATATTTTGAAAAAATTGTTAAATATTTTAATATATACCAATTATAAATAAAAATACGAGTTTTATATTCTTTTTTATGATATTTATTTAGAAATTATATCTTGAGTCATACCCTTAGTTATTTTACATTCTCTAATAGTGATTTTTTTTTAAATTTAGTTTATTTGTTGGGGGTAATGTAACACCCTAGGTTATTAGGTCATAATTTATATCTTTAAACTATATTAATATCATCCAAAAATATGTTTTTATTTTTTATTAATATATTTTAATATCATTAGGAATTGAATCATACATTATATGAATCTAAATTAAAATGTTATAGTACAATTTTAAATATTAATAGTTCATAATTATTAGTATATAGCTTATAAATAATATTTTTTATTTATTTGAAAATATGTATTTTTATTATAAACAACATATCTGATATAAAATATAAAATTTAGAATAATTAAAACAAATATAACATCTGATAACTGTACTTTTATTTTCCCCTTAATTAAATATTTAATTGAATAACTTGGTCCACATGTAGTACTAAACCAAAACAAAACATTATAACTTTTATTAAGCTAAAATTATAATTTTAAAATGGGACCAATATATATTTGTAATTTAATTTTGATTCATAAATAGAAGTAATCATATTATGAAAATAATACAAAAATAAGAATAAATAATAGAAAGTAGTATAAGTATTCCTTATTAGTTTCAATTTTATGAGATTAGAAAAGATGTATCTCCACTATGGATTTCCCTAAAATAATCCCACACTAAACTCCAACAAGTGAAACTTCATAAAATTAATTTATGGGGGGAATTTTAAGATCACAAAAATCACAATGAGATCCATGATTTCTAAATAACCACATGAAACTTCCTCTATTTATTACCTTACAGATAAATCTATTTCTAAATCCATAATGGGATTTGTATGTTGATGATAGGATGATAAAAATGGAATTTTAAATGTAATAAGTTATATTTATATCACATTTATTTTACATATTTTCTTCTACTTACAAAGAAAATGAAATTTCATCATTAAAACTAACACATTGATATTATTAAATTTGAATAACCAAATAACTAATAAGCTCATTTTATTCCTAAAATGACTTTTTCTAAAAAGAAATAATTTGACAAAGTATACATTTTTATTTTTTAAAAATCAATAAATAATACATAAATAATGATAAAATAGATTGATTATATAAATAATATATTAAAAATAATTTAATTACTAAATTATTGGAAATATGTAAAATAAAAATTAATATTTGAAAATCATTTTTTATAAAAATATTTTTCATTATTTTTTATGATTCCCTTTAAATGTTTAATTGAAACTTTTTAGAATTTTAATCTTAAAAATTTAACAAAAATTATGGACTTAGCATGACAATATTAAATTAGAAGTAAAATTATTGAATTTTATCCAAAAGATAAATATTTAAGTGAATATAATAAAATATTTTTTTTACAGAGTTTGCGTCTTTTTGGAAATAATTTGGATATAATAGAAAATAAATATATATGAAATATTTTTATGGAATAAATGTTAATTTAATAAGCAAAGATATACATTTAAAAAGGTATTGTGATTAATTTAGAAACATATGTTTTTTATTTTAGAACCTATATTATATTTCATTCAAAGAGGTTTTATGAATTATAAATTTATTTTTTAGAATTAATTTTTATTAATTTTTTAAATTTAATACTATAAAATTGTTTCAATTTTCATAAAAAAAATATATAAATTACATATTTAGGGAAATTAATTTTTTTTATTTGTGAAAATAATTTACAATAGTTTAAAAGTGAGTTACTAAGCTAATTATAAATTATGTTAAAAATGATTAACCATGGTAAAGGTAACTTTTTTTCTATGAGAGGTGAATTTAATAAGTCTCATCCCCTCTCCATTATTTTTAATTTAAGTCACACTTGACTTTGAAATACATTCCTTGAATATAAGTATATGAGTATTTATGAAAGTGCCACCACTTTGACTTATAGAAGGATCCATTCACCACCCTATATATAATGACACTATAATCACATTATCTAAAAAAATACCCAAATATCTCCCCAACTCTCTTTTATAAATTATTGAAGCTTTGGTCTCACCAAAAGACCATAATAAGAAGTCTCAAGGAGTTATCATGTGAGGTAATGTTAAAACTCATAATTACTCCTTTTCTATTTCAATTCCATTATTTCTTATTGTGCCTCATACAAATATATCTTAATGATGAAATTATAATTAAATTAGTATCATAAGTATATTATATTATAATTATTTATAAATTAACAATTATCTACCTTCATCCAAATAATTAGAAAATTAAAAACATCGCTCGTGTTACAGACAAACTACCACCTCCATCAACGAGGCATTTCTTTTTTCAACACCTCCATACATTCATAGTTCAAATATATATTTTATTAATATATATAATAATAAGCATTAATATATTTAATTAATATGTCTATTAAAGAATGAAAAAAAAATAATGGTCTTTATAAAAGAATATGTTATTATTGTTAGATTACCAAAAAAACAAGTTTGTCATGAATAACATTCTCATGAACCATTCCCATATTTTTCATAAAAGGAACAAGGAGATTCATAAATAATTGAATAAAATATGTGAATATATTTTATCAATTGTTAATTATTAAATTTATATCAAAGGATGTGGTTTCGGGTTTCCATTCAAAAACTTGTGTGAATTAATCAAAATTACTGGCTTCTGATGATGAAACAAAAATTAACTAAGGAATATATGATGAATTAATATAATTAAAGAGTATAAAAATTTATATATATGAATAAGGTTATGAAATAATTTATTAATATCATTATTTTTATTATACAATATGTTAACTCACTTTCTAGGTAAATTGAATTAAAGGAAAGGGTTTATGTCTCAATTTTCCATCATTGTGTTCATATTACAAACATATTAGTCTTTTATATGGTGTAATTACAATAAACTGGATTTTATTTTGATTATTACTTATTATTTCCGGTATATTATATGTTGTTTCATGACCCTTTATTCAGAATAATTTATTTCATTTGATACAAAAGTTATAAGTTTTTCTAATCCAAATTTTATTTCATCAATACATAGGCCATAATCACAAATTGTTTTATTCTGTGTAGTGTATATAATACTTTATGGATTCCATTTATCATTAATTTTAGGAAACAAAATGAATTTAGACATAAATTTCATTTTTTTCCAATGGATTTATATTCAATTTTTACTAAATCTTTTAGGGTTTCTTTTTAATGACAATTTTCAAATCAGGATGTTATGAAATAATTTCAATATGGGAAAAAATTGAACAAATATTCTCAATAAAACCCCATCCATTTTACTCCCCTATATTTATTCTTGGTTTTTTCATGACCGCCCTCAATTTTATTTTCCATGGTAAACGATTTTCCTAATGGCAGGCTTGTAATTTATACCTACCCCACCTCTTCTTTAAGGTTGGGAATATTGCTACTATATATCCATATTCATTAGATGACTTTTTAAATTTATTATATATGATTAAAAAATTATGAAGGTCACTTTTTACTATTTTTACTCTCTTTATAACATCTTAAATTGTGATTTTGTTGATTTACACATGCTTTTTTTGTTAAAAGGATGAAAAGAATCACTTTTTAACATTTTTGGGTGAAATAATTTTCTTTATTCAAACCACTTTTCCTTTATAATAATTCGTTAAATTTCTTATAACATATTTTGTCAAATAATCTTAATTCTAAATGATTTTGAAAAAAAAAGAGGCATTTTATTATTATGATGGTGATTTATTCTATAATCTTAAAAAGTTTTTTTCATCTACACCAAACTCGTTTTATTTTCATTAAGTTACACTGGGGATTGGTTTTTATGTCACCATCTTAAATATTTACTTGGATAGATATAAAATTTTATATTCTAGTTTTAATAAAACCCATCTCTTTTCCATGAGTTAGTTACGTATTCTTTTCAAAATTAATGTTTTCATATTATTATTGTACACATATCAATGGTTTTCAATATAATATAGTAGGGTCCGAATTTATATATCTTTGTAATGTATAGGGTAATATTTATATCTCATTATATAAGTATTATAGGTGGGGATGTGATTCCTAATCTGCTAGGGTATGGGTGGCAGGAATGTGATTCCAAAACCACTATATTATGGGAGGTAGGAATGTTATTTGTAATCAACTATGTTATGATTTCTAGTCTTATATTTGTTCCATTATCATATGATTTTCATCATACTCATGTTACTATGGATTATGTATTATTTTATTCCCAAATCCATGATTTATGTAATATGATCCATGTTTCATTGGGTATAATCTATATTTTTTTTCTTCATGGATTTTGATTATATTCTCATAAAAATATACATATATTTTTCCCACATATGATGTTCATTTTTTACTATTACTAATCATTTGGGATCAATATTTTTATGTTTCCATTCACCAGGATGTTAAGAAGATTAATATATCTTATTTTCTTAAATAATTACATGTAAAATACTTTATAGGTGATATTGAAAATGTTGTGGAACAATTTTTTAATATATATACTCCACAAACACACAGAACCATTTGGTACTAGGGTTTTAATTTATTGTTTTTTAAAGGAAATTTCCTTGTCAACAACCGTGATGAAAAATATTAAAATCAAGCGAGAAGATTACAAAAGTCTAAAAGAGAGATTTTTATTAAAATCCTTAGTAAGGAGGGTAGGAGATCATCCATCAAATCATCAACCACATAATGGCCTGGTTGATCCCCATGTTGGAAAGACCATCTGCCACTATATTTGCTTCACGGTAGGCATGGGTGAAAATATATCTGCTCTCCAAAAGCGAGTTCAGGAAGATCTTCTAACTCGATGTAAGAGGCTAAGAGAAGTGGACTTCCCCATTCAAAATATCTTGAACTATGGCGGTGGATTTTCTTTCGATCCAGATATTGTTCCAGCCTTTATATTTGACAAATTGGATGGCATGGATGAGAACCAGCATCTTAGCTTCAAGGGAGGAAGTGACCCAGCAGCTGTAATAGAAACAACCATGGCAGTGACCTGTGGAATCTCTAAAGAATTCCCCACAACCCGCAGGGCTTGGATTTCCTTTGGAAGCCCCATCCACATTGATCATTATCCATCCACGAAGCGAGGGTTTCCAGAAGACATCAAGAAAACGTTTTGGATAAGGAAATATGACTTCAAGCTGCAGACGCCACATGATCACAAAGTCACTGATCTTGTTGTCACAATTATCTTTCTGGATCGAGGCAGCATCTTTAATAGAAATCAGGTTTATCGTGAAACCTGCAATGAGATTGGGCGAGTGATTACTATGAATAGTAGTATTTCTATCATACCATATAATGCGTAGATGCTCCTCCATGACAGATATGAAGTGGTTTTTGATTTGTGGCGAGAACGCAAGCCCCACACAATTCTTTAGCTGAAAGAGGATATTGTAAAAAAGGAGGCCATCTGCAATCAAATATGTCAGCAATAAAATTCCACATAGCAAACGCCTTAGAACAAGATAAAAAGATATGGTTGATATCTTCTTAGTGTTGATGATAGAGAGGTCATTTAGAACAGAGGTGAATGCCAAAAGATTGGAGATAGGTCTCAGTAGGGATACACTTGTGCACCAAGCGCCAAATAAGATTAAGCTTGGAAGGCTTAATCCAAGGTTTTTAAAAAATAATTAACCAGGAAAAGTCAGATTCATAGTCAGATAAATAATGTTTGTAAAAACTTTTAGAGTCATGAATACCATTGTGGGCCGGTTCCCAAACCAGAAAGTCATCATCACTAGAGAAAGGGTATCCATCAACCACCTGAATGTGTGAAATTCTTGTATCTCCTCAAATTTTCTCTCATCTAGTAGAAAAGAAAATAACATGCCTTGTCTAGGTATTGATGTACACTCCACATGTGTATTAAAATTGAGGGTCAGATACAATACATTCCTTATGAGATGAGAAATCCTATCTTTGTTAAGATCCAATGAACAACATGATCAAAAAACCCAAGAACCCCTTGAATAGATAATCCATAACAATTCTATAAGAATGATATCAAAGTATGAAGTTTTTTACGCTATGTATCTCTCCAGACATAGGTATGGGGAAATAAAAATATGAAACATACACCCCTAGTATACCGAAGACAAAGTGTACGCCACACAGAAATCCATATGTTCCTCCTGATTTTTTTATGTATCTATATATGAAATCCTACCCACACTAACAATAAAATTTCCTCACAAAGTATAATGATCCGTGATGAACATTAGTTAAGGACAACTCAAAGCCATACATTGAGTGGTCAGTCATCACTACACATCATTATTATAAGAATTTAACATGAATGAATGATAAATTTGGGACTAGATTTTATCTAAGATGATATATTTATTAATATTATACTCCTTTAATAATTTTAGTAAAAATATATATATATTCCCATATAATGATAACTCATATTACATACCACTAGAGATGTCTTATTTTTGAGACACTTTAAGTATGTTTTTAAACACAAAAAATATTTGTGTGACTATAGGATATAACCCACCCACAAAACTCTTTTAGTGGGTAAGATATATGAAGGAATCGTTTTTGAATAATTTCGAGGCTTAGAAATCATATTACCAAAGTTAAAATCTTTGACCATAGTGTCCCAAACGTCTCTACTTCACAGCATCAAATTGTATGATGACAATAACTTTTTTTCTACTTATAAATATTTCTATTTTTTTCATAAATATAATTCTTCTAACTGTTTCCATAAAATTTTTTACAGGAAAGTTTTTCTTAAAATTTGTTACTCTTTTCATTTTTATTTACCAACATATCCTAAACTCTTTTTGGATATGATGTTTAATTAACTTTATAAAGGTAACTAAATGTGTCTATTTAAATTTATCTTTCTTGATATACTCTATGATATTTTAAGATATTATTTAATAAAAAAATTATATTTTATTTGAATAAATTATAAATTTTTTTCAAATTTTACTTCTCTATGACCAATTATACTCCCACAAGCCTCTTAAACAATATACTCTCTTTATACTTCCTTGAGAAGATACTAGAAAACCATTATATATTGTAAATAAACATTATTTTATTTAGTGGTATTATTTAATAAATAAACTATTGTTTCCTTATCAGAAATGGTATTCTATGTATTTAGACCACTTTTCAAAAAAGAATATTGGAACATCAATTCCTTTTATTTTAAAAATATGTTGGATAAACTCTTTCTTTGTAAAAACATATTTTACCTTTTCCTGTTTTTGAAGCTGGTTATAGAATATGAGGAATTATATACAATGTGTCTTTCATCCCCCATCTTATATTATTCATAAAAACTCATTTTTAACAAACAAGTATTATTTACATATAAGATAAATAAGATGAAAATACACATTCTCTATATAAATCCATCCAAGATCGATATTTTCTTTTACATTAAACATCATGACTTATCAACCTTTCTCATCATCATGATTCAGAAACCCTTTGCTTCATTGTGAAAAAAAATAAATTACTTCTTTACATGAATTAAAATAATAATATTTGTCAATCATTTCCTTTTGAACCGTTAAATATTTACAAAGTATATAAAATATATATTTGGTATCATATACCTTTAAAACTGATGAATTTATATAATATCAAAACAATTAATAATCTCTACATAGAGTTTCATAGACCCCTTTAGGTATCATAATAAATTTATATCCTATTAAAAAACATCATGTTAGCAACATTATTCTAGAGTGGGTATTACCCAAACCACTCTAAATTATTTTTCTAGGAAATTTTTCAGAGGTTATACCAAAATACATGTTAAATTATTATTTAGTAGGTGTTTATGGGACCTAATAATTTTTATTTATTTAATAATATAAATTATATATTTAGTGGTGGTTTTAGGAAAACTACTTCTTAATATATATTTTATTTATAAATAAAATTAGAAAAAATGTTTAGAGGGGTTATGAACCTTCAATAATCAATTATAGTAGTTTGGATTTATAATCCCTTCAAATTTTGAAAAAAAAATAATATTTATTAATAATATGTAATTACAATTTATAAAATAAATAATAAGTTAATTATAATATTTTATATAAATCATTTAAATATATATATTATATAAACATATTATATAAAAATATTATATAAATAAATTGACAATAGATACATATTATAAATTTATATTACTTTAATATATCATATAATATCGATATAGTATATAAATAAATTATAAAAGTTATACAGATTTATTTTTTTATGTGTGTGATATACGAATATATTAAATAAATATATTTTATAAATTGTTCCTCATTTAATCAATTAGTTTTGATTTTTAACCCTATTTAATTTCATTAAATTTTTTAAAAACATATTAAATTTTTTTCATTAATTCAAACATAATTCTAATTATATAAATAAATTTAGTTTATTTTCCCATTATTTATTAAAAATACAAAATACAATTAAATTTAATAATAAAAATAAAATTTATAATAATATATAAATAAAATGTATTTTTCAATTTTAATTAATTTTATGTTATAAAAATTATTATTATAATAATTCATAATAGTTTAAGGATAGACAACAAGTTCCATTACAAATTTATTAGAAGAAATAAAAATATGAGAGAAGAAGAAAAAATGGGCCATGCAAGGAACACTCTTCCCTCACCAAGAGAGAAAAACAACAAAGAGTACATTGTATTAGAACTCATAGAAAAGATGCTAGTTATTTTTTTCTTCCTATAGAACCCATATGATTCGGGTTTTCCTTGTCGCTTAGATAAAAAACTCTTCTCTATATCTTGGTGTTCTATCAAGGTTTGAGATCATCATCAGATGAAATATAAAAATTTTCCATGATAATATATTGAACTCTATATTGCAATCTTAATTACCAAATTTCAATCCCTAGGCTTCATCATATATTTTTATTAATATTGGAGGATATAAATTCCATCACTATAAGATAGTCATTAAAGCCAAAGGATTCGCGTACAATTTTTTATAGATAAACTCAACAATTATGTCAAACAAATCTATAAGATCTTCACTGAGGCCCAAAGTAAACATCTCTTATACTATCTTCTTTTGTAGTTTGAGGATTTATTTGTAACCAATGTATCGGCACATTCTGATTAAATGGATTTACTAAAAATATCATAAATAACATTCATTGAATCAAAAAAATCAAGGGGGAGAGGCCACTTATTACTAATATCGTTCAAAATATTTAGTGTATTATGAATAAATTGTCTAGGGAGACCACTTATTTGACCAAGTGTATCATTTTAATCCTATAAAACTCAATACAATTATTCATATTTCATAGTTAAACTAGTTCAATGATAAAAATTAAAAGGAATTTATTTCCTTGGGGGGCTTGGGAAACCATCAATATTCACAATCCTCTTCCCACCTGTCTCATGTATAGAATTAAAATATAGAGTCTCTCTCAGACCGATTGGTGGTTTAAAATCAGGATTTTTATAAAGGTTATTCCCAATAGGTTTATCCACATCATACTCCAATCGTACTTGGGAATTCCCCTCTGGGAAATTAGAATCAATCTGACTATATTGAGAGCCTATTAAGAGGCCTGAATCTGTGAACCATTCTGTCCCTAAAAACAATAAGGTATCACTAATATATTTTCTAGATTATGATCCACATTTTTATAAATATAATCCTTATGTTTCATAGGCTTTGTGTTTTCTCTACAATTATCCATCCATTGGTCAACCAGCACATTCTCCACTATAGTTAGATCATGATGCTCTAAAGTCCTATAACATAGAACACTTTGTTGAGAATACTAATATATCTTATATATAGGTGTTGAAGTACCAATATATTGTGTCCCTAAATTCCTTAAAGTCATCCTATTAAATTTTTATGTGACATTACCTTTGATATTATAGAATGAAAAAACAATATCATTTCAATTTTTCTCTTTTTATTTCCCCAAAACATCATATTTTGAACAAAAACTAGGTAGTCATTCATAAATAGCGCACATATTTTAATCATCTCCATCATTAGGAAAAACTAATTTCTCAATTATAGTTGATATTAATTATACATAAACCTATAATATTGATAATTATCCATATGTTACTTCTTTAGTGACCTTGTAAAGCTTTATGGAAACTCTAATTGTCGAATATAAACCAGACAAGATCTTTAGATTCTATAGTATCCAATTTAACTTTGTGAAAAAAAAACTCCTAATTAACAACGAGAATGTTTTATTTAGAAATTATTAAATTATGGGACCAAATCCTAAATACACATAGTGAATAGATTTATAAAGAGTGAACCAAAGCCCCATGACTTTATTTTAGATTCATCCAAGGAAAAAAAGTGGATATAAAAATCATCACCCCATGGGAATTCCTGAACATTTGAAAAACACCAAAATATCTAAAATCATATTCTTGAGGACATTCACCTTGTGGTATATTCAGTTGAGTAAAAAAAAATTATATGTTGATCCCATATAAAATTACATTCTTATTAGTGATTATGTGAGTATTGTCACATAGTCGGATGATCTGGTTTATAATTTAATCCCTCGAAGAGAGATATTATATTTAAGAACACCTTCACTAATAGAATTCCAAATAAACTACTACATAGAAGGACCCCTCTCTTTATATTAATCTACATGGGAAAATTATGAATTAGTGAGAGATACACCAGCTAAAATACACAACCAAATTTCTCTCAAGAAGGCCATCTCCAAATTGTTCCCATATAGCCTCAAAAATCACAATACTCAGAGATCCCAAACGACATCCTTTCATGTAATTAGAATAATAGTAATAATAATAATAATAATTAAATGATTTAAATAATTGTTTATTATAGAATACAATATATATAAAAATAATAAACTTTATAAATGTATTTAAATGTATTATAGGTCTGTATTATTGTTTCTGATGGAAAATATATGGTGATGCCACATTCTTGATGGTTTGGGGAAAACATCGGTGAGGGTCTGCATTCCAAAGGTAGGTGCTCTCTAGATATTTATATAGTGATTCTTAATAATGCGCGATGGTTGAGATAATGGTAGGTAGTGATCACCTCATGCTTTGTAGTGGGGGTTATTTATTACTCAAAGACTCTCTTATATAATTAATATTCATTCCTGAATCATTCTCAAAACCCAATTTAGGACCGGTTACGCTTGTGCCAATGATATTATTGAAACCATATATATTTCTAAACATTGTTCTATATTAAATATTCTCTATATTTATCTAGGTGATTCATTTTTTTATTGAATATGAATATTAGGGATATCTTGGGTTAATCATCATCTAGAGAGTTTGAAGTTGTTGTATAGATGGGATTAAGACCGGAAAAGGGATTCTAATGTATCCCTACGAAGATAATTAGAACTGATGAAGTCTTGTTCCGTGTAATGGGGCATGTCATTCTATTAAAGTTCATGTGAAAATAAAAAGTCCATGTTGTTTAATACCATTAATTATGGACTACTAGGTAAATAGTTCTTAGTAATTGTTGGGGTGGGACATATATATGAGAGGCCCTTTAGGTGTCGGTCTTTTATGTAAGTAACCAAACAGGTTAACACCTTGATCAAATCTAGATCGACATAGAAGGTATTCCTATCTCATCACTAGATAAGGATAATTCTCTTTACACTCATCATTATAAAGAAGTAGTCATCTTAGGTTTGGGAATGCACTAAATAAGAGGCTCTTTTGTAGGAATATCCATAATAGTCTCTCAACCAAAGGTGAGATGGGTTATATTAGGCTTATCATATATGTGAAAATGATTTTTTATTAATGATGGGATTTAATCTTTGAGAGGAATAAAATATAGATATATATATATCAAATTCACATTGTTTATGTAAAATCATTTAAGTTCATATGTGAGGTCTTATTTTCAGTTTAACATCATGCAATATGGATGAGAATTAAGAAGTTTAATGTCATGAAACATAGACATGAAATTAGTTCTTATTATGTGTTTATAATATGCTAATGAAAGTTTCAGATAAACCTCTAATCCCACTCGATTCATGCTCAGTGTGAGAAACAGGAGTTACAAGATCAATCGCATTAAATTGGAGCACAGAATAGGGGATTGTGTGGGGATTATTAATGTGCTTCCTACATAAGATTCTTATGCCACAAAAGGATTTATAATAGTATATGGAGTTTTAATTACACATTTGATAACCTGGTGATGTTATTATGCCATTAAAGGGGTGAAAATAGAAGATATGTCAATGTTTATTCATGAGATTCCCTGGTGAGGTTCCTATTCTATAAGAGGGTGACATTAGGAGATAACGATGGGTTAATTCAAGAGAATCCCAAAGATACCTAGACCAATGGGTTTGTTGGGTAAAAATATGTTTTGGTGCTTACACCTATGAAGAGGCCCAAATCTGGTAACTAGAAGTAGTATACCAACTCTATGTGTGTAAATAAATTTAGAAGATTATATCAACTATTGATGAATAAAGAAACTGTGAGCTTTATATCGATTTAAAGGTGAATGATGGAATATAGTGGAGTATATCGACTTTAAGGAGAATAATGAAACCCTGGGGAGTATAATCGACTCTAGGTGTGTGTGTGGGGATTTAACGTAGGTCTCTCCCTAATATACCTAACCTAGTTAACGACTCAAGTAAAGGTTGAAAAATATTGGGACTTACACATCGAATGATAGATTTATTTAAGGAAACTAAAAAATAAATATATTAACACAGTGGATTCAAAGGTATTTTCAAGGAATATACCTATAAGTTTTCCAAAATTTAGTAACAAGGAAGATTATATCTGCTATAGGTGCATAATGAAACAGAGAAGTGTATAATAACTCAAGGTGAATGTGATAACCATGATTTGTATATTGACTTGATGTAATTATTGAATTGATATGATTATATAAGATCAAGGTAAATTTTCGAGTATTACATATATGTTCCATCTTGATATACCTTACCCAATCATTGACTCATGAGAAGGTAGGTAGAGTAAGGGGTTTACTGCTAGTAGGAAGATATAATTTAAGGAAACCATGAGGAATATATTAACTCAATGTTCTCTGAGAATCAACGGGGAGTATATCAACTCAAAGAATACTGTGGTATCAAGTATGGGGTCGCCGATGTTGCAACCCAAAAGTGTGTTCGAACTAGAGATAAAATTTTGGTTTGTGAACCATGATTATTCGTGTGAGTCATTGGCTAAAGAGAGGGGATGGGGATGAAGAATTGAGACCACATTCTGTCAGTGATCTCAAATGGTGGTGCGGGGTAAAGTTGATTCCATATAAACTAGTGGGTTGTGGAAGATATTGTGAATTAATAAAGGAGTGGGTTCCCACATAGAATCATCACACAAATTTTCATGAGGCACAACCACATAGCCCTTCTAATAGGGATTTACATATATCATTTTTTCATAGGCTTATTGACATATGGAAATCCACATACCACTTTATTAAAATGGATTCACATAGGATTACTCATATGTGGGGTACTTGCATAACACTTCTCTCATAGAGGGGATTGTATAGTCCTTTTCACATATCATTTCACAAAGTTTCCTTACAGATGGATTTATTAGCATGTGGATTTCCTTAAAGATGATCTTCATGGGATTCCATCGCAAAGGCCCTCCCCAATTTGAAACTAGGTAATTTTAACTGAGTTTCAAAGTTTGTGACTCCAAATATCCATATGACTCTCGTTATATCCTTCTAGAGTTTCAAAATATCATAGTCCCAAATTTATATCAATATTTATAGGAATCACATGGTAATATCCTTCCTGAAATAAATGACTACATACTAATTAATGTTCCATGCGAATGGAGCCATCTTGTGGGGTCACAATTAATTCCCTTGAATCCCAAACTACCGAGGGTTTGCATAACGATTATAGTTCTATTTGAACCTATAAAATTCTATGAGGTGGGGAAAACATTAATGCCTCTAAACCAAAAATTACATAGGGTTTTCATACTGATTGAAGTGTTATGCGAATTAGGAAAAAAATCAATGCAGGATTCCCGACAATGTTAACATTCTTTCAAGATGAAACGAAACCCAACTTAGAAAATTCATAAATTTTTATATGTAAGTTATTTTTTCCACTATGACTATTAAAATGAAATCTATTGAAGCAAAATATGCCACTATATAGGGTTTAGAACCCTAGAAAGATATTTTACAAAAGAAAAAGGATCCTAAAAGACCCTCAAAATGGGTTTTACAGTTTTGATACCCTTCTTTTCAATAATTTGTGAAATCTTGGGCCTAATTTTTAAGGGAGGTTCTCACCACAACTTCACTGGACTAGCCAATGTTTTTGTCAATTCGTAATCTCTTAGTGAGTGAGAAATCATGTCACTCATAGAGATCTAATATACATTTTTTAGTCATGGAGGTGGGTTTCTACTCAAACTCGACATGTGTTTTCTAAGTGAGGAAAATATCATGAGTTCCACAGAAAACTGTATGGAAATTATATTTTTATGCCAAAAACTATATAAATAAATTATATGAATTTATTTATTTATTTATGTTATATATATATTTATATATAAATTTATTTAATTAAATAGATTAATATTTAATATACATATTTTTATTCATATATATTTAATCAAAATGTATTTGATAATATAAATTTATATTATAAAGTATAATATAAATGTATACATAAACATATAATATAAATGTATTTATCAATTTTATAGTTTATATAAATGTATAATTTAAATATATAATATAGATTTATTTAATATTATATTAATTTATAATTTATTTATTCTACACTAATATATATATATATATATATGAAAACTAGACCCACACACACACATAAAAAGGTATTTATAGTTAATAAATTATGTAAACAAATATAATTATGTAATATATTTGTATTTATAAAAAATATAATACATATATCCACATATATTAAAAATATAATATATCTGTATATAAATATGTAATACATTTTATAAATTTATATAAATATTATTAAATAAACACATTTAAATTTATTAAATTAATATATTTTAAAATATATTCATAATAATGTAATACTAATAGAAATATTTTTCAAATATATAAATTATATAAACAAAATATATAAAAATAAATGCATTTAAAAATATTAAAAAATATATTATGTAAATATGCATTTTTGTAAATATGTATTAATATAAGTATATGTATTTAGAATATCTATGTGTGTGTGTGTGTGTTTGGCTATAAATATATACAAAGCTATATAAAATAGATCATACTTCTTATAATAAAAATATATATTAAATAATAATTATATATATGTAATTAAATTTCATATACATATTTTTTTTGAAAATATACATATATGCATATATATACAATATATTAATGTATAAATATATAATTATATATATATATATTTATATTTATATTTATATTTATTTATTTATAATTTTATAATTATATAATATATTTTTCATAAATTTTTTTAAATATTTTATATGAATACACTCTATAAATGCATTGAAATATATAGTATAAACTTATTGTACAAATTTCTTTTAATATATTATATATGTGAACATAGTATATAGAAATGAATGTATCTGAAATTATAAATATCCACATATAAATATATAAATATGAATATATTATATGAATATATATATATATATATAAGTTATGCAAATCACATGTTAATAATAATTTTTTAAGTATATATATAAATGTAATATATTTATTAGATTTTGAAATTTAAATATTGATATATATTTTATTATTATAATATATAAATACATGAGTATTGTTTTTTGAAAACTCATGGGTATATATAAAAATACAAATAGATAAAAATATTTAAAAAATTATTTTTTGTTGGTTGGCGAGAAGCTCACCCATTGGGTGGATCAATTTAACTAATCACGTGTTTCACTAATATGGGTTAGATGATATGTGTTGGGTGTGCACAAATGAAATCCATGGAATGGAGTGGGGGGTAAATCAATGGAAAGTGGGAGGAAATGGTGTGACAAACATGTCGGGGAGGGACCATGTAAATGTGTGTTTCTCATGGGGAAGTGAGTAGAGAAGGACCAAGGACTAAGGCATTTTGTGTTTCTCAAGGGAATGTGAGTCCTAAAGGAAACAATTTATTATTTTTAAAAAATAGTAATATATATTAAACTATCACTAACAATTTTACAATTAGTTTTTAAACATAAATATAGATGTTGTTCTGTATAAAATTACTTTCAAAAAATTATATTAATAGTGGGGGTCAAAATATCATTAAAAAAACTTATGAAAAAATGTTAACTTTCCAATGCTTCATGAAACCCACTTCTCATAAAACTAGGATACTAGTTTAACAATGATATGTAAAATTTCTTGTAAATAATTTTGAAAAGGGTTATAACCACCGCTAAATGAAAAAATATACCATTCTAATAGAAATATTTATCTTGTAGTGACATTTCAATGTTTCTCTATCCTTGACACATCGAAAATGTAGTAAATAATTTTATTGAAATCTTACACATTATTGGAATACTTTGAAAGATGATTCTAGAATATATTCTATTGCCAAATCAATCCTTGTATGAAATCAACATTCTCTTAAAGTCATTAATATACTCAACTATATTGAATATATATCTATAGAATAACATTCCTTGGGTCATTATAAATATAATTCCTCTGAAATAATAGTTTTATTATTCCATGCTTATCCTAATCATTTTATACACATGTGGACCACATTTAATAGTTGGTATCTCGAGAAGGGGTAGCTCTTATACATTATATTTTCCTCAAATTTATGAATGATTCTTAAGATTAGTTATTCACCTTAGATGTTGGTTACATTAAGCTCGTCATTTCTGTAATATTGAACTCAAAATCATGTTTGATGATGATGATCCTAGTAATCTAAAAAATTATTTTATAAAATGCATATCATGTTTTACATTTATTTAAAAATGAATTTTATTAAATGTACTCCCATTGAAATAATGAACCCTTTTAAAATCAACCATATTTATTAGTTGTCCATGATTAATATATCACTAATTAAAGAACCTTCATTGGTATGAACCTCATCACATTAGTTTTTTAGGTAGATAATCATTTCAATCATATTAGATATGAACCTTGAATGGTTGAATGAACAAATATTTGTCTTATATATCATATGGATGAAATTAACTCCATTTATCAAGAATCCTAAATCTTAGGGTTTCCTAAATAAACCTAACAAAAATAAAACTCCAAAACCAGGAATGTAACACTAAGGGTAATATTTTCACTTGTTCCCTTATATAAGATAATTTAGGGTAACTCTACTTTGACATGAACCTACACGGTTTGATGATAGATGTCTTGAAAGGTTTCTTATTTCAATGAAATATAACACATAGTATTTTAATGTGTATTTAATCTCACCATATTATCTCATTATCCCCTTTGTGTGTGTATATATATATTAATTATTCAATTTTTTAGTTTGGAATCATTTCCTTCAACCAAATCAATATGTTAAAACCAAATTGATTTGTAACGCTTTTCATGATTCATCTCTTGTGTTTCTAAACTAAATTAAAATCCAAAGATATAATTAAATATGTAAATGTGTCTCATACATAAGGTATATATAACCCTTTCATGTTAAGTCCTTGAATAATATAAAATAAAAAAATATCCATAATAGTAAGCTTGGAGAGACATATAAAAAAACATCTTTTTCCTAAACAAGGGACTGTTCTCTAGATAAATAAGTCATTTAACCCAAGTTCCCTCTACTAATGGTTACTTTACTGAGTAGAGACATAAATTCCATCAAAAATTTACACCTAATATATATAAACTATATTTTTCTTTATAAATAAATCCCATGACCCCATACTGTATGAATTCTAGGTAGAAGGAAACCAAACAAATGGCCATACTTATCATATACCTACTTATATTCATGTATCGTAATTTATAGAATAAAATTAACACATTAATCTAAAGTATAACAACCCTTATTTTTATTACACACTTAAACATGATTTATTACATAAAAACCTTCACATTATACACCATAAAAGATCGATAGGTCTAGTGTATTTGGGTATTAATAACATTATATAACAACTTAGAACATAAAACACAATATCTTTATTAAAAAATTCCTTTACATGATCACAACATTCCCTCGTACGTATCATTGAATGGGATAACCTGAGGACATGCATAAGAAAAGGGTGAGATATAAAGCCTAATAAGGGAGTAAACAAGGCATAACTTGAATAATACAATACATGTTAGGAAATATACATATCAATTGATCATAAAGGAAACATGAACATAAATTCATTATGTATCATGGTTATTATAACATGGAAATGTGGCAACAACACTTAACTAGGTTTTAACATGACTCAAGGCTCATTACACATGGATCATGTGTAAACCCTCATTTCAATTTAATTAGCATGAGTAAATCCTCATTTCCCTTGAATTGGAATGATTAAATCCTCATTGAACTTGACGTTTCATGATACTAATTACTACCCAATGATTTGGAGAACTATCAGGGTAGACCCTTCTTGAACATTTCATTTCATGCATAAGTGTGCCACAAGATCATACAACACAGATTCATTAAACATCACTATTTATTCCACGGTAAATGAATGTGGATTCCATACATGAAACTCTTCCATAAATAATTAAATTTTCATAAAGGTGAATACACTTGATATAAAAATAGCCATGGTATTCACAACAAAATGATTTTGGATGGAAAAATGGTGTTTCAATATCGTCAACATAACAGCATGACATAAGACTTCATAAAAAAGGTCAATGAGAGAGAAAAGGGTGTCTCATCATATTTAAATTAAATGTACAGTAATGGGATCATATAGATATATTTTCCAACATAAGTAATGTAATTTGGATTCATAATACAAAATAATTTCTTGAATGTAAATGAGGAGAGAGAAATTCCATACAATATTTCGGCATGGTAACATGTGTACATGGGAGGCATTAATGCGAGAGAAAAGGGTTATCACATAATTCAAACAGAAATAGAGAAGTATGGGGGAGGTGTGAAATAAAATCCAAACATTTATAATTGAAAATAAAAGGGCATTACAATGTTAAGAAATGTGGATAAAATGAGAAAGGAAGGAATCCCTTACGGAATTTTGGCATGGTAACAGGTATACATGGAAGGCATCGATGAGAGGGAAAGGGGCCTGTCATCATTCATACATAAAAAGGTAAGTATATGGGACGTGAGAAATCAGACCCCATCCTTTTTAATTTAATGAAAAAGGGTATTACAACATTAAGAAACTTGGAGAAAAATAAGAAAGGAAGGAATCCTTTACCAAGAAGTGTGATCCCAAAGGATTGGGAGGAGCTTGAGAGAGGCCTATTGAGAGCATGGGGATACTTGGGAGGATTATAAAGATAATAGGGAAGGATGGGTCAAACTCCAAGGGATTTTAGTGAAAATTAAGTTGGGGATTTTGTGGGATTATGTAAGAAAAGAAAGGGAATTCTTTATTATTTAGGTTTGGGACACCACACATTAAACTAATCAAAACGGCAAACCAGTACATGGTTTATTCACATGATTTTTTCCAAAGGGGAGTGGAAAAAAATATTTTGTATGTCAAATGTCCGAACTTCTTAAAATAATGGGGTTGCTTATGTGGAGGTGAGTCACACTCTCAAGGAAATCAATTTAAAAATCTAAAATATTTTATAAGTCTTAGAGGGTCCACTAAGGCTTTGTAAAATAAACCAAAAAAACATAAAATAAAATTATCTTAATTATAAACATATATTTTCCAAACATAATGTTTAGAGTATTTTATTACATCACTATTGGGTCATAATGATGTCCTAAAACATATTATATATTTAAAAAATAATTAATTTTTACCCAAAAATTCAACTATCTCAAAAAATATTGAAAAATTCACCATTGGATAATTTCGACATCCTGATTCCAAAAATGATATTAATTTTATCCAATTAATTTTCTAAATATGTGAATTTTAACTTTTTAAATAAAAACTGACATTTATTGAAAAATGTAGGTTTTTGACAAAAACTGCTTTAAAACCGTAATAAATATTACTATTGTATTCATAAAAATTATACAATAATTTATACGTAATTAAAATCATTTTTAAAAAATAATAATATTTTAGTAAAATATTATTTAATTCAAAAATCCATTAATTTATCAAAATATATTTCTTAGTTGAATATTAACTAAAAATATTATTTGTGCCTTGAAGACTACATACAAAGTAACAATAATAAAATGAATGTGAATTCATTATTATATAAAAAAATAATGCATATAATCATAGTGTTATGGTCTTGTTACATAACCCCTTATAACACCCACACAAGTCCGAAGGGTAAGGTGTTCGATGGTGACATACTCCTAGGGTGGCTCGGATAACACCGCTTGGGTGGTAATCTTTATCAACTTCCACTTCCCCCATAGGCGGTCCTATTTGAGCTTAACATGTTGACAATCGTATTATGATTAGTCATGATCACGGCTCAATGATGACACCTCCTTTCTGAGATCCGACAAATGGGATTTGTATGAGTCAAGTCTACTTGATGAGGTCACCGCTTCCTCTGTATGAGAAAATTGGATTTGTTAAAGCCCTATATTTATACTAATCATTTGATCACTTTTCAAAGACTATATAAGAAATAGTCACAATTCTTAATGGTATTTTTAAATCCACAAACATAAAACCAAGGAAGTTCATATTTTATTTAACCATTTTTCATAATAAGACATTTAATTAGATATAGTGGAATTTTCATTGATAAAATTTTGGGTCGTTACAATCTTCCCCCCTTAAGATATTTCTCCCTCATAATTTCTTTTTCTCACACTAAAATAGATGTGGGTAACTCTACTTCATCACTTCGTCTGATTCCCACGTTTCCTTTTCCAACTTTTTGTTGCACCACAACACCTTAAGGAGGGGCATTGTCTTACTTCGTAGAACTTTTTGTCTATGATCTATGATATTCACTAGTTGGTCCTCATATGAAAGATCATCCACTAACTGTACTACCTCTAAAGAGAGTACATGTGAAGGGTCCGGTATATACTTCTTTAATAGGGATACATGAAAGACATTATGTACTTTGGACATGGTATGTGGAAGTTCTAGTTGATAGGCCACAACCCTGGCATGATCAAGAATCTTGAAGGGGCCGATGTACCTAGGACTTAACTTCCATTTCTTTCCAAACCTAAAGAACTTCATCCATGGAGATATTCATAGAAATACTGTGTCTCCAACTATAAACTCAAGGTCTTATCGTGAGTAATCTGCTTAACTCTTCTTTTGAATTTGGGATGCCTTGATATTATTCTGAATGGTTTTCACCTTCTCACTATTTATTCAACCATTTCAGGTCATAGCAGCTTACACTCAATGACTTCATCCCAACATCCCAGTGTTCTGCACCTTTCCCCATAAAGGGCTTCATATGGTTTCATTCAGATGCTCAATTGGAAACTGTTATTGTAGAATAATTCAACCAGGGGAAGATGTTGTTCCCGTCATCCTTCTAAGTCCATAGAACATGGTCTTAACATATCTTCGAGTGTATGAATAGTTTTCTTAGATTGGTCATCAGTTTGAGGATGATAGACCATACTAAAGTTTAGTTCAATGATTAGATCATGTTGGATACATTTCCAGAACATCAAGGTGAATCTCAGATCATGATCACATACAATAGATAGTGATACTCCATTCATCCTTACCACTTATTTTATGTAAATCCTTGTAGGTTTATCTAATTATAATTCAACTCAATTTGCGATAAAGTGAGTTTTCTTTATAAGATTATCAACAACAACCTATATAGCATTGTTTCCTCTGTATGCCCTTTGAATTATAGTGACAAAGTTCATGGTAATGTTGTCCCACTTCCAAGTTGGTATGGGTATTGTTTGCATCATCCCCTTCGATTTTTTCCTCTCAGACTTCACTTGCTGACATACCAAGAACATTGATGTATATTCGGAAATCTACCTTTTCATATTTTCCGACAAAAAGTCTTCTAAATTATATTGATACATCTTTGTGCTCCCCAGGTGAATAGGGAAGGTTCAGCTCTGTGTGGCATTCATAATCTCCTTATTTATCTCTGGATCAGATGGTACACATAATCGTGACCCAGATCTCCAAATTTCATCCTTTTCAACCACAAACTCTAAGAATTTCCCATTTTTTATTTCTTCCACCCTTTTCATAATTTCCACATCCTTTGTTTGAGCATCCTTTATTTTCTTCATGAGGGACAATTGAGAAATCATTTGAGAAAGGATTGATGATGTTCCTTCCATAATTATTCCCATTTCCATCCTTTGATAATATAAAATGATTGGATCCTTTTCAATTTTCATCAATGATAAAGATGCAAGATCCTTTCTACTTAGAGAATCTGCCACCTTGTTCGCTTTCCCAGGGTGGTAATGGATCAAGTAGAGATAATCCTTAATGAGTTCCATCCATCTTCATTGGTGCATATTAATATATTTCTATGTGAATATATATTTGAGTCTCTTTTGATCAATATATATATTACACTTCTCACCATAGAGATAATTCCACTAGATTTTCCATGCAAAGGTCATAGCCTCCATCTCCAGATCATGCATGAGATAGTTTTTCTCATGGAATTTAAGCTACCTTGTGGCATTGTCTATCACTTTATCAATTTTTGTCAATACACAACCCAATCCCTTCTTCAAAGCATCACTGAATACCACAAAAAGTTCTCCACTTATGGGTAAGGTGATCATGGACGCAGTGATCAGCCACCTTTTCAACTCCTTGAAGCTCTATTCTCATTCATCACCCTAGGAAAACCTTACTCCATTCAGAGTTAGCTTGGTATGTGGGTTTGACAATCGTGAGAAATTTCTCACAAATCGGTGATAATATCCAGCTAACCCCAATAATCTATAGATATCTGTTACCGATATTGGCCTCAGTTATCTCTCAATTGCAGTTGTCTTGGAGGGGTCCATAGATATCCCATTTCTTGTGATTATATGACCCAAGAATGAGACCTCATTCAACCAAAAATCACACTTGCGGTACTTTACACAGAGATTCTCCTTCCATAAGGTCTCTAGTATAGTTCTTTGATTCTCTTTATGATCCTAATTGGTTTTGGAGTATACTATAATATCATCTATAAAGACTAAAACAAATTTATCAAGGTAATATCTAAAGACACTATTAATCGTGTCTATACAGATTTCTGGTGAATTAGTGGGTCTAAAATGAATTACTATGAATTCAGAGTTCTAGTATCTTATACGAAAAGTATTCTTGGGGATATCTTCCTTCTTCGCCCTTAATTGATAATATCTCGACTGAAAATATACCTTGGAGATGTATTGTGCTCCACACAGCTAATCGAACAAGTCATCAATTATTGGAAGAGGATACCTATTCTTTATCATGATTTTGTTAAGCACTCAATAATCGATGCTAAGATGCATTGAACCATCCTTATTCAAGATGAAGAGGACTGGTTCACCCCATGGTGAATCACTTGGGCGTATAAAACCTTTATCCAGATTCTCCTATAGTTGTTTCTTCATGACCTCATGCTCCACAATAGCCATTCTATATATAGTATTGGATATTGTCAATGTCCCATGTATAATTTCAATTGATAATATAAAATATCTTCTGAGAGGAAGACTAGGAAATTCCTCAGGAAGCACATCAGTGAATTCCCTCACAATGGGCATGTCTTCAAGGATGGTTTCTTCCTTGGACTCAATCATCTGATACAAATACATATTCTCATAGGGTAGTAATATCAAAGCTTGAGATGATGGTTCTAAAGAAGATTCATCTTGTTCATTGCACTTGTATAGAATCGGAGTTCGACTTTCCATATGGAGAGTGATTTCCCTCTCATAGAAATTTATGTTGGCTCTATATAAGGAAAGCCAATCCATGCCAAGAATTACATCAAAATCCACCAGAGGGAGTGTGATAAGGTTATCGGGGAAGTTCAATCCACAAATTATGACAGGGAGAGTTATATTCATGGGATGCAATGATTTCCCCATTTTTCATACCCACCGACATATTTACTTCCATAATTTTTGGTGGTTTTGGGATTTTTCTACTAAACTTTTGAGATATAAAAAAATGTGTAGAACCAGAATCAAAAATTATGTCTTCTATTCTTGACTGAATAACTAGCGTACCTGTACCCACGTTATTGACGAGTTTCTCTTTGGCGGTAGTGATGGAAAAAGCTCACCCGAGCTACCTTGGTGGTTTTTGGTTTCCTCCAAAAAACCCTTGGCTTAGGGAACTAATTTTCAAGGTGCCATAATTCTTTGCAATTGAAGTAATAAACAATGAATTGAGAGTCAAATAGAGTGTTACAATCCTCTATCATAGCCGTGGGTTTCTCTAGTCGGGATTTAATGACTAGGTTCCCTTCTCTTCTTCCCCTAAAGCATTTCCTCTCCCCCTTATAAATATTTTCAAGGTTCCTGTTTCCACACATTTGGAAAGTGGGGTGATGGAATTTCTTAGCAGCGTTGAATTTATCCATCGGACTACCTTAATTGAATTACACCTTACGCATCGTATCCCCATGATACCCCTGAGAGTCATTGGTATCCATTTCAACATTGAGGGCACATAAGACAATTTCCTTATAGTTGTCGAAGTCACAGATTATTAGGGCTTTCTGAAGTCTAGGTTTCATCCCACCAAAGAAGCGTTCAACCTTACTTTCGGGGTAACGAAAAAGTCAGAGGAGTATCATGCCATACTTGTAATGTTTTCCTCATACGCTTTGATGTATTCGTCATCTTTTTACTTGAATGAAAGGAAGTCCCTTTCCATCTTAAGACAATGTGTTCAAGTAAAATATATATCGAACAACATTTTCTGGAAATCCTTCGATTCCAATGCCTCTGTCTCCTCCTCAGGATTCATATTTTTTATCAATGTATACCAATGAACTACTTCACACTCCATGTGATAAGTTTCCCAAATAAAATTCTATTTTTTAGAACATGGAAGAATAGAGAATATCTTTTCAATAGACTTGATCCATTGTTCGACGATTGAGGGAACAAATGTTCCACTAAAAGTTGGAGGCCTTTGTCTCATAAAGATCTCAATAGTGACTGGTTCTTTCTTAGGGGGGTGAATGTTTCTCTTGACCCATGTATCTATTCAAATCTTGAGTTTACTTATTATGTATCATGAAATGGTTCGTGATTCCTACTCCCATCAGATTGGGTATATCATTAGAATAGTCATCACATTGATCTTCACATCCGTTTTTATCCCGAGACCTCCTATTACCGACCATTGTCTGGAATAAAAGGAAAGTTAGGGGTAACACATAAAGGGTAAACCAAGGACTAAACAGATGCCTTATAAAATAATTTTATTTCCTTAACTTATGAATCTATTGGCATTAATCTATGTTATCCATGATCTAATTTGTAACATATATTCTATAGGGACTTTTTTAATTTCCTTAATAATGATTCCACTGTTGAATATACCAAAGCATATCCCACTGTTGTGTCCTAACCAAGAGTGTTGCAGAGCCTGTTTTCATGTATCAAGATACCCTGGTCAAACCCAAAACTCCTTGTCTGAGTTTTCACTCCTTGGTATATCTCTTCCAGAGCAGCCTCTATCGGATCGTATCGAGACAGGGATGTATTTTCTTAATAAACCACATACTCAATACTCACAAAAACATAGAAATGTTTTTATTATACATAGTCTTATCCCTAAGGATTTCACAAGGGTTTTATAAACCTAATCCCAAAAATAACTAAACCTATCTTTTCATACTAACTCTAACAACCCTGCTTTTTATTACACACTTAAACATGATTTATTACATAAAAAACATCACTTGATACAACATAGAATATCGAGAGGTATAGTGTAATTGGGGATTAATAACATTACATAACAACTTAGAACATAAAATACAACATCTTTATTGAAAAATTCCTTTTATTTCCCACTATATTCCATTGTACTTTTCATTTCATAAATTAACCTGATGACAAGCATAAGAAAATGGCGAGCTATAAAGCCCAGTAATGGAGTAAACAAGAAGGAACTTGAAGAATACAACACATGTTAGGAAATATACATATTAATGGATCATAAAGGAAACATGAACATAATGAAATGATATAGCATTATTATCACAACATGGAAATGTGGCAACAACACTTAACATGGTATTAGAATGAGCCAATGCTCATTGCACATGGAGCCTCAGTAAACCCTCATCACACTTAAATTATAATGAGTAAATACTCATTTGACATGAATTAGAATGGTTAAATATTAATTTCACTTAACGTATCTTGATAATAATCTATACTCAATTTTTTGGAGTGCTATCAAGGTGCACTCTTATTAAAACTTTCATTTCATTCATAATTGTGCCACAACATCATACAACAAAGATTCATTAAAAATCATAATTTATTCCACAATAAAGGACTGTGTAATTAATAAAAGAGAATATTACATTAATTATAAAGTATTAATAATGGTGAATGAACATGATAGAGAAATGGTCATGGTATTCACTACAAAATGATTTTTTCTTGGAAAATGGTGGTGCAATTTCGGTAGCATAACGACAAGACATAAGACTTTATAAAAAATGTTGATG
Organism: Viscum album; assembly: GCA_963277665.1. NCBI lineage: Eukaryota > Viridiplantae > Streptophyta > Magnoliopsida > Santalales > Viscaceae > Viscum > Viscum album. The sequence continues at coordinate 835,775,153 of OY728139.1, read as the reverse complement.
AGAGAGAAAATGGTGTCTCATCATATGTACGTGAAATGGAAAGTAAGGGGTCATATATATACATTTCCCAACATATGTAAAGGAAATTGTATTCATAATACAAAATAACTTCTTGAATGTCAATGAGGAGAGGGAAATTCCTTACAAAATTTCAACACGGTAATGGGTGTACATGGGAGACATTGATGAGAGTGAAAATGGGTCTATAATAATTAAAACATAAAGGGGGATGCATGTAGGAGGTTTTAAATCATAAACCAACATTTATAATTGAAAATAAAAGGCTATAACAATACTTAAAAACTTAGATAAAATGAAAAAGGAAGGAATCCCTTATGGAATTTCGGCATGGTAACATGTATACATGGAAGGAATCTATGAGAGAGAAATGGGTATATCATTATTCAAACATAAAGAGGGAAGTATATGGGATGTCTGAAATCATACCCCAAAATTTTTAATTGAATGAAAAAGGGTATTACAACATAAAGAAACTTGGATAAAAATAACAATGGAAGGAATCCCTTGGAAGTGTGATTCGAAAGGCTTGGGAAGGGCTTAAGAGATGCTTATTGAGATCATGGGGAACCTTAGGAGGATTATATAGAGAGTAGGGTCAGGTTTGGAGAACTCCAAAGGCATTGAGTGAAGAGAAAGTGGGAGCTTTTGTGGGTTTATATAGGAAAGGATATGGAATTCTTTATTATTTATGTTTGAGGCACCACACATTAATCTAATCAAAACCACAAACCAGCCCATGGTTTTTCCCCCTAGTTTTTTCCTAAGGTTTTTGCAGAAGTGGAGTGGAAAACAATATTTTATAAGGCCAATGGCCAAACTTCTTAAAATAATAGGGTTTCTTATGTGGAGGTGAGTCACAATCTAAAGGAAATCAATTTAAAAAGCTAAAATGTTTTATTAGTCTTGGAGAGTCCCCTAAGGCTTGGTAAAATAAATCAAAAAAACATAAAATTATATTATTTTAATGGTAAAACATATATTTTCCAAACATAATATTTATATAATTTTATTACATCCCTATTGGGTTATCATGATGTCATAAAACACATTATATATTTAAAAGGTATTTAATTTTTACCCAAAAATTCGACTGACTCAGAGAAATAAAAAAAATTCTCTGTTGGAAAACATCAATGTCCTGATTAGAAAAATAATATTAATTTTATCCAAATAATTTTTTAAATATGTGTATTTTCACTTTTCAAATAAAAACTGACATTTATTGAGAATTCATGGCTTTTGACAAAAACGGCTTTCAAACCTTAATAAAAATTACAATTTTATTCAAAAAAATTATAAGATAATTTATACTTAATAAAACGTAATTTAATAATAATAATATTTTATAAAAAAATTATTTAATTCAAAAATCCATTAATTTATCAAAATAAATTTCTTAGTTGATAATTAACTAAAAATACTATTTGAAACTTAAAAACTATTTACAAAGTAACAATAATAAAATGAATGCATATTTTTAATTATATAAAAAAATAATGCACATAATAGTAGTGATATGGTCTTGTCACATAACCCCTTATAAGACCTGAATAAGACCGAAGGGTAAAATGTGTGATGATGAAAAACTCATGTGGTGGCTCTGGTAACATCGCTCGGGTGGTAATCTCTATCAACTTCCTCTACTTTCGTTGGTGGTTTTGTTTGAGCTTAACATATTGAAGCTCGGATTGGGATTGGTCAAGCGTGAATCCCAATGATGCCACCTCCTTTATGAGCTCCAAAAAATGGGCTTCGTACAGGGAAAGTCTACTGGATGAGGCCATCACTTAATTTTTCAGTGTAAATTGGATTTGTTAAAGCCATATATTTATAATAATCATGTGATCTCTATTAAATGGATATATTAGCAACTATCACAATTTTTAATGGCATTCTAAAATCCATAAACATAAAACAAAGGAAGTGTATATTATATATAACCATTTGTTCGTAATAAGACATTTAATTAGATTATGAATAATTTTCATTGATAAACATTTGGGTCGTCACATAAAGAATATATCTATTCATAATAAAACTATTATATTCACCAATCAAATTGATAATTAAATAAAAAATTATTATTTCATATATTTAAATATGAGATAAAATATTTATAAACATCTCATATATATAGAAATTAAAAACACTTTATTATATAACCTTGAATTATGAATAATACATAATTAAAATAAATATATATATTTCATATTTATTAACATCATGAACTCCTTCATGTGGATATTTATATGGAATTGTACTTAAATATATATTATTAAATGAAATGTAAACATTTTACATTCCAATTATATTTTTTAAATAATTTATATAATTTATATATCATTTATTTAACATAATTTAAACCATGATCATAACAATTATCAAAACTTCTTTCTATATGGTTCAATTATTTTTCATCAAATAAGGCCTTTTACTTTGAAAAATTCAAATTAAATATTTTAAATAATTTATAATATTAAATACAAACTCATTGATACATTTAACCTTATTTTTTAATTTATAGAAAAATATAAATTATCTTTATAATTTAAATTGAAACACTTTATATACAAATTATAAGTCATTACATGTAAATTTGATCGATATTTAATATTATGAGTTAAAAATTAGGATTTTTATTTATGATGTGTTTAATAAAAAACTATTAATTAATTATAAAAACATTATATTTAATTAATTTATAAAAATATTATAAAATAAATAAATATTCTTAAAAAAACCTTTTTCCATAATATAAAAACAATTTATAAATTGTTTAATCAATTTTCCATTGAAATTTTAAAAAATATTTTTCCATTCTCATATTTCACAGTCTTCAAGTGTCTTAATCCAATGTTCAAAAACTTTTAAACATCATTTTTTATTATTAGAGGATAATGATATATGATAGATAATTCTAAAATTATCTATAATAATTATTGAAATGCACCATATTACAATGTGTGATTAATTATGTTGCATCAATCATGGTTTATTATAGGATCATCTCATCCCATGGAATCATTCCTAGAAAATCATCTAATATCTTATGATATCATCTATATCATTAAAATGATTTGATACACTAATTTATGAAATAATAATTTCATACTCAATGTTATCATTTTTGTTGATTGACTAATATTATATATTAAAATATATTAAAAAAGAAGAAACAAAATTATATTATAAGAAGGGATAAGTCATATCATAGAAAATGATCATATGAGATCCTATGATATTGATATAAAATATTAAATAACTTATCTCACAACCCCTATCATCAATAATGTTACATAATATGATATCTAGTTTCTATTGGAAAATCCTTATTATATTTCACTATTATAATATTATATAACTATTTTTATTTTTTTAAAAATGATTTCATGAATAAAAAAGAGTGGACTTACTCTAATACCACATAATGGGTTTTTTGGATTGAATAACAATTTTTAAGGCAATTAAAGACATTCAAAACTACATTATGAATATTACCAAGTATTGAAATGAAAACCATATGTATATAAAATTAAAAAACATACCATTCACTAAATGGGAACTTAAATTGTATTTAATAATATACTTAATGAATATCCCTAATATAATTCCAATAAACTCCCATATTCATCATGTATCCACGATCATATTCCAAATCAACCAACACTCGAGTGGGGTCCTCCATAACACCCATGATATTCAATTACCTCTCATTGGAAATACGAGGATGAAAATGAGAGATTTGCAGAGAAAGATAATAGGTAAGAAGAGATGAATAACTAATATAACTCCCTTCTCAAAGGATTATACTTCATTATATAGGCCCTGGGGGGATCCTTGGGCATCCAATGCATTTATTAGTACATTTAAACATAGAAGTAAATTACAAGGATTTATAAAACATGTAATCCAAGAACAATGTAACTTTTCTATTCAATCAATCATATGAATCATCCATAATCAATTATTTAATTATTGATTTATGATTCAAACATCAACACATAACATGTTTCTACCTCTAAATGATATCAAAGTGTTATGTGAATCATACCAAACAATGCCTTACATAGCAGATGAGCCTCATCCCAGTTGGTGAGGACTCTTAAGTGCATCTAGGCGACCCGCGATCAAATCCAGTCGGAGCCATAATTTCCAGGTTACTATAGCAGTACTCTAGCTGTACGGTAGGAGGTACTATAGTAGTACTATAGTAGGTATTGTAGCAGGTACTGTGCAGTGTTGTAGCAGAAACTGTAGCGGAAACTGTAGCAGGCACTGTTTGGCACTTTAGCAGCCAGGAATTTTCCCTCGTTTGGGCCTTCAAGCCACCAATTTGGTCCCTAAGTCCTTTAAGGCTTTCGGGCCACCCAAGAATTTGGGACAGTAGGGCCTTTGGGCTACCTCAATCCTTCAGGGCACCTTAAGTGCAGATGAAAACCATACATCCTAGAAGGAACAAGCTCTATAAGAGGATGAGCAAGGAGAATTCACCATAGTAGAAGCTACATGGATTACAAGAATTAGAGGGTATGGCACCTGCCATCATGATAATCATGTGCATGCACAGGATAGCCTAACCGAATATCCATGCAAAGGTGGAGAGATGATTCATGGTGAAGATGCTGGGGAGGAGCAGTTCCAAGTAGTTAGCCTGGGTTGTATGTAATGGTTGAAGCCTACGGGCAGTGAATTCCTCTAAGACCTACGGGCCATGTAATAATTATGCCTATGGGCCTTGTAATGGTTCCACCTCACCCCTTTAAAGGTGGATTATCAATAAATCAATAAAAAATGAAGTCCTTTGGGGCATTAGAGGAGGAGGAATGCCTTACATAACATCACCAAATAATATTTCCCATGTCATATACTATGATTTTCCAAGGAAATAGGTAATATAATATCTATGTATAGAATATAATGATACACCACATAAATATAATATTTATTTCATGTATAAAATACAATATGACATCCCTATATTTTCTCACATTATATAAACAAGATACATCATATATATAAAGGATTTGTGGAATATCTCCATAATTATCAATCATATGAGTGTATTATTTGTGTCATGCTGTTAAGGTATAGGGTTCAATGTTATCACATTGGGGGTGTGATAATTATATATTATGAGATGGTGTATTATTTAAAGTACCTAGGTGATTCTATTTTACTAGTGTAGGGAAAAAATATTTTCGTTCCTTAATATGGAGTGAGTGTCCTTGGTAGATACGTATTGATTTCTAGTGGTTTAAATGAGGCTATAGATTTTTGGTAACCATTTATTATGGTATAATGACCTATGTAGAGTTTTATTTGGGTTGTTTATCATTATATGGTGTGATATATTTTATGGTTTCAAATACTTAAAATAATTTAGTGAAGAGGGGGATATGGTTTTTCACAACGAGTATAATGATTTAGGGAAAGTATTGATGTGATTTCAATTGAGTGGTCTTGTGTTACCTGGTTCATCGATTTCTTTAATGATTGATTATAGTTATGCCATATGGGATAGTTTTTTATGGGGATATATTTGAGACTAGTTTTCTATTTTTCATAATAACTTATATATATATATATATATTCTATAATGATCTTGGGTAAGTATATCTTAGATATCTATTGGGTAAGTTTATTTTATATTGTTTCTTGTTGAGTCAATTTTATGGTATTATTTTTAAATGAACGTATTCTATATGTACATTACTTGTTTTATATTTTATGTATTTGTGGGGGTTTAAAGGGTCCAGATATGTGTGAATATTTTTGTATATCTTGTTTATGGATAGGCTAGTACTGAGTGGGACCAATATGCAAGATTTTTTAAATTTATCTTGTTTATGACTAGTTTAGTTTCATAAGGGATTCATACATAATTTTAAATGGTGGATGGTAGAAAAATTTGGTATGTATGGTAAGTGATATCTCCAATATTAGACTCAAAGTAGATATAGATGCTCTTGGTGGTTTGAGATCTATAGCTTAGTACTTTTTGTATATCACTTCATAGAAGTGTAGGAGGATTTTGTTATTATTCCATGATGTATGGTAGGCGAACTTTAGAATGAGAAATTAGTTATTTATTTATATCTAATATATTATTCTAAATTCCTTATACAATCACATATGTTTTCACTGGATTATATAAACCTGTGGGATCTTTGGTCGTCAGGTGGTTCCTACCAATTTTTCATTCTCACAACCTTTATATATATTCCATTACAAATTTTAATATATATATATACATATATAATTTCTAGTTTGATTAGGTAAATGGAGATAATTTTAGGGGTGTTCTATGGGATTTAATGGTTTTGGAGCAATAGATAAAGAATATGATGAGTAGTAAAATTGGGGAGACTAGTATTAGAAGGAGACATCTTCACATATATAGAGATATTTTGTATTAAATTTCTTATTTTAGAGTTTAATTAATGAAATTTTTTATATAGAATATTGATACACATTACTTTAATTTATATTGATTAGAATAAATTTTATGATGTTAAATTATGATTTCAATATAGAAACTGGGGGGAACTGATTATTTTTTTATGTGATAGGTTTTCTAAAAAATATATAAACGTAGTCATATTTGTATTGGAATTATAATATTGATTTTAATTTAAAAAAAAGAGTAAATCACTTCCAAATTTTCTACATAAGCCCTTAATTCTAGTTTCTTACCCGAGACAACCAATGAGAATGCCCCAATACTATGGAATTATATTACTGGCCAATAAGTAATCATTTCTAGATCATTACTCTAGGAAAATCCATTGAAATGCAAAGTGTGATATTATTTCCAATGTCAACACTTCTTATGACCTTGACCATTCAATATGAATTACCTTAATAATTTTATTCTCATAAATTATCTTGTGTAAAAATAATTGGGCATAGGTTACGCTAACTTTTAGGTTTTTATATATAATTTGATAATTAGGTTGAATTTAGTTGAGTAATCTAAACTATTAGGTTCCCATAGAAATGTGGCTTCGATAATTTATATAATGAATTGCCTATGGATTTTCCTACTAAAATATCCAACAAAGATATATTATATGATTAACATGATTTTACACAATATATGTTCATGATTTGAGATATAAGATTATTTGAGTTATCCCAATATGAAATATGGATCTTATACCACAATTAGATTTGATTTAAGCGATCGATATTTAAACAAAAATCATTCAATAAAATTACCTATTTGAATTATATAAAACATGACACTCAATGAATATATATGATTAATTATAGATTATGTCTGTAATCATGAAAATCATTTTGAGATTATTATTGGTAATACCTATATATTAATAGATTTTTATCTTTGTTTGAGTTTTTTTTCAAAGAGAATCATTATGAGAAAAAAGAGATGATATATTTCAATATTATTGAATATATTTATGGTGGATTAATTATATAATTAGAAAAGTTCTACTATGTTATGAAAAAATATATAAATTTTATTCCATTTTTTTATAGAAGGAATATTCATTCATGATTAAGAATAATTATAATTCTACAAAACTTAATTAAATTTATTTATAACAATGGGCAATAGTGAATTATTTATATATTTTGGATATGGATAATACAATGTTTAACTTTAAAGATAAGAATTCCAAGGTAGTTGAATCTAAAAAACAAATCATTGGCATTGTTTATGTGAGAATTTAATTAAAAATGATTTCAAATAATGTATAGTGATGGAGTGTAAGAATCATTATATTATGGTTTTTTATAATATATAATCATTTTTTGGTGGAAAAAAAAATAAAAGAAACTTTTAGATAAAACATAAGAGGGATAATAGATTATTGGTATTAGTAAATAGTGTTTTATATGGATTATTGAGTACCCAAGATAGCAATGGATATAGGTACATTTTAATCTATATAGATAAATTTTTGTAGGTATGGGTATGTGATTCTCATATGTCCCAAATTTAAATCATATAAAAATTATAAAGAGTTAAACAGTATAAAAAAACTCAAAAAACTATTAATATGTTCTCATCTAATTAGGGTGGTAAATATATTATCCAAAATTTTATTGAAAATGTAATTGGTTTTGAAATAGTTTAAAAAACTCACTCCTATAGGAAAACTCTAAAGTAATGATGTATCTCAGAGGAGGAATTGTACCTTGTGGTAAATGGTTTCATTATTGATGACTTACTGTGACCTATATATATCATTATAGGGATATTTTTTAAATGAAACAACTTATATACTAATACAAATAACTTTTAAGGTATTCATAAATACACTATATTAGATATAGACTAATAGGAATCCTAATTTATATTTCATGTGTATTTTATTTTGAAGCCTATAATTTAGATTTTGAATTTGAAAAACATGGTTAAAAATAAGTAAAATGTTTTTTTATTGGTTATCCCAAAGAAACAATGGGATATTGTTTTTATTACCATATTTGACAACAAGTCTTAGTGACCCAACATGGTATTTTTGTTGAAAAGTATCACATTGATTAAATATTTACTAAAAGGAATATCAAATTTAGAGATGTTGAAGGAAAAAATGTAGGAATGATTCCTAAAATATAAATTTAGTTGGTTGTATGATAGGTTATAGAAACTAAACAAACTAATGTTACATAATAACCTTGATTGTATGATAGTGTTTATTAAATTATTTAGAGATAAGGATTTTTTATTGAAAATATTGATCAACTAATGTTTATACAATATGAACTTACATACCACTGATATGAAATTTAGACATCTAATTTATATAAATGTATTAATTCCATGAAATCTATGATTGAATCCATGTATACTTACCAATTTTAAAACATTGATAATTCACTTGAAGTGTTGAAACATAAGGGTGAATGTGTATTCTACATAATAAAACTAGTATGAATGGAAGAGTGCTTATATATGATGATTTTTTAGTCAAATATTGGTGTAACAAATTTATGATATTAATAGATATGAGAGATTTTCCACAATAAAAATGATGAAGTATATTAAAATATTTCATTCTATAACTTATCAATAATATATAATAAATATCAAATTAAAACTAATATCATTGTATACTTTAAGAATTTACTCAAATATATTTATGTGATATAAATTAATGTTTTTTTGGATCTAATATGTCCTATTAATTTATGAAATTTATAATGATTCAAATATTGAATGAAGAAATATTCATAGAGTTGTAATATTCCGTCTGATGATCAAATCAACATGTTCATATTCTTCAAATGTATGCATAAATCTTGTATATAAAATTGGTTAGTGGTAGTGTTGTAATATTTTTAATATAGTGTATGGATATAAAAATAATTATCCAAAATGATACTCTAAATTTACATTTAGTGATTGTGTGTCTAGGATTATTATTCACATTAAAAAATATTTTTAAAGAATCATATCTGTTAAAGTATGATTAATTATAGAAATTTATTAGATAGGTTTCTTAGTTTTAGTTATAATACATAAATTGGTAATGTTTTAAAGTAGTTTAACATGGGGATATTGATGAATGGGTCATTACCAGTGTTATATGGTGTGATAATTGAAAAGGCTCAATTCACTTATAATTGGTTAGGAATTTAAATGAATTAATTATATTTTATATGATTTATTAATTAGATCTATTATGTATTCCATGTTTTTTACTAAATTGGATATATTTTATTCTTGAGAATAAATCGTGGATAATAATCTAATCATGGTAATAATAATTACATTACTACAATGAACATACATAACTATCAATGAAGATAGAAGACATTATTATTTATCTTTAGAAGTAAGAAATATCTCATTGTAAAGGGATATATGTATGTAAATTGGAAAACTCATAAGGATGATTCAAGATCTCAATATGGTTCACGTTTTTCATCAAAAGTGAAGAAATTATTTTGATGAGTTCTAAATAATACATCATCGAAAAATAGACCACAAAGGTAGAGTACACAATATCATATTATTTTAATGAATCTATTGGGATCTATTATTTATTTATTGTTCTTCTGGTCAATAGTATAGAATTATTTTGACAACAATTATCTAATTAATTTTTCCAAGGTGCACTAGTCTCATAAAATAACAAAACACATCCTTCATAAAAACTATATAATTTGATAAATAATTGAGATGAGTATTTTAAATGAATCATTAGTGGTTATGGAGATGAATATAATGTATGTATTGACAAATACATTGATGTAGTGAAAACCTTATATTCCTTTAAAATATATGGGTATTAGATACAAGAGAGATTAGATGTGATGGATTTTTCCAATGTAAATATTCTATTGTTTTATAATAAAGTAAATTTTTATTTAAAATTCATTCTTATGTATTAAAATTATATATATATATATATATAGTGGAATTAGAATACACCCTTTATGTATGAATTTGAGAAGTCAATAATCAATTATTTTCATTAAGTATTATGGTTTGTTATTATATGTTAAGATTATTATGAGTAAGTCTCATATATGATATAGAGTTGACTCATGAGATAATTAGTGAGTTATTATGTAGAACATCCCTCCATATTATATCATCTATAATATAATATATGTGTTAATTGATATACTTAGGGTAATATGATATATATTAATACACATTTCTTGATTTTAACATTAATGGCCCTAGTTTATGGTAAGGGTTCACTAAGAGGAGTGGGGGGGATTATTGGATAATCATATATTTCTTCACTTTTTATGACTTATAACAAAATAAAACTTCATCACCTCTTAGAGTGAATTATATCACTACAAAACTTATCACACACTATGGAAATAAAATAAACATGAACACCTGATGAACATGGTTCTCTACTCAAAATGAGAGACTACATCCTTGGAATAATATAGAAAACCCAAAATTAAAAATATTATTAGGAACAAAATATGGATAAATTTTTTGGGGAATATCCACAAACTCATATTATAAGAAATTAATATAATCGTCTCTTGATTTAAGAAAAAATGTGTCCACCTTGATATATCATGTTGCTGATTTTTTCTTATCTCCATGGAGGTTGGGATGATTTGCTACTCTTAAATTACTGTTTATAAAAAATTTATAGTTCAACTACACTTCTTCCTTATTTAGAATAACTGTAAACTTCTTTTTTCATAAACACATAATTAAAGTGTGGTTTCACTCACAAATAAGGTGATCACTCTTATTCTTCTTCTTATTTTTTCTGCTCACTCTTATCATGAACACTTTACTTCAATAATTTCTTCTCTAAATTTATCTAGGACCCCTTTTGATCTAGTTTCAAAAATAATAATTACTCAAAATAGAAAAAAAAATTAAATTCATATCTTCAATCGACATCTCTTCGATCTCTCTATCTTATTTTTGAGCCTTTGGATCATTCAAAACCTCTTAATAAACATTTATTAACTTATGGAACGTTAGACATCATGTATGAGTATCTGATGAGTCAAAAAATAATCTTTATCATAATATCCACTAAAATATATAATTTTTCATTGAACATGGTATTTTTAACTTCACCATGGTGTTTTGTACATAATTTCAATTCAACCAGCTCTAAAATACTATGAAATTCGTTTCAATATTCCTAGTATGACAGTGTGTTATCCCTTCACCAATTTAGAAATGGTATTTATTCACAACCCATGGAACATTATATGGAATAATACATTCTATTTTGAAACTCAGATAACATCCATGATCAACCAATCCATTTCACTTGTCTAAGTACATGAATCCTTGACATATAAAATTTCTTCCAAATGAAAACAATATGTGGGGCACAAAATGGTCAAAAACATTTTTATTCTCATAGAACCACATTTCCACTTTCAGTATCCATTTCACCATTAATATCCTTTAGAACATTTTATAGGTTAATCCCAAAAATTAAATTTTCCTCTAGGTCAATCAAATGTGATCCCCAACCATTTTCTCTTCAAATTCATCCTACTTGAGACTACATGATTTTGACCATGACATGTATGAGCATTTCCTTTTCTAATAGGGTAATTTATCAATTGAAATTAATTATTAAATGGTTCTAAAAATATATTCTAGTAGTTTAAATTAGTTTTCACTATACTTTATTACAACATGGAATATATGGATATTCTTCCTTAGACTACAACTTATCAAAATTATTATTTCCTACAAAACTATTCCATTTAACTTCCCAGACCTATTCCATGCATATTTTGTGTTTACAAATTGTATAATGAGGCCACATAAACATAAAAAAAGATACAAATCCACTCTTAAACATCAAAAATACATCCATATTCTTTAAATCACTCTAAAACCATATAAGTAACTTCACATAAAATGATAAATTATGTAACACTTGAGTTTGAACATTATTTATGTTATTACAACACAAAGAAACCTACGTACCATATCCCCCACATAGTACCTCAAATTATTCATGAATCTATTATGCTTTATAGTTCCATGAAATTATAATTCATCTTTAAAATTATTAAACTCACCATAGGTCTCAGAAACCATCCCAAGGACATAATCACTCTTTATTCCACCATCTCCTACATTCACAGTCTCCAAAATATCAATATTCAGATTTTTTGGTAACCATTAAGAAAAAATAACTTTTTAGACTCATCACACATAGAAGTGTATCACCATTGAATATTTATAATGTTTTATGAGGAACACTATGAAGGATACAAAAACATTTAATAATAATTTCATGTTATCCATTAGTTTTGACTTACATGAACCTCCACACCACTTTATTTTGTTATGGATCATATTTCACTTATGAAACAATTATTTATATCAATAAATAGAATGTTCTTGTATAAATTATTAACAAAAACATTAGAACATTTCAAATTCTTTAAACACCCACACACACATCCTTACTTCACAACATTCCCATTTGAATAACTTCCACTTAATATTTTATACACTAAAGGAAATACATATTCATTAAATTGATGTTGTTAAATTAGATAAAGGATTTATTTTCATTTTTTATCCCACATTGAAAATATATATCCCAATAATAAATGATATACATGGATACTTCATCATACCATGTCATTTAAAGGGTTGTGGTTGAACACCCTATATTAACCTCATTTTCTAAAATTATTCCTCTAGAAATGGTATAGTTGTTACATCCACTATTTTAATTTTTTTTAATAATTTGATTAATCAATATTTATTACTCCAAAATATATTTGATCAGGTGATATTTGGTATCAGGTTTTTATGATTAAGAATATTTGACAAGACTCCTTGATATATTGGAAAAACTTTTCTAATCACAACCAATGAGTAGTGACAAAGTCACATCAACCTTCAGATATTACAATATATTTTTCATCAAAATCAATTAAATTTATACATAAGCTATAGAAAGATGATCCACAATGAAATTACTCAAGTTCATCAGACATTTATCCTTTGTCATTCTTCATCATACCATTATTCTATATATAAAAATCCATTAAATGTATAGGTTCTATCATCAAAAATTCAAACACAATCCACATTATAATGTTAAAATAAATCAAGACCTCCATTTTTGGAATATTTCAACTCCTAATTCACCATGCCTATAAAATATATGAGTTTCCTATTTGAAATGATTATATTTTATTTATTCAATACAATTTGAATTATAAAACAATGTGTAATAACATGCACATGATATGATTATGAAGTAATCAAGTAGAGTAAATTCCCTATTAGTTTTTTGAAACATCATTGAAAGAATTTAATTTTATTAATCATTTTTTATACCTTAGATTTAATGAAAATTGGGGAATAAACCTACTCCAAATCCTCCATCGAAAAACTTTTTAGAATCTATTTCGAATATTTTTCTCGAGAAAAAAAATTTTATTCTCCTCCAGAGAAATTTAAAACCCCATGAAATACTTCATCTTAACATGTATGGACATATCAAGCACTCTATTCTTCTAAAAAGTAAATTATTCACAATGTAATTATTCATTTTCAACTAATATGATATCATCTATATAAATGATCACAATCCAAGTTACATTTTTAACTTATTGGATTTAGAGATCTTTTTTCAAGTTACTTTCTTGAACTTCATAGTTCCATGATCTCATGGATTTGTTTAAGACAAAATAAATCTTATTTGGATTTAAAATATGTTTTACCCTATATAGGAAGGAATCCTTTTGGTTTCTCATTATACACCTTGTATTCTAACTCTACATCAGGGAACACTAAATTTACATCCATTTAAAAGATCTTTTATCCCCCTATCAATATGAAATCAAGAAAAATACAAATATTTTAAAGCCTAGATTCTGGCATTAATGTCTCACCAAAATAAATTCCATCAGCTTTTTAATGTTAATTTCACATGTATCTTTACTTATTTCTCATCAATTATCCTTTACTATTCATATATTAATGGAACACCCGCTTTTTTCATTTAAATTGGTGTTTATTAGATTAGGTAATATTTGGGATTGGATTTCTAGATCACTTACCTTAAATTTCCCTAGGACATGGAGTAGTAAAAATGGAGTTCAGATGAGTTTCAAAGGCTACATATGAGTTTCTATACAATCAGATGCACACCACTCAATAGGGGAGGGATTTTTCTAGTGGTTTTGAATCTTTATTGCAATATTGATCACGGAAAGGTCATTCTAGAAAATAATTTTGGAAGGGGGATTAATTTGGATCTGACCATGTGGTTCTTGGTGCACCAAGGAATGTGAAATGGACTAAAAATACTTTTTTAAATACATTTTGAGCTTCACTTAATGGTGTAAACTATATTTTATAAGGTAAAATCTCGTGTAAGGTTTTTCTCTTTGATATTTTTTAGTGTTAGGGTTTTTTGTCTTCTTTTAGAGTGCACTACGATGAGCAGAATATCATGACCAGCTCATTCAAAGGGCTATACTTGTAAGGTGTCCACTAGGATGAAAATATCAGTGTAAAATAGACTAGGAGGACTATTTTGAGAAGGATGGATCAACATAGTTATCCTTAATCCATTCTTTCGGAAACTAATAGTGTGGAGACCACTATAGCATAGTCCTTGGAATGGTGGGTCAAAAGAGCCAAGAATTTATCACCATGATATCGTCAATTCTATGGTTTTAGTCAAAAAGTTTTAATGAGGTTTTTAAATTTTTTGATAACCATGGGTTCAAATGATTAAATTGTATATTTCCCTTGTAATAGAGAGCACCACTGGGGTATTTTGCTTCACTATATCATGGTGGCGGCATGCGAGACTTACTCTGTAAATAGAGGTATTTCCTATCCTTGGATTAGATTTTCACCTCTTCTAATAAATAGTATCCAAAACCTATGCCTCTCATAAATCCCTATCCATATCCCTTTAGAGTATAACCCTTTAGGTTCTCTTTATTTAAATATGGGATAAAGGTATTCTCTTTATTTCCCTCGTCTCTTTATTCTCCTGTTCATTCTTCCCTATAGATGTTTTTTGTTGATAACCATTGATTTGGGATGAGATTAAAGAAAAGATAAATGGTGGTTGTTATGGATCAATTATATTGGCTCTTACATAATCTATTGTGGTGTTTCCTTAAATGGTCATTGATCATTGATATTTTGTTCTTTCTTGGGGAATGTTACACTTCTAATCATGGTTTGAGATCATTGTTCTCTCTTTACATCATGCATATATGGGACTAGGATGATTTTATTTCAACACATGGGTGGGTAATAAATATTTAATAACATGATAATGATCTGTATTAAATTTAAATCAAAGTGGATGTAATGTATAATAATTTTTTTACTAGTTTCATGTTTTTGTGATTGAATATACATGCCTTGAACAATTTATGTTGTGTGATGCATTAGATATAGATACTTGATATTGTGGAGACATATTATAATTGATTACCTTAACTCACCTCTAATAAATGTTTATGGACATATATTTCTAAAAAATATAGTTGTGTGTATATATTTAATTATGTGAAGACCCCCATGGTATAATTAATGAAATATTTTGTAATAAATATGTAGATATGATTTGAAATATGATGTTTTTCATGAGTTAGAAACCCATTTTTATTCTATTTTTGTGTATTTTATATTATTTTGATGCTTGTGTAGATCTATGAGGGTTTCTATGATTCTATTGGTGATTGTTTTAGATATGAAAAGTTATAGGAAGTAGGGTTGTGGATGGTAGGATCATGATGAGTTGGGTGCTGGTTTTAGTGATATGTAGGTGGACATTGTGATAGGATAACAGGGATATTATAATCGATTTTCAAGATATGTGATGTCCTTATAGAAAGGAATATGGGAGTTTTTTCTGCTGTGTGGTTATAGTTTCCTGATAGTTATGAGAAGGGGATAAAAATTGTAAAACTAGAATGTGGTGTGGGATTCAAATGAAATATAAGTGTTCTGGGGAAGAGATAATATTCTGAAAATGGATGGTTAATGAATAGAAATAAATTTATGTAATTTATAGGGTTATTTTTCATTAAAAACGGGTTTAATTACTTAATAAATGAATATTGGGCGGTAAATTGTCAAATTTGTAAAGTGTATAAGGTGTAATTATAAGAGAGGAATTTTGTTTTGTGTGTCTGGATGTTTTTTATAGTGTGTTACATTTAGGGGGAGAAACATTTTTTGGGGGATGTTTTGGGATATTATAGTGGTGTGTGGGTGTGGTTAGCACTTTTAATATAAACACATAGATTGGGAATTGTGTGAGACTATCTACCCTTGTATTTTCATTCTATTTATATATGCTCCCCACCCATTTTGAGTACTATATAATAAAATCGAAATGTTTTTGGGGGTGTTTTCTCAAATATCTAGTTTAGTGATGGACCATATGGCTAATGTCCTCCATTTTTGCACTCTCCCTTCTGATGTAGTACATGATAGTGGTACCTATTTTATTGTGAGTGCAAAATTATTATGTAAAATGATATAGATATTACTGGTGATAAAAGGATTTGTTATGTCATTGGGATAATTCTTGGTAAGATTTTGTCATAATGATGACTTCTTTAATGTTCATGAAACCTGTAAAGACCCGTAAAACTCAAGGGAAATTTTTTTTTCTTAATTTTCTTTAGAATTTTACAAGAGCACGGTATCAGACAACACCTGATTCCGAGGCCCGGAGTGCCCGGAATCAATTTCCGAAGTTTGGCTCGGGTACGTTCAGTGAACGAACGAGCGGGAATTCCTAACTTTTGATCCGGTGCTCGGAATTGAAATCCGAGGGCACCGATGAACTCGCAGCGCCAATTTTCGCTTAAAGAGACCTTTTCGGAAGTTGCGTTTGTTGCGGGTTGAAAGTTGGTTTTTGGGTTTTTAGGTTAAGTTAAATAAATTTTGTGAAATACAAAATTTATTTAAACTTGTGGGTTAACTTCTCCCAAAGGAAGTTAGGGGTGGGACCCACACCCACTTAACCTCCTTTGAGAGGATTAAGTGTGGTGGGGCCCACACGAACCCTAAACTTTTCAAGTTCCCTAACTCCCCTCTCTCCCTCTTAAAGGCTTGTCAACTTAACTTCTATTTAATTATACAACTCATGTATATTAAATAAGTGAGTTTAATTTTGGAGTTATCCATTTTGAATTTCAAACCTTTGAAATTCTTTGTTAAGTTTGTGATTAAATTAAGCTCTTCTCTCTTTTTGTTGGGTTAGAACTCTTTAGCCAACTTGAGAGTTTTTTTTTTGAGAGCTCCTCCTCCTTCTTCTTCAACTTGACGAAGAACACTCAACTTGACGAAGAACGCTCAAGCTCCGACGAAGAACGCCGCACCTCCCTTCTTCGTCTACCGTGGCAAAGAAAGGGAACGCCACTTCTTCCTCGGACAACCTTCGTCGGCGTACAAGGATTCGCCAACGACGTGTCTCTTCGGACGTATCTCTTCGTCATCGGATTTGACGAACGACGACCGCGACGCCGACCTCCGCAACGTCGACTTCCGTGGAACGTTGACAAATCTTCGAACCTAATACCCGAGGTAGGGGTTGTTGTTTATTGTTAATTTATTTTATTCTTGCTCGTGGTTCGCATGACTAACGTGAGGATGGAATATTTAAGTTGTGTTTAAACGTGAGGGGGCCGGACCGCATGAACACGGCCGAACCCCCTCCTTCGTTCTTGGTGTTTATTTTTGCGGATGAATCAAGGTGGTGTGGTGTCGTCGCACCACGCGGATATTCGCCCAATTCTTATTACGCGACGCCGTCGCGCCGCGCCATGGAAGAAACATCAAGAACGCGACGCCGTCATGCCGCGTTGAAGAAAACAAGGTGCGGTGGAGGGGCGCGGTGCAGTCGCACCGCGCCGGACGACGAACACCGCGGCCGGTTCCAGGCCGCGGTGGAACGAGGAGACCGGCGGCCGGGCCGCCGGCGTCGGAAGCCGAAGAGGGGACCGGATTTTCCGGTCCCGTTGGAGAAAACCGGCCGGCCGGATGGTAATATTCCGGGGGAAACTAATCCCCCGGCCAGCAATTAAAACCCCCCTCATAAAGAGGGGGGGCGGTTTTCTCAAGGGGGGGCAAGAGGCCCCCCGGATTCCTTCAAGCCGGCCCCCACGTGGGGGCCATTTTTCACAAGGCGCGACATTATGCCGCGCCGCCGCCTCCAAGAAAGCGGGGGCTTTGCCCCCCGTGCTGCCTCCGTGCGGCGCCAGGCCGCCGCGGCCGCCGCGATTCCGGCCGACCGGCTGGCCGGGCCGGGTCGGACCCGGTTCGGGTTGACCCGGTTCGGGCCGACCCAGGGGGGGTCGGGCCGGGTCGGCCCGGACCCGGACCCCCCATTTCGGATCAGATTCGGTCTTTTGGCCATAACTTGAGCCACGGACCTCCGATCGATGAACCGTCTGTGGCAACGCGATACTTGGATCGAGACGGTCGTTTCGGTATAACGCACTCAAGGTTTCGGATTACTTTGAGTTCGGCCGGGTTGGTTCGTTCACAAAACCAACCGGGCCTTCGGAGCGGAAACGCTCATATCTTGAGCTACGGACGTCCGATTGACGTGCCGTCAGCTGTGTTGTGTTCCTCTTAGTGAGACGGATCTTTTGGCATACTCCGCCCAAGGTTTGGACGCAGGTGGAGTACGGTCGGGTTGGTTTTGCCTTAAAAACCAACCGGGCCCCGGGGACGAAAATGCCAATAACTCTCAGACCGGGCGTCCGATCGACGTGCCGTCTGTTGCGTTGAGTTTCTGTTGACGATACGGAACTTTTGGATACATCAACTCTGGACTTTGTGACAGTTGATGTATCAGCCTCTCGGCTCGTGGAGCGGACCCTCCGAACGAGCTTGCTGTGTGCAGGAACCCTAGTGATGGCTGCGACTGTTACTGTGACTACTACTGCTGCTACTGCTACTGTGACTGCGACGACGACAGCACAGAGATCCTGTGTGGATTCGACGACGACGACAACAGCACTCAGCGATCCTACGTGGATCAGTGCTACAGGTCCTGTGTGGGCCCGATCCTGTGTGGGTCAGATCCTGTGTGGGTCCTTGCGCTCAGTGGTCCTGTGTGAACCAGCGCCTACAGGTCCTGTGTGGGCCCGATCCTGTGTGGGTCTTTTGCGGGGGTTAGTTACCTATCGATCCTTCGTGGGTCCGACGACTTAGATGGATCAGAGATCATCTTTATCGTCCTTTGAAGAAGTATACCTGTGTGAGCTGAATCCTGTTGCTTTCCTGTGTGGATTGTGTTATGCAATCCTGTGTGGATTACGTTTTGCCTTCCTGTGTGGAATACGTTTACTTTCCTGTGTGGACTGAGTTGTACTTGGGCTCGGAGGTTGGAGCGTATTTGAAATTGATGACTTAGGTATATGTATGGGCATATACCTAAGCAGTGTCAGTTATTACTTCGTGATTGTTCCTTTCTTCGTGGTTTATCCTTTGTGGATTTGAGAGACCTTCAGGGGTCGCGGGGTCCCTACTGAGTAGCTTATACTCACCCCTGCACGGGCTTTGCCCGCACTACGTTGTGTTGGTTGCAGACGACGGACAGCGTTGACCTTAGCTGAGGCTTGCAGAGCGGGACGGTACCCGGAGGTGGACCACTGGGCGGGACGTGCTCGGAGCGGACGGCGGGACCCGTGGAGCAGTGGAGCTATCTGTACCCACCCTTCAGGTGGGATTTCCGGTGGACAGCTCGGCGTAGCGGCTTTTACTTTTCAGTTGCTGTTTTCCCTTTCGAGTTGTACTTTACTTTCAGTTTGGGTTTGTATACTGGCCCATTTACTTTTCCGCACTTTCAGTTGTACTCTACTTTTGCTTAGTGTTTACTTTCCGCTTGCTTACTCTATGGTGTTTGTTTACTTTACAAAGGCAATGCCTTCCCTTTTTCCGGGATTTACGCCTTGGTGCTAGTCGCCAGCCCCTGGCCTATGGAAGGCGGGCTTGGGGTAGTCACGGCACGGATCCCGAGGGCGGGTCGTGACAAATTCGTATCATAGGAGTTTGGTTCTACCGTGAACTCTGATCTTTTCTATGTGAAGCAATAATGTTTAGCACATTGAGTGTGGTTATCAGTCCAGGGAGTCCAGTGTTGGTGCGGCGGCCGACGTATCCGTACACCAGGACCCTGACTTCTGATTTCCGACTTAATGCACGAAAACATTGATTGTGTGTGTGTTTCAAAGTTTTCTTTGTGATTACTTATATCAGCTCACCAGGTATACTGTTCTGACCGTGGCGCACCTGTTTCCTTTTCAGGATGGCCCCACGACGGCAGCCAGCTAGGGTTCCGAGAGTCGTGCGTGACGACAGCCCACCGAGCGACGAGGCCTCGGTGCAGGGCCCTTTGTCAGCAGTGGCACCGGCGGTAGCTCTACCCGCCGAGCCCCCGATGCTTCCAGCAGCAGCCGCTGACGATGCACGTCGCCTCAGCGCACTGCATGAGTTTCAGCGCCAGCGACTGCCCAGGTTTCGCGGGGAGACGGATCCCCAGGCAGCAGAGGACTGGCTGGAGGCAGTGGTACAAGTGTTTAGGCTAGTGAGGACACCAGCAGACCTCATGGTGATCCTCGCTGCGAGCCTACTACACGCAGCAGCAGGACGATGGTGGAGCTTGATGCTCCAGGTGCACGATGAGGCATCTCTTCTTTGGACGGACTTTGAGAGCCTCTTCCGCTCGGAGTTCGTCCCAGCCACCCTTCGTGCGGTGCGTATCCAGGAGCTTCTACAGCTGCGGCAGGGCAGCATGACAGTCGCTCAGTACTCGGCGAGATTTACCGATCTCTCGCGCTACTCGACCGATATGGTACGGGACCCATTCTTCCGGGCCCGGACCTTCGAGCAGGGTTTGAGACACGAGATCAGGGCATCGCTGATCTCCCTCAGCATACCAACTCAGACAGGAGTACTAGAGCGGGCCCTTCTGATCGAGAGCTTCCTTGCTGAGTCTACACCAGCACAGAGACCCACCGCAGGGCGGCACGTGGCAGAGTCATCTGCAGCAGGCAGTCGACGGATGACTCAGGGGACCAAACAGACCAGACCTTCGGGCAGACGACCTCAGGACACTGGCTTAGCAGTGCGGGGCACACAGCGCGGAGCCAGTCTTTTGAGAGGCAGACAGTGCTACTCGTGCGGCGGGCAGGGCCACATGGCTCGTGACTGCCCGACCCGCCGTGCCGAGGAGCAGCAGACGGTTGAGGGACCACCGAGGAAGAGGCAGAGGGTCGACCGTGGCGGTCCACAGGGAGGAGGCGGACGAGCCAGAGGAGCTGGATGAGCAGCCGTTGGTGGGCGACGCTTTGAGGCTCTACCACCACCACCACCAGGAGGTCCACCCCGACCACAGGGAGCTGGCGGGCAGAGACAGGCACAGCTCCAGGCAGCATAGCCCTATGACCACGGCGCACCCGAGATGATTTGAGGTACTATCTGTGTCTATTCCACCCTTTCTTCAGTTCTTATAGACACAGGAGCGAGTCACTCTTTCATAGCCGCTGCCCTTGTTCGGAGCTCGGAGATTCCGACAGAGTCGTTGGCTCGATCCTTACGGCTAGAGACTCCTACGGGAGCAGACTCGACGATTACGCACTGGTGCCGGCAGTGTGAGCTTACTCTAGGAGGCGAGAGCTTCAGCTGGGATCTTCTTGTAGCAGTGTCGAGGCCTTACGACGTCATCTTGGGCATGGATTGGCTATCTACGGTCCATGCACAGATTGACTGTTTTAGGCGCAAGGTGCGATGTGTACGCACCGACGGGAGCAGGTTCACCTTCACCGGCGAGAAGGGAGCCTTAGCAGCACAGGATGGACTTCCACGGAGGAGAGGACAGCCCATCACTCATCAGTTGGCTAGCCTTATCCTTGGAGCAGTTGACGTGCGGAGTCCTGGTTTTCCTGCAGTGGTGGATCAGTTTGCGGACGTTTTTCCCGACGACGTTCCAGGGCTACCTCCTCGCAGAGAGGTAGACTTTTATATTGACCTGTACCCCGGGACAGCTCCGATATCCACTCCAGCATATCGGATGGCCCCAGCCGAGCTTCGAGAGCTGCGGGTACAGTTGTAGGACTTGCAGGGCAAGGGGTTCATCCGACCCAGTGTTTCACCCTGGGCTTCCCCGATTTTGTCCGCCAAGAAGGCGGACGGGAGCTTGCGACTTTGGGTTGACTATCGTCGCCTGAACCAGGTGACAGTGAGGAACAAGTATCCGCTACCGAGGATTGAAGACCTCTTCGATCAGCTCAAGGGAGCACGGTGGTTCTCGAAGATAGACCTCAGGTCAGGCTATCATCAGCTCAGGGTCAGAGACGAGGATGTGCAGAAGACAGCCTTCAGATGTCGGTATGTCCACTATGAGTTCTTGGTTATGCCATTCGGTGTAACCAATGCTCCAGCAGTGTTCATGGCTCTCATGAACAGGATCTTTCAGCCATACCTCGATCGGTTTGTCGTGGTCTTCATCGACGACATTCTGATTTACTCTACGACAGAGGAGGAGCACGCCTATCACTTGCGAGTTGTACTAGACACACTCCGAGAGCACCAGCTTTATGGTAAGCTCTCGAAGTGCCAGTTCTGGATACGTGAGGTCCACTTCTTGGGACACGTTATCTCTGAGGCGGGAGTTGTAGTGGATCCCGCGAAGATTGAGGCTGTGTTAGCATGAGAGCCACCCTGGAGCGTGACTGAGGTTCGGAGTTTCTTGGGACTAGCTGGATACTATCGGAGATTCGTGCCAGACTTCTCTAGAGTTGCGGCATCACTCACAGCTTTGATGAAGAAGGGGAAACCCTTCGTATGGTCAGATAGATGTCAGCAGAGCTTCCAGGAGCTGAGACAGAGATTGACTAGCGCACCTATCTTGAGGTTACCTGAGGAGGGAGTAGGGTACGTAGTCTACTGCGATGCATCAGGGACCGGACTCGGATGTGTTCTGATGCAGGAGCGGGCAGTGATCGCCTATGGATCACGTCAGTTGAGGCCGCATGAGCAGAACTACGCTACCCATGACCTGGAGTTAGCAACAGTGGTCTTCGCTCTGAAGACATGGCGACACTATCTGATGGGCGAGCGCTTTACAGTCTTTTCTGATCATCAGAGTCTCAGGTATATCTTTTCACAGAAGGACTTGAACCTGAGACAGCGGCGATGGCTCGAGTTCCTCCAGGACTATGACTTTGAGATAGTTTATACTCCTGGGAAGGGGAACGTAGTAGCCGATGCCCTCAGCAGGAGGACGGGCATTCAGCTACTTGAGGAGGCGACGGAGCAGATAGCCTCTTTGCAGATATCCTTCATGGATAGAGATGGAGCAGCCTTCCTTCAGTCTCTCACAGTCACTCCTCCACTACTGCATAGAGTCAGGGAGGCACAGCGTGGGGACGCTGACTGTGAGACACAGCGTACACAGATATCCTCGGGACAGGCACCTGATGGTTTCTCCCTTGGAGCAGAGCACGACATCCTTTTCAGAGGACGTACCATGGTACCAGTCTCTTTACGAGAGGAAGTGCTGAGAGAGGTTCACACTTCTCCTTTGACGGTACATCCTGGAGTGGCGAAGATGTACCAGGACCTCAGACGACAGCACTGGTGGCCGGGCATGAAGAAGGCTGTAGCAGAGTTCGTTTCTCGATGCCTCACCTGTCAGCAGGTGAAGGCAGAGCATCAGGTACCAGCAGGCTTGGTACAGCCCTTGGAGGTTCCGGAGTGGAAGTGGGACGGCATATCTATGGACTTCGTGACTGGACTTCAACGCACTTCCAGAGGTCACGACTCTATCTGGGTGATTGTTGACTGACTCACCAAGTCGGCACACTTCTTACCCATCATAGAGCAGGGCTCAGTGGAGAGCTTGGGATGTCTCTACGTTCAGGAGATTGTGCGTCTCCACGGCGTGCCATCATCTATCGTCTCCGATCGAGATTCTCGCTTTACTTCCCGGCTTTGGAAGGGGTTACAGGGGGCGTTCGGGACACAGCTACGTCTGAGCACAGCCTTTCACCCTCAGACGGATGGTCAGACGGAGAGGACCATTCATACTCTCGAGGACATGCTCCGCGCATGTGTCCTCGACTTTGGTCGTAGCTGGGAGGACCACCTACCCTTGGTGGAGTTTGCGTACAAAAACAAATACTACTCCACCATCGGGATGGCACCGTACGAGGCGTTGTACGGCCGACCTTGTAGATCTCCTTTGTGCTGGACAGATCCTGGAGAGTCAGCACTGGTGGGACCGGAGATGGTCCAGGCCACGACAGAGAAGGTCCAGGTCATCCAGGAGTGGATGAGGACAGCTCAGAGCCGGAAGAAGTCATATGCTGACAGGAGGCGGAGGCCACTAGAGTTCGAGGATGGCGACCACGTCTTCTTGCGGGTCTCACCTCGATGTGGTATTCGGAGATTTGGCCGAGGCGGCAAGTTATCTCCGCACTTCATCGGACCCTTCCAGATTCTCAGCAGGATTGGTGAGGTGGCTTATCGCCTGGCTCTACCACCTCAGTTGCACCGGGTGCACGACGTTTTCCACGTGTCTCAGCTGAGGAGATACGTGCACGACCCGACGCACATCATTTATCATGGGGAGCTTGACGTTGACGATGGGGCGACTTTTACGGAGGTCCCGGTGGAGATAGAGGATCGACAGGAGCGGGTCCTGCGTGGGCGATCGATTCCTCTTGTGCGCATCAGATGGCAGCACGGGAATCTCCAGGAGAGCACATGGGAGCGGGAGGCTCAGATGCGTGCTCAGTACCCTCATTTGTTTCCCTAGTTTTTTATGTATCTTTACGGGGACGTAAAGCCCTGAGGTGGGAGTAATTTAAAGACCCGTAAAATTCAAGGGAAATTTTTTTTTCTTAATTTTCTTTAGAATTTTACAAGAGCGCGGTATCAGACGGCACCTGATTCCGAGGCCCGGAGTGCCCGGAATCAATTTCCGAAGTTTGGCTCGGGTACGTTCAGTGAACGAACGAGCGGGAATTCCTAACTTTTGATCCGGTGCTCGGAATTGAAATCCGAGGGCACCGATGAACTCGCAGCGCCGATTTTCGCTTAAAGAGACCTTTTTGGAAGTTAAGTTTGTTGCGGGTTGAAAGTTAGTTTTTGGGTTTTTAGGTTAAGTTAAATAAATTTTGTGAAATACAAAATTTATTTAAACTTGTGGGTTAACTTCTCCCAAAGGAAGTTAGGGGTGGGACCCACACCCACTTAACCTCCTTTGAGAGGATTAAGTGTGGTGGGGCCCACACGAACCCTAAACTTTTCAAGTTCCCTAACTCCCCTCTCTCCCTCTTAAAGGCTTGTCAACTTAACTTCTATTTAATTATACAACTCATGTATATTAAATAAGTGAGTTTAATTTTGGAGTTATCCATTTTGAATTTCAAACCTTTGAAATTCTTTGTTAAGTTTGTGATTAAATTAAGCTCTTCTCTCTTTTTGTTGGGTTAGAACTCTTTAGCCAACTTGAGAGTTTTTTTTGAGAGCTCCTCCTCCTTCTTCTTCAACTTGACGAAGACCGCTCAACTTGACGAAGAACGCTCAAGCTCCGACGAAGAACTCTGCACCTCCCTTCTTCGTCTACCGTGGCAACGAAAGGGAACGCCACTTCTTCCTCGGACAACCTTCGTCGGCGTACAAGGATTCGCCAACAACGTGTCTCTTCGGACGTATCTCTTCGTCATCGGATTTGACGAACGACGACCGCGACGCCGACCTCCGCAACGTCGACTTCCGCGGAACGTTGACAAATCTTCGAACCTAATACCCGAGGTAGGGGTTGTTGTTTATTGTTAATTTATTTTATTCTTTCTCGTGGTTCGCATGACTAACGTGAGGATTGAATATTTAAGTTGTGTTTAAACGTGAGGGGGTCGGACCGCATGAACACGGCCGAACCCCCTCCTTCGTTCTTGGTGTTTATTTTTGCAGATGAATCAAGGTGGCGTGGTGCCGTCACACCACGCGGATATTCGCCCAATTCTTATTACGCGACGCCGTCGCGCCGCGCCATGGAAGAAACATCAAGAACGCGACGCCGTCGCGCCGCGTTGAAGAAATCCAGGTGCGGCGGAGGGGCGCGGTGTCGTCGCACTACGCCGGACGACGAACACCGCGGCCGGTTCCGGGCCGCGGCGGAACGAGGAGACCGGCGGCCGGGCCGCCGGCGTCGGAAGCCGAAGAGGGGACCGGATTTTCCGGTCCCGTTGGAGAAAACTGGCCGGCCAGCTGGCCGGCCGGATGGTAATATTCCGGGGGAAACTAATCCCCCGGCCAGCAATTAAAACCCCCCTCATAAAGAGGGGGGGCGGTTTCCTCGAGGGGGGGGCAGGAGGCCCCCCGGTTTCCTTCAAGCCGGCCCCCACGTGGGGGCCGTTTTTCACAAGGCGCGGCATTATGCCGCGCCGCCGCCTCCAAGAAAGCGGGGGCTTTTCCCCCCGCGCTGCCTTCGTGCGGCGCCAGGCCGCCGCGCCGCCGCGCTGCCGGCCGACCGGCTGGCCGGGCCGGGTCGGACCCGGGTCGGGTCGACCCGGTTCGGGCAGACCCAGGGGGGGTCGGGCCGGGTCGGCCCGGACCCGAACCCCCCGTTTCGGATCAGATTCGGTCTTTTGGCCATAACTTGAGCCACGGACCTCTGATCGACGAACCGTCTGCAGAAACGCGATCCTTGGATCGAGGCGGTCGTTTCGGTATAACGCACTCAAGGTTTCGGATTACTTTGAGTTCGGCCGGGTTGGTTCGTTCACAAAACCAACCGGGCCTTCGGAGCGGAAACGCTCATATCTTGAGCTACGGACGTCTGATTGACGTGCCGTCAGCTGTGTTGTGTTCCTCTTAGTGAGACGGATCTTTTGGCATACTCCGCCCGAGGTTTGGATGCAGGTGGAGTACGGTCGGGTTGGTTTTGCCTTAAAAACCAACCGGGCCCCGGGGACGAAAATGCCAATAACTCTCAGACCGGGCGTCCGATCGACGCGCCGTCTGTTGCGTTGAGTTCCTGTTGACGATACGGAACTTTTGGATACATCAACTCTGGACTTTGTGACAGTTGATGTATCAGCCTCTCGGCTCGTGGAGTGGACCCTCCGAACGAGCTTGCTGTGTGCGGGAACCCTAGTGCTGGCTGCGACTGTTACTGTGACTACTACTGCTACTACTGCTATTGTGACTGCGACGACGACAGCACAGAGATCCTATGTGGATTCGACGACGACGACAATAGTACTCAGCGATCCTACGTGGATCAGTGCTACAGGTCCTGTGTGGGCCCGATCCTGTGTGGGTCCGATCCTGTGTGGGTCCTTGCGCTCAGCGGTCCTGTGTGAACCAGCGCCTACAGGTCCTGTGTGGGCCCGATCCTGTGTGGGTCTTTTGCGGGGGTTAGTTACCTATCGATCCTTCGTGGGTCCGACGACTTAGATGGATCAGAGATCATCTTTATCGTCCTTTGAAGAAGTATACCTGTGTGAGCTGAATCCTGTTGCTTTCCTGTGTGGATTGTGTTATGCAATCCTGTGTGGATTACGTTTTGCTTTCCTTTGTGGAATACGTTTACTTTCCTGTGTGGACTGAGTTTTACTTGGGCTCGGAGGTTGGAGCGTATTTGAAATTGATGACTTAGGTATATGTATGGGCATATACCTAAGCAGTGTCGGTTATTACTTCGTGATTGTTCCTTTCTTCGTGGTTTATCCTTTGTGGATTTGAGAGACCTTCAGGGGTCTCGGGGTCCCTACTGAGTAGCTTATACTCACCCCTGCACGGGCTTTGCCCGCACTACGTTGTGTTGGTTGCAGACGATGGACAGCGTTGACCTTAGCTGAGGCTTGCAGAGTGGGACGGTACCCAGAGGTGGACCACTGGGCGGGACGTGCTCGGAGCGGACGGCGGGACCCGTGGAGCAGTGGAGCTATCTGTACCCACCCTTCAGGTGGGATTTCCGGTGGACAGCTCGGCGTAGCGGCTTTTACTTTTCAGTTGTTGTTTTCCCTTTCGAGTTGTACTTTACTTTCAGTTTGGGTTTGTATACTGGCCCATTTACTTTTCCGCACTTTCAGTTGTACTCTACTTTTGCTTAGTGTTTACTTTCCGCTTGCTTACTCTGTGGTGTTTGTTTACTTTACAAAGGCAATGCCTTCCCTTTTTCCGGGATTTATGCCTTGGTGCTAGTCGCCAGCCCCTGGCCTATGGAAGGCGGGCTTGGGGTAGTCACAGCACGGATCCCGAGGGCGGGTCGTGACAAAACCCTATTGTACTAGTCATAAGTTTGTGGTTTGATTTTTGGTGTAATAGATGATCATGTGAAAGTGACATGTGAATTTTGGATATTTATAGATTCTAGCACATCATACAGGGAATGAAGGGGGTTGTGGATGTTATCATTTCAACTCAACCCACATCACATATGACTTGATATGTTATCATATGTATATATAAGGAATGGAAGCACAATGCATTTGATGTTGGGGTGAGAGAGGTGAAACTTACTGGAAAATTGGATGCAGGGAGACATTATCTATGGTCATTGAAATTATTTTACTCCCTTGGATGTGTTATTTAGTGAGTGATACATATTAATTCTATAATAATTAGTTTACCTATTTAGGTACTTGTTATTTATTCTATTTGTTCACAGGTTCATTAGTATGCTCCTTTCCCATTTTCATGAGAGACCATAGGTTGATCCTATTGTGTATACATGTCATACTCACCCAACATATTTATATACACTAATAATTTAGGTTTCTATGTGGATT
Organism: Viscum album; assembly: GCA_963277665.1. Classification (NCBI taxonomy): domain Eukaryota; kingdom Viridiplantae; phylum Streptophyta; class Magnoliopsida; order Santalales; family Viscaceae; genus Viscum; species Viscum album. The sequence goes on along the minus strand of OY728139.1, from coordinate 835,745,888 downwards.
TTAGAGACCAATATAGATAGTAATTCATTGGATTCTAGAGCCATTATGGAGTTGAAATTCATGATTTAACTGGGAACTGTTTTATATAACATACAGAGAAATGTTTTAAATAGGAAATAGCTCCCAAGTGCAGGGGGATGAATCAGGATCTATGAGGGCATAAAATAATGAATCCTAAGAGTGTTCCCAATTTTAATAATAAAACTCTCTTTTTGATTCAAACCCATAATAGAAAAGAAATTGAACGTTTCATTAAGAGAAGAATTGGAAGCATGGTAGTCATCCGTTCAATTACCCTCACACCATGGGTAAGATATCTCCATGCCGCATCTTATCATATTCCAATATTTTCAAATTGGAGATAGTCTGTGGAGTGGGACTGATACCCTATAGATTCCTATGAATGATTTGAGAGTATGTTTCTGGTGCATCCAATAAAATATTTCTTCTCTTACACAAATGAAGTCCAACCAAAATATCATTTTCTTATACATGTAAAGAGTTACCACTATCGAAGAAAAATAATAAGTATATGATGATGGGACCCATAGATTCCTCAACCAAACCACCACCTTCCATAACACTCGAAGTGCACAAGCCATTGATGTTGAGCTTAATTCCCCTACTATACGGATACAATATGATCCACTAGCTAGAATGAAGAATTCGTAGAGGATCAGTGCCCTAGAAGGAGCCAATAATAGCACAAAATGATGGAGAGGAATCCAAGTTATTAATTAGGTGGGGTAATTTGGAGACAATATACATGGTCCTAGAAACAATGTCCATCTTGGAAGAAATTTTAACCTCAATCCGGGCCTTTTTCCTCGCCTTTAATAAATAAAATCATCCTTCTACTAGAATGAATGCTTGAGATTTCAACTCCATTCTGCTCCTCCCAACACCTCGAAAGTAGTAATCGAAGAAATTATCCTTCATGAGTCTTGAATATCCTTGCCAATGAAGCTGTTTACAGATATCCACACCCTCCTTGCCTACTTCTCCAAAAAGAATAGATGAAAAACAGATTCCTCCTGATTATTGTTGCAGGAGGTACACTGGGACCCCATGCTGATACTAGTGCATTTTATATTTTCATATATATCATGAGATTTATTCTACATACACCAGATAAAAATTTTAACTTGAAAGGTTTCACTTTACACCACACCACCTCACCCCACCATACTGGATCGACCAACACCTGAAAAATTCTACGATAATCATTTATCAAGAAATCTCCCGATGTAAACCCATAAAAACATAGGAGTATCAGATTGATGAATTCTCAATGAGTTAAAAAAAACCATAAACTGGATCCTATCCAAAATATCCTGAATAAAACTGGGATGACTGTTGGCTTCACAAAAGGGTAGATCTAGGGTGGGATAGTGTAGAAAACCTGGTTTAACATTGTACCAACTATGAAACAAGAATCTTATCTTTCCCTGAACAACTATTCAATGGGAATGTTGATCAAGGTGATCAATGTGAGGTTGAGTCTTGTAAAAAAATTAAGGATGGTATCCCCTTCAGAGAACCATGTATATCCCCATATGTTTTGAAAACAAAACATCCCCAATGGGACCATCCTTCCAACACTTCCTGCGTCAATTTTCCATCAAGCCCATACATTATCTCTTCCATGCCCCTAAAAGCAATACTTATCTCCCTAACTAGGTGTTCCATTCTACCCAAGGATGATCTGTGGTGTTTCCCCTCCACATGGGCATCACAGATGAATGTCGCCATCATATTTTCTATTTTTGATAGGACTATGAGGGGTACTTTGGAAGAAAACATAATGTACATTGGAATAGAAGATAATACACATTTTACTAGAATAATTCTACCACCGAAGGATAAAAAATTTATCTTCCAGTTTTTGATCCTACATATTACCTAATCCACCTACTTATCTAAGTGATGCACACATAGTCTCCCTATTGAATCCCAGATGGAGCACTTACATCCATTAAAAAAATAATCATGTAATCAGTGAACATAATGTCAGAAAATACCTATAAATGAGATCTACACTGACATGACATCACTCTGAAAATTTTAATAGTCTTTTTGATTGATCTAATAAGATTATCTTGAATAACATTGATCAATCTAGATAATAGTGAGGAATGTGATGCAGACCCCAAAGTTATCCTAGTTTAAACTATATATCCTAATTTTCTAATTATTGTTTTGATATAAAAATAATTTCTCAACCATGGATGAGATGAAAATGGTTTTTATACATCAAAATAAATAGTTGAAACATAATCTTTACCCTTATCTTGATCTAGAATCTGGTTTTACATAGCATGTTCTTCATGTTTCGGAAAAATTTCTATTTCACAATATTCAATTTTTGATGTTTACTCTTGATGTAAAACATAATTATTTTTCAATTTCATCACATTAACATATACATGATCGACATTATTACCCATTTCATTTTTTATATAAATGGTATCCCCATTAATTTGGTGGAATACCAAGGAATAAACCATCCACTATAATTTTTTGAAATGTTATCAAGTTTTCATTTTTCACATTAATAATAAAAAGACCTCTAAATACCCTAATCATTTTAAATATTTGGGTCTTATTATAATATATATCATAATTTGTAAAATAAGAATTAATTTGGTCCATGTAATTATTTTTAATATAAATATCTATATTTACTAATTTCTACTTGAGAAATATCAAAGCAACATGATTTTCCAATATATTATGATCCATTTCCACTAAAATTTCAATCTTCAATTTAGTATTTTTTTAGAGTATATGGGTTTTTTTATTCATGATGAATAATTTTATTTTCATGGTAAGCTCCAAATTTCCCACTTTTATATTTGATACAATGGTCTATTCATAAATCGTTTAATGTGAAAGATCACCCCTTTTATGAACTACTTTTGAAACTTTTGAACATCTTAAAGCCTCCAAAATATGTTTCATAAACATAATTCAAGTAATATGTTGGATTTTAATATTAAATTAAATAAAATACTAATCATTATACATTGATTTATTAAACATGGGTATTAAAAAATTTGAATGAATGATCTCTGACAGATGAGACTTATTTGAGTTTCCACTCTGTTGTTTAAAGAATTAACTATCTTCTTAATTTTTCTTGTAGAGAACATACAATCCATTTCACTCTTTAACATTTGTTAATAGCGAGTATTATTTACATGGATTAGCTTAATCATATTCATTTGACCAATGTGATGAAGTCTTATATTCCATGACTGATTTTATTATTTCATTCTCTAGTAGCATGGTTTCTTTACTTCAACTAATTAAAACATGTTTCCACATATTCTATTTCCTCCCATAAAAACACATCCATAGTTAAATATCATTTTAAAATATTAATTATTCAAGAACACCAATTCATTGAATTCATATAATAGTTGATATAATCTTATTAAATTATGTTTCAACTCACCAAAAAAAATGTGTTCTTAATTTTTTTTTGATTTCGAAAATAATTATGGTATAAAATCCTCTAATTTGGATTGAATAATAATTTCCAAAGTCCATTGAACCTTCCTTTAAGTTCTCCACATCCTTAAAAAAATTAAAACCCTTATATAAGGTCCTTGGATGATTCTTTTATGACGATTTGAGTAAAACTTCCTCAATTAATTTATTATCCTTTCCTTTCTCATTTTTATTTTGATAATTTTGATTATTATCATTCATTTTCATCTAGATAGGTATGATGGGGTTTCATTATTTAAAAAAGTGACCTAGATAGTCACATCTTCTATAATCATATTCTAAATTAGAAGTATTTTTCAACTTTCATTCCAAAATTTTCTTATTTCTGACAAATGTTTTCTTCTTGGAGTGGATTTACATCATTTTAATATTTTCCTTCCATAACCCAAGACCTTATAGTGTAATTTTTAAATTAAAAATATTCTTCATTCTATATTCCTATATATTTCACAATATTAAAAATTGACATAAAAAATATTACCTCCCCTCATTGAATTCTTTCTAACCCGAAGTGGATTCTTCATAATCTTCTAATAATTGACCACTAACCTAACCTCCCTAATTTGAAACTAAAAATATAATAGGCTCCAAAAAATTATACACTTATTTAGACTTATTTATACTATTTTTTAACACTATTTATTTTGTATTTCAATTTCAAATATGTGATCATAGAATATTTTAATATTTGGGAATTGGTTTTCTTTACAATAAATTAAAAATTCCCAACATTAATCTTGACACCAACTATTTCATCCAATTTCTTATTTAATATTTCTCTATCATATAGAAATGAATTATAAATGTTGAATTTGAATTTTTTTAACTCTCTCTCCACTTAAATCAATTTTTTTAATAACTTTAATATATTTCTTCATTTATTTCACCTTAATTTCCATGAAAATATTCGAATTATTCTCTTTATTAATTAACATCATCAAATTTTCAATCTCAATTTTCAAAATTAAAGTTTTTTTAGTATATGGAATGGAATTAATAATATATAATTGATAGTAATTCATCAATCATTTATTCTCTTTTTCCAATCGATTGTATTGGTATACTAATGTTGTTATAACAAATCCCATGTAATTTATGTTTTGATGATAAACAACCAATCATATGTTTCTAAATTTTTTAATTTTTTTCATTAGGTTTTATATTTATTCAAGCCTAGCTACTATAATTTCATCAAATTAGGTATGTTTGCTAAACTTTTACTGTGTATGAAAAAAGATCTACTTGTGGAGTTCATCAATGCGGGGAAATAGTTATTTTGAGAAATTGGATTCATAAATTATATATAAAAAGGAATATATAATGTGTAATTTCATTGTAATGAAAATAATTATATAAAAATCACTTACGCCGATGAATAACCTTTGTGATAAATAGGTTACATTGATCAAATGACAATACAAAGTAGTTACGTGGAGTATTCAACTACATCTCTAGGATACATGGTGGAATATAGTATATGGTTCTAAATGGATATATAATTCATTTGGATACATAGAATTAGGATTTGTGAGTGATTAGGCTATGCAGTGTATTCATCTTTGTGAATAATGACTATGTGAATTCTAATTAGTGGAATTTGGCTATGTGGTGCTCAAAATTTAGCTATGTTGTTTAGTAACCTACTTTTTATTACCATTGTACATTTAGTGAAAATTAATTCTACCATTAATGAATTAAATATTTTATTACCTATATTTGGTAAAATCAATTATAAAAAATTTCAATTAATAATAAAAAAATAAGTACATAGATAATTTAATTTTCAGTACTATGGGAAATGTTACTTTAAAGAAAAGGAATTATAAAATTTAATCACAATACCATATTTCTTGGATCATTTTGTTAAATTAAAAAAAATATTTTTCTTGTATTGTAAATTGTAAAAACAAAAGATAAATATAGAGATGATATAAAATAATAAAATATACACTTTCACTATGAACTCTTACTCTTGAAGCTCTCTCTGTGCTACTCTATTATACATGAAAATAAGATGAAGAAAAAATACCTATAGTTTCACTATAAAGATCATAATTTATATGTTTCATAATAATATCCTTGAGCTACTTATTATTATTATCAAATCTCTTGGAGTTTCTTATCTTCTGTCAGTAGCATCTTTCAACTACGAGCTTCATCTATAATATTTTTTATTCTCCCCCTTTGTTAGAAGTGTGAAGGTTCCTAGTAAAAGAACCATAATGAATAGTTTCATTAAATACACTTATAATAATTTTAAAATATATTTGTATTACACCATATTTAAAATTCATGATCTAAGTCATTCAGTCCTTGGTAATAGGAATGAGAGTTCCTAGAAAGAGGACTGGTCTAGGAAAAATCATAAAGCTCTTAGAGTTGAGCATTGGTTGAGTGGAAAAGGGGATTTCTATTTCCCAAAAATTAATAAATATCAGAAGCTCAATCATTTATTATTGGTTTTATTTATACTTCTAGTTTGAGTTAAGAAAATTTTAAACCTCGTAATCCCTTCAAGATGATGGTTTTAAAAGACAATAAAATTTTATAAATTCAATTCACCCCCTCTTAAGTCTTAGTGTATTTGATATCTAACTTAAAAATGGTATCAGTGGAAGTGACTTTTTAGTTCTCCTATTTTAAAGAATGAAGTATTAATATAATATTTGAAATGAATTGTTTTTATGATAACATAGATGGTATGTCAATTGTATGAGAAGCCTACTTCAAAGGTTGTAATTATCGCTACTCAAAGGTGTTAATGATAGTATTTTTTAAAAATCATTGTCTCATGTTTTATTTTATGTCACTAAAACCTTATAAAATTATCAATACTGAGACTAAAGCATGTTATTTCAATAATGGATCAAGATATCATTAAAATTATAAATCAATGTTTGTTATGACAAGTGGGAATGGTTCATTTGAGTTAAATAATATTTTGTATTGTGCTATAGTTTATGAGATGTGGAAAATAATAAAAGTAGTATATGAAGAGACTGATAATTTTAGATAGTTGAGATATAACAGTAAAATTTTAACGTTATATACATTAAAAATGGTTTATGGATAAAAATGTAAATATATGAAAGGATTAAAAAGAGATTATAAATTGTTTTTCTTCCCTGGGAGTACCAATTACTAATCCAAATCATGCCCTGATGTTATAATAGTTAAAACATCTAAGTGTGGTGGAATTTTATCTACCAATATAAAATCCAATGATATGAAATACTACATGATCAAAACACTCATTAAAACGCTAATTCTATATGAGGATAAAAATTTAAGATGATATCAAGAATTAAATGACTAAGAAGGATAATTATTCACTAAATGTATCAAATTCAAAAGATGAAATGAAAAATAATGAAATTGAAATGGGTGAGCCATTTGATAAACATACCTCAAATATTTTTTCATAAAGCAGTACAATTTCTCATTATGCAAGAAATTTCAAAACAAATATTACATGAGAAGATAATTCACATAACCCTTAAATAAGTTCCATAATCGTGAGGAAAATTCTAAAAAAACAGATTATATGAATTAAAGAATATCTAGAACATAAATATAGACATTAATCAATTGTAATATAATAATAAATATGATAAAATGTATTTAAAGATATTCAGTTACATGAATAAATCCAATACGAACATGAATTCCACATGGAGTGCATTTTTAGTTTTTAGTGAAGTTACATATTTAGAATTTGAAGCATGGATTTATAATCAAATGGTCAATATATGCTTTTTATCACACATGGATGAGGTACATTCTTATTATTCTTTTGAACATGAATACAAATCAAAAAATGAAAAATACACATTCGAAGAATTAAATTAATACAATACAATTATTTAATTAATGTTTGAACTCAGGAAAAAATAATTCAAAAATAATTCAAACAATATTGTTATCAGTGATAAATACGGATTAATTTAATAAATTTCTTCTTTGAAAAACAATATATAATGTTCGACACCTTCATATGATGAATTTGATGAAAAATAATAATCCTTAAAAAATAGGTCTATTGAATTAAAGATGTTCTAGTGTCACTAAAAAGTTGAAAAATTAATGACTCGAATTCTAGGAAATAATAAACCCCATAAAAGTAAGTTTTGAAAAGGAATCCATGGTGAAAATAAAAAGCTTTATAAAAATTATTTTGTTCGTAATTTAAATAATAATTTTTTTTGAATGTCATATGTTTTCATTGTGTATAATTTGGTAACAACTCTTATAATTTGATTTTAATATATCTTCAACTTTTTAGAGTAAAACATGATTTGTTTCAAAAAAAAATCAAAATTTATTTCTAAATTTTTGGGAAATCAAAAAAAAATTATTCCCAAATATTTAGTTACAAACATTCATGAATCCAAAATAATGTGGTTTCCTAAACATTTTATTATATGATTTGTCTCTGTAGAGAAAAGGATGTAAGTGAATAAATGAGAAATTGTATATGGACAGTAGATTCTCAAGTCATATGAGTGGAGATATCCCCAATTTCCACTCTTTATAAAACATTAATGGATTCTGTGTAACATTTGGTGATAATGGAAACGAATTGATTGTGACATTTGGATCAGTTAGAAACCCATTATTAGTCCTAATCAACAATGTTCTATATGATGAAAGATTAAAAAACAATTTGATATGAATTATTCAACTTTTTGATAATGAATATCTTGTATATTTTTTTTATAATTCCAGTTCAATTATTAAAGGTACAATTCATTAATTAAAGGCTATTTAAACATATATTTCCAATTCCTTATATCTCAATTCTTTGTGTATATAAAAATTGGGTGGTTTGAATGCTAAAAAATAAATCTTGTATTTGGAATAAAAGACTATGCCTTTTTAATGTCAATTCTTTTAGAAAATTATCAAAAAGAAATTTAGTTTTTGATTTTCCTCAACTTAAATTGAAAAAAATAAACTACGTGAAATATTCTTAATAGAAGAGAAACACGATTCAATATTTAAACCCATTAATTATTTTATTACGTTTATTCAACTATAAATTATTTAATGGATTTTTTTGGACAATATTATTAGTAAACCTAAGTGAAAAATCAATTATTTACATGTTTTTGATAACTTTTATAGGTTTACTAGGGTTTTTTGTGAGTTTTAAGTCTAAATATTTTTATATATTTATAGGTTTTTTTAAATGGTTCAAAAAGAGAAAAAATCAAAAAGAAAATTATGAGATGTGATGATGGAGAAGAATTATAAAACCATGAGTTCATTTGATATTGATCAAAACATAATATCAAACATATTTCTTCCACCCCCATGATAACACAATAGAATTGTTTTTTATAGGAGAAATAAGATTTTTAAAGACATTTATAGGGCACTATTATTTGAATATAAATTTCCCAATCATTTTTATGATAATTCTATAATTACATCATGTTATGTCATAAATTGTGTTCTAATTAGGCCTATTTTGAATAAAGAACATTATGAGTTATGAAAAAATATCAATCCAAAAGACTTATATTTTATAGTATTTATATTCAATTATTATATTCTAAACACTGAGGATATTCTTGGAAACTTTTATCCATAATACGAGGAATTAATATTCTCTATATAATCTATTAATTACATGTCATATAGAGTTTTCAACAATGTTTTATGATTTTTTTTAATAAAAATATGTAAATTTTTACTAAATGTGTTCTTTTGATAAACAAGTGACTCATGTCGATGATACATGTGGTTTGAATAAGAACAAAACTCCTGAATATCTCTTCAAAAATTAAATGGATGATGATATGTAAATGATTTTAGTGAAACAAATATTGAAAGTATGGATACTAGTGAAACATATTGTGTTATTCCAAGACTACCTGGAACCTGTAAGAACCATACCTTATAAAATTTAATCGGAATTTTAATTGAAGGGATTAAAACTAGAATAATTGTAGGAAATCTGGAATATTTTTCTACCTTTTTATCTAACCAAAAATATAAACTTATAGATTAATCCTTAATAGATGATAGTTGGGTTTCTATAATTAAAGTAGAGTTAAACCTATAAAATATAAACAAGGTGTGGTAATTATTAAATTTACCATATTAATATCATATTATAGGAAAAAATGGGTTTTTAGGAATTAAAAGAATGACCTTTGTGTGATCAATAGGAATAGTTTATACTAGTAGCTAAATGTAATAACCAATAGGAAGGTATAAATTATTAAGAGTCTTTTTCACTCATATCTAGATTAGAAGACAATGGGATTCTTATTTCTTATGTATCCCACATTATTATCAAATTATATCAAATGATTGTAAAATCTACTTTTTAAATGGTTTTCTTATGGAGGTCATTTATTTTTTTTTTAATATTTTGAATAACCACATTTTCAAAATTTAATTTTCAAACATACTAAAGATCTTTATGGCCTTAAAGAATCACCTAGAGCTGGGAATGAATGATTATGCCAATTTATTTTTTTTAAATAGACTTTCAATAGGGAGGAAAGATCCTGCCTTTTTTTAGAAACATTATCTTTATATATGTATCTAGATCCGATATATGTTGATGATGTGATTTTTGGTTTGATTAATAAACAATTGTGTATTGAATTTTCAAAACTCAGGCAAGAATAATTTGGAATGAGCATTGTGTGTGAGTTAAATTATTTTCTAGGTTTTCAGATTTATAAAAAAAAGTCTCTAGGAATGTGATGAAACAAATAACATAAATACATGAATTACTTTAATTATTTGGACTAGAAAGCAGAATATTACATACAACTCCTCTAAGTTCTAATGAAAATATTGATTTGGATAAAACTAGATAAATAGTTTAAAATAATCTATATAGAGAAATAATTGGAAGTCTATCATATATAAATTCTTCTAGATCAGACATTATGTTTGTTTTATGTTTGTATACTAGATTCCACTATAATCCCAAAGAATCTCATTTAAATGTTTCATAAAAAAATTCAAGGTATTTGACATGAACTATATATATTTATTTATATTTTCCAATGAAATATGAATTTAGTTTTACTTCTTATTCAGATGTAAAATTTAGTAGTTTTAGGATAGATAGGAAGAGTACTTCAAGAACCTTTTATTTTCATGGAAAAGTTTCGTATCCCGATCTAGTAATAGAAACACACTATTACAATATCTACTACTAAATTACAATCTATATGTGTTGTTAGTTGGTGTTCATAGGTGTTGTGGATGAAACACACCTTAAATAATTTTGTATTTAATTATAATAAATTATCAATCAAATGTGATCAAATTTGAGTTATCAACATTTGAAATAATCTGATAAATCATTCTAGAAAAAAGAAATAAATATCTAGGGAATCATTTCATGAATGATCATGCAAACAATTTTATATCTCTCTTAAATTTCTAGATAATGAGAACCAATTAATTGATATTTTTACTAATCCCCTTACGTGTTAATGTTTTTATTTAATAAAAATAGAATTTGGGTTATTTGAATTTAAATGAGTTCAGTTTTTCTTATTTCTATGAATCTCATTTTTTCATAAATTATTAATATAATAATATTTTAATTAATTATAGAAATTTAATTAATTTTTTTAAAATTTATTATTATTATTATAGTTATTTATGTTTTTTAAATTTTCAAGAATCATTTCAGAATTTTTTTCAAGGGAAATTTAGTTTTTTAATTTATTATCTAATTTATTTTATTTATTTTATGTCAAAATTAACCAAAAATTAAAAATAATTTGTGTAACCCTTTTCTAAATTATTACTATGACTTAAAATCCTAATTCAATCTTCTACCCTTATAACATTAACTTATATTTATTCTCTCAAATGAGGAACCATCACCCCTTGGCTCCTTCATCTATCTCAATTCATTCTAATCTTTATACTAATCTTATGAAATCAGAACATCCATGTGTGGAGATGATGGTATATTTAGTTATTCTAATAAAGTGGAGTTAGAAGGTTTTCCACAGAATGTTCGCATTGTTAAATTAGTGGATATGGCCTGGCAGAAGAGTGATAATGTTACCGTGTAAAATTTTTCTGTTTCAAGGTTGGGAGTTGGTTTTTGATGACATGAAGTTGAGTTGGATTGAGGAAGAGGTGAACGAGGTCATGAGGAATAAATAGTTCCATTTCAATGAAGAGTATTATATTATATAATCAAATTCTCAAGGAAAATATATGCTTGTTTCATTGGTGTAAATGGGTGAAGACATTCTTTAACCTCATGAGGGAGAGTTTACATTTAGCCAAACCCTAATTGGTATGAGCTCAGTGGGGCCAAATCAATTGTTAACATTATTTTTTAGAACCTATAATATCAATAAGAGAGCTATAAAATACATAAAATTTGAATTTAAAGTTCTCTATAATTTATTTTTGACTATGATTTTCTAGAGAACTGGTGAAATGAAGAAGGTGTCGTTTTAGTAAATGTATCTCTTATATGTTCTAATCAAAAATCTAAAGTAGAATATTCCAGAGTATGTGATTTGATTTATAAATCAATGATATTAAGGAAAAATAAAGATAAACTATTATCATTATGGAAGGATCATAAACCTATTGTTAAATAAGAAAGAGGTGTACCTCAATGGGGGATATCTTGGGAAGTTCCATAAAAGAATTACCCTTTTATAGTCCTCTTGATGACTGTTGGATACTATTGGATTGATAATTTATCCTACTTAAGACATATTAGATAGTATGGTGTTTCTTATGTGGATCCATCCCAAACCTCACCAACTAGTAATATAACACCTATTGAGAAAATGCATGTTAGGGATATTCAAGCGTTAGGGGTTTTAAGATTAGTGCCTCAAGATCTAGAGATCAAACATGGAGTAGAAGAGATAGTCTAGAGTTGATATAATGATTTTATTAGAGCCACTAAATTATTTCATAATGTTGATCAAGTTGTCGAGAAATATAATGTATCACTTTGGGAAATCCCCATTAAAACTATTCCATGTATGCCAATTGTAGTGGATTGAACTAAACCTAATGTGAAACATCATAAATTTGATCCAATTCTTCTTGGATCAACAGATAATAGATTTATATTAGAAGATACGTTTATGAAGATCTCTGATAATTATCATACACCATGCATTCCAATATATCCTAATGTGATTGAGTATTCATCATCACGTAATAAGAGTTCTGATTGTTCTGATATGCATCCCCTTGCATCTTCCATATTAAGATTTTGAGTTTTATGTCTGAAATGAAGGAGATATTGCACTCTTTAATAAATTTTGATATATGTAATTCTAAATTACTTAATATATTTTATCCAACTTCCAATTCTACATATATGCCTTCAATGGTTCCATAATTTCAGAATTAGATAAATAAAATATCTTCTATATAAAATTTGATTTCCTCTCATATTTAATATATTCACAGTGACATGTTGACTCCTAGGATGATGTAATATTTCAAGAAATATCTTTTTTCTATGTTCCAAAACAACATAGAAACTGTTATAAGGCTTGGTATGGGGACATATATATTATTGAATAACATGGTGGGATACCTTGATGTAACTATTAGTAGAATGATGAAATATATTTTTCAAATTTCTAAGGATTTGTAAGGTATGGTTTCCATTTTAACTGGTATAGAAACTATAAATATTCTTAAAATTATAAATTTTCTAGTTAAGGTTTATCAGGAAGATTAATATTAATTCATAGACTCTTTAGAAGAGGATTCCAGTTCCTTAGAGTCTTATGAAACTCAAGATATTATATTTTCCCCTATAAGAAGAGGGGTACTTATTTAAAAGCCTGCCAAACTAATTCATTCAATGAATCTAGTTGATAGTACCCAAATTCGACCTACTATAGTTTCCCTTGTGCCTACATAAATGAAATAATCTATTGGTATTCCAGTTCTTAAAGATTATTTTAGTACTATATAGTAAGTAACTCAATTTATAACAGGAAAGCTAGCCAATGTGGATCATATGATGACATATTTAGAGTGTAGGATGATCTACTGGCAAGTCTCATCTTAAAAGATTCAATAAATTTAGTATGAGAAACTTATATAACTCCCTCTAGTTATCAATCTTCTACTTTAGTTAGTTATCCTTGTATTTTTTTAACATAGATAGCATGAATCCTTCAAATTAATTTTGATTGATTTCTAGTCAACTATTTGGAAGACGAACAGATATGTATCTAATGGTATTCTATAATTCTGTAAGAATTATATCATCAAGATAATTAACATGTGAGCATACCCCTTATTTAATTTGATAGGAAAAAGGATTCAAGGTTTAACACCTCTATATACTTTTAGACGTACTAGGAAAATAGTGGATATTTTTCAGGATCTAACAAAGTTCTATCAGAAAAACTGTACTAGGTTGATTTTTACCTTATTATTGAACATTATATATAAAAATATTCACCTTCAAACCCTCCAAAGAAGTTGTGCGTCATCCCTACTAGTTCCTTGGCATTTAGTATAACTTTATAAAATCTTGTAAGTGTTCTCAACATCATTATCAGAATTGAAGAGACATAACAACAGTTAGCTCTATAGGAATTTTTTTATAGGTTGGGAAATAATTGTTTCCCCTAGTTATGGACCCTCCTACTACCTCTTATACATCTCATAATTTCTATAATCCTCTACCCAAACCTCGATCTCATTTAAAACAATCCATAAACATGGGTCTTACGACTAGTGTTCTGTATATGTAATTTTTCAGGTGATGAGTGGATACATTCTTTTACAAATATTGATAATTAATTAAATACTTCTTTATCCATATCTTATTATATTTCATAGTAATTATTTTCATTTAATTTATTTTATCTCTAATTTTATTTTTTAATGAGCGTTTCCATTTAATATATTTTAGCACTTTATTTTATTTCATATCCATTATTTTCATTTAAAATTTTATTTCTATGTTTACTTATGAAAAATTATTTATTTTATGTTTTATTTAATTCTATCCTTTATATATTCTAAACATTAGTTTCTGAATTTATTCTCAAAAGTGAATCCCTCTAAGAGCTATATTAACTATGTTTTCCCTCTCCATTACATTCCTTTTTAATAAAAAAAATGGGGATAAGTTTTCCCATGAACTAACCATTTCAGTAGAAATGTATGGTTAAGGGGATTAAGAAAGGATAAACACTTCATTATAAAATCAACATCTCAATTACATAACTATTCTACAAATTTTTTTGGAAATATTGTCTTTACTGACTTATTAGTTTTGTGATAATCAGAAAAGGTTAGAACAATGGATTAATAATGTTATAAAAAAATATCCCATGTAATTTACATTTTTATGATCTAAAAACACTTCATATGTTAAAAATAATTCTGCTTTTAAGTTTTTTCATTGGGTTATATCATTATTTAATCCCTTCTTCTATTAGTTCTAAAAATTGTGAAATTTTACTAAACTTTTCCTAAGTACAGAGAAACAGCTATGTGATGCATTTAGCCATGTGGATAAATTACTACATCAAGAAATAGGATATATAAATCTTCTAAATGAATTATTTTTCAACATGAATCAATTATATCCTAAAATGAATACATATAAATCTCCTACATTGATGAATTGTATAGGTCATAAATCAACAACATTGATTAGACATTTATAAAAATCGTTCACATGGAAGTATTGGATACATGGTTATCAATGGATATGTAAATCATTTGACCTAAATTTTTTTGGCTATATGAGTTAGAATAATACATGTAGAATTATTATACTTGAAGTATGGATAAGTGGATCAATTTGTCTATGTGACTTCAAATTAGTGGAATTGGGTTGTTTAGTGACCCAGAAGGAGCTACGTTGTTCTTCAACCTACTATTTTTTACAATTGGTTTCCTTTCAATGGATATTAATTATTCCCTGCAAGAATTAAATATTTGATTACCTATTTATAGAAAATTTAATTATTAAAATTTTTGTGTATCAATAAAATAAATAAGTACAAGGATAACATAATGGTTAATAATTTTATGCAGGTATTTTCTAGAAAAGGATGTGTAGAATGTAATTTCAGGACCTTATTTTATGGATAATTTACTTTTGAAATTAAAAATTGATGACTTTTAAATATTCTCTAGTTTAAAGATTAAATTAATGGTATGGAACTTACAAATAAATAATTACTTGCTCTATGAACTCTAACTCTCAAATTTCTCTATGTGGTTACCTATTTTGAATGAAAAAAAAAAGAAGATACATTCTCTATAGACAGGTTGTCTATATCATTATTTTTGTGTTTGAAAATACACTCTTAAGGGTGATTTTTATTCTTATCATATCCCATTGAGATTAATTCTCTTCTTTTAGTTTCATTTGGTAACTATGATATTTTTATATAGTATTTTGTATTCTTCAATTCTATTAGAAGATTAAAGATTCTTAGTAAAATTATGTTTATGGCTGGTGTTCTTAATTTCTAATTAGGGCCCAATAAAATCTTTTTTTGTTGTACCAAGTGTCGGAAAATTTCACTCTTGTCATACAACCCCAGGGAAAAGGACTCAAATCCCCGAAAAAAGGAATAGTGTAGAGAAAATCACAAAAATTTGGGAGTTGAGCATTGGTGGAGTGGGCTAAGGGATTTCTATTCCCTGAACCACTATAAATATCCAATGTTAAGTCTTTTACTCCAAAATTTATTTACACTACTTGGTTTTATTATGAAAAGAACCAAACTCATCATACCATCAAGGGGAGATTTTCAAGACCAAGAAAATTTTAAGAACACAATTCACACCCAACACAAATCATTATATAGCTGGTATCTAATCAGTAGATTCATCATTCAAAGGAACTATTTAAGCTCCCATTTTGCCATGAACTCCATTTCTGTTTCATCATTCCTTCCATCATTTTCACTTTAATTATTATAAAATTATTAATCATTCACTTTATAAATCATCATTTTTTCACTAAATTCAATTGAAGTATCATTTTCATTTTAATTTTCATCTTCAAAAAAATCATCATCTTCAATATTGATATTCAATTTCTATTCTTTAAATTTTATGAATCAATATATTCCCCTTTGAATAATAGTTTACTGCTTTATTCTTTAAGGAACTTATTGTCTTATCATTATCATTTTAATGAATTTTATTTATTCCTTATAATTTTTGGAAAATTTTAAATAATATTTTTGAAGATAGGAACTGAGTTAGTGCGGGATTCCAGGGCCTAGAGAGGCTCAGTATGGATTCAATATAAATATTAAATATATTATATCACACACCCATAGTTTTAATAAAATAATAGAATAACTCTCGAACATAGTATCAGATCTGAAATATAATACCTACATTAAATCTGAAATGATAGTTTTAACCTAGGTGTGACATAATCTTTATGCTCATAGAGTTTTCAACTTTAGCATCATCGTTGGTGGAATAATAATAAAATAAATTTATTTATTTATTTATTTATTATTAAAGTCTAAACCAAAACCCTCTTATATTTAAAAGTGGTTATGTAAAACCCCTAGGGTTATAGTTATAACCCTAGGGATTGATATAGGGCCATTGGAAGAAGATTCTCAAACGATCAATGACAGATCGTGTATTGGAAATTAGTTTGACAAACGAAGCTTATGGATCTTGACAATGACTATGATGTGGATCCGATCTTCATTATTGATCTATATAAACCCAATTTATGGAGTTTTTTTATTTTAATCCTCATTTTTTTATCCCATGATTAGATTGAATATAATCCACAAACAGATTAATTCACGGGTCAATAAAGTTTTGTGAGTATTGGTTTATCTTCCTATGGTTTGGAATTTATGGTATTTGATTTTTTCTTACTGGTTCTTAATTCATCATTATAATGAAAATGAATCAAGCCCATCCCAAAAAATGGATGAGGTGTGTTCCTCTTATTTTGTTTGTTCATTTCTATCCCCATACAGCACACATTCATTACCAGTATTTTATTTGGATGGTGGTTTAACAAAAACCTAGTGGACTATTGTTAAATATTCATTATTTAAGAAAATAGATCATCACCATGGGACCAGGTTTATGATTTATGGAGTGATAAAGGTGCGACGACGATGGTGGATTATCAAAGGACGTTCAGTTTTGGATTTAGAGATCCCCAATTCAATGTTTTTAGTGTTCGAGCAATTCAGTATGATAAATTTTATTTCTGATAAGATTTGATGGCTGAAATCTAATCAATAGTAACAACCAGGTATAGTCGATCCTAGATACACATTTGTCTATGGGTATAGTGGTTAAATTGATGGTGGTGGTGTAATGGGAAATTTTTAGGTCCACAAGGCTGAATACCTTGAGAGGGGGGGGTGAATCAGGGTATGACTAATTTAAAATTAAAGCCTGTTCTGATCTTGTTTCGCTGTTAAGCAAAACACTCTTCTATCTATTTTCCATTTCACAATATAAACACAAATTAAATAAATCACAAGACACAAAAAAATTTATTTGGTTCACCACTAAGGGCTACATCCAAGGAGCATATGCCGACAGTTTTTCGGTCGTACCAAATTCCACTAAACTTCACTAGCTGTGGATTACAAGGTTCAGGCACAATCACTATGTCCCAGGCTCACTGCCTTTACTTGGTTTAGGGTCAGCTCACTTCTTTCCCAAGGGTCACTCCCTGTTTCTCTCTATTTGTCTCACTGCTGGTGGAGAGGATCACCTTCTTCCTCTTCCTATACTCACTACTTCGGAAAGGAATCGACTCATAGTTTACAAACCTTTAGGTCTCTTCATTTTCGTGAAAGAATCCATCTTCCTCTATATGTAGATGCTCTGTTGAAGTCCAACTTTCACCTGTAGATGAATCTCACTTTACACTGAAGGTATCGGGAAAACTTCTAGCTTTCACGCAGCTTGAAAATAATGTTGAGGAATCAACCCTTACTTGGTGCACAAGTCTAACCCAGCGCGCAAGTATCGGCGCGAAGTCACAGCTGGCACACAAGTCCACCTCAGAAACTTGCGTGACACAAACTTCTTCAACTCCAAACTTGCATGACGCACTTCCCTTTATGCCCAAACCAATATTGGCATGAAACAAACAACAATCTCCCTTCTTCAAATCTGGCACGCAAGTCCCACTTACATGACACACCACCACCTGCACGACCACCACACCGGTGCGACGGGAGATCTGATTTTTCTAAGTGTTAAACTCCATTAAAAATGAGGCGAGGTGGTCCATTATTTATAGGCATTTTGAACACCCTGCGTGACGGTGCGCAAGTCAACCCTCGGTGCGCAGGTCTCTTCCCCTGCAAGTCACTTGCGTGACCAAACCAATTCCTACACGACCCTCTTTCCTTTGTAATATTTTGATCTTCTAATCTTGAAAAACCACAGGCGCACAAGTTCTCAAGCTTCCAAGGCATCGGCGTGCAAGTCTCTTCACGGCGCGCAGGTTACCTATGCGACCACACCAATACATGCGCGACCCACTTTCCTTAGCAATATTTTTATGCTCTAATCTTGAAAAACATATGGCACGCAAGTTTATTCTACTTCAAGACAACGACACCACCTTTTATCTATTCTTTTTGTACCGCCTCCAGATCATCCATTCCTTTGTCGGAGTTCTTGAATCAAACATGGATCATTGACCATAGCTGTTGAACTCGACATTCCACCATGAAATCCCCATTGTCAACAAATTTTCATGTCATTGTTTTTCTTAGTCAACAATCACAACACAGATGTCCACTTTGTTAACAAACACAATCACCTCAAAAATGCTTCAATGGTACCTTGAGGGATTTTTTCCCAACAATCTACCCCTTTGGGTTTGTTGACAACTCTTCTATAAAAAGATGCATTTTTAATTATTAAACCACCATTCGCCTATTGAGATTCTGATAGCAATCAAGGATTTGCTCAACACATACTCTAAGACCACATGAGCAATTTTCGGCATGAGAAACAAGAGTAAATGAAAATTTCATCAATGAATCACTTCAACTCTGACACCCACTGTTGACACCAAACTAATACCAATTTTTTTTGGAATACCAATTGTTGGAAATAATCTTACTGCATTCCAACACTACCCTTCTGCACCACTATTCTTCTTTTATCATGAACCTCAGTTGTCGTTATATCTATTCTTTGATCGATCACTTCTAGCATCGTCAGATTTAAAACGCTCCCCCTTTCTCATAGCTCTCCCCATATCTCGCTGCTCCACCTATCAGCTTCTCCCCATATCATTCATGATTTATCAAATTTCACATTGTCTCCCCCTTGAACAATCACTATTTTCCCCCTTTTTCAATTTACCCAAAGCTCACTCCTTTGAAGTCTGTAATCGAGTAGAGAACATATATCAACATATTAGGGAAAAACACATCATACCTCGGGGAGAGGGGGAGTTCCACATCCATACTATTTCAAGTGCAGGGAGTCGACTGAACTCCCAGAGCCATTCGATGCCTTTAAAACGCTTCATTGGGTAAGGCCTTTGTTAGAATGTCTGCAACCTGTAGCGCTGTAGGAACATACTCCAACTTCACGATTCCCTGATCAACCTTATCCTTGATAAAATGATACTTTATCTCAATTTTCTTTGTCCTTGAATGATGTACGGGATTTTTGATGAGATTTATAGCACTTGAGTCATCACAATGGATTCTGATCGGAGACTTCACGTCAACTCCCAAATCTTCAAGCTGCTGCTTCATCCACAATAATTGTGTGCACACTTGAGTGGCCGCAATGTACTCAACCTATGTGGTGCTCAATGAAATGCAATATTTCTTCTTGCTTGGCCAAGAAATAAAAAATCCACCAAGATAGAATGCACCTCCTAACGTTGATTTTCTGTTATCTACTGATCTGGCCCAATCTGCATCTGTGTAACCCAATAATAATGATTGAGATTTTTCATTATACATCAGACCGAAATCCACGGTGCCTTTGATATACCGAAGTATTTTTTTCACTGCAAGCATGTGTCTTTTATTGGGATTACTCTAATATCTCACTTCTTGGAATGTAGAGAAAACAATATCAGGCCTTGTTGCGGTCAAGTAAAACAAACTTTCAATGATTTTCCTATATTCTGTAATATTAACTGCCTTTCTATCCCCATCTTTTGATAATTTCATCCAGGTAGCAACCGAAGTCTTCATCTCCTTGGAATTATCCATTCCAAACCATCTTAGAACCTCCTTGGCGTATTTGTATTGAGAAATGAACGTTCCATTACTTCCTTGTGTCACCTGTAAACCAAGAAAAAATGTTAACTCTCCAATCATTGACATTTCAAACTCATTTTTCATGAATAAGGAGAACTGTCTGCACTGAGATTCATCTGATCCACCAAATATTATGTCATCGACATAAACCAGCACCATCATCCTTTGATTATTGTCGTTCCTGAAATAGAGGTTGTAATCAACTCCCCCACACTGGAAACCAAGCTTCTTCAAGTACTGATCATGCCTTGAGTACCATGCTCTTGGTTCTTGTTTCAGCCCATATAAAGCCTTTTTCAGCCTGAAAACATTATTCTCATCCTCATGAATGAGAAAACCATATGGATGCTCAATATACACCTCCTCTTCCAGAACTCCATTCAAGATTGCATATTTGACATCCATATGAAACACATTGAACTATCTTTGCACTGTTATGGCCAACAATAATCGGATTGTCTCTAGACTTGCAACCGGTGCAAATGTCTCATCAACATCAATTCCCTCTATCTGGGAGTATCCCTTGCACACTAGTCGTGCTTTGTTCCGAATCACTATGTCATCTTCATTCATCTTGTTGTGATAGACCCATTTAGTCCTGATGACATTTTAATCTGCTGGCCTCGAAACAATATCCCATGTCTGGATCTTATCAATCTGATCATGCTCTTTATTCATAGCCTGAACCCAGTTTTCATCTTCAGTGGCATTGGAAAAACATTTCGGCTCCACCTGAGATAAAAACGATATTTTTTGTCATAACTTCATTCTTCGATTCTGAACTAGAGCTGTCTAATCACAGATGATATTCTGCCTATCAATTTTAGCTCCACTCTTTGGATTCCTTGTAGACACATACTTAACACTTTATTGTTCATCATCAGTATCTTCTTCTGAGTCAGCCTCTACCACTTCTGCTCCCCCTGTGTTGCTTACCTCATCATCACTTTCATCTAGAAACTATTCTCTAGGTCGTTGAGTATTTTGTTCATTCTCAACTATAGTGACATCATTGCTCTCAACAATTTTTCCAAGACTTTTGTTGAAACATTTATATGCTTTTATTTTCCCTGAATATTCAAGGAATATCCCCTCATCTCCTCGTGACTCAAACTTCCTGTGATTTTCATTGTTGAGAATGAATCACTTACTCCCAAAGATTCAAAAGTATTTCAGCGTTGGATTCTTTCTATACCACATTTCATACAGAGTCTTTCCTTCCTTCAGACACAATAAAGACCTGTTCGAAATATAGATCGATGTCAAAATTGCTTCCTTCCAAAATTTCTCTGGTAGGTACTTTTCCATAAGCATTGTTCTGACCATGTTTTTGAAGATCTGATTTCTCCTCTCAACCACTCCATTCTATTAGGTAGTTCTCACTGTTGAAACTTGGTGCCTTATCCCGTGTTTCTTGAGATAGTTTTTGACTTGACTATTTGTGAATTATTTACCATTATTAGTACAAAACTTTATAATGTTCTGCCCAAGAATCCTTTCTGATTCCCTCTTATACTGCTTTATGCAACTGAACACCAACGTCTTATGGGTAATGAAAAATATCCAGGCCATTATGCTATAATAATCAATGAAAAGAACATAATACCTTTTCCCATTTATAGCTCGAGGTGAGATATGTCCACATACATCAGTATACACCAATTCGATCACTCCAGATGATTTATATTACTTTGTCATGTATGTCTTTCCGATGATCTTCCCTTGTTGGCAAGCATCACACGTATGAGTGCGATCATGTGATAGTTTGGGAAGGTCTCTAGCAACATCACACTTTACCAGATCTTCCATAGATGGTTGGAATAGATGACCAAGTCATTTATGCCACAGCTTGTTTTCTTCCTCTCTTGATAAAAGGCATGAATCTTCTTCAGCACCTACAAGGTAAAGATTTCCTATTTGTCCTTTTTCCCTATATAACAAGTTCTCTATCTTTTCCTTTCACAAAACACATCTTCTTGGTAAATCAGATGGAGTGCCCAGAGTCGCATAGTTGACTGACATTGAGCAAGTTATAACTAAGACCCTCTACTACCAAGACATCAGAACGTCTCATTTCTTTGCCCCCAAACTTGGATTTCCCTGAGCCAACAATCTTCAGGCCTTCATCGTTTCCAAATTTGAAAACTCTTTCTTTGTCATATTTTATTCCTTTTGTTTCCCTCTAGAATGGGGGATGATATCATTGATTTAAGATTCAAACATTCCAAGTTCTTTCTAATGATTTTTTTCGTAGAACCAGAAACATCCAATGATTCCATATCCATTTGAACCTACTTTCCAAATGTAGGTGCTCATTAGTTGTGGACTAATGAGGCTTAGGAATTTTCATTGGTCAAGATAATGGGAGGTCAGACTCATCACACCCTTTTGAGGGGAATTATTGTCTACTCTGGGACACTCTTTATAGATTTAAGTTCTGTTCGTGAATCCTTATTACATTACCAAGTATAAAATGATCTTTCCTTTAGATCTAACAATGAATTATTGATATGTAAGAAATTTAGAGAATATTTTATATGTATTTGAGGTTCTTCATCGATAGAGAATCATCTGTATTTGTTAGAGAGTCTTATTCAATGGTATCCTTTGATACATAAAAGTCTCTTGATCATTATGATGACCATACTAGTTTTAAATCCACTCAGTGGGGAACTTAAAGTTTATTTTCATTCAGAAGGACATGGATTATTTAAAAGTTGGGATCGTACCCGCAGATGGGCTACCTACATATACTTTGTTTTGGAAAAGGAATCAGAACCCACGTAGTTCAAGCAAGGGATTATGATGTTTATTCATAATTGATGGCTCAAAGAAAGATGTCATGATTACCTTTACAATCTAAGCTCACATGAGTCATGCTCAGTGTGAGAAATAAGAGGTATTGGTGAATCCAGACAATTGTGCCACGAAAGATGAAACAATGTGGGTCTTATGTGTGTATGACTGCCCAAATAGATGAGGATTAAGATTTACTTCGAAGAAGAAATCTAGGAACAGGTTCCATAAAGGTATATGTGCTTCATGGAGATTTGGATACACTAATATTGGGGATTACTCCTGAGGAAGATTCCCAAATTATGGGGGGAATTATGATTGGGTTTTACTCCTGAGAAGGAATCCCAGATCAAAAAGAAATTAAGACTGGTTAAGAGAAATTAAAACTGGGTCTTACTCCTGAGAAGAAGGACCAAGTTAAGGGTTTTGAAAAATTAAGGGACTTGAGGATTACTCCTAAGGAGTATGCCCATATTTGGGAACTTTAAGACTGGGTTTTATTCCTGAAAATAGAGCCTAGGTTAAAGGAATTATGGTTGGGGCTTACACCTGAGGAGGATTCCCAATTAATAGGATTTGAAACTGGGGCTTACTCCTAAAAAGGAGGCCCAGATTAATGGAAATTATGACTGGGGATTACTCCTGAAAAGGAGGCCTAGATTAATGAGGACTTGGGGCTTAATCCTAAGGAGTATGCCCATATTTGAGAATTTGGACTGGGGATTACTACTGAAAAGGAAGCTGAGGTTAAAGGAATTATGACCGGGGCTTACTCCTAAAAAAGAAACCCAAATTAATGAGGACTTGGGGCTTACTCCTAAGGAGGATGCCCATATTTGAGAATTTGGACTGGGGCTTACTCCTGAAAAGGAAGCACAGGTTAAAGGAATTATGACTGGGGCTTACTCCTGAAAAAGGATCCCAGATTAATGAGGACTTAGGGCTTACTCCTAAGGAGGATTCCCATTAATAGGGTTCTCTCATCTTAAAGGATGAGGATGAATGAATTAAATCTCTAATTTTAGTGAAATAAAGATGTTTAAATCACTAGGTTTTGAGAGATGTTTGACGGAATTCCTTTCAGATAAGAAAGTCAATCAAGAAAACATGCCATAAATAGCTTTGAAGAGTGTCTTGGAGACTGAATCTTGAATAAGAGAGATGGAATGGCATAAGAGGGGTTAAATGGATAATTAGGGCACCCAAAAATATAAGGGCACGCAAGTCTTGGCAGGTGTGCAGGTACTGTGTGGGCGCCCAAGTCCTGGGCACGTAGGTATACCTGCGCGGCACATGGGTACTTGCACAATTTTCAGCCCTTAGGGTAATACTTGGGTGAGACTTGGTTAAAACCCTTGGTATAATCCCTAGAGGATTTCCAGAATATGGCGCACAAGTTCTGGTGAAGAAGTAGGGAGGTGCGCAAGTGTGTCCATTTCCCTTAAGGGTAAAACATATAGGCGCGCAAGTGTTATTGAATTCTAACACATAGACCTTACTCCTCTTGTTTAGACCTTCAATTCTAGGTAAATAATTACCTTAGAAGTGTTCGGAAGACTTGAAGAAGAGACTTGGGCGTTCAGAGGTCTGTACGTGATTTCTGAAAAAAAATCCTCCTCAAATTGGGGGCCCACCGGGGGTATTTATAGGCTGGAGAAGACCCCGGGCAGTTTTCAATGAGGGCGCGCAAGTCACTTGCGTGACCATTAGGCGGTGCGCAAGTGTACTTGCGCGACCATGAGGGAACTTGTGCAATTCAAGTTCCTTTGACTCCTTTTTCATTCCTTTGTCGATTTTTTATGTTTTCTTCAAAGGATGAATCAATTTGGTTTCAAGGTATTTCCCTTTACATTCCTTTGGACTTTGTGATGAAAATGAGCGCAAAAAAAACCCCCCTCAGAGTTGGATCTGAAAGAAATGAGGATGTGACTCTGAGAAAAAGAAGAAAACCAAAGGAAAGGTGGCACAAAAGTGTTGAGGGTGCAGAGGGCGGTGCACAAGTGTTGAGCGCGCAGGCATAGGTGTGCAAGGGTGTGTCCTGGCCTATAAATATGTGCTCATTTGTCGCGCATTGCACAAAACTTCGTATTTTTGATCTCTCACCGCGCAGGTCATCTACGCCGCTCAAGTTGCTCTCTTTTCCACTTTGTCTTTGCTCTCGCGCTACTGTCAAGGTATCTTGACCTGTGTGGTGATACTTGCATGCCAAATACTTGTGCGGCACATTATACTTGTGTGACACATCACACTTGCGCGCCATGTTTAGACTTGCGCGCCATAATGCCTTTTCCATTTTTCCGAATTCTTTCACAAATTTTATGAAAAATAAAAATACTTACGAGTTAATTATTCAACTTTTGTGTAGAATCAATGGCTCTCAGGAGAATCAGAATAGCTGATGAACTGGCAAGCAATTGACTTGATGATATGATTAGTATCATTGGCCACGATTATTATACCGTCTGTGATAGTACTCTCCCAGATTTGTCCAAGTATCTGAAGAAATATCATCACGACTTCCCCCAAAGCATTTATCTGCCTTTGTATGGCTATTGTAATCTATGAGAAGTTACTATTCCAGAAGTAAATAACTACCTCCCAATTTCTTGGTTTTAGAATTATACCAATTTTAATTCATCAAATATCTCATGTGGAGGAGGATTTATAACTACTGGAATAGTGGAGAAGGCCCACATGATGCATCATAGCCCTTGTATTCCAGATATGAAACCTCATAAGCCTGAGCTGCAACCACATTGTCATCCTTCAATCTTTTGAAATGCTTAGATGGATCAATCCAAAGGCTGGAAGAAAATTTGGGACATCCGTCCTGGGGGAGGTGTGAAGCCAACTTGGATGTGGGAATACTGGGTGCAACAAACCTGTGCAGATTTTGTTGAGGATTTGAAAGGAGTGGTGATATAAGAAGCTGTATAGGTTGGGAAAACATACATTTACAGAAATGATAACTTCGTGCCAGAGATACTCAGCCACTGGAGCCCAGAAACCAATTATTTCCATCTGACTCATGGATAAGTATGCATCAGTCTATGGGATGTTCACAGGATCTCAGGAGCTCCAATTTTGGGCAACATGTATGATGAATTCATTCCTCCCAAGGTGACTTGGAATGATTCAGATAAGACTCCTGCTTTGGCTTGGGAATTATTTAAAATATTCCACAGGCTCAAGAGTTTAGAGACCTCCTCAACTCATTCTATAAAGTATATTCATCTAGAGTAGTGTAAAAATATATATCTTATTGAGAAGAAATAGAAGGAACCAAAGGAGAAGGATCTAAAGGAGAAAGGATCCAAGAAAAAGAAATCCAACGATAAGAGGCCCACCCATCCAACCACCTGCCCAAAACCTGAGAAGAGGGGTGCTCCTGGCACATTTTGGCCAACTCTAGAAGCAGGAGAGTTTGATAAATGGGGATATGAGGTGAATCAAAGGGTCCCAAAGAAGACTCGTCTGGCGGGCTTCTTGGCTTTGTGGCTCAGTGTTTATCTCTTGCCAGTCAGGGACTTGAAGGGAGACGTCAGTCCAGGGACCTTCATTATTGCGGAAAAGTTGGCTGAGGGTAAAATGGTTGGGTTGGATACCCCATTTTAGTAAAGATTCACAGGAGTTTACTTCATGTCTTCATGGGTAAATCTCCTTTGAGAATAGTGGGACCATTCTAAGTTTTATGGGGATTGATCACCACTCACATCAGGACTTATAATGTACATAATGGAGTAAAAATTCCTGGAAGTTCTTTCAGGCCATCAGTGCAAGCATTCTTTGGAGTTGCTCCATTAGATCTTAATGTCTATGAAATGAAGGTGAGGTTGAGAATGTTTAAGGAATTAAACTTCTTTCCATATGGAAACCCGCCAACCGGGTGGTTTGTTGATGATGGAACAACCCACTTGGATTTGAGGGCATACATACTGGCTTACAGAGATGGTGTGCTACTTTACAGGATTGAAGGAGAATTTATATGCGAGGCATGTGCTCCATATAGATTTTAACATCAATTCAAGTGTCTGAAATAGATTGTTGTATCTCCCCCAGTACATGGCAGGTTAGAGCAACATCCGATGGTTGCTCGGAAACTGTGTCTATTGACATCAAGGGAGTAGACTGGGGCGGTATTTGATCTACCAGTTGAAAGGGCGGCACATAACTTGACTACATGGTATGTCGAGCACTGGATATCATCATACCCTAAAGGGGTGATGAATCACCCAGTTTATCAAGTGGGGAAAAGGAAGAGGACTGTAGAGAAAGAAACCCTCCCTCATGAAGGTGATGCTTCCCCACCTGAAGCTGATTCACGAGATTCCTCCTCTAGGACCAGTTCACTGGATTCCCAAGATGGGGATGATGAGGCGCAACAAGTGGAAAAGTGGCCTCGTACTCGATATAATCCTCCAGTCAGAATCAAAAGACCCACTCCATCAACTCCTGGTGAGTTACTTCATTGGGGTACTTTAATCACTACTACTTTATAAAGCAATAAGTCTTATTTTCTTATTCTCTATTTGTAGTTGCAGGAGCTGGGAAGAAACTGAAATCAAAGATTGTAGGACCTTCTTCACAGCCTTCATATCTAAGACCAGAGGCTGTCCAGACATGGTAGAGTTTATACTCTGGTGTTGAAACTGCCTGGCTGGATTTATACGAGGGGCTACACCTCCCTGGAATAGGAAATCTTCTGGCTTCTATGGACATCAGTTTTGAGAATAACCCTTATGAAGTGCGGATTTATATCAGAGAGCTAGAAATGCTCATATATTCCACTGATGAGTCCATTCTTGTCCCCAAGCAGGTGAAGTAATTGATTGATCATGGCACCGCTGAGGGGACTGATGAGGAGTGGCACGATTATGTGGCTCCTGAAGATGTAAATTTTCTTTCCTTATTTTCTTTGAAACTTTATTTCAGTCGAAGCTTTGTTACTTAAGGGAGTTATTTTCTTCATATTGCAGCTTTCGAAGAAAGTAACTACTGAGGTTCCTTCACCATAATATAGCCCTGGTGGTACTGCCATCGGGGCTGGTGATGAATCTCCTCACGAACCGGGCGAGATATCTCCATGCCAGCAGGCCATGAATAAGGAGTTGTACATGGCCTTCCATTATCCAATTCAGGTGCCTATAAGGGAGACTGATGATACTCCTAAAAATCCAAAAGGATAAAGGCGACGAAAGAGGAAGTCCACCGCTAAACTCTTTATCAGTAGTGGTAAGTCCTTCGGATAATCATGAATTTTAAACCATGAAAAAGATTTCTCATTTTCCTTGGGATTTCAGGGGATTCTTTAATTTCCCCTCTGAGGGAAATGACTAATCCTCTTTTGAGGACCACAGAGGGTGCTGTGGAAAAAATGAAAATTCAGGCTGACTTGGATGCTCCTAAAAAAGATCCAACATCTATTCCCAGTACTGATCTTGATGCTGCTATAAGTAGAGAAGAACCTGCACCAGAATCATTGGCAGTTGAGGCAACTAAATCTGCCATCCTTCCTGAAGAAGCTGTCCAGGGTCAGGGGCCGCATAATGAGGATCGCCAAGAGGACACATCAAATGCTCCCACTAGTGCGACTAACCAGGATTCTGAAATATCATTGGATGAAATGATGAATCGTGGCATGTATTTAGAAGAATGTTATGATCATTCTATGTTATCATGTGATTTATAAGACCTTGGGCGTGAGTGTTATCCTTCGTCCAGTAAATTTTCTTATAATTTACACTTCTAATAATGACTGAAAATAATATGCAGTTCTATCCATAGAAGCTACTGAACTGCCAATGCCTAAAGAGGGTGTGGACATTGATGTCAAACCTACCATTGCAGAAACATTAGCTCAAGTGGAGATAAACCCAGTAAACCCTCTTAAGACCCATCTTGAAGATCCTTTGGAAACTGGGAAAAATGGGGAGGAGTCTTCTCAAGCTGATGATCTACTGTTAGGTAATGATTGTACTGAGTTTTTAAGATAGACAACCAACTTCCATTATTCTATGAAACTAACCATACTTTTAATTGATCAAAAAGGGCTATCAACTTCAATGGATAGAACTGGAGGTGAATTATCAACCTCCGCCCAAACAGTAGTAGAAGGTGAAGTAACCAGGATCAGAGGGGAAGAAGTAGAACAGGGCACTTCTTTAAGTGCATTAATCCCAGATTACATGCCCCCAGTGATGATGATGTCGAATCAGACCTAGAGGTACATAAGGCGATCATCTTTTCACGATGCAAGGCATGGAACAACATATGGAAAATCATATCTGAAGTGCCTCTTGACGAGCTGTCATCAAAGATTTCCCGATTGTCGTCCCAGTTCTTCATGCTATGACTTGGCAGTTTTTGATACCAAGAGATCCATACCGCGGTGAAACAAGTCATCTTAAGAAGGGAGCAGGAGCAAAAGTTCCGTGAAGATCTGACCAGGTTGAAGCTGTCAGTCAATATCAGTGAATTTGAGGCTGCAGTATCCCGAGCTGAGGCTAACTATGCTGCCAAGATGAAGGGGCTAAAGCATAAGATCAAAGATAAAGTCGTTCAGAAGATGCACCTTCAGCAACAGTTAGATGTTGTTACTGGGTAACTTGAACAACTCAATAATTCACTGGAGGGATCTCAAACAAATGGTATAAAATTCATTGAAGATGCCAAGAAAGAACTCCATCAAGCTGAAAAGAGTGAAGTTGGTCAGGTGCATGAGCTTCAAGTGGCTGTTGATGAATCTTGGGATGTTGTACATCAAGTGAAGACTTATGTTGACAGCCTCTTGTAATTTCTTGGAAAAGAGAAGAGGCTCCAATATGTTGATGTCCTTCTAATTCTTGTGCATCAAATGGAAAGAATGCTTTTATATTCAATAACTTGTGCACGTATTTTCCTGCTACCTTCTTTAAATTTACTTAAGACAATGGGACTAGTGAGCATAGTTTGATTTTTACTAGGATTAATACAAATAACCCTACAAACTTTGAATCTCTTAATTGCTCAATATTACCTAAATCATACAAAATGTATGTTTAGTGAGATGGAACTTGAATTTTATTCAGAGATCCTTTTCCTTTTGTGGGCAGTTTAAATTTATGCAGGTCGGACATAAAAAGGCTAATTTTTAAGGTCAAAATAGATTTGACTGAAGGAATTAGAATTGACTCAATTCCTTGACAATTCATCCGAAAACATATTACCATACTCAAGTATGAGGGAAAATATGTAAATTATGACTTAAGAATATTTGAATCTGAGGAATGATATGAAAGAGAGATAAAAGGCATTATAATAAGTAATTCCCAATAATGAAGTTACCATTATTTAACTAACCCGTTAGGGGGTTGAATTATGTAGGGTCACCAAAGGGCATTGGTTGCATAGTTAAATAAATAGCATCTTTTGGCTGATATGTCCATTATTTAGTCTACTTTTGCAAGGTCGCCTAAGGGCACGTACTGCATAGTTAGGAAAAAGAACTCTTAGAAATTTACATTCATAGCGCTAAAAAGCCAGTGAAAGTTTATGGAGATTCAAATTTGCAAAAGTATAGAGTTTGTTGTATGGAAAAAGGTACTTGAATATGGAAGAGACATTTCCAAACAAGATTATCAAAGAACTGTATGGATATCACTCTTACGAAGGTCTAACCCAAACGTAGGGAAGTATAATATAAACCATAGAATTGAATACTTTCAGATCATGACAAAGGAAATGGGAAAAATATGTTAAGGATGGCTATTTTTGTGGAACCTTATATATTATCATTAAGAAAAATAAGGAAAAAAGAGGTTTTCCTCCCAAGAATGAAGTTACCACTATTTAACAAACCCGTTAGGGGTTGAATTATACAGGGCCACCTAAGGGCATTGGATGCATAGTCAAATAATAGCATCTTTTGGCTGATATGTCCGTTATGTAGACAGTTTATACAAGGCCTCCTAAGGGCACGTGCTACATGGTCAGGAAAAAGAACTCTCATAATTTCAAGCCTTTTGTGATTAGAAATTAAGAAAAGGGTTTTTAGGATCTAAAAATATTTAATATTAGGATTATGACACATAAATATGGGTATTGTCCAAATGTACGCAGAAATACACAGATCAATGCTAACCATAATCATGTTGTGTCTGGGTCCTGAATTGAAATGTTGGACTTCACTACATATCACGTAAGGATGTGAATCATGTCGTACATAGTTCTTGAACTATAGTTTAACATCGTACAGGACGAAAGTATAGGAGATCTTCGTTTAGGGTCATAGAGCTCGGACCATTATAAGAAATACACAATGTGTGTTTTCATGGGGACTTTTTAGCAAAGGGACTGAAAGTTGAATTTGGGGTTAGGCCCAAAGACTTGGGGCTAGATTCAAGGGACACTCGAACGTTCCTATGTATCCCATAAGGATGGGAATCAATCCCACGTAGTTCTAGAAATACCCTTTGTAAAAATTTGGTTCGTACATGTGAAGGGTGAAAGGGGACCTTAGTGCAATGATGGTTTAACCCAAGATAAAAGGTTCGGGCATTGCCATGTATGCACGTAGTCTTTGAAATGAAACATGATTGAAATTCAATGTAAATAATGATTCCCTCACAGGTGAGGGTATCAAATAATATTATAGTTTATTGTCATACAGGACAAAAGTATTGTACAGTTTAACGTCGTATAGAAAGAAAGAAGGTGAAACAATGTAAAGATATTGATTCTGGGGACGGTTTCAGAAATTGACATCGTATGAGATGGAGGTGAACAGATGTGAATAGATTGGTTTTGGGATTGAACCTTGGGAGGTTGCCTACGTACCCATCCTAGAAGGAAAGGATCAAAGTCCGCGTAGTTCAATTAAATAATGAATTAGTGATCAAGTTGTTCTTGGGGACAACGATCTAAAAAATAGGGTTGGGACTTACACATGGTTAGTAGCCCAAAAAGAGTGTTATGGTTGAAGTTTTCTCTAAGATCACGCGATTAATACTCGGTATGAGAAACAAGAGGTAACAACAACCTTAACGATGCACAGTTTAATGTCATGTAGGACTATTAAAGGACTTTATGTACAGTTTAGCATCATGTAGTTAGGACGTCACAGTTTAACATCGTGTAGGACGTAAGAAATGCATATAGTTTAAAGTCATATGCATGGACTCTAGATAGAGCAGTTTAACGTCATGATGGATGTAAGGGACATGCAAATAGTTTAAGGTCATATGCATGGACCATTGCTGTATAGTTTAACGTCATATAGAAAGGACACTGAAGGGGATGCAGTTTAACATCATGTTGGACGAATTAGGGAACTTTTTCACAGTTTAACGTCATGTTGGATGAAAATGTGAATAGTTTAAGGTCATATGCATGGGTCGTTGGTTATGCAGTTTAACGTCTTGCTGAACGTGACGAGATTTTTTAATGTCATGCAGGATAGTGGTGCAGTTTAGGGTCATACCGGACCAATGATGATATATTTTGTGTTAATACAAAATACTTATTCAGAAATATGGCATTGGTTGGAGTAGTGATGAGTTCTCCATCCATAGAGATTAATGAATATGCTCCATTGGAGTAGACCTTATGTATTGAATAAGGTCCTTACCACTTTGGTTCAAGCTTGGGAGGCTTATTTCCTGGTATCATTGTAGTTCTGAGAACTAATACCAGTTCTCCCTGATTGAATGAACGAAGGAGAACTTCTTTATTGAAAGCTCGTGCTATTCGATTCTGATAAACTAACAAGTGGTGCAGTGTGCACAATCTTTTCTCATCTAACCGTTCCAATTCATCCAATCGCTTTTGAGATTTCTCATCTATAGATGACTGATCACAAATGGCTACTCTAAGAGAAGGCAATTTAATTTCAATGGGCAAGACTGATTCCGTTCCATATACCAATTAATATGGAGTTGACCGCGTTGTAGTGCGGGTGGTGGTCCGATAATCCCATAAAGCATGAAAGAGTTTATAAGTCCATGATTTCTTATCTTTATCCACTATCTTTTGTAGTATATTTGAAAGTGTCTTGTTGAAGGCTTTTATCTGGCCATTGGCCACTGCATGATACCGAGATGAATGATTGGATTTGATTTTGTATTCTTGATACAACTTCTTCATCTCAGATGAACATAAGTTGGTTCCATTGTCCATCAATATGGTATGAGGAACACCAAATCTGGTAATGATGTTAGACTTGATGAAGAAAACAATTCTTTTATAACTAACTTCTTTGAGAGGTATTTCCTCTACCCATTTGGAAAAGAAGTCAGTAGCAGTAAGAATTTACTTAAACTACTTGTTCGTAGCTGAAGTGTATGGTCCCACCACATCCATTCCCCATGTGGAAAATGTCCACGAGTATTTAGTTGTATGAAGAAACTCTGGAGTTTGATGAATGAAATTGGCATGCACTTGGCATGAATGACACTTCTTTGTGAAATCAACACAATCTTGTATCATTGAAGGCCAAAAGTAACCAAGCCTTCGAATCTGATCAGACAGTCTATGTCCATATTGGTGGGCACCACAAACTCCTGCATGCACTTCTTTCATGACAGACATTGTCTCTTCACCATCAATGCATCTGAAGAGAACTCCATCAAAACCACACTTGTAGAGAATTTTCTCTAGGTGATATGAACTATCATAAAGAGTAAAATTGACCACACTTTGCCAGATTTGTTCTTTCCCGGCTCTATCAGGTGGAAGTGTTCCATTTTGAAGGTATTCCCTGATAGGTGTCATCCATCCTATAGTATGACCATACTGTTCAGGAATGGGACTAATTTCATTGATCACCTCTATTCTGGTTTGAACATAAGGTGAAATTGTACGATAGTGGGCAATACTGATGGTTGTTTTGTCCCGATTTGGATCTGCTAGAGCTGTGGCTATATTATCCAGTGCATCAGATTGAGCATTTTGTGATCGCGGGACATAAGAAAATTTTGGTTCCATATAAAATTCTTCCATTAACTCTCTAACATAATCAAACAAAGGGATCAATTCTTCTTTTCTGACTGCATAATCCCCATTGACTTGTTTGATTACCAGGTCTAAATCACCTTTTACCCTTAAGTGATTAACTTGTGCTTGAAGCTCCAACTCCAAGACTGCAATGAGAGCTTGATATTCTGCTTCATTATTGGTACCACCTTCCCACAATAAGAAGAAATAAGGTAACACTGCCTTTTCTGGGGAAATAAGAATAACTCCTAATCCAGCCTTGTTGAATTTAGGATCTTTCATTTTCTTCCCTGTTGGACTTCTGGAAGCACCATCGAAATACATTTCCCATACTGGAGGACTATCTTGAATAGAGAATACTTCCTCATCAGGGAGTTCAATATCTAAAGATGTGTCTTCCACTGAAGGATGCTCAGAAATGAAATCAGCCATATCTTGTCCATTTATTTCCTTTTGAGACACATACTGAATATCGAATTGCTGTAAAATAACTGCCCATATTTCCAGACGTTCTGTAAGCATTGGACGACTAAGGATGAATTTGAGTGGGTTATTGTGAGATACTAATTGGACCTCGTGATGTTTCAGGTAGTGTATCAACATTTGAACTGCAATGATTAATTCCAGGCCACACTTCTCAATATTTGAATACCGGGTTTCTGCTGCATGCATAGTCCGAATGAGATAGTAAAGGCTGTTTTTGTTCCCA
Organism: Viscum album; assembly: GCA_963277665.1. Lineage (NCBI taxonomy): Eukaryota > Viridiplantae > Streptophyta > Magnoliopsida > Santalales > Viscaceae > Viscum > Viscum album. The sequence goes on along the minus strand of OY728139.1, from coordinate 835,710,650 downwards.
ACATCATTCTTCTGAGCAAGAAAGGCACCCAATGATCGCTCTAAGTCTGTCACATAAAGGATAAGTGGCCTTCCTTAAATAGGTGGCATAAGTAAGGGTGGGCTCAAGAGGTATTTCTTGATAATATCGAATAATTCTTGACATTCTTTAGTCCAATGGTATGTGACTCCCCTCTTCATCAATTTGGTGAAGGGTAAACTTTTACTTGCCAAATTGGCGATGAAACGCCGAATATAGGCTAAGTGTCCTTGAAGTCCTCTTAATTCTTTCAAATTTCGAGGAGGTAACATACCAAGGATTGACTTGGTCTTCTCAGGATCGACTTCAATACCACGATGGAATATAACAAATCAAAGAAATTTTCCTGAGGTTACCCAAAAAGCACATTTTAAGGGTTTCATCTACAAATTATGTTGTCAAAGCTTGCGGAATATGACATCCAAATTATCCTAGTGATTATAACGTTGTTTGGATTTGACCACCAAATCATCCACATGACATTCAAAAAACTTCCCTAAAAAGGGCTTGAAGATGCAATGCATTGCATGTTGATATGTTGCGCCTGCATTTTTTAAGCCAAAGGGCGTTACCCGATAGCGAAACAGACCCTGAGGGGCCCTGAAGGCTGTGGATTCCTCATCTTCTAGAGCCATTCGGATTTGATTATATCCGAAATGTCCATCCATGAAGGAAAGTTCTTCATAGCCAGCTATTGCATCGATTAAAATTTCTATAATCGGAACTGGAAAATCATCCTTAGGACAATGCCGATTAAGATCTCTGAAATCAATGCAAACTCTAATTTTTCTGTTCTTCTTCTTCACAAGGAAAATATTAGCCAACCACTTGGGATATTGAAATTCTCTGATGAAGTTACCTTTGATAATCTTATCCACTTCAGCATCAATTTTGGAATCATAAGTTGGGTGTGTTCTTCTCGCAGCTTGCTTAAATCCTCAATGTTCTTCTGGTAAACCCAAATGATGAGTGGCAACATCAGGATCAAGCCCTAGAATCTCTGTATAGTTCCAAGAAAATATATCTCTATTTTTCTTTAGAAAGGAAATATAAATCTCTTTCTCTTCAAGAGTCATGGCCGCACTGATTAAAGTGGGGAGTAGATCTTCTTTTGTACCCATATTTATTTCTCTGAGTTCATCCACGGTGGTAGAGATACCCTCTTCAAGTGCTGGAGGAGCATCCCTGAGATCATCCTCTTCTTCTTCAACATGTTTTATTTCTTCAATTTCTACTTTCATAGTAGATGATGAAGAAGAGATGTTAAAACTTGAACATCTTGAAGAAGAGGCTTCCATTTCCGACCCAATTGATGATGAAGGGTCTTCCTTGGGTAATAAAGAGGAGATGATGGACTGATAATTGACATCATTGTTCACTTATGACACCGCTATCACTTCTTCAAGAATTGTAGTAGTAACACATGCTACCTGGGTTGAAGAGCCTTTTAGTTTGACTTGTCCCGAGTCAACCATCTTTTGAAGAAGGTCTTTGAAGACAAAACACTCTTGGATTGGATGCCCCAACATTAGATGAAAAGGGAAATAATTGGGATGGTCTTCATCTTCTTCCTTGTTTGGCCTCTTGGGCCTCTGCAGCTGAACCAAATTATTTTCCAGGGCCAAAATGAAGTAACCAGGAACTTGTTCATTTCGGAAAGAATAAAATTTACTCTTCAACTCATCCAACTGTTTCTGTCTTTGATCTCTTCGATCGTCCTGACGAAACAGCCTCTGTTGTTGATGCTCAGGAGGTGGAGCCCTTCGAGAAGACAGAGGTTTTGAGGTAGAATCAGGTATAGGTGCTTGTTTAATCATAACTGTAGTAGTCTCTACTTTACCCATTATCCTTCCTGGAGCTGATGGAATTACACGAGCTTTATCCTTAGTCATTATAAGGGAATCATCAATCTGCTGAGCGATTGAAGTAAGGTCTTGAAACCCCCTTATATATTTCATAGGGATCAGTGGTGTGCGCAACTTATCATGCAAATTTTCCACACATATTGGCAATAATTCTTCCTGAGGGAGTGCTAAGCTTAAGGAATATGTTAATCCCTTCCAGCGAGAAATGAAATTTAAGACCCTTTCATTCTCCTTTTTCTTATAGTTTGTAAGATCAAAAACTGTTGTCTTTGGCAAAGTTGAGCTGAATTGAAGAAGAAATTGTTGATGGAGATCTTCCCATCTGGTAATTGACTGGGATTTCAAGCTTGTATACCAGACAAAGGCTGGTCCTTGCAATGTCCACACAAAGCATCTGATTTTCACTACTTCTTGTTGTTCCGGATTTCCCATCATAGAATCTCAACAAGACACGTAATGAGTCAAATGCTGTTCAGGATCACCTGATCCATTGAAAATAGAGAATACAGGGTTCCAAAAACATGATGGGGGAGGGATTTCATCAACCCATTCAGGGTAATCTCTCTTTTCTGGTTGAACCTACGCACGCTTTCCCTCCATAGCTTCCAACCGAGCTGTTAATGACTCAATAGTAGTTATTAACTTTTGAGAAACATACGGTTGAGATTGAATCTAAACAGGTGCACTGACTGGAGCTTGGACAGGTATGGCAGCTGGTACTGCAACTGATGGAAGCACTGCCAATTGTTGTTGCACTTGACCCGTAGGATTAGACCTGTGAGGGTGTACTGATAAAGGAAGATATTCTTGATCCATCTCAATAGCTACAACAAACTCCCTTGGCTGACTGACTCCAGCACATTTAGGAGGAAGACTACCCTGAAGTAGTTCTGCATTCATCCTCCTCATCAATTCCTTCATTTCTTCTTGCTGTTGCGTAAATCTTGGATCTAGTGAGAGAGATTGGCCTTCTCTAGAGGAACGATATGTAACCTGATTCTTTCCCTTCCCCTTGTTTGATCCATTTTGGAGAGGGGGAAGTGGGTTACTTGAAGGATTACCTAGGTTCTGAGTAATCCTTTGATTTCATGTACGCACACCTTCTTCCTTTGTGTCTATGCATACAACTTCTTTAGCAGGAACCTCTTCATATGATCCCTCTGAATGAGCCTCATCTGGTGGATCAGAAACAACGAAATTAATGACTTTGATTGATGCATAATGCATTTCATCCCTCCTATCAGCATTCTTGTGATATTGTCTTCTTCCATGTATTTGATGAGACATTTCCTTTTATTGATTCGATCCCTCAGGAACTTCTTGGTGAAAAAAAATTTGGAGAGAATCTCATGATAATTTGGCTCTTCGTTCCTCTTGTGGCTTCTTCCCCAATCAAGATAATATAGTTTTTTTTGAGGGAGGGATTGAGGATTTGAAAAAGTCCCTAGTCCGGTGAACTGGGGCTGTTCCTACTGTCTTTGCTCAACTCCTCGAATCCTATTTGTTGATTCTGAGGGTTGGTTTAAAAGAGTCCCCAATCTGGAATGCTGGGGTGGCTCTTGGCATCCTATGTCTGAGACTTTCTTAAAAACTCTCCTAATATTGTGGACCTTGGTCCGGAAAATAGGCGGATGCATCAATCAACATCCACTTTTATCACCCGGTTCAAAAGACCGTTGGATGGTTTCTGACACTTATGTCACTTGATGATGTGCTTGCTTCGTATGAGAGGCATGTTCAATATTCTCGTTCACTTGATGTAGGAGTAATTCAACAACTTGTTCTCTGTATTATTGAATTTGATAGGAACTAGTTGAATCATGTTCTTGGGAAAGCTTTTGATTACAAACAAAACCCATTGACTTTGGCCGGACATGGGCAATAACATTGCATGAAACCATTTTCGGCGGGCTTTGTTGACTGGAGAACATAGTGGAATTTAGTGCTCCATGAACACCCCATCCTCTAACATGAATACCAGATGGGGCATTGGAAATTAACTGGCGCAATTTTCTTAGTGCGCCAAGGCATGAACACTGAAGGGATCTCTGCTGTTTTTCAGCCTTTGGATATCGAGAGACTGGTAGAGATGCCAAGTCAATTTTGAATTTTAAACCATCTATTATCTTAACATGATTTTCATATTCATCATAAGATAATATATTTTTCAACTGACAAAAACTTTTCCATATGTTGAGACGAATATCATGAATCCCATATTCTATCAACATCTCTGGAATGTCATACTGAGAGTCATCCAAAGGCCAAAACATGACTGGCACTTCACCTTTCTCTAGTTGTTTTGTCATGTTCATCATTTCCTCTTTATCATTTAATGAATATTCTTATACCAGTTTTGACCAAAGCTGGTGCTTCCTTGTTTCTTAATTGGATTCAGCAGGATTGGTAGAGAATTCATTGATCAATCTAGAAGATGAATGACCCAGGGGTGGTTCGGAGAATGACCTACACCCCAGGATATCTTCTGATTGAGAAATTATTTCACTTTCTAGCGATGAAGCAACAGACATGACTATTTTTTCATTTTCAAGTGCCTCAAGATAAGAGGGATTTTTTGACACTACATTGTCCACTTGATCATATTCCAGGAAATGTGCATCACTACTGTGGAGAGGACTTTTTCAACGAAATTCATCATCATGGGGAGGACCACCACGGTGGGTTACAGCAAAAGATGAGATCTCTTGCTCCTTGGTCTTCTGGCCACACAGAGGGTTATTATAGCTCTCATATGAGGATAAAACTTCAAGATCGACCGAACTGTCATGATTCAAGCCTTCATGAGGATGTTTCTGTTGAAGACTTTCGGAATTAATTTTCCCACTTTTGGGAAATGAGGGAGTAGAATCTTGGATTCCAATAGATAACTGTCTAAGGGCTTCAAGAACTCCAGCATCGAGCAAGGCCTTGTTACAGATTAGCTCTTGATTTATTGACTGTGTTGGGCGGTTCTTCTTCTTAGAAGCCTTCTTACTCACCTTGGAAACCACTTTTTGACGAAAGTGGCTACTCTTAGCAGGTGTATGTACCTGATCAGAAGAGATGGCCAGGATAGGCTGACGATCTCCACTAAAATCAGGTGTGTGTGCCTGACTTGGTTGCCCATATGATATGGGGGAGTATGCCCCCACAACCCTCTTGGACTAGAACAGAAGTGTATATCTGCTCTGGAGTGAACTGTTGATGTGTCACTCCACTAGTAGGGATAGATTTTCATTTCTTTCCCTGTGATGCTGCTAAAGCTGTTATAATATCTTGGCAGGCATCCCGAATATGAGCAGGGATTTACTTCTGCTCTTTTACCATTGACAGAATGTTCTTGGTGACTTCAGCTACCGGAATGGTGATATATGTCCATTCTGTGCTTGGAGTAGGTGTGTGTTCCTTCTCCTGTCCTCCTTTTCCTGTCAGTGAATCCTGACAGTACTCAAGTGTGGGGGAATAGAATTGAGTCTGCCTCTTGTTTGTCACCGTAGCTTTCCGACTGACTTCTCCTGGTGCTACCAAACAATAATTTTGTTAGGCTTGATCAATAATAGTATGTGTATGTGCCTAATTATTGTACTTCGCCGAACATGGTTGATGATATCCATCATATTTAGTCAGACAAGCCTACTGACTAGATGATGACGTATAAACAGGTGTATGTTCCTGCCCATGGATTGGCGTGCTACTGCCAGACAAGTCTGCTGGACAGCGGAATTAAATGGGACGGGTGTATGTACTCGTTCGTTGCTTGCCACCAAGTGAGGTTGGTGGACTTCTCTGGAAACAGCAGAGAAAAGAACCTGCTCACTGTTAACTAGTTGTCACCTCTGGTGATTCGTCTTGCCTACTTGGGTTCGAGGAACTGGAGCCAAACGCCTGGAGACGATACCCTCATCATGTTGAGGGCGCACTGCCGCACGAGTCTGGCAGTGATTGTTGATAGGATCCCTTGGGAAGAACTCCTCTTTCTTTGTATTAAGGCCCTGAGGGGCCTTCTCATTCACCTCCTCAGAATATGGGAGTGAATGGTGATTGCGTTCCGGGGATAATGACCCAAAATGGTTGGAGACGGTGGTTAGCACTGCCTGCTTCTTGATCACTGGTCGTCGTTGTCCGGACGACCGGTGTGAGTTGTTCACTTGGAGGGCTTGTCGGGCAGCCTCCAGAGTTGGAATGGTACCATAATGATGGTTCTCCTTAACCAGCATGCTTGATACCCAGCGTTGAAGACGCTGAGTAGGTGATGTCGTCCTCAGAGCAGATGACGATCCAGCAGAAGTAGCAGTAGTGGCATTCACAGCAGAGGTTTTCACAACATACGTATTCACGGGTGTGAACTAAAGAGAAGCCATTTTGGAAATGTAGAAGATATTGGAAAAGAGTGCATGTTTGATATAACAGACATAATCAAGATAAGTCTGGCCACTACATCTTTTGGATGAACACATATGTTATTGATTGTCTTGTTGGCCCTCTCATTGAGTTTTAAATAGGGGCCTAACAAGTAGGTAAACTATCATTTTAACTTGGTTAAGGATTCACGTCGGGTTCACCATTTTTTGTTTCCCTTTGGAATGGGGGATGATCTCATTGATTTAAGATTCAAACATTCCAAGCGGTTACTAATGGGTTTGTTCATAGAACCAGAAACATCCAATAATTCCATATCCATTTGAACCTACTTTCCAAAGGTAGGCGCTCATTAGTTGTGGACTGATGAGGCTTAGGAATTTTCATTGGTTGAGAGGGTGGGAGGTCGGACTCATCACACCCTTTTGAGGGAAATTATTGTCTACTCTGGGACTCTCTTTATAGATTAAAGTTATGTTCGTGAATCCTTATTACATTACCAAGTATAAAATGATCTTTCCTTTAGATATGACAATAAATTATTAATATATAAAAAATTTAGAGATTTTTTTTATGTATTTTAGGTTCTTCATCAATAGAGAATCATCTGTATTTGTTATAGATTCTTAGTCAATTGTATCCTTTGATACATAAAATTCTCTTGGTTATTATGATGACCATACTAGTTTTAAAGCCACTCAGTGGGGCACATGAAGTTTATTTTCATTTATAAGGACATAGATTTTTTCAAAGTTGGGATCATACCTCCAGATGAGCTACCTACGTATCCTTTGTTTTGGAAAAGGAATTAGAACCCACATAGTTCAAGTAAGGGAGTATGATTTTTATGCATAATTGATGGCTCAAAGAAATATGTCATGATTACTTTTACACTATAAGCTCACGTGAGTCATGCTCGATGTGAGAAACAAGAGGTATTGGTGAAACCAGACAATTGTGCCATGAAAGATGCAATGATGTAGGGCTTATGTGTTTATGACTGCCCAAATAGATGAGGATTAAGATTTACTTCAAAGAAGAAATCTCGGAACAGGGTTCATAAAGTTATATGTGCTTCATAAAGATTTGGATACTATAATCTTGGGGATTACTCCTAAGGAAGATTCCCAAATTAGGAGGGGACTTATGATTGGGTTTTACTCCTGAGAAGGAATCCCAGATCAAAAGAAAATTAATACTGGTTAAGAGAAATTAAAACTGGGGCTTACTTCTGAGAAGAATGCCCAGGTTAAGGGTTTTGAAAAATTAAGGGACTTGGGGCTAACTCTTAAGAAGGATTCCCATATTTGGGAACTTTAAGACTAGGGTTTATTCCTGAAAAGGTAGCCCAAGTTAAAGGAATTATGGTTGGGGCTTACTCCTCAGGAGGATGCCAAATTAATAGGATTTGAAACTGGGGCTTACTCCTGAAAAGGTGGACCAAATTAATGGAAATTATGACTAGTGATTACTCCTGAAAAGGAGGCCTAGATTAATGAGGACTTGGGGCTTACTCCTAAGGAGGATTCTCATATTTGAGAATTTGGACTGGGGAATACTCCTGAAAAGGAAGCCCAGGTTAAAGGAATTATGACTGGGGCTTACTCTTGAAAAAGAAGCCCAGATTCATGAGGACTTGGGGCCTACTCATATAGAGGATTCCCATATTTGAGAATTTGGACTGGGGCTTACTCCTGAAAAGGAAGCCCAGGTTTAAGGAATTATGAATGGGGCTTACTCCAGAAAAATAATCCCAGATTAATGAGGACTTGGGGCTTACTCCTAAGGAGGATTACCATTAATAAGGTTCTCTCATCTTAAAGGATGAGGTTGGATGAAGGAAATCTCTAATTTTAGTGAAATAAAGATGTGTAAATCACTAGGTTTTGAGATATGTTTCACGGAATTCCTTTTGGATAAGGAATTCAATCGAGAAAACATGCCAGAAATGGCTTTGAAGAGTGTCTTGAAGACTGAATCTTGAATCGGAGAGGTGGAATGGCATAAGAGGGGTTAAATGGGCAAGAAGTTCACCCAAAAATATAAGGGCACGCAAGTCCTGGAAGGAGCGCAGGTGTTGCGTGGGCGCGCAAGTCCTGGGCGCGCAGGTATACCTGTGCGACACATGGTTAATTGCATGATTTTTAGCCGTTAGGGTAATACTTGGGTGAGACTTGGATCAAACCCTTGGCATTATCCCTAGAGGATTTCCAAAAGATGGTGCGCAAGTTCTGGTGAAGAAGTAGGGCGGCGCGCAAGTGTGTTCATTTCCCTTAAGGGTAAAACACTTAGGCACGCAAGTGTTAGTGAATTATAACACTTAGAACTTACTCCTCTTGTTTAGACCTTCCATTCTAGGTAAAGAATTACCTTATAAGTGTTCAAAAGACCTGAAGAAGAGAGTTGGGCGTTCAGATCTCTGTATGTGAATTCTGGAAAAAATCCTCCTCAAATGGGGGGCCCATCGGGGGTATTTATAGGCTGGAGAAGACTCCGGGCGGTTTTCAAAGAGGGCGCGCAATTCACTTGCGTGACCATTAGGTGGCGCGCAAGTGTACTTGCGTGACCATGAGAGAACTTGTGTGATTCAAGGTCCTTTGACCCCTTTTTCATTCCTTTGTCGATTTTTGATGTTTTCTTCAAAGGATGAATCAATTTGGTTTCAAGGTATTTCCCTTTACATTCCTTTGGACTCTGTGATGAAAAAGAGCGTCAACACCTTTAAGAAGATCCTTATTACCCGTCATGTGAGGTGTGCAACCACTATCAAGGATCCACACACCAGAGTGATCTGATGCTTTAAGGGAAATCTCTGCCACCACGTCCTTTTCATTGTTCTTCTTCTTTGTCCATACTTTTTCCTTCACAATCGACATGGATTGAGTTTTCTGTTCTTTCTCAGAGTATTATGGATCGGCTTCATCTTGAAAAGCTGCAAATCTATTCTGTATTTTTAACTCACCTATAGGTTTATTGATCTGATTCTTGTGAACGTTTTGATTATACTTTGGCACATTTCTCTGAATGTTCCAAGTGCAATACCTAGCCATGTGCCCAAATCCTTTACAACAAAAATAGTGTCCTTTGAAATATGTTCTGGAAAACCATTCTCTGTTTGGCTACCACCTATGTTCTTTTTCCCTTCGATATCTCTTGGATATAGAACACACATACTGTGAATGTCCCATCTTCCCACAACAATAACACCTAATATAAGGTACATTACTTCTTGTTACTTTAACACTATGAGTTTCCCTTTGGGATCTCTGAATATTATGATTCTGCTTTGTGCCCAAATCAACCTTCAATTTCAGGACAGGTGCTTGTGGTCTGACTTCAACTTCCACATATTCTTGCTTCTTATTAAGCCCTGAATCAGCCTTAGCATTTGAGCTCACTTGCTGCTTCACTCCTGCTGAAATACTAGCCTCCTCTTTCATATTCTCTGTCTTCTGAATGGCCTGATTTTCTGATATCACATTGGGGGGTCAAAATTTTTTCTTGATCCTTTATTTTTCATCGTATGATGACCACTTCTTCTTCAAGTTATTCGATTCACTTGACTTGATCTTTCACTTTTTTATTCATGCCATCGATCTACCTTTTCTATTCTTCAATTTTGAGCTTAAAATCACTAACTGATTCTGAGTTCCCTGGTGTTGATGACTTGAGTTTTTCAATTTCTTCCAACAACTCAGACTTCTCTTCTTCCTAGTGTTTCATATAGTGTTTGGCATCATGAACTACTTTATTGGATTTGTTTGTTTTGGCTCTCCAAACATCTATCTCTTCAATAGCTGCTTCCAACTCAGCTTCCATATCAACTCTTCCTTCAACTTCTTCTTCTTCTTCTCCAGCGTCAGTTTCTTCCTTTTCCTGAGATCTACCGACGACCGCCACCGTAGCATTTTCCCCTCGATCTTTGTAGTTCTCTATTTCGTCAACCTCATCAACCTCAGATTCATCTGAACTATCTATTTCTTGTGAAAGAATATTCTTCTTCTTGAAGAAATTTCTCTTGAACTGCTTCTTCCCTTTCACATAGGCTGAAGATATATTCTTGGGAATTTCAACTTCATCTTCATAATTTTCTTCTTGAAACTTTTTAGGGCACCTTGCAGCAATATGACCAACTTTTCCACATATAAAGAAAGCAAGTGGAAGTTTCCCTTTGAACTTTCCTTTTCCTCTTTGCATATTTTAAGAAAGGAATGACATCACCTCATCTGTCTCTTATTCCTCCTGAGAATTTTTAATGGTGAGCTTCTTCGTGGCCTTAAATGCCACCTCTTTGGATTTCCCCTTTTCCATAGCACCGTTATCATCATTTCTCATTTCATATTCAACAAGAGTGTTGTGCAGGTTATCCAATGTCAGCTCTTTCGGGTCTTTATCTTCCAAAACAGAAACATTCGTATTGAACTGAGGTTAAAGTTTTCTCAAGATGCGCTTCACAATTTTTATGTATTCAATAACTTCACCAAGACCCCTCATGTCTTCCACAACAACATTTACCATGTAAAAAATGCATCAACAGACTCATTTGGCTTCATTCTCAAATCCTCATACTTGTTACACAACACTTGCAGCTTTTCCTCTCTGACCTTTGTATCCCCTTCATATACATTCAATAGCTTTTCCTACATGGCATGTGATGTTTTTCTATACATCACCTTTGTATATATAGGATTGGATACTACACCCCCTAGGTCATTGATTTCTTTGACATCAGCATCCAACTCTTTATGCCCAGCTTCTGATAAAGAACCATTATTAAGATTAGCAGTTATTCCATGCATTGCTACAATGAAAACGTCAATTCCCAAGGATCGGAAGTAGTGTTGCATTCGATTCTTCTATAGCTGAAAATTGTTTCCATCGAAGATCGGAATAACTTTATGATTAGTGACCTCCATTGAGAGAATAACTACTGTCAAACCTTCCCTCTGATACCAATTGTTAGGTCCACAGTGCTGAATACCCTGAGAGGGGGGGGGGGTGAATCAGGGTATGACTAATTTAAAATTAAAGCCCATTATGATCTTGTTTCACTGTTAAGAAAAACACTCTTCTCTCTCTTTCCCGTTGCACAATATAAACACAAAGTAAAGCAAGCACAGGACACAAAAATTTTTACTTGGTCCACCACTAAGGGCTACGTCCAAGGAGCATACACCCACAGTTTGTCGGTCGTACGAAATTCCACTAAACTTCACTAGTTGTGGATTACAAGGTTTGGGCACAGTCACTTTGTCCCAGGCTCATTGCCTTTACAAGTTTTAGGGTCAGCTCACTTCTTTCCCAAGGGTCACTCCCTGTTTCTCTCTCTGGCTCACTACCAGTGTAGAGGATCTCCTTTTTCCTCTTCCTTTGCTCACTTCTTCAGAAAAGAATCCACTCACAGATTATAGACCTATAGGTATCTTCATTTGCATGAAATAATGCATCTTCCTCTGTATGTAGATGCTCTGTTGAAGTCCAACTTTCACCCATAGATGAATCTCACTTTGTACCGAAGGTATCGGGAAAACTTCCAGCTTCCACGCAGCCCAAAAATACTGTCGAGGAATCAACCCTTACTTGGCACGCAAGTCTAACCTGACACGCAAGTATCGGTGCGCAAGTCACAACTGGCGCACAAGTCCACCTCAGACACTTGCGTGACACAAACTTCTTCAACTGCAAACTTGTGTGACACACTTCCCTTTACGCCCAAACCAATATTCGCGTGCAACAAACAACAATCACCCTTCTTCAAATCTGGAACGAAAGTCCCACTTGCGTGACACACCACCACCTGTGCAACCACCACACCTGCACGACGGGTGCTCTGATTTTTCTAAGTGTTGAACTCCATTAAAAATGAGGAGGGTGGTCCAGTATTTATAGGCATTTTGAACACCTTGCACGACGGCGTGCAAGTCAACCCTCGGCGCGGAAGTCTCAGCGCGCAGGTCTCTTCCCCTGCAAGTCACTTGTGTGAACAAACTAATTCCTGCGAGACCCTCTTTCCATTTCCATATTTTGATCTTCTGATCTTTAAAAACCACAGGCGTTTAAGTTCTCAAGATTCCAAGGCATTGGCGTGCAAATCTCTTCACGGATCGCAGGTCACATGCGCGACCACACCAATACCTACGTGAACCACTTTCCTTATCCATATTTTGATACTCTGATCTTGAAAAACATATGGCGCACAAGTTTCTTCTAATTCAAGATAACGACACGCAGGTCTCTTTTTCAAGACCACTTTTCTCCATTTGTCGATTTTTAGGCCCAAAATTTGGCAAACACTGGAAAATGGAACCACCTTGTATCAGTTCTTTTTGTACTGCCTCCAGATCATCCATTCCTTTATCGATGTTCTTGAATCAAACATGGATCGTTGACTACAGCTCTTGAACTCGACATTCCACCATGAAATCTCCATTGTCAACAAATTTTTATGTCATTGTTTTTCTTAGTCAACAATCACAACACAGATGTCCACATTTTCAACAAACATAATCACCTAAAAAATGCTTCAGTGGTACCTTGAGGGATTGTTTCCCAACAGAAAGACACATAGAACAGTTTTTAATTTCAAGAAAAATCCTAACTACACTCTGTGTGTTCTATAGGATACACACAGTGTAGTCCCCTACTAAAATGCTTGGTTTTTCACATTGAGAAAAATATTTCACACCATGTGACCTGTCTCACACACCCTGTGACTATGGTGTGGTACCTCGATGTGTATATATGGGGTACACATATAGGGGAATGAATAGGGGAATATTTAGGATTAGAATACATAAGAATAGTCTGGAAGTAGGACCTAGATAGGTACAAAAGTATGCCCATAGATCAAAGGCACAACCTGAAGTACACATGCATAAGACATAGTACAAAGACTCAAGTAGGAATAAAACTTTGAGAGTCAAACAAAACTCCACAAGCCATGTATCCCAAAAGGGAATGCCATGTATATGGAGTAATACTTCTCATGTGAGACAGAATGACATAGAAAGACCCAGGGTAGACAAGACATTTCTTGAACCCTCGTTACAGGTTGTGTACTTTCTCTATGGTAGGTTGAGGCCCTCAAACTCTTCACAGTGTACTAGTTTTAGTTGGGTGTGTTCCCTTGGTTCATCACTATGAGGGTACAATGTGTTATTATATCTTAACCATAATATTGTGATCCCCTCTATTGTATTTTTATTGGATAGAGTTTTATAACCCCTTAATGTGACCCAAAGTGTGATCCTCTACCATATATTAATATTTTCGAGGTTGGTTTTTGAGGAATCTCCATAGAACACATATATTGGAATAAATTTTACTAAAATGTAGATTATTCTAGGTAGGGTCTAGTATACCTGAGAGTCCATGGGTTATATACCCTATCTATTTATAAATATATTTAGACTTGCGGTGAGTACTTCTTTGGTAAGGACTAATGGGCACACCCTCTGATATGAGCACTATAAAAGATATCCTAGTTCATTGAGTGATTTCACCTGGATGAGTCTTACCTTGAATACTTTAGTATAATTATATGGTCGATAGTATTACTGAGACAACTTTTAGAATTGGTGTCTATTATGCTTATATTTGGTTCTTCTTATGTCTATGTCTCATATGTTTATTGGCATGTCGATGTGATGATGAGCATAATACCCTCTTCATACATTATGTTTTTGTGATTTTAGGGTGTCCTACTGGGAATTTTTATAATCATACATGCTTGGGATCTTCCCATACATGTCATGTCTTATATTGAAAAAAAGTTAACAAAGTCCATGGAGGTCTCGGAGTAGGTAGATCATAATATGCTGGGCTGATTGTGGTTTGTACCATGTATTTATTTTTGTAGCAGTCCCTTCCTTCATAGGAGGTTTTAATCATTTATTATTTTATGTAGGCATGTATTTGGACCTTTATTCTTTCAAATAATTTTATCATACTCTAACGTAGGATAGATTTCATTCATGTATTAAGTTATCAGTTTGATTTATATTTGAGATTTTTATAGGTGTTTGGAGATGTGTGTGTGTACAAGTACCTCAGGCTAAGGTCTTCCATGTGTGTGTTGTGCATACATGGCACATTTTCTTTCCCCTGGCATATGTGAGGTGAGAATCGGTTGTCACACTCGGTGTATCATCTTCAAAGTGGGATTCGATGGGTCAGGTAATGAAAAAGCGGTATCAGAGTAGTGCTAATATTAGGACTGGGGTTTATAATTATTCATGTTGGGAGTTTTGTTTTGGAAATAGCGAAACAATGTTAAAGTGTTTCTAGTTTAATATAATTGGACATAGAATATATTTTTGGTGTGATAACTAACGTATCCATTCTCCAAGACTATAATAACCTTCTTATTGACTTGGTACAAGTATGAAATCATTGCAGGGAAAACGTTGGTGCGTGAATCATATTGTAATGGGTTGTGGTTTCTAGGTTTCTCTTGAGTCGGCTCCCCAAAAATACTCGCTGACCATGGTAGGTCTTGATTATTTTAGTATTCTTCTATGATAATAACAATCCAATATTCCACAAAAGGGTCGAAATTGTAATATGCCTTATTATGAGGATTTATTATATGGAACTATATAGTAGGTGGTACCTTTGGGTGGGTTTTTTATCTTTCCACCACCCACTGAGAAGTAGGTTATACAAGAAGAACCATTCCAGGATGTGCACAAGATGAGAACATTTGATGATTTTTAGATGTAGTGACCTACTATGTTTTGGGGGAATCCATACCCTCATGAAGCTATATACTTTCTATAGGAAGTTATGCATGTTTTCAAGCTTGTGGGACACATTCGTACAAGATTATGGTCCCAATGAAAATTCTTATTTAGGGAACCAAAGGGAGTGATGATAATTTGGTGGCTCCAAAACATAGTGAGACAACTCTCTCATGGATGTGGATCGGGTGTCCCTTTAGGGAGGAGTTATATCCATACATATTGTGAGTGGTTCACATTTTAGATATTATATAGCTTTAGTAGGGTAGAAAGATCTTGTAAGAGTATTCATCAAAGTTCAAAAACCTCTCATGATACACCCTGGATATAATTAGTGATACATTCTTCTGAGAACAGACCATTGAGAAGGGACTATGCTATGATATTATAGATGGAGTAATATATTTGTACCTTACCACTTATACAAGAGTGTTTGATATGTCTTTGGTAATATATATGTTATTGGATGAGTAGGCACTAAATTTTTTTATCAACTATGGTAGAACATGAGATGAGGATTTGGTAGTGAGTATGTGATGATAGAAACATGGATCCGGGTATGCAAGACACTTCAAGAGATGATATAAGGACAAGGGGTATACATCTCATGTCTCTCAGGATGTTTATTTCATCCTAGAGGGGCATTGTTTATATTGTGATAATTAGAGACATCTCACATGATATTTTTTGAAATAATATGTTCTCAATAGAGATATGATCGATGGACTACCTAGATAGAGATATTATTAGAAGAAATGGGGTCCATAGTGTAGTGAAACTGATAAATGATTATGGAGAGTAGTTAGAGTTGGATGATAGTTTTACTTATGGCCACCACCCCCCCAGGTCATCCATTTCGAGGTTATGGATCTAGTGGTTAGGTATGCGGACAATTATAAACCAGAAAGTCCTATGACACAGAATTTGTCTGGATTATTAGATATATGATATGTTTCTTCTCAACTATATCACCAGTACTGATATTCATCAGTTTTTTCCACTATTTCCTTACAAATTATCTTGTTAAGTAATTGGAGATGTTTGTTGAGACCTAGGCTCAAACCTTATGCTTGGAGACTCCTACGAGAGGGGATTCATTTGTCAAACTATTTTTCTATAATTTTGATCTGACTGTAAGAGTAGTTTTCTTCTTATAGAATCTCTTTATAGTAGTTATAAAACCTTGTGATATCTTCCTATGTATTGAATGGCTATCCATAATTCATTCCTTGATTTACTATAACAGGTGGGGATGTAGTGTTCCCATGGTTATGGAAGAAGATTATTCTTCATGGGTGATAAAGAAATCTAGATAGTGTCAAAAATATCATATATATGAGGATAAAATTGATTAGTCATCAGTTGACTTGTATTACACTAGGACCAGTTGATGCTATGGGATTTCAGCTTCATGCAGTGGAAGTGGTGTATGGGAATGTATTTACTAAGGATGTGATGGGGTCACCTCTCTACCATGAGATATAATTCTACACAGACTTGCATCTAGGGAATTCCTGGATAATTATTCCAACAAATTATATAGCTCATTTAGAGCTTCATTAGATGAAGGTGCGGTTGGAGGAATTATAGAGGAAGGGATTTTCTATACTCATTATTTCGCCTTAGGAAGCCCCAGTTTTTTATTCCCAAAAGGTGGATGAGTGCTTGTTATTGTTTTTTGATTTCCTTCACCTGAACACGGTGACTTTAAAATTTAATTATCCTCTATAGATTATTTATGACCTATTTGACTAGTTAAAAGGGGAGTGATGGATCTCCAAGATTGACTATAGATATTGTTATAACCAAGTTTGAGTACGAGACATGGATATACCGAAGATGACATTCTGATGTTTCTATAGTCATCATGAGTACATGGTCATGCCTTTAGGTGTCAAGAAAACCCTATAAGTGTTCATGGGACTCATGAAATAGATCCTTCATCATTTCTTAGACTAGTTTTTGGGGGTATTCATTGATTACAATCTAGTGTACTTAGTGGATAAGGATGAGCACACGAGATAATTGAGGATGGTCCTAGACATACATTGAGAGAACCAGTTTTATGTGATTCTATCAATGTGTAATATTTAGATTTTAGTGGCCCAGAATCTGGGACATGTCATCTCAACATAGGGTATGGAAGTGGAACCATGGAAGGTTGAGGCAGTGTTATCTAGGGATCCACCAAAGAGCATGATTGAGGCATAGAGCTTCCTTAGGTGGGTAAGATACTATAGAAGATTCATGAACTATTTTTTATGGGATATAATCACCCTTGAATACATTGACTTGGAATGGTTATCCCTTCTAGTGGATAAATATGTACTAGTAGGATTTTTAGGATTTTTGGTAGAGTTTGACTATAACCCCTATTTTGGGACTTCTATAGGAGGGTGTTTGGAATGTAATGTTCTGTGATACATTTAGGACATGACTTGGATTTTTCCTAATGTATAGGATATTTTTTATTGCTTATATGTTTAGATAGCTTAGAACTCATGAGTAAAAATATGTGACCTATGATCTAGAGAAATCAGTAGTACTCCCCTTGAAGATGTGGTGATAATACTTTATGGGTGGGTATTATATCATATATTATAATGAAAATAGTCCCATGAATATCTTCTTATAGAAGTATATTCTCTTGATACATACACTACTAGAAAACTGACATATACCCACCATTCAAAACTGTGTTTATATCCCCCAAAACAGTGGGTATAGGCAATCCCCTTGGGTTTTTGAACCATGGGAAAATGAATCATCAGGATAGATCCATGACCTATAACCATGGTTTGAAAAACCATGGATATAGAATTTTTCCATCGTGTCATAAGATTATACTCACGGTTTTAGATCCATGGGTATAAATATCACTAATACCCACGGTTCTAGAACCGTATGTATAAATATCACTAAAACCCATGGTTCGAAGCCGCGTCTCTTCACTTCGAATAAAGCACCTCATCACAACACCAACTAAAATTATTATTACATAGATATATATTATATTATATATATTTTTTCTCAATCAAGAAATAAGGGACCCTATACCCATGGTTTAGTGTATCCATGGGTATAGGATGCATCTATACCCATCGTTTTCATAAACTGTGCACAAAGACTTATACATCGTAGGATATACCCACGATTATTAAAACCCATGGGTATAGATGCCACCTATACTCGCAATTTAATGTAAAGCATGGGAATATGCTTATATACCAAAGGATATACCCATAGTTCATGAAAATTGTGGGTATAACTACCACCTATTCCCATGGTTAAATTTAAACCATGGGTATAGGTTTTCCCATGGCATTCCCGTGTAATGTTTTGTCTTCCCACGCTTACGCATATACCCTATACCCACGGTTTAGAAAGACCCATGGGTATTTGTTATAAAATATCCCCTATACCCATGGTTCATGAAATCCGTTGGTATATTTGAGTCTATACCCATGGATTTTGGGAAACCCATGGGTATAGACCCATTTTCCAGTACTAAGAGGTGATAGATAGAGTTCCTCCAGGATTATGACTTCGAGATAGTCTACAATCCTGAGAAGGGGGATGTGTTGGAAGATTATATTAGTAGGATATATTGTTCATTGTTACTAAGTATTGCATTAGAATTGTTGGCCTCAATGATTTTTTCCTTAGATGATGAGGATAGTGTATCTTACCTTTAGTTGATGGTTTTTACCCCACCACTTCTACATAATTTTAGGGAGTCTTATCTTAAAGATACCAACATTGAGAACTTATGTATTTAGATATCCACTAGGCATTATTATGTGGGAGTCTCTAAATGTGGGGATCACATTGTCCTTTTTAGGGAATAGATGATTGTACCAATAAACATTTATGAGGTGGTTTTGAGGAAGTCTTTTACATACCCAGTGGAGGTACATTCCAATGTGGAATAGATATACCAATAACTTTCTATTAGTTCTTGTGGCCAGAGATGAAGAAGTGTAAAACAAAGTTTTTCTCTTAATTGCTCATTTGACAAGAGGTTATAGATTAACACTAGGTTCCAACAGGTTTATCTCAACCCCTTGAGGTTATGGAGGATGATATATATATATATATAGACTTCAAGATGATTTTCCAATGAAAATTTAGAGAACATGATTTAAAATGGATGATTCTTGCTTGACATCAGTATTCTGAAGGGGATTGCATGAGGCCTTTGGGAATCCATTTCATTTGGGAATGCAATTTCACTCCTAAACATATAGCTAGACTGAGTGGTCCATTCATATTCTATAGGACTTATTTTGGGATTACATTTTGGACTTTTACCATAGTTGAGAGGATAATATACTCATAGTCAAGTTTTAATGAAACAATAGTCATCATTCCACCATTTTCATGTCACTATTCGAAGCCTTATGTGGGAGGCCATGTAGGGAAACATTTTGTTGGAATGATACAGGCGAGTCAGCCTTCCTGGGCCCAGAGTTGGTGAAATTAATGATATATAAGGTTCATATCATCCAAGATTGGATGAAAACTTCCTAGATCCCTATGAACTGAGGATGGAGGCTTTTGGAGTTCAAGGATGAAGACCATGTGTTTATGAAGGTCTCACATCGATATCGATTGAGTATATTTTATCAAGGTAGTAAGTTATGATATAGATTCATTTCCCATTTCAAGACACTATGTAGGTTTTTTGACATGGATTACCACATAGCCCTACCACCGTAGAAAGATTAGGTACATGAAATTTTTCACATATCACAACTAAGGAGGATTGTGAAAGATCTGTCACTCATTACCGACTAGGGCAAGATGGAAATTGTGGATGGATCTACAATTATAGAGTACTCGATAGAGATCGAGGTTCATCGAGTTAAGATCATCTATAGGAGATTTATTCCCTTGACGCTTGTCCAGTGGTAGCATAAGAATGTTCAATAGAGCATCTAGGATCATGATAACCAGATGTGAGCCCAGTTCCCTTTTCATTTTTTAGTAGGTTTTTTCTTGTTTGGATGAAAATCTTTAATATGGGGAGAATTAAATGACAATATTTTTTTTAAATCTTTGGAGTATTTTAAATAATATATGGAAGGTAGGGACTTTGTCATCATTGTATTATTGGGATAGAATATTCTGTTTATTGATGGAAGATAAATATTAAAATATATTAAATTCCATTCTTGTAGTTTTTATACAATAAGGGAATAAATTTTGAATAGTTTCTCAAATTGAAAGTATGAGACATCCATAAAATTTTGAATTCATGTTTTAACTAATCATGATATAGACTTTCTGTGCATCATGTTCTTGGATTGAGCGTCATTGTGGGATGAATAATAATTAAATAAATTATTTTATTTATTTATTTTTTATTAAATCCTGAGCTTAAAATATCCACTATTTAAACATAGTTATGGAAAATACATAGGGTAGGTACATAACTCTAAGTATTAAGATTGGTCTATTGAACGAGGATTCTAAGAAGATAAAAGGTTGAGCATGGATTGATAATCGGTGATCCAATCAGACCATTTGGATCTCCCCAATGACTGTGAAGTGTAGTAGTTATTCATTAGTGATTGATCCATGCCTGAGGTAGGGTGGGATATTTGTTATTTTAATTCCCATAGGTTTATCCACAATGAATAAGAATAATATTACTTATAAAATTGATTATCAGGTCAATCATATTATGAAGGTATTTATTTCTCTACCTAAAATTAGGAATTTATGGTATTTGATTATTTCTTCCTAGTTCTTTAATAATTTTTCTAAGGGAAATTAATTGAGGCCAACATGAATAGTGGTTGAGGTTCATTCCTCTTGTAGTATTTTTCCTTTCTCTCCTCATTAATTGTACATTCATCACTAGTTTTTTATTTGGATGGTGGCTCAACCAATACTATTGCGACCCATACTTTTTACAAATAGATATTATATAAAAAAAAATAAAAATTCATTATATAACATTTCTATCTATTACAATATCGTTTAGGTATAGAATCTTTGGAAACATAGAAACATAAATAACAAGTTCATAAAATATTTACGTCATCTCCAACTTATTTATTCATAACTACCACCCTTCTTAGAAATATCATATATTTTACCTTTCTTCATGACCTTTGGAAAAGAAACATAAGAAAAGGATGACCTAAAAATCTTAGTTTGGGTAAAAAGGGGGATATAAACGATCACATAAACATAACATGAGGATAATGGTATATAAAAATGATCGTAAAATTTGAAAACCATACCCTGTATATCAAAGATCTTAATATTATATCATGGAATAAATATTGTAATTTCATAAGACATGGATCACATGTAAATCAAAGAACATTATCCTTGAGATCATAATATAAGCATAAGACATGGAATTTTGGAATACAAAATCACATAAAAAATTTCATTAGAAGTAAATGATAATTTCAATGTCTATAATAGTGGAATGGTATCATTACCCAAACAATTTTAGTAGTCAATGTTCACTCCCAATATTATCATAGGGTGTATATCCCCTTACTAAACTAGCTTCAATTCCCATTCTTTCCCTATTTATATCATGAGATATCAGTCTTTACCCTAGGCATTCAAGGAGATATAGGTCCTACCTTTCACATAATGAAAATTATATAAATGTTTTACACACTATCACAATGAATTAAACAAATAAGAACCCAATAAAATAAATGGCATTCAAAAACATTCAATCGCATCAAATCCCAAGGAAAATAAATGGGTTTCATAAGCATTTCATCATAATAAAACCCATTGAAACGAAATGGGTTTCATATGCATTTAATATTTTCATCAAAACCTAAACCATAAAGGGAAATAATATAGATGTTATCCTTGGATAATATCCCTATTAATTCATAAGTAAGATTAAATAATGTCATCATAGATGGAAAATAATATTGAAATATCACTTTGAAAAATTATTAATAATAATTACCTTACCATTTAAAAATAGTTTATTATTAAAAAATTGAGAAATTATAAAGGAAAACCTTTTTTATCGAATAGAACCTTGTAATGTTCTGGTGGAATACCCGAAGGAAATTTGAGTCATAATAGTGGGAAAATTCATTCATGTCGTATATGTTACAAAAATTCATCCAAATTTGTGTTAAAAATTTAACAAAGTATCTTATTTCTAAAATAACAAAAAGATTCATTTCAAACCATTTTTAAAAAATTCAATTATGGATGAAAATGACTGTAAACAATCATTAGAGAATGGTAGAAAAATGATTATTTATAAATACTTGATATGGAATAAAATTATTCCTTTGTTGATAAATAATCATAAATAATCTCACATATTGATCATATTGTGAAATAAACCCTTACCTCAAGTTATACTTGCTTTGAAAGCACTATGACCTCCAGTTCTTTGAAACTGATCCTTTAGATATCCTATGATGTGTTCTAGGGTTAGAATTTTTCTTAGAAAAAAATCCTGATGAATGTGGGTAGGGATGTTGATATGGGGAATTTGCAGAGTTTGATCAAGCTAGAATGCTCAAAGAGGTGTGAAAAATTAGTAAGTAGGTTAATTCTTACAAGTAAGGTGAGGGGAACTTTTGGAGTTTCCCAAAATATTAAATTATAATAAATTA
Source organism: Viscum album (assembly GCA_963277665.1). Lineage (NCBI taxonomy): Eukaryota > Viridiplantae > Streptophyta > Magnoliopsida > Santalales > Viscaceae > Viscum > Viscum album. The sequence goes on along the minus strand of OY728139.1, from coordinate 835,688,051 downwards.
ATTCTCAATAAAGATGCCTCAAAATATACATTGATTCAAATTTAAGGTTGGATATAGTATTAATCCCATAAAATTATAAAATTTATACAATTTTATGTGTAATTTAAAACATAATCATATTGATTGACCCTAAGTCAACAAATTTTAATTTTAACCATGATAATACGTGTTTCAATGTTAATCGCTTGAAAATGTTTATGTATGAGGTAAAAATTTAACCATAAGTGGTAAATTTATGACATTTTTCGACCATATCATAATAACCTTGTATTATTTCAATATTTATATTATTCATAAATAATTTAATAAAACATGTTTTTGTAAAATTATCAATTTTGTCAATTTTGAAAATATTTATTTAATTTAACATTAAATAAATTAAGATAAATGGGTAATTATAATATTATTCCTTAAAAATCAATATTATATCTTATATCTATATAATATTCAGGGATCACATTAACTAATTCAAATTCTATCACTTTTAATATTTTTAAAATCATTTTTTATATTTTTTATTAAATGGATCTATAATACATCTGTGTTACATAAAATATTATGGCCAATATATAATTACTAAAAATTAAAAATAAATTTATATCATGAATTTCATTTTATTAATCACAGAATAAAAACTTAGATTCATTCTTAACATATTTTTCTCCATATTTAGACACATAAAGGATATTAAAGACAAAGAGAGTGTAATTTTCTAACATTATTTGATTTAAATAATATATTAATCATTTTCGTGGACAAGTGTCCCTTAAAATACTCAATTTAGAGGCTAAGGTGTTAAGGGTATAATTAATTTTATCCAATAATAATTTGTATGAATAATTATTTCCTTGTCACTTATAGTTATTTTATGTTATCCTGATTTACCCTTTTTCAAGGTGATAAATTTTACAAGGGTTAATATTCATATAGACCAAAAATAAAAGGGGATTATCTACCAAATTTGAAATAGATAATTATAAATAGGTAATTTATTTTATATAATCTTGTAACTATAAATTTAAAAAATTAATTTTAATGTAACTGCTAAAAATGTGAGAAAAACATATTTTTAGAAAAAATACATTTTTCATAAACAAATTATATTTATTGTTATCTTATTCCTAGAAAAATATTTTTTGATTGCTTAAAAAATTTTGCCAATTTAAAATTTTATTAATTTCATTAAATTCATTCACCAATAAGGATTAATTAAATTTATTATAATAAAAATACATTACATGCATGAAAACCGTCAATCATAAAAATATTTCATTTTTATTCAAATGATGTTTATTTCCATTTATAATCAATTTTTAACCAATGAATTAATTTAATACATATATAACCATACATTTTTTATAATTTAATATGTTCTATTAATAATACCCAAACAAAAATATAGGAAATATAATTCATAACAATATTCTAATAGTATTTCATGGTTCATTAATACTTGGTGTTGCATGTAATGAAAGATTTCGAATAAATAAAATTATTTAAAGAGAAATATTTCATTAAAATATTCAGGTAATATAAATACCATGTGTACAATAATTATGTGGTTATTCTTTGTAATAATAAAACATCACTATGGGTTTGGTTTTGTCATATAAGGAATGATTGAGGTGCAACAACAACCATGGATTATTAGAGGATGGTTAGGATTGAATTTGGAGATCACTAGCTCCTGATTTTTAACATTCAGATGCCACAATGAAACATAGGAGAATTTTTATGGTATTAAATGTCTAGAATCTAGTCACTAGAAATAACCTAGCATGGTTTTTCAATGATTCATGTTTATCGATGGGTCTAGTAGAATAATCAATAATGAAAATGGTGCAAGAGACATATATAAAATTGTTTGTTCATTGTGGAATAATCCTAACTACATGGCATGTAGTATGAGGGACTCACTCTGTAATTTTCCCTCCTGTGGAATTAGGGATTATGCGTAGATAAAAATAACACACATAGTGTGGCACATGTCACACACCATGTGACTCGAGGCCAATATCTTGAAATTTATCCTTGGTGTATAGTGACATAGACATGGACACAACCAGGAACATAATAATAGTAAGAGTACAAGGGCATAAACCAATATCCGTATGTGGCCTAGTACAAGGGCTTGACTATAACACATTTTCATTGGCCAGGGTACATAGAATCGAGAAAGAAGCACATGTCATGTTCCCACCTGACCTCAACACGTAGTGTATCCCTAAAAGTCACATCATAAATATGGAGGAAGAAATTACTTGTGAGAGGGAGAGACATGGGAACACACATGGCAGATAAGACACACTATGTATTCTAAGTACATGATATATACTTTCTCCAAGGTAGGTTGAGTCCATCCGAATATTCCTTGTAGAATACTTTCATTTGGGTTTCTTCCCTTGGTTCATTCTAATAAGGGTATAATGTGTAATTACATCCTATGAAAAAAGATTATGAACCCCTCTATTGGATTAGTCTCAAATAGACTTCAAGAATCCCTCCTTGTGACTTGTAGTGTGATCTAATCTCATATATTTATCTTCCCTATGTGGGATTTGAGAAATTTTGATTGATAATATATGTGATTTTATGATCCCAATTCTTGTATGTTATTCCAGGTATAGTCTGGTATGCCTCACAGGCCTTTGGTGAGATCCCCTATCTATGTATCCAAATTTTCAGAGTCCCAGGAAGTACTTATTTGGAAATTATAGAAGATAACGCCCACTCAGATTTATTCCCTTAGTTTTATCATAGTTTGTGGAGTGAAGTATCCTAGATGATTGTTACCTTTAAGCCTCATATCAAATATTGGGGATGGATGTATGGTTGATACCTCTTTGAGACATCATGTCTATTATAATAATATTTTTTATTCTTATTACTAGGTATCATATAATGGTTGACATTCCTATTTGATGATGATATGAAAACTATCTTGATACTTTATATTTTTTTATTTCAAAGTGTCCTACTGGGTATTGCTATACTCACCACTACATGGGCTCTACCTATACACATCATGTTTTATGTTTATGACATGACTTTTGATGGGGTCTTGGGAGGAATATCAATATGAAAAACATATTTAGATATATATACTATGGTTTTTCCTGGAATTTCTTTTGAAATAATTTTCTCTTCAGTAGGTGGAAATTTTTATTAGTTTTGATGGGCTTGTATTTGTAACTTTATGTGTTCCATTTCTTTTTCCATACTCTGATGTGGGATAGATGTCATCCATGCATTATGGTATCAATTGTGTTAAAAATTCAATTTTATATTAGTGTTTTGAGATTTTTACGTGATTACATGTATGTTAGACCGATGCCTCACATGTTTCTATTATACCTACATAGTTCCTATTTCTAGCCCCTAAACTATTGGTGGTGTTCTTCTAGTGTCACACTCAATTTACAACCTCCCATATTGTCCTTAGTGGGTCGATTCATGAAACTCATCTTAAAAAACATCCTCTTAATTCTATTTAATATTACATTACCTAAACTTTATAATAGGTCATCACATTATACATTAAAGTATAATACTCTCTTGAAACATTTCTTCTCATATTATCATGATTCTGGAAATGACTGACATGAATTTATCAAATTTTACATTTTACATCAAATTTTTTTACTTTTTTTCAACAATTTATTTCAAACATTTCCCTTTTCATGAAAGATTTAACAGAAATTTCCCTATCTTCTTTGATCTTATTCTCAAAATAACCCCCCTTTTGTATATCATAAGAAATAACAATCCATTTAAAATCATCCAATGAAAGCTTTTGTAGATCATGGATTTCAAATTCCAAAACATTTTAATAAAATATATATAAGATTATATATAGTATCTTCTAAAAACCATATAATATTCAATATTTTAACCAAAATCATTAATAGTAATTAAAACTTCATTAACTCTAGTTAAGATAATGTCTATTATTTCATCATCACTCATCTTGCAGTATTCATCAATTAGTCTCTAACCCTGTATTATATATTGATTCACATTCACATTATCTTTAGAACTATTTTTTAACATATCCCAAATTCCTTTAAATATATTAATCGCTTTAAAATGGAGGAACTCCTTTTAAGAAAGATTTTACAAGAATTAATTTTAATATTTAACATTATTATCCAAATTTATTCTATCTACTAATATTTTCATAACACCTTTATCATGAGGAAAAAACAATAATTGGTGGCCTTTAAAACATCCAACCTAATTTAATGAATATATAGTAGTAAGTTATATTACATATCTAATAATTACTTACATAAAAAGAAGAAACCCCTTGGATGTTCAAATTTGATATTTTAGCCCTGTTCATCATAATAATTTAGATCCTAAAACATAAAACAAATATGAATAGCCTTTCAGAATTATTTTATCATCTTTAATGGAAACCCAAGATACTATGATACCACTAGATGTTACCTAATGTTTGGTGAAGGATCAAAGATATGGATGGTGGGTGAATCAATGAAATTTATTTTTCTAAATAAATATAACTTTATATGAAATAAATCATCATCACAATTTAGCATAAATGATCTCATTACTGATCTTCTCACACACAAAGTAAAACATAAAACTAAGAACACCTAAAACACAATGTTTCGCAACAAAAAATTGAGTAAATAAATTTTTTGTGTGATCCAAAAAACCTAATATCATATAGTATACTATAATAAACAAGTAGATATAATGAATAAGGAAATGAATGAACATGTATTATAATAAATAAAAATATCTATTTCCCAACACAACAATAAATCATTGTTCCATGATCAATATTGTTACTGATGATTCCTTATCTTTATAGAGGAAAGGATTATCCTTTTATTTGTAATTAGTTTCTCGTTAATATCATGAAATACATTTTTTTTACATATTCTCACACTGAAAACTAATTTAAAACATTAAAATATTATTTTTAAATTCAAATTCATAACTTCTTTCTACTTATCTTCAATTATCCCACTTATTTTTGATCCCTTATATCATTTCATACCACTCATTCCCTATTGATTTATTAATGTGACTTTAGATATTGGTTTTTAGTAACCCATGAGTTATCAACTAAGCCACATCATCAAATACACTAAAAATATAGTATAATTCACTGACCATGGTATGTTTAAACTCAATAAATCATGGTTAGTTGAAGTTTAGTTAAAACTTATCTGAACTACATTGAAACCATTTTCAATATTATTTTTACCATGAAAAAATCAACCTTAACTATTTTAGAGAAACAAATTTTTAACACTCTATGAAATGTTCCAAAACATAGGAATCCCCATTTTAACCCCTAGAAAACTTATAAAACTTCCATTAAATTTAAATTACCTTTCTAGAGTCCCCCTAGATGCACTGAAATTATTCAAAATAGTTACCATAGGAGGATTATAGAGTGGTTACCATTGTGTTCATTCTCAGATAATCACTTTTTAATTTTTTTTGTACTTCTCTCAAACATTTATATTTTTATCTTCCTCATAGTTAATAAAAACTAAAAAATCTATTGTTTAATCAAACATGATCCACAACCATTTTTCTCTTCATTCAAATTGATCCTATATAAGGAACCACAACTTAGAACGCTGTGTGTACAAGCCATGACATTTATTAAAATAGAATTTCTTAATTAAAACGAGTTCTTAAATTCCTATTTAAAATATGGTCCCCCCATTTTATAGTTTATGGTGTGTACTTCACTAAACCACACTATATTCATTTCATATATATAATTGCATAACTTATAAAAACACTCATTTTTAGACCATCAATGCCACTTCACTTCTTATTCTTGTAATAACTCTTTATTTTATTTTACCATAGTGTTGTATGGTCACATAAATTTAAAAAAGCATTAAAATTAACTCTTCAACATTATAAATATTTCCATGTTATTTTACACACTTAAAACCCATGGAAAAAATTTAACAAATTTGGAAAACAATTTATCCCTTAATTTTGAACATGTTTTTTGTGATGAATATGAAAATCATCATAAGAACCATATCCACATCATCTATTCACAAAATTTTCTTAAATTTAATGTACATTATATTTTGGTAATTTTTTTTTTCTTCTTTTAAAATCATAAAACTCCCCATGGGTTCTATCAAATGTCTCAAGGTCACAAAAACTATTGATCTCATAATATTAACTATTTTTAGTCTCAATTTACAAGTTATATCCCATTTAATCCTGTCCACATTTATAAATATCTTATACAATTCCTCTAGAAATTCTAATTCATTGTTAGTATGTTATGTAGCTAATCCTATTGTGATAAATATTTATAAAGTATGTGATTTGTAATAATTTTTAAAAATATTAATTTTTTCACCATTAAATTAATAATATTAAGGAAATTAATATCCATTATTATTGGTGTGAAGTGAATTGTTATCATGTTCATATATGACTAATATGTGATTTATTCATTCACACTGGATAACCTATTAAATAAAATCAAGAATATATGAGTTGGCCTATAATAGAGTTTCTCATTCCATTTTTAGTGATTGATAAATGTATTTAAAAAATGATAAAATGTGTATTAATAAGTTTTTATATATATACATAGTATGGTGAAACGGTTCATATGAATCTTAATCACGAAAATATAAAATCAATTTATATCTGGAGTAACAATGACATTTTTTTTTAAATATTCTCTTTGAATATAACGTTTTATTAGGGAACTGATAAATATTTATATTATATAATGACCCATATGATAACATAATTATTTTATGGATTAGGAATAAAATATTAGTAAAATTTATTAATATAAAATTTATTATTTCTATGAAAATCAAATCAAATGATGTTTGGAGAAATTACCATGTCATTTGATGTTTTTAATAACTTTTATAAGGTATTAATGAAATTATAATATCACAAAATATAATAAAATTATGTATACATCCATTGAAGTTAGGATTTCACTACCTTCAATATGAGATACAATTCTAATAAAGATACAATGTCTTTATCCATAGATATTTATCATCTCATTGGGGCTACAAACTCATCATGCGATGATACATTTATGATAATGTGATCATTTAAAGAGTTTAATGATCGCATATATAAAATAGGTTGTATGTTATAGGTGTTGTATTCTATATAAAAGTGGAAGGTCATCCCAGAATTATAAATTTTTAGTGTTTCATCATTTAATTATGAAACAATGTATAAGAATGTATTTATTTTTTTATTATTAGTGTGTGTATAAATATAAGTGATATCATGTAAAATATCAATGTTCTTATTATATCTTTAATCCATGGGTTGTGTTATCACTACATTTAGATATGATAATGTCCTTCAAAAGAATTCATTAACCACATAATCTGGTATATATTATTAAAATAATGATCTTATTGATTTAATCTAGGTAACATTTTTCAGACTCACTTTTATGAAACATCACTATAGTACAATTTGGTAGGTTTTATAGTTCTTCATTTATAATTTTGCATCATTTTTATTTGATAGATCCTTTGGTATTTGGGTTTCTTATGTTTTCATCATGTATTATGATTCCTTTCCAAACCCAAAAATATATCACTTCATATTAAAATTATATATAATTTACATTATTTCAATACAATATAAATTATATTTATTTAAAATGTTTGATCAAATTAATTAAAATAATTTTTATTGGATTGAATAATTTTTTTAAATATGGTATTTAATATTAACATTTCATATTATAATTTTTTAAAATTTGATAAAAACAGTCATGTTTATTTTTTTTCAATATTTTTTAATTTATAAACATTTTATAAATTAATTTAAAATTTTTACATAAATACTTTATATTAAAATTATAAAAACAAACCATCAAAATTTTCTTTAAAACTAGATTTCATTTTTAAATAGCTTTATAATTATGATAATGACATTTTTATCATGAAAAATCCATTCATGTATTTTCCAAATAATACACCCCATTGCACTACATCCTACAAGTTTCTCATAAACATAATGGTGTTCTATATAAACAATTAATTATCATACATACTATGACTATTTTTTCTTTGCACCATAATGTGGAAAAAACTTTTTTTAGAAACATTTTCTATCACTATTTTACAAAAACCCATAAAATTAATTGACAATAATTTTATAAACTAAGCCTAATTTAATTTCAAACCTATCATGATTATGAAAATCACCCTAATGTGTTCCTTTTTTATATATAATGTTGTGGTTTTGTAAATTATTTATTTTCTTGAATCTTTATCCAACCAATTTTTCAATAAAAAAAGTGTTGTATCTGATACCACCTTTGAGATTTTGTGGGGGAAAATATCTAAATAAAATGGAAATATTCACTAAAAACTATTTAAAAAATTCAAATATAGTGTTCTCTTTTAATGAATGATGAGTTGAAAAAAAATTCAACTTCATTTTAAAAGAAACTGAATCCTATAATATTCTCAATTGAATTTAGGAGATCACATAGAAAAATCTAACAAACCCATTCCTCTTATATCATGAATTAGTGAATCACATAAAACTAATTTATAATTATACAATTTCCCATAACCTATTATAACCATAGGTTAGTGGAAAGGGATAAAATTAGAGTTATGGCATGGAGTTATATAATAATTGAATCACACATGTACACCCTAATAAATGATATATTTCAGAATAATTGAACATATTTATATTGAACTCCAAACAAATTCCTTGTAATAATAATGAGTTTAGTAGGATCCCAAAATAAATAGAACATTTAAAACAATTTTATAATATTTAACAACTAATTTTTTATCCATAAAAATATAATTTTTGAACTCTTTAAAAATAAATTTGTATCATACAGAACTCTTAAAAAATCATTTTTTTATTCTTAACCATTCATTGAAAAATTTCCTTCATATATCAAAACCTAATACACAATATGTCATACTTACAAAATTAATTTAATTAAATAGTGTGGAAACTATGATATAACATAAACTACACTAAGATGACTTCCACCGTGTAATGATTGTTATAACATAAACTGCAGAGTGGGGACTTTCACTATATCTTATATTTAGATATAATTCATTTTTTTTTCTTTTTGTTTTATGAAATTGGTGTGAAGTGATTTAGAGGAGAACAAAATATACTAGTTTTATTTTCTTTTTCAGATGAAATATAAAAAACATAGGTGGGGGGTCATGCATGTATTTCCACAAGCCTTATGTCAAAAATATGATTTTTTTTAATTATTATTTTATTATATATAGACACACTCATACACTATTAATATATAATATAACAGAAAAAATAAATAAATTCCAGTTTTAGTTCTACTTATAATTTTTTTAAACATTATAATTAAATTCAAGGACCATAAAATAGCACCGATTTTTTATGTATTTCAATAATTTATAAAATATATTATTAAATTCAAAAATATTAAATAAAAAATAATAATAACATTACCAAGTTAATAAAAATTACCCCAAATTATCATGAAATGTGTAAAATAATAATTTATAATATTATTTCATATATGAAATTTTTTATTATTTGAAACTGAATAAATTCAATAAAAAAGATATTCAAATATCACATTTCATCACTCATGAATTTATGCTTATCCTTAATAAAACAATTTCATATATTTTTATAAAGAACTCACATGTAATAATTATGACCATCACTTTTAACAAAGTCCAAATAAATATAATTTTTATTTAATTATCATGTCAAAAAGAGATGCATATTTTGAACTATATCCTCAATAATCTAGTCAATTAAACATTTAAAGTTCAACTGAACCCAATTCCACACCTTGTAAAATTAATTGATGTTGAAAAAACAATAATCTTAATTTGTGAAAATATATCCATTATTTATCCAAATTCTCATGTAATCAAGAATAAAAATTCTCAGACGCGTTTTTTGTAAAGTTTTTAATGATTTATTTTGAAACAATTTTGTCGAAAAAGTTAAAATCCAGGATTTAAACCATTAATTAATTCATTAGAATATTCTATATAGCCAAGACCCAAAAAGGATGGTTATACTTACGTTTGATCATTCCAAATCATATAAATAATGATATATAAAACAATAAAATTCAACATCAAGCTCTGTTGATGATTTTTTTTTATTGTTAAAAATTATAGGGAAATTGATCCCAAAACATTGGTCAATCGTGAATCCATTATTTTTTTACTTATTTTTTTATTTATTCGTTATTTTTTACTTTTAAGTATCCAAATCCAAATAATGTTTTTTATAATTTTATCCATAAATACTCAAATTTATCCAATTGAAATTTAATATTTAATATATTTTTTAAGTAAGAATTTTGAAATCATTTTGGAGAAGAAAAAATTATATAACTTAATTAAATATTTATTAGTTTAATATTCTATTATAAAATGGATTATTTAAAAATTATTTACATATCATAATTAAAAAAAAAATATGCTAAAAATTTGATAAATTGAATTCCAATTGAAATATTTTTCCTTAGAAAGTGGTAAAAAATTATATTTGTGTTATCTTAAAACCACACCAACACATTATGATTGAAAATTTTCTGAAATTTTTATTCCCATTATATAAAATTAAGATAAAAATAGGTTTAATTTTTTTTATATAACTGATTAATTATAAACCAAAAGGGTAAAATATTATACTTATGTGATATAGAACCATCCCCATGAAATAAACATATTTTTCTCTATGATAATTTTCTAAATAATACATTTTTAACAATAATGTACAAATTTGTTAGATTATAATATGTGGTAAAAAGATTAAAAGAAACATATAATAAAGGTTATGAAATTTTCACATAAACATTTTCCCATTCCAATAAGTGAAAATTGTTACATCTCTAGCATGAAATATTGAATAATTAAATCATTTAATGGATATGTGGCTAATTTATTTATGGATTATAATCCAAATTATGTTTTCTGACATTATGTTTTAACTTGAAATAGATTTTTTTTTAATCCAATAATATCCATGGATTTATAATGATGTATATTCAATAGATGAAAATATGAAGAATTTTTTTTTATTTCACAATAATGATATTCAACTTGGGTATGAATAATATTTTATGATTTTATGTTTAATGTATTTTCGGGTGGATTTTCATAAATTATAGAATTATTTAATTTATAAAAATGTTTTTAAACCAAATAGAGTTAGTGGAACCACGAAGTCCCAAAGTAAAAGTAGAAGTAGATATGATATGGGTAAAAGCTTGTATTAGTTAAATAAGGAGTCTTGGGTGCAGAAAAATCATACCAAAAGTTTTAAATGATTTTTAAATAAATCCAATAAAAATGTATCTTTATTTTCAAAAACATCAATAATTAAATCAATAAATCTCTAAAATAATCGCCCAATCTCAAGAAAAGAATGTTTAGTGTCGTGGGGACCAATCAAAATGGAATCATATGTTAAAAAACATGTGACATTTATCATTAATTGAATTATACTATTGTACCTTTTAGAATATTCATAAGTTAAATTCATCATCATAATGAGGAGTGTAGAAACATAATAGAGGGTTGATATCGAATTCTCAGTAACAGTATACATAGGTGATAATAATGAACGATAATAAGTGAGAATAATATGATCATATAGGTGAAATTAGTATACATTTAGAAGTTATACCAAATAAATTATAGATAAAAAATAATGGCATAAGTCATGGAATAACATAAATGTGAAGAATGTCTTTGAAAAGTGGAATAAATAAGTACTATAATTCATTATGAAAATAAAATAAAACTATAAAGGTAACCCAACTATAGGAATAATAAAAAAATTGAGGAAACACATTATGACCACGGTTTGTGAAAAAAATCTTGATGTCCATGAACTAAAATGGGAGGCAACCCTTTATTCACATGAATTTTTGAAAGGACCCATGTAATTAAAAATGTGTTCCAATTTATATAAATCATTCATTATATAACAAAGAACCCATGTAATGAAAAATGGGATACATAACATTTCAATATTGTATTTTGAAACCTACCCTAAACAATATTAATGGTTAATGTAAAAAATTTAACCACCCTTATTGAGTATTTCAAAATAAAATTTATAGGGGATTTAAATAAAAAAACATCTAATGAAATTTGGATTTGGTAAATAAAGAGGAAAATGGTATCAAAATCCTTAAATATTATTACATAATGCCTTTAATTTTGGAAAAGCTGTTGAAGTTATAGGATACCATGAAAATTAATTTTTAGAAAGGTTGATTTTAAGAAATTAGAAAAATAATTTTGAAAATCAATATTAGGACATAAATATAAATAATGAATCCTTGATAAATACATGAAGGCTTCAAAAATGTGATGTGAGTACATTTTAAAAACTTTTAATTTTTAAAAATAACCTTCTAAAAAATTACCTAAAAAGAAATAATGGTTTCACAATGGTGAAGAGATTAATAATGAATGAATTTTATTTTAAATATAAACCTCAATAACATATCCCTAAAAATAAATAAATTTTATAAAAAATTATTTGTATTTAAAGATAAAATATCTGATTTTGAAAGGATGGAAAACCTTTTTTCTATATTTTGAAATATCATTGTTGAAAACCCACATCACAAAAAATATTAAAAAATTAAATTTGATAATATGAGAATTGAATTATTAAGGTCAAAATAGATAACACATAATTAGGTTTCTAATTATAAAGTTGAACATTGGTGAGAAAAAATAGACAATGAGGTGAAAGTGTTTTTAAAGAGGATATGAATTATTCTCAATAAAAAATATACTCTTCGAGGAATAAATTGATCATGTAAAAATATTTGAATTAAAATATTATTTCTACAAAGATAATAAAATAAATTTCTACCAAATAAAATTTTAGGGTGAATGAAATCAAACATTTAATAAATAAATTTTAAAAGAAACATTTTATCTCAACAAAGGGAGTTGAGTTGACAAAGACCCTTACAAACTCGGTATACATTGAATTGAAATCCATTTAAAAAGAGAAAATTATATTTATATTAAATCCTGAATAATTACATAAATATTCTAATTTATTTTCATTAGGTGATAATTACTTCTTATTCATGCTGTCATGGTGCATAATAAGAAATATGTCTCAAGAAATTAAATTTGAGGCAAAAAACCCCTTGTTTTATATTCCATCTTAGTCAAATACATTGTGACCTCCTGTATAATAAAAATAAATATATTATTTTTCTATTTAATAACATTATTCCTATAAATAAACTTTTATATACTTCATTTATACCCACTTATTATGAATATATTACTTAGGTATTGTTCATTTTTACTGTTGGGAGTTATAAACTTTAATTATTTCACCCATGCTTTTTGTTATCAATTTTGATACCCGTTATATGATATAAAATTTATAATTACTAGATAATTAAATTTAATATAATAAATATCTAATATTGATATATAAATATGTTATCTCATTCCATATTTTTTTTAGTTATGTTGCATAAAATTTAAATTGACGTTGGCTTATTTAGATTATTTTAGGGATTGGAGATGATATATTAATAATAATTTAAATTATTAATATACCCATTAAAACCCCAAAAAATTATAATAATTTTCTTATTAAATTATAATAATATTATTATTTAAGTTCCCATATACATCCATGATATATTATTTTAGCATCATTCAAGTGGGCGGATAGACAAACACAAACATGAACATACCAAAATTATTATATTGGTATGGTTAACAAAGTTATATATTTTTTAATGATATAATTATTACAAAATAATAATTATATTATTTATATATTAATAATTTATTTATTCATCTTTTAATTGAGTATAATAAACAGTAAAGAAACTAGTTGAAAAATGGGACACAATACTTCACAAATGCGGTAGTTCACACATATGAAAGATTAACATTTTCATTTCTGATTGAATATGAAGGAATGAAGTAATATATTAAATTATTATTTTAGAATAATTTTTATGAAATGTAAAAAAATCTTTATTCAAAAATTCCTTACTTTTTACCATCCATGAGAATCTGTGGAGAAAAATGAAACATGTCACTTCCTGGACGTAATAGTCTGTATATACACATGATAAAATTTTTTATTTTTCTTAGTGGATGGAAAGGAATAAATAATTATTTTTTCATAAATATAATTAAATTTAATAATTTTTAAAAAACTGAATTAATTATATTATAATGTATTTTGGGTTCGTAAAATATGAAAATATGGATGAAAAACGAAAGGGAAGCAAGAAACTTACGTTGGTAAAATTAATCCTCTCTTGAAAAAATCCTTGATATTGAAGGGGTTTAGTAAATATTAAATAGCCTATTTATCAGATACATAGTGGAATATTCTAGGATAGGTAAAATTTCAGAGGATAAAGAATAAATTCAAAGAAATTTGTGTTACATGAAGAAGTATAAATGCTTCCCTTCTATAAGAGCGGGGAAGGGTAATCCCGAGAGTGCCCATTACTTCTCAACAATGGAATGTTACTATTAAAGGTTTAAAGATTAAAAAATATAAAATATGAAATAGAGATATTTTTTGGGCCTATAATATAGTCCAAAACATATTTCTGATAAAACATGGAGTGATTTAAGGAATTTTTTTTTTACTTTTTTAAACTTTTACCCTCATGTAATTTTATCTTGGTAGTAAGTTTTTAAAAATGGGAATTTATTTTACTGAAAAAAAAAATAAAAAAAATCATGTTAAATAATTGAAAAATGATTACTTCAAATGTGAAAATAAATATATTCAAAAAAACTTATAAGGATGATAGATTTTAATTTTACAATAGGTGCACAAAGCATTTGAAAATTGTTTTTAGAAGAAGTTTGTTTTTATGATTAACATTTATGTGTAGGATGAAGTTATAATTGATATTAACTTCCATGAATTTTTTTAATTTATTATAATAAAAATAATTTTTTTTTAAATGTAATCCAAAACTGAATTTTACTATAAAATAATATAATTAAAAAAAGACTAATTTTTTTATAAAATTTGAATAAAATGTTACTTAACTTATAAAAATTTGACAAAGATTTTATAAGTTAAAAACAATATATTAAAATATAATGTTATATAATTTAATAATTATAAAATAAATTAAAATAATTTATAATCTTACACCTATTTATCATATATTGATAAATTTTTAAAATATAAATTATTGAAAATTCAACATTGGTCACTATTCACTTAAAAATAAATTATCTTATAAAAAACCAAAAAAATAACCTTAACATAAAATTAGTATTATTAATTTAGATATTAAATTAAATTTTTAAATATTAAAATTTTAAAATTTATGAATATAAGTTTTAAAGGAAAATACAAAGAATTAATAGTTTAAGAAAAGGTAGTTCAAAACATTAATTATTCTTAATACTATTTTTTATAAATTTATAATTGATTGAAATATTTTCATTTAATATATGTTTTATTATTCTTAATTTTTTTAATAATATACAAATAATATGTTTTTAGTTGTTTTCTTTTGGAATTACATCTAGAATAAGCTTTCAAACATAGTATTAGTTTAGGGGAAAATAGATTAAAAATCTCTAGGTGTTAAATTCTCACCCACATAAAAAAAATAGAATCCTCCAAATTATTATTATCACTTACTAGTGAGATTTTATAAGGGTATCTAAGATATAGATATGACTCATGATATAAGTTTTAGAGTGTTATAAAAAAATCTTAGGAAATATATCTTTTTTCCCCAGAATATGCTAGTATTAATGTTGAGTTTTTTTCTAATCATTCCATCTAAACAACTCTAATGATAGGGTATAATGTAAATTTTAGTAGAATTGGTTTTACAAGAGATATTATATCCTTCCTTTCACTGATATATAATCATAGATTGGTTTAAAATGTGATTTCCCTGTATAGTGTCATGCGATGATAGAAAATCTATTTCCAAAATCACATCAAATTCATCTAAAGGAAAACCTAATAAGACTTCAGTAAAGAATAATACCATAAACATTGAAGGAAATTCATACACCTTGAGTATAAAAATTATTCCATCTAGAGTTTTTAATTATAATCATATATATAATAGTCGATGTCTCTTCGATAGTGGAAAAGTCGTAAAGAAGATGTGCGTAACCACTCTATACTTTAAGAGGTATAGGGTTAGATTCCTAGGAGCCATATACTGGGAGAATTTCTCCCTTCCCCAGGATCCTATCTTCTTGTTGGGTCACATGGAACCTGACTTGGTGGAAACTATGAGGCACAACACACCTGTGACAATGGATATTTGTGTCAAAACATCTTTGTTCGGGTTGTTACCCACTAGGACACTATTTCATCTCGGATGGCAACAAATTTTTCCCAATTAGGGATCTATTTGGAGTGATCCATTTTTGTGGAAGGGGGTTCTCTTGTGTTGAGGTTTCGAAAAGGCCACACATGTGGATTTCTTTTTTATATGGTATAACAATACTGGTCTTTATTACATTCTTATTAAAGATTTATTATGTAAAATTTCACTTAAGACACCTATGAAGATCAAAATGTCTAGTGTCCTGTGAAATTAAAAGCATTATATATCTACTTAAAAAATAAAATACAACATCATTATTGAAAACTTGTTTTACATGGCCACAACATTCCTTCGTACTTAGCATTACATGGGATAACCTGGGGACATACATAAGAAAAGGGTGAGCTAGAATCCTTCGTAAGAAAGTAAACAAGGAATAAAATGAAGAATATAGTACATGTCATTCAATTGGAATATCAATTTATCACAAGAGAAACATTAACATGAAGGCATGATATAGCAATGATTATCATAACATGGAAATGTCACAACAACATTTCACATGATATTATCATGAGACAAGGCTCATTTCACATGGATCATGAGTAAACCCTCATTGAACATGAATTAGGATGAGTAAACCCTCATTGAACATGAATTAACATGATTAAACACTTCTTTCATATGATTTATCCTGATACTATTCTTTAACCAATGCATTGAAGTGCTATGAGGGTGCACCATTCTTAACCATTTCATTTCATGCATAAGTGTGCCTCATACATCATACAAAATGGATTAATTAATGATCATAATTTATTCCATGAATAAGAGATGTGGAATAAAAAAATGTAATTCCTTAATAAACATGTAAATATGAATAAAGGTGAATAACCTTAATAGAGAAATGGGTATGGTATTTACTTACACGATAATTTTTGCATGGGAAATTTTCGTGTAACTTCGTCAGCATAACGACCTCAAATAGAAATTGTTAAATGGGTTCATGTGAGATAAATTGGTCTCTAAACATTTATAAATTAAATTTATAGTAAAAGGGTCATTAAACAAAATATCCCAACATATGTAATGTAATTTAGATGCATAATATAATTGAATTTCTTGCATGTAAATGAGGAGAGAGAAATCCCTTGCGGAATTTAGGCATGGTAACGGGTGTACATGGGAGGTATTAATGGGAGATAAATCGGTCTATCATCATTAAAACATAATGAGGTAAGTATATGGGATTTTTGAAATTATACCCCCACATTTTTAATTGAAAATAAAATGGAATAACTGTAAAATGAAACTTTGACATAAATAAGGAAGAAAAGTGAGGATCCCTTACTTGACTGTGTGATTTCAAGAGATTTAAGAGGGGATTCTTTAGATATTGGTGAGCCTTGGGAGGATTATAGAGATTTGAGGGCAGTTTAGGGACGTGAACCAAGGGTTTTGAATGAATATAAGTGGGAGCTTGGGTTGGTTTATATAGGAAAAGAGAGGAAAATTCTTTAATATTTCACAAACATAGGTTTTGAAATCAATAGAATTAAATATTCAAAACCACAACCCAAATAATGGTTTTTTCCATGGTTTTTTCCAAAGGGTTTGGAAATTATTATTTTATAATTTAAATGGAAAAAGTTATTAAAATATTATGCTTTCTTATGGGGAGGTGAGTCACACTCTCATGGAAATCATTTTAAAATGTTAAAATATATTATAAGTATTGAATGGTCTTCTAAGGGATTGTAAAATTAATCAAAATAATATAAAATCACATTATTTTAAAGGTAAAACATATATTGGCCAAATATACTACTTATAGTATTTTATTAAAACACTATTAGGTCATTATGAAGTCATAAAACACATTATATATTTAAAAGGTATTTAATTTTTACCCAAACATTCGACTCTATCATAAAATTATGAAAAACTCACTATTGGATAATTTCAATGTCTTAATTCCAAAAATAATATCCATTTTATCTGAAAAAATTCCTAAATATGAGAATTTTCCCTTTTAAAATAAAAAATTTTATTTATTGAAAATTGACGGGTTTTGACAAAAATAGTTTCCATGCCATAATAAAATTAAATTTGGCTTCATAAAAATTATATGCTCATTTTAAAAAATTATATAATAATAATATTTTATTAAAATATTATTTATTCCAAAAATTCATTAAGTATAAAAAATAAATTCTTTATTTAAAAATAAAATTTCACTTTTAACAAATGGAAATCTAATTCTTATCAAACTGATTACATAATCATTTATAGATTAAAAACAACAAGGAAAATAATAACCATGTATAATTAAAAGTATTGTTCTTAGAAAACTATTATAATGAAAATATTAATAAAACTTCAACAAAATAATTTAAATATTTCTAAAAATACCATTTTACCAGAAAAATCAATTTATCGAAATAATTATATTTTTAAGAAAAAATATTCTCATAGAGGAATTGATTGAATAATAATTTTATTTATACAAGGGATTGAACAAAAAAATGTAACTAATTCATTTTTAGATAACCCCTTGGAACACTTCTATAAGACCTAAGGGTAAGGTGTTCAATGGTGATAGATTATTGGGGAAGCTCAGATTACATTGCTCTGGTGCTAATCTCTAATAACATCCACTCCTCCCATAGGAGATTCCATTAAAGAATAACGTGTTGAAGCAGGACATGAGCATGGTCTAGAGCAAAGCCCAATGATGATACCTCCTTCCCGATATTCGACAAATGGGCTTCGTATGGAGCAATTCTATTAGATGAGTCCAAGGATTCCTTTGACTGAGTAAATTGGATCTGTTAAAGCCCTATATTTGTACCAATCATGTGATTAATGTTTAATGACTTTATTAGAAATGGTGAAGATTCATAATGGTATTTTAAAATCCTAAAACATAAAACCATAGAAGTGCATATTTTTTATATACGCATTTTACATAATAAGACATTTAATTAGATCAAGAGTAAATTTCATTAATAAATGTTTGGTTCGTTATAGTCTTCCTCCCTTAAGAAATTTCACCCTCAAAATTTCATTTTCCTACAATAAAATATATGAGGGTAACTCTGGTTCATTACTTTCTCTTATTCCCACATTGCTTCTTCAAAATTGTGTTTTTTCCACAATACCTTGATGAGGGGAATTATCTTATTTTGTAGAACATTTTCCCTATGATCTAAGATCATCACTGGATTCTATTTGTAAGAGAGGTCATTCTCTAATGGTACCACCTCCATATTGAGTATATGTGATGCTTTAGGTATGTACTTCCTCAAGAGTGATACATGGAATACATCATACACTTGAAAAAGGCTTGGTGGTAGTGCCAGTCTATAGGCAACTACTCCAATGTGATCAAGGATCTCAAAAGGGTTGATGTACCTTGGACTAAGCTTTCCCCTCTTCTCAAATCTCATAACTTTATTCCATGGTGATATACAAAGTAATAACAGGTATTCAACATCAAACTCTAGGTCTCTTCGACAATTATCGGCATAGCTCTTTTATAAACATTAAGCATCTATAATGTGATGCTGGATGGTCTTATCCTTCTCCAACATTTCTTCGACCACTTCTAGTCCTAGGAGTTTTTGATCCCCAAACACATCCTAATATGTCGGTGTTCTTCACCACTTCCCATAAAGGGCTTTATAAGGAGAACTTTTGAATCTTGAGGGGAAACTATTATTGTAAGAAAACTCTGCCAGGGGAATAAGTTGATCCCATACTCCTTTTAAGTCCATTGAGAATTCTCTTTACATGTCCTCAAGTGGTTGGATAGTCTGTTCAGATTGGACATCAGTTTGAGGATGATAATTCATACTAAAGTTAAGCTCAGTATTCAAAGCGTGTGGGAGGCTCTTCTAGAACAAAGATGTGAATGTTGGATCTCTATCAGATACAATAGATAGTGGTACTCCATTAGAACTTAACACATCTATGATGTATATACATTCTAGTTGATCCAATAAGAAATCCTCAAAAATTGCAACAAAGTTTTCAGTCTTTGTAAGATGATCCACAACATCTCAGATATCATTATTTTCTTTGGATGTCTTTAGATGTCCAGTGAAAATGTCCATGGTGATGTTTTCCATTTCAATATTGGTATGGGTAATGGTTACATCATTACATTAGATTTATTCCTCTCATCCATCACTTTCTAACATACCAAGCACTTTTATGTATACTCCGCAATCTCTTTATTCATGATATCCAACCAATAATTCTCTAGGAGATCTCAATACATCTTTGGGTTTCTTGGTTGAATGGAGAAATTATAACTATGTGAATCATCCAAAATATCATTCTTTAACACCATATTTAATGGAACACATAGTCTTGACCCAAATGTCACAGTTCATTCTTCATTAACAATGATCTCTAAGGATTTATATTTTCAGATAGTTTCCACTTTCTTCTAAATTCCCATATAATCATTTTGAGAATCTACTTACCTTTCCAAAAGAGGTGATTGAGAAATAATTTGTGAAAGGATTGAGGATATGCTCTTTTTTATGATTTTCATGTCCATCTCTATCCAATCTAAGAAGATAGTATCCTTTTCAATTCTCATCCATGATAGAATTGATGTGTCCTTTTTACTTAGAGGGTCTTCCACTTTATTCCGTTTTCATGGATTGTAGTGAATTGTGTAGTCAAAGTATTTGATCATCTCTAACCATCTTTGTTGGCACATGTTCAACTATTTCTATGTGAATACATATTTTTTGATTTTGTGATCGATATATATTTCACACATCAACCAAAAGAGGTAATGTTTTAAAAATTTTAAAGAGAATATTACTGCAGCCAACTCCATATCATGTTTTGGATAGTTTTTCTCATGAACTTTCTATTTTCTTAAAGAAAAGACAATGAATTTTCCATTTTACATCAACACGCATCCTTGGACCTTCTTTTAAGCATCCCTGAATACGACAAAACATCACCACTTGTGGGTAATGTGAACAGAGGTGTATTGATAAGCATCATTTTCAACTCCTTGAAGCTATCTTTTCCATTATCAGTTCATGAAAACTTGACTCCCTTCTAAGTTAGCTTGGTATGAGGGTTACACAGTCGTGAGAAATTTCTCACAAAACAACGATAATATCTAGCTAACTAAAAGAATCTAAATATATCCATCCTATATGTTGGCCTTAGATATCCCTAAATTTCATTTTTCTTGTTGGGATACATATATATCCCATTTCTTATGATTATATGACCTAAGGATGATACCTCCTTCAACCATAACTCACACTTGTTGTACATTGAATTGAGATTCTCCTTTTATAAGGTCTCTAGTACAGTGTTTAGATACTCCTCCTTAGTTTTGGAGTATATTAGAATATCATCTATAAAGGCAACCAAATTTTATTGAGGTAATATCTAAAGACTCCATTCATTATGAACTGAATATTTCTAGACAATTCGTGAGTTTGAGAGGCATTAATATGAATTCCTAGTGCACGTACCATGTACAAAAATTAATCTTGGTGATATCCATCTTCATCACCCATACTTGGTAATATCCCGACCATAGATCCACATTAAAGAAGTGTTGTGATCCATATATCAAATCAAACAAGTCATCAATTCATGGAAGAGGATACCTTTTATTTATTGTGATTTTGTTGAGCTCATAATAATCAATGAAAAGGCACATTGACCCATCCTTCTTCTTGATGAAGGGTACTAGTGCGCCCCATGGTGAAGCACTTGGGCGTATAAACCTTTTATCCATATTCTACTGTAGTTGTTTCTTTAGAATCTAAAGATCCACAACAATAATTATATACAAAGTCTTGGATATTGGGAATTCCCCTGTCGTAATATCAATCAAAAATCAACATCTCTTCTAGGAGGAACACCAATAAATTACACGGGAAACACTTTAGAGAATTTCCTCATAATAGGCATGTCTAATGGGATGGTTCCTTACATAGAATCAATCATCTGAGCAAGATATGTGTTCTCATATGGTGGTAATATTCATGCCTAAGATGATGGTTCTAAAGAAGATTCATCATCCTCCTTGAACTTGTATAGAAGATGGGGTCGATTCACCATATGAAGAGTGATTTCCCTCTCACAACAATTTATATTGTATTTATATGGGGAATTCCAATACATGCCAATAAATGCATAAAATTATACCAAAGGGAGTATGACAAGGTTATATTGGAATTTCAATCCAAAAATTGTGACTGGGGAGGAGTAATGTTCATGGGATGCAATAATTTCCCCATTTTTCATTCACACCGACATCTCTACTTCCATGATTTTTGGTGGTGTAGATATTATTCTACTAAAAATTTGAGATATAAAAGAATGAATAAAACTATAATAAAAAATTATGTTCGTTATTCTTGAATGAATAACTAGAATACCTGTCACCATGTTGTTGTCAAGATTTTCATTAGTGGTATTGATGGAAAAAAGCTCACCCTTGATGCCATGTAGGTTTTGGGTTTCCACCAAAAACACTTGGATTAGGGTACTGGTTTGAAACGTTCCCTGGTTCTTTGCATTTGAAGCAATGAACAATATATTGATGGTTAAATAGAGAATTATTCTTCTCTATCATAGGATAAGGTTTATCCTATCGAAAAATAATGGATAGGTGCCCTTATCTTCCAAACCTAAATCATTTACTCATCCTCTTTAGGAAATTTCTTGGGTGCTTCATTATGCACCATTGGAAAGTGGGGTAATAGAATTCCATAGCACCATTGGATTTATCCATAAAACCACCATAATTAATGTCCACTTTCCGCTTCATATCCCCATGATACCCCTGAGATTCTCTGATCTCTATTTCAACTTTGAGGGCACATAATACATTTTTATCAAAGTTTTCAAAGTTGCGGATCTGTAGAGGTTTCGGAATGTTAGGTCTTATCCCACCAAAAAAGAGGTCATCCATTTATTTGAGGGTAATGACAAAGTCGGAGGTGTACCGTGAAATCTTTGTGATGTTTTCCTCATAAGATCTGATAGATTCCAAATATTTTTTCTTTAAGTCATGAAATTACCTTTCCATCTTAAGTTGGAGGGTGTGAGGAAAATATTTATCGAAAAATATTTTCTGGATATCCTTCCATTCTAATGCCTTGATCTCTGACTCATGACTTGTATTTTTTATCAATGTCCACCATTGATCAACTTCATCAACCATATTCTAGGAAGCTAAAACAACCATCTCTTGTTTGGAACCTTGAATTATGGAAAATATCTTCTCAATTGAGTTGATCCATTGTTCGGTGATTTCTGGATCAGATGATCCATTAAAATTTGGAGTCCTTTGTCTCATGAAGCTCATGATTGTGGATTATTCTTTCTTAGGGGGAGTGGGTTGTAAATTTTTCTTGGCCCATGTTTCTATTAAAAACATGATTTAACTGAGAGAGTATTGTTAAAATGTTTGTGATTCCTACTCCCATCGGATTGGGAATCTCATTAGAACAATCATCACATTGATCTTTTCATTAGTTGTTAGCCCGAGTCCACCTATTACTGGCCATTGGATAGAATAAAAGGAATGATAGTGGTAAAAAAAGTGGAATCCAAAGAAAAAATGGGATTACATATAAATTACATTTATTTCTTTAACTTATGAATTTATAGGCTTTAATATATGTTATACATTATCTATCTCCAAATGTATTTTATTATGGGATTTTTTCTCCTTTAATAATCATTGGTACTAAGATTATGAATTTAGCAAATCATATCCCCTAGTCATTTCAAACCATGAGTGTATCAAGGACCTTTTTTGTGCACTAGTTTTAGTTTGAATCTAGCTTAAATATGTGTTATCGGGTTTTACCACTAGATACATATGTGCCAGAGCCACATCTACTTGTTCGTATCCATAAAAGGATGTATTGTCTTGATAAACCACTTAATATATACCCACCAAAATTTAATTATATTTTCATTATACATATTCTTATCCCTAAGTATTTCCCTATGGATTTATTATCCTAATCCCAAAATATCTAAACCTATCCTTTGATACCAACTATAACAACCTTGGTCTTTAGTACAAACTTAAGCATGATTTATTACATAAACATGCACTTAAGACAACTATAAGGATTGATAGGTCTATTGTATTGGGAAATTAGAAGCATTACATAATAACTTAAAACATAAAATACAACATCTTTATTGAAAACTTATTTTACAAGACCACAACATTCCTTCATTCTTAGAATTGCATTAGATAACCTAAGGACATATAAAAGAAAAGGTTGAGCTATAAATCCCAGTAAGGGAGTAATGATGGCATAACATAAATAATATAGTACATATTTTAAAATGGGCATATAAATGGATAAAATGAGAAACATTAACATAAATTCATGATATATCATGATTATCGTAACATAAAAATGTGGAAAAAACATTTAGCATGATATTAGCATGAGAAAAGGCTCATTGCATATGGAGTATGAGTAAAACCTCATTGCGCATGAATTAGAATGAGTAAAAACATATTGTATATGAATTATCATGATTCAACACTCATTTAACATTACGTATCATGAGACTATTCATTACCCAATGCTTTGGAGTGCAATTAAGGTGCACCCTTCTAAATCATTTCATTGCATGTATAAGTGTGCCACATAGATCATACAACATGGATTCATTAAACATAATAATTTATTACATGAATAAGAGATGTGGAATACATAAATTTAAGTCCTCAATCAACCAGTAAATTTTCATAATGGTTAATACCATAGATAGAGAAATCGGTATGGTATCCACTTACATGATGATTTGGGCATTAGAAATTTTGGTGTAACTTTGGCAGCATAACAATGTCAAATAGAAATCGTAAAATTGGTTGATGAGAGATAAAGGGGTCTCTCATCATTTATACATGAAATGGATAGTAATGGGTTCATGTAACATAATATCCCAACATATTTAAAGGAATTTAGATTCATAATATAAAAGAATTTTATGAATGAAAATGAGGAGAGAGAAATCCCTTACGGAATTTAGGCATGGTAACGGGTGTACATTAGAGGAATTAATAAGAGAAAAAGGGGTATATAATCACCAAAAAAGTTTGGATGTATAGGTGAGGTGTGAATTCATACCCCAAAACTTTTAATTGAAAATTAATGGTACTAAAAATATAAGGAAACATGGACATAAATATGAAAAGAAGGAAAGTGAGATTCCCATACATGAGTGTGTGACATCAAGAGCATTATGAGGGGAATTTTGATAGCTTGGGGCACCTTGGTAGGATTATAGAGAGAGAAGGTCAGAGTAGGTACAAGACCCAAGGGTTTTGAGTGAAGATCTGTGGGATCTTGGGTGGGTTTATATAGGAAAAGAGAGGGTAATTATTTAATATTTCACAAAAATAGGTTTTGGAATCTATATAATTAAATATTCAAAACCACAAACAAAACCATGGCTTTATCCCATGTTTTTTTCCAAATTGGATTGGAAAAAATTACTTTATACGGCCAATGGATGATATTATTAAAATATATTTCTTACTTATGTGTAGGTGAGTCACACTCTCAAGTAAAACATTTCAAAATGTTAAACTCTTTTATATGTCTTGGAGGGTCAAATAATGCATTGTAAAATTAATCAAACAAATATAAAATAAAATTATTTTAAATTTAAAACATATAATTCTCTAATTTCCGTATTATTTTATTTTATTACATCACTATTGGGTCATTATGATGTCAAAAAAACACATTATATATTTATATGGAATTTAATTTTTACCCAAAAATTCGATTGTCACAAAAAATTATGAAAAATTAAACATTGTAAAATTTTGGCATCCTGATTAAAAAAATAATATTCCTTGTATCTAAATAATTTAATAAATATTTTAATTTACACTTTTAAAATAAAAATCTGCATTTATTGAAAATTGACGGGTTTTAACCAAAACAGTTTCTAAATCTCAATAAAATTAAATTTTTATTCCTAAAAAATATATGATTATTTATAAAATATATATATATTAATAATATATTGTTAAAATATTATTTATTCCAAAAATCAATTAATCAATCAAAATAAATTGTTTAATTAAAAATACAATCTCATTTTTATTGTAAGAAAATATAATCACCACTTATAATTAAAAGGTGTGTTCTCATAACACTATTATAATAAAAATATTAATAAAAACTCTATAAAATAATTTATTTATTTCTAAAAAGTATAATTTTACCTGAAAAATCAATTTATCTAAATCATTATATTTTTAAGAAATACTATTCTCATTGAGGAAAATTGATGGAATAAGAATTTTATTTATAAAATGGACCACACAAAACAATTAACTAATTTCTTGTTACATAACCCCTTATAACACCCCACATAAGTCTTAAGGTTAATGTGTGCGATCGTGATAGACGCTTAGGGTGGCTCAGATAACATCACTTGAGTGGTATTCTCTATTGACATCCACTTCTCATGTAGGTAGTTTTGTTCCAGATTAACATGTTGAAGCTCATCTTGGGATTGGTCCAGTGCGAAACCCAGGGATGCTACCTTCTTCCAAAGATCCCAAAAATGGGTTTCGTATGGTGAAATTCTACTAGATGAGGCCATATCTTCCTTTTTATAAGTAAATTGGATTTTTTTAATTCCCTATATTTATATTAATAATGTCATCACTGTTCAACATCTATATTAGCAACAATAACAATTCTTAATGGTGTTTTAAAATCCAGAAACATAAATCCAAGGAAGTGGATATGTTTTTTACAACTATTTTACATAAGAATATATTTAATTATATCAAGAGGAATTTTCATTAATAAAATTTTGGGTATTTATAGAAATAATAAATATTATAGTTGGAGAATGCATACATGATATCATAAAACTATAAATCTAGAGTGACAATCACTTATCACCACTTAATTACCACAATTGCACACTTATTTATCAGATGTAACACATTAAATTAATATTGGATCCTTATAAAGATGAATCTTTTTCACCACTGTGTTTACAAGTATATTTTTTTCCCTAGGAAGCCTGTTTCCTTATTCCCTCCTTTACTATAGATAGAAAAAATCTTCATATTCCACTAATATATTCCCTTGTGTTGATAGTGCCACACTTTTACCATGAATGAAATTGAATCTCCATTACCTCATCATCATCACTTGATATTCTTTGAAAGACCATACTTCTCTTCATTGGTATGTTTAGATGTTTAACATGATTCATGTTATTAATCATATCTCAAGGTAGTTGGGTGATCGTAAACTCAAAATATTCAACACTAGCTTCTAACCCATATGGTTTATTTTTAGAATATGTAATATATTTCTCCTCACATCCATTTTTAACATAGTACATACTAACCCCATCCAATTATAAAACCATAGATTTAATCATAAATAATAAATATTAACATCAAAAGGTAATTATGAAAAACACAACCTTGAAAAGTGTTACTCTAAAAAACCATCCCATATACATTTAGTTCCACCTAAATTACTCTTGGTTCATTATAGGTATAATTAGGCTAGTTTATATCATATTCCATAACCTAATTCCTAAAAATAATAAATCCTTTATAATTTATTGTAAAGAGACTATGATTTACCAAATAAAATCCCCTGGGAGTTTCAATCCTAGTGTGTAGTATTTAGCGCACTAATAATTTAAAAAATTGAATATTTATTTGATAATAAAAAATATATTTTCAAGGTAATTATCCCTAGGAACATATGTTCCTGGACCATATACACATTATAGTATCCATACATATATGTAATTTCTAGGAGAAATGCGTAGTCAATACTTTACCAGAACATTATGATGTTATTGTATTCCTAAAATTATCCCTTAGATTTATCCTTATGTTTTTCCATAATTTTATCTATTCCTAATCACAAAAAATGACTAAACTAATCCTAAAAAACTAAAAATAGATCTAATACCAACTAAAAAATCACAAAAAAAGATATATTTATTTTCAACATTTAAAAATGTTAGTCATTATATATCACATTTAATGCAACAAAAACATGAATGGAATGTTTAGTATCATTGATGAATTCATATATAGGAATATTATTTTATATAACATGTAAAAATTTATCCATAATCAAACCACACTATACTCCCTTCAAATCTTCACACAAGTTACCATTATCTTCCATACCTGGGGGATGGAAACATATAAAATGGGATAGATAAAAATATTATTAATTTTAAACATAAGAAATAACAATCAAAGATAACAAGTGAATATAATATGATAGTATAGGTATAATTAGGATAAGTAATAATGTTATACCCACTTAATCATAGGTCATAAATCATTTCATAAGGCATGTAGTAGCATAAAAGTTCAGAATATCTTAGAAAACTTTCCTTAACATTGAATATAACATAGTATGAAAAGAAAATAAAGTTGGAAATGGGGAACAATCATAGACATAGGAAACACTATGATTAGTCTCATTCTACACACACCTTTTTGAACAAAATTATTATTTCCATGCATTAAAATGTAAGAAAACTCATTATTCCCACACCTTTGTGAAAAAACTCAATATGTAAACTCATTAAAATGTTATAAAACTCATTATGTCCATGCCTTTTTGAAAAAAAATCATATATACACATACTAAGGTATGGAAAAACACATTATCTGCATGTGTTTGTAAACAAATCCATTACATCCATGAAACAAATGTGTGAAAACTCATTATACCCATACCTTTAAAAAATCATTATTTACATTCATTAATATCTTACAAGATATCAGAAAAAACATTTCATTTGAAGGTGACAATGGTCCCGACCTATCAATCATACATACACATGTCTAATACTTGAAATAAATAATTCATTATATAATAAATAAACCCTTGAAAGAAAAATGGGTTTCACAACATTTCAGGATGATATAACCAAAATTCAACTCATGATTGTAATGGTTGAAACCATAAATTAAATCCCCCAAAAAATTATTTAATATCGAAATTTTTATATTGGTTTACGAAAATCAACATTCAAGGAAATATTTCCTTCGATGATTCGAAGGAAAATGGTTGAGAAATCATAAAATATTTTTTGAATAAGGCTATTAACGTTGAAAAAAGTGATGAAGTTATGACTCAATTTGAAAATTAATCTTTAGAATGGTCACATTTGAAAAAACTAAAAGAAATAATTTTCAAAATAAATATTTTGAGTCAAATATCAATAATTATGTCTTTAAAATACATAAATGTTTTAAAAATGTTATTTGAAATATTTTTTTGAAATTTTAATTATTAAAAATAATCATTAAAAAATCATTAAAAATACTTAAAGGTTTTTTTAAAGTTGAAGTGAAATATTTTTTAAAGGTTTTAATTTTATAATGAAAATTTAATTATAGATCCTGGAAACTACAAAAACATTATTAATATTAAATGTTTATTAGAAGATGAAACACTTTTTTGGGAGGATGGAAACTATTTTTTAAATATTTTAAATTATAATTGTTGAAACTACAAATTGTAAAAAGTATAAAAAAATATCCTTTTGGGAATAGGATAAGTGAATTATTAATCTCACATGATATAAATCATAATTATTTTTCAAATTATAACAGTTTACATTGGTGGGAAATGAAAAAAAGGAGAAAGAGGGGAAACCATCATTAAAGATAAGGAGAATTGTTTACAAAATGATGCACATTTTGAGGAAGAAATAAATCGTGGTAAAATATTTTAATTATAAAATTCATTATATAAATATAGTAATATAAATAACCATTAAATTAAAAATTTCATTTGAAGCAACCGAATATAGAATAAATAAGTTCAAGAAGAAGCATTCTACTCAATGAAGGGACTTGAGTTAATAATGACCCATAAAACCTTGGTATCCTTTGAATTGAAAATTGTTTAAAGAAAAACATGATATAGATATTAAAGTTGTAGTAATTATATTAATATGGTAATATATAATCATTAAATTTTAATGAAAATATATAAAATATTATATAGTTCATAATAATACATATGTCTCAAGAAATTAAATTTGAGACCAAGAACCCATTACATTTTATTCCCACATAGTTAAATGAACTCTAACATCCTATATAAAAAATAAGTATATTAATAACCTATTAAAAACCCCTCTTTATATCTATGATCTTCTATATACTTCATTTATAATCTTTTATTATTATTATATTAATTATTTTTAACATATTTGTACCGTTGGGTGTTAGTAACATTAATTGTTTCATACACACTATGATATAAATTTTAATACCCATATTTTGATAAAAAGTTAATTATTACTAGGTTATTTATTATTTTATAATATATAAATTATATTTATTTATTAACCTCTTATATCATTCCATATATTTTTTATTTATGTTGTGGGAAAGTGAAATCATTGTCGGCTTATTTTAACGAGTTTTGAAATCAAAGACGATATTTTGATAATAAGTTAAATAGTCAATATAACCTTACAAGTACCATAAAGCAATCATAAATGTTTAATTATCTAATAAAATTAATATTATTTTAGTTCCCATTGTAATACATGATATATTTTTGTAGAATTGTTCAATTAGGTGGTCAAACCAACCAAAACATGAACATACCATAATAAATGGATGAGTGTGATTATAGTGGTAGTTTCTTTTGGAATTTTATCATTATTAATGAATAATAATGATATTATTTAGATATTATTAATGATTCAAATTATATTTTAATATACTTTAACAAATTACAAAAAACAATTATGTAAATTTGGTATGTTACTTTGTGAATGTGGAAGCTCACATATATGAATGATTAACATTTCCATTTCTAAAACAATGAGAGTGGATGAAGGTATATAATAAAATATTTCTAAATAATCATTTTATTTTTGTGGAAAACATATTTATTCAAGAATTAATTACTTTTTATTGACTATGAGAAGTGGTGGTGAGAAATGAAATACGACACTTCAGGGAGGTGGTAGTTCGCACATACAAAGAATCGGTATTTTTTTGTTAGTGGATGGAAAGGAATAAATAATTATTATTAAATTAATATGAAAAAAATCAGAAATTTTATTACACTGAATTCACTATATAATATTGTTTTTTTAGGGTGTTAAAAGAAACAAAATATAGAAGAAATGAAAAGTAGAAGCAATACACTTACATTAAAGAAATTATCTTCTCCTAGAACCCTCCTTATTTTTGAATGGGTTTTAGAAATCTTATGGACCTAAAGGCTCAATGAATTATGATATGGTTATAGGGAAGGTAAAATTTCATTGTTTTAAGAAGAAAATTGAAGGAATAAGGGTGGCATGAAGGGGTAAAAGTTTTCCACTTTTATTAGGGAGGAGAAGGATATTTTTGGGAGTACTCATTACTCTTCAATAATAGAATGTTACTTTTAATGTTTGAAAGGTTCTAAAAGTTGATATAATTAAGTTGGGATAGTTAGTAGGCTTATACTACTCTCCACCACTCATTTTTAAGGCAATAATCAGAAAATTTAGGCAATTTCTTTTTCCATGTTTTTAACTTTTACCATATTATAATTTTACATTTGTAATAGATTCTTATCCTTAGTAATATATTTTAATGGCCAAAATTAAAAATGAACATTTTTAATAATTTCAACTTTATGATTTTAAAAAATTTAAAATAATTTCCTCAAATTAAATTTAAGTGTATGATTTTTTATTTTTTTAATAAACACACATAACCGGTAAAAATAGTTTTTAGAAAATGTGTGTTATTAATCTTAAAATTTATGTGTGGGTTAAAATTATAAATTTTGTCAAATTTCATGAAATAAACTGCATTATTATAAAAATAATCATTTATTTCTAATAATTTCCAGCGAAAACTGAATTTAAATATAAAAATTTATAATTCATTTAAAATATTGAAAATTATTTTAAATTTAAATATAATGTTACTTAAGTTATAAAAATATTACGTAGGTTTACAAAGAAAAAAACAATTTCAAAAAATAAATAGTTTTAATCATTGAATAAATCTCTAATCAGTTAAAAGGTTTTATAAACTTCTTTTTCTTTATCATATATTAATAAATCCGTAAAGTTTAATATTTTGATTAAAATTAAAAATTTCATTATTAACATAAAAAATAATTAATTCTGAAAAATCACTAAGTCACCCAAAGATAACTTTTAAATTCCTATTTAAAAAATTATACACTTTTTATAAAATTAAAAATCTTTTATATATATATATATATTGAAATGAAAATAAAAATAAAATTTTATTCTAAAAATATAATTTAAAATATTAAGTGATCTTAATAGTATTTTTATACACTTCTAATTCATTAAAATATTCTTTTTTAAAAGAGGTATTATTATTATTAAATTTTTCTTAATAAAATTCAACTAATATTTTGTAAACCTTTATAGTTTGATGTTTCATTTGAAATAGGATATTGAATATTTTATTAATTTAGGGGAATATATAATCTATAATTTTTGAGTGTTATAATGTCAATCTGATAGGAATTTATTGGAGGTTTCCTTAATGGATGTGATAAAAACTCAAAAAGATCGAGGGAAAATTGAACAAATAGAACTTTCTTTCAATTGCAGAATTTTTTTTATAAATAGATAAGTGTGACACCTTTTACAATAAAAACATTTTCCCTTTTTTATCATTCTTGTAGTAGTGTAGGTGATAGGTATCTATCATAGTATTTTTTTAACTATTTATATTTTAATCTTAATCAATGCTATAATGGTCCTCCCATTGAGTATGGTAATTTTCGTACCGTGTAATTGTTTTTTATTTCATTTTTTGTCTGCTGGGTTTATTCATGGGCTTGGTGATTACATAAGGTATTTTTGTGTGTTGGAATTATCTATTATGTTGTTAGGTTGAGTTTAATCTAATTTTGGATACATCATATTATGTTTCATTAGGTGTTGAATGTTCTATAAATTTATTCCATATTTTAATCTCTTCTGGGTGATTTTAGTTCATGGGATATAACATAAAAAGTTGTATCATTGACAAGACTTAAAGTTCATCACATTTAGACCATGTTAAAGTGATTAAAGATTATGTTTTATTTCTTTTTTGAGATTTTAATTTTAGAAGTATTTTAGAAAACAAAATTATTGATACTTTTATGCATTTCATATTTGGTAGGAGTTGTATTCAAAATTAGAAAAATTTAAGGTCCAAATTTATTTTTTTCAGCTTGTCTGATTTTATATTCTAGAGGATATCGATTAAGGATTATATATTCTAAAGAGATATTGAGCTTCCATTTGTGGGTATCAAAATAGAAATGATATTAAAGTAAGAATGGGAAAGGCTCCACTAGAAGAAACTAAGAGTTGTGTGGGGGATTCTAGCGTAGAACATAATCTTCAACATATAGGAAGTTTTTATAACTACTATGTTTATGTCTATTTTTACCAACTTGAATTAGATGTCAAATTCTATGCAGATTTTGTTTCTGTTCTGGTAATTTTTTTTCATGGGGATATGAAAGGTAAGGTTGTTGTAAGATCAAGTCAGTTAAATTGATATGATTCAAATTTAGTTGTAGGCTATGAAGATAATTTTATCCGGGGTAGTGTGGGATATAACCTTTCTCTCAATATTTCAAGAAACCTAGGATGTGATGGTACCACGATAATTCATTATAATAGAATGGATAACATTATATTTGAGTATGTCTATGATTTGATTATAAAATGAATAGATTTATTTTAATGAAGTAAAAGAAATACTAGAATTTAATTTTGTGTGGAAGTGATTTGTTTTTTCCTCAATAGGGGAGGGTATAGTTAATAGAAAAAAGTGTCAAGGTGATTTAGATAGGTACAATCCCATAGGTTGGTGTTGTAGGAAGAGAGGGAATGTAAAGAAGGATTTTAGATACTTAATGGTAAATTTTTTAATGTATTATTTTGGATTTTCATCTATATGTACTATTTAATAATATTTTTGATTTTTTAATGAGTGTCTCCAGACAACTTTAGCGACATATTATTGACTTTGGAGATTCTTTTCACTCTACCTCGAGGAGTGGATACATGACCAATTATGTATCTACAAGATTTAGGATGGTATGTTTTTAATAATTTTAACCTCTCAATATTTTTTGGAAAGGGTGGTGTTCCTCTCTGAATATTGAATGGATACTTACAAAATATTTTGGGGGATACAAAACAAATGAGGATTATGAGATAATCTGGTCTTTATAAGACAATTGTATGATGTGGTTTTCCATACAAACACTATAGTTGGTTCATGAAAATCTAATGGGGTTTTGTGGTCCTGGACAATGGTTTTAATGATTATAAATTGTATGATTCTAGGAAATCATAACGAGTATTGTATGCCAGACCATATACTTCCATAATATTTATGTTTTGGCATGAGTGTCTTTGTCATATATGTGAGAAATTTGGAGAATTTGTTAGATATGAAATGTATATAAATATTCATATTCATAGAGTACATAATATATAATTAGTGTTTCCTTGGAAATTAGTTGTAGTTGTCCTTCCAAAAAAATGAAATACACTAAAGAATCAGATGTTAGAGACAGTATAAATAGATGTGTGAGTTTTTGTATTGGTTCATTCTAAAAAATCATCCCTATACTATTTTAACTTCTTCAATGATGTTACATGAAATGTGTAGTTTTTAATCATCCATAGATATATGTGTTTTGAAACATTAAACATATCTAGAGATATGGAATAGAGGAAGATAATAATGAATCTAAAATAATATTGGTTTTGAAATCATGGTGAGAATAAAAATAAAGAGTTTGAGGTTTTATACCATAATTACGTGAATAAAATATTGTTACTAAATGGATCAAATAAAAACATAATGAAATGGATATAATCTTGAGTCTACATGAAAATTGTTTTGAAGGAGTTATAGTTTTAGGCAGACAACTATATAGCCTATATTGTTGATTTGAGTCCTAAAACTTTATTGAGGTTAGTTATTTTTTAGGATATTTGGACTGAAAATATGGTTGAATTATCACACCTAATTTTTTGTAATTATCACCCATGTACATGTGGATTCTAGATATAGGTAAAATCTTGAGGTTAAGTCGTAAGTGTATTTCTTTCTAGGTCATGATGAAGAAACTTTTTGATTTAGACTATGGGATAATGGATTATGGATGTTTTTCTGACATTTTAATGATATATTTAATGATGAGATCCTATAGATAGATAAAAAAGTAAATAATGTAGTTTAAAACAAATAATTGACACATACCAAAGTTAATATATATTTAATTACACATATTTGGGCTAATAAATAGATTATAAATAATTTAGAGGATCCAGATAGCTTAGTTGATGACATAGATAGATGCCAAATTCTATTGATATTTCCAATAAAATATGTTCTATAATACTCAATGACCATAGAAACATGGGGTTAGTAATCTGAAAAGAGAAATTTCTTATGTATCAGTTTCTAAAAGAGTATAGATTTAGAAGAAATTATGGTGGTAAACCAAGGCTAGACACCCCGTGCATAGGAATTGTAGTGACATGAACTAGCTGATTCTTATATATGGTAGATAAGTCAATAACCTGGAATATAAAAAAATCACAATGACTCAAGAAAATAGGATTTAGATTTTATTAAAGAGATGTAATCCTTTCATGTTTTTAAAAATTGATAGGAAATAAATCTTCAAACTAAGAAATGAGAATTGTAGAACAAGTGGGTATGAATGTTGAGAGAAGAAGTAGATGACAGTAAATAATAGATGGAAATATTTTTTATAAAAGTATTTCAAAAAATGGTATTTATTTTATTGAAATATTTCATCTACCTATTAATAATTCCAAATTAGAACTATCCTCATAATTTTTGAATAGAGAGTTCACATCTTGACTATTTAGACGTGAAGATGAAATTACATCATTGTTATTTAGAAGAGTAAATATTCATGGAGTAACTATAAGGATCATTTTAAATTAGAGTATATTGACTGGTGTGTTAGTTAAAATTTTTTACGTATGGGATGAAATTGAAACGTAGGAAATAGATTTGTTAGTTTGATTACTTCTTGGATGAGATTACATTTTTTTCTAAAAGAATGTGGATTATTTTGGATATTGGTAGGTGTTCAATAATAGAAGTTTCATTTTACTTATATTATACATGTATGATATGATTTGGGTAGTTCTAAGGGGAAATTATAAAGAAGAACAAAAAGAAGTTTTGTCTGGAAATTTTAAGATGAAATATTTCATGGGCTCAAAGTGATTGTTGGGGATACAGATCAAAGGGTACTTGATGAATGGAACTTTTAATCTATCCTACTAAGAGTATGTTCAAAAGGTCTTGGAATTATTCATAATTATTGGTTCTAGTACCCTTGATAGATATTTCAATATATCAAAGGGGAATTATCCAAGAAGATAATATGAGGCTGACTACATGGAGAGGGTTCCATATTCAATGGTTGTAGGAAGCATAATATATAATATACTTTTTACAATTCCATAAATTAAATATTTAAGGGTTCTGAGTAGAATATTCATGTAGATTCCATGAAATATGTGTTAGGAATTAGTGAAGTGGATACTTCATTATCTCATTGGATTGGTATACATGGAACTGTATTTTGAAATGAATGATCCATTATTCTGATTTTAAAAATAAAATTTTGGATTAGATATGGACATAGTTAAGAGTACCACTATCTATGGGCTTAGTTTTTTAGGAATTTCTCTGATTTGGATGTCCAGACATCAACTAGTAGTTTCACTTTTAATAACTAAGTGGAGCACATGGAAATTAATAAATTTAGGAATGATTTGATCTGGGTGAATGGATATTATATGGTCTTATAAGAAAGTTTGGGAACATAAATTTTTTCTATTATAGTAATATCATGATCCATCCTAAATATAATATGATATTTTACTCTATGAAAATTACTAATCTATTCAAGAATCACATCATCTGGGCATTGATAAAGTAAGGAATACTAGATCTACATAAGGTTTATGGAATTTTTAATTTAGTGAATTTTTTGACTAAGGTCATATTCTTGGAAATTATAGGGAGATGTTGTGACTTAGAGGGACATGGATGACCAGATTCGTGGTGGAGGGTCAAGATATTACAAAACAAATATGTAGATGTGTTGAAATTGACTAGGGGATTAGGTGAATCCTTGAAAATAGTCTTCTTGTTTGAAATTTGTTATATTTAATAGAAAACCCAATTTCAATCAATGTTTTAAAATATCAAGAAAGAGATAATTTCAAACTATATTTTTGAACTATATAGTGGTTTTCTAATATAACTGTGAATCTATAAGTGTATGAATTAATGGTAGTGTTGTATATGATAGTTTTCAAGTGTGGTAGTACATGGTTTTGATATAGGAATCATTTTCCAAAAAAATCCTTGAATTTAATGTGTTCATAGGTTTCTGTAAGTTAGAATAGCCAATGTGACAGGTATTTCCATATATCAGATTGTGGTAGAACCATTGAAACTATCTGGATTTCATTGATATTTTCTATTATTAAATGTGTAGGGTAAATCTTATTATAAACTATTATTTTAACATTTGTGTTTATAGTAATGTTAACATAGCTGAAAATTCTTTTTTGTGGTATAATTTTTTATAGATTTCATTTTTCTCTTAATCAAAGATGCAATATTCATTCCATGGAGCATAGTAAATCCTAAACCATGTAAATAATGGTTTTTTCATTCCATAATTTATTGGGTTTGTTTATTTTTAGTAATTATTCTTTTATAATGTGTTTTATGGCATTGGGATGGTTCAGTTTATGGATTGTGTGCATTTATTCTCGATTCAAATACATCAAATTGAGTATCATTAGTTTTTTGAAGTTCAAAAATTTGTTTTATATTTTATATTTTGAGGTATTGTTTTGGATCATGGGATAAAACAAAACATCATAGAAACCACTTCCTTCCATTTAGATTGTATTATACATAATGTCAATCAGGAAATTAATCGGTGTGCACCTAGAATTTTTTTTTCATTTTCATAAAAATACTAAATAATTTACGCAAATAAAATTATATGTAGTAACAAATCTTACACAAAGAAAATTATAGTCATGATGAAATATTTTGGAATTAAAAAATTCATAATAATCTATTTCAGTTGCAAAGTGACATGACATCCCAAAAATAAATCTACAAGATACTATATAGATATGAGTCAAATAAGTGAAACAATAGGACCATAAATTGTCTCCAAATTTTTGTAACCAATAATTTCTCAATGTGTTCACTATTTTACCTAAAATAACTTTGATTTTTTTATTTAAAGATACAGTTGAAAAACTTTTTTACTATGATAAATATAATTTATTTGGTGTATGCAACCATATTTATTCATTAAATAATTATATCTAAAATTTGGAACTTGAATTCAACCAAAACATCTGATATACAAAGGCACCCACAAATGAACACAAAATATTTTCATTAGTGATTTCTATATACTAGCTCCGTTGTTGTTTCAAAATATTTAATATTCACCACACTTTAAAATATATTTAACTACCATAATAATATATTCATCCTAGGGTATTCGGATAATGTTCCCATGAAATTCCCACTATAAACATTAAATATAACCAAATCATCAATCATTGATTTTAGAATCTCATGTCATCAAGAATTATTTATAGTTAATTGGAATATATCACAATATTATATAAAATTTCATTCATATTTTTTAGTATTAGATCAAATAAACTAAAATAAAGCACCTTTTCTTGTTTCCTTATAACTATCATAATATAATCCAAATGGTGATCCATTAAAATTATATATAATATAAACTATTTATTCATTAATAACACATATTTGGATTACTTTATTGAGGCCTTTATTAAATAATAAAGTTATTCACAAATTAAAAATTTCTATGATCCAATAATAAATTCCTACATTGGATTATGTTGAAGGTCTCTAGGAAACATATTTGGTGAAATATAAATCGTCAAAATCTAAAAACCATTATTTAGGTCCAATTTTATTTTAATTATTGAAATCTAAGGGTGCTATGGAATGAATAAATGGATTTCAAGTCAGGTTTAGGAAGAAAAGAAATAGAATATATGTAATAATAAAGAACATGTTATAGAGTTTTTAATTACATAATGGTCCAAAATATAAAATATGGCATGGTTCCTAGTTCAGAGTGAGTTTATTTTTGTAGCAACATGATTCCATGGGTAGTAAAACCATTCTTTATTTTTACAAGAAATTTTGTGGTTTGTTAACAATAGTATTGTTTTATATGGTTATTTGAATATTTATTACGGTGAATCTAAATAACAAACAAGATTAAATTATAAAATATTTTTGTATGTGTTTTATAATATATCCTCCTTTTATAAGTTAAATTTTTACTACAAAACACTTTTAGGGAAAAAGTGATAAACCAACAAGTCAATTGGACATCAAGAACAATAGTAGACAACATAACTATTAAAGGTTCATGTGAGAATATTAGATGCAAATTCCCTAAATAATTTCTAGGATAGATTGGTTACCATTTTATCCATCTCATCATTGATGATCACTTAAAATTGAGAATCCTGATTTCCCCAATCTTGTAAGAAATCCTCCACTCTAATCTTCTTTTCATTGAAGCCTCTAGTCAAAAATAAATGTTCTTTGTCTATCAGAGAACCCTGATCCTTTCTTACATCCATTTGAATTGGTCTTCCATTCATCCTTTCAAGGTAATAATTTTTATCATGAATGATAAGTCCCCCCTAAAATATTGATTCGTCAGAGAACATATAAAGATACCAAGATTTCTCCATGGCCGCTTCATTAGTTAATTCCTTCCTCTCCTCTCGAAATCCCTCCCTTCTTATTCACCATAGAGTCTAACAGTCCACTCTCCTGCTCCTCTTCTCCATGTATAAGAGGTTTAATATCCTTTGAAGGAATCTACACAGAATAATTTGAAGAAATCAAGCCCCATTCATTGATCAAATATGATACCCCCATATTAGCCTCTATGCCAGTTCATTTTTCCTTGTATACCGATCTGGTTACTATTGTCTTTAGAATACCTGAATAATCTTCACGCGGACTTGGATATCCCCTTAGAAGCCAGAAGAATTTGAGTTATGAGGTTTCCTTGTTTCCATTTCCATGAACTAGACTGAACCAAAGCCTCCTGCCCAAAGTCTACACTTGTTCGTCAAACCCCCTCTTGGTCACTAAAGACCCCATCTTGGTCACTTTCTTCCTCGTCTTCTGAGTGTATACTCTAGGCTTGATTATGTTTCCACCTCAGAATGATATTATTCAATCTTTTGGGATCCAAATTTTCTTTACCTTCCTCATCTAACATCGAGAATCAGTTATGCAACACAATTGAATTTATAATATTTTATAATAAGATATTTTTTAAAATAACTTGGGTATATAAAATTACATAATTATTTATTATGGTTTGGTTGAATTTGAATCACTGCATCATGGTGGATTAAGTCACATCATGGATATAGTCAATCTTGAATGGTTTAAATTGAAAGTCACATGGGGTTTTAAGGTAAAAGATTTATTTTACCCCATGATATTGAAATTGATCCTTCATCAATCAAACCACATTATATTTAAAGTAATTTAGTAGTGGTTTGTAATAAAAATAATAATATATTGAGAAATGGACCGAATTCTATAATTTATCTATCCTAATTAGACTTTATATCTAAGGATGTATTTTGGGAAATATAGAGAATATTTATTTGGAAAGTTGACATTATTTGATGGATTTATTCATGGGAGTAATCAGATAATATCATGGATTGATATGAGTATAATTTCTCGTCTATTTATTTCAATAGAATAGTGAACACTCTTTTATTTATATTTTCACTCAATGATGATGTTGTGAGGGTGATTGAATGATGGGATTGTTGTCATGAATAAATAATTTAGGATTTATGAATGAGATTAATTGATGTATTAGTATTGGTTCGTAGGAACTAACAAAATTTTTTAATATATATTATATTCATAGACTAGAATTTCAATTAAAACCTTATCACATAGTTCATTATTTTTATGTGTAATATTTTTTTTGATAATTTCCTTGAGTTTTTTTCATGTGGAAATATTCATTTTAGTTCCCCGCTATGATGAGAACTTTAAAGTGATAAGGCGATATTCCTAAACATAGTCT
This sequence comes from Viscum album, assembly GCA_963277665.1. Classification (NCBI taxonomy): domain Eukaryota; kingdom Viridiplantae; phylum Streptophyta; class Magnoliopsida; order Santalales; family Viscaceae; genus Viscum; species Viscum album. Next base: position 835,646,459 of record OY728139.1, on the reverse strand, counting down.
TATGGTTGTTATATTTCTTCTAAAGGGATAAAGATAATGAATAGTATCGGGTATAACTAATCATATGTGAATGGGGAATTATCTCATGATGTTCATACATGGCAATCTTCACGATGGGCGATTATTAGAATAAACTCATTGGTAGGAATTCCACAAGATTAAGTGTCATTGGATATTCTTGTCTATGATTTTGTATACTAATCCATACACTTTAATATTATTATTAATACATATCAAGACCTCTATATTTTCTATAAGGACCAAAACCATGACACCATATGTTTAAGATAAGTTTAATATGTTGGATTCATCATTAATAGTGTGATATTAATGAATAATTCAAGGAAATATTTTCCCTTCCATATTTATGGAAGTAGATATATCATCCATTTAATTAAAATGGAAATGTTTTATTAAATCACATGCCCATGTTGAAGTACATGTACATTCCTAGATATCAAAGAAAGGTATATAAATCATATTGGTTGATGACATGAGAATACAACATGCTTGATGAGATGTCAAGAAAAATGGATTATATTATTCAATATTAATTCATATGTGGTTTTCATCATTGAAACATTAACTTCTATCTCTATTTAATCCTTTTTATGTTCTTAGACTATGATATTTGACATTAGGAAAAATAACTAAATGAGACTAAGTATACTAGAGAGTCAGAAAATTATTTTTTCTATTTATATTAAGTAAATTATATTTTAAATTTAATTTTATATATAAATATTATTCTCAAGGTTGAGGAATAGTATTTATTCAGATTTTATAGATCAAATATATTTAGTGACTATTTTATGTGAAATGATGATTAAAATATATATTTATTCAAAATACCTTGAACAATTTATTTATTCATCTATAAAATGGATCATTTTTATTATTTTATTATTAATAAATATTGATAAAGGTGGAAAAGAATTTTCATGGATTCTGGTAATGGAAATTATATAATAAAAAATATTTAAATAACTTATAATTTATTTATTGATATTTATAATATCCACAATACATGCAGGTATTAATGAAAAATAATATTATTCTAATTATTATCCAAGGGGCTCTCTAAGGACTAAGATAGTAGCTACGGGAAGTTGTGTAATTTTTAATCCCCTACCATAGCTCTATATATAAATGATTATATGATTTAAATTTATGATGTGTAAATAATTCTATTTCGTACAGTGATTTCTTCTCTATATAATTTTATCCCTAAAAACGTCCCCATGATTTACCTCAGGAAAAAAAATTCTTATACCTTACACCAACCACTCAACAATATTAGAATTAGAATAAATACCTCATTCTAAAAGTATTGTTTTACAATCAATGTAAGTGACACAAGATGATTGGTACCACCACATAGGTTCCCAGAGTACCATAATAAATGATTTCAGGTCAAAGGATCATGTTGGAATTAGAAATAGAGGCCTTTTTATTTTGATCCTCTTGATTAGATTATGGTAAAACCCAAATGGAAATTAGATTGATCAACATATACATTTAAGGAAGTACTGAATAATGAAATAATTTTTTGTTATTAAATTCATTATAAATTTAACAGCAAAAGATCCTCTCTAGATATCTCATATTCATTCATTATATTTAATTGGATATGATCATGATATAAATCATTCATCCTAATGTTATAATGATTTATTCATTAGATTCAATGAATATCCATCATCGGTAATGAGCCGAATCAAATTCACTATTCTGAGAACCTTCAAGATGTACCAAAGTGATAATTTTAAAATTTATAATAATTCAATAATTGATGATAAGTATATGAGTTTATTGTTTGATTATATATTCCTATAATTAATTATTTAAACTAAAAGTCACAATTTATTCTTCATTTACCTTCATATAATCTATAAAATGTTTAAAAAGATGAAGAACATCTGAATAACCCATTTGATGGTTCAGATATTTCTTGCTAGGAAACTTGGAACTACTTTGCATGTAACCAAGATGTATATGTTGTTTACCCTTATTCAAAATAATACGAAAATGTTTTGAATTACATGTCTATTCTTGTGGATAAATACATGGTTTGATTACATTTTTTATGTTAACCAGAACATACTAGCAAATGGATTTATGGATTTCATGTTTTGTAACTATCTCACATGATTTATATTTCTTACATTGTTTTTTTCATGGATTTAATACAAACTGTGTGGTAAATTTTTCATTCTGTATTAAATTCACGATGCTTATGAACTTAAATCTAAGATACATGAGTTTATGGGACTACATGATATGTACCTTCTATAAACACCGTGTAACTCAACAATATCTATAAATAATACATGCCATGTCCCTCTATGTGTATCATAGAAAGTGGTACATGATATGTATCTTCATTTTACAAGTTGGGTAACTTATACTTATTCAAATTTTGTGAAAACAATTGGTTTCTCCATTAGTCCTAATCAACATGTGAACAAGATTCATTAATTGACCATACATGTAATGTGATAGGTTTTAATGAATTTTAAATTCTAAATTAATCTCCACATTAAATTCAGAACCACACATTGTGTATAATCATTACAATTTGTATAATCTACATGCATTAAAATAAATATAGTCCATGTAATTAAATACATGTCTGTGTTTTGTTAATTGATAGTACACATTGTTTAACTTTGTGACATTCTATGTGTTTTATATACCATGTGAGTGTACAATACCTGACCATAGAACACGATGAGTAGTTCAGTGGGATACATACCATGTTTCCTATAAGTACATACCATATACCTAATGAAATATTTATACATTTAATTTATTTAATTTGAGTAAAATTACAGTGCATTGGAATTTTTAATAGTATTTTTTTTGATAAAAAGATACTTTAATGAATTAATTAATAATATAATAAAATTATTCAGGTAATTTATCTTTATAAAGAATGATTGAAATTATTTTGTGGTTATTATTTTAAATTTATATTCATTCCATGTATGTTTTTTATCATGATATCTATAGACCAATGTATGTGTTGAATTTATCTAAATTTATTTCATGGTTTTTAATTATTATTTAATTAAAATGACAGTTAGTGTTTCATACCTACCCAATTTATAAGGTATATACCATGTTTCTATGTTTTATTTTATATATATCCTTTAACCATTCCAAAGGTCCCCCTCACAAGAATGTGATTAAACATATGTAATGAAAGGAACTCTAAGGATAGGAGGTGGCTCTATTAACAAGCATAAGTGAAAATAGCATTGAAGACACAAAGTTAGATAGTGTAATGTTATAAATCAATCTAGGATAGGATTAAGGAGTTTTCATTGTACTTTCAAAATTTTGATTTTTTATCTACATAAGAAATTTACATTTAAAAATATCATGATCAATTCACTTTATTTATTTTATTTTTTTAAATTCCTGGTTATCTATTTTATGTAAATGTTTGTTTATACAATTATTAAACTAGATTAAATAAATTAAATAATATTATAATACATGTATGATAAAATAGACTAAATGGATAATGAGAAAGTTATTTTTATCAAATACATGAGTAATTAATTATATAATATCAATATTGTAATAAAAAAAAGTTTTCCAATAATAAATAGAATGCCTTATGAAAATATTTTGTTAATAGATATTTAATCAGATTAGTTATGTTTCCCCCATATTTAAAGTTATGTACTAACAAAAGTTGTATGCACTTTCAATTATTGGTAATCTAAACAAAAATAATGTGTTGAATTAACTAACTTGGTATCGAGTGTAATTGCCAAATTATGTTCAATATCTTTATGGAGTTTAGTGTTACGGGAATCCAAATTAGTATTTTGGGATTGGGGTATCCACTCAATATATTATGGATGTTTTAATTAGAAATTAGAAATAATTACTACCTATATATCATCAAATAACTTGTTAGTCCAATGTCTGAGTCGTAAATATTGAAATATTGATCCTTGGTACTAAAAATTCTATAAGTCTGAGCATTGTGATTAAAATGGTAATGAATATTAGGACATGATAAGATAGTTTAAGACTAATATAAAATTAAATTATTTTACCTCGTATATTTTTTTAATCTATATAATGAATTTATTTCTACGTTTATATAGATATAGTAAAATTTCAAGTTCATCAAACATGTTATCCAAGAGATCTATATTAAATAAAGTTAATATCCATACTATAAATAACATCCACGAATGGTATATGTGAGTATATATTATATTATTCTATGAAAATAATATTTACATGCTAGATTCCCTAATTTCTAATAGACCTACTTTGGAGGTGAGTGATGAAGGTCTTACTATCTAAAAAAACATAAATGATGTGTTATATATCAAATGTTTGATGCTTTCATCCATGTCTAAACATTTAATAAAATTTCATCAAAACATGGATATATATTAAATACTCATGAATCTCTATGATATTTATTAGAATAGAGATAAAAAGGGTGATTTAAGATCTCTAAGGAACTCTTCATGTGCAATCTAGGAGATGGTGAGCGAGATAGACCTCAATTAATCAATATTAATTGTTATATTGTGTGTCTAGACAATTTAGGGTTTAAATTGTAGATGAATCATTCACTTATTTCACTCTTCCCTCATCCCCTCAGAGCTACTCTGCTTTTATTGTAAATTTTCAGATGAAAAATATGGAGAAGCCTCTCCTAGATATCATAACTCTTCTTTTATAGGTTGAGAGGTACCTTGAGAAAGAATACTTCTATTATTATGTTTAACAAGAGGAAAAGAAAGGAAATAAAAATACAAAAGATTAAAATGATTCTAAGAGCTCTTTAAAATTCCCTTCAAATATAAGTAAAATCAAGGGGGGTCAAGGATACCTAATTATATCATTTTGGGATGTGGAAGAAAATGACCCTAAATGAAGAAATTCACAATGGAAAACAATGAAGGAAAATAATCATGTGCATTTTAATGTAGTGAATTATATATGTTTCTAAAAAAAATTATTTTATATAGCATGTGGAACTAACATTTATATCCAATTTTAGGAATAATGTAGATATAGAATAGTTTTAGAAAGTTAAGTGTATCTACAAACTACTAATGAATCTTGATTAATTGTAAAAAATTATTGGAGACAACCACCTCACATTACCAATGAGAATGATCATAGTTTTAATGTACTTTTATTGTGTTCTATTCATTACCAATTACATTATTTCTATAACCTAACTTCATATAAATGGTTTTATTTCTAAATTAGGTAATAAAAACATCTTCCTTTTTAATTATATCATATGTTGTAGTAAATAATATATTAATAATGGTTTATATGTGTTGGATTACACAAAGAAGTATCCTCTATTGATAAAGAATTTAGTTCTCATGGCTCATATCACACCCAACTACAAAATCATCATATAGGTTATTTAAAAGAAAATTATATGAAAAAATTATGACACGATGGATATTTAAATTCTTTAAAACTAAAATCACTTTGGTTACATCAAGCTTGTTTGCAATGAAAAATGTAAAATTATCCATTTTGTGTAATAGGTAAAAGGGCCCCAAATATTCTTGAGTTAGTCCATACAGATATGTGTCGAACATTTATCATTATAGAAAGGGGTGGATTCTCATACTTTATAACTTTTACTGAGAAAATTGGTAAATTTAGATATGTCTACTTAATGAGGAATTGGTAGGATTATATTAATAAATTAAAGGAATACAATAATAATTTTGAGAATAAATTTTGTGTGAAAATAATTAAACTATCCACTCAAACTATGGTAGATATTATATTAGATAATAATTCATTGATTATCTACTAGAATTTTTCATTTTATCCCAACTCATTCCAATTTTTATAAAACAATGGAATTGTGAATGTGATAGTTGTAACCAACCCTCCTTAAACATGGAAATATTAATGAGGAGTCAAACAAGTCTTATATACTCTATTTATGTGTATATATTATAGAAAATAGTATACATAGTAATCCAAGTGAATATAAATCATAAAATGATATTCCATTAAAATCATGGAGTTGGAAGTAACATTCATTGTCAAATTTAAGGGTTTGGAGTTCTCAAGAGTTTGTAAAGTTTATATCTGGAAAAAATCACCTTGGTTCACTATGGTATTCTTTATAGGGTATCCTATAAAAATTAAACTGTATTACCTATATGGAACCTATTATAAGAATTTTATGACTATAAGACTTAAAATAATTCCTAAGAAGGACAATGTATCTAAACGTGATTATGAAGGCCAGTTTAACATTTATGAAGTCATCGATCAAGCTCTATAAAATTTTTAATAATAATACATGCCACAAATACCCATGGGAGATGATATTCTGGAGACACAATTACTGTATAATAGTTAAAAGGAGTTTTTAGAAACTGAAAGATATTTATTTATATTCATTAATGATGGTGACTCTTTATTTATTGTTAACAATGATCTTGTACTAATAAAAAGAAGTAAGTGGGAAACAAATTACAAATGGTAAGAATCTGGGAATTATAAAATGGAATTTTTGTACCAAAACCATTTATATATTTTTATAGATCATCCTATGGATGTAAAGCCTGTTTCTCAAAATGGGTATACAAGACGAACCCTAAAATAGAGGGATAAGTTATTGCATATAAATAATGATGGATTATGAAAGGTTTTAATCAGTATCATGACATAGACTTTGAAGAAAACCTTTCACTAGTTTCTTTGGTAAAATAAATTAGAATCCTACATGAAATAGTATCTTACCATTACTATGGTATTTAGTATATAGATGTAAAATCAACTTTATTTAATGAGAAGCTTTAAGAATATGTCTATATGAACAAATAATAAGTGTTTTTTGCTAAAAATAATTCTAATAAGTTTTGAATTTTGTAGAACTTCATTTTCCATTTGAGTAAAGAATCATGGTCATGAAACAGTGTCTTTAATGAAGGAATAAAAAATTTGGTTTCATAAAGACTTAATTTGATCCTTATGTCTACAATAAATTTTGGGGGACTAAAATCATTTTTCTGATATAGTATGTTAATGAAATACTACTTATTGGAAATGAGATACCAGTCTTACTATCAATTAATAGTTGGTTAAACACATCCTTCTGCATAAAAGATATAGGTTTGGAATCATAGATTACAATTATTAGGATCTATCATGATAGATATAATATGTTTTTTGAACTAATTCATAACATGTATATAGATAGGGTACTAAAAATATTTAGTATAGAATAACCCAATAAGGTATTATTTCCAATTTCATATTTAATTCATCTATCCAAAAAATGTTTCCACATACACATGGGGAGAGATGAGGAATTCAAAGGAACCAATATCTATTAGTAATAAGATTGGTCATGTATACCACACTATATACCAGACTAGATGTCACACATTCCTTCATCACAATAGGAAGACATCAAGACAATCAAGAAGACATCCATTCGATGATATACAAGACTATCCTAAAGCATATTAGGTTTTTAAGGATATGTTCATGTTAATTGGAGGAGATGAGGATCATGTTATTAGGGACTATATATATATATATATATATATATATATATATATATACTAGTTTCTAATTGATCTAGTTGATATAAAATAAGAATTTGGGTATACCTTCTCTCTTAATGGAGGTGTTGTAAATTAGGTTAACTCAACATAAGATGAAGATTTTATAAAACACTATGATTATAAAATTGCTTTTAATGTAGTCAAAGAACTAGTTTGGATATAAAACATTATCCCACAGATTGATGTGGATAAAATAAGCAAGGATCTTATCAAAATATATTTTATAATACTATAGTGGGAAATAATTCAAAGGTGTAATGGCCACATCTGTTGATAAATAATATACTTCAAAAGTTCTATTTTCCAAATGAATTTTCTCAGAGAGATATGACATCATATTAAATAGAATTTCAATAAAATAAAACATCTAAAAATAGTTAAATAAATCCCATATCAACTAAATCAAAAATGTAATGTGATATTTAGTGAAACAATTTCCATCGGAAGTCGGTACTAGCCCACATGGGAGTCTACAATATTTTTTTCCCTACAACCAAATAATGTTTACTTTAAACTTCCTATAAATTTATTTACATATATATCAGTAAATAAATTAACATATATTGTTTTTAATTCTATATTTCATTAATGTAATAATGTTTTATAGTATATGTTTCATTTAAAAGTTCATTGTAGTATCCCTATATGATGAGAACCTTAATGTGTTATATATATAATCTTAAACATAGTTATATGGTTGTATAAAATTATATGAGGGGATGGAGATGATGAAGACTATTAGGGTTATTATTTTTATGTATATGAGACTCCTCCTCATGAATATTTCACTTGGTAATATACAATATAAAACATTTTGATGATAGACCCTCCAATAGGAATTCCACATAATTATGTGTCATTATATATTACTATACCTGACATGTGTAATGAACCTTTTACATTATGATTATTATTATCATATATAATGTCTCATGTATATTAATGCACAAGAAAAAACCCTGATTACAAATATTCATGAGAACTAGGGTATGTTAGATGTGTCACAAATGTCATGCTATTAAGTAATAAATCTAAAATGGAATTTTCCCTTCAATCATTACGAAATCATAAATCTTGACCCTTTGATTGAAATGGAATTATTGTATTAAGTTACATAACCATGGGACAAATGGGTTAATTTCAATAGTTCAAAGAAAAGTTCATCAAGCATATAGTTTGATGACACAAGAATGAAATCTTATTGATGAGATATCAAGGTAATGGAATTGTATTGCACTGTTAAAAAAATTATATGTTTTTCATCAGTATGACATTAATGTATTCCTCTAGGGGAGACTTTATGTGTTGATAGACACATATATATGAATTTAGGAAAACCTTATAAATTTGACTATAGAAGTGGCCGAGAGGGTCACACACTTTGTGTTTCCAAAAATCAAAATAAAATTATATTTGAATTTTATTAAAAGAAATAATATTATTCTCAAGTCCAAGGAATAATATTTATTCATGATTTATTGACCACATATATTCAGTCTCTATTCTATATGAGTTGTATATTAAAATAAATATTTATTCACAAGTTAATGAATAATATATATATTTATTTAATGAATGAATAATATTCTTTATTCATGGTTTGGTAAATACCAAGAAAGGTGGATGGTGAGATTGATGCTAACATTTAATGGAAATGATATACTAAATATTATTAAAATAAGTAATAATTAATTTATTGATATTTATATTATCCAAAATATATGCACATGTTTAAAAATTAATAATTATATTATTATTATAGGTGGGGTTATATATGGATTAAGATATTGGATTAGGGAACTTGTAAAATTCCCATAATCTAACCCTATCTCTATATATACAAGATTACATTATTAGTGTGTATGATTTTGAAAACATTCTGTTACACACAATGATTCCCTCTATAGATAATTTTAACCATAAATAACTTTTCCATGTTTTATCTCGAGAATTAGTAAAATATTCTACCTTCCACCATCCACTTACGAATGAGTGAATAATAATCAATACATTAACCCTAAATTATTGTCTTGGAGTCAAAAGAAGTGATGAATGATGATCAGTACAACAACATAAGAATCTAGAGCCCTATCAAAGATGATCTAAGATCAAAGGATAATGTGTGAATTACGAATAGATGGATTTTAATTAGGATCTTTTTAATGAAATGATTGTACCACCCAAACAGTTGTTCAATTGATCAACATCTACATTGAAGAAATTACATACAAATAAGGTTTTCTATTAAATAAATTATAAATTTAACTTGAAAATATCCTTTATAGAGATATGGGATTCTTTTATTTTTTATTATTTTGATACAATCTTGAGACATTTATTTATGCATCTTGTTTCTATAATTTATTCATTTAATTTAATGAAAAAACATAAATATACATGGTTTTGACCGGCTTTATTGTGCCCATAACCTTCATGGTGATCATTGAAAATATCGTTATTTCACATGTTAGTGGAATCCAACTTCACTTTTTCAGTTATGTTGTGAATTTGTTTAAATTGGTTGATTTAGTGATTGGTAATTTCTATGATTGAAAGGGAAATTATGATAGATAAAATTAATCAATTTAAAATTATGTGGTAGTGGAATCTAAAATTGATATGGAATATTGGATTAAAAGGAATTGTGGTAATCAAGGAATATAATTTGGTTTGTAATGTGGGAGTTGGTTTTATAGAATCAATTATATCTTGTACTTTGGATTACCCTTTCATATATATAGTTTTATGAATGTACTCACACGCACATCCTTATCACATAGTTCTTATTCTCAAGTGTAAAATTAATGTGATAATATCCTTGAAATGTGTATAAATTTAATAGATTATAGTTGTTCCCAATTATAATAAGAATATAATAATTTCATGAAAATATTATATAAATAATATGAATTATTTTCAACATATATCAAACTGATAGGATACAGTTGATTTTTTATTATCAATTGTTGGGTGCTCAATATCATTGAGACTTCTTCCCATGAATTTTTATTTTTTTGATCTCAAATAACGTGGTCATGAGGATTGACCTATTAATAATAATTTCTGATAGAATATGTGTCACTATAATTCTTATTTATTATTGTGTGTGTGTGTTTTGTTTCTTAGGATTGATTTAATTATTGATATATTCATTAAATCACATACATTAATGTATGGATAATAATAATGAGGACATATGGTCATAAAGATGTACCACACATTATGTACATCATAAGTGACATGAAATTAATTTAATGCTCATCGGAATATTTGTCTCTTTTGACTCAATGGAATAAGATATCTCTATCACATTAATGAAGTGAAATATTTTTAAAAAATTCCATGGATGTGGTGATCTCTAGAAATTCATTTCATAATTTTAATGAAAGTTAAGTAAAATGTATAGTTTGATGAAACAAGAATAGATCTTATTTGTGATGATATTTTCTAATAACAAGATTATATTAAAAGGTATCATTTTTTTTTGAAGGGTTTTATTATAATTTATGTAAATTATCCATTTCTGTATGGTGTTTACATTGAACTATTCGATACTAATTTTTTTTCAATTAGTATTTCCACCACATATAATGAATACTATAGGTTTGAACACTAATTCTATCAAGAAATTCATTAGATTCAAATGAATATATGTTTAAGAATAAAATTTTTCTAATTCAATGGAATGATATTTATTAAATTTACATTAATCATTAATTCATTAACAAGAGTATTCAAATCAATAATATTTTACTTGAATTTTATCTCTTATTTGTTCAAGAAATAAATGAATTTATTATATATTTAGTCATGCTATATGTGAATATAATATTTTCTTATTTTTTTAATAATTTGGGAAAATAAAATAAACATTTAGTCAAAATTTATGAAAATATAATATTTATTTTATCAAATGAACATATTTTTATTATTTAAGATATGATAATATTATGGAAGGACTTTGATCGATTTCATCAACAAAAAAAATTTAGTTTAATAATATTAAACTAAATATTTAATTATTTATAAATAATTTTTGTTATAATATTAAAAATATTATTAATAATAATAGTTTTTTAACATTTGAAAGGAGGTGAAACAGGGTTTTATTACAGATAAATTAAAATAAAAAGGCTAAATTGAGTCTTTTTAATGTTAACCTAAATATTAAAATTTTAATATTCTATTTTTTATATGTAATTTTCATTAAATATAATTCTCCTATGAAGACCTAAAAATATAATTAATGTGAATCTACCATCATATCTTAGGTTTATAGAGATTGAATGTATGTGATTTCTACATACAATAAAGATATATTTATATGGAATACCAAATTACGTCACATTGACACAAGAAATGTCTTGAATAAAATTTTGAGATTCATAGAAAATGTGTGGATATTCATAAGTTAAATACTACTTGGATTCATGAAGAAATGATATTTCCATCACAAGAAGTGATTGGGTTAATGACATCAACATCGAGAGAAAATCAAACCAAAAATAAAGTCTTGTTGATATTTATTTTGTAAAATAAAATTTATAAATTATTGGGACCTCTTGGATATTATTTGTTGGGTCTGTGCATAGTTGAATTGGAAGAAAGTATTTCCCATTATATTTTTCCATCTAAACTTGATGAAATTGACTTGAATCCTTTAATAGGTTCATTGTAGATGATTTATAAATGATATAGGATTTAATTTATTGAAATTCATCTCATTGATCAAGTTGTAGTTCAAATGGTTAAAACTACTTGTGAATCAAATTTTTATGTGAAATACAATGACCCGGTCCACTTAAATAACATATAAACCTTTTATGTCTTTTGTACTTAGGAATACAACCCCATATGCTAGACGCTTCCAACTAGTAATGAGGTACTAAAAATTTTATAGAGAGCCTATACTCCCAAATGTAAAGCTTTAGGTCCATTCTATAATGAATCATAATTTCACCATAAAACTATTTATATGACAGACCCATATCATAGAATAAATAAACAAAGAGTAAAGAGGAAATCCCATAATAAAAAATGCATAAATTCACAAATAGTCTACAAAAGGTGTTCATTATATAATAGAGTTTAAATTAAAATAAACCCAATAAGAATATGATATATTATATAGCACAAGAGTCCCTTAGACTGATACATATACAATATAACTAAAAATAGATGTACAATGGCATCTTTCACAACTCACACACCTAGCTACTTCTGAGATATCAACCTCCAATACCATACTCATCATGAGTAATTTTTTCATTTATGTGTTAGTACATGTTCATGAAATGAAACATGATACATGCACACATACATTGAAACCCATGTCATGTATACGAGTAGGCATTGAGTCTAATGACCTAGTAGGGTTCCCCCACACTCCCCGACTCACTATGTGTTGTTAACCAATTGGATGTGCATACATATTTTGGTAGAAAGTGAAATTTAGTCCTTACTGATACTCTCCCTCACTAAAATATAACACATGCATTCAAATATTATCCATAATTATGCTTATATGGCTACAAGACACACACACACTATGAAAACATAGCTAACACTACCCAATAAAAGACCGGACTCACCATAAAATCATTAATAAATCATACAATCTAATGTATCAATGAGATATAACATATAATCAATCTCAAAAAAAGAATATTTAAACCGCAATATATCATAGTACAAACAAAAATATTTGATCATAAAAGTCCCACCTGACCCACCGGTCATCTCATAAATAGTAAAAAACAAAACCTCAAAATATAAAGGGAAATAATGATGCTATTAATAAATACAACAGCCAAAGAGTGCACAAACACCAATGTAAAACATTAAAAGAAGCTAAAAAAGTGTAATTATAGAGGTATGAAATCATTACATTATAACTAAACAAGAACAAGGGAAAAAATTGGGGCCCAAATTTGTAAAATAATAACTCCTAGACTCACTCCCTATATTATCAAATCTCACCTGTCTTCACCGAAACTACCTACTAGACTACCTATATAGAACATCCAACTTAATACCACACATCAAAATTTATCATATGTTATATCCCCCATTTCATTATGTTATATCTCTCTAACCGTATATTGATCACTAAGATTTTTTATCAAGTTATCATCAACCAACAAGTGTGTTCCAAGTCTTTGGTATTATATAATGGTAAAGCCTAGGTGGTTTTGGGTTACCTATACCTCATAAAGTAGGAAACCAAATCCTATATATTTTCTAGTGTCCTTCCTTATTCTTTACCATCCACCACTCAGCATTTATAAATACTAGGGTAAGAGACCATCTAGTGTGATCCATATCTCCAGTGGAAAAAATGTACATATCCTTAAAATTAAAATACACTTTCTCCACATGAAGAACATTAAACACATTGGAAATCCAAGACATCACCTCATATACTTTGAAAGACAAAATATTTAGGTCAATATTAATAGTCACACTTCCTCAGAAGCTATAATCATATTTACTTTTACTTGTACAAAATATTCCAATGTTATTCCAGTGAGAAATCTCCATACTCAAATCATGAATATAAAGGAGGAATCTCACATTTCCTATCCTTTCCCATAATACTTACCAATGATATACATGTCAAAAGGAAGGTTTCTCATGAATCCTACTCAACACCTTTATATTTTAGGAAATATTAATTTGAATAAATTAAATTTCTATGATAGCTTTTGTTACACGCAACACCAAGTTTTAACAAACTATGATTTACAATTAATATTATTATTTAAACGGGACAGTTATAACCAACCGATTATAATTAGTTTTATAAAATGAATGAACACATTTTGAATATTATTTATAATTATTTTATATAGTAAAACATATTTTTAAAAAATATTAATTTCTTTAAATGTCTTAATTTGTTTTGAAAATAAAATTGTCTCAAAAAATGTTTTTTCTCCATTTTGTGAACAAATACTAATGAAATTTATTCAAATTTTAGAAAATTTATTTTAAAATATTTACATTATTTTGGAAAAGTACATACCCAAATTATCATTGAGTTAGTTTTTTATAATTTTTTGGAATGATTAATTTTTCGATGATATGTAAAAAATATATAGATTTTAATTAAAAACTGATATTTTGTTTAAATAATTTAAAAGTTCATTTTATTTAAATATAGTTTATAAATAATTTCAGTTCAATTATATTTTTTAATCCAATTTAGTTCATTTTAATAAATTTTATATTTAATTTTTATATTAAAACTTTATATACTTACGAGAATTTTCTCCTTGAAAACCCGCTTTTTCATTGCCCCAACGAGTTTATTTTTCAATTAAAAATTTACTATTATGTGAATGGAATTTTTATAATTTTGTTACATATTTATAATAAGTATAATTAATAATATATAATATGTTAGGTTTATTTTTAGGTTAAAATGAATTGTAAAAATAGTAAAAATTAATTACCACAATAAAGGTATAAATTGGATTTCTTAAGGGTAAAACTAAAATGATAGTCCAAAATGACCTTGAAACACTAAAAACACATTTTATGGACATATATCAATCATATCTCATATTGTGTTTTAAAATAAACCATTTTGGAGCCATGTGGCATGTTTAAAATGTTGGTAAAACTCTTTATTTTCAGAAATTCCAAGTATGTCTTCTCCCTGACTTATAATTGGCCACCCGCTTCTTATCCATATAAAACTTAAAAAACATATGGGTCAACAAATATATTCCAAAATAAATTACATAATTACATAAAAAATTAATAGTGTCCTTTTTTTTTTGACTAGTAGACCCTCCTACGAGGGATTTATCCATAAACCAAAAAGAGTTCTCTGAAGACGTGATATAGTCCTTCACTATGCAATCACATTTTAATTCTTACTCTAACTCCTTAAAATAATCTTCAAACATGTTGATATAATAACAAAAATATATCTCATATACTTATATGTTATTATGTTAATTTAATTACTTACATCTATTTCTTATTCCATCAAGTGGGAAATGAAATTATTGATCATGAAAACGATGGACTACCGGCTCACAAACCGATATAATTCATTTTTCATACCCACCTATCATGATTATATATAATGATATATTTAACTTATTTATAGGATATTTATGACATAATTATATTTCTATTATTATAATATCACTTATACCTTCTAGATTTCCATTTTGTGGGAATATGATAGTGTCTCTCGTGTGTACGATAGACTACTGCCATACGAAGTGATGTGATTAATTATTCATTTACATCATACATGGAAGGTAAAAAAAATCATGATGAAATGTGATATAAATGATATAAAAAATATTCTTTAATTTTAATATATTATTCACCTTTATTTTTTCATTTTTTGAGAATATGTAAATAATGTCCATGTGTATGTACGGCCTACCATCTCTTTGAAAGGTGTTGTTCATTTTCTATCACTAAACTCAATGGATTACTCAAAATACATATATAAATATAATATTTAATATTTATATAATTTATAACATTATATATATTATTGAACACTGATCAATGTAAAAGGAACAAAACCACCAAACCAGATCATACATGCAAAATAAATAAATTATTACCTAAATAGTGATATTAAAAATTGTTAATAAATAGGTAATAAAAGCTCATATGTAAAGAACATATTGTATGATACATATGATTATTTTTATTAACTATATATATAATAAAAATATATTTATTGTAAATTATGTTCAAACATGTGTGAAATTTGTCGAGACTTAAGGTATGGGGTTTTAATCTCACTTTTTGTGTGTGGGACACATGCCTTATACCCCACTTGTTTCATTTGTATGGTGTAAATAAATAATACCGATTAAAATATTTTATTATTATTCTAATGAATCTTATTGGAAATACATATACATATATGGTTCTTTCTTTATTGGGGATTATGATTCAAAAGTTAACAAAGTGGTGGGAGTTTTATGTTACAATATCATTGTATATTTGGATTGTTTATGATTATGTTTTCAAGGATGAAATAATTTGATCTAACTCTCTAAAAAATAATTTATTTTATAATCCTCTTTTTATTTATTGATAATGCATATTTTCATTTTATTTTACTATCATTATGTACTCAATATTCTAAAAGATTTTTTTAAGGAAAACCCAAATTTATTTATCTCTTCGGCCGAAAACCAATTTTATTCAATGTCAATGTTTTATAACAATGTTTTAAGAAATTTTACATTGTTCTAAAAAAATTTTAAATAAAAATTTACCCGTGTTTATATTTTTACAAAAATGGATTAAAAGGAATCATCTTGTAATTTTTCAAATAAGGATCCTTTGTATTTTTACCAAAAAATTGAAAGCAATATTTGTTTTAACTTGTAAGACATTAATAAAATTTTACACCATCATGACCACTAAATTTTTTGAAGCTTACCTTAGAGTTTTTCAAGTTTCTTATCAAATAAAATTTCTTAATTAATATTACATAAATTATTATATTTTAAATATTTGAATTCGAATGGAACGAATGTTTTCTTCAAGATTGATTTATTGATATTTTTATGGAATTTAAATTCATCAAATACTAAAATATTTAGTGTTTCTTATGTTTTAATAGGAACATAATCCAATGGTGCCATCATTATTATTTAACTTTATGCTTTATGTTTATTATTATTATGTAAACAAGTTTATAAAAACTATTTCTTTTCATAGGTTATGCCATGATGAAATATTTATGATACCAGCTTCTTTTTCATGGGTTATGTTATGATGAATGTTTTATGATATTTTAGTATAAAAATATATGTATTATATGATTGGTGGGACCTATATCTATCCCCAATGAATTGGGTAAAGTATTATCTCTCATTAGATAGATATAATAAATAGACATAAGTTTTTCATCCACTTTGGAAAAAAGGTCGATAGGATTCATGCACTATGAGAAACAGGTGAAGATTCATAATCCGTTGTAAAAATGGAAACAATTTTTGATTCCTGATCTATTATGATTTTATGGTCTCAGATGTTAACCTTGAAATATAAAATGGTTTCTATACTTATTATGGTTCAACAATTATAAGACATGAACTTATGGTTCGTGATTGATTTATGATCATTTGTCACTCTTATGGTTGATGTCTTTTGAAATGAAAATTATTTATGCCATGAGTCATGTTTATGATCCATGATATATTATTTATGAACTTTTTAATTTATACTCAAAATCACATACAATATTTTTTATCTTATTCTTTCTTTTGATCATTATTTTATATCACCTGTGTTTACCCATACTGATCATTTGAGCTCACCCTTTCTTAAGTCTCCTTTCTCTTGGTTATGAAGAAAGGTTTATGTATGAAAAACCTATGAAGTGTACTATGTGGGAAGATATTTATGGGAGATATTTAAGATCATTTAGGAAATAAAAAGGTGGTGTATCTAGTCTCCGAAAACACTAAAATTTTATATTACTTGGGAATATATTTTTGAAATTTATTGAATATTCACCTATTAAGATGTAATATCTATATATGAAATTCCTAGGTCTTTATAGTTGTTATCAGAGGAAATGTATATTTAACCTTCTGAAACTATATTGAGAAATAATATTGAGATCCCTAAGGATATGTATATGGATAATTCTAAGGATAGGTCAGTATTGGAAAATTTCTTATAATTTTGGTGATGTATAGAGTTAGTGGATTACATGAAATTAAATCCTTATTTCGATACTAAAAGTATATGTGGATCTGGCATAGTCATACCAAGGGGTATTATTTATAAAAAGGGTGAATTGAGCAAGACTCAATCATCACCTGGTACATGAAAATGGGCCTTACTGTACATCTGGTTTGATACTCCCAGTGATATTTATTGGAAATTCACTAACTCTTTATAAAACATCATGAAGGATTTAAATAATGACCATGAATGGTCTAGGTTAATCCTAAGGTTTAATATGATAGAAAAAAGAGTCTTTTTTAGACATCCTAAAAATGAATTTTCATGTTTATGTGGTTTCCCACTCTGATTATTATTCCTCACACTTTGATTTTTGGTTTTACTTGAATATTAAAACCATGTGAAATTATGTTAAAACTGAATGTGGTAGATAATTCCATAATTCAGAGAATCCAAATTTGATAATGAATGGAGATAAAGATATTATGATTATGCCAAATCATCTATCATGATATATGGTTATGAATATGAACTTTGGGGAGATACCTAATGTGTTCGATAAGTGGAACATTGACTATTATGAAATCTAATATGATAAAAAAACATCGAGGAAATAATATTCATCATCCTACATGTCAAGAAGGCGGGAATAAGAACTAATAAAAATATCTCAAATGGGGGGATGATGTTTTCTATGTGGAAATTAAGGCCACAGAGCAATGACTTTTCATTGAATTTGATGTATTGTTTTTGTGGGACTTGTTCACTATCCAAGTTAATTCACTAAACCAAATGTTATCTCTGATACCATGGAAGGTCCTATGATATTCTAACAATTGTGTGAAATTATTGAACTATGTATATATCTGGATTCAAGGATTATACTGTAGAATTATTTTTAGCAATGGTATTTTGGTTGTAAGAATCATGAAACATTGTTGGGTCTTGAAAACTTTTCAAAGCAAAAGAAACTACCCCCATGACATTGGAAAAGGAAAGAAAACGAATTGGAAAAGGACTCAAAGAAAAATGTTTAAGATGCCAAATTTGGAAAAGGAAAATAATTGGTCCACATGCTGAATCCCTGGAATGGTTCATTGAAGGAATCACCTGCGAACTAATCAGTTCACAAAATGGTGGTGATGTCACCATTTCCCATGAATTGTGTTGTTGTAAGAATAGAGGCGGAGAAATTTCCCCCCGCGTACGACATCACCCGTGAATCACATCATTGGAAAAATAGAGATGGAAAAACTCACCCATACATACCATCCCCGTGAACTAAATGGTTCGTGGGAAAGGAGAAACTGACAGTGTCCCATGAACAAGATGAAGTCATTCACTGTATTGAGGCAGTGCTTTTCTATACCACGAACCGCAATCCCATGGGACCCTGTTGATCAAGTCATCTGTGGGCTCTATGATTTCCCCATGGGATTTCGAAAAAAGTGTCATGCAACCCATATATTTATGTTCCTATACACTCTATAAAAGGATCTCAAGGGTCTGTAGAAAGCACTTTTGTGGATGGATTGAAGCCTATGAGGATAGTAGGAAGACAAAATTTTGAATCTAGAACCGATCAATGAACTACGATGATTACCAACAGGTATAAATAGTCAGACATCATTAAATAAGAAAAATAATATTAATTGGAAGATTATTAAACTAATAGGTGAAATGTGAACCATATCCATGTTTTGGGAGAACTTCATGTGAACTTCAAGATCAATTTCCCTTCGTTAAATCAGCACCCCACATAGCACATCGCTATAGCGACGAAACATTGCACCGCATAGAAAATAACATTGCAGATGGATCTTAGCACTACATAGCACCATGATACACAGATGAAACCTAGTAATATATAGATAAACAATATTATGACTTCACCTAGGACCGCATAACATCATGGTACATAGCTTCTCTCTTCACCTACATAGTAGTACGCTATACGGGGGACACCCAATCCTGCATGAACAAATGGTACACGGAATGTGGTTTCTTCGAGAGTTCCATCTTCTATTCTTGATCTTATCATTCAAAAAAAATCACCTCATCTATATCCCCTCCATGAACTGGTCTAACAAAATAAGTACAAAGCCTCTTCCAAAGCCACCAGACACATATTATAAAACCATTGGGCACATCAGCTCACCCTTCTATGTTTTCATACCCATGAAAAGAGGAGTCATGTGGGGTAATCCCCACAATGGTGAAGACCCCTGGAATGTCTCTAAGACTACATTACCTTGTTAACTTGGGCTCTTACCTAGGGATGCCGATGTGAACCTCCCCTTTCTAGGGATCAAGGGTAATCATTCGCATTTCCTTTTAAAAGGTATAGTGATAAGTCAAAGGGATCACACTTAATTTTCCCTTTGATGTGAGGCAACATTCCTCCCCTTTCCTAGAACCCATTTCAATTCATCCCTATTAGAGTAATCCCTTTTATAATAGAAGTTTCGGCCCTCACCCTAGCCTCTCCAGCCATCACCTTCTTATTTTTCTATCGGAATATAAGTAAGGACAAGTGCATGGTTTTCTGGATCTACCTCTTCCTCTTGTTTCTCACACTGAGAATGAGTCACATGGGCTTAAAGGTTAACAGTGATCACAATGTCAACATATCAGGTAGTAATGAACAATGAGAACACTAATTCATACCCCAACTAAGATACATAAGAATCATTCTTGAGGACTGAGCTCTTATCATCTCATCCATGAGATAAGAAATCATGTCCAATCAAAAAGGGAATCCCCTAAAGTGTAAGCCCCAATCATTCCCCCTTTGTGAGAATCTTCCATGTGTAATCCCTAACTAATTTCTCAACTAGTCTTCTTATTCAGTGTGTTTCCCAACCCTCCAAAACAATGTGGACTTTGATTCCCAACAAACTAGGATACATAAGAAACAACCCCAGGGTTTAGGCTTGAAACATAATGGACCAAATCCATTCCATAATCTTCATGTCAGTTCTCCAACTTCCTCACCACATGATGATAAAATTCAAGGATTACTGAACCATGGGGGCTTCGATTCCCAAAAAACTAGAATATATGCAGGAATCCTCCTTCAGGTCAAAACCTGGCATTAAAACTCACTCTAATGTTTCCCAGTCCATATCCCTAGTAGGGTCGATATCACCCAGATGACTGTATCGCTTCTAGGTACCTTAGTCCACCTTAACATGATTCCCACAGCAAATATTTTCAAGTAACCTTCCATCTAGTCATCCTCAACGCATGATGTTAAACTACCAGGATGGTTCCTTGTCACACAGCATTAAAATGTGGTGTGTCCAGGTAAGTGGCACTAAACTATGTGGGATCTGATTCCTCTCACGAGGATATGGTGGAAGCCCATTTTATGGTTCTGTCCCTAACATCAAAAAAAATCGTGTCCCCTTGGATGAAAATGAACTTCAGAGCACCACATCACATGCCTTAAACCCATGTTTTATTAGTTAATGAACAAGGGAAACCCTGATTTATCAATAAGAGGTTTCTTATCAATAGAGAGCCTCATATATATATATATGATTCTAGACCAATGTGTATATATGATTGATCTTGAATCCTAGGGGTTACCCATAAACAGATGATTTGGAAAGAACCAAGGATTCAAAAACATATGAACATTTCTTAAATATATAATATAGTCCCAGAGTAGGAAATAATTCCCTACAAAAGGGTGTGATAAGCCCAACCACCCGTCATCTTGACCAATAGAGTCCTTTAGTGTCATTGGCCAAATCATCCAATGAGCATCTTCCTTTGAAAATAAGGTCCATAAATCATGGATAATAGGGTCTTTGGGTCTTTCTAGTTCCATTAATTAGCTCATTGGAGACTATCCGAGGACATCATACCCGACGTGGACCGATTTCACGAACACTTAACCCCCTGAAATCACCCACTGGGACCAATCAACTGTGGCACCTCCCATGTATCATAAGAAGGATATACAACCCAGTCCCTATAGGAAGAATCTAGTCCACAAAAAAGTTGTGTGAAGAAAATCATGTCAAAACAAAAATGGTCAACCCAACATGAATCCTTCACCATGGTGTTGGTATTAGCGCACCTTAATCCCCTTTTACCAAAAAAGGAAGAGGGACAAGAAATACTTTTTATTACACATGTGGTCATGAGATGATACTTTCATAAGGTATTGTTTTCTATACTTTTCATAATTATTGAATGAATTTTCAAGACCTACCTTTAATATGATGTCATCCCAACTATTTTCTTAGACATGTGTGGAAGCAAATGCAAAAGCAACAAGGTCCTCAATGAAGAATATGACTACAAATCTGACCTAGCATCTTCAAAACTCTTTCTCAAATATGGTGATCTAAGGGTACCACCAAAATAGTTCCATCTCAAACCTAGAGGCAGCAATTTAGGCCCTCCAGGCCATGAACTCCTGCTAGTCATGCACGAAACAGAAACCGATCATCCAAAATCAAGAGGCCCCACTTTCCATCCCCAACCGTTTCAGGAGCATGTTCCCATAATGAGACAATGAGTACCTCCCATGTCTCATGGAGGCAGATGAATTCGGAACAAATAACTTCATCCCAGCTACACAGGCTCCCTGATCAAGGACCCATGTTGAAAAAGGTCGTCGTTGATGCTACATGACCTAGTATCCTCATTCTTAGGAGGATACATCACTAATGGATCCCACTAAACTCCAATAAACTTGGGCCCATTGGGCCACCCTCTGAGGGAAGGAAACATACAATCAGGAGTAGGTTATCACCCTGGTTCTTGAGGAAGAGATCCATTGTACAATTGTGGTGGCATACTACGGGAAGACCCATAACCCTATCCCCTCTTCTGAAACCCGACAAAAAAATACGCAGGAGATCTATGAGTGTATTCATATTCTTACTCACTCCAATGAATCCCACAATAGAAATATGGTGGAAAATTTTAATTCGGTATATATTCCCGCCAATTCTCACTGGTCTCTCTACTAGGATAGTGCAGAAAATTATAGGTAGATACAAATCATAATGGAAGGAAAAGAAGACCATCTTCCCATATGATGGTAACCAGTGAAAAAAAGGCACAACTTTTTGATGATGCACACCAAGGACACCATACAAATAGGGTTAAAAACTATGTGTTGTCATTCCATACTCAAAATTCATATGAATCCCAAGAGACAAATATGGCGGCTATCAACTGACAGATGAAAATTATAGCCTACCAAAACAAATCCCACTCGTCAAATACGATGGAAAAAAATATATGTAGAGTAAAATTATTGTGGATTCATATAATGCCCATGAGACAAATATAGTGGAAAATGAGAAGATGAAAATTCTTGCTTAGGAATTTACGTCCCAATAGTAAAATACGGTGGTAACTAAAGAATGTAGTCGATGGAAGACTCATTCCTCTGTCCCGACATAGGAGAACTTTCAGTACCCCCTAGAAACCCATGGAGGACCAGAGAAGGCACAAACTACTTCACCAATATGAGAATAGAAATTTATACTCATTCCAGAAAATTATGTATCTTAACCCATCCTAGAAAGGATGGAGGATAAAACATTGATTCCAAATAGTGTCCTCGAGACATGTCAAGATGTGGTCACATCTACAGAAAATGTGAGGAGTCGATCCCATGAGCCCATCTCCTTAGGTGGGGTGATTCATTCACAAATTAAGATAATCACCAAAGAGTAAACCTACATACCTTCTCTATTACATGAGGGATGATGGATATATTCTATGATACATGGACAACTAGATTGGTAACAAAAATAGGTTCCAACTAGGGGACATTGTTCCGATGTTGTTGTTGTTCTAGGAAATGCATATATCCCTCCCATTACTCAATATTTTCATTAGTGTATCTCGAAAACATCATAGGATCCATTCAAATAGGGACCCTTATATGAATGTCATTTCCAACAGTAGGCAGCCCCAATTTCCCACAATAGAAGGCTTAAAAATGAAATGTGCCAAAGGAAGCTTGAAAATGATGAGTACAGTAATGATTCTACTCTACTGTAAGCTCGAGTTCTTAATTCCATCAAGAATATATCAATAGAGGCTCAATATCATGTTGATCCATTACCAAATTTTGGATGTGTAAGTAGTCATTACTATGGTCCTCCCCTCAATATTTCTACCAGAATCACAGAATGTCCTCCCCAGGGCACCCATGGGGGCATACCTCATGGGAAAGTAATGATAGATCATAAGATCCTATATCATGATGTGTTTCATGGTATCCCTCCCCTTGACAAGAAGATCCTACAGTAAAAAGGTCCTCCCACTAGTTGAAATGGAGGATTTCCCAATGATTTTTATACCAATGGTTTTACCAAAAAAATGTTATATTGTAAAAATAGAAACCCTTCCCAATGGTTTGAATAAACTGTTGGAATTGTGTTTTTAGAATGATTATTTCCCAACGGATTACTGAAACCATTGGGAAATATTTAATTTATCTAATGTATACCAAAAGTTTTTAAAAATCGTTGGTAAAGAATAGATTTCTAAATAGTTTTTTAAGAAGTTGGGAAAGGTTTCCCCCAAATACATAGTAGGCTTGTTCCCCCATCTGTATGATTGCATCCCCAATTCAGAAGCTCTCTCAAAGCTCTCTCTTAACCCCAGGTTGCAAAACTCCTTCCAACGGATAGATCCATGTTCAAAAAAAAAATTATTTCTATACTTCAAATTAGTAAGTTTTTCCTTAGTTCTAATGTTCTTCATCTATTTTTTCTTGTTTTCTATTTTGCTTTTGTCTAAAATAGAGTTCCGTGCGGTCTATGGCATGGTATACCAAACACTTTGATTTGTTTTATATTTTTTTATACACTTCAAGTGTCATGATTGAGTGGATCACCTTTAAATTAAGTCTTGATAGGCACTCCTTCTGTGTAGAGTTCATGAACCATATGAACTAAAGGGTTCAGTTGAGATGTATCCCCACTCAAATATGGTAAAGGGTTTGTTTAGTCATATAGTCTCGAGGTGGGTAATGGATATAAGGATGGTCCATTTGAAGGGATTTGGGACTGTTGGGGTAGTGGTGTAGGTGGTTTTCCATTTTTTTAGTGGGGCTGATATGGTAGTTTCTATAGACTTTAGTTTAGTTGATAATTGGATTTGGATATTGTATATATAGTTTTTGTCCAAGGAATAATGGAAAGGGTAATGATATTGAGGATGAATTGGATATTAGTTGGGTGATGGATTGGAATTGTGATGTTGGTTGGATTGGGTATAGGTAATTTTCAAGGTATTATATGGGAATTGCCTCCCCTGAACACCCTCCCTAGACACCCCCCACCCCTGAACTCCACCCTCAAACACCCCCATTGGGCATCCCCCCACACCCTGGACACCCCCACACCCTTGGACAACCCCACCACTCCCTGAACACCCCCACCCCACCCCTGGACACCCTCACCCCCCATGGACACCCCCCCCCCCCGGGACACCCCCTTCCCGTTGGACAACCCACCTCCCCCCCTTGGACACCCCCACCACCTGGACACCCCCACCAGCTGGACACCCCCACCCCCTGGACACCCCCACCACCCTAAACACCACCACCCCCTAGACACCATCCACCCCCTTGGACAGCCCCCCACCCCCTTGGACATCCCCCCATGGATACCACCCCACCTCCTGGACTCCACCCCACCTCCTGGACACCACCCCACCTCCTTAGTGCTTGGTTGAGTTTTTAAATTTAAATTAACCATGTATGTGATTTCCCCTTTCCCCAATGACATTTCCTTGGTGACCCATAGAGCCTTATATATTGAATTTGTCATGTTTTGATTAGTTGAATGAGTTGTTTTTAAATAAAGGGATAATTAATGATAGTTTTAATTTCCTAATAAATAAATGGTTTTAAATAAAATTACCCTAAGGGGGATGCATGGAAGGGGGAAATCCATGAGGGGGCTGTCTAGGTGGGGGTGGGTTGTCCAGGGGGTAGGGGGTGTAGGGGGTACGAGGGCTCTAGCTTTGTAAGGGAGGGGTGTGGGCTATCCAAGGAGGGTGTGGGTTGTCCAGGGGTGGGGGTGGGCTGTTCAGGTGGGGGGTTATCCAGGGGTGGGCTGTTCAAGGGGTGGGGTGGGATTTCCAGGTGGGGGAGGGGGTGTGGATTGTCCAAGGATGGGGGTGTTTTATGTCGGTGGGGGTTTCTAGGTGGGGGTGGTGGGGGTGGGATCTCCAGGTGGGGTTGGGGGTTGGGGAGGGCTGTCTAGCTGGGGGGCTATTCAGGTGGGGTGTGGGGGGTGTCTAGGTGGGGGGTGTCCAAGTTGGGTTAGGGGGGTGTTCAGTTTGGGGTGGGGTCGGCTGTTCTGGTAGGGGTGTGGGATGTCCAGGTGTGAGAGGGCTGTCCAGGGGGGGTTGTATGGGGGGTTGGGGTCTGTAGGGATGTGGGGGAGGTGGTGTGGGCAGTCCAGGGATGGGGGAGGGGTGGTCTATCAAGGTGGGGGACGGGAGTGGGCTGTTAAGGGGGGTGGGATGTCCATGTGTGTGTGAGGGGGGTTGTATTGGGAGGAGGGGGTGGGCGGTCCAGGTGGGGTGGGGTTCTATCCATGTGGGGGGGGTTGTCCAGTGGGGCTATAGGGGGGGTAGGGATATGTAGGGGTGTGTGGGGGTGTGGGATGTCCAGAGAGGGGGTAGGTTTTCCACTCTGATACTCAACAAAAAATAGGAATCACGTATAACCAATGTATAGTTTCTTTCACACAATAATACTTTTCTTGAAGGTTCATTCCAACACTCACTCTTACCCCTCTAATAAAAAGTGCTATCTGCAAATAAATCTCACTCAGGTTCTTATCCACTATCTATATTAATCTCACATAAATTTAACATTTTTACAACTCCATATCACCTAATGATATAACAAGGATTATACTCCCATGAGAAGTGTCCCATGAAAACATGTCTCATTTGCCTAAAAAATACATAATATCATATTTGACAGACACACTATATTTTGTAAACATACACCTTGTATCAAAAACTATAATTATCTCTCAGATAGCCTCTCAAGGCATCAATATTCCACATACCTAGCTCAAAATTTATAGGATTGTTAACTATTAGGTTTGTTTTTTAGAATTCATGTATGATATTTAGAGTGGAAGATAAAATCTGATCCACATATGATATTTGGATGTGTGTTTACAATTAGTTGTGTTGTGATTTATATGTATGGTATTCATGGTATTCACAAACAGTCTTTTGGGTCATCTATAATAGGCTTGAATTTATGCTACAATTGGATAGATATTGGATTCTACGAACATAGATTGGGAGTGGACACCCCCACCCATTTGGACAGACCCCCCACCCCCCCCCCAGACACCCCCCACCCCAGACACCCAACCCCCTGGACACCCCCCACCCCCAAGGACAACCCCCCATCCCCCTACACATCCCCCCCTCGGACAACCCACCCACCACTTTGAGACCCCCCCCCCCCCCCCGAACACCACCCCACCGCCTGGACCCCCCCCCCACTAGACACCCCCACCCCCTGGACACCACCACCCCCACTGGACACCCCCACCTCACCCCTATATATCCCCCCATGGACACCACCCCACCCCAGGACACCCCCCCCCATGGACACTCCACCCCCTAGACACCCCCACCCCGGACAGCCCCAACCCCTTGGATAGACCCCAAACCCTAGACATCCCCCATCCCCTAGACACCCACACCCCCTTGGAAATCCCCCCTAGACACCACTCCACCCCCTAGACACCCACATCCCCTAGACCCCCCACCCCTAGACACCCTCACCCCCTCGATAGCCCCCACACCCGGGACAACCACCCACCCCCTAGACACTCCCACTCCCTAGAAACCTCCCACCTATTGAGAAGTATATGGGATCACTCAAATAATCTAAAAAAAATAAAAAAAATTGATCCAAAAATTTACTCACTCCGGAATAATTATCCTCCATAAGTGTGCATGATCTTGTACACTGATGTATAGTTATTCAATGTTATTTTTTTTATAAATATATGATTTTTTTCTTTTATATTATTATTCTCATATAGAGTAGTGTGCCATTTATGGTTTCATATAAAGTGAACAATTCTATTTTACATAAATATATTTTTGCTGAAACTTCAATATTATTGAATTTATTTTGACGAAATGACTTATAAAAATTTATTTTACAGATTGGATAGATGTTGGATGTATTAAACTAATCAGATCTAAAACAATTTGGAGAGATTTTTAGAATTTTTATTTCAAAATGCTTCAGATAGTGGTCACATACACTGCCCATGTTACAATTTTGTTGGAAGACCTTGCTTGAGTCATGAAGAAGTCATCCAACACATAACCAATTATAGTTCTTAAGAAAACTACTATGTGTGGATCATAATGGGGATAAAATTAAATCTCTAATTGGTGATGGTCCAAATAATAGGGCTGGATTGGATAATTTGTTATATGACCAGTTTCCATTTATTCATCATCATGAAAAATAAAGGATTATGTCCCAAGAAGACTTTTATATGAGCACACATGATGGGTCTAACAAAAATGATGATGTTTTATGGGTGAAAAAATTGAATGATTCTACCATGACTCCAATATATTGAAAATGTGGTAAAATGAAAAATATGGAATTTTTAATCCTTTTTTTTATGGGAAAACAATGTGTGGGATTTCTAATACTGCCATTGATTACATTCTTACATTATTAAAGGAATTACTTCCAGATGATGAAGATATTCCCTCAAACCACTATATAGTTAAATAAATTGGATTTTAAAGAAACCAAATTCATTCTTTCCCGAAATATTGCAGTTTATTCTGGTAGGAAGCTTCTAAATTAAATGATTGTGTAAAATGGGTCACATCTCGCTAGTAGCCCAAATCTAATGGAACACCATCCAGTGTTCCAAAGAAATTAATGTGAAACTTTCCATTAATCCCCAGCCTCCAGAATATTTTTATGATTGATGAAATATAAATAAAAATTCCATGGCATGATACCAATAGAAATAAGACTAATGATGACTTGGTTCACCCTGAAGATGGATTTTCAAGGTAGATATTTGATGCTCAATATCCTAATTTTGCAGCTGACATGCATGAGGTGAGGCTTGGTCTTTCATGTGATGGTTTTAATCTGTTTGGGAAGATTATTACTTCACATAGTACATGGATGGTTTTTATACACATTTATAACCATCCCCTATGGTTAATTTTGAAAAAACCATTCAATTTCATGAGTATACTCATAACTGACCCTTCTGATCTTGGCAATGATATAGAATTATACATGAATCCAATAATAAATGAGTTGAAGCTTCTTTGGATGTGCGTGTGTGCACATATGATTCATGTTTGAAAGACATATTTCAGATGTGTTCTCCACTCATGTGGATGATCAATGATTTTCATTCTTACGAAATGATTTTTGGATGGAGCACGATGGGAAAACTATCATGTCTTGTTTGTATGAAGAATAAGCGATCCATAAGACTGAAACATCTATATAGTTTTAGTTTTATGGGACATCGACGATTCTTGAAAATGGACCATCCATATATAAATAATCGTAGAATATTTTACTATACCATGGAGATCGATGA
Organism: Viscum album; assembly: GCA_963277665.1. Classification (NCBI taxonomy): domain Eukaryota; kingdom Viridiplantae; phylum Streptophyta; class Magnoliopsida; order Santalales; family Viscaceae; genus Viscum; species Viscum album. The sequence goes on along the minus strand of OY728139.1, from coordinate 835,616,560 downwards.
TCCACCTCACTGTATATATGGAACTTATGTTCTTAATGAATTGAAATATTTTAATTTTTCATTTGGGAATTGTTAATAAAATCTGGATAGACAAAGATTGTTTCCACTGAAACCTATTACAATTAGAAGAAGATAATTGTCTTCTTTTATTTTCTTAATTTGGTCAACAATTTTGTTAATTCATTTCTTAGACATAATGCACATTTAAAAAAATATGTGTTTAATGTTTATTTCAATTCTTCAAAATGTTAAGGGAAATAAAAAAACATAATTTACGGTCTCAGCGTGACTTCGTGGATTGGGGAATTATACTAGGATTGCATCTTGTGTGTATCAATGAAAATAAATGGAAACTTCCATGTGATTCTTATGTGAAGAAACCTACAGAAAAAAGAAATTCCTGGAAGTACTGGAGACTATTGATGTTTTTTATGGCTATTTAGCAATATATCAAAATTGGTCAACAGAAGAGAGTTGAATCTAAAATCTTGGAAGACTCATGATTATAACATCCTACTGCATGAGTTGATTCCTATAAAAATCCTTCATCTTCATTCCAATAATGTATGGGTGTCTGTTATTCAGTTGTTCTATTTGTTTAGAGAAATTTTTGCTAAGAATTTGTCCAAGTGTTTCTTGCAAAAAATGTTGGCAGATTCCCCATTAATTTTTTGTGAGTTAGAAAAAGTATTTCCTCCATTAATTTTCATAATCATGTTTCATTTGACTGAACATATTTCAAATGAAATAATTCTATGAGGAAATATTTATTTTTTTGGATGTATCCAACCGAAATAAATATGTACACATTAATATCTTTTGTCCCAAACATGAATCATCTCGAAGGTTCTATCGTGAATGTTTACAAGGATCAATAATGTATAGATTTCTTCACTATGTATTTGTCTGATCTTAAAGTAAGAATTAATAGACCAATGAGAAATGAATAATAATAGTATGAGATAATTGAACCTAGTTTTCTATCACTTCCTAAAATAGTATTAATTCTTGGATCATATACATTGACAATATTAAGACGTGAAGAGCGAGAGATGGCGCATCACACAGTTTTGTTCAACTATGATTTGTTCGATGACCACATCAGGTAAGTAAATTGAATATGTATATCTTACATAAATATCTGTTAAAATATTCCTATTTTAATATATAGGTAACATAAAGAAATACTAAATAGAAAGTATTGTTATTTTTACTTGAGAAGGAGGGATATTTTTCATAGCAAAGAGTTTTCTTCTTGGTTAAAATTGAAGGTAAAAATATTACTGTTTAAAATAATTAAATCAAATTTAATTAAGTTTAATATTCATTTATATTTTAGGTATTTAGTTTTCCTACTGACTCTATCTCTGAGGAAATAAGAGCTTTGGATTTTGGTCCTAATATCGTGGTTTGTGATAGTAAATCAATTGTTATCAATGGGTACAAATTTATTATCACTGAACGAGCAAAGATCCTGAGAAAAAACATGATGGTGTTAGGGTTACTTCCACAACATATTGTTATTATAATGAATCAGATAGTATACCATGATTTAATAATGTAAGTTATTAAGGAGTTAATTAAAAAATAATATTATTGGATTATTATTCTCATGGACGAGTCATGTTGATGAAATGTCAGTTGTTTGATTTGATTATGAGACATGGCACGTTTATTGATGATTGGGGATTTTGAGTAATTGATATGACTCACACTCTTGCTGCTGATGAAGCATATGTATTGGCATCAATGGAAAAACAAGTTTTTTTATGTCAAATACCATCTTCAACCTAAATTTTGTGTCCTTATTGAAGTAATCCATAACATATTTTTGATTATGGAGATGATGGAATTGAAACCATACCTACTCCCATTGGACACGGTCCATATATTACTTTTGATGACTCTAATAGCTCAATTTTTAGAGATGACTTTGAAGCTAATGTTTTATTTGGAAATATATAAAATCATCCACTCATGTTCTCAATTCTTTTGGTTTAGCTATACTTGGGTTCTTAAGGATGATACTATTCAAATTGAATTATCATTTATTACAAATATGTTGTATCTGACTTGAATGTTAGGTGAATTTTCAATTTTTATTGGTTGGAATTTTATTTGAATTGCATTTTCTAATTTGTAATTGAACTATATTAAAAACTATGAATCAAAAATATCTAATTTGGTGAATAGTTCAACGATTTATTAACCATGTATAAAATTAGTAAAACTCTAAGTCCTCCCCTTAAAATTTCACCAGATAATGAACATGATGGGATGTCTTCTTCTGCAAGACATGTATAGAAACCTGCATCAACTATCTGGGCTAAAGAAATGAAATTTTTACTTAATTTCGACAAGTTCTTTACCACTTATGAATCTGGTAGATATCTTTTCCTTGTTCATATGTTTATATAATCATTTACAACCTTAATTTCGATAAGTTCTTTACCATCGTAGAAGGCACTGTTGAAGGCACTGTAGCAGGTACTGTTCGGTACTATAGTAGCCGGAACTATTCATCTATTTGGGCCTTTGGGCCACTGGTTTGGGCTTCGGGTACTGCAAGGCTTTCGGTCCACCCAAGGCCTTTGGGCCAGTTGATTCTCAAGGCCTTAGGACCACCTTAAGGCCTTAGTACCACCCTAAGGCCTTCGGGCCACTTGATTTCAAATGTACCAATTTGACTATAAGGAATAAGGATTTAGATGAGGATTTAGGGAAAGTGCATCCACTAGATCAGAGCTAACCGAATTTGGAAGAATGAGAGGGTATGGCTTTCCCATCAGTACCTGGCCTGCATAGCTTTGCATTGGATAGCTAGCCGACCAGCCCTACGAAGTTGGAGTGTTGATATCATGACATATGCTGGGGTGGAGCACTTCTAAGTTTTCTTGTCTGGGTGATTACCTCTAAGACCAACAGGTCATGTAATTGTCTTTAAGGCTTCGAGCCTTGTAAGGGTTCCACCTCACCCCTTGAAAGGTGGATTATCAATAGAATAAGAAAAATAAAGGCCTTCGGGCCATTCTGACCGACATTAGTTTTCCATTTCTAATTACATCCATGTTGTCATATCTGATTCTTCTCAATTTGGTCTAGATATTTATTAATCGCATGAACCTAGTTTTCATCTCCAGCTACATTAGAAAAAAAATTAGGCTCTACCTGAGACAAGAAAGATTCATACTATAATGTCTTCATTATTCTTGTTTGAACATGTGTTGTCTGATCATCAATGATTAGTTTCTTGTTAATTTTAGCTCGACTCTTTGGATTATTTTTATATAAAAACTTGACATCCTATTTCCCATCATCATTATCTTCTTCTAAATTAGCATCTATAACTTTTTCTCCCCCTGTGTCGCTTACCTCCTCATCACTTTCATCAATAATTTTTTCACTGCGTTGTTAAATTTTATCTTCATTTTCAACAATAGTGACATAATTTCTCTCAACTACTTTTCCAAGCCTCTTTTTAAATCATTTATATGCTTTTCTTTTTCCTAAGTAGCCATGAAATATCCCCTCATCTCCATGCGACTCAAATTTCTTGTGTTTTTCTTTATTGAGAATAAATAAATTACTTCAAAATATTCAAAATTATTTTAACATTGTCCATTTTCCATACAATATCGCATACATCGTATTTCCTTCCTTCAGACACAATAGAGCCCTATTAGAAATGTAGACCGATGTCAACACTGCTTCCTTCAAAAAATTTGTTGGTAGGTCAATTTCAATAAGAATCGTTCAAGACTTGTTTTTGATGATCCTACTTGTCCTCTCAACCACTCCATTATACTGGGGAGTTATCAATTAAGAAACATTAAGACTTATCTTGTGTTTCTCAAGACTATCATCTAATTGACTGTTTGTGAATTTTGTACAATTATGAGCACAAAAATTCATAATTTTCTGCCTAAGAATCCATTCATATTCCCTCTGGTACTGACTTATTCTTCTGAGCACATCAGAGTTGTGGGAAATGAAAAATACTCATTCCATTCTTCTATAATAATCTATGAAAAGAATCCAATATATAATTCTGTTAATGCATCTTGGTGAGTAGTTCCATAAACATAAACATGAAAAAATTCAAGCACTCTTGTAAAAACAATTTCCATTTCTTTTAATGTTTTTATGATGATATTACATTGTTGACATACATCAAACATATGAGTATGATCATGTGATAGCTTATGGAGGTCATTAGCTGCACAAAATTTTACTAGATCTTCCATGGATGGTTGGAATAGATGACAAAGTCATTTATGCCACAACGTTTTCTCCTCCTCTCTAAACTAAAATAGCATATCTTCTTCTCCACTTACAAGGTAGAGATTTCCTTTTTTTTCTTTTTACCTTTAGAATAGAATCACCATATCTTACATTGATAATACATGTCTTCTTGGTAAATCTTATAGAATTCGCTGAGTCACAAAGTTGATTGACACTAAGAAGATTTTGACTGAGTCCTTCTACAACTAATACATCAACACATCTCATTTCTTTTCCCCCAAACCTGGCCTTTCTTGTGCGAATTATCTATAGGCCTTCTTTGTTTAAAAATTTAAAAAACTATTTCTTTGTCATATTTTATGTTTGTGACAAGATCCTTATTCCATATCATAAGTGATGTGTTACCACTATCAAGGATCCATACAACAAAAAAAACTGATTCTTTAAGAGAAATTTTAGTAACCACTTCCTTTTCGTCTCTCTTCTTTTTTATCCACCTTTTTGAATTCATAGTTAGTATAGACTGAAAATCTTTATCTTATTCAGAGTATGATGAACCAGATTCATCCTCTACAGCTACAAATTGATTTTTCATTTTCATCCCACTTGTCAATTCTCTAATTTTTTGTCTACTACCATTTGTATTATTTTTTGGAACATTTCATTGCATAGTTTATGAACAGTATCTATAAATGTTCTCAAATACTCCACACTAAAAATAATGTCCTACAAACTAAACTCTATAGTATTGAACTCTGTTTGGTTTCAACTATTGTTCTTATTCCCTTAGATATCTCCTAGTTATATAACACACATTTTGTGAATGTATTATCTTTCCTCAACAATAAAAAACTGAGGTATAGTTCATTCCTATATGTCACTTATTCACTACTAGTAGTCCCTTGGGTTCTCTAAAACTTATGATTCTGCTTCATACCCAAATCAACATTCAATATCAGAGCGGATTCTTGTGTACTGACTTCAACCACGAATTCTTTATAATTTTTTATCATACCCCATATTAGCCTAATCACATAGATTTGAATTTTCTTTCATTATTCTATACTTCTATGCTCTACGTCCAACTTTTCAATATTTTGAATGATCTTATTTCCTGATGTCACAATGCGAGTCAAGGGTTTCTCTTGATCCTTAACTTTTCATCATAGTTTGATTATTTATTATTTATGTTCTTCAATGTGTTTGAATTGTTCTTTAATTATATTATTCAAACCATTGATCACCCTTTTATTTTCCTCAACTTTGAGTCTGAACTCATCAGTTGTTCCTGAGTACACTAGAAATGAGGACTTAAGATTTCCAATTTCTTTCATCAACTTGGAATTATTTTCTACCTGATGCTACAAATTGAATTTGGAACCATGAACCCCTTTGATGGATTTCTTCATTTTGGATCTCCATATATCTATCCTTTAAAGATATTCTTCTAATTCAGCTTCCAAGTCAACAATTCCTTCAACTTTTTCTTCATTATTTTCACTCTCATCCCTTTTCTGAGTGGAGACTATGAATGGAACCATATCATTTTCTCAATTATCTTTGTAGTTATCTATCTCTTCATCCTCTTAAACCTAAGATTCATCTGAACTATTACATTATTGTAAAATAAGACTCTTCTTCCTAAATAAATTTCTCTAAAAAAATTTCTTTCCCGTCAAATAGGCTAAATACTTATTTATAGGGATTTTAACTTCATCATTATCATACTCTTGTAACTTCTTAGGGCATCCTGCTACCAAATGTCCAACCTTTACACATCTAAATCAAGCAAGTTGATGTTTCCCTTTTAAATTTTATTTTCCTCTTTATAAATTTCCAGAATAAAATGACATCGCTTCATCTTTATCTTCAACTTCTTGGAAATATTAAAAAGTAAGATTATTCATGGGAATGAATTCCACATATTTAGATGTACCCTTTTCCACAACATCATTATCATAATTTCTCATTTCATATGCAATAAGGGTATTATGCAAGTTATCCAGTGTCATTTATTTTTGATCATTACCTTCCAATAATGAAACTTTTGGATTGATCTGAGGAGGAAGGTTCCTCAAGTTAAGCTTCACAATATTTATATCTTAAATGAATTCCCCAAGAACATGCATGTCTTCAATACAAAATTTACCCTATCAAAATATGAATCAATAGACTCATTTGGGTTCGTTCTTATATCTTCATACATGTTCCAAAAAACCTACAACTTTGCCTCTCTGACCTTTTAACACTACAGGAAACGTAAATTATACCCATGGTTTCATACTATTTGTAATGGCCTAAAAACCATTGGTATAAACTATACCAATGGTTGTTCAAACCGTTTTCTAGTTTGCTGTCGGGATATACATATACCAACGGTTATAGTATAACTGTTGGTATATGGTTCTAGACTGCACAATTGACCAATAGTTTTAGATAACCATTGTTATAACTTTATACCGATGGTTGATAACCATTGTAAATTAAGGTATTTCAGATCTATTATAATGGTTCTGAAACTGTTGGAATAATGTTTTACCAACAGTTTACATAATACCGTTGGTAAAGACTGATTACAGGTTCTATACCAATGGTTTACTAACTATTGGTGTATTGTTTTACCAATGGTTTTATGTAAAATATTTCTATAAGGTAACTTTTCACACATATACCAAAGTTTTAGAACCATTGGTATAGCCTTGCTACAATTGCAGTAACCGGACAACCTGCCTCCCCCTCTGCAATCCTCTGTGCACCTACAAAGAATGTATTTGCAGAACTGAATGCAGAATTTAAAATTTCATTGAATTTGGAATTCAATTCAAAACCCATTTAACCTATGAAATACAGAATTCATAATTGAATTCTCAATTGAATACTTATAGAATGAATTATGTATTGAATTTGGAATTATGAATGAATAACGCATACAAAATGAATTATGAATTACATACAGAATTCTGAATTACATACAGAATTATGAATTTTTTATTGTGTATTCAACTCAGAATTCAATAAATACATAATATATTTATGTATTACACATATATAATATGGAATACAAAATTTAATTCAGAATATGGCATATAGAATTAGGATAACTGACTAATTTGGTATACAAAATATGATGAATATAGCATATTGAATATGGCATACATAATATGAATTCAGAATTGAAATCATAGGCATGGTTGATTTTATATGAAATCATTGTGATTAAAGATTGACTAATACTTTTCATCTGTAATCAGTTATGAAAATGGATAAATAACTACAAAAATTTCATTTTCCAGGGGGTGGAGGCTGTCCAAGGGGTGGGTGTCCGGGGGGGGTTCAATCCAAGGTGGTAGGGTGGGGGTGTCCAGGGGTGGGGGACATCCAAGGGGGTGGGGGTGGCGGTGTCTATGGATTGGGGTTTGTATAGGGGTGGGGGCAGTTCAAGGGGTGTCTAGGGGCGTGGGGTGGGGGTGTCTAGGGGGTGGGGGCTCTCTAAGGGGGTGGGGGTGTCTGATGGGTGGGGGTTGTCCAAGGGGTGGGGTGTCCAGGGGTGGGGGTTGTCCAGGGGGTGCGGGTTGTCCAAGGTGGTGGGGTGTCTGGGGGAGGGGGTGTCCAAGCGGGTGGGGGTGTCCTGGGGGTGGGGGTGTCCAAGGGGGTGGGGGTGTCTGGGGGATGGGGGTGTCCAGGGGTGGCAGTATAAGGGGGTGGGGGGTCCGGGGGTGGGTCTTCCCTAAGGGGGTGAGGGTGTCTGGGGGTGTGGGTTGTTTAGGGGTGGGGGATGTCCACGGGGGTGGGGGTGTCCGGGGGGAGTTGTCCAAGTGGGCGTGGTGGGGGTTGTCCAGGGGGTGGGGTTGCACAAGGGGTGGGGTGTCTGGGGGGTGGGGTCTATCCAAGGGGGTGGAGTGTGGGGTGTCTAGGGTGTTTGGGCTATCCAGGGGGTGGGGTGTCCAGGGGTGGGGTAGGTCCAAGGGGGTTGGGGTGGGCAATGGGTGTCCAAGGGGGTGGGGGATATCTAGGGGTGGGGGCTATCCATGGGGATAGGGGTGTCCAGGGGTGGGGTGTCTATGGGGTGGGGTGCCGTCCAGGGGGGTGGGGGTGTCCATGGGGTGGGGTGCTATCCAGGGGGGTTGTCCAATGGGTTGCGGGTGTCCAAGGGTGGTGGAGGTTGTCCATGGTGGGGGTTATCAAAAGGGGGTGGGGGATTTCCATGGGGTGGGGTGTCTGAGGGTGGGGGTTGTCCAAAGGGGGTGGGTGTCCTGGAGGATGGGGGATGTCTATGGGGTGGGGGCTGTCCAAGGGTTTGGGGGTGTCCAGGGGTGGGGGTGTTCAGGGGGTGGAGGGGGCTATCCATGGGTGGGGTCTATCCAAGGGGGGGGGTGTCTAGGGGGTGGGGTGTCCAGGGGTGGTGGGGGATTTCCAGGGGTGGGGGATTTTTAAGTGGGTGGGGGTGTCCATGGGGTGTAATTAGATATGAAAATGGATAAATGAATTCAAAAACTTCATTTTCCATGGGTTGGGGTTGTCTAGGGGGTTGGGGGTTTCCAAGGGGGAGGGGGTCTCTAGTGGGTGGGGGATGTCCAATGGGTGGGGGTGGGGGTGTCAAGGTAGTGGGGGATGTTCAGGGGTGGGGCTATCTAATGGGGTGGGGGTGTCCAGGGGTGGGGGTGTCTAGGGGTGGGGGTGTCCAAGGGGGTGTGGTGTCTAGGGGGTGGGGGATGTCTAGGGGTGGGGGTTTCCAGGGGGTGGGGGTGGGGGTTCCAAGGTTGTGGGGGTGTCCAGGGGTGGGGTGCAGTCCAGGGGGAGTGGGGGGGGTTGTCCAAGGGGGTGGGGTGTCCAGGGGAGGGGTGAATCAGTCACATGTATTCAGTCACAACAAATCATAAAGTCGTGTTTTATTATTTATAGATAAAGAAATAAAGATAATGTGACCTACCTAATGACACATATATTCAGGAACATCAAATAATCAAACATCAAATGTCAGTACTATTAGTAAAAAATGTAATGGATCAATCTGTCCCTCATCACCATCACTGTCATCACTGTCATCCTCAGCCTCTTCCTTGTCCTAATTTTTGTCCCAATCATCATCTCTACCCTCTTTAATGCACTCTTTCTCACCCTCTTACTCCTCCTCGGCCTCCAAATCACCCTCCTCCTCACTCTCCTCTTCCGCCTTGGACTCCTTCTTGTCCTCCTCCTCTTCCTTAGCCTCCTCATACCCCTCCTCCTCCGCCACAACCACCTCCTCACCATCATCATCGCCATGAATGACATCATCTCAACCACCACTAGAAATACCATCTAGTTCAACATATATACAATGCATTGATAAAATATATTCATTACAAGTTTTGCTAGCCTCTGGTAGATGTTTTGGATGTAAAACTTCCATCAGTTTAACAAATGCAGTGTTTTCCCTAGAAGAATGTCATGTCGTCTCTATGGCCCTTTTTTCAGTCTATTATTTCGATTCCTCAACCTGCTGGAACTAGGTGGAACTACAACTCATACCTGAATAGGTCCAATATCTCGTCATTACTATACTCTTCCTTGGTCAATAGAATACTCTACTAGGGTGCCCATATCCCAACACCTGATGTAAGCGATCATTTAGAACAAAATTATTAGGTTCCTGGGCATCAAGGTCCTCTAAAGTAGCCTATTAAAAAAATAAATAGATTATTAAGTTACAAAATAGATATTAAAATTTAAAATCAAAAAATTAAAATGTACAATCTACTAGTGAGTCAGTTCGTTAACCACACTTCCATATTTTTTCCTTCTACTCGAGCAAAAAAGTTTTTCTTGAGGCACACGTCCATCAATATACAATATTTTCCTGTACAATGACATTGAATGTGGGAAACCATAATTAAAAATAGGTTACCAATAATTAATTTCATAACTAAAATTATATGAAATATTTTGAAATTGAATAAATTATGGAGGAAACAATATAAATTTCAAGTCGTAACGAAAAATTATAAACAACTGTCATACATGTTGCCTCTCATGATCTGGCATCGTAGTACATCCCAATGTGTGGAGATATTTTTTAGAATCAATGTTTTTTTTATTTATTTTAGATGATTCCAAAATAAAATTAAATAATAAAAAATTTAGTATTAATGAAAAACAGAAAAATTTTCATTTAAATACCTCAAATGTGATTAATACCTTAAATTGGATTGTCATCCAATAAGTAATCATCTGTTGATACTATTCTATCAGACTATCATCCATGTCAAGAACCACCTCTAACTCTATACCAACTCTATCAGGCCAGACAATATAGAACTCTTGCATATAGGATCTCTAAATCTCACCTAAATCCTTTAGATGTTCCTGTCATGCAACCTCACCATCAAAGAAATTAATCTGATGCTCACACCAAATTATTAATTCATATAAATAAAAAATAATATATTGTGTTAAATACAACGAATTTTTTTACCCATATCTAATCCAAACTATTATCCTTGACTTTAATTGGTAACTGTCTCCATGAGATCGAGTTGATGGGAATGATGTCAGAGTATTTGCAATGCATCGCCCAAAAACTCCGACATTGCTGCCCAGTTTTTTCAATCATTTGATTTCCTTCATTATAGTCCACCATCAACTATATGCGGTTGTTCCACACCACACGCATGAATGTATGCCCCCTCCCCCTCCTCTTATCAGTATAATTATCTCTTAATGATGAAAAACATATATTTTAATAATTCATGTTATAATTAAAATAAATAATGGTATAAAAATTTGTTAGGGTTCTATAAATATACCTATGGTGGTCTGATCAATGGTTGCCACTAGATCTGAAGAAACTGAATGAACACCCTGTACAAGTGGAGTGTGTCTCATTATATGCTCTGCAGGGACAGACTGTGGTGGAGTAAGAGTTAGATAAGATGGAATATAGAGGCTCGGATAGAAGGAAGTAGAAGTAAAAGAAGATGGCATGGATGGCCGAATGCTGGATGGGGAGTGGGAATCATCATTAGATATGGTAAAGATGGGTGAGGAGACATAGATGTAAATGGTAGTGAAAAAATTAAGGCATAAATATCCCATGTGTCCCTAACAACACAATGGGATCAGAATATGGGATAGATGGTATGTCAGTTGGAGGGGTAGGGGCTAATCGGGTACGCTGACCAGATCGCCTAGCTCTCGTACCACTACCCCCCCCCCCCCCTCATACCACCAACCTAAGTACCAGGACCACTAGTGGTATTCTCATCAAATAATTTTTGCCTAAGATTTGGATCCAGGAAAAACTTTTAAAACAAAATTAATTACATGACATTATATATTATTTAAATATATATATTTTTTAATAAAAAAACTCGCTACATGCACTAGTGGAGGAACGCCCATATCATCCATGAGACTATTGTTTTCCATCATCTTTTCCCATCACTTATCTTCAATTGGTTGCATTTCCTGCATTTGAAAACAAATATGTAAGTAATTAGAAAATGATAACTAATGTCTAACCCAAAAAACAAAATTTATGAGAGGGAATAGGGGGATTCATGGTTAATTTAACTATCAATTGTTTTAGGTCAACTTTAATGGATATATTATGAATTCAAAAAGTCATATAAGATGTAATAATGAAATTTCATTTTGAGTAGGATGGTTATTTACTAAGTGTCACCAGTCTATTAAAATCATGGAACATTGATTCTGATGATTTATTTCACTCAAAATCTAAGAGAGAGAGCATACTGAATTACGCCTCTAGAAAATTCAGCAAGTTATATATTATGAATGATTAAACACTAAATATAGTTGTAAATGATGATATAAACATATGAACAAGGATAAGATATCTACCATATTCATAAGGGGTAAATCACTTGTCAAAATTAAGGAATAATTTAATTTCATTAGCCTAGGTAGATGATATAGGTTTCTATAGAATTCATAGAACTAGTGAGATATAGTTTTCCTATCATTGGGGATGGTGAAATTTTATTCATCATGGATAACAAACCCCTATCTTTAAGATTTAGTAAACTGTTAATTACAATGATTATGTAGTTTAGTATATAAAATCAATTTATGGATTAAATCTAGAATAAATATAAATAGATACTTATTATAATATAGACATAAGATAATTTAGTTTTATTAGAAACAAAAGTTGTCTATGTGTCCATAGATAGTTAATGGGAGTGACAATGTTTTCCTTGTAATATTTTTCTATGGAATATTATTAATGGAAATAAGATACTAATCTTATAGTGAGTTAATAATTAGTTTAAAAATGTTTCACCGTAAAAATTTACAAAATGTAGTGTATATTATGGGGATAGTGATATCTAGATATAGATAAAACATTCTATTTAAACTAATTCTACCCACATTATTGAGAATGTATTGAAATATACAAGATATATAAATCAAGAGATGATTGTCACATGTGTTGTGTTTCGTTAATGATAAATAAAATTACTTTCACTTTTATGATTATATCTATCATTTATTCCATAATATGTATTTGTATGTACATGATAACTATATTTATAAGTACTTAAAATAATATTACGATAAAAGTGTTTTGAAGAGGATATGTTCATAGTAAATCGAGAATACAAGAAACTAGTTTTGAGGAGATAAACAACTATATCCATAATATTCATTTTGATTTGATATTATAGTTAGGTTAATTATAGAGTAATATGTTTGAAAAACTCAAATTAACCCTATTTTTTATTATATTGAATCCCTAAATTTCACATCATATGAAGCTTCTAAAAAATCAATGTGCCTATATTTATTAAATGTTATCTCATGAGAATTTTTTATCAAGGAGATGATACTATATTTTATATTCTAATAAAAATGTTAAAAGTTATTTCCCAGTGACTAAAGTAAGAGTTAAAAATTTGTTAAATTTTAGTAGTTGTATCTAGTGTAGGTAGGAGTTTTGGAGTAGGTTCCCTAGAACCAACTATATATAGTGTAACAACGTTGAATTGGTTACCTAAATGGAACCAAAAGTTAGGATTTCATAATCCCCAATGGAATTCACTAATCCTTAGGGATTATATACTAGCACTTAAAGTATTGGAGTACTATTATGGATATATTTAGTCACTAAATAAAAAACAAAGACCTGTATAAATTCTCCAAAGGTAAAAGCATGACTAGTCCATATATTGGACATTTCCAAAAGATAGAAACAACTAGTACAATATAAAAATAACATGAGATCAACAATGACTTATCATTTTTGAAAAAGATAAACCATATATAGGGATTTCTATGTTATACAATTAATCCATGATAATGTAATGGGAAATGGTTCCACAGTTTTCCAAATACTGAGTAAAAATATAAAGATGTTGGTGCATCTAAATGATCCTAAAATTTACCATACCTCCAGATCCAACACAGATATAGAGACCAAACTCACTTCTATGAACATCACATCAGTCACGACCCAGATTTCTAACACCTATATACGTACCTATAATGTTGTAATAAAAGTTGTATATCATCAAGAGTTTCCATGAAGTGTGTGATATTATACTACGTACTATGGAACTACCAACATGCCTCAACACAATGGGAGTGAAAATGTGTATTTATAAGAATGTCTATTAATTTATGTATATTTTTAGTAAATAGTTTCTTAAGAAAACAATAGATCCTAACATGGAAATTTTAACAAAAATGTTACTTTATATACGAGTTAAATTCTACATCAAGTAACTACCTAAATTAGAAGGTTATAAACTAATAGTAACTTAATTGAGATATATTCTCAAAATCTGCGATAGCAAGGTCAGGGTAATCATAATTCTCATTCATAAATATACTGAACGAATAACCATTCTTAAGAAATAATTGGAAGTTTTAAAAACTAAAATTCTAGATATAACAAAATAATAACATGTTTTTGTAAAAATAACACTAGAAACTATTAAAATATTGTAAAAAAATATCCCATGAAATCAAATAATACAATCAAACTAATCCATAAAGACATTATCATAAGGTAACGACTTAGCATACTGACATCAAGTAAAATATAGAAATATTTATGGAATATTTTTTTCTTTAATATATTATAATAACTTATTAAAATGAAAAAAACATTATTAACATTTAAATATAATCTTATTTAATACAAACATTGAACTTGGTAAACAATAAGAATTAAATATAAAACACAAGGTGTAATATCATAATAAAAATATGTTTTCTTAGTAAAAACATCACTTTAATTAAAATTTTAATATATTGGAAGATTAATTAATTATTTTTTTTACATAACTCATTTTCTACATTAAAATTTTCATTTTCTTTACCATAAAATCATCACTTTTATTATGACCTAAAAAAGATTATGTTTGTATAGTGAAATAGTAAAGTGGAAATGAATTTTTAGTTTAGAAACCTCGTATAAACCAAAATAAATGCTAGAAGATAATAATATTTCCATAATAATTGATGAATAATATTTTCATAAGGATCCCTTGATTATTGTCTTTGAAATTTTTCCTTGATTATTAATAAAACTAATTATAATTTAAAATTTAAAATTTTTGTTTAGAAATCCATATAAAAAAATACCATTTAATATAATTCAATCTTCCATTTTCAATCTCCTTAATACTCACATTAATCTCATATTAGATAATTTATATTATAAATAACCTACTATATTTAATATTTTAATACCAATTATGAATATTCTAATCTAAATTTTCTATATTTAGAGTATTTATTTTTGAAATCCCAATGAATTCCAACTTCATAATTTTACTATAATTTTACAATGGAATTTATTCATATGAAGTTCCCTATACAAACCAAATCATGAGGATGAATTGAATCTTATGATGTACTCAGTAGTTCCTTTCCTTCACAATATAAAAAATTTGAAAAATATATAAACTCTTACAATGTAACTAAATGACTCTTATAGATTAGCTAAATGTCTCTTATAGACTATCCCATTTGTAAATATTTAGTTTCCATAAACCATAATAAGATATCATGGCTCTAATTTAAAACCAAAATGACTCCTAAATTTTTTTGAAATGAATCTTATGTAGATGCAATATTTTTATAAAATCTTCAAGTGACTCCTTCAGAGTGAATAATCGTCCTTATAATCTTAAAAATTGCCTAGACTACTAAGTAATCCCTATGTAAATTTCTCTTATAATATTAGGACTTACCCATTTTATAATGTTAGTAAAAAATTATATAAATTATAAAAAACCATATAATCATGTGAATTAACTCAATGCATCTCTAAAAACACAAAAAAAATCAAAAACCATTTGAAAAAATCCATCACAACATTTAACAAATAAGTGAATAAAATACAGCTCAATTAATAATCCAATAGAATATCTTAATCTCTAATATTTTATTTTTTTCAAAAATTCTTAACTATTTAACAAAATGAACAACTTAAACAAGAGATATTAAATATAAATCACTCCCATGTGTGATGCATATTGACCTTGCATAAATGCATAATATTGTGTTTTTTTATATAATTAATACCCTTGGGGAAAAATAATATTTGGAAAATTAATTTGGATGAATTCCCCATTAATCATTGAACTCAAATAATATTTAATAAAAAACCAAGAGATGATGAATTATAAAAAAACATTCAGAATAAATTATATTATACTCCTTGCTTTTTACAAAGATTTGTACCCTTCTTCACCCACATTGAAAATAATATAAAAATCTATGTTAGTGTATATTCCCAATTTCCCTCAAGATAGAGGGAAGTTCTAAAGATTGAAGCTTAGTAATAGAGTCTCAAACCTATATTTTGGGATTTAATTTGTGAAATTATCATCAATTTTGCCTCATATGTTTAGTCACATAGTCTAAAACATATATTTAAAAATTTCCTTGGTGAAAATATCCAAAAATTGGTCTTGGGTAGGAATTAATTCTAGCCTAATATCACCGTTGGAAAACTTATCTTTGATGAAGTGAAACATGATATCAAATTTCTTATATATTGAGTGTTGTGTTAATGTTTTGGATATATTTATATCACTTTTATTGTAATAATAAATACTCATAGGTCATTCAATTTTCACCCTTAAATATTCAACTTTTTCATTCATTTATATCTTTTTATTTTAGGAACATATATCATCCATATATTCAGGTTTTGTGGTTCCCAATGTAATAGATATTTTCTTCATGTAGTGTTAGTTAACACATATTTCTCTCAATAGAAAAATTACACTTGAACTAGATCTTCTATCATCATAATATATTTCCCTGTATACACTTATATGACTTAAAAGATTTAGGTTCATTTCCTTCATTTAGAATATCTCATATCTCAATGTCTCTTTGATATATGTGGGGACCCATTTAGCATCTATACAATTTTATTCATTAAGATCACTCTAATATAAATCACACTAATTCAAAACCAATATAATATTTTTTCATGATGTAGTGAGGTAAAATAAGCTACCAAATATTATTATGAACTACCTTGACTTACACTCCCACCTTCAGCATCGATGGAAAATTTATTCTTAACATATATAGGTGTGGATATAATCTGGAGTCTTAGAAGTATAATTTCAATAATAGATCCCATGATAATTTTTTTAAGAAATATGAATAAATTATTCTTTTTTATGAAACTTATAATCCTAAGAAGTATCTCAGTTCTCCACGAATGGATGTATTAAAATATTATTCTTCTATTAAGAAATATATTAATAAAAACTCTATTGATCATGTGTAAAAAATTTGTATTCAATATATATAATTATTATGAGTTCACATTCCATAATTTATTTTTTGTACAAATTTATATCTGATTTCGATTTTGTGAATTTCATGTATTTAATGAAGATGAACATATTTGAATATTTGGCATTGGGGGTCTATTTTAATCTATATAAATCCTTATTAATTTTATAAACTAAGAGACCATAATAATCAAGAAAAAAATCTCCAGGCTTCTCAGTGTATACTTCTTCTCCCAACTCATGTTTGAACAAGGAAGATTTGACATCCATCGTAATGATTTCATAAAACCTATGAGATCTAACTACAAGTAATATTATTATATCCTCATGTATTGAATCATGAGAAAATTTATCAACAAAATAAACCCTTTAAACCTTTGAGTAACCTTTAAAAACAAGTCTGACCTTTTTTCACATCTCCCTTTTTCCATTAATTTCTTTCTAAAAATTCTCATTGTATTAATAATTTTTTTAAGTTGGTTGGGGAATAAGATCCCTAGTAGAATTATTTTCTATTTGGTCTAGTCTGTCATTAAAAGATCTAATAAATTCTACATGCATGAAATTTTTTCCCCAAAGTGTGGCTCAATTTTAGAAATTAGAGATATTTTTTTGTCACATTATTCATTTAATTATCAGTTGTCACCTCTTCATCAATGGTCAGTTTAGAGTTAGTTTATTCAACTTGAAATTCAGTTCCTTCATGTTCACCATTTTATTTATCAAAATTATTGTCACACCTTTCATCTATATAATCTAAAAATACTTCACTTAAAAATCTATTAAAATTATTTCTAATTATTCTCACATCACAATAATCTACAACTATATGATTTATACTAATATATCACCTATAAACCATTCCATTGGGTAGGTACCTAAAAATGATACCTTCCTCATCATTCTCAAAAATTATTTCAAGATTTGAATCATTAATTTTAATGATATAAGTTTTATTATAGAATTACGAAATAACTCACTTTTAGCATCATTTTATAAATATCTCATAGGAGGACATACTTTAGTTTTCTCTTAGTAAACACTACTCATTAATTTTAATTTATTTTCATGAATCTTAAATCCAAATTTTATTTGATCTTACCATCTTATCTTGCATTATCCTTCCCATTTCTATAATTCTTATGTCCATCCTCTCAAAAACTATATTCCAATGATGAGTATGGGGAGTACTATATTAGTTCTTGATCACATGTCTAAATAAAATATATTAAAAAAGATCCATGTAAACTCTCAACCAATTTCAATTCTCAACATATTGATATTAACTATAAGATCTATTTTAGTTTCTCTTCTAAAATATTTGATCATCCCCCATTCTTGTGAGTTGTGTTCAAGAAAAAAACTCATTTTATTCTTGTATAGTCATTAATTACTACAATGATAAAAACTAAATAACCTCTAGTGTATTAGTATCACATAGACTCGTAGAATGTTGGGTGAATATATTCAAGTGGGTGACTTCATTGTATCTCCACTCTCTTATTCTTTTTTGAGTTATCTTCCAATTTTTAGAGTCCTTGCAAACAAGATACATATCTCTACTTTACTAGGGAAGATCTCAAATAGTATAATCTTTTGATATTTTACTCAAATTATTTTGTTCATGGTGCTCGTGCATTTTTTGTTCAAGATAATTATCTTCCTTGACATTGAGATAAAAAGATTTTTTGGATATCATATTTTAAAAAGGTTTCAAAGAGTTCAATTCCATTTCATAATGATTTTTATATATTTTACTCATTTAATGTGATATTTTTTTTAAAATAAACTCATTACCATCATTGCATAGTTGATTCACACTCAATATGTTATTATTGATCATATAAATAAATAAAATATCCCCTAACATCCAAATGTATGGAAAAATTTAAACTGATCCAATTCCCTTAGTTTTCAAGGAACTCTATTACTGATGGGAAAACCTACATTATCATGATCATA
Organism: Viscum album; assembly: GCA_963277665.1. Lineage (NCBI taxonomy): Eukaryota > Viridiplantae > Streptophyta > Magnoliopsida > Santalales > Viscaceae > Viscum > Viscum album. The sequence goes on along the minus strand of OY728139.1, from coordinate 835,597,589 downwards.
AATTTTTTATAGACCTTGGTATCATCTTCCATTTTTTATGAGAATCCACTTTTAATAATCCATGACTTACACAACAGACTATCATTGAGAAAAACCTCCAATATTAATGATTTCAATGATTTTTTTTTCATTTTTGTGTCTTTTATTCCATTGTAACATATTGGGTTTGACCAAGAATTAAGGTCACATATTCTGATACATATTGAAATATTGGTTCACCTATTCCAAAGATCTCCTCAAGATAATAAAAAATATTATAAATATGTACAAAATGTGTGTTTCTAATTCATATGTGTTTCTTCACAAGTTTGTTTCACTTATTATTTGGATATATCTGTCTTAATTAAGACCTTATATTGTTCCAAGGGAGAGACATATCTTACTAAAATTATAATTTTTTTTCTTAAAACTAAAAAAATCTAATAATACACTTTAAACCAATTTATTTTAGAAAACATTTTATATTATCATATAAATTATTCTTTTTTTAATAGGGTTGGCCTCCCTTTACATTAGACTTGGGGAATCTACCTTATTCTAGATAATCCCAAGTCCAATTTATATAGGATTCTTATTTTTAGTGTTTTTATAAATATAGGTTTTCTCATATTGACTATACGAACCCAAACCACCAACATTAATATACTTCACATTTGTAACTAACATAGGTGAATAATTTATGTAAACATGGGTACAATATTTTTAGCATATTTTATTTACAAATATTTCACTTAAAATGCCTTATAATAACCCTATTCAATTTTCCTATGATCCATATTATCCTTAAGGAACATTAACTTAGTAATTTTATATTCTTCTTATTGAGTAGAAATATTCTCTTCAAATCCTTTCAAATCTTTTTCCTTCTCATCCACTTTCAATTTGAGAAGATTGATCTCATCAATGTGATTATTATTTCTGGTGTAGAAATAATCTTTATCATTCATTATATTATTAACACAATCTTTGAGATATTTAAAGTGTTTCTTACACTGCTAAATTATTTTTAATACCACCTTAATCTTAGTTCTTAGTATTCCCTTCATATATATTTCTTGTCATTCTTATTTTTTTATTGAGTTATCTTATTTTCCTTCAATATGTTATATGAAATTGGTGGTTATTCTAACAAGATGTTCCATATATTAACTAGTTGAATAAGAGTAGTCATGTTCTTATTTTCTGGGCATACCTCTCTTCTTTATACCTTGAATTCTTATTTTTTCCATTATCGAACTTTTAGTAAGTGATCTTGGTCTAGTGAAGCTGAGTATATAAGACTGACATACATGTCCGATATTAGTGATGGATCATTTACCTATGTTAAGATTATATGGTGATAAATAATCCCATTATGTTTTATTTATACATCGATGAACTGTTAATTTATGGTTTATTGATATAGTGATAACTCATTCACCTATAATTTATGGATATGGAGTAAATTTTTTCACTTATAGTTTTTTAATTCCAAAATAAATCATTAAACAAATATTTTATGATAATAATTCACTCATAAGTATTTTATTTATATATTGATAAATTTTTTGCCCACATTTTATTGGCATACAATGTAAATACCCTCCCTATATTGGCACTAACCCAAGTCTGTAAGGTTGCTCATTTAGATGGATTATAACACTCAATTCTTAAAAAACATTCATTTTATTATTTGATTAATTATTTTTTTCCATATTATACATTCAACCATACATACTTGATTTATTTAGGGATAGAATTTAAGGTGGCCTACTAAATATCATTATAAGACAATAAAATTAGTGTAGATTTAGACATGAAGGTATATAAAGTAGGTATGGTAATGGGCTCAGTAATTACTGGTAATGATATGGATAGATAACTTGGATTAGGATTCATGATCATGAAAATGCATAGAACAAGATTTTTTACATTAATTTTCCATTCATTTTTTTTATTATAGATTCTTTTTTTATATGATAAACCTATCAAGTGATTCAATATCTGGTGTATGTCTAGAATGATATTTACAATGAATAATATTCTTACAATATGTGAAATGTTTTTATACATGACTTATATATTTAATGACACTATTATATTTTTCTTTTAAATTTTAAAGTTTATATATTTATTTATTATTTATGGTTATATGATAGAGGATATAGACTTCACATGTCATTTATGTACTATTTTTACGATTCATAATTATCTGAATTATTGGATGGTGTTCTTGAGGTCATGTAGTGACCCAAATCTGGTATTGTTTAGTTTAACCATTATAATAAAATTAAAAAGAGGAATCTAATAAATTTTTAGATTTATTTTAGTATTTTGGAAATGTTATTTATCATTATGATGACATAAAAAATTTAAAGTTTCCTACTATTGTTCATAGGAAAAATATCATTAAGTAAATGAAGAATCATTGTGGTGTTCTATTTTAACAATGTTTTGTATTTGTTGACAACTAAACTTTTTATTGAGGAATGTTTCGATATTTAGGATGATCAAGTTGTTGGTTGTTTGAATTTTGTCTTTTCCATAATAAGATAAATAAATAAGTTATTAAGACTATATTTGTTGGTTGATGAAGTAATTTTATTTCTAAATAGGTTTGTTGAAGAAAGTGAGATCAGGAGTTAAAATTTATTCATACTTTCTAAGTAAAATCATATAATGAATTTTTTATCAAGATTTTCTCAAAAATGATGAAAGAATTCATGATAAAAAGTTTTTTAAGAAATTGTGGAGTGTTTTGATTCAGATTCAATGAAAAGAAACAAAAATATGATCTAATATTATTATTCTAAAAACTGGATATAGTATTATTGTTCTAAAAATCGGATACAACATTATTGTTCTGAAAATGAGATCCAACATCTTTATAAAATTAGATCCATAATTATTATTTGGGAAATCAGATCTAGCATTATGAGAAAATCATATCCATCATTATTTGAAAAAGTAACCCAAATTCTGAGAAAATAATATCTAGACTTTTTCAACAATCAGATCTAGAATTCTTAGAAAATCAGATCCAGCATTCTGTGAAAATCAGATCCATTATTATGTGAAAATCAGATCTATCGTTTTGAGAAAATTTGATCTGTTAATCTATTAAAATCAAATCCAATATTCTTAGTAAATATGATCCATTATTATGTGGGATTTAGAATTAATATTCTAAGAAAATTCGAACCAGTATTCTAAGAATATCAGAACTAGTATTCTAACCAAATTGGAACCAGTATTCTAAGAAAATCAGAACCAGTATTATGAGGAAATCAAAACTAGTATTCTGAGAAAATCAAAACCATTATTTTGAGAAAATCAGAAATATTATTCTATAATTTAGATCCAATATTCTTAGGAAATTAGATACAATATTCTAAGAAAATCTAAAATAGTTATATGGTAAAATCAGAACTAGTCTTCTATGAAAATCAGAACTAAGTATTCTGAACAAATCGGATCTAGTATTTCGAGAAAATTAGAACCATTATTTTGATAAAATTAGACTCATGATAAAGTATTATCAAACTCATAAAATTGTAACCAATATACAACGTTACCATATTCAAAAAATTAGAACCATGATCAAGCTATATCATAATTGAAAAATAAGACCCAAGATCTGGAATTATCATACTGACAATGATATGAAGAGTTGAAGAAGTAAAACTTGAATTTCAATTTCTCATAAATCTCAGATAATATGAGGAGGTTTGAATAAGTAAAATATTTAAGATTAAATACAAAAAAATCATAGATTTTGAGATTTGAGGAATGGGGAATGTTTTCATGTTTTCCACCTTTAATTTTTGAGATGCCTCTAAATACATGCTCAGATCATTTATTCCTTTGTATCTTCAATATATGCCGAAAAGGAGGATAACTGGATAATTTTAAGTGAAAATTTCCCACCTGATTAAAGAATATATTTATTGAATTTTTTAATAGTGAAAAATTAAACCCATCATTACCTTACTGTTTAAATCGGGCTTAGCCAAACCAGACTAAGGATTCAGACAGAGTATTTGTGGAGTAGATTCAATGAAGTATTTATTATTTTCTTGGATCAGTTTTTTTTATGAAGAAATTATAAACTGATGGGAGTTAGTATAATCTTTCATATCAGAATATAGAAGGTGTCTAATGGGATTTGGCACAAGTCGTATTCACTTCTTCATAATAGTGTATTTTCATAGACTAATGGGAGTGGATATAGAAATTACATAGTTTCTCACACTGAGGATAGACCTTGTCAATATTGTGTTCTTTTATTTCTTTCCTACTTTCTCATTCATGAGTTTTTACAAAACGTTGATAAGGAAATAAATCTTAACATGTTTCAAGGGTAAAGTTTCCAAATGTTTTGAAACATATAAAAAGTGAACAACTGATTCAACCCCCTCCCCCTTTCTGTTGTTATTCGATCCTTTGAACTTCAAATGGTATCAAAGTCAGGAACCCTTATTGAATCCTTATCATGGAAAACATTAATTCTGTCAATAGTAGAGGAATTCCAACATTCAATGGAAAATATTATTATGGATGGAAAAATAGGATGATTCTTTATCTCTTATCTCTTGTCTGGGAAGTTTATTATGCTAGTACTATTGGTTTTCTATCTATTAAGGTATATACTCCAAAGACTTTTTCTGATAAGAGAAACATAGAAGTTAATATAAATGTTAGAAATGAAATCTTTATTTCCTTATCATATAATGTCTATCATAGGTTTATGGTTCTCAAAACAAAAAAATTACATGGGATAAGCTGGAAAGTGTTTTCAAAGGGAATACTAAAGTCAATGAATCAAAGCAACAAATCTACCATAGTATGTATGAAGAAGAAAGAATAATGGATGAAGAAATAATTGGAGAATACTCCACCAAAGTAAATTAAATTTTTTGTAACATTATAAGCTTCATAGATATTCTATAATATTCTATAATTGGGAAGAAACTTATGAGAAAACTTTCAGACAAGTTTGACTCTAAAATTTCTTCTTTAGAATATAAGGATGATTTACCTCTTGATTAATTGCATAACTTTATTATTTCTCATGAAATGAAGAAATATTAAATATTAAAAATGATTATGAAAGATTAAATGGATTTTGAGTCCATGATAAAGATGAAAATCCTAGAGGTTGATGAATTTTATCCTTGTGAGTCTGATGACAAGTAAGATAATGAGTTTAATGAAAAAATCATGTCTCTCCTATCAAAAAAATATCTAAGAGGAGAGGAAATTATGGAGGTAAACTTCCTCTCAAATATTTTGATTGTGGTCGAATCATACACTTTTCTATGAATTTCCCCAATAAGAAATCTTGAGAATATAAATATAATTTCAATGAAAACCTCAATGAATGAAGTGGAACAAAAATGATATGGAAGAAAATTATTCCAACTGATACAAGAATAAGTTTATTTGAATCAAGATAAGTATATTGAGTAAGAATTCTGAATCAGAATAAACTAAAAACAATTCATCTAAATATGAATGTTTAGAAAAATTTAGAACCTTCGTTGTAAAAGTTTAGAAAACAAAAGATTCCCCAGAGAGTGAAGAAGGTGCTGAAAAATATTATAGAGAGTATTACCTTAGAATGGAACTTGTTGCATGTTTTGATGTAAAAAAACACTCAAGAATGAAATTAGAGTAATGAATAGATATAATGAACAAGTTGATGATGGAAGAAAACATTTTATCAAGTATGAGGATGAATAAATTCAGGATATTTTATGCTATAAACATTGAATTTCAAAATAGGGAACGATGATTAAAGATCATCGAAAGAAGCTTAAATATAAGGAAGAATATGTTAAAAAGTTGCAATAAAAACCTCTTTACTCTAAATGTACCTTCAAGAAGATGAATAAAAACTTCAATAATGATTCAAAAGTAAAATCTGAAACTTCTTATGTTACTAAGAAGGATCAATAAGGGAATCAGGTGAAATATTATCTTACCAAAAATAATGTTTCATATAATTCTTTAAACATTTCAGGTTAGAAAAAAAATGTTGGGAATGATTTTGTGGAGAAAGTAAGTGAGAAACCTATCAATTCTACAAAAATTGAATACTCACTCAAGAGAAAATATAGTCCACATCCTAAGCATGTTAGAGCTGAAAGAAGTTACCAACCTCAAAAAAGTTTCCATAGATAAATATTATTTCTGAATTGAAAAACAAGATGTGATTGATATTGCTGGTGTTGTAGAACCTATGGGAATAGATTTTATAATTATTGTCACAATTTATCTCTACCTAGAATAAGCTTTCAGAAAAGTTTAATAAACATTGAAAGAATAATGAGTAACTTTACAAACTCATAGAAATTTGAAAACCTAAATTATTAAGATGTTAGAAACATTCCAACAAAAAAATCAATTTTAATGTTTAGAATACTTTTATGGAATATGTGATCAGGTTGTTCATATTGCTTAAATATGTATGAAACTCCTTCTTGAATAAATTCCTTATGATAGAAATGATAAGGAAGTAGAAAAGAATAAAGTTGAGGAAATATCTTTTTTTGTTGAGATGGCTTCTAAATAAAGTAAAATAAAAAAAACTTTGATACTTGATAGTAGTTTTTTGTCACGACCCCTCCCGATGGGGCCCGAGTCGCAACTCCCCAAGCCCGCCTCCAATAGGCCAGAGGCTAGTGACTAGCACCAAGTAGGCATGCTACTAACATGGGAGGCATTGCCTATAAACCTGTACACATTCACACACATCACCAAGCCCACAAAGCTGAAAGTAAAAACTACTAAAAAGAAAAGATGCATGCATACACTAAAACCCAACCACAGAGTACGATAGGGAAGTAAAGTACAGTAAAGTAAAACACTGGGCCAAAAGTACATTCCCACCAAAAGAAAGTCTGCAACAAGATCCAACCTGTAGACAAACATACTGGGAATGTTATACGCCACCGAAGGAACACACCTCGGCCTGTCTGATCTCACTGAGCACCGTTCGGTCCTGGTCCGCCTAGAATCCTATCAAAGGCTCGCTCGTCTTCACAAGACATGACACGTGCGGGCAAAGCCCGTGCAGGGGTGAGTATAATAATACCCAATAGGACACCCCGAAACCCACAAAGGAAATACAACAAAGGAAAATACCACAACGAAAGGTACAGTCAGCTCTACATAGTATATGTCTACGGAACATATAACAAGAATATCCAGATATACTCATACACAGGCGACCATCACGAAACCACCACTAAGCACACTACTGGGATAACACACTCCTAGGTCTGAAGGTAGATATGAATTACTCGTTCTGGTAGAACACACTCCACAAGTACCTTGAGGACATAATGCTCAGATGAGGATCACAACCAAGTCAAGGGGTGATTCTGACAACTCAGTCTGAGCTAATCCTCTAAGCAGAGGATCAGTGCCTGGGTAAAGTAGGTCACGTCGATACCAAGAACTCTAACTAGGGTTCCAAGAATGAATAGAGTATCCGGCTCTAAGTATCATAGAGGGGATACCAACAACTCTATTCAGGGAGTTCTGGTGAAGGGACCATACTTCTGTGTAAAGGAAATGATACCAGAACCTTCAGGGAAAAGACTAAGGGTACAAACCCTATGAGAACTAGTCCAAGTCACAGAAGGAAACTAGCTCAAGCCTTGAATAATTTATTACACGACGTGTAGTATGGTTACACGCCGTGTTCATTGACCCCGGTTACTGCCTGTGTAAAAGGGTTGGGTCCTTCATTCAAGCCGTGCAAAACCAAACTACACGGCGTGTAATAAAGTACATGTCGTGTTCCTTGACACCGGGTACTGCCCATGTAAAAGACCCATGTCCCTCATCTTGTCGGATAGAAAACAACTACACGGAGTGTAGAAGAAATCACACACTGTGTTCGAGTGCCTGGGCTCACTCTGTGTACGCTGGCCATGTGCCCGTACACGGTCTCTGCCCGTGTCCTTGTCGTCTGCCCGTGTACCAGTACATGGGGTACCCCGTGTATCTGGTCGGGTCTGGCCAGGGAGGGGTATACATGGCGTGTCCATGGCCTTTTATCCTTCCTGTGTCCGTGTACTCCTGGAGTACACGCCGGGTAACCCTTCTGACGAACACATGTTGTGTAGCCCATACTACACGGTGTGTAGTCGGGAAAATTCCAGAAACCGCGTCTTCCTCCGCGTGCCTCGTCCGATCTTCCAGATCTCTATTTTTTCATCCGTTCACTGTGAAACTCCAGATACAGGGTCGCCTCATCTTCGTGAAGCCGAATATGTGGGTTTCGGGCCTTCAATCAGCTCTAATATCCGATTCCGGCCATTCGAGCGGAAATCGTCCAAAGAACGATTTCTTCTGATCCGCTTCGATCCGTCCGTCGAAACCGTCGTCGCACCTCCGCAAGACCACTGCAGTGTTGATCCTTCAATTTGGGATCATTGCATCGCAGAACGGATGTGCAACAATCCGTTGTTAATCGCCCCACAAAGAACACGAAGAACATGAAGAACGCTCACGAATAACGTGAGAATTTGGGGAATAACACACAACAAATCAGGAGGGACGAACCTCGATCTATGTTCGTGTAGATCTTGGTTCATCACCATTAGAAGGTTGAACTAAAACAAACAAATAACAAGAATCAAATCCCCAAAAAAATTCCCCGCAAAGCCCATCCTGCAAGAACGGTCGATCCACGGGCTAATCTGTCCGTGGATTAGTCCGCGTTCATCGTGGAAATCAAAAACGGGGAAAAATTAAAATCACAACAACATCCTACCTGGATTCGCTATGTTTTCCGGCAATGATATGCTCGCCGCATCGTCGTCTCCGTCGAAATCCGTCAAGAACGTCGTCGCCGCCGTGTTGGGGGTTTACTCCAGAGCTGCCAAGGGCTTTCAGGGTTATGGGGTTTGTAACCCTAGACCCTGGCACAAGCCTCTATTTAAAGAGGAGAGAAAAAAAGATTTAAAAGATCCTGCTACAGAAATAAAATATTTTTATTAAATATTTTATTACCGTTGCGTCCAAAAACTAGATTTCACCACCGACCCACACCAGCCGAATTTAGGCCTCACCTAAGGTAAAATCGTTGTTCTGAACGCAACGGTGCCCTTGGATTTGTAATCCAAGCACCCGTTCAAGAGTTATCCACTTTTTCAGGAAAACTACACGCGCGCGTAATTTAATTATTAAATTAAATTCAAACATTTGTTCCAGGATCACTGGGCCTCAGAACTGCACGCCGTCTCAGAGCATGGTCTCAAAATAATTCCCATATAATATTAAAATAATACATGGAAAATCTGGGACATTACATCACACCCACCTTAGGGCTTTTATGTCCCCAAAAATCCAAAACAAAGGCTACTCAAAAAGATGTGGGTACTGCACGTGAATCTGAGCCTCCCGCTCCCACGTTCTCTCCTGTAGATTCTCATGCTGCCACCAGACACGCACCAAGGGAATAGCTCATCCACGAAGGATCTTCTCCTTCCTATCCTCGTTCTCCATTGGGTACTCAGCAAAGGTCACTCCATCATCGATGTCTAACTCGCCCCAGTCGATGACGTGCGAGGGATCATGCACGTACCTCCGTTGCTGCAACACATGGAAGAAGTTGTGTACTCGGTCCATCTAAGGAGGTAGAGCCAAGCGATACGCCACCTCACCAACTCTACTCAGAATCTGAAAAGGGCCAACGAACCTCAGAGATAGCTTTCCACCTCAGCCAAATCTCTGTAATCCCCATCGAGGTGAGACCCGAAGAAACACATGGTCTCCTTCCTCGAACACCAAGGGCCTTCGTCTCTGGTCGGAATAAGTCATCTTCCGACTCTGTGCAGTCTTCATCCGCTCCGGGATGACCTGCACCGTCTCTGTAGTAGCTCTCACCATCTCTGGGCCCATGAGTGCTGACTCTCCTGGGTCAGGCCAGCAAAGTGGTGACCTGCAAGGTCGCCCGTATAGAGCCTCGAATGGTGCCATACCAATAGTGGAATGATAACTGTTGTTATAAGAAAATTCCTCCAGTGGTAGGTGATCCTCCCAGCTACGACCAAAGTCAAGTATTCAAGCTCGTAGCATATCCTCCAGGACGTGGATGGTCCGCTCTATCTGACCATCAGTATGGGGATGAAACGTTGTGCGCAAGCGTAACTGAGTCCCAAAATCTTCTTGTAATCCCTTCCACAACTGGGATGTGAAACGATCATCACGATCTGAGACGATCGTGGATGGTACTCCATGAAGCCGAACTATCTCTTGCATGTAGAGGCATCCCAAGATCTCTAAATAACTCTACTCCCATATGGCTAGGAAGTGGGCCGACTTGGTGAGTCGATCGATGATCACCCAGATGGCATCATGTCCCCTGGATGTACGTGGTAAACCCGTCACAAAGTCCATGGATATTCCGTCCCACTTCCACTCTAGCACCTCAAGGAGCTGAGTCAAACCTGCTGGAACCTAGTGCTCATCCTTTAGTTGCTGACATGTAAGGCACCGAGAAACAAACTCTGGCACACTCTTCTTCATCCCTGGCCACCAGAACTGACGTCGGAGGTCATGGTACATCTTTTCCACGCCTGTATGCACTGCCAAAGGGGATGTATGGAACTCCCTCAGAACCTCCTCCCTCAACGTCACTGGTACTACCATGTGTCCTCTGAAAAGGAGAACATGCTCTCCACCTTCTAAATATCCATCAGCAGCATCACCTGTGGATATCTGAGCACGTAGAGTCTCACAGCTAGCATCCTCGCAATGTGCTTCCCTGACTTGCTGTAAGAGTGGATGGGTAACAACCATCGACTGAAGGTAAGCTCCCTCATCTCCATCCACGAAGGACAACTGCAAAGAGGCAAACTGCCTTGTCACCTCATCCAGCAACTATGAACTGGATTTCATAATGAGAGCATCTACCGCCATTTTTTCCTTCCCAGGTGTATAAACGATCACCTCCATCACACTCCAGGGTGGCTCCCATGCTAGCACTTCCTCCACCTTTGCTGGTTCCACTACTACACCATCCACTGAGATAACGTGTCCCGGAAAGTGGACCTCCTGTAACCATAACTGACACTTCGAGAGTTTCCCATACAATTGGTGCTCTCGGAGGGTGGCCAGGACCATCCTTAGGTGTCTCGCGTGCTCCTCCTCGGATATAGAGTACACAAGGATATCATCGATGAAGACCACTACAAACTGGTCTAGATAGGGCTGAAAAATCCGGTTCATGAGTCCCATAAACAATGTCGGGGTGTTCGTCATGCCAAAGGGCATCACCAAGTACTCATAGTGACTGTAGCGACATCTAAAAGTCGTCTTTGGTATATCCTTATCCCGTACTCGCAATTGATGATAGCCATATCGTAGATCAACTTTCGAGAACCATCGTGAACCTATCAACTGGTCGAAGAGGTCATCGATCCTCGGTAGTGGATACTGGTTCTTAACGGTCACCTGATTCAAGCGCCGGTAATCCACACACAGCCTCAAGCTTCCATCTGCCTTCTTGGAAAATAGTACTGGGGCCGCCCAGGGTGAAATTCTGGGTCTCACAATACCCTTCTTCTGCAAGTTGTCTAGCTGCATACTCAGCTCACGAAGCTTTGCAGGAGCCATTCGATAAGCTGATGCTAATATCGGGGTCGTCCCGAGTTGCAACTCAATGCAGAAATCTATCTCCCGACGGGGAGGTAGCCTGGGGACATCCTCCGGAAATACATCCTCGTACTCAGCCACCACTGCTGGAAACCGAAAACTCGTAACATCCGTCGCACCAAGGGCTAGGCTAGCCAACTGATGTGAAATCGGTTGTGCCCTCATATGCATGAGTCCATCTTGTGCTGCCTGGGTCTCTTTTTCACCGAAAAAAGAGAACCTCGTCCCATCACTGCGGACACACCCCACCCTTTTCCTAAAACAATCAATTTGGGCATAAACTGTGGATAGCCAATCCATACCAATAATGACATCGTAAGGCCTCAACGCTACCACTAAGAGGTTCCAACCGAAACTCTCACCTCCAAGGGTCAGGTCACACTGCCTGCAAAGGTGTGTAATCCTTGAATCTTCTCCAGTCGGTGTTTCTATGAGTAAGGGTCGATTCAACGGCTCAACAGGAATCTCAAGGTCTCGAACAAGATAAGCAGCCAGAAAGAAATGACTAGCACCTGTGTCTATCAATATGGAATCCAAAGTAGAAAAGACACAGATAGTGCCTATAATCATTCTAGGAGTACCTGGGTTATAAGCCTCTGCCGCCTACAGCTGCCCTTGCCTCTGTCCACCAGCTCCCTGAGCCTGGGGTGGACCTCCTGGGGGTGGTGGTGGTAAAGGGTTGAAACACCGACCACCTCCAGCTGCTCTCCCCGCTCCTCTGCCACGTCTGCTGCCTCGCGGATCTGCCTGCTCCACACGTTTCCTCTGCCTCGGTGGTCCATCCACTGCTCCCGTGTCAGTAGCACGGCGGGTCGGACAATCTCGAGCCAGATGCCCCCTGCCGTCACATGAGTAACATTGTCTCTCTCGAGGCTGGCTGGAAGCGCCCTGTGAACCCTGTACGATTGATCCCATGTCCTGGGATCTCCTCTGGAAACATCTCCCACGCCAGGGTCCCTGACGTCGGCTCCCTACCACCGAGGTCTCTGCTCCAGCTCACCCACTACTGACAACGGTCGGCTGTCCCTGCTCCGCCAGGAATCTCTCGACCACCAAAGCCCACTCAAGCACCACAGCATAAGTAGGAATTCTCATAGGTATGATGCTAGCTTGGATATCCCTACGCAAGCCCCGCTCAAAAGTCTGAGCTCTGAAGTACTGATCTCTGACCATATCCATCGAGTACAACAAGAGGTCGGTAAACCTCAACGAATAGTCAGCCACCGTCATGGTTCCCTACTGGATCTGAAGAAGATCTTGTATACATACTTCTCTCAGGGTAACCGGTGAAAACTCCTCTCTGAAGAGATGCTCAAACTCTGACCCTACAAGAGTCGCCTCGTCATGAGTCTGGATGACGAAACTCCACCATCGCCCTGTCGAGCCCTGCAGAAGGCTCGCTTCCATGATCACCATCTGGTCTACTGGTGTCTTGACCAAATGGAAGACTCTGGTCACTACCTCAAGCCAGTCCTCTGTTGCCTAAGGGTCAGGCTCACCTCAAAACCTGAGGGGTATCTGTCTTTGAAACTCATGGAGAGCGCTCAACCCGCACTCCTCCACTGGTACAGCAGGAGCTAAACACTTCCCACGGGTGGTGGAATAACTGGCACTCCACCTGGTGGTAGAATTGGTGGATCTAGTCCCTGTATCGAAGCATCACCACTGAGGGGGTCATCCTCGTGATCGAGCTCCTGGATCTTAGCGAGTACGCGTCGCAGAGGCATCCTATTTAAGAAACAAGATGTATCAAAATCATTGAGTATATCTAGAGAGTTGACTCAAGAAGGACATGGAAACCACAACCCATTCTTATATGATGATTGTACCATTATTTTCCCCCATGCAACTAGTGTTTTCATGTTCCGAGTTGAAAAGAAAGTTATCAGAGTCCTGGTGTATAGAAAGGTCGGCCTCCGCACCAACACTGGGGTCCCTGGCCTGAGATCCGAACTCGAAACACTTAACAATGTTTCCCCAAACCAACTCACAGACTCTCAGTACTAAGGTAGAACTGACCACCTATGATACCACTTTTTCATGACCCGTCCCGATGGGGCCCGAGAAGTAACTCCCCAAGCCCGCCTCCAATAGGCCAGGGGCTGGTGACTAGCACAGAGTAGGCATGCTACTAATATGGGAGGCATTGCCTATGAACCTGTACACATGCACACACATCTCCAAGCCCACAAAGCTAAAAGAAAAAACTAATAAAAAGAAAAGATTTATGCATACACTAAAACCCAACCACAGAGTACGACAGGGAAGTAAAGTACAGTAAAGTAAAACCTTGGGCCAAAAGTACAATCCCACCAAAAGAAAGTCTGCAACAAGATCCAACCTGTAGAGAAACGTATTGGGACTACAATCTGACGCCGAAAGAACACACCTCGACCTGTCTGATCTCACTGAGCACCATCCGGTCCTGGTCTGCCTAAAATCATGTCAAAGGCTCGCTCGTCTGCACAAGACACGACACATGCGGGCAAAGCCTGTGCAGGGGTGAGTATAACAATACCCAGTAGGACACCCCAAAAACCACAAAGGAAATACAACAAAGGAAAATACCCCAATGAAAGGTACAGTCAGCTCTACATAGTATATGTCTACTGAACATATACCAAGAATATCCAGATATACTCATACACAGGAGACCATCGCGAAACAACCACTAAGCACATTGTTGGGAGAACACACTCCTAGGTCTGAAGAGAGATACAAAGTACTAGTTCTAAGATAACACACTCCAAAAGTACCTTGAGGAAATGATGCTCAGATGAGGATCACAGCCAAGTCAAGGGGTGATTCCGAAAACTCAGTCTGAGCTAATCCGCTAAGCAAAGGATCGGCACCCGGGTAAAGTTGGTCACGTCGATAACAAGAACTCTACCTAGGGTTCCAGGAATGAATAGAGGATCCAGATCTAAGTCTCATATAGGGGATACCAACAACTCTATTCAGGGAGTTCTTCTGAAGGGATCATACTCGTGTGTAAAGGAAATGAAACCAGAACCTTCAGGGAAAAGACTAAGGGTACAAACTCTAGGAGAACTAGTCCAAGTCACAGAAGGCAAATGGCTCAAGCCTTGAAAATTTTATTACACAGCGTGTAGTATGGTTACACACCGTGTTCCTTGACCCCAGGTGCTGCCCATGTAAACGGCCCGCGTCCTTCGTTCAAGCCTTGCAAAACCAAACTACACGGTGTGTAATAAAGTACACGCTGTGTTCCTTGACACTGGGTACTGCCCATGTAAATGACCCGTTTCCCTCAGCTTGTTGGATTGAAAACAAATACACGGCGTTTATAAGAAATCACAAGCCATTTTCGAGCGCCTGGGCTCACTCCGTGTACGTTGCCCATGTGCCGGTACACAGTCTCTGCCCGTTTCCATGTCGCCTGCCCATGTACCAGTACACGGGGTACCCCGTGTATCTAGCCGGGTCCAGCCAGGGAGGGGTATACACGGTGTGTCTGTGGCCGTGTATCCTTCCCGTGTCTGTGTACTCTCGGAGTACACGTCGGGTAACCCTTCCAACGAACACACGCCGTATAGCCCATACTACATGGCTTGTAGTCGGGAAAATTCCAGAAACTGTGTCTTCCTCGGCCTGCCTCAACTGATCTTCTGGATCTCGATTCTATCATCCTTTCGCCGCAAAACTCCAGATACTAGGTCTCCTCGTCTCCGTGAAGCCGAATATGTGGATTTCGGGCCTTCAATCAGCTCCAAAATCCGATTCCATCCATCTGAGCGGAAATCGTCCGAAGAACAATATCTTCTGATCCGCTTCGATCCATCTGCCGAAACCGTCTTCACACCTCCACAAGACCGCTGCAGTGTTGATCCTTCAATTTGGGATCGTTGTGTCGCATAACGGATTCGCAACGATCTATTTTTCATCGCCCCTCGAAGAACGCGAAGAACGCGAAGAACGCTAATGAAGAACGCAAGAATTTGGGGAATAACACACAACAAATCGAGAGGGAAAACCCTCGATCTATGTTCGTGTCGATATTGGTTCATCATTATTAGAAGTTTGAACGAAACCAAACAAATAACAAGAATCAAATCCCCAAAAAAATCCCCGAAAAAGCCCATCTTGTAAGAATGATCGACGCGGGCTAATCTGTTCATGGATTAGTCTGCGTTCATCGTGGAAATCAAAAATGGGGAATAATTAAAATCACAACAACATCCTACCTGGATTCGCTGCATTTTCGGGCGAATATTCGCTCGCCGCGTCGTCGTCGCCATCGAAATCGGTCAAGAACATCGCCACCGCTGCGTTGGGGGTTTCCTCCAGAGCCGGTAAGGATTTTCAGGGTTATGGGGTTTGTAACCTTGGAACCTGGCGCAAGACTCTATTTAAAGAGGAGAGAAAAAATATTTAAAAGATATCACTACAGAAATAAAATATTTTTATTAAATATTTTATTATCGTTGCGTCGAAAAACTAGATTTCACCACCGACCCGTACCGGCCGAAGTTAGGCCTCGCCTAAGGTAAAATCGTTGTTTTGAATGCAACGGTGCCCTCAGATTTCTGATCTGAGCACCCGTTCGGGAGTTATCCACTTTTTCATGAAAACTGCACGCATGCGTAATTTAATTATTAAATTAAATTCAAATATTTGTTCTAGGCTCACTGGGCCTCGGAACTGCACGTCATCTCAGAGATGGGTCTCAAAATAATTCCCATATAATATTAAAATAATACATGGAAAAATCCAAGACATTACATTTTTTATCATATATGATAGTTCATATAAAAGTCTTGAAACAAGTTGAAATTCATGATGGAGGAGTAGTTACTTTTGGAAATGATAGTTCCTTAAAAATCCGATGAAGCAGAAAAATTGAGATACAAGAAGATAAATTATAATCTAATGAAGTTTTATTTGTTGAGGGGCTAAAAAATAACTTACATAGTGTATGTCAAAATTGTGATGAACAAAAAGAATTTTTGTTAGAAAATAATTGTGTTTCATTAATGGTGTGAATGATGGAGTAGTGATTATGAAAGGATAAATAACCAGTCGTAATATCCTTCAAATAGGAGAATTCAATAACTCCTATTACATGAGAACTGAAGATGAAAACAAATTGTGGCGCCAAAGAATTGTCCACTTTGGGAAGAAAAACATGAATAAGCATTCTAATATTTATATTGTTATGAATTTTACATAATTGAAAATTATAGATGAAGGTGTTTGTATTACTTCCTAGAATGGAAAGATGACTAACAAAAGTCATAAAAGTGATGACATTAAATCTACCAGACCACTTAAGCTTATTCATTCCAATTTATGTGGGACGATGATACATAAATAAACAAAAGGATAATTATATTTTTTCACATTTATTGATGATTTCACATAGATAAA
Organism: Viscum album; assembly: GCA_963277665.1. Lineage (NCBI taxonomy): Eukaryota > Viridiplantae > Streptophyta > Magnoliopsida > Santalales > Viscaceae > Viscum > Viscum album. The sequence goes on along the minus strand of OY728139.1, from coordinate 835,580,552 downwards.
AAATATCATAATTATGAATCACAAGTCAGAAGCAATTGAAATATTCAAATTCTTTAAAAAAAATATGTTGGAAATGAATTGGGGGTTTCCATAAAGAAGTTGAGAATGGATAATGGTACTAGTTTCCGAAATAATTATTTCCTTGCTTATTTGAGAAAGCATGTTACAAAACATCATTATAGTGTTCCCTATACTCCCTAACTAAATAGAGTGGAAAAAATAAAGAATATAAGATTTTTGGAAATGGGAAGTAGTATGTTAGCAGAATGAAAAGATTCAAAATTCATTTAGAGAGAAGTAGTTAGTACTACTGTACATGTTAAAAATTGATTCTTTTTTAGATTATAAACCAACATGAATATTTATTAAATTTTGTATAATAAAAACACTTAATTGAAATACTTCGATGTTTTTGGATGTCCATGTTTTCACAAAATAAAAAATTTAGATTTTGTAAAGATTGATGAGAAATAAGGGGAAGGAACTTTCATGGGTTATTCACTAAATGGAAGATGTTACAAATGTTGCAAAAAATGTATAAAAAAGTTCATAGATTCATATGAAGTGAAATTAATTGAAAATCAATGTTCCTTAACAAATGTTGTTGAGAATTTTTAGGAGGATACATAGGAGAATTCTAACAATAGTGAATGTTATCCAAAACATCCATATTAATATTCAGATGAGTTGTGTGGTGAGGAAAGAGAAGCTTAGAGAGAAACCTTGAGACTTCTTACCTTATGAAAACATGTTGAATCTGAAAACATTTTTGGAAATCAGAAGGCTTCAATTCAGACCAAAATAAAGTTGAGATATTAAAATTGGACATTACCTTTCCAAAGTAACTTTTTTATTTTCAAACACTTTTAAGGGGAAAGTGAGAACCCAAATAGATAATTAGTTCAAACACCAAAAGAGACAATTGACTTGTTAAAGAAAAGTATGCGCCAATTTGAATCGATATCTTTAAACAACTTCCAGGGGAGATAATTTAACTATGTGTTAGGATCATCCTTTAAGATGTCTTCATAGTGATTCGCTAGGTAGTCCCATGATTGTATGTATTCCTCCTTTCTAATCTTCCCATTGTTGAAACCTCTAACCAAAATGTGATCTTTCTTGTTCCAAGTCCAGCTAATAAAAACTGCTATCAGAACTAGTTGGATAGTAGAGACAAATTGAATGATCATAGATAAGTTTCAATAAAAAAAGAAATCATTTTTTTAAAGGATATGCACAGGTGGAAGGTGTGGTGGGTTTTTATGAAAACTCTTCCCATATTACTAGGTTATAAATTATTCAAATGTTTATTGTAGTATATACTCATAGGAATTACAAAGTTTATTATATGGATGTAAAGTCAGCTTTCATAAATGGTGAAATTGGGGAATAAGTTTACATTGATCAACCTTTTGGGTTTCTACTTGATGAGTATACAAACTAAGTTTTTAAATTGAAGACAGGTTTGTATGAGATGAAACAAGATCCATTTTCTTAGTATTCGAAGCTTCAATTTTTTTTAAAAAATGATGAACTTTTATAAATATAATGTTTATAGAAACATGTATATGAAAGATGTTGACTTTAGAACTTTAATTGTAATTGTTTATGTGGATGATATAATTTTTTATGGGGATAAAGAAAATGATTTAGATCAGTTTAAAGAATAAATGAAGAAGAATTTTGAAATCTTAATGTTTGGAGAATTAACATTATTCCTTGGATTAAAATTTGAATAAAAATAAAAATATATTTTATAATCTCAGGAAATGTAATCTAGGGAATTGTTAAAGAATTTTGGGATCACTGAATCCAAATAAGCTTCAAATCCTATTTCAGTAAGCACAAATTTGAGTAAGGATTAATCTAGAATAAGTGTGAATCAGAAATACTTTCTAAAGGTTATAGGAAGTATTCATTAACTCAAAAACTCAAGGCATGATATTTTTTATGTTGTGATTTTATGTGCCAGGTATCAATGTAATCTACAATAATCACATTTTTTGGAAGAAAATAGGATTAGAAGATATGTCAAATGAGCAATTTCATATTGGTTTTTAAACAAAATAAACTGTGAGATGAATTTCATGGTTATAAAGATGTTGATAGGGATGTAGATTTTAATGATAAAAAATCATTCTTAGGAGGAAAAGTTTTCTTGGGTGAATGTTTTATAAGTTGGTATAGTAAGAAACAATGTTCAGTAACTTTGAGAACAGCTAAATTAAAATATATTTCCGCTAATCAGGCCTGTACTCAAATGCTACGGATGAATGTTTAGTTTTAATATTTGAGTGTAAAAGATTCTAAACCATTGAAGATTATTTGTGATAATTAGAGTGCAATTGATCTTTCTATGAATCTTGTACAAGATTCAAGATCAAAACACAATGATATAATGTTTCACTTTATCAAAGATAAATTTTCCACTAGAGATGTTTTTATGTTATACATTTCAAAAAAGTATCATATTTCTAATATCATTACAAAATAAATGTTGAAGGAATGGTTTGTCGAATTTTTTCTAAAACATCATATTCAGCCTCCTCCCATGTCTTCTTAAACCCCATTAAGAGAAACCCCCTCAGTTCTTTAGATTATGTTTAAAATGGGGGATAGTAGGTAACAACATTTTACTTTGTAAGAATTTTTTAATCAGATTTCTTTTATGAATATGAAGATGTGGATATCATATAATGGGGGAGAGAAAAATAAAAGTGATAAAAGAAAAGTTAATATTAAGAGAAAAAGAAAATTTAGGGGGAGTTAACTTTTCATAGCCATAGAATAATCATTCCCTTTAAAGGTAGAATTCATTAAAAAAGATTACATTACATAGTAGTGTGGTGTTTGGACACTCTCTTTTTGAGAAAGGATATATTTTGATAAAAGTAAAAAACATGAGTTATTTAAAAAAGTTGAGTTGTGAAAAAATGATGAGAGTTGGAAAATTTGTTAACAAACGTTGTCAACAAATCCAAAGGGGGGATTGAAGAACCACTGTAGTGTTTTTTTAACATTTTCTTTTATTTTTTAAAAACTAAACTTTTTATTAAATAATTTTTTTTATATTTAGGATGATAAAGTTTTCAATTTATAGAAGTTTTTCATTGAAGTAATTAAAGAAATAAATAATTTTTTGGGATAACATTTGTTGGTTGAAGAAGTATTTTTTGATAAAGAGGTTTGTTGAAGAATGTGAAGTACTTGTTAGAATGTTTTCATGATTTTTAAACAAAATAAAAAAATGATTTTATGATCAAGAAGTTCTCACATATCATAAAAACATTCATGATAAAATCTTTTGATGAAATGGTGGGGAGGTATGATTCAGATTCACTGAAAAGAAACAGAAATCCGATCTAGCATTATTATTCTAAAAATTGGATCCATTATCTTTAGATAATCAGATCCATGATTATTGTTTTGAAAATTGGATCCAGTATCTTAATAAAATCAGATCCAGTATTATTGTTATGAAAATATGATCTAGTATCTTTTGAAAATTGGATCCTTAATTATTGTTCTGAAAATTGTATCAAGCATTCTGAGAAAATTGGATCTATTATTCTGTTAAAATTGTATGAACCATTCTTAGAAAAATTTATCCAGAATCATATGAAAATAGGATCTAACATTCGGAGAAAATAATATCCTATATTATATACAAAGCAGATCTAGCATTCTATAAAAATCATGTCCACCTTTCTGAGAAAATCAGGTCCAACATTCAATGAAAATCAGATCCATTATTCTGAGAAAATCAGATCTATAATTATGTTGAAATCAGAACTTGTATTCTGAGAAAATCAAAACCAGTATTCTATGAAAATTGGAACTAGTATTCTGAGAAAATATGAACCAGTATTCTGAGAAAATAGGAAACAATATTCTGAGGAAATTATAACTAGAATTCTGAGAAAATCGTAACCCGTATTTTGAGAAATTTAGAACTATTATTTTGAGGAAATTAGAACCATTATTTTGAGGAAATTTGATCCAGTATTCTGAAAAAATCACAACCGGTATTTTGAGAAAATCAGCACCAGTATTCTGAGAAAATCAGAACCAGTATTCTGAGAAAATTGGATCGAGTATTCTGATAAAATTGGAACCGGTATTCTGATAAAATCAGACTCAAGATCGAGTATTATCATACATAGAAAATTAAAATCAATATCCATATTTATAATACTCAAAAAAAGAAGAACCAAGATTCATCTTTATCATACTCATAAAATTGGACAAAAGATCTAGCATTATCATAATGTGAAGGATATGAAAAGTTCAAAATGTCAAAATTGGAGCTCAATTTTTTCCCAAATGATAATGAAATATAAGGATGATTGAAGAACTATAATATTAATTATTAAATTTGAAATATGTTTGAAGATATTGAAATTTTAGGAAGTGGGAAATATATCAAGTTTCACACCATTGTTTTTCGAGTATCCTATAAATACTTTCTTAGAAAATTTCTCATTTGTAAATTTAACATACGTGCAAAAGGATAAGAACTTTATAATTCAAAGTGAAAAGTTCCCACCTGATTATAGAGTATTTGTATTGAGTTTGTGACCAGAGAAAAATCAGAACCATCATTACCGTACTGAGAAATTCAGACTCATCCAAATAAAAATGAGGATTTGGATTGAGAATTTATGGATTAGATTTAATAATGTTTTTATTCTTCTGTTTGGCTCAATTGTTTAATAATAAATCATTTTAAGCTGATGGGAGTCGGTATAAGATTTCCTATTAGGATATAGAAGGTGTTTAACGAGATTTGGAAAAAACTTTAATCACTTCTTCATAACAATGGATTTCTATAAACCCACGGGAGTGGCTATGGAAAGTATGTAGGTTCTCAAAAAGATTTTGAACATTGTAATTTTTTTTTATTTTCTTGCTTTCCAAATTTTTCATGCAAGATTATTTGCTAAATTTTGATATGGAAATAAATCTTCACAGGTATTGGGGGTTATATTTCTAAATGTATGGAAACTTATAATAAGTGAACAACTGATTCAACCCACCTATAAGTTTGTATTTGATTATTGGAAGTTCAGTAAAGTATATGTTACTAGGGAAATGGAATTTAATTTTTTATTTATAAGTATTTGAATCTTTTTATTTGAAGTAATTTGGTGTGTGATTCAATATTCGTTATTTTACTATTTTCCCTGAGCAATATGATAGTGTGTGTTCATGGATAATATTCAAAAAATAGGTTCTCATTATATTCATAACACAATTTTTATTGAAAATCTATGTCTAAAAAGATACCTGGTAATTTAAAAATTACGTAATATGTTAAATTATATTTTTCTATAAAAATCATTTTTTATTAATTTATTGAACCTATGATTATTGATTTTCCTTTGATTCATACATATTGACTATTTATGTAAACTATATCTGTATTCAATTCGGAACCCTTTGAGTGGGAATATTGGGTTTGGGGTTACTCCAGTTTTATGAACCCTTACATGAGTAGGGTGTGTATAGAGTATCGGGATATATAACCTATTACCAATTATCCAAAAATGTGATATAAAAACTATTACTAAAATATGATAAGATATTTATTTTGTAACCCAAATTATATTATTCCTCAATATCATTTGGTTGATCACCATGGGGGCCGTGTTAACCATGTTTGACCAGTAATGGTACCAAAAAAATCAATAGATAAATAGTTCAAGGAGATCATTTTTTGAGTGATACAATCAATTGATGATGGGGCTATGAGGGGAGATTCATATATGTATGAAATTCTTATTGAGTTTTATAAATAATACCCATCCCTCTTTTTGGGTGTGGTAAATATATATGTTATATTGTTTTGGATAGAGTTGTATCATAGTATTTTTGGTGGAAATGAGACCACTATAGATTAGTAGGGATAGTTGGTGAAATATACGTTATGAGTGAAAGAATATAATTGTTGGTAAGTATATATACATGCGGTTTGAATCGAGGATCCACCATGGAATAAAATTATAACCCAATTCATTGAGTGGTTTTTTTATGTGTGACATTGAAGACTTTGATAGCTTAGAAGTTAAGGCATATTATGCAAGGGATATATTTGGGATGGCCTATGAATCACATTTTTTAAAGTTAATTTGTTTGAATTGGAGGATATATTATGAAGAAACTTCCATGTTTATGAATTTTGATGATGTAATCAATGTTCTATATTATCTCATGTGAATATATTCTATTTGAATTATTTTTTAAGGTAGAGAACCAAGTCCTCATCACCATTAGGAACCTACTTGAGGGAGGTTTTCCTAGGATATATGATTCTTTTTCTAGTTATATAACTGGATCTTTTCATAGTAGGAAGCGTAGATTTAATTATTTTTTCTTGTGAAGTGATAAGATGTCACATTGCTTCTCTCTTCTCCTTCAACGGTGGACCACCATAGAATGTTTCCATTGTATTTAACCAAGGAATATCTTGTTGATCCCTAGACAAGTCATTGGGAGATGTTGAGACCTTCCGAGGTGTTTTGAGACCCAATTATAAGTTACTAAGATATAGTATTTGAGAAGTTTCCCCTAGTCTTATTGTATTTATCTATAGAATAATATTTTTAGAATACTTCAAGTGGACATGTTTATTTTTTTCTATTTTGTTATTAATACATGAATCATATTCAAAATCAAACATAATAAAGTCTAATATTTGAGGTGAATGTTATTTTATATTTTTCAAATGGTTGAGATTATTTGATATATTTAATTATTTTTTGAGAATACTTTCATAACTTATGGAATTATGAAGTTGAAGTTAAAAAATTGAATTCTAAGTTGATGGTAACAAATTTTGGAATTTTGAAGATAAAGCTGAAAAATTGTTAAATATATAAGATTTCATAAGGGTTAATAATATGTGTGTATAAATGAAAACTTGGATAAGTATAAATAATCAGTTATTTTTTAAGTGTCATTTTATTCCCAGATTTTGAATCAGAAATTTCATCCCATCATAAGAGTTATTTCGTGACTTAGACTTAATAAGGTTCATTAGTATAGAAATTTAACTATGTAATAAATTCATAAGAGTAATTTCCTAACATTATTAGATTCACTTTACTATTAAAAAATGGTATGTATTGGATTTAATAAGGATTATCATGATAAAATAGTAAGATAAAAATGAGAGTTTTTTTTAAAAAAACAAGCTTTTTGAAATAAAAATTTAGTGGAAAATTAAATTTGAATATTCTAAAGCAGATATACTAGAGTTTAAATATCATAAATGATGCTTTGATTCTATCTATTAAAGAATGATAGTTTTCTCTATGGAGAAAATTTTTGTCTATAAAGGATGATTTTTTTTATTTCATTTATCGATAGAAATTTTTTATCATGATTAGAATAATCCATTCATGTAGTATTTTATAGTAGTGTCTACCTAGAAAGGGTCGATGACTGAAACCATAGAATAATATGAAGAATCAAAATTTTTTAAAGGAATTTAGAGCACTTGAAGACAGTTATTTATAAGAATTTTTAAATTGAAATTTGAATTTTGAAGTGTGAAAATTTACCACTATATTATATAATATTTTATATGTTGTGAAAAGTATTTAGTATCAGAAATACGCACTAAAAATAAATATAAAAAGTTTATGGAAGTGTGAAAATATAAGGGGAATAAGTGCATACTTTCTTCTAGGAAAGTATCCAAAAAAGAAGATGAAGAAACATAAATGGAAGTTAATGAAAAATGGAATGGTTTAATATTGACTAAAAATTGTTTAATCATTCTAAACATGTGGGAACACTTTAAAAATTAGATATATTATTACATTATATGAGTTTTATGTTCAAACTTTCTTTTCTATAATCACAATGATGAAACAAGTACACTGTATGGTCTCCTCAAAATTCATATTATTCCAAGGAATAGTTACTCATTTTTAGTAGTAAACCCTATATGAATTTTTTGTAACTATTGTGATTTTGTATTGGTTTGTTTTATAATGACCTATCATTTCATTTTGATATTTTAAAAAGGTTTATTTATAAATTAAAAATAAAAAATACTTTCACTCACCTATTTATACCAACTTTCATTGAATTTTCAATGATCCTATGGGTTCTTTTCTAGTGGTATCAGATCCTAGTTCCCTTACAAGATGATTGTTTATTTAATGTTTTTTCATTCCATCAATATAAGAAATGATGGGTATAAAATATTTATGATAGAATAAATAATATATTATATAGATATCAAGGGTATTATCACTATTTAGGGGAATAATTATTACATATGGAAATATTGGTTGCAACCTTATCTATTGACTGTTAGTTTAGAAGTATTATTGGCTACTACTGATTTATTTTCTCCTTGTACTGAAAGAGTTTCACTGAAAATTTCTAATAGAGAAAACATAGATAATTATTGTCATGATTGGTATACCTTTTGTTAATCTCTTTAGAAGATCATGTTTCATAATGTAAATGGGAAAAAGATATTAACGGGATTATATGATAAGCTATAAAATTTATATAAAGTAAATTCATTGGTATTGAAGTCCAAACAATAGGACTAGAGGTTAAAATACGAAGACCTCAATATAATGGAAGATGAAAATAAAAATGACTACTTCACTAAAGTTAATGAAAAATTGAACTCTCTCAGAGGTTTTGGACAAAACTTAGAAGATATAATGTTTATTGATATAAAACTACACATTATACTAGATGGGTTCGAGGAGAAATCCTCAACACTTAAAGTTTGTGATTTAGGGATTATTCCATTAGATAACATACACATAATACTTAGTTTTTCTGAGATTCAGAAGGTAAAATATTCAAAAATAATTATATGGATGACAAGGAAATTTCAATAAAATGTTATTATAAAGATAATAATAAGAATGAAATTTATGAAGATGAATCTAGTTGTTCAAATTTTTATTTTGATTTTAAAGAGTTGTTTGAGAAACCCATGTCTCTCATCTTTAGAAGAGTAATAAAATGAAAATATAAGATAAAGGGGAATATTCCATTGAAGTGTTTCAAGTGTGGATTCATTTTATATTTTATAAAAAATTATCGAAAGATTATAGAAGAATAATTTAGTGAGGATGAAGATGATATTCCAAGGAGATCTTCTAAAAAGAACTAAATGAAATTGGATAATTCAATGTTTCCTTCAAAAAAGAAGGGTATGAATTTATCAAAATAAAAAATATTACTTATAAAATTTTTAAGATAGTTTTTATAGTGAAGATAAAATGGAATTTGAGACTTCTATTGATGCCTTTAAAGAAAAACTACCTATTTTAAAATTGAATGAGAAATATTTCACTATTGATGAAATTAAAACTACTAGGAGTGAGGGAGATATATAAATGTAGATAATTATGAATAAAAAAAAGTAGTGTCATTCAATGATTTCAAATAATGAAAATTGATCAAAAAAAATTGAAGGAACATAATCAATATTCTAGAATTAATCATTATGCTCGTGCTTTGGAGGAATGAAGATTATTGAAAGTGATTGGTAGTTGGAAGAAGTTACTTATATAAGTGTATATTTATAATGTTGGGATAAAAGAAAAATCAATGTGATGATTAAGGATCCAATTTAGGTCCAATTTATTTTGACCCATGATAAGAATAAATCAAAAATATATAATTTAAACATTTCTAATCATATTTAATAATTTTGTGAAATACCAATAAAGAAGGCTCTAAAAGTTGACCAAGATTAAAAAAAATTATAATACTCAAGTTGAACAAAAAATATCACACTCAATTGGTGAAAAATATCTAAAAATATTTTGTGTATGGTATAAGTTTAATACATAAGTGATGAAGACCAATTTGTGATAAGACAAAGTGATTCCCATAAATCTAGAAATTTTGGGAAGATAGACATAAAATTAAAAAAATGATCCAATTGGTGACCCCAAAAAGGATGTAAATAATTATAGTTCATGTAATTAAAAAGTTTGAGTATATAAAAATTTTGTTTCATAAAAAAGATAAAATATTTATGGACACTAGAATAAAGAATTTTTGGTGTAAACATCTTGGTAGTAAGCAATTTATAAAAGAAATTACCCCTTTTGTGGATGTTTTTGGCACTATGTAGTCTATGAGTAAATGGAAATATTTTTTCAGTTGAATTAATAATATTATTATGTGCCTATAATAACCACTCAAAGGATTAAACATAGATTAAACTTGAAAAATATGGACTGAAGGTTGAGAATAAATTTCAACAGTTGGGATAATTTCAAGGATGATGTGTACAGTGTTTGATGAATATTTTTGCACCATCCTACCAGAAAATTTGTATATGAGTTTCTATACAAAACATTATTATAAAAAAGAAATATGGATAATAGAAGGCCTTTTTGTTAATGTTTCACTTGAATAATCTAATTGGTAATGTTTATGGATTCAAGATAGTGGATGTTCTTTACACATGAATGGTGATTAAAAGATGTTAATGGATATTAAAAAATTAAAGGAAAGATATATGAAATTTTAAAATGATTGATATTTAAGAATAAGAACAGATACTTTAAAAATTATTAGAAAAGAGAAGTTCATATCCAATAACACTATATATATGTGTATATATATATATGGGTAAAATGAAACTTGTTATGTGTATCATAGTTGTATGATTATGGTAATAAATTGGTTTTCTATAATTATGGGGTTATTAATGAAGTGTTTTTAATATGGATGTGCTCTTATGAGATTATAATGCACCTAGGGAATATTTTTTATTATTTTAATACTTAAATTTCTTAATAGCTAATATTGGAAGAAGAAAATCCATTATGGCGTCAGATTATTGGACATCTTCTACAATAGAACATAAGAAATATTACTTGATGAGAGAATATTTTTGATGTTCCTACGCTCAAAAGATAAATAAAATGGATCTTCCATAATAGTTTAAAATATAATATTGTAATTTCCCCAAATAATAATGTTAAAAATCAAACGTCTCATTCATTGAATCTTACAAATTCATAAATTTTTGGGAGTGTGAGAAAAAAATAAAAAATAGATATATAAATTTTATTTCCTATAAAAAAACAACTTTAATCATATGAATTATTTTATGTTTAAGAATCATAAATTTAAGGCTCATAATAATGTTTAAAACTTTTAGGAGTGGTGAAAAGGAGAGTGGTTTCTCCTTCAAAATGATACGAATAGATAATGGGATAGAATATACTAATGTAATATTTGAAGAATATATTGAGATAAATTTTGTTCAAAATCTACTTTTTTACTATATAGAAAAAACAAGTGTTTTTCTAAGTGAATTAATGTATGTTTGGTGGAGGTGGATCATACCATGTTGATAGATCATTATACTTATAAATATTATAGAGAAAAGAAATTGATGATATTGTTTTCATTAAAATAACTACATTTATAGATTGAATTCAGATATGTAACCAATTAATATATAGTATAATAATTCCCCATGTTTAAACTATTTGAGGTTGTTTGGTATGCCTTTCACAATCCAAGTGAAATGAGAAAAAATATTTAGAATTTAGAATAAAAAGAGTGAAATATTACATGGTTATATTCCATATGGAAGAGGATATAGCTATAATGACAAGGACATGGGAAATATTGTTGACAATAATAATTTGAAGGAGTTGGAATAATCAGTGAAATATTTGTACTTGAAGAATAAAGTTCTATAATTAATTATAATGAAGAAATTTTTGTTAAATAGTAATAATAATTTCCAAAAAATATTGTAAGATTAAAATAACTAAATAATGAATATGATTAGAAAACCTTTTCTAATTATGAAGATAAACCAACTTCATTTTATCTAAGACTGTGAAAGTTGGTGGAGGTCCAAAATACCATTACGTAAAAAGGACCACAAGTTCATACTAAAATAACATTGAGGATAGAAACACATAACTCACTATTTCTTTCTTTTTAAATGAAGATATGGCAGTGATGAATTATAGTATAAATTGTGGATTAATGTAGTGAACATATAATTATATTATATATATAATAATGAAATTTATAGGTGGAACTAAATCCTGAAAAAAATAATATATTCAAAACAAATCGATTGTTTTAAAAAAAATTGAATGAAAAATTGATAATTTATAGGAAACAAGGAAATACTTTTTTATAAAGGGTTATAAAAAGGTAATGGGATTTATTTTTATGATACCATCCAAATTTTCTAAGAGTTGTGATCATTTGAATATTTCTTACTATTATAAAAAATGAAAACACATGATTTTCTAAATTGATGTCAATCCTACCTTCATCAATGAAGAGTTTGAATAGGAAGTGTATATTGAGATAGTCGGTGGATTTATACTTGTTGGAGATGAAAATTATAATTTTGGGTTAAAGAATGATTGTTATAGACTGAAAAATAATTAAGGGATGGATATTACAAGTTATATTCCTACCTGAAGTTGTTGAATTCCAATAAATGAATAGTGTACATCAATCTCTATATTAAATACCATAAGAATGTATCACGTATGTTTATTGATTATGTATATGATAACATTTTCCCAAGAAATTAAGAAGGATTTAGTGAAGATTTTTATTTGGAGATAAATAATTCATTTTCAATGTTCAAGATGAGTTCAATAAAATATCATATGTAACACCCCAAACCCAAACTCAAGGATCTGGTTCCAAAAATATGAAATTTATGTACTGGTATTAATACTGCCTATAAAATCTTTGATATAACTATCCTTAATTAAAAAATAATAATGATTATTTCATCTACTACACCTCAATGATCTATTTAGGTTAATAGATTTAGATAATTAGTATAGTAAAATAACTAAATAAACCCATGTTCTTTGCATAAAATTCTTATTTATTCCATTATATAATAATATACATAATCTGTAACAAGTCTTCAAAATCTCCCATAGATTCTTCCATATGTTCCATCCTTCTAAACATGTAGTCTTTAAAAATTTTCATTATAAAAAAGGTAATAGAAACACAAGAAAGGTATGATATCAAATGATTAGTATGGTAAACCTATAATGGTAGATTTTAAAAACATAAGCATGGTATACATAAAATGTTAGGGATAAATCATTTGATTAATTCCACAACTAACTGATACTGAGAGCTTGTTATGCTAATGAAAATAAATTAAAAAAATAATTATGAAAAATTAATAATATCATACTCATGGAAATGATCATTTTATATATAAAATCATGTTTTCAAGGTCTTAATCTATGAAACTATATAGATACGGGGAGAGGTATACGCCAAAGCCTAAGTTGTTCGGTATCAAGACACCTATTGATTCATAGAGGGATTATATAATTCTAGTCATAACCTTTAACTTTTTTAAGTATGATGCATTCTCCATAAGAGTCCACAAGAAAATTCATTTCATTCTCAAAGAAACCTCTAGATAAATAAAAATATGGCTATCAATATTATGAAAAATAAATAATTTCACCACATAATAAAACTATATTATCTGTAAATAACCATAATTAATGTAATAAAATTACCCATGTCAATAAATGAGGAAATATGACCATAATCCATCTAAAGAAAAGATTTTGATGGTAAAACAAGTGTATAATTAATATTTATTGGAATAAGAGTATACATAACACCAATATTTTTTCACATGTTAATAAACGAGATAACATTGTCATAACCTATCTAGGTAAAGAAGGTGGATGATCCAAAAATACATAGTAAACTAGCTGATAATCATCTTTAATGGAATTAATATATACAAAATCCCAATACTTATTATCATATAAATAAAATGTATAACATGATCATAAACCATCTGGTGGATGAATGGATGGTTTCAATATATCATAAACGCATTGAAACAATAAAAACATAGAAGTATGTTGACATAAATGAAAAACACCCTCACAAAATGATTCATTAAATGACATCACAACCAAGGGAAAAAAATTGGTTTTTTTGATACCATGAGTTCAATACCACAAATTATAAATATATATACATATACATTAGTGGATAAATCATTAAACATAAACACCATTATGGTAAATCCTTCGTAAACGATAAGAGGAATAGACATTAAAACATAAAATAGCTTTCAGAATTTTTTTAACACTGATATAAAATATACAAATACATGTCACTTTCACAGGAAATTATTAAAAGGTGCCACAAAATATTTTGGAATTATTTACTTTAATATTTTCTCCTATAATGGATCCTTGAAAAAAAATATAATGTTTTTATTTGATAAATAAGGATTGGAAGAAATAACATATTAAAGTCAAAGAAAAACCCCTATTTCATTATTTTCAAAATTCTATTATTCAAAACCCACATTTTGATAAGATTAACAAATCATTCATTTATATTAAAACATAATTTTATAATAGAGGATTATAAAATTTCATAAAATAAAATATCAAGGTGGGAGAACATAAGAATTAAAAATCAATGTTAAAGATGAAATATTAAATCTCAAAGAAAGGAACTTTAAGTAATCTATATGTCTTATGGGAAACATAATCATTGGATAATCAAAAAATTTGAAAAAAAATGTAATAAACTATTAAAAACTATAGACACTTCATAAAACAATAAAATGGTGTAATGTACCTAAAATATATGAAATAAGTTCAAGTGAGTGATAATAACTCATTGAATGAATATTCAATTTCCCAAAGCCTCAAAACTAGGGTTCCAATTTGATAAAATACATATAATAAAAATAAAAATATATGGATGGTTATTTAATATAAATTACAAAATATAGTAAATATATATCCATGGGTATTGAATACACCATTCAAAGAAAACCATTTTGCTTAACATAAATATGTCACAAAGAATTAAAGTCTATAACAAATAATTTTTGTAGCATTAGAACCTCCAATGGCCCAAACCACTTCATTTTTTATTTATTTTTGATAATACACATTTCAAGGGGTGATGCGTAACCCTTACAAGGTTCGTAGGAATAATTATTACATGGCTTGTTGTTCATAGAATAATTTATTGACCATAGGATTCAAACATTACATACAACCCAGACTAACTACTTGGAACTGCTCCTCCCTAGCATCTTCATCGTGAAATCATCTCTCTATCTTCACATGGCTATTCGTCTAGGATTTCCCACGAATTCATAGGCTTTTCCAAATGGAAGGTTTCATACCCTCTCATTCTTGGAATCCGTTTTTCTTTTTCTATGGTGAAAGATCATTGCTCATCCTCCTCCTGGAGCATGTTCGTTGTAGGATGTTTGGTTTACATCTGCACTTAAGGTGGACCAAAGCTCTTAAGGTATTCTGAAGGCCTTGACGTGGTGTGAAGGCCTTATTGGCCCGAAGTCATGGGTGTCCTGAAGGCCTTAAAGGACTCGAGGACCAAATTGGTGGCCTGAAGCCCCAAACAGAAGAATAGTCCATGTTGCTACAATGCCAAACAATACCTACTACCATTACCGCTACAGTGCCTACTATAGTAATGCTACAATTCCCACTACAGTACATGCTATAGTAGTGCTATAGAACTTCTATAGTACCAGAAATTATTCTTCCATCTGGATTTGATCCCGGGTCGCCTGGATGCACTTAAGGAGTCCACACCAACCAAACTGAGGCTCATGTGCCAACATTAGAAAATTTTTATTAAAACCCATTTGAAATATTGGGCATCTAAGTGAAGTTAAAATTCCATAATTAAAATATAATTCATGATATGATATCTCAAATAGGTATGATACAAAACACATAAATTAAATTAAGTTCATAATACCAAATATGTATCAACGAGAGGAATTTAAGATGAAAACCCTTAACGTAGTATTAATTCATTCCTCACATGGAAAAAAATCCGGAATAATTAAATTATGTTAATTAAATAAATTACATAGAACATTATTCATAAATATAACTGATTATAATATTAATTTACATTAATTAT
Source organism: Viscum album (assembly GCA_963277665.1). Taxonomy (NCBI): domain Eukaryota; kingdom Viridiplantae; phylum Streptophyta; class Magnoliopsida; order Santalales; family Viscaceae; genus Viscum; species Viscum album. Next base: position 835,564,598 of record OY728139.1, on the reverse strand, counting down.
ATATATATAAATGTTAGAAAACTTTTTTCTAGTTTCAAAACCGGGTATAAGTAATCTTTATCACTTTGAACTGGTTTCAAAAAAATAGTTTTCATATTTATTATTATTAAAATAATAATCATTAAAATATAAATAAAGGTATTTTAATATATGTTACATTATATTTATCAAGGTTTTATTTCATTACATGGTAGTTTTTATTTCAAACCATGAAGATGAAAATTGGTGATGATCATGTTTCAGTGATTCTTAATGAACGATAGGCATTTGGTAAATTAATGAGTTACATTTTGATATAAGCATACCAAAACCAAGATAAAATCATTATTTAAATTTTCATATCATGTTATAAAATTAACTAAACTATCATAGACATTCATGATATAAATTCATTATATTTTTCAAGTAGGAAGTTAAAAGGACCTAAAAATGAACCTACCCTAATTAAAGGATGTTTATATGGTGGTGTGTTGTAATATAATTATGCTAGAATAAAAATGAAATTATTTAATTTTTATTACTATGATATATAATTATTTTAAACTTTTAGTAAGATAAAATAATTTATATAAATTACTTACTTGGAAAGAAGAGATCCTTATCCTCTAACTTTTATTATTTTAGACGATTGAATGAATGATAATCATTTGTTGATCATATCAATAATTGGATAAACAATCCATAATAGATCCTTGATGATAATATAAAAAACATACTTATCCTTTAATCCATTCATTATAGCCATTTATGTATGGTGGTGACAAAAATAAAAAATATAAATCAATTTTTCTATGGTGGTTGTAGTCTACACATATGATTTGATGATGATTTCATTTTCCTTGATTTGGGGGAAAAATTAGAATGGTTTATTATTTTAGAGTCATAAATTTGATATAAATATATAAATTATTGATTTAATCCACCTTGTAGATCATCCTTTTAAGGTGGTTAAGTAAAAAAACATATTTTGTTGTGGAGGAAGTAGTCCACACAATGCATGAATGATAGTTTCATTTTTCTTATTAGAAACATGAAGATGTAATTAATTATTATTACCATAGAATAATAAAATCCATAATATATCCAATTTTGATTTAAATACATATGTAATTGAAAATTATAATTGTTAAAAAAGAAATAAGTTAAGAAAAAAGAAATACTCATGTTGAACACTTTGCGATTTCCACGAAAGATCCCTTGTAGATGGATAACACAGACTAATCTCTTTTGAACAGAAGCTCATGATAGTGAAAGATTATTATATGGGAATTAAAAAATATCAGTTTTTTTGTATGAAATTTAATTTTCATTAATTCCTTGAATGGGTTATGAGGGTCCATTTTTATATGTTGTGGGAATGATGTTTTTTTTAATATTTTAACTTAATATAAATTGAGAACATGTTAAAAATGTAAAAACACATAAAAATAGATAAATAATTGAGTGGAGAAATGATAATTTCTATCCACCCTTCCTAAACTTAATTTTATTCATGTTTTTATCATTTTTCATTCCCTTTATCCCTTGAATTATTTCTATTACCATTTTTCTTTTACTAAGGTGTCTAGTTTTTTCCTAATTTAATGTATTCCTTATTCAGAATTTTTAAGTTTTACATATTAGATAATGTAGACCCATGGATTATAAATTTTAAATCCATTTCATTTTATTGAATTTATAATATTGAAAAAAAATTAATTTTAATAAAAAATTATACAATGTATTTAAAACAATTTTTTTTTAATTATTACTTTTGTTATAAAATATCAAGCATGGGATTGAAAATTTAAAAAAAATAAAGTATTATATCATATATAAAATTCATTTTCAGTATTATAAAAAATTTCATTAATTTAGAATTCATACTTAAATAATAATAATGTCAAAAAAGTCATGTTATTTGTAAATGTGTTATTTTCTACTAAAGATCATTATTTTTAGAAAATTCTAAATAACTCATACTAAGAAAATATTAACGTGATAAATCCAAAAATAATGGAAAAACCAAAATTCGACTTATAAATGTTTGAAAATTAAATTTTAAATAATCAGTTGAGATATAATTAAAAACAAGTTTTATAAGAATATAGATAATTAATAATATTAACCATTCTCATTAATAATTCCTATAATTTAAAAATTAAATTTGTATTAACCAATGATTCATATCAAATAAATTTTATCATTGTTACTCACATGTTTCTTTCACATCTCCTAAAAAGGAAATATTTCGAATAATAAATTTCCATGTATAAAATGGTCATATTTTTCATTTTATCTATACCTATAGAATTACATTAATATTTAAGGTAACCATTACTTTCTTCTAATAAATATTTAATAATGACGTAATTTAGCCCTAATTCAATAGTTAGGTTTTAATGGTTATACATAATATTTATATTTTTATCTAAATATATCATGGTTTTTTAGATTAGTGTTTCAAGTAGATAAAGATCTTGAACACATTTTTATTATTTAAAGGAATTCATATATTAAAATCTTAGGTTGTTACACTCTCCCAACTTAAATAGATTGTGCCCCAATAATTTTACTCAAAAGATCAGTGTAATTTCTATAAGTAATGAATAATTAACAATACACTTATAGATTATCATGGGTTTATTTAGGATGCAGAATGAGAATTGTATACATGAAAATTTATTATAATAACTTTTTAAAGATATCTAACCAAATAATAATTTCCCATAGAATTATATAAAGGTTTGAGGATCTAGATACCTTAGGAGATTCTTCCCTCAAAACATGAAAATTATTTATATGGTAGTTATACTACTAGGGATTTTATTTATAACTCATTATCATGAAGTTGGTGAAAACATACATAACATAAGAGACTAGAAAATCTAAAGTGAAAACACAATATATGATAAATTAATAGATGATGCATTGGTTTTTCCCGGTTTTAATGGTTGTTAGTCACTATTTCCATTATTGTCCCTTGGATTGGGATATTGAGTTGCATAATGTCAGGTTCCCTCAAAATTGAAGTAATGTGATTTTTTACCATCCTACATTCCCTTGCACTTGTGAGTCTAATGACCCTTATCTCTTTGCCCTAGAATTTCTTGGGTGAATCCTTGCCACTCACCCCCTGTATTACATATTTGAGGTCTTCTTCCAACCTTTTTACAACAGAAAACCATCCTTTACCACTGTCATTCTAAAGAACCATGAAAACATAGTCTTTGATGTAAGGGAATTCCTTTATCCATATTTAACATTTTAACCACCAATTATCAAGGCCTCCTATGAAGATGCTAAATGAACCATATTAGGGTATACACACTAGTATGCTCCACTTTTGATCCTATATCCCCTTGATAAATGTTTCATCCTATGTATCTTGCTCAACAAATAGGGTACATAAGGGTTTTTCAATCCTGTATTCCCTTTATAATTGGGGTCCTAATCCAAAGGTTGCTGATGAGAATTATTTGGGCACATGGAACAGCACTTGAAAGACCCAAATACAGGTCGGATCGGGTTAGGTGCCTGGTGGAAACTTGAGTCCACCTGAGGATATAGGAATACCCAATTGGTATAATCCATATATCTACCCTTCTAGTACCCTAACAAGAAGAAGGCCTCTTATGTACTACCTTAAATGGGTGGAATTTACGCCTTTTGTTTTCCAATCACATGTGGAAAGAGGATATACAGGCCTTGGTGATTGCCCTATTATGGTGATAACTTTGTATCCTTATATCCTGCACTCCTAAGTGGGAAAAGAGTATCTCTTTTGGAGTAATCCCCTATAATTTATTACATGATTCCTTATCCCTCCTGCATTTCATATCCCTTTACTCTTCCTTCAGTAGATAGATATTAGATTCTATTATTTGGATTCCATTTTAGGAGTAATCCCTATTCAAATATGATTATGTGATGTTTTTTATCTTCTTCCATCTCTAGTTTCTAAAACTCTTCATGACTCGTCTGGACTTATTTATATGTGATTATTATGTTATTATCATGTTGAAAATGCATCAATTTTGGGCCTCATTCATAGGTGTAAGCCCTACCCATATTTTCCCCTTATCAAATGGATACATTCCCCTTGAGGAATTACTTCGAAGGTCTATATTATCAATGAACCATATTAGTGTAGCCTCATATCCACAAGACACACTAAATCCTCTATTTTAACAAATTTTACAATATAGATTTCATTAAAAACATAACAATATGGACTCTAATTCATGTCTTCACAAGATATGTAGGACACCTCTCAAAAGAAAAGATCCCCATATCGAATATTGAAATCTCCCCACATACATCCTTGTAGCATGATGTTAAACTATGTAGAAAAATTCCTAGTCCCATGATGTTAAACTACACAATGATATCCTTAACATATGATGATAAATCGTATGGTATGGTCCTGTCATAAGACCTTAAACAGTGCCACTTTCACTAAATGGGCATTGATTCATGTTTCAAAGGGATATGTGGGATGCCTCATTGAGGTTCAGGCCTAACATCATCAATATTACATTTTCATACACATTAGTTCATATTCCTCTTGAGGTCATATGTGTAATTACCTCACCTGGCTATACTCATATGAGTCTCGGAGTCATGTCCTTTTGGGATATATTCTATACAGAACATCCTTTCCTTTGACCATATTCTTGATTTATCTATCCCCCACCTGAAGGTCCATATTTCATTCAAGACCCATAATATTATACTCATAAATCCATATTCCTGGTAGGAGTCATGTTTAGTAGGACATATTTCTTATGAGACCATAATGTCCCAATTGGTCCATATTTCATCCAGCATCAACCAGAAAGGGGTACTCATGTGTAATCTCACACACTAAACATTTATTGGTATCTTCCTCCCAACCATACTTACCACACAAGGATAAACTTCATGTATCGATCCATTTCACATAACCTCACAGGGTAAGGAGCTCCCCAAGTTGGTGTCACTAAACTATATGGGTTCTGATCCCTTTCACAAGGATGTGTAGGAATCCCCTTTTAGGTCGCTATCCTAACACCACAAACAACCACCACTTTCCTAGATGGAGATAAACTCTAGAGCACAAAACTATGTAGCATTAAACAATAGTGACCTATAATCCAACATTGTTAAGTAATTATAGGATAAATATGGAGAACCCTCGATGCATATTGATGGGTTCATTGATGGACAACCTCTAATATATAAAAAGGTTTATATTGAAGGGGTACCTATAATATAATAATATGTTCACATCAGTTCATGGTTATAATGGATATCTTTAATGATGGTGACCAGGTCCATACTAGGATTTGGTAATGATTAAAACATGACTTAAATCTATAAGAGGGTCCCATGGTAGCCAAAAATTCTACCCAATAGAGTTCAATGAGCCCAACCTCTCATCCTCCTGACCAATTTGAGTTCATAAGCATCATTGGTAAGACACCCTAATGTCCATCTACCTTTCAAAAGTAGGTATACATATTTACATAAATGTGGGAGTCGTTGGGTATTTCTAGTTCCACAAATAATCCCCATTGGAAATCATCTGAGATCGGAGTAATGTCCCCATACAAAAGTTGTGAGCATCATGACACACCATCCTAGGATTAAAAAAAGTGTGAACCTAATGTAAATATTTCATTAAACAAAATAACCAGGTTTCCACAATATAGATTCATTATGTATTGTGCATTCTATGCAAAAAAAATGGTGAAACAGGAATGAATCATTCTTTATCCATTGAAACTGAGTTTCCCCCACATTAAGCCATTTTTTTATATTCATTGAGAACAAAAATGGTGAACTCAATGAGAATCTTCCAATTACCAAGATAGATGATTTTACCACATGAAATTAGTTATGTATGTTCTCTTACAAAGGATGTTGCATTAATGATTAATTTTCATTTTGTTTTTTATTCATTCTATGTACCACCATCACAAAAAACTCATTCTATGAAAATGCAATATATCCAATGATAGGCCTAAACCTCAAAAACTATACATGTTAAGACCACATCAAATCAAAGTTTTTTTTCCACCCACCCATTACCTAGTGTGCCACATAATGAATGTAGTATCTAGGGTACCAATTAAATGGAACCACTCAAATGCTAGAGGTTGTGAAAGGATATCTACCCAACATTCATCCTCAATGACTATCTATACAATTATGGGATGTGAAGGAGCAGATGACACTTCTCACTTACTGAAATTACTTCGAAATTATCTCCTTGAAGCACAGTAAAAAATACATCTCTAGTCTTAGAGAGTTTTATTAGAAGGTCATATGTGTCTTCACCCCAGTTCAAGATCTTTGTGACAACCAAGGTATTTATTGAATAAATTATTGTCAAGTTTATTCATGTTTTTATTTTCATATAAAATAATTCTAAAAATCTAAAAGAAAATAGCTTTATTAAACTGATTTCTTAAAAGATTATGTTTTAAATAGTTATTTTAACTATATAATTTTAATTTTAAAAAATTAATTTCAGCATGTCAAAATAATATTAGAATTCATTTTGGATAATTTTATTAAAATAATGTTTTTTCAATGAATAGTATAAAATACAACTTTTATTTAAAAGCTATATTTTATTTACAAGGAAATGTTATGTTATTGATTTGTTTTAAATTTTTATTAGTTAAATTTGATTTAAAAAGATCCAATTATGGTGTTTCAAATGGATTTTAAACATTAATTTGTTATAAAAATATTTTATGTTTTAAAAAATGCATTTTTCCAAAAAAAATGTTTTTAATGTGTTTTACGATTTAATTTGAAGTTAAAATATAAAACTTCTATAATTTTAATAATGAAAATGGATTCCATATTTAAAATTAGAAGGTCCATATTTAGTAAATATGTACCATATTTTTTCTAATATAAATAGTAAACTTAGTAATATTTCTTACCATAGTAAAGGGTAAATGAGTAATGAAGTGTAAAAACAATATGATAAGAAATAGAAAATTATCCTAAAACATATCCTAATTTTATTAGATTAGTAATTTGAGACCAAGATAATCTTTTTTTTTAATTTAGAACAAATTTAATAAACATGGAATATAGTATAAAATTTGTAATATTTTATTTTAAGTAATGTCAAAGATGTCATACTCATGCTTTTAATAAGTATTAATTTACTAATATGTGGTAATCTAGAGAATATATTCAACCTAAAAAATTATTTATTAATATAATATATTTATCATAATCATGAAAATTTATTTTTAATTTTTAGTGAATAAATTATTTCCTTAAATTCATATACAACATTGATGTAGTAAATATTATATTAATAAAAATATAAAATAAATGTTATTAAAATATTAAAATAATTATAATTTGAGATAATTAATTTAATATATTAATTTTATAGATTAAATTGACATGTTAATAATTTTTTTAAAATAATTTTTTTCAAATTAGAAGAGTTATCTTGATATTTTCAAAATTAAATGTAATGAATAGTGTCAAAATTATCATTAATGATATTTTAAAATAAATAATATTTAATTAAGTGATAATAAATTCATAAAAATATTAAATTTGGAATCCTTATTGGTACAAGGTTGAAAATATAATCCATGATTCATTTATTGGTATTTTTCATTTTAATAGTAACAATATTAACCATTAAAGAGTAAAATCCATGTTGTCACAGTAAGAGTTTAAGAGGTTAAATAAGGATTAAAACTAAATTATAAGGGTAATAATGTGACCTAATATTATCCAAACATTATTTTATCATATTTTTTAGACCCATAATCATACTATATATGAAAATAATTCAATTTAGATATATTTAGATTTAAAAGATAATTTATATTAATTTAATATTTTTAGAAATTCAATGAGTCCCCACCCCTCTCCTTTAAAAGGGAACCCATTATTATCATTTCAATACAATTCAAAACCATTTTGGTTCATCCATGATATATCTAAATATATTATTATAATCCATACCCTCATTATATATGTATTTGTTTAGTTATAACACCAATATTATTGGTCTTAAGGTCTTAAGTAATGGTGGATTTCTAAAGAAGAAGTATTTTTTTTGTCTTCGTTTCTTAGTTTTTTTAATCTTCAATGACCCTAAAACCTTATTCAATCATGATAAATAATAAATATTTTATCATAAATATATTTATATGTTATTATTTTGTATTAATAACCCATATCCATCTTTTTTTCCTTAAAATAGTAAAAGAATTCATTGTTCGTGTGTATGGCAGAATACTGCCTCGTAGACTGATATAATTTGATTTCCATACCCATATATCAAAACTGGTTATAATGATATAACTAATGTTTATATATGATATTAATGAAATATTTATCATTTTAAAAATAATATATCTTTGACATTATTACCTTTTCAGGAACATAAAAATGATAATGTCACCTGTGATTATGTGTGAATTATTACCTCCACGAAGCGATGCGATTCATTTTTCATCACCACATCACATGAATGCTATATATATATATATATATATAAGTATATTTAAATGACTAAAATGATATTAATGGTTTTATTATTCTTATTAAAATGAAATATAATTCTTAACTTCTTTCCCTATTTATCATTCAATAAAGGAAATGTTACTCAATGTGTATGTGCGGCCTACCATCTCCATGATTGTAATGTAGATAAATTTTCATAACCATATTTAAGTGATGGATTTAATGGTAAAATTTATGTATAAAAATGATTATTATTTCATGAATATTATTTTTTGGATGATAGAATAATGTAATCATTAACTATAGTCAACTGAATGAAGTCATTTTGGACTTAGCAATGGAATATCATCCAAACATCCGATTAAAATTAAATGATTAATAACATGGTAATGAGTAATATAAAAGGAAAAATAAATTTGAAAAATGTTTTTAAGGATTATAAATTAACCTAAGTTTATTATTTAGAAAGATAAATATGTACTTGATGAGTCGGAATCAAATTAGGGGCTTTTTTAAAGAAAAACTCTCTTTTAAAGTTACTCTTTCATCTATTTTCACAAAATACAATGGAATGTTATTTGAACATATACATCATGAATGTAATTTCCCTATTTCATTATGATTTAATTTTCTTATTCTTATGTTTCACGTTTAAAATATTATTTTCAAAAAAAACATTTTCATGTATGAGTGTGTGACGTTATAAAAATGAAAAATGATTCCAAAATGGAAATGTTATTTTCCTAAAAAATGTTCCTTTTATAAAGGATTTATATGTCATACTTATGTTATGGTTATTTGGAATTATTTATGAGTATGGGTGGTTTCATGATAAAATGAGTTTGGGAGATCCCATTATATCTCCCTAATACATTAGGTAATGAGAAAGAGTTAACCGGCAAGGTTTCTCTTAAGAGGTTATGGGAATATATTATGATGGTTATTCTAAATGTAACTATGATGGTTAATCTCTATGTATCCATGAGAGATATAGTATACGTAAGAGTGACATATAAATTATTCCACAAGTTACCTTTACAATTTATTATTCCTATGGATTTTATAAGAAACATATGATTACATGAGTTCAACTAAAGAGCTTATGTTTTATGTGTAAAAGTTATAACATTGTGAAAATGATTTCATTATAGACTAACGGCTTATTTCATACTTTTTATATACCATACAAAAACATTTTTTCTCATCTCATGTTTCAAAATGTTGTTCGTATGATTTAATGATGAGTTCGGAAATAAAGAGTTGAATTTGAATGTCGTGATAATTTTTCAGGAAAGGAAATACTGGTTTGTTTTTAAAAAAAATATGGTGAAAAATCGATACTGAGTATAAGTGGCTATAATATAATTAAATAGTTTTTATTGTGTATAAATGATGATCTAATTCCATAAAACCCTAAACCTAAATATCTATGAGAATATAACAAAGTGAATTCTAGTCAATGTTACTTGAATATGTAATTTTTAAGTTTGGGTCCTTAAAGATGGTGTAAGATCAAGTTTTGTATTACTTTTTAGGATTTGGATAATGTTAATAGAATAACTTCAAAAGGAATTACATTATTTTTATAATGAAATGATATATCATATGAAAATTACCATCTTTCTTCATCAAAACTATGTCTATTCAAAATGGTTTTCCATAGAGAAAATTGGTAAGCTGAAGTTGGAAGGCACAGAGAAGAAAATATTCTTCTGAATTAGTAACCAGGAATAGTTATAATTTGATCTAAGTAGTTTATGATGGTAATGTCTTAGTTTGTAGATTCTATAAATGGTTATGGAATCCATTAAAGGTATCTTCCAAATCTACAATAGAGGACCTTGATAATGGTGTAACAATTTATGGGGAAACACCGTCATATATTTAGTGGATCTTTTGACCAAGTGGTAGATAAAAGTTGGATTAATGGACTAGAAAAGAATTTTGATATCATGGGAAATTTTGATCCTCAAAAGTCTAGTATTTCTATTTACTATTTTGATGGTGATGTCGACCAGTGGTGGTCAATGGTCAAGAATATTAGGGATGGTAAGGAGATTGATGCTTTTGAATGATATGAATTCCAAAATATTTTTCTTGAGAAATATTTTACGTAAGTAGATTTGACCTAGGATATGAAAACAATTCTAGGAATTGTGATAGGAAGAGGATTAAGTGGATGAATAAAAAATAACTCAATTAGAAAGGTATACTCCAAATTTTATTTGGGATCTTGAGAGTAAAGTCAATCCTATTTACTCAGGATTGAACCCAAAATATCAAAGGGAATTAGATTCTATTGGATTAAAAAGTTACAAAAAACTTATTAGATGTGTGGAGAAGGTTGAAAGAGAGTTTTTCAATGACCATTTGTTCTATGAAAACCACCAGAAAAATAGGTTGAGGTGTCAGAAAAATGGGGATAATGCATCAAAGAAGTTTGGTGGTATGAAAACTATTTCTTCAGTTTGTAAGAATTATAGTAAAAATCACATTAGGGAATTCCTTTAGATGCTTCGTATGTTTTTCGAATGTGGAAATTTTCTTCATGTGGCTCATAATTATAATGATAATTATCAATGTAGTGGTAATACCAATTATAATATATATTCAGTAAAATGTTTTAAATGTAATGAGATAGGTCATTATGCAAATGATTGTATGAAGAGGAACTCCAATAATGGTAAATAGCTAGACTATAAGAATAAGGTGTGGTGAATTAATTTTCAACCACTTTAGAAGATTTTGTCCCATCAAAATATTTGGTCTTAAGAACATTCTTTATTCATTCAGACTATGATACTGTCTCTTTTGATTTAGGGTATATACATTTTTTCATTTTTTGAGAAATTTTTTGGTAAATTGGAAATTCCCCCTAAATAAATGAATCCCAAACTTATGGTAAAAACACCTGGGTGAAATATTAAAGAAGAAATAAATTATAATATTCTTCCTATCATTGTCTATGGAAGTGATTTTCCTAAAAATATTGTTTTCCCCTAGTAGAGTTTAATATTATTCTGTGGATGGTTTTTCTTTCTGTTTACCATACTAAGATATATTTTATATCTAAAGAAGTTTTTTTATAAATAGTTTTAGTTTTTATTCAAGAATGAACCCCTAACCTTGATAACATATCAAGAAGCTGAGAAACATTTATAATATTTAAATGAATGTTATCTAAAACATATTACTTAAAATAATGAAATTGGTTGGATTAAGGATGTGCTGGTGGTAAATTATTATCTTTATTTTTTTTTATGATGAGTTTCCATGTATTATACCTAATCATGAAGTTGAATTTACTATTGACTTAGTTCCTAATACTAAGAAAAATTCAAAACCCACATATCAAATGGATCATGTAGATGTTCTAGAATAGAAAAGGTAGTTACTTAAGTTTCTAGATAATGGGTTTATTCAACCCAACACTTCACCTTGGGGAGATCAGATTTTATTTGTTAAAAATAAATGTTGTTATATTAGTATTTTCATTAATTATAGAGATTTGAATAGAATTATTATTAAGAATAACTATCCATTTCTGTTTATCAATGACTTGTTTAATCATCTCTAGGGAGATCATTATTTTATAATGGTTCAATTGATATTCAGTTACCATCATCTAAAGGTGAAGGAGGATGAAATTCATAAAATAATATTTTAGACTATATCTGTGCATTATGAGTTTGTGGTTATAACCATTGGTTTTAAAAAATCCCCCTCTATATTTAGGGATATTATGAATAGAGTACTCTATGAATCTGTGGATATGTTTTTGTTATTTTTATTAATTATATATTGGCTTATTCAAAAATTTATAAGGATCATGAAAAATATATATAGATTGATCATCAAACCCATAATGAAAATAAGTTCTATGGAATATTTAAAAATTTTGAGTTTTGGTTACAATAGATTTTTGTTCCTTGAGAAAATTGTAAATAAGGATGACATAACAGTTGATCCTACCAAAACAAAAGTGTTTTATGATGGGCCAGTTCCTATAAACGTTACTAAGATTAGAAGTTTTCTTAGATTAGTAGGATATTACTGATAATTTGTTGAAACCTTTCCACAATTATCTAGACCACTAACTACGTTATCATAAAAAGGAGATAAATTTATCTGGACAAAATAATGTGATGATTGTTTTCAGGAATTAAAAAATGAGATTGGTGAATGCTTTATTTTTGTATCTATCCTTGAGAAATGGTTATTTTTTCATCTACAGGGATGATTAATTGAAGGTACTTGTTTGCGTTCTGATTAAGAATGATTAGGTAATTTCTAATGATTCTTGGAAACTGAAATCACCTTAGTTAAATTATCTTATATATGATTTGGAATTATCTGTTGATGTATTTGATTTAAAATTTTAGTGGCATAATCTATATGGTAAAAAATGTGAAATATATACATATCAAAAATGGTTTAACTGTATATTCACTCAGAAGGAATTGAACATGAGGCTAGAAGAGGGATAAAATGGATTAATGATTATGGTTGTATTATTCAATACCATCTTGGAAAAGAAAATAAAGTGGTCGACACATTTAGTTGGAAAAATAATTCCATATTAACCATGTTATTTTTATAAAATTAACCCTTAGTTAATGATTTTGTTAATTTTGTCTTGTAATTTTTTGGTGTAGGAAATTCCTCTATTTTGTTCTAGGTTTCAGTGTAATCATCTCTATCAGACATAATAAATTATCAAAATAAGGAAGACTGTGAGTTATCGAAAAAGTTATAGTTAGATAAAAAGGGTATGTTTCCTTAATTTGACATTGAAGAATATATTTTTTTGGATTTGGGAAGTGACTAGGTATTACTTATGATTCATATTTGAAGAAATAATTGTTAAGTGTAGCTCATAGTTCCCCATTTTTAGTACACCTTGATAGCACATAGATATATAAATACCTTCGGGAATATTATAAGTGGGATGGAATGAACAGGGATATTTTTTTATTTACTATGAAATGAATGACTTATCAGTAGGTTAAAGTAGAAAAAATTTACTGGAGGGGATGCTACAACCTTTTCCAGTTCTATAGTGCAAGTGGAAAAATATATCCATGGATTTGATAGTGTTATTATCAAATAATTCATTATGTAACAATTTAATTTGGTTTATTACTGTTCAACAAACTAAAACATCACATTTTATTCCTATTCGAGTCACTCTGTCTCTAGATCAAATTTCACTGTTGTATCTTAAATAGATAGTCAGTTTACCTGGAGATCTTCTCTCCATTTTATATTATCATGATCAATGGTTCACTGATAACTTTTTGAAAGGCCTTTATAAGTCATTAGGAACTGAATTAAATTTCAGCACAGTCTTTCATCCTCAGTCTAATGGACATTAATAATGAACAATTCAACCCATGGATGATATGTTATTTTCATGTTCAATGGATTATCAGGGAAGTTGGCAACAACATCTTTCTTTAGTTGAGTTTTTGTATAATAGCAGTTTTCATTCCAGTATACAGATAGAACATATTTTAGAATTATATAGAAAGTGGTGTCGAACCCCATCATTTTAGGAGGAAGTAGGTAAAATGATGTTTATGGGGCCAAAATTAGTAGAGTATGTGGGTGAGAAAGTGGAAATGATTTAACAACATATTAAGACAACTCAGAATAGGTAGAACTGTTATGTAGATAACAGGAAGAAAGACCATTCTTTTGAGATAGGTGATCTTTTTTTCTTAAAATATCTCCATGGGAAAGTGTTATTTATTTTTGTAAAAAGGCGAAGATAATTCCAAATTTAATTAGACCATACAATATCTTGAATAAAGTTGGATAATTTGCCTACTGAGTAGCCAAAACTCCAATTTTATCTCAGGTACACAATGTTTTTCATGTTTCAATGCTATGAAAGTATGTGCTATATTAGTATCTTGTTTTGATATATAAAGTATTTTATATGGAAGATAACTTTACCTATGAGGAAAATATTATTTGTATTTATGTCATAGAGATAATATATTGTGTAATAGGGTAATTCATTAGGTTAAGGTTTTATGGAGAAACTATATGGTTGAAAACCCAACCTAGGAATCTAAAAATGCTAGGAGGGAAATGTATCCCCATTTTTTTAATATGTGAATTAAATTTTGAGGTTGAAATATAAAAAGGTGGGAGACTATAACAACACATGTATTTGTAGAATAAATTGTTTTCATATTTTGTAGTTTTTTTATATTTATATGAAATAATTCTTAAAATAAAAAAGGAAATAAAATTATTAATATAGTTTCATAAACAATTATGTTTCAAATAAATTATTTTAATTATTGACATTAATATTGAAAAAATTAATTTCATATTTTAAAAATAATCATAGAATATATTTTTTAGAATTTTAGGAAAATATTAATTTTTCGATGAATAGTGGAATATTCTGGTTTTATTTAAAAAAATTATTTTATTTACAAGGAAAAATTATTTTATGGATTAGTTTTAAATTTTCATTAGTTAAATTCGGTTTAAAATAATCCAATTATTTTTTTTCATTTATTTTATACTTTAATTTAGTGTAAAAACATGTTATGTTTAAAAAATGGAATTTTTTAAAAAATAAACTTCTTTCATTGTGTTTGGGATATTTAAATTTAAATTAAAATATAATGCTTTTATGATTTTTATTTTTAAAAATGGATTTTATATTTTGAATCTGTATATCCAAATTTATTAAATAGTTCCTTCTAATTTTTGGCCAATTTAAATAGTAAACATAGTGATTTTTATTACAGTGGTAAAGTGTAAAACAAGTAATTATAGGTACAAATAATGTGATAATCATTATAAAATTACCATAAAATATGTCCTAATTTTATTTTAGGAGTGATTTTTGGCCAAAATTGTCCTTGGGGTTCATTTATAACCATTTTAAGCCACTTGAATGAGTGTATAACATTTTTAATATTTTATGTTAACTAAAGTCATAGTTGTCTTATTCATGTTTTTATTCAGTATAGAATTTTTAATATGTTTTCATCTAGAAGATATATTACCCCATAAATATTATTTAGAAATATAAAATATTTATCTTCATCATGGAACTTTTTTTTAAAATTTTTATTGCAGAATCAATTACCTTAAATTTTTATACAATGTTGATGCTATAAATATTTTATTAATGGAAATATCAAATGAATGTTATTAAAAATATGAAAATAAATACAATTTGACACATATTATTTCATATGTTAACTTCCAAGATTAACATGGAATTTTATCAATTTAATAAAACATTTTTTTCGAATTTTATGAGTTATCTTGATATTTTTAAAATTCAAAGTATTGAATAGTGAAAAATGATATTAATGTTATTTCATAATAAATAATAATTTATTAAATGATATAAATTTTTTAAAGGTATTAAATTTGTTCAAATGATTGGAAAATTTTTTAAAGGTCATAAATTATTCATTTATTGGACTTTGGGAATTTTATATTAACTATTTTAAACCTTAATGAGTAAAATACGTGTAGTCGTGCTAATAGTTGAAGAGGTTAAATAAGGGATAAAACTAAATGATAAGGGTAATAATGTGATCAAAACTAGTAAAAAAATTATATTATGAGATTATTTAGACTCATAATCATCTTATATTAGAATCAAACTCATTTTGAATACATTTATAATTTAAAATTAATTTATATAAATTTTCTATTTTGAGAAATTCCAAGAGTACACATCCCCTCTCTTATAAAAAGGCACCAATTCTTATCATTTAAATAAAATTTAAAAAACTATTTTGGTAAATATATGCCCCAAATTCCTTCCTAAAATACCTCCTCACATTCTATAGGTCTTGGTTTAGCCGAAACACCAACCATAGTTGTCTTAAGGTGTTGGGTAAGGGAGGATTTCTAAAGATGAGGTATTGTTTTTATCTACATGTCTCAATTTTGATTCTTATAAAACATCCCTTAAAACTTATTCATCCATGATAAAATATAAAAATGCAGTATCCTAAATATACTTATATTTTTTTATGTTTGTTTAATAATCCATATCCATATCCTTTTTCATCAAATGGGGAAAAATTCATCATCAGTGTGTACGGATGACTACCATCTCGCATACTGATATAATTCATTTTTCATCAAAGTCTCTCAATACTAGTTACAATGATGGAATTAATTTTTATATATGATATTCATGAAATATATTTCATCATGAAAATATGATATATCATTTATGTGTTGAAATAGTGGGTGCCCTAGAACCAACTAAGCAGTATCTTTTGATTACCATATCATGTATACAGATAGATATGCATGATGATATCTTACCATTATAGTGCAGACTTTTCTACGTCCACTATAATAATGGTAATGTCCAAAGGTTAACTATCGTGTCGAGATGTTATATCATATCCCAGGATATAATGAGAACCTTGAGATACAATGACATTGATCTTAAATATATGTTCTATAGTCTAGATACATATTACTGACTGGACAAAATAGATGTCTGACTATCTGGTGTTGGGGGCGCATAAGCATTGAGACTTCTTCTCATGAAGTTCACACTTTGTGATCTCTAGTAGTGAGATCATGTGGACAAAAATCGTCAATAGGAACACCACATGTTTTGGGTGTCATTGGTTGTTCCTATCTACAGACATGTGTATTGATCTCCTGACTTGAGACCATTACCAATGTATATCATTTGATTAGGTACTTTGATGTAAGACGAAAACCATGGAAGTTATGTCATGGAAAGGTAGTTTTTGTTGGGTGCGTCATTAGTGGTATGACATTAGATGAATGGTCAAGAAAGGATTTGTCGCTTCCAATTTTAGGAAGTTCTATATCTCAGGCCAGGTTGATCAGGATGGGGACACCTTCATAAGTCTTTGGAAAAAGTATTAGAAAGGCAAATCCATCCAGATAGATCAACAAATAAAAAAGCAAGATAAGGACGATGACACAAGAGTTCATCCTGCTTTATGAGATATTTAATGACAAAGAGATTATAGTACACAGTCAGTGTTCGTAGGATGGTATTCATTGCTACGATTATCCTTATCTCTTTAGGGGCCATGATGAGTTTCTAGACTCTGCTCTTGTTCAATGCATTTTATTCACTGTTATCGAGATAAGGGCCTAGAGGATCACACACAATAGCGTATTCAAGAATCCGCTCTATTCAATTGAATAGGTATATAGACATAGCGGCCCCCGCCATGGGGTCCGAGAATTGTACAAGTTGTCGATCACTGATGAATTAAATAAATTCATTAATTTTTCATGTTATGAATATTTGGGATTGAATTTTTTTAATTTATTTACAAGTTTAGTAAATACGAGAAAAATATTAACTGAACGAATATTATTTTAATATTCAAGGTTTGTTTAATATTAAGTTAGAAAGCGAGTTGAGTTAAATGGCTCAGATTTTATCACGTAATATATTTCATATATATTACAAGTATGTGGTAAAAAATAATAAATAATATTGGCGCAGTTATGTTCTTCAAAATTATTTATTTAGTGAATGTTGAAATAAACAGGGGATGAGGAACCCTACCTGGTATTTATCAACCTCTCAATAAATAAGAGAGGAGGCTCTCTCTCTTTGGTGTTAAAATCACTATTCATTCATTTTATGGAATGAAAGTTGAGATCCTCTCTCTCCTCCCACTCTCTAGAGACAGAAGTTCTCGATCCAAGAATCTCGAATCAAGATCTGTCTCATCCATCGAAGGCTTCTTGATGCGGTGATCATTGGTACGTCAAAAGTATCTTCGGATCACCAAGCTAGCACTTGGAGATTGATGATCGACGTTCCAGTGGATTTCTAGAGTGCACGTGGATGATCTAGAGGGATCCTGCTTTGGATATTTCAAGTTAAGATCACCATCGACTAGTTTCAGTCGACCGTGCCTTCGGATTTGAAACAGGTACGTTCTCATTTTAATTTTGTGATCCGTATAATTTACGCAAGATCTTCGGACCTCTATGGTGCTCGGATCGTCAGTCATGACAAGTTATGTCATCCCGCTGATGAAAATTTTAAAATCCCCAGCCCACTGTCTTCTGTTGAGGGCCCTGGAAACCTAACAGTTGTATCAGAGCGATAAAATAAATTTTATGAGCCTAGAAAATTAATTTGCATAAAATATTAAGTAGAGGGTTCAAAAACAGTCACAATGGTTTAAACTGCGCATTGATCCGATGCCGAATGACCGAGTTATGTTTTTTTAAAAATTTTCTATTAGATTGAAGGTGCGGTTTGATCTCAGGTTGTATTTTTATTTCATCTTGGTGAACCGATTACATTTTAATAGGTTCATCTGAAATTAATTAAATTGTGGAAATTATAAATTTTATAATTTAGTAATTTTCATATTAATTTTATTATTATAGTAATATTTAATAATTTTATTATAATAATATAATAATAATAAATTATTATTTTGTAAAAATAAATTTATTCTTATTAAAATGAAAGGATATTAGTTAGGATTTAGATTTTTTTTGGCTGAATTGACTCAAAAGGGGTGGAAGAAGACTTAAAAAAATTATAAAAAAAGGGGAAAACAAAGACTTCAAAAGAAGTCATAAATTTAAAAAAAAAATAGGGAAAGGAAATGGGGGTGGCGGGTCAATGAAAGCAAGAAAAAATAGAAATGAAAGGGGTCCGAGCGAACCCCCTCTCTCTTCCCACACGGTGCATGGTTGGCCGCTGCGGCCGCACCCCACACCCTGCCCAGGCCGGAATTAGCCGAGCAGCCCACTGGCCTCCAGCCGCAGGAGCACACTGCAACAGAGCCACCGCTGCCCACATTCTGTGCTTAGTTGGACTCCTTCGGTGCGATGCACAGTAGGCACCACCTGCTTTTACCCGCACACCCTGGAGTCCGTCAGTGCTGCACTGCACGTCACCCGCCTCCCCATGCAGCAGGCCGCCTAGTCTCCCCACCGTCCTGGCTTCCTCCACCCACCCGACAGGCTCCTCATACAGCCTCCTTGCAGTAGTCAACCGACAAGCGCGCCAGGCCGCAACAATATCCCGCCGAACCTCCTCGTGAGCACTGCACCCTGTCCGTCCCAACCTCCACCCACCTCCCACCCGGCGACCCTCCCCGCACATAGCAGTAGGCTCCAGCCTCCTTCCACAGCGTCAGACCGCTGTCCTGCCAGCCCCCTTGAACATCTCTCGGCCCTGCTCCAGGCGCGAGGCTCCCCGTCGTCGCCTCCCAATCCACATCCGGTCGAGCCAGCTTCTTCCTGGTTCAACGGAGCCCCACCGTAGACTATTCACTAGGCCGCACCGAACAGTCCGGACTGAAACTGCGACCCGCCGGATTCTTATGACACCCGGGAGGTATTTTGATTTTGTCAGCAAGCCTTTCCTCAGGACAAATATTTTCCTCGAAACGGTCTAGGTGGATCTTCCCAACCCAGAACGGGTTTGGGCAGAACGGCCTGGCCCAGTTTGACCATGGCATGGCCCTGCGCAGGTTTGGCCCGACTCACACAGGCCATGCAACGGTGTTTACAGAGATTTATAAATTAAAATTAACCAAAATAAATAAATTTAATTAATTTAATTTTAGTTTTCTAAATTAAATTAATTAAAATTAATTTTGGTTAATTATTTTAATACCCGGATAAAATTAATTCAATTTAATTATTAAATTGAATTAAGTTGGATTAATTTAATTTTGTCATTAAAATTAAATTAATTACAGGACTGATAATTAATTAAATTATTTGAATTTATTAATTTATTTAATTTGATTAAATAAACCCTCATACTTATTTAATGCATTTGAATTTTATTGCGCTTTATTTTACCTACATTCTGGTCTTGAGCATTACCCTTGTATATTTCCTTTTATTTATTTAATTATTTTAACTATATGTGATGCTTGTAAATTAATTAAATAGATGGTCTGCCTATCGTCTTTCATTTTTGGTTAAAATTTATAAGGACCTGCTTGTCCTATTCATATGATGAACATTTATACCCGAGTCCCCCTCGTCTGCACGCGAGTATCTTTGTACATCGGACGAAGATGGTGAGTGACATGGACCCTGCCAAGATGAGGCGGTGCACAACGATGCAAGACGACATGTGGATTCTTCCAAGATGAGGTGGTGGATGACAGTGCAAGACGGCGCGTGGATTTCACCAAGACGAGGCAGTACTCCAATACGTGATGTCGACCCCGCCAAGACGTGGTGATACTCTAGAAGAACAGCGGACATACATAACAGGGAAAGATGCATCAAGAGTCAAACATTCGTTTCAGGTACGATTCCCTTAGGTCATTTAGATGCTAAAGACCAGTCGGGTTCTAGTTTACCTTTATGTATTTATTTATTATTTAATGCATTTTAGAACAGCGGGAAAATACATAAAATAGTATATAATAAAATACATAATGAAGTGGTGTGTGTTTTTCTATTAAATTTCAGTCGTGAGCACGAAAACATAGATGAACAAGTTTAAAAGAAATGGATCACATTCGTTGAGAGAGAGAAAAATAAAACCCTCAAAGATAATATTAAGTCACAAACTGCCTTCCATTATTCAAGTTTGAACAAAACCGGGTGTTCGAGGTGTCGGTCAATCCTTAACTAAGGGTGCATCTTACTACCGTGGTGTTCTTATTTGTGTGGTGGGTCTACCTAACTAAAATTGCAGTAATGAAATAGCGTTATCTAGCTTGTTATAATTTTAGAGGCAAACATTGAGTAAATCAGTAAATGATTATTTGAAGTAAGGACATCACTAAACAAATCAAGGAAACTCAATTTAATGCAGTTGGCCAGCCAAAAGCATACCTTGGAATCTCCGAGTAGTGGTGTAGCCACAGCTTGTACACTATGAGGGAGGTTCAGGGATACTTGCCACTTGAATTCTCAAGAGTATTTCGATTCTAGTACAGAGGGTTCCTAGAATTCAAAAAATTATTGGAAGACATTTAATGATTAAATAATCAATAATGTCACAATAGTTAATCACATAAAAGTACAATATGATAAAGCATATTTGTAGATAATGAAAAGAAATACCACAATAAATCTGCGATAAATATTGGAAAAAATTAACGTCTAAACTAAGCATGAATTTCCAAAGAGTAGTATAGCCGCTCGCGCACATTACTACCATAATGGAAATTCAAGGTTCTTATGTCCCAACCTGTTAAGCCACCTTAAGAAGCGAGGGTGTAAAACTACTTACAGGAGACTCATGAGTCAAGAATATGATGGATCTATCATAATGTTATCATCAAATTATGATGTTAGTTGTTGTCGCTACCTCAAGACATAAATGATATTACATGTAGTCTCATCTCCAAGATCCTTTTGAGGAGAATATGAAGCAAGATTTGAATGTGATGGTTGCACTCAGTTTGTGTAAAGTGAAATATGGCTAATAATCTTTCATTTCATCCCATTATTATAACTTTTATAGACAATTACTCTTGTTTCATTAAAGTATACAAATGAACGGTATAGAGTAATCGCTTCATTACCTTTAAGGTTACATTTTCCAAGTAATAAGAATATTGGAGATACCACCATCTGTTATTGTTATGGTGAATATATTGAATGACAAGGAAAAAATGCATATGGAAATTTATTCCAAAGGCCCCTTCATAATGCCCTTCAATGAAAAGTGGTTGGTTATTTAATAAGAGGTTATTCGCATCACATAATTAAATGAATTCATTGAAGTTTAAAAACTGAAATATAAGAAGCAAGTAAACACTTCTCGTTCAGTTTATATTCATCAAGTATATTAATGTTTCTAAAATACTTCTTGGGTATTGAATATAATATGACAATAACATATTTATTTAAATATAGTAACCAAGAAATTAGAGAAACATTACTAGAAGTAAAGTGTCTTCTCCAAGCATCTGAGAAAGGGTGATTCCTAAGTCAGTGGTGAGAAACACATAACTTCTAATTGCCAAGTGATTGATTCAAATTAAACAAGTTGTGGTGTATAAACAATAACATTTATCTCATGTGCCCATTTGGACATGATGATACATTATTCCATGTTTCTTAATTAATGTTGTTTGTGGTAACATACTCAACAAATAGTTCACTACTACTTTAATCAATGGAAATACATGATAAATATAAAATGTAAGACCTACCCAGCTGTGGAAATTTTATTCATTAGAAAGTAAAACTAAATGTGGACGTCAAAAATATACCCAGTATGGTATTTTGGCTCAGCACAGCTAAACACCTTTGGTATTATTGACATCCTTAGTTTAGATAAAGAAACCTTTAGAAATAAAGGTATTCCACAAATATTTCTGAGGTTAGTTCAACAAGATTGTGTGAACTATTCCCAAGAAAGAAAGAGGTAAGGATACTTCATAAGTTTACTTTAATCCATTAAGGAATGTACCAGTGAAGTATAAGTTTGTTAAGAAGATATTAGTTGCTTCGGATTGGCTTTCCAAATAATATCTTGAACAAACAATCATCAATCATGATAATGTAGCGTGGAGTAATTCCTAAATGCATGTTGCCTTATCTACATCACTGTATTGATGTTCATAAGGAGGATCGATGACGATTCTTACATATTAACATTGATCAACAAAATATAGTGTGGATAAATTCCTAAATGCACATTTTATACATCAATGTTATGATGTAAGTTGTATCAATGTTACAACCTGCAGAAACTTCCATTTCATTATATGCTCTGCAAATAACGGTTTAAACCCATAACCAATATGCCAACTAAAATGAAAAAATGGATATCATACGAGTCATAGTATGATGGAAAATCCATTATGTCATATGACGTGTTTATATTCAAAGTGTTTGTAAGGATTTAAAAAAACATGCATCGAGGTAAACATGTTGTGCATTTGAGGTAATTATCCTAATAGTTTCTTAAGATATTACCTAAATACCTAAGATAGAAAAGATGTAGACAAGTATTAGACTACATTTCTTTACAATGGTGAACATCTCTATTAGAGATATTGGGAGCTGAATTCACTTGGACTTAGTCAATGCTCGAGATGCACAAATGGTTGGCATAAGGAACAAGTTCAACAAGTACATGTGGAATAGTCATGTTCCAAAGACACATACTGCGTAGGAAGAATGAAACCATGGTGATGGTTTTATATTCATCATGGTCAGTGATATATTATTCATTGAGAATAATAAATCCTAAAAGTAAGCAGTATAAGGTAACAAGATAAGATTGACAAGATCAACTAAAATTCAATAATGGATTCCATGTTTCAAATTACAAAGGGGCTTATAAATTGAATATTGCGGTGGGTATTCAAATGAAATAATACATGGATGGTACAAGCATGGTACCAATAAGGCTCGATTGGTTATACCAGGTTGGTACACCTAAATATATTATAATTTTTACTTGACATAGCTAACATCTATGATCATTCTATTGGTCATTGGATGTTAAGAATAATCTTTCATGGAAGGTGTCTATACGATGCAACCAAAAAGAGAAGATGACATCATATGATTCCAATGAAGGTTGAAAGTTACTGAAATCTAGTTCTGGAATAAAGTAACCAACAAGATCTTAGAGCATTCAATCTAAATGAATCTTTTTATTGTGTCTACCAAAGGTTATTGGGTTTGCCAATGTTTTCCATGTGAAATATGTTCGGCAACATATGGAAAACAGATCTTGGCCTTACTGTTAGATAAGACTAGAATAAAATAAATTCTCTAATGATTGACTTAAATTAGCAACCAAAGTTCTAGGGAATAGGATCTACTGAGGTAGATCCTTAGGTTTGTTGGTCCTAGTCAATCTCGTACATATAGTGACATTGTATTGAAAAATACAAGTTGAAACAATTCAAGTTCAGAATTGTTGCTAATGTCACATGGATTAATCTCTCCAGGTTAACATGTTTGAAGTATGGGTAGAGATTAATGTTGTGAATTGATACCATATGCTTCAGCGATGGATCAATCACATATTCCATATTATGTACAATAATCGATATTTTCGTGATATACTTTATTGCAGGGAGATATCAATTATTTCCAGAAGCACTGAAAGTGATGCAGTCCGAAATATCATCTTGTATTTTGGCTAGTACAAATAATATGTACCTGGAATATGGATAAGAAGGTATACTAGTTATGGTGGGACAAAAAAAAGTAATCCTTAGATCAATTTTATCTAGTTCCACAGTTAGGAAAAGGAGATAAGCGATTCAAGCTCATAAAATCTAGTGGTAGTCATACCTAAAAGTACCAAGTTCGTTTCAGCTTTGAAGGAAGCTAAGAAGAAGTTATAAATGGCAAATATATTGTACTAGTTCTTGAATTCGCACCTAGTGAGAAAATTGTTATCATAATGAGAATTATGATATTCTTACTAGCCAAGTTTTCAAGTTATGATAATGGTCAAAAGTAATATACTCAAAGATAACTTATATTGAGATGTTTTACTCGAGCTGATGAGGTCACGTATAGAAGATATGCCACGTGGAGAAAACATGGCATGCCCAATAGTTAAATCCATTACTCTGCAGAAGCATCATATTTATCATGTGAGTATCTAACAAGTTTAGTTAGCAAGTTGGATCTAATGCAAGTGGGAGTTTTGAAATAGTGGGTGCCCCAGAACCAACTATGAAGTACCTTTTTATTACCATATCATGTGTACAGTAAGATATGCATGATGATATCTTACCATTATAGTGAAGACTTTTCTGTATCCACTATAATAATGGTAATGTCCAAAGGTTAATTTTTGGGTCGAGAGGTTATAGAAGATCCCAGGCAATAATGAGAACCTAGAGATACAATTACATTGATCTTAAATATATATTCTATAGTCTAGATACATCTTACTGACTGGACACATTAGATGTCTAACTATCATGTGTTGGGGGCTCATAAGCATTAAGACTTCTTCTCATGAAGTTCGAACTTGGTGATCTCTAGTAGTGAGATCATGAGGACAAACCCGTCAATAGAAACACTACATGTTTTGGGTGTCATTGGTTTTTCCTATCTACAGACATGTGTATTGGTCTCTAGACTTGAGACCATTACCAATGTATATCATTTTATTACGTACTTTGATGTAAAATGAAATCCATGGCAGTGATTTCGTGGTGAGGTAGTTTGTGTTGGGTGCATCGTTGGTGCTATGACATTGGTTTAATGGTCAAGAAAAGATTTGTCACTTCCATGTTGAGGAAGTTATCTATCTCAGGCCTGGTTGATCAGGATGGTGCTGCCTTCATAAGTCTTTGGCAAAAGCAGTAGAAAGGAAAATCCATCTGAATAGATCAACAAATAATAAATCAAGATAAGGATGATGGTATAAGAGTGCGTCCTGATTTATGAGATATTTAATGCCAAAGAAATTATAGTACACAGTCAGTGTTCGTAGGATGGTAGTCATTGCTATGATTATCCTTATCTCTTTAGGGGCCATGATGAGTTTCTAGACTCCGCTCTTGGTCTGTGGATTTTATTCACTACTATCGAGATAAGGGCCTAGAGGGTCACGCACAACAACGTATTTAAGAGTTCTCCCTATTCAATTGAATAGGTATATGGACATAGTGGGCCCTGCCATGGGGTCCAAGCGTTGTCCAAGTTTTCGATCACCGATGAATTAAATAAATTCATTAATATTCAAGTAATGAATATTTGGGATTGAATTTATTAAATGTATTTACAAGTTTAGTAAATATGAGAAAAATATTAACCGAATAAATATTATTTTAATATTCAAGGTTCGTTTAATATTAAGCAGGACAGAGAGTCAAGTTAAATGGATCAGATTTTATCACGTAATATATTTCATATATATTAAAAGTATGTGATAAATTATAAAAAATAATATTGGCACAGTTAAGTTCGTCAAAATTATTTATATAGTGAACATTGAAATAAATGGGGGCAGGGGAACCCTGCTAGGTATTTATCAATGTCTCTATAAATCAGATAGGAGGATCTCTCTCTTTGGTGTTAAAATCACTGTTCATTAATTTTATGGAATGAAAGTTGAGAGCCTATCTCTCCTCCCTCTCTCTATAGAGAGATGCTCTCGATCCAAGATGCTCGGATCAAGATCTCTCTCATGCATCAAAGGCTTCTTGATGTGGTGATCGTCGGGACGTCAAAAGTATCGTCGGATCGCCGCACTAGCACCCGGAGTTTGACGATCGACATTCCAGAGGATTTTTGGAGCCCTGTGGACAATCTGGAGGAATACTACTTTGGATCCTTCAAGCGATGATCTCCATTGACTAGATGTAGTTGATCGTGCCTTAATATTTGAAATGGGTACGTTCTCATTTTAATATTGTGTTTCTTATAATTTATGCGAGATCCTCCGACCTCTCTAGGTCTCAGATCGTCGGTGACGACAAGTTCCTTAATCCCACCGATAAAATTTTTAAAATCCCCTGCCCACCGGATTCTGCTGTGGGCCCCAGAAACCTTACATTATGTTCTTACCTTTAGATGCACATAAAAATGATAATTTCGTTCGTGCGTACGTGTAAATTATCACTTCCATGAAGCGATGTGATTTCTTTTTCATCACTAAATCACATGAATGGTATATAGAAGTATATTTAAAGGATTAATATGATATTAAATATATTATTATCATTATATAAAGTTAAAATAAAACTTTCTTTATTTCTATAATGATCATTAAAAAATGGGAACGTTACTTTGGCGTACGTACGGCCTACCATCTCCATGATTGTAACGTAGTTCATTTTTCATAAACAAATTAATGGATGGATTTAAAAGTATGATTTATGTATAAGAATGATTATTATGTCATTCATATTATTCTAGGGATAATGGAATGATGGCCTCATTGACCATAGTTATCCGAATGAAGTCATTTTGTACTTATGAACCAAATATCATCCAAACATTTGATGTGAACATAAATGATTGATAACATGGTAATAAGTGATATAAAAGGAATAATAAATTTGAAAAGGGTACCTAATAAAGTATAAATTATCCAATGTTTATTATTCAAGAAGATTAATATTTTTGTGATGAGTTAGACCCAAAGCAAGAGACTTTTTTTAAAAAAATCCACTTTTAAAGATACCTTTTCACTACTAAAAAAATGGGTTTGTCCATCACTAGGGCTTTAACAATGCTCACTAAAAGCAATATTAAAGACACAATTTTCCATTTCTATAAAATTTGTTATTAAAATGAATTGTTAACAATACATTTTAGTATTGTTAAAGGGGTTCTTTAACAGTTCAAAAAAAGCGCTGTTAGAGGTGGCTCTTTATCAATGCCTATAAAAAATGTTGATAATGGCCCCCCTTTAACAGAACTAGTAAAAAAGATCTGATAAAGGGCTCCCTTTATCAGTACTAGTAAAAAAGAGGTGATAATGGGGTCTTTATCAGTGCTAGTAAAAAACTGTTGATAAATGGGGGTCTTTATTAGTGCATTTTTAGAAGCATTGATAAAGACCCTCGCTTTATCAGTGCTTTTTTACTAGAAATGATAAAGGGTATATTTCAAGAACATTTAAAAATAATATATAAATATATAAATATATCTATATTGATATTAATATAATATATATTTTTTAAATAAGCTTTAGATAATGATAAATAGGCATTTACACTTAATATAGAAGATATTCAGTGAAAATAGATTATAAAATAATTTAAAAAATATTTTTAATTATTAATTTGTTAATTATTATTGATTAATATTCATTTAATAACAATTCAATGATAATAGAATCAAAAAAATAAAATATATAAAATAAGTTGAAAACGTAACTCAAACTTCAAATGGCCATAATATTTGATCTTAGGGTCCATTTGGGCTCTAGCACAAATCAAATCAAAAATTTTGACAAGCTCTATGCCCTAGAATCCAAGGGGACTCTAATTGAATATTTTGAGTCTAAAAAAGGCCGATAATCCATCAAAAATTGTATTTTTAGTCGGGGTACCCTAGTTTTTTAACATTCAATGGATTTTTAACCTCATTTAAGGAGGTATGTTTCCCTTTTTCAATGGAGACTGAATTTATTCTTTGGATTAAATTAATATTGATATTATGGATTTGGCATTTTATCATTTTTCAGAATATAGTTTTATTTATTATTTTATATATGCATATTTTCTTATGTGTACTTATTATAAATCACTTATATAAATACATATATCAACATATTTATATAGAAATGTTTTTTGAAATATATAAAATAAATATTTATTATATATTTTATTTAACGTAAAAAATTGTCCAATTTGATTACCTTACATAAATTCCATAATATGTATATATATATATATATATACATATACAATTAATGTTCATATACAAACATGTGTTTCTCCATAATTTACAAATATATATATGTATATGTGATAATCTAAAATCATATATACATTCTGGATTCATTTTTGTTACAATTATTCTTGTTATATTCAGTAATTAACCTAGAATGTTTTGATTATTTTAGGGAATAAGCTTCCAAGGTTTCAATGGAAAATATGTGAAAATTGACAAAAACATGGTTTTTCACATTGTCCATTATTTACATGATTTGTATGAGTCATTCACAACATGTTCTAAATTGCAAATTAATCCACGAAGTGTTCGCAAGCCAAATTAGTAATAAAAAAATGAATCCAAAAATCACGTTGTGAAATATTTGAAGATCAAATCACAGATAGAGTATATGTCATGATTTGAAGCAAGTCATGGACCAAAATTACAAATCATGCAACCAGTCATCTCCAAATTTGTAAAGATACTTGATAAGATTCACGACAAATCCAAAACTTCATGGAGAAAATTTAGGATCATAATTACAATAGTTACATGTTCCCATGTCATGTAGTACCCTGAGTATTTATATCTCATCTACGCACAATAGTGATAGAACTGAGTAGACCACTTTTCTTTTCATTTTATATCTCATTTTTTCTTCTCCATCTCTTCTCCCTTCTCTCTCAACTAAACATTCATCAATTCCTTTTGTTGTTTTACATATATTCAATCATTATTTATCAAATTAAAAATCATTCTCCATCATTTTACATCACTAATACTGAGTTACGTGTGTTTTTAGTTTCAATCATTGTTCGATGAAAAACCCTTGCTATGTTCTTCCCTGTTTCTTATTTTAAGTAACTGTTTGGTTGAAGTTGTGATTGATTTTATTTTTAAGTTGATTTTTCTTGAATGCATGATCCTTAAATTCTTCATTTCAATTATATTTTGTAATTTAACCATGTTTTAAATTCCTTTCCCACTTTTAATCGATTCTACCATTAGTGGCTAAACCGCTTTAGTTAGGGGTTGAGATTAAGGGTGTCTAAACATAATGAATATTTAATTCTCTATTTGGTAACCCTATGGTTAGTAATAAGGTTATACAAAAAAAATTGTCTAATTAATTTAAGAAACCTTGGTCATGGGGAGTTTGAATGAATGACTTTGGCTTGATTGGAGTGGAATAGGTTATAACCAATAGCCTATGATAATGTGTACCTTAGATGATAGGATTAATGCATTTAGGATGTTATATATCTCCAGACCAAGGAATAGATTCATATTGTATAGATCTATTTGGTTTGACCATAGTCAAATAATTACATTTTCTTTCTTTGTAGCATAACCCTTAGGACTATTTCAAGTAAACACAAAGATTATCCTTCAACCTAATGTCTGAAATTGATCTTAATCCATTTTCTATCACTTATCTTAATCCTATACTCCTTAACATTTTTTTACTCTCAATATCAACCATTTTTTGAGGACTCTTACACATAGGGTTCAAAGGCTTGGTTCCAATCAGCTAGTTCAATCCCCATTGGATCGACCCTAAAATATTAGTATACTATGCTTTAGTAGAATGAGTAGCTTGGGAAAAATAATCTAATCTTACTATTGTCCCTATGAATTAAATTATGTGTGTGATAACATAAATGTTTGGTGTCATTACTGGGGAGAAAAAATGATGATACTACATGGAAAACTATTGAAGGAAGCTGAAATTACCTCACCTATTACCTCACTCATTCCCCCTTAGACATGGTGCATGTGTCAGGACCCCATGACTTGTTCAAGGAACCTCATTGCTCAAGAACTTATTACCTTTGAGACAGAAATTGAAAGGTAACTAATATCACACCATCATTCAAATATGATTGACCGTAGCAATCTCGCAAGTATCGGTCCATCTAGCATGAAAAATATGCAATCCACGGTACTGACTGAAAATTCATTTTTTTTTATTTTTGAAAAACACTTTTCGGTTAAGTGAGAACCCGCCATTACAAATCAATTTGAGGCTATGTGAGAACCAGCATGTCATCACAAGAAACCAAAGAGGGGCTGAGCAGAGAACCCTATCTAGGACCAGACCCACCCAAAAAAAACACCCCAAAAAACACGCATGACCATCACTTGTGGCCAAGTGAGTACCAAAACAAACCACCCATGAAAACAGCAGCCAAAAACCGGAAACCAAAACCACCAGCACACATCATGTCGATCATCCAATACGGAGAGAACTAGCAGGGGACTCCTCAAGCCCGGGTGTTCCTGAAGTCGCCCTATGCGTCCTCGAAATGACCCGGGTAGGAGACGATGACCCTTCCATGATCCAGCACCAGCGACCCGTGCAGACCAACCATCACGCAGAACCAGCAATGGACCAAGATCAGACCACCGTCGCTGGAACCACCAACACCATCCCAAATCACCAAGCCAAAATTGGAAAGCAGAGCAAAGAAAAAAAACCAAAACAGAAATCGAACGGATTGTTGACAGAGATCCGGCCACAGGAACTACAACCAAACTGAAACACCGCAAACCAAGTCGGAAAAGGAACGAGAGAAGAAATAGCAGAAGTTGTCGCCGACTCCAAGTGATCCTGAGGTCACCATCTGCGACCGCATAATGACCCAGGAAGGAAGCGACTGTCTTTCTGAGAACCAACACTCATGAATCATACTGCCAAGGACCCAATGGCAACCACCGAGCATAACCGGGACCACATCCGCAGAGCTCAAGGGGAAAACGGAAAAGGAATTGTCGCATGCCCCAAGCGTTCCTGAGGTCTCCCTTTGCGACCTCGTAGTGACTCGGGAGGAAGACGATGATCCTGGGCCAGAGTAGAAGAGAGGAGGGTGACCACAAATAAATCGGTCGAAGCAGTCGCGGGGGCGGGAGTGGAGACCTGCACCAGTTCGTCGGAGGAGGTTGAACATAGAGCTCCGGATCCACGAGACCATGGAGCGATCGACACCGTCATGCCCTCACCACGCGGCCCAACCCTAGCTCCCGAGTCGTCGCCCCTTATGGGCCCAATTCATTTTTTTTAAAAACCACCCGCACTTCGACGTCAACATACAGCATAGTAACATCAAAAATTAAAATCCAGCTTCGCCTCGGACCAAAAACCACTTTCAAAGAAAGCTACAAAATTCAAATTTCAAATTTCAAGTCATCACCACCCATCTCGGTAAATGAGACATCTCGATTCACGTACTGCCTCGATTCTCACTCCCATCACGACAACCACAATTTCCCAAAGACACTCATTTCCACATCAAACCAAATCGTCAGCGAGCTTCACCGGCATCTGCCATCGCCGTCACTATTGAAAGAAGATTCATCATTTCCACCATACTCAAAACAAGAAACATCATCAACTGATTTAGCCGATTCCCGACACCAGACTACCAGTGGCAACATCACCGGCTTAACACCACCACCATCGTCCTCGTCCGAACGCAATCCCCAGTACATAGAGAACAACCAGTGCAACAAGAACACACTATTAGGGATTACAGCTTTACGTCAATTAATGGTCTTACACCTAGTATTGTATTCCCTCCTGTTTATGCACAAACCATTGAGATTAATCATGGGCTCATTCATATGATCCAGAATATGGGTTAATGTAGTGGGCTTCAATGTGAAGATCCCCATGAACATATATCTAACTTCATGGATGTCGGTTATACCTTTCACAACCATGGAGTATCTTCTAATGCTAGAAGACTAAGAGTATTTACCTTATCCCTATGATACTGAGCCAAGAATTGGTTCAAAATCCAAGCTCTTGAGTCCATCACTACTTGGGATGATTTATCCAAGAAATTCCCATATAAGTACTTCCCACCTATCCAGACATGGAAAATCAAAAATGACATCCAAAATTTCACTCAAACTGATGGAGATTCAGCATGAGAAGCATGGTATTGCTTAAGAAAACTCACATAGAAGGTCCCACGTCATTGACTTGATATTTGGATACAACATAAAACGTTCTATAAAGGCCTCCAACCATCTGATCGCTCAATTATTGATGACACTTTGATGGAGGTCTAATGTTCAAAATACCATAGGTTGGATAAGAAATTTTGGATGAAGTCTCTTATAATACTAGTCTATGGTAGAGAGATTATAGACTACCCTATTGTGTAATCCAACATGTTGAATAAAATAATAGATATGTTTCACAAGTGGAGGCCTTACCCAAGAAATCAGAATCCTTTAAGCTAACTATTGAGACACCTCCCCCTCTTGCTCCTACAATGGAGGTCCAATCTTGTGAAATATGTGGTGAATTGCACCTATGTAAATACTATAAGGAAGGTGTTGAGGAACAAAAAATCCAAGATTGTAATTACATTAATTACAATAAATAATTTTCCACAACTACAATAGTATTATCAAAAGAGGCTGGTTCAACAGTCGTAGAATAAAAAATCAAGGGTGCCACAAGAAAAGAAGTGATCAAGCATCATTCAAAATCATAGGACCACTGGGATATTCAAAAATAAATCCTTTTCCTATAACACTATAACAAGTAACGCAATAAACTTCCCTCCAAGCGCATAATAACAATTTCATCAAGTTTCACCAAGACCTAAACAACCGGTTGTTCCTCTTCAAAAAAATTTGGAAAATCTACTTACAACTTTTGTTCAAACGGAAGATCATATGATTACCACCCAACAGACATAAATTCATAATCGATGGGAGGATCTTCCTAACCCTCAGCATCAAATGGATCAGATCTCAATGACCTTTTCAGAGAGATTATCGAGTACTCTGCCTGGTAATAAAAAGACACACCTGAGGTATGATGCAATTGAAGTGTTTCTGAGAAGCGGGAAAGTGTTGGAATTTAAAAAACCATATATCAGAGAAGAAAAACAAGTTGAGGAACCCAAAAAATATACAACATTAATAGAAGAATAAGATAATGAAAAAGAAAATGAAACTACTCAACAAAATCCCTAAGAAGTACTACCTTCTACAAAATCCTGGAAAAAAAATCAATGAAGACATATAAATTGTGGTACCAGCATAAAAACTACCTCTCCCTTTTCAAAAAATAGTGAGGCGAGGAATGATCTAAGATTAATACAATAAGTTTTTGGAAATTTTAAAACAATTTTACATCAACATTTTATTTTCAGAGGAAATCAGCCAAATGACTGCCTATGCGAAATTTCTTAAGGAACTACTATCCAATAAAAGAAAAATGGAAAGCCTAGGAGTCATATCACTAAATGTAGA
Organism: Viscum album; assembly: GCA_963277665.1. Lineage (NCBI taxonomy): Eukaryota > Viridiplantae > Streptophyta > Magnoliopsida > Santalales > Viscaceae > Viscum > Viscum album. The sequence goes on along the minus strand of OY728139.1, from coordinate 835,530,542 downwards.
ATGATTTTTGGTTGTTGGGTAGAAAATTCAAAAAAATATAGACCCTACGAGTTTCTCAATCCCATGCACCATATAAGAATGTAACTTCAGAAGAGACTTGTGTGATTTAGGATATAACATTAACCTCATGTCGTTGAGTGTATTCCATAAACTGGGACTTGAGGAACTCAATCCAACCATTGTGGCACTCCAATTAGCTATCCAATCGGTAAATTATCCTCGAGGACTTCTCAAGGATATCTTAATCAAATTTGGCAAGTTCATTTTTCAAAATAATTCATCATGTTGGACATGGAAGTGGAAGGAGACATTTCAATCATCCTAGGCTAACAATTCCCATCTATAGGGAAGTCACTAATTGATGTGAATCAAATTAGACTCATATTCTAAGTAGGTGATGAATAATTATTGGTTGGCCTTGAGAAAGGGTAAAATTAGTTAGATGATTCTTTTGACTGCTAATCTATATTTCTCATTGATGAAATAGATGACTACTTAAACATCTAAGATTATAGTGATGAGATACCCCCTTCTAAGGAGGAGGGATATTACTGCGAAGAATTAAACTACATAAAACCTATTACAGGGATAGTATCCCACCATTCATACCCTCATTCATTCAGCCACCGAAATTAGAACTGAAACCCCTCCCAAGTACACTCGTGTATTTTTTTCTAGAGACTGATGTTGCACTACCAGTAATCATTAACTCAAAAATGATATAGTCATAGGAGTAAAAATTGATCGAGTTCCTACAAAGACATAAGAATTCAATTTCATGGGGGGTTTCAGACATAAAAGGGATCAATCTCTCTTTTTTCACCCAAAATATTTTACTAAATGAAGGTGAAAAATCAAAATGATAACCCCAGAGGTGACTCACCCCACCAATGGGGAAGGTAGTTATGAATGAAGTATTGAAACTTCTGGACAATGAAATAATTTTTTAAATCTCTGATTACTAGTGGGTGAGCTCGCTACATGTCGTTCCAAAGAAATGTGGCCTCTGTTGAAATAGTGGGTACCCTGGACCCAACAATTCAGTGCTTTTGATTGCCATATCATTTATACAGTAAGATATACAATATTTCATCATACCATTATAGTGTCAAATTTTCTATATTATCTATTGAAATGGTAATTTTTAAAGATTAATTGTCATATCAAAAGTTTATAGTAGTTCCCAGGCAATAATAAGAACCTCTAGATACTATTACATTAATCTTGAATATATATTCTATGGTCTAGATACATCTTACAGATTGGATACAGTAGATGTATGACTATTAGGTGCTGGGGGATCATAAGCATTGAGACTTCTTCTCATGAAGTTCTCTCTTGGTGATCTCTAGTTGTGATACCATGAAGACTGAACCGATAATAGGAACTCCAAATGTTTCAGGGGTCATTGGATGTTCCTATCTACGATCATGTGTAATGGTCTCCGAACTTGGGATCATTAAAACTGTATGTCATTTTATTGAGTACTTTGATGTAAGACCAAAACCATGGAAATGAAGTCGTGGTGAGGTATTTTGTGTTGGGTGCGTTGTAGGTGGCATGACATTGGTTGAATGGTCAATAAAAGATTTGTCGCTTCCGGGTCATGGAAGTAATATATCTCAGGCCATGTTGAAATGGATGACAGTACCCTTATAAGACCATGGCCACGACAGTCAAGGGTAAATCCTTCTAGTTAAATCAACAAACAACAATGCAAGATAAGGGCAATAAAACGAGAGTGCGTCCTTCTTTATGAGATATTACAGACAAATAGATTATATTACACAGTGCGTGTTCGTAGGTTGGTTGTCAATGTTGTGACAATCCTTATCTCTTTAGGGGCCATGATGGGCTGCTAGATCTCGCTCTTGGTATGTGAATACTATTTACAGCTGTTGAGATAAGGGCCTAGAGGGTCACACACAATAGCATATTCATGAATATGCCCTATTCAATTGAATAGGATTTTTGGACTTGGTGGGCCCCACTAAAGGAGTCCGGGATTTGTTCAAAATTAAATGATCACCAATGTAATAAATAAATTCATATTATTTGATTTTAGAATAATGAGTATTGAATTTATTTATTAAATGCATTTACGAGTTTTAAGTAAATACACAAAAAATATTAATTAAAGAATATTAAATTATTCAAGGTTCAATTAATATTTATGGGAGCGACGAGTTGAGTTAATGACTCAATTATTATCAAGTAATATATTTTAATATATTACATGTATATGATAATAATATTTTTGACTCAGTTTAGTAGTCATAAAATGTCGTTGATAGTGCATTAAGTATTCGGGGCAGACGAGGTGATGTCTGGTATTTTAATTAACAACTATAAATAGTAGAGGAGGGGATTTTTCCAATAACTATTCATGGGGTATCTCAATCCTCTCCTCTCTCCCATGTTCTAGAGAGAGGGGCTCTGGATCAGATCGAGCACGCTCTCAAGAATTGCTAGCGATGCGATGCGGTGATTTTTGGAGCATCGAAGACGTCGTCGCAATTCCACGCTAGCACCCGGATTCTGACCAACAGTGCTCCTATGGATTCCTTGAAGCGTGTGTGGACGATATAGAGGAATTCGACTTCGGATTCTTCGAGAAGTGATCGCCAACGATGAGAAGACGCCGTGTGCTGCTTCTGATTTAAACGAGGTATTTAATAGTTTAATATTGTGATTATAAACCTCCATATGAAATCCTCAACTTTGATTGGGCTTCTCTACACCAACGTCGACAAGTTTACGTTGACCGTCAGAGGAAAAATTTAAAAAAACCCACCTGTTTGGGGATTCCGCTGCATGCTTGGTTCCAAAAAGATGTATCAGAGCGAGCGTGTGACAATTTTAAGCCAAATAAATTTAATTTGCATTAAATATAATGGAGGATGTCTATATGGTCTCAATGCCAGACAGAATCTGAATTGGACATCGGATGACCAGCCTGCAGCCATCCGAAGATTGGAATTTGGATTTGAGATTAATTTTTGATGGTGTTTCGTATTTCGACCGGAAATCTCGTGGCCGAAATACGCACCGAAAAATTAATTTAGTTTGATTTTCATTTCTTAAAATTAATTGAATTATTGTTATAATGAAAAATTATTTGATTGTACTACAATAATAATATTAATTTTACTTTGATAATAATATTAATTTTACTTTGAAAATAATATTAATTACAAAATAATAATATTATTATTAAAATAATATTATTATTTTTCTAAAGCCTATGCATAAGGCTTAGAGATACAAAAAAAAAAAAAAAGGAAGGGGTGGGATAGATTTTCGAAGCAAGCCTTGATAGTAATTTTTTTAAAAAATAGACAAGTGACTGACCTGCCAAAGCAGACCAGCCGGCAAGAAGAAAAAAAAACATCTTTTGGGGGGTGGCGAGCTGCCCCCCGCTAGCTTCTCTCCTTCCCCACGCACATCCCACGCACATGCAGCGGAGCCAATCCACACCAGGCGGCCGGTTCTCCTCCCTTCAGTAGAGCCGCACTACCACCAGCAACTAGCAGCAGGCGCTTGCACTGCACCAGGTCCCTACCGCGGCCGCCTCTCCCCTTCCAGCCGAATGCTGGCGCTGCCTCCTCTCTTCCTGCACCTTGCGCTCCAACCCCCCAAGGCCGCATCTCCCATGCAGTAACAACAGCAACGCCCACCAAACCCCACAACCACCTCCTGTCTCGAGCCTCCCTGGGAGCCTGCCTCGGACCACCCAGTGCTGCTACTCCCGGTGACAACCAGCACTGCTACCCGCTCCAGCCAGCCCGTGCGCGAACCTCCCATAGTAGCGCCTTCGGTGTTCCTGTCCGGCAAGCCAGTGAAGGACTCATTGGTTGGCCCTCCTCCACGCCAGCTCCGACCACCACCCAACCGGCACCCTAGATCATCTGGATCCACCTAACTCGGCACGGACCTGCTAGCGGTGGAGTCGCGCGCTGTCGGCCAACCCCTCTCCCGACACACCGAGATAGGCTGCACACTCCAGCAGCCACCCGCACCAGTGACCACCTCCGGCAATTACTCTAGACGTCGCCCCTGCCTCACCATGTTCACCCACGGCGCCCCACTCCCGGCCAGCCCTTCCTTGGCTAGGTGTTACCATGCTTGGAACCCCTTGGTCCGGCCTCACCGGAACCCGCAGCGCACCACCGTAAGGTACTCTTTTAAGGTTCATTTTGGTTTTCACGTACTGGATTGTCCCAAAACAGACAAAAGCGGGTCTCCCCAGCCTGGAACAGTTTTAGCCGGACCTACCCATCCGAGAATGCCTCTGCACAAGTCGATACGGCCTAGATGGGGTCTGTGCAGGTTTGCCCCGACCCCCACAGCCCCTGCATGAAGTTTTACAGGCTCTGGTGATTTAATTTAATAAAAAAGTAATTAAAATAATTAATTTAATTCGAGTTTAGAATTAAATTATTTAAATATTAATTTTTTGTTATTAAAATTTGGGGGGAGTAATTAATTTAATTGGGAGATTAATTAAATTAGTTATTTAATTTAATTTTTAGTTTTAAAAGTAAATAAATTCAACTGGATCGAACGGCGTATTTATATTGAATTAGAATTAGAGTGAAATTGTAATTAAATAAATAATCCCCTCAGAATTTATTTAATGAAAGTTTAATTTTGATTCTGCATTTAGTTTATATACACGAGTTAATGCGTATACTGATCATGATCCATGGACCTACCAATGTATGTTTGGTGTGTTTATTTAATTAATTTATTTAATTATTACATGGTATTGTAATAGTTAGTTTAATTAATTTAATGGTGATCTATGTGTCGTCTCAGAGTCGTTATATGTATAAGGGTCTGCTCGCCCATTCTTAAAGTAGTAATTTTACTCCTCGATATCCCCTCACTTGCAAGCGAGTAATGTTGTATAATGACGAGATGACAAGTGACGTACTTCATGCCAAATGATGGCGACACACCAGACAGGAGTTGGATGTGTTGGATGAGCAGACGATGTTATTCAATTTGCAATCCACGCAACTAAAAGGTACTTACCCCTAGGGTTTTGGTTGGTATGTTATTCACTCAACAGATCAACCAATAGTACCGTCTCATGATCTGGTGTTCAGTTTATTTCTTCTTGGTTTATTATTTTTGTGCATGTGTAATTTATTTTGCGATCACATAGTATAATAATAAACAAGTATGCAAGATAAAATGAACACGTGACGCGATGAAATTTCTATTTCTTGCATTGATAGTTGTGAGTGCGATCACATAGCACGTGCTTATAAAATAGAAAATGGTTACTTTCGTCACACTAAAATTAATAAAACCCTCAAAAATATATTATGCCATAACCACCTTCGGTCATTCAAATTTGGACAAAACTGACTATTTGAGGTGTCAATCATGCTACAGCTAAGGGTGCCTCTTACTAACGGGAAGTCCTTATAAGAATTATGGCTTGACATAACTAAAATTGCAGTAATGAAATAGCCATATCAAGCTTGTTTAAATTTTAGAGGCAAGCATTGAGTAAATCAAGTACTTATTTTAAAAAGCTTGGACTTCACTCAACAGATCAAGGAACTGCATGTTAAAGCGGTCAAGCAACCAAAAGCCTACCTAGAACCATCCAAGTAGTTGTGTAGCGATAGCTTGTAGACTATGAGGGGTGGTTCCAAGATCCTTTCCACTAGAATACTCTAACGATAGGGTATTTCGATTCAAGCGTAGATGGTTCCTAGAATCTGATAAAATAATGGGAGACATTAAATGATTTATGTAATTAATCAAAATGTCTAAACTGGTAATCAGATAAAAGGCAATAATCTGCTAAAATTTATTTTTTTAGAAAATGGCTAGATATACCACAAGTTTAAAAAACTGTGATATTATATTGGACAAAGTAAATGTCCTCATTGACACGAGTATCCATGAATAGTACATGCGTCTGTGCATAGTACTATGATACAGGAAACTCAGGGTGTTATTGTCCCCAATCCTGTTAATTACCTCATGAAGCGAAGGTGAAACTGGTTATATGAGACTGATGTATAAAGCATGTGATAGATATATCATTATGCTTTCATCAATGTTTGGTGTTAGTTATGGATGCTACACCAAGACATGGATGATAGAACATGAAATCTCATATCTGATATGTTTTCAAGGGGAATGCAATGTAATGATATGAATAAGGTGATATTACATCGGCATATGTGAATTGAATGATCGATCATGATATTTAAATGAATCTCTTTCTCATATCATTTTCACCACATTACTCAAGTCTTGTATTATGTTACAAAACGAGCAAGTTGTGAGTAAACACTCCATTACATATCTAGGTAAGGTTTGCCAAGTGAATAGAATAAAAGAAAAATAAGCTTTATTTCTTATAGAGGATAAATTGAAAGACAATGTGAAAAGTTCAAAGGCATATAATGCCAATGACACATTCACTATGTCCTTCAATTAATGAGGTATTAAAAAAGGATATTTTCATTACATATTATAAAATAATAAAATGGAAGTTTAAAAGCAATAAACTGATTTAAAGAAGCCATTTTTCACTTCTACATCATTAATATTCATCAATGTAATGTTTACTTTTACTACTTGGGTATGTAATACTATATTCCTTTTTCATATGTGTATTTAAAAGTTACCAAGAAAGTATAGAAATATTACTAGAAGTCCCATGTATTCTCCAAGTGGCTGTGAAAGGGTGAAACTGAAACCAGTGGTGAGAAGTACACGACTTCTTAATTTCTAAGTGAAAGATTCTTGTTGAACTATTTTTGAGTCTAAACCCAAACATTAATCTCATGTGTCCTTGGATGCAAGGAGACATTCTCTCAGGTTCTGGAACGATTTTTTTTTGGTAAAATCAATCACTAGTTCAAAAATACATGAATCATAGGAAATTAGTGATGAAAATTAATTTAAGACTTATACCCAGTTAAGACAAGATAATTCTTTATCATATAATAATAAATGTGGACATCATGAATATACCAAGTATGGTATTTAGGCTCAGCACAGCTAAATACTTTTGGTATTACCAACTTCTTTAGTTTGGACAAAGGATCCTTTAGAAATAAAGGTATGTCACAAGGCTTCTGGAAATAGTTTGATAAGTAAGCATGAACTATCCCAAGTATAAGCTATAGGTATATATGCTTCATAAGATTCCTTTATGAAACTAAGGAATAATAAAGTGAAGTATTTTTAAGGTCAAGAGATATGAGTTGCTTCGGGTTGGGATACCGAAGAATATCTTGACCAAGCATTTATCAATAATGATAATGTAGCATGGAGTAATTCATAAACGCACATTACCTTATCAACTTCATGACATTTAGGTTAATGGCGAGGATAAATGATGAAGTCTTACATGTAAACATGGATCAATAAGATGTAGTGTGGAGTAATTCCTAAATGCATGTTTTATACATCAGAGTCATGTTGTAAAGCATATAAACATTGAAACTTGAAGAAACATCAAATATATTTCATGAAATTATTTACAAAAAACAGCGTAATCCCATAATAATATGCCAAATAAAATGAAAAATGGATATCATAGGAGTCATAGTATGATTTAAATCTACTATGTCATGAGGATATGTATTTGGATGCAAATAGTTTGTTCAGATACAAACAAACTTGCATCAAGATAAACACATCGTGCATCTAAGGTACATATCCTAAAAATTTCATAGGATATTACATAAATCCATAAGATAGAAAAGTTATAGTCAAGTGATAGACTATATTCTATAAGAGGGTGCACATATCTATTAGATATAGTGGGAGCTATATTGACTCGTGTTTGGTTAATGTTAATGATTCATAAATAGTTTTCATAGGAAATAGTTCCACAAGAGCATATGGAACAAAGTATGTTCCAGATACACATACTGCGTATATAGGAAAAAATCATTGTGATGGTTTTTATATTCACTATGGTCGGTGACCTATTATTCAATATGAATAATATTTCCTATATGTAATAAGTATATGGAAATTAGCTAAAATTGATAAGACCAACTAGAATTCAATTAATGGATATTATGTATCAAATTGCAAAGGGGTTTATTATTATGAATACTATGGTGGGTATTCATGTGAAATGATACATGGATGGTATTAGTGTAGTACCAATAAGGCTCGATTTGTTTAACCAAGTCCTTTTTCCAAAATCCATTATAATTTTACTTATCATAGCTAAAATGTATGAGAAAATTATTTAGAATTGGATGTCATGACCACCATTCATGGATAGTGTCTATACGACACAACCACAAAGGGATAGTCACATCACAAAATGCTAATAAAGGTTTCATGTTACTGAAATATGGTTTAGGATTAATGTAAGCAATGTGATCATAGAATTTACATTTGAAAAAAATGATTTCCAAGTGTCTAAGAGAGGTTAGTGGGAGCCCCAATGTTTTCCATGAAAAAATATGTTCAGAAACATATGGAAAACAGAGATTGGTCTCATAGATAATTCAGAAAAAGATGAAATTTATTCTACAGTGATTGACTTAAGGTAGAAACCTAAGTTCTAGGGAACAAGATCTACTAAGGTAGATCTATAGGTTCCTTGGTCCTAGTCGATCGTACATATAGTGACATTGTATAGAAAAATAAAAGTTGGAACAATTCAAGAGATAAATTGTTGCCTATGTCACAAGGAATAATCTCTCCATATTGACATGTCCAGGATATGGGAAGAAAAACTTGTTGAGTTGATTTCAATACGTCGAAGATATAGATTAGTTACATATGCCATAATATGTAAAAGAACCGATATTTCCAAGGTATATTTTACAAAAGGAAAATATCAGTTATATCCAGGAGCACTGCAAGTGATATACTCAGGACAATCTAATTGTACTTTGGAAAGTACAAAAGATATGTATCTGGTAAGTGAAGAAGAAAGGATACCAGTTTTCATAGATACAAACTAGTATTACCTAGAAAAATGGGATCTACTATCGTAGTTAGGCTTATAAAAATTAGAGAGTCAGGCTTATATAATTCAGTGTTAGCCATACCTACAAGACCGATACATTGGAACTTCTGAGGCAGCTAAGAAGCAGTTAAATGTAATGATTTGTTCTAGTTCATGGAATCCCACGTGGTGAGAAAAGTATTATCATATTGTAAATTATGATATTCTTACTAGACAATATGTATGGTTATGACACTGGAAAAGTGATATATACTTAGGATACCATCTCTTGAGTAGTTTTACTTAAGTATATGATGTCTCTATAGAAAAATAGTGATGCGGTGGAACCATGGAAGACCCAGTAGCTAAAGTCGTTACTCAGCATAAACATGATGTTCATCATGTGAGTGGATAAAAAGTTTGGTTATCATGATGGCTCTAGTGCAAGTGGGAGTGTTGAAATAGTGGGTGCCCTAGACCCTACTATTCAGTGATTTTGATTACCACATCATGTATATAGTAAGATATACATGATGTCATCTTACCAGTATAGTGTAGAATTTTCTGCATATGCTATTGAAATGGTAATGTCTAAAGATTAATCGTCATATCGAAAGGTTATAGCAGTTCCTAGGCTATAATGAGAACCTCTAGATACTATGAAATTAATATTGAATATCTGTTCTATGGTCTAGATACTTTTTACTGATTGGATAATGTAGATGTCTAAATATTAGTTTATGGGGGCTCATAAACATTTAGAATTCCTCTCATGAAGATCTCTCTTGGTGATATCTAGTTGTGAGATCATGGGGACTGACCTGCCAATAGGAACTCCACATGATTCAGTTGTCATTGGAAGTTATTATCTATGATCATGTGTAATGGTCTCTTGACTAGAGATCATTACCAATATATGTCATTTGATTGTGTACTTTGATGCAAGATGAAAACTATGGCAATGGATTCATGGAGAGGTAGTTTGTGTTGGTTGCATTGTTGGTGGCATGGCATTGTTTGAATGGTCAAGAAAGGATTTGTTGTTTCTGGGTCATGGAAGTAATATATCTCAGAACATGTTGATAGGGATTGTTGTACCTTTATAAGACCATGGTCATGGCAGTCAAAGGTAAATCCGTCTTGTTTAATCAACAAACAATAATGCAAGACAAGGGTGATGACATGAGAGTGTGTCCTGCTTTATGAGATATTACAGTCAAAGAGATTATATTACACAGTGTGTGTTTGTAGGTTGGTCGTCGCTACTATGACAATCCTTATCTCTATATGGGCCATGATGGGTTGCTAGATCCTGCTCTTGGTCTGTAAATACTATTCAATGCTATCGAGATAAGGGTTTAGTGGGTCGCACACAATAGCATGTTCAAGAATCTTCCTGATTCAGTTGAATATGATTTTTTGACATAGTGGGCCCCACCGCAGGGGTTTGGGATTTTTCCTAATTTAAATGATCACCAATGAAATAAATAAATTCATATTATTTTATTTTAGAATAATGAGTATTGATTTTATTTATTAAATGTATTTACGTGTCTTAAGTAAAAACAAAAAAAATATTAATTGATGAATATTAAATTATTCAAGGTTCAATTAATATTTATGGGAGTGATGAGTCAAGTTAATGACTCTCTTCTTATTGAGTAATATATTTTAATATATTACATGTAAATGATAATAATATTAATAACCCAGTTTAGTAGTAAAAAAATGTCGTTGATAATGTGTTAAGTATTCTTGGCCGGTGAGGTGATATTGAGTATTTTAATTAACCACAATAAATAGAATATGATGAGATTTTCCAATAACTATTCATGGGGCCTCTCTCTCCTCTCCTCTCTTCCATGTTTTAGAGAGAGAGGCTTTGGATCCAAAGACATTGGATCGAGCACTCTCTCAGGCATCGCTAGAGAAGTGATGTAGTGATTGTTGGAGCATCGAAGTCATCGTCTAAATTCTGCACTAGCACCCGGATTACGACGAACGATGCTCCCATGGATTCTTTTAAGCTAGTGTGGATGATCTAGAGGAAATAGACTTTTGATTCTTCGAGTAGCGATCACCAACGATGAGCAGACGTCATGTGTAGCTTCAGATTTAAACTAGGTATTTAATGGTTTAGTATTGTGCTTATAACCATCCATGCGAGAATGTCGGATTTGACTGGGCTACTCTCCACTGACGACGACAAGTTTGCGTTGACTTTTGGTGAAAAAATTTAAAAAACCCACCTATTTGGGGATTTCGCTGCAAGCCTGATTCCAACAATCTCACAGTTGAAAAAATTGATGAAGAAAAAATGATCTCGACTCGAACCATCACTGGATAAGGTGTTAGGTCCACAAGGCTGAATACCCTGAGAGGGGGGTGAATTAGAATATGACTAATTTAAAATTAAAGCTCATTCTGATCTTGTTACACTGTTAAGAAAAACACTCTTCTCTCTCTTTCCCATTGCACAATATAAATAGAAAATAAAGCATGCACAAGACACAATAATTTTTACTTGGTTCACCCTCACTGGGCTACGTCCAAGGAGCATACACCAACAATGTGCCGATGTACCAAATCCACTAAAAGCGCACTGAAGTTTACAATTTTCAGGATAGATCACTTCTATTCCCAGGATCACTGCCTTTACAAAGTTTAGGGTCAGTTCACTGCTTTCCCAAGGGTCACTCCCTATCTCTCTCTCTCTATCTGGCTCACTGCTGGTGGAAAAGATCACCTTCTTCCTCTTCCTTTGCTCACTGATCTAGAAGGAATCCAGTCACAGTTTATAGACTTGTAGGTCTCTTCATTATCACTAATGAATAAATACTCTGTTGTATGTAGATGCTTTGTTTAAGTCCAACTTTCACCCGTAGATGAATTTCAATTTGCGCCAAAGGTATCGAGAAATCTTCCAGCTTCCATGTAGCCCTGAATCACTATCGGAAATCACCCTTACATGGCGCTCTTCTCTAAGACGGTGCGCAAGTCTCGGTGTGCAAGTCAAAACTCACGTGCAAGTCCACCTCAACCACTTGTTAGAAGCAAGATTATGCTACTCCAAACTTGCACGACTCACTTTCTCCCTCTCCCAAACCACCTCAGGTGCACAACTATCACTTGGCACGCAATTTCCACCTGCGCGACCACACCACACTTGCGCGACCACCACACCCGCGTGACGAGAGCTCTGATTTTTATAAGTTTTGAACTATTTTTCGAATGAGGAGGGGTCGAACTGTATTTATAGGCATTTGGACACCCTGTGCGATGTCGCACATGTCTCCCCTCGGCACAGAAGTCTCGGTGTGCAAGTCTCTGCCGCGCAAACCACTTGTGCGGCCAAACCCAAAACTTGAGCGACCCTTATCCCTTTACTACCATATTTTTGTGTTCTGATCTTCAAAAACATATGTTGCACATGTTTTTAGGCCTCCAAGACCTCGGCGCGCAAGTCCCTTTGCCAAAAACACTTTTCCCCATTTTTCGATTTCAGGCCCAAAAATTTGACAAAACACTAGAAAACGGCGCCACCTTGTATCTGTTCTTTTTGTACCGCTTCTATATCATCCATTCCATTGTCGAAGTTCTCAAATCAAACATATATCATTAACCAAAACCCTTGAACTCGACATTCCACCATGAAATCCCCCCTGTCAACAAATTTGTATGTCATTGTTTTCTTTGTCAACAATCACATCACAGATGTCCACTTTGTCAACAAACACAACCACCTAACAAATGCTTCAATGATACCTTGAGGGACTTTTTCCCAACATAAGGAGTATGTGGGGACTATACAAACTTGAATACAACAACCTAAAAATATCATTTCCCCCTTCCCTTCATGGATTAAATGTTGGAGAGACTCACAAGACATGAATTCTATTTTTTCCTTAATGGATATTCAGGATACAATCAGATTGAATTCAACCAATATGATTACACTAATACAACATTCACATATCCATTTGATAATTTTGCCTACAGACGCAAGTCATTTAGTATATGTACTGCACCAGAGACCATTCAATGGTGCATGACACATATTCAATCTTGAGTTAGCCCTATAATGCTGTGAAGAGATGTACCTAGTTTTAAGCTTAAATAATTGACACGTTATTGTCCAAGGAGGCATAGTCCTTGAGAAAAATATCTATAAGCACGGTATAGATGTTTATCTTCCTAATATAAAGGTGATAAAATATTTACCTAATCCATCCATGGATAAATTCATATGAATATTTTGGAGGGATGCGGGTTTTCATCATCACGTCATAAATGATTTTGTGAACGTTTCCCACCCTATGACACACCTATTATCGAAATAAATTCTATTTAAAATCATTTGAGAAAATTTCCAGGAATTTTATACTTTAAAAAACCCATAGTAGAGACTCCTATTATCATTTCACCAAATTGGGAAAAATAATTTTGAGTTGGCATGTGATGCCAGCAACTTCGTTGTTGGCTATATTTTAGGACAAAGATTCTTTCACATATTCTTTTTGGTATAATATTCTATTCACTCACTGAATGAATCTTAGGTAACCTATACAACTATGGGGAAGGAGTTCATAGAAGTTTTCTTTTCTTTCTAGGAATTTTTTTCCTATACTGTTTTGTCAAAACTAGTTGTGTACCCTAACCATGTTTCCCCATGACATTTGATGAATAAAAATAATGACAAACCAAGACTGATATGATGTATCCTATTGATACAAGAATTTGAAATCATCATTAAGGATACCAAAGGAATGGAAAATTTTGTCACTGAACATCGATCCCAACATCCACTACCCCTTTATAATGTAAGATAATGATTTTGATATCAAAGTTGACTTCCCCGATAAAACCCTCTTCAGTATAAATACAAAGGCACACCCATGGTTTTTAGATATTGAAAATTTTCACAATATGGGATCCCTCTTACCAGACCTCACTTATCAATATCGGAGGATATTTTTAGTTGATGTTTCACACTACTAATAAGATGAACCACTCCTTTTTTTGTGTTTTACTGATGGATTATTGTAGCACTATAAACCATATGATGAGATCTAAAGTATGTTAGACATGTGTCACATGGCACCAATTGGAGAGAATCATGGACTAGAATACACAATAGAAAAAATTATACAGAGTGTTATTTTCTAGGTCACACTCCACCAAGATGTAGGGAATTTTTAGCAAATCTGTGATCAGTTCCAAAGAACTGGCACCATTGGTAAAAGAAATTAAATTCCCTAAAAACCGATTATGGATGAAGAAATATTTGACAAATGGGGAATAGATTTCATGGGATCATTTCATAATTCTCATGAAAAGTTCTATATCCTTATTGTCAATGTCTATGTTTTCAAATCGGTCGAAGATAATGATACATCTCATGACATGGAGAAAGTGGTCATGAATTTCATAGATAAAACATGTTTTCATGATTTATATTTCCAAGACTAGTCATTAGTGATCAGGTAACAAATTTCACAAATAATTTTGTTAATGTATTACTAAAAAACATTGCATAATGTATAACATAGGAACTCCCGACCACCCAAAAATAAGAGGGAAAGTTGAATTATAAAATAGGGAAATCAAAAAATCCTAGAAAATACTATGGACACTAGTCGGAATGGCTAGAGTCTGAAATTAGTTAATCCACTTTTTTAATTCCCCACCACATTAAAAACACTCGTAGGAACCACACCCTTTCGATTGATATATTTAAAGTCGCATCATTTTATAGTAGAACTAGATCATCGCTCATATTGGGAAATTAAGGATCTCAATATGGATTCTCAAAAGGAAAGGGAAGAAATGGTTCTATAGTTGGATGAATTGGAAGAGATAACAAATGATTCTTATGAAAATTCAAAGATCTATAAAGATAAAACCATGGAATGACATGATTAACTCATTATGATATGCATTTTTGTCCCAGGGAATAAGGTTTTCTTATTAAAATCCCATTTAAAACTATTACCTAGGAAGCTCAAATCTAGATGGATTGGAACATTTTGTGTTATATAAGTATTCCCTTATGGGACCATTGATATTCAGAAATAAGGAGATCCACCACTCAATGTCAATGGTCATAGTATGAAATTATACAAAGAAATCTTCCATGATAGGTGTGTTATCACCTTGAAATTCATATAATCTCTAAATAGTCAAGATCTTGACATTAAACAAAACACTGGCTAGGATGAAACCTTATTTAGGACATCATTGTGCTAGATTAGGTCTAAATACATTTTATAATATCTTGGGGGATGCCGCGAGTAAAAGAACCAAAATATTCTTCCAAAAAGTTCAAGAAAACTCAATTACAGATCATGTAAAAAAATACATGGAATATATGGTTCACCACCTGAATTATTTTTATTCATTGATTAAACATCATGTAAAGTAATAAATGTTGTGAAATTTGGTGATATATTTAGGTAATGAACCTAGGGATCATGATGCATAGCCTCCCAACCTCGCAACCATCTCCTGTCGATCACATCTGACCACAAACTATCTCCTCTAATTTGTGCCTTTACCTAGCTCCTTCTCATTCATCTCCACCTCTCTATAGCCATATTTGTTCCAAAAATTTCCCACATGAAGATAATGAAAACTCCATCTACTGATCCTATGCCTAAGCACAATGACCCACCTCTGGTAAAGAGTTGAAGAGGTGTCACACCTCCAACACCTCGTTCATCTTCTTATTTCAACTCCTCTATGGTCTCTAAAGTACCAACAACCCCTTAGGACTCCTAGTCAACCTCTAGTGGGTCATATGAGCCCATTCTCCCACACCTAGACCCCATCCTTTGTTTTTTCAACCCCCATCACCATCTTAACCTCAATTAACTGTAAGAAAAACCAATGATATCCAACAAAACTATATACATTGTTGTCATATCAAGCATTCACATCAACCAGGAAGTCCTCCACCTCCTTGAACACTGATATATTTTTTCCATTTTCGATGTGCTTTAGAAAACCTACCAGAAATTATTCCTCGAGTTTGTGTCCAATTTCAATGTATCCATAAAAAACCTCTACTTCCAATTAGGTGGATGAAGAAAAGATATCTCTTTCATAGATTATTCCATATTTTTATGTATTTATTGTAATAACTTCAGCACATTAGAGGTATTCCCAAACTTGTAGCTCAAGTCATCAAATTCTAATGTAAAATAACTCTGGAGGATGATTGCTTAGGATTCTCAAACTGATTATGATCCTAATATTACGAAGTCCACCTAGCTCCAAGGAGAAGTATTCCGAATTCTTCATAGGGAATTAAAACATGCTAGTTTTTATGGAAACAAGTCTCATAGTTGTGTTAGCTAGCTGGAAATCCTCAGCATTATCGATACAATGGGTAGATCTACTGTCAATATGGCATTGATTTTTTCCTTCTACTGTAGAAAGCATACACATAACATTAAACGTACTCTTATGGGTAGATCTTTCATCACCCATTTATCCCATCATCTAGGAATTTTTTATGCCTCCCTTCCACAAAACCTCCCTCAGCCCTATGGAGTTCATTTACTTCCTCTTACTGAACAAGATTAAGCTTACCAATGGATGGCATGATACTTTTGAAGAGGAACCCAAAGATCATACATCTGATCTATAACCTTCTCCTACCACATCTCCTCTATCCACAACCTCTAGCCTCATCCCTACATCTCCCACTACTCCACCCACCCCATCCTATCTAGAAGATCTATTGGCTATGAACTTTTTCATCATGGAGAATGAGTGTCATATTTCCTAGAACTTCCACATCCACATTGTAGAGCCCTCTCATTTAGACACCCCTCCACCACCATCATTAATTATTGCCTCCCAGCCTCCACTAGTCCCATTCGACCCTTAATCATCCACCACTCTTGACCCATCCACAACCTTAGTCGAGCTTCTATCTGAGCTGATAGACCGTAATGCCTAGAATGAGTTTACAGTATAGAAATCCATAAGGTAAAAAGGAATAGTAGTAACCCCATCTACTAAGGTACCATTAATTAATCTAGTTTCTAGATACATAGCCACACTCATGATCGGTACCTCACCACCCCCATCCACTAAGATAGCTTCGAGCACCACGGTACCACCTTCAGTAGTTGAACTTCCATCCCCTTATTCCATTACATCTATTGATCAAACAAGTCACTAATAGACACCCACTATTCGGGAGAAGTCTTTGGATGAGATTTATAATAGTTTTGATTACTCCTAGTATACCCCTGTCCACTCCCCTATTTTTGTACGCTACTTGGGTGATCATTTTTTGTACTATATTTATTCCATATCACTGTTGTGTTATTTCAATTATTAAATAGATGGAATATTTATTTAGTCAATTTTACAGTGCTTATTTTTCATTTCATTACATTGTTATAGTATCCATGTAAAACTCTTCTATCTCTTGTTTTGTCATTAATGAAATGGTTCCACCACCATCTTCCCATGTCCTATGGATGACTCAACATCTGGATGATTTCAAGTTCCATATTGAGGATATATCACTAGATATTTGTTCTCAATATCCATCACAACCCCAACGATGATGGATGCATTATATTTTTCCCCAGGTTCATACCCAATAAGCTTTTGAGGTGGTTAGTCCTTCCAAGGGACCACAAGGGCTCAATGACACAACCACCAATTCTTGTATGAGATAGAGGAATTATGAGAAGATGTATAGGTTTGGATTGATTCTTCTATCCATTCATCTAGATAATGACATCACTGTTAGTTATTTATGTGAGGTAGCCCATTTTTCATTTTTTTTCTTGATTCCCCATCATGTACTTGTCTTTTTGTTTTGTTTTTAGTTGGATTTTTATTCACATATCAGTCTTCACGATACTATACTCACATTTATACATATATATGATCCACTATTCTTTACTTTTTTATTATGTGAAACTATCCATCTTACTAATTTATGAAAATTTAAACCATGTGCACTAATGGTTTATCTAGTGTATGATTTTTCATTATAACCAATTGTGTATGTAGACCAATTCAAAAATAATGATTGATTATGTATTCTCATGTAAATTCACTAATTAACCAGGAGTATTTGATTCTTTGGCATCACCTTTCAAAGTTTCCATTTCATTTTTCTACACTTTATCTTTCATAACTCCCCCATAGCACATTCCCGGATATTTCAGACACTATCTTATATTAAGATTGGGGGATTATTTCTTGATCTTCAATATCGATACACTATGATTTTTTACATTTTTTATTTATAGAAAATACATTTTTCATTAGAAGCATAATTTAGACTTAAAAACTCATTTCACTAATTTAAATAAAAGATTAATTTCAGATGGGTTTATTAGAAATCCATGTTTTCCCCTATTTAAATTTTTAGAATGACTAAAGAGTTTGGTAATTTAATTAAAATTAAAAATTCTTTTGAAAATTTTCTTGATTAAATTAATAATTAATTTTATACCATGATTGGTTGCTATTTTTTCTTATTTAGTCCCATTCATGAGAATATTCTAAACCTACAATTTCATATTATTTTCTGATCATATTTCTTGAGTGACACATGGGATAAGTAAACCAATCAAAAAATGAATTTAGATCTCATTGAGGCTATGAATGACCAAAGAAAATTTTTTAATGTTAGATTCAGACATTGTTGAGCCATATTTTTTTGAGACCCACCTTATATTTTTTATTCAATTAACCCGTAGTTTCCATGAATGACGTATTTAATATACAACTATTACAAGGACATTATATCTTCCTACCTAGATCTTATATATATTCATAACTATACATTGAACAAGTTTAGGGGAGTTTTCATTTAATGGATATGGGATTTTTTTATTTAAAAGATGTATTTTAGTGTTTACAAGATTTTTTGTTATAATACATTCCTAATTTTTGGCATTCTACACCTATCTTGTTTCTTTGAAAAATATAAAATGAATATATATATATATATATATTGGGTTTTGTATTAGGAAGGTCAAAAATCTCCATTTCCAGACTGATGAATGCCCTGAAGGATCATATGTGGTTAGGGTATGGATGTGAGATCTTTCTTAGTCATGAATTTCAAAAAATAAATTTAAAAGAAATGAAAAAGAAAGGAACATGGTAATTTTTTTATACATACTTGTTATACTTTTGGATCTATTTTGAGTTATTTGGAGCATGAACACAGTTCCATCTCGAAGGAACCACATTAGTGTACTATTTCTACTTATCATGAATTATATATTAGTTTATTCCTTACTTTAGAGCCAAATGTTCACTTTTTACCAATCTTCTGATATCTTCATGGTCATTGGAACCTTTTTCCTGAATCCCTCATGATTAATATTCTATTTGTCATTACAAAGTAGAGATGTTAGAACCAATACAAGCCTATGTTTTTGAACACGTACTCAGGGTATGAGCATAACTCTCATTAAATTTTATCCTAAGTGATGAGAAAAAATTCATTGTGATATAAATTGAAAGATGGGTATAGAATTTAAGGAACAATTAAGAAATTGTAACTGGAAAATTAGGAATTTTTATAAAGAAATAAGTTGTGCATCACTTACACAACTTGTAGAAGTCATTCACAACATCCGCCATGCCATGAAGCAAGTTATGAAGGGTTCTCAAGAAAAATTAAGAATACACATCATGATTCCTAAAATAATTTGGTGTAATATTTGAATATCAAATCCCAATTAGAGTAATAGTCCTCATTTGAAGCAAGTCAGGACCCCAGGTTACACATCATGCAACAAGCCATCTCCAAATCCCTAAAGATATCTGCCGAGATTTGAAATACATCAAAATTTCATGAAGAAAATAATAGATCTGAATTAGATGACATGTAATTTTTATACATCATGTAATACCCCAAGTATTTGTGTCTCATCCACACAAAATAGTTATTGAATTGAGAATACCCCTTTTGATTTTCATTTCTCTCATGTTTTTTCTTCTCTATATCATTTCCATTCTGACTTAAATAAAATTTAATAAATCCTTTTATTTTTTTACATCTATTCATGAAAATTTGATCGAATTTCAAATTTTTATCCATCCTTTTACATCACCAATACTGAGATACATGTGTTTTCTATTTCAACCAATGCTTGACGATAAACCCTTGGTATGTTCCTCACAGTTTATTGTTTCGAGTAAGTGTTTGGTCAAATTTTTTATTGAATCGATTTTTAGATTTCTTGTTCTTGAATGAACAATCCTTAACTTCTTGATTTAAATTATAGTTTGTATGTTGAATATGTTTTAAATTATTTACCCACTTTTAATTGATTCTACCATGAGTGGCTAAACCATTTAGGTTAATGGCTGAGAGTAGGGGTGTCTGAACTTACTGAATATTTAATTCTAAACATGGAAACCCTACGATTAGTAATAGTGTTATAAAACAATTTTTAATATATTTAATTTAGGAAACCTTGACCATGGGAAGTTTGAACAAATGACCCTCACCTGATTAGAGTGGAATAGGTTATGCAAATGACCTATGATACTTTATGCCTTAGAATCTTGGATTAATGCGTCTAGGGTGTTAGATATATCTAGAAAAAGTAATAGTTTCCTCTTGGATAGATCTAGTGGGTTTGACCATAGTCAACTAGTGAAATTTTCTTACTTTGAAGCCTATGCCTTAGAAATACTCCATGTTATGATCGAGATTATACTTTTACCTAAAATCTGAAATTGATCATGATCCCTTTTCACTATATGATCTTAGTCCCAAATTACCTAGCATTAGTTTCTTCCCAAACTTGACAATTTTGTGAGGAATCCTACACATAAAATTCAAAGGCTTGGTTCCTACCATCCACTTCAATCCCTGAGGGATCAACCCCACACAATCAGTATACTACGCCTTACAGGCAAGTGTAATTTGGGAACAAATATCTAACATAACTGAATCCAATGAGAAATAAATTACATGTGTGGGCATATCAATATAAATATTATACTATATATAGGTAAATGGATATTCTAAAAATTCATTTACAATAATAAATAACCATTTTTTACATTATTTAAATATAGTTATAATGTTTATATATACGTATATGTGTGTATTAATCAATGATTATATATTTATATTATATTCTAGCATATGTAAATTAATATAATATATAATACATTTCAATAAATAAAAGTATATATGTATATCACACACACACATTTTTTTATAAATGTATTTAGAAATATGTATATAAATATAAGACTAATATATATATATATATATATATATATATCAATAAATAGAAATATCATTAAATACACTAAAAAACAACATGGTGTAGTGGTAAAGGCAGTCAGTCTTCAAAATAGAGGTGTTGGGTTTGAATCCAGGCAGGCACAAGAGGCGTGTACCTTAAACAATTCTCATAAAGGGGTGGTTTGGTAAAAATCACTAATAGGGGCATTGTTTTAGGGGTCACAGAAGTTATAATAAAGGGATGGGATCAAAGATGTCCAAAAAATATTTTTTCCCCTTTTAAAAGAGATTTTTATCACTGTTAAAGGGGGCCTTTATCAGTGCTAAAAAAGTGATGTTAAAGGGGTCCTTTGACAAAGCTAAAAAAGTAATCTTATAAGGTTCCATTAATAGTTTTACAAATGCATTGATAATTGGGAGATTAATGAGCTCAGTTTTAGTACTGATAAAGGACCCATTTATTAGCTATTTTCTAGCACTGATAAAAGCCTTGGTCATTTAACCATGAAATAGAAGTCAACACTTTTTAGTGCTGATAAGAGCCTGATATAGCGTTATTAATGGTCTCTTTTGTAGTAGTGTTTCAATAATTTTTACAAAAATCCAAAAGGAATATTTTTTAAAATATACATCATGAATGGAATTTCCCACTTTCATGAAATTGTATCATTTTTAATATTACTTTAAAAGTTTATAATTTTATTTTCAAATAAAATGTTTTCATTTATTAGTTTATTTCTTTGTAAAAATGAAAAGTTATTTTAAAATGGGAATGTTATTTCCCTAAAAAATGTTTCTTTTATGAAATTTTTATTTGTTTTGTTTATGTTATGATTATTGGGAATTTTTTATGAGGATGGGTGGTTCTGTGATAATCTGTGAGAGGGTGAACCCGTTATAGATCTCAAATGAATTTAGTAATAGGATGAAGTTAACCATTTAGGTTTCTACAAAGTGATTAAGGGAATAAACTATGGTAGTTATTCCAACTGTAATTATGAAGGTTACTCACTGTGTTGCCATGAGTGTTATAGTATATGTAAGAGTTACATAAAAATGATTCAACATGTTACCATTATAATTAATTCTTCCTATGGTTTTTATAGTAAACATATGAATTTATAATATAAGATATAGAGACTATGTTTTATGTGTAAATGTTATAACTTTTTGGACATGTTTTCATTCATGGACTAGTAGTTTATTTCTTCTTTTTTATATCGCTTTATGAGATTTTTGTGATCATCTAATGTTTTAAATTTTTTTTCAAAGGATTTTATTATGAGTAGGAAAATTAAAAGTTCAAGTTTTTATTCATGATGATTTTTCAAGAAAGTAAATCATATGTTTTAAAATGTTTTATACGGTAAAAAATGGATAAAAATATAAGTTTTCTTCTGGTAATTACATGGTTCTTTTCTTGTATGAATTATGATATAATTACCTAAAACTCTAAACCTAAAATATATACTGTCATGTAAAAAATATACTTCTAGTCAATGTTACTAGATTATGTAATGTTTAAGGTCAGGTCCTTACAATCTTCCTTAAATGGATCTTTTGAACCGTTGTTGTTAGCACCATACAGAACATACCCCTCAACAGCTGACTGAGGATTCCCTTTAGGTAACCCCCTCTCTAATCATTCAGGATTGAGAATATTGGAGAGATCATCAGGTCCATTATGTTTTTAATCACAAGGATTGGGCCCATATTACCACTTCAACTGAAGAATCATGAAAACACATCTTAATGAAAACTGATGGATATGCAAACACCCTTTCCATCACGCATCAATCTTATCAGCATACTTTGGAATCACCATGAGATGATTTTTTCCATATCCCAGTAATAGATACAAAGGATAGGCACACATTCCAACCCCACACATCAAGGCCATCAGCATATATAGGAAG
This sequence comes from Viscum album, assembly GCA_963277665.1. Classification (NCBI taxonomy): domain Eukaryota; kingdom Viridiplantae; phylum Streptophyta; class Magnoliopsida; order Santalales; family Viscaceae; genus Viscum; species Viscum album. Next base: position 835,507,426 of record OY728139.1, on the reverse strand, counting down.
TAACTAGAGGATAAAAGTAGTTTCATATCACCACTCTCACTTAGGGATGGAAAAATATCCCTATTCCCACTGTATAAGTTCTCCAAACCATTTTGGAAGAAATGGATGGGCAGACCAATATTCCCACCTCCATTCTACAAAGTTGTCTATATATCCTAACAGGGGAAACAAAAAGTAGTTTTTACCATAGCCCAGCAACCACTAGTGTACAAGAACATACTCCCACCCTTAATATTAGAGCATCCCTTCTACAGATATTGAGGGATACTCAACTACATGCACACATTCCTACTCCCAATAAAGTGGATCATTAGTAAGACTTGGGGAATAATGAAAAATAGGATCGACCACTCATTATATTTCTAAATAGAGATCAATGTCCCATATCAATGGATACATAAGTAAATATACATATTTTTCCAAACATTCGAGGACTTATTGGAATATTTTGGAATTCTCATAATAGAAGGAACATATTTTAGCTTCCCTTTAGTAAATAAAATGTTGTCAACATATCTAAATGAAAACCAAAAGGTAGTTACATATTCCTTATCATTTTAAAGAAACATGTCATCCCGATCCAATAGAAATAAGAGGTTCACCAAAGGAGACACCCACATATGAATGTTTTTTTATAACACAGGAATTTAGCTTCCAAATAGAGGGTTCCCCAAACAAAATCTCTCTAGGGGAATAATATGTCTTTATAGAAATCATATATCTATACTTTTCTTGATGCTGGATGTCATGAGCATCATAAAAAAATTTACATTGGTGTCTCAAGATCCTACTAAATCATTATTAGATTTATGAAGTATTATTATTTGGAAACATCTCCCACAATATTGTTACTAGTATCTATAGAGGTCCTCCTTGAAGCACTCATCACGATGTTCCTCCACATGGTGGTTTCATGATCAATCATGGGAACATTTATTATGATGAGAATCAGGAAAATCATCCTCATGGTCAAGTTATTAAATAGAAATAAATTCCTCCCCTTTGAATGGTTAACCCTAAAGATCATCCTCAGGGTATATGTTGTATGAATTTTCACTACATTTTTATATTACACTATTATGATAGTCCAATAGATAATGGAGTTCACTATGAAGGACTTCTCCATAGTGGTGTGCTACTTAAACAAGAAGGTTTTACCCTACTGAAGTAACATTGAGAAATACATCATATCATAAGGTACTTGAGAGACTTTGGATCGCTAAAAGGAGTAACTTATCTCTAATGAGTGATATCCATTATCAAATGGAAGAAAACCTATGTTAATGGTTACTTTATGAACTACTTTTGGATCACTTTTATTCCACCATAATAAATAATATTCCCGTCAACACCACTATAAAAAACATGGAAATCGAGAAATGCTCACTTTGGTTAGAGCATGTAGAGGAATAGCTCAAAGAAGATGAATAAAAACCCTTATTTATGAGAAAAAACTTTATAAATACAACATACCCTTCATGTTCTATCCCATAAAAACCTCTCATTATAGAAATTTGAAAACATTGAAAAAGGAATATATACACAATATTCAACTAAATTTATGGATGGATATTCATTATATAAAAGAAAAAATGATACCATATATAGAATAAATGTACTAAATTAAGAAAATGTAAGTATTTATCTAATATATTGATTTAATTTCCCTTTCAGTAGAATGACGCTAGATGTTGGAAAAGAAGTCTGAGAACCTTCAACTTTCATGCCTCAATTATTTGAGAAGTTTTCACCAACTAGTTTTCATGCTCCATATGACGTATATATAAATGGATTAGGTAAATATTAAGTGTTACATTTCACATCAATCCCCAAGAAAAATATCCCACCAACAGAAAAATCATGTAACATAATTATTTCACGGATAATACTATTACATAATATCAATCATTCTCAATTGGGATATGCTATTTAAAAATAACAGAAACATTGAACCCAAAAAGTGAAATCTATTAAATGAATCCTAAATTAGGTTTCTAAAAAGGTTTAACTGGAATCACATTTGATAAAGGAAAAACCTTAGGTTGTGGTGTTTCCTTCAACTATGAGTATCTCATTCTCATATTATATATTACACCTGGATCATTCTCAGAAAATCCTACAATATCTAGAGGGTAGTTGTGGTAGTCACCACTATATAAATATGAGCGAAAACCAATGCACAAGGATGAGAACATTTTTACGAAAACATCCTCCCCCCATGGAAGTTGGCCTTTCTCATACTGGGAGTAACATCACAAGAAAATACTTCACAATTTCTCCCATTTAATAACCCACATTTATACTTGGGGTGTATAAAATAGGTTCTTCAATGGACTCTCCCTAGATTACATTCCACAAAGTAGTCCTAGTGGAGTATTGGAATGAGAATTTGAAGCCTTGTAGGGGCTAAAAACCAAATAATTCCCCCAAATGGATGACCACTCAAGGGAATTTTGACATACCACTATATTGTTACACTAAGGTAGATGAGTCTCCTTATTATTATGATTATGATATGATATTGGAAGTGCATTATGCATTGATAAACTTCCTCATCACTGACCTAACAGATGATATGGGCCCTGAACCTAGTATAAGAGAATATGAGGATATTTCTATTCTAGATATGATCTAGACAAAAAAATATAAGGAAGGTAGGCATTCTAGAAATCAAATTCAAGCTAAAAATTTGGGATCTCCCTCAAATAATCTGTTACAACCTCTCAGGTGGGCTATAAATAAAGAAAAGGGAAAGGTTATTTCTACATTTCACCCATTACCTAAAGAAGTTGAACCCCCTATGATTAATGAAATATTCTCTTAATAAGAATACAAACCTAAAGCTGTTAAGATATTCAATGAAAATTTACTCATGGGAAATATTCTCTTTAGTTGTACTTTCCAAACATAGGCTCACATTATTCTTTCAACAAATCTCCCTCGACATGAAAATCCTACAATGCTAAAAAGAATAATGGAAAGTTAACATCTTAGTATTGGATCTATAAAACCAATTTATATTTATAAAAATGGAGGAATAATATCATGAATTATCTATATTATGGAAGCATCTAGGAAATTTTTAGTAATGCTACCTTAGACCAACCTACACTAGATATCTGTAGAGAACATATCTAGACCCACTTTGTCTGGATCTACCCATCACATCCCCTCCTGAGAATTTTTTATAACCAATTAGTCCATCAAAAATTAATGAATCTATTTAGTCATTAGTATATCTAATAGAAAACATTGAGTTTTGGTTTGAACTAATGAAACCAAAAAGAAAATCATACCCCAAATGGGTGGATGGGAATCCTCCTCCTCCCTTTTTAAGAAATCCATCTTTAAAATGTTTTAATTGAATTACAGATTGAGAGAATAATTTGAAACATTTTAAAACTTTATGTAGTCCCATCTTGGTGACCCTAAAACAATAATAGGTAGATAAACTCAGGTGCTTTGTTCCAACCTTTAATAGACCAACATTTTTCTTGAATAACAATATTCTAGCCAAGTGAATCATAGGATGGGAAGTACTCTATTGGATGTTACTCTACTAATTCATCTCCATATTTAGGAAGATGATAGTCCTTGACCTCTCAAAATAAAAATAAATAAATAAATGAAATGGAATAATAAACTATTTTAGATGAAAATTCCAACCTATTCCTTAATCATACAACTCTCTCAAAAAGAGTTTCTAGGGAGCTATATTGAAAATATCTGTGATGAGTTAAAAATGCTGCTCATCCCCGAAATGTTCCACGATATTACTATAGTTTCATAGAGGTTATATGATTAATCTTGATAAATCAATAAATATCCTCAACATTTCTAACAGTTTTAGAAAATAAGACTTTAGAAGTAGAAATAGTAATTTTTACACTTAATACTACTTAGACATCTAAACATGTTTAGTATCATGTGGTTCACCATCTTAAATGAAAATGAAAACCAAAACACTTTCATTAGGAATGGATAAAATAGAATATGAATGTCATGTATGAATAAAAAAATAATAAATTTTTATCAATTTGAATTTATGAATCCCCTAGTGATTTCATCGTTACCATCGAAACCAATTTTCAAAAGCTTCTAAAGCCCAAGCATCTAAAAAATGTTTTTTTGTCAATGACCACCTGAAATATGGTACCTATCATAAATTTTTTTGAAAAATAATCCAATATTGTTTTATCTTTATATATTTCCTTCACAATATAGTACATTCAGGACAAGTTAATTTATGAAAACCACCAGCACATGTAGCTGGAATTTCCACATTCTCACCAAATGAAAAAGGGAAGTGGAATGAAGTCCCAAATAAGTGAATTGAAATGTTTTATTATTAGATGTGATGGAATACAATAAACTAAAAACACTCCCTCATTATGGAAAAATTGAACCAGTTAGTTGATTCTCTAGTTTCTTCTGTAATAGTGATACCAACTTATCAAGTACTGCAATCTCCCAATAGATGACCTTCTAAACGATTTTATAACAAGAAAGAAAAAAATATATTGGGGAAATAAACCAGTATTGATTCTCAATATAGTATGAACTCTCTCATATTTCATGTCTTTAATACTGGGAGGATAGACACCATTAGTCCAAACAATTCAATAGGAAAGGTCCCCCCAAATAGAACCCACATCAGTTAAAGATTCAGTTTATAGATCAATCGACTTGATTCACTTGATAGATCCTTACTCTGATGAATAATAATATTAATACGAATCTATTCACCCCCCCAAGAAAAAAAAGTAAGGGTTCATTGAGGACAATGGGATTACGGAAGATGTGGTCAATATAAATGTTGACATTTGGGCCATATCCCCACTGAAATCATATATGCTACTGAAAATCGATGACAATAACTTCAGCAAGATTAGCAGAAGCACTAGTAAACTTATGAGTCATCTAGATCTTTATCCAATATAATCATATTAAAATACCAATTGGAAAGAAAATAGTCACCCATTCAATGTCATAACATATTAAGGAAGGATCGATCTACCTCAAAAATAAAAAATAAAAGACCCCCAATTTTTTATCTATAAATTAAATTACCTATATATAAAATGATTTATAAAAAGCCTCAAGATAAGGATTACCTTCAAAATGGAAATAATGGGAAAATAGCTCATAATTATGAAAAATTAAATTAGATAGTTTTCATTCCACTAAAGCACTCAATATTAGATTCCTTATATTTGTCAAAACTGCTATGAGAAAAACTTTTAGAGACCCTTTTGGCCATTCAAGAGTTTGAACTTGAGGATTATGCCTTTTAATTTTATCATTCAGAGACCAATTATACAAAATTTAATATATTTATATCCTAAATAGAATAAGATAAGGAGACCATTATATAAGGGAATGTTAGTCCCTTTTACATATCTATTAAAATAGATGATGTTGAAGTCCATCATGTTTTTATAGAAATTGAATCTGGTATCAATATCATGGTTGTTTAAACACTCTAAAATATGGGCCATAGTTAGAATAATTTATCACCCTCTACTATAAAAATTCAAGGGTATGATAAGAGTGAATATAAGGGTCTTGGTTAAATCAATCTTAGAGGTCAATTTGTGGATCTTGTCTCTATATTTGAATTCATTGTTGTCAAACAATATTGAGATTTTAATTTATTATTATGAAGACCAGGGTTGCATTAACAAGTGGTAGTTCCCTCAATGTATCATCAGTGTCTCAAATACTATATTGATGCATGAACCAGAAAATTATATGATGAAAAAAATATCCTTTAAAATCCTATGGCTATTAGTACATTGATGCATAATTCATTCAAATTTAAGTAAAACTTCTAATGAATGATGATGTAAATTGAGTAACTACTCTAAATGGTTTGTAGGTAGCTTTTTTTAACCCATTTCATGAACTCAGTGATGAATACATACTACCCAATAATCAAATTGAGTTTGAAACATTAGATACAGGAAAATTTGTCCCATTGTCCATGATATTAGTAAAGTAATTGGAATCCATATGTGTACAAATGAGAGGTAATTCTAATAATAAAAACAAATGAGTGGTTGTAAAATCCCCCTCTTCATCTTGATGATCTAGTATGGAACTTTCATAACCATCTGGATTGAAAGGTACCTCAATAGTAACAATATCAGAAGGAAGATTATCTATCATCCCCTAGATTTTAGTATGTAATAACTTGTTCCATCCCTAATTATAATAAAGAAGTATAGCATGTATATAATTACCTTGAAAATGATTCACATGTATTGGTATCCTTAGAATCTAAAAATGGCTCCATATTAATGATAGAATATGAAATACTCTAACATCATCCCCTGAAAGCATGGATTTCATCACCTCTTCTACTCTCAATAACATCAGAGATGAAAGAGAAAATATCCACAATGTTCCCAATGGTAATTTCCAAACATTAGTGATTTCGGAAACTAAATATACCTCCTCCTCATTAAGAGAAGATATAAATTCTCTCATATCATCCTCTATCCCAAAAAATGTTCCTTCATTATCAACTTCTACCAAGATTAACGCAGATTGATAGGAAGGAGAGTGTGTTTAGAGTATCCCCTAACATAATTCTCATACATAAGTACTCTCATGACCCATATATGCCTAACCATCATTTAAAAAATACTAAAATGACCCCACATTTTCTCTCAATCCTGAAATCATTCTCTTATTTTCACTCAAAGTACAAGAATAAGATTAAGAGGTTCTCAAATATTCCCCTCCAGCATTTGAGGAAGTCATATCTAACACCATTGAATAGATCAAACTAGTGAATATAGATATATAGGGAAACCAACATGATATCCCCCCAGGGCATCGTTAGTTCCCTATGGTTTTATGAAAATACATTTTATAACGTATAGAAAATCCTAACTCAAAGTGTAGTATCTAGAATGTCCAAGTTCCAAACCCGTTGGGATGATCCGTGTGTTCTAAATTAATTAGAAAATTGAAATTTCAATAGATTGGTTATTTTTGAGAAAAGAGGAAAAATAGAACGATTAATTGTTGATTAAATAAAGATGGGAGGCATGTTGGGATCAGTTATTTTTTGGTTCGTGTGCTAGGAATTTACTTAAAAGTGTGTTTATTCAGTTTTGGTGTCAGAATTGAGTTAGAAGGGATCCTTGGTCTTGGTATCCTATCATATTCCTATGATTGGCCCATTGGAATGGTCATCTACTAGATTCAATCACATGGATAGGTGACCCAAAACCATGTTTAAACATAACTGACTAATTTTGCGTAATGGTCATACACAAAATAGATCATTTAGATAATGAAATTAAATGAAAACCCTTAGAACGAAGAAATGATCATGCAATATGAGAAGAAAAAGATTTTGAATTGAAAGAACAAGTCTCAGTAATCCAAAACAAAAATAAGATAATTATATTATCCCTAAGAATCACATCCCCTTGTGGTCACATCACCCAGCACAAATGGGACTACTCACTTAGGATGAGAGTGAGTGTCATGGGTACCCGAGGAAGAATGGTGGCTAAGTGGGATCCCAGAATATCACTCCATTGTCTAGAGGACTTCCGTTGGTGATACTTGGCTTGCTATACCATAGAGTGTTTTGGAAGATTGGAATATACCACTATTTATAGGTTTTTCCATCCAAACCTATAGGTCGTGTCACCTATTCTTTCTCTACATGTCGACACCTACATGATGTGTACTTCAAATCTGGTTATCCCACCTCCACATCTAATCCACAGATTCTAATTTGATCGTTTTACTTTTGTCACATCATGTACTAAAAGTACATGATGTGTAATTGGATTTCATATTTTTATGCTCGTCACAACTTGTCTAGAGCATATCTGTTTCACTCGAAATGGTCACTACATCTACTTGCAGCACACGATGTATAGGAAATATTTGTTCACTTTATAGCTTCTCTTCATCTTCAAAATCTGGTGTTGCACTGTGTCATTCGACTCATAATCTCTCCGCTTTTCATTCCTTTTCCAAAAATTTGTTATTTCCTTCTACAAAACATAAAACAAGTAATGTCATTCCAAAATTGGAAATTTTATTCAACAAATTAAAAAATCATTCCATTAAAATTCATTAAAGTATATACTTGAAATAGACATATCACTGTACCCTACATTAATTACTGCCTCCATGTCTCCTAAAGAACAAGATATTTATATCACCTTTCTGAAGTAGAATTTCATTAATTCACATATAAATATAATTACATTCCCATACACGATCATGATGTATCCACTCATCATTTGGACATACCTTTGGATTGTCATAGTTACAAGATGTTTTCCAGGAGAATGAATCTAACGCATGCTTCATGGGTCTAAGGTGAAATAAACAATATCATCATATCCAATTTCATTCAAGAGGTCCAGTACCCTTAATGTCTGGATAACATTATCTGGATCAATAAGAATAAGTGAAATATCTTGGTCAATATTGATTCTAGGGAACTAAATCATTATTTCCTAAAGGATGATTTCCCAAAACTGATTATATGAAATCTAATCGATGTGACTGTCAGCTATGAGGTCCCCTACATTATGGAAAAATATTCAGGATATTACCAATAATTAATTACTCATGAAGATAAATAAGAATCTATATTTAGGGAACCTCAAGGAGTGTACTTATATTGAGTGATTATATTCTTCTGGAATAATTTTAGAACCACATATCAATGTTCTATGCACAATTTTCTTAAATCCTTATTAGGGAGGAATTTGGAATGTTATGTTGATTAATTGGTGGATAAATCCAAATAGTGTTGTGATCATGTCACATATCATGAGATAGTATTTAATAATTTATGAAAATATAGCCTCAAAATAAACCCCGTGAAATTTTCATTCAATGATACCATTGGAATATTTATTGGCTTCATGGTACACCATCATAGAATCAAGGTCATACCTGAGAAGACCAAGGAAAATTTTAATATTCCACCTTCTTATATTCTCAAAATTTGAATGTACTTAAAGGAATATGTTTTTATATCATCTGTTATTTATAATAACTCATAATAAAGTACTTATACTTTACCAAGACTATGAATATGGTATTTGATTTCTTAGGGGAAAATGATTTTCACAAGGAATTAAACAATCATATGAAATAACACCCAAGACTACTAAATTTTATTCTATTTGTAGTGGTGAAGTCACTTGTATTATATTTGGTATCCCTTGATCAGTCTCTTAGTGATATTCTTTCACAAAAGGCTAATGTAGAAAATGAAAATAGTCTCTACTATCTTAGTATAACCATGATAGATATTGTGATATAACATTCCAACATAGAAAATAATTTCCTCATTTTATATTTGTTATCCAAAAATTAAGTTACTACATATAACATCAAGAGGTATATTTGGACTCTCACATTGACTCTCCCAATTTCAAACTCAATCACCTGATTTTAATTAGGAAATTTATTTGGTGGGTGATTATTCTACAAAAAAAGTTATTTCCAATACAAACAATAATGGTAGTCAAAGTGAATGAATTGGAATACTTTCTTACAATGAATCCTATCACAAGTTGAACACAAATGAATACTACATTTCCTGATGAAGTGGTACTCTCTGTTAAAGACTCTACCTGAACATGGAAAATTTACTTTGAGGATGTATTTATAATCCCAACAAGAAAAATAATGGAGAACTCAATACTGAATAGGGTCGATTTAGGAATCATCCTTATTTCCCTAGAAAAAAAAGTTTTTCCTTATTACTTCATGTTATTATAGGGTTACACTAATAATGAATCAAAGTACCAAACCATCATTTTGTGTTTGGAATTTTACCTAAAAATACCCATGATCCAACAAAATATCAAGGGTGATTCAGAGTTAACGATAATGTATATTAATCGTGAAAATTCCATTAAGAAATATAATTTGATTCCCTTATTTGATTGGGTGTGAGGGTTTATGGAATAATTTCCTTCTAATATGACATTTTATTATGTTCCACATTAGAAAAACATTGAGGAATATATGTTTGATAAAATATATACTACCTTGGTGTATCCAGATTGAGATGATATAGTTATTAGCAATGGACACCATAGGATAGTATCCTTATACATTAGAAATAAGAGAGAAGAGATTAGTGAGATCCATTCCACCTTTGAAAAGCTGAGATGATATCATATCCAACTAATATTTCTATTGGATGTTTCTACCCTATATTTGACTACCCTAAAAGTACCAATCTTCTATCAAACTATGAAAATATAGAAAATATTTGATTCTAGGTAGTGGATATTACTCTTTGTGATGGAAAAAATGCTCAAAAGGTTATGAATAAATTAATATTTGATTGATTCCTCCATATATGTTTTGAAGGATGAGATATTCTCACCATAATGTTTTAATTCCATGCACGTCCCTATGGTTCTCATCAGTCATGAACTAAGCTCTCTCATTAGATCTAAAGGCTCAAATATTTTTATCCATCGATAATGCTTAATTTCATATAATTTAACCAGAAATTTCATGACTATCAGATACATTCCAACATCATCCATCAACACCAAGAATTGCTACATGCGGCCAAATAGTATTTTTTGTTTTCTATTTGTGGAAATTATATAAAAGGGGCCATATCCCCTGACAAAATCCAAGATGTTCAAGTACATACTCAATTCCACAAATTTATTCCCTATTTGGTTCAAGGATATATCCCACAAAGAAGTTGGAATGATGGATATCATTATCCTTTTGAAGAAAATAATTATTACTAGATTAGGTTTTCCTGTACTATATTTATTGAAAATGGCACTAATTGTTACAATTTTAATTTTAAAAGGTTCTATAAAAATACGTAATTCATTTTAAACATTCATAACGCTATCATTTTATGGTAAATAGGTAGATTTTGGCTTTCAGTCAGACACAATCTAATATACTCAGGAATATGGGGGAAATATTTGAAGTCCTAGCCTGAAAAAAATCTGCATATGTATTGGGAATATCACACCAAAACATGTAGTTCCATGTATGTGACCCCATATTAACTTGTATATGAGATAAAGGTAGTCCTACACATCAAGATCTAGCTGCCCTCACTACACACTCCCATATACTACTAGCTGACTAAGGATGAATAGTCTCAGAAGTATCTGGATGATTTGGAATGACTCGATGAAAAGATGTTGTGCACATTTCTCAATTTTCAAGTTTTTTAGAACCAAGTTTCATGATATTTGAATAAGAAAGTTTTCTTCTTTAATTTCACCAATAATAGCTGTCATTGGGTCTCAAAACTCTGATGATACAAGGAAATAATCCTTCCAAGATCGAAACAAAATGGGAGGGACCTTACATAATACACAAGGTTTACTCTAATAGATTATAACCCTAATCCACCATGGATGGAGAATATATTACACTAGACACTAATGCAAGGTTCCTCAAGAAATAATTTACATATTTTTCACATCATTCCATATATGTCCCAATAACATGAAATTATACTATGCGACCAAGGTACTTGTCAAACAACCAAACCCCACATGGCATGATCATCCCTATCGCATGATGATAAAATTTGTTGTCCGTATCCAAGCTAAATAATATAAAATTTTACAATGACCCAATATGTCCTTTTTGTATGAACTTATACCGAATGTTACTGTTGAACTTTCCATGTGAAATTAAACTATGTAGTACAAGTCCTATTTTTATGGATTTAAACTAGATAGCATACCATCTTCACCATATAGTGTTAAACTGTATGGTCTTTTCCCTAGTCCAATGATGTATAATTGTATGAAAATAAATATAGAATTTAACATTATACTACATGGATATCATCATCACTATAAGATTTTTAACTATATAGTAAACATCCTCATCACATGACATTAAAATGTACGACAGACTTTGTATCATGGATTCCAAAGCTCATGGTGCCTATTAAAAACTCCCATATCATATTCCCTAGTATGATGAAATTTATTCTCTAATTACCTCATGGTTCTCACATTGATCTTTTCCCATGTGATATTAGATGAATTGACCAATCACCCTATTTGGAACAAATAATAGCATCATGACCAATGACAAGTGGTAAATAATTCTATGTTGTATGACATTAAACAACTTAGAGTAGTCCATTCTTCATAAATTACCTTCCCTATATACGATCCAGATATTTGTAAGAATATTCAGCACACAATCCACCCATTCCTAACAAATATCAATTCCATTATCCTTTCATATGAGCTAGATCTATACAAGGATCTTCTTTCATGGGAACTACACATGGCTTGATTCCCATTCCAACATGATACGTAGTGACATTGGGATCCCTTATCTTAGATCCACACATAAATTTCATAAATGATAAATACCCTCACCCTTATACATGATCCTGATCTACATAGGTAATTATAATACAATAACTATGCAAAGGTTTATTCTCGAATTCTTCAGAATACATAGTGACATCGATATCCTTTTTCTTAGATCCATCCACATATTAAAAAAAACCCATTTTCCCTATATATGATCTAGATATCTTTAGGAAATATTTATTAAAATAACTATGAGTGGATTGATTAATATTTTGGAATCATACATAGTGAAACCAAGATCTCTAATCATAGGTCCAGCTAAAAATTCTATTAACCAAAATTCCCACACTTTTACATAGGATTTTCCAATAAAGTTTCACTTGTAAACATGCACTGAGGAAGGAGAGAACCTAAAATATACCCAATCCCAAAATTGGTGATATATCCATGGAATTATCCTATAATAAGATACCCCATTTTTAGAAATCAAAATTTGAGTCTTTATCACATTATATAAAAATTGAACAACACATGGTCCACCTTTCATGAATTTAACCTGCTTATAGTAGCCTCTTACACATGTCCCAGTCTCCCTGCCTGAGAACCAAGTCCACAAAATGGTTCCTAACATTAGTAAATCCCCCAAATAAACATTAGTATGAAATATCAATTTCTCAAAATTATATCCTAATTTTGAGAGTCTCCTATATGATATAAGGTATACAATTGTCTTAAAACATAATTTACAAGGATACATGTCCAAACATGTATCCAAGACCCATCTATAGATGCTCATTCATTTCTACCCCTTTAAATAAATTCATCGAAATGTAGTAATGGAAAAATAAAACCTAAAATATATCCACAATGATTTTGGAATCCCTACTTTTCATAAACTACATGTCATGCTTTAAGAATTTTGTATTTTCCCAACATTTCATTTGTTATCAATAATGATGGCATTCAACTTCAAAGGGAACTTCTGCATGACTATGTACTCTATTCCCTTGATATGCCTCTGCATCCATTCCCCCAATATGGCCTTTAGACTCTAGGCATATTCTTCATTAAAGATAGAATAATTTAATTTCTATATGCATATGCAGTATTGCAATGGAACCCATATTTCAAATATTGCCTACGTTCATCCCGTACATACCTACTCTATATCATTGAACTTGATCCAAGAACCTTATGTCTTGATTTAAAACATTTCCAATACCTATTCAAAATATATTGGCACACTTTTGGACTTCAGGATATATTTGGTTTCTTATTCTCAATCACCCATGGTCCAAATATAACAAACAGAAACCATGTGCACCCTATTTATGGGATTTTTTAGTCTAAACATAGTGAAGTACCCTTTATAGTGTCATTATCATTCTTTAATATTCATTCCCTTTACAGAACCACTTAATTTCACAAGTATTTAAATTCTCACAAAACATTCCATGGTTATCGGTAATAAGTACATTTAACGTCCAAGGAATCTTATGTTTGACCATGCCTATGATATCCCTGATATGGATATGTATATGTGCCCCAGATATGGACTTTAATCCAAAAAAATATTAATCATGGGGGAGGGAATCATTTAATTTCCATACACCTTTATATCATCATAGGGATACTCATCTTTCAAATATGTTATGTCATCATCCCTTTCATAACTTCTTATATTTCTCTTGCTATAAGAACCATAAGGTGGTATTTACAACATCTCTACTCCATATTCAAAAGATAATGGGCCACATTTAGCCTTTAGGCCCTATTTGGGTTTTTACTATCATACACCCATGGTCTAAGAACTATGACATTAAAACATGTAAGCCCAATTTTTGGAATTTTGTGTTATACACATAGTGGAGTATAATTTAGGGTGTGAGAACCCCTCTTAAATATTCATTCCATCCATTTACCCACTTTATTTCACAAGTGTTTGGATTAGAAAAAATCATTTCGTGGATATCAGTAATGAGTACATTCAACTTAAAAGAAAACATCCAATTGATTATGTATTCGATAACCCAGAAATGGATTTTCTTTTATGCCCCTGGTATGGAATATCAACTGAAGAAATCATCATCTAATTGAGGTGAATAATATACCCTATATTCACCAGTACCATTACAGTTGAATCAATCATTTGAATAAGGTACATGATCATCCACTGCATAGGATATCATATCATCACTGCTAATCCAAACTCCTTGAGATATGAATTAAACAATCCATGATCTAATTATTCAAGTTGATTTGATACCCTAGATGTTATGTACTTTTGTATTGACCTAATTTTGTGAGTCCGAAGTATAGAATCTCTCCCTTAATAATTTTTATTATTCTTCAACATGTGGATTTAAATTGTATTAAATAATGTTCTAAGCTACATGAATATTAAAAATATACCATTTTTCAATATGGTATACATAATCATTAGGATGCTTATTCACATTTATTTTTGTAAATAACTTGATAGGTAAAATGTCAAAAAACATTAGGTCAATACTATACGACCCTAAAATGCAGCAACCTACCTAAAAAGCTATATAATTTTAAACTGTAGTAACCTGTAGTCAAATCCTTATGAACATAAAATTTAAAAACCTATAGTTAAATCTATACAAACCTAAACTAAATAAAACTATGGTAAAACCTATATAACCTTAAACGGTATTAACTTTTGGTAAAAGTTACATGATCTTAAACTATACAAACTTATAGTCAGATCTATACAACCATAAACTGTAGTATCCTATAGTAAAATCTATATGAACTTAAACTAAATCCTTCTACAATCATATAAATTTAAGCTTAAACAAAATCCTTTTACGATCATAGACATTTGTCCATAAAATATAGTAATATATGGTCAAATATGTTTGACTTAAAACACAAACCACATTGGCCCAACTTGCATGGAGTAAAACTATTATAAAAAATAGACTCAAAAATCACCAAGATGAAACCCCATAAATTGGTGTCCTAGGAATAAGTTAAGTAACCTTTTTATGGAAATTCACCACACACGATTCAAGAAAAATTAAGAATTAGAACTCAAAAATAGAACAAAACTTGTTAAGTTGAAAACTTATAATGGGAAACAAAAAAAAGTTGTCTCATTTCCCACATATCGTCCCCAAATATGATTCATAGTCAAAATATAGGATGATAAATGAAAATACTAAAACTTGTGGGGTCCATAATATGAATCTAGAAAAATTCAGGATATGCTCACTAGGACCCTCAGCCTAGGAAAATCAGAGTGTATTTTTTCATCCTCTTATCCATAGTTTTTCTTCAAGAGGATTCATGTGAAATGCATTGAGTCATAACTTCAGGGTGCTCAAAACTTTTTGAACATTGTAATCCTCATTCAATGTTTTCCCTTATTTATGAGTGAAATCATCCATCTAAATAGACCAAATCTAGTGTTACATTGATGGAAGTTATGCCTATACCCATCTATGATCTATTCCAAGGAAGAAATCACATTCAAAAAAATTTCATAGATTCAGGATTTTTTTATATTTATAAATTCAGTATGTGAATGAAATCAAAGTACATTTATTTTTTCATGAATGTTTATATGTTATTGAAAAATGTTGATCGGAGTATGATATTTTACAATTGACAAGTGATTTTTGGAAAATTTGATTTCATTTATCAAAATATAAATTGATGAGTCCCAAAAAGTTAGATTCTATCTTCCTCATAAAAAAATTAAAAAATACTATCAACATAATTATGGAGTTTCTGGATTGATTCAGGTGCCTTAACAAAACTCTATTGAAATTAGATCACTACCATAGCTTTATCCTCTTTATAATGAGGAATATTTTCCATCATAGAAACAAAAACATACTTTCCCCAGATTAGGATTTATTCAAGCGACCGATAGAGCTATACTAACTCCTCCTTAGTAGCCTCAAACTCTTTTTAGAGACATATCACTAGGACATACATCTCGTCAACTCAAAAACTATGTTTAACCAACTCCTTATCATGGTTATGTTCTTCCTAAGACAATTAAACTCAGAGATCAGATGATTTTTGGAGAAATTTCTTCTTAATAAGAAGCTATTGTAATGCCTTCCATTATTTCCACCACTAAATGAACTCATTCATAGAAAAATGGATTACATGATAATTGGACCCCACCTATCCTAATGTGATAAACATACTATATATCTAGTAAAGTTTCGAGGGTAGGAATAATAGGGTTATCTCTAAAATCAACCTCAATATATCAAACCAGATAAATAAAGGGGATGCATAAAAAGGATTCAAGGCCTCTATGTCCACCACAAAAATTATCAACATAGGTGTGATATACTCAAGAATTGATTGACTCAAGGAAATGAATTGGGTATCACCAAAAAGTTTGGGCGGTTCTAGCATAGTTTCATCCCATGCTTACTATGGAAGTTGAATAATATTGGGGACCTCTTTTCAGGACAGACCATTGGATTTGAGTCCACTAAAAGTGATAAATAAAGGATAATATTAAAACGATGAGATGATAATAAAAATGGGGAGAGATAATGAATTAATGGATATTTAGATACTTACCCCAGGACTGCTCAACCAATTGGTACATTTCACTCTACACATTCCCGACATCATCGAATTGTAAAGTGGGGATTCCTTCAGGGATTATGATTTCCTACATATTTTCATGGATTGCCTCAAATGACCCATGAAAGTCTAGATTTTATATATTTTTGTCCAGCAATACCTCCACCAAGGGATTATTAAAAACCTCAATTCTTTTCTAATGTATTTCTTTGATTAAATTTTCCACATATAAATATGTACAAGTCAGGGATTTTAATCAACATACCATGAAAAAGGATAAAAATTCTGAATAAATAAGGATACTTATGTCCTTCCAAATATTAATTGAAATTATTATAATCTTATTTATAAATTTTTATATAAATGTGTTGAAGCATATCTACCACTTTTTGTAAGGATGTATGTAGAGTTTCAGGTCGTGTCACATCTTCGTCATTATGAACAACATCTGAGATGCTTGGATCTGGTCCCAAATTAATACATTCTTCAAATCCTCTCACGATAGACCAAGTGGATGCCCCTTAAAAATGAGTGGGAACCATGAATCCCTTAAGGTTTGATGTCTTTAGGTTTATGGATTCAAAAATAGTATTTGTTAAAAATAATGAATCATAAAGGTAATAGAATTAAAAAAAATGTACTCTAAAGTAAGTTTAATATTTACCTGTCAATATTATGTAGAGATGGGTTTCTAGTAATCCTTACTTATTTTAATTATGTAAATCATCAATGGTAAATTTTATATAAAATATTATTGATGTATTCATAGTGGTAAATTCATAGTAATTGGAAGTTTCCACCTCTATTTTCCTTATAAAACACGGGTAAACTTCATCACTTATCATTATTTGACCATATATTAATCCATTACCTCCCTCTGTGATGGTAGGCCCTTGATATATTGTAAAGGGGAATCGAAATAAGAAATAACATCGGTAGGAATATTTAAACTCACATTAGGTGAACTAGGTACAAAGATAACTTATTTTTGGTTATGGAGGGTTATTAACATTCATTTATATTGGGTGACCCTCCAATGTGTGTGAGGATTCTAGAGTAGGTGAATTTATATCTATTGGTATAGTTTCTACTAAAGGTATAGTCTCATTAGTAGGTATTTTTACTCCATATAGAATATCTTCATAGATATCCATAGGATTGGCTACAGACCCATTAAGGGAGGAGAGATAGGTAGATTATACAAATTATAAACATAGTTATATATATATATTGAATGGATTAGGCATGGGTTGTGAGAACTATCTGCAATGAAAGTCAAATTTGGAAAATGAATTTACTAGTTACCAATGTTTGACTTCAAATAGAGGAATAATAGTACACACCATCTTAGATACTGGTATTGGAAGAGGTATGTGAGAATGGAATCCCTCTATATCTTATTATAAAATCCCGTAGCCCGAGGATAACTCCCATACCTCTGGAAGAGATTACCTATCTACCCTAATGGGGATTTTTATTATAGTATACTTCAGTGATTTCATTAGTAATGATTATATCTCCACCCTCTATAAATTAATTTGATGTATTTTTTCAATAATAATTTCCTACTTAAAAGAGTAAAATAATAAGTACTCTATTAAGACACTTACATCTTCAGGGTAGAAAAATTCATCCTATTCACTAGAAGATCAATCAACCAACCATTCAGTAGTTTCCCACTCTATAATTACCACCAATTATTTCATGGTATAGATCTAGATATCAACAGAATATATTATAATCTCTATCTCTCAAATACACATTCCTACCTCTTTTGGATTTGTATCGTAATTGATGTTTTGGGATGGACATATATCGCTGAGTTGAGGAGTAATAATAATTACCTAAATAATCACACATAGATCTCTATCATCAGAGGGATATTTCTACCAAAATTAGGAAACCTTTAGCTATACATATTCTGAAGACTCCTCCACTAGTTGTTAAGTGAACTAGACATCCTTTAACTTCACTATTTTTTTAGACCTTTCCACCACAATCAAAGTCTGAACAATTATGACCTATGTCTCTCCCCAATGATGACTATCTTGTAGTCTCAATCAAATTATATCCCATGAAATCTCTTCCCCTCAGTTTTCCACATAGCCTATGGCTGAGGTCATTTTAGTGATTATGGAACATCATTTATGTCTCTCTATGGATGATCCAGATTGCCTCTCTTTCCTCATCCGGGAGTCTCAATAGAAATAACACAAAGATATTATTTACACCAACATCCCTTAAGGTTATGAAGATATTATAAAATTGGAATATTTAGGGGTTAACACGATAAATGTGGTCAGTGGAGACAACTTCGTTATCGCTTGAGAGGCTTCATGGTCCATTATTACCAAGAGTTCCTATTCTACCATTAGATGATTTTCTAATCATATATCATTTTTAGGTGACAAAATTTGATATTTCAAGAATCTAAATTGTTGTAAAACCCTATAAGGATATATCATAGATGATCTCACAGTATATCCATTTTACCAAATAAAATCTCTCACAACCATCATATATGACTGCATATCATAGTTAGTGAGATCATTTTCAAAACATTTTCGAGTGGTGGATCACTATATAGAAAGAATTTGAACTATTTGGATAAGATCAAAAAATTTAGAAGTGATCTATATTTTAAATATAGGGGCCTTCTACCAAATACATCATGAATTAAAGGTAGTAACCATAATCAAGGGATGAAAACTTCACTGTGTAATGAATATTCCTCAAAATGTTCCTCTATCCAACCCCACAACGCCTAATATATCAATGAAATAAAAAAGAGTGGATTTTCTATATAAACATGCATCACGAAGTAGTAGATCTTCACCAAAATAGGTATTCCTAATCATGTATTCTCTCCCTGTGATAACTTGGCTACCATAACAAATGATTCTGGAATCACACTGTTATTAGAATCATAAACTAAAAGAAAATAAGAGCTTATCCACATTTCTATAAATCCATCTAGTCTGGTCCTCTTGAGTATGTCAAGATCAATGATATATCCCCACTCTTAATATTAACCTTTTTTGATCACAGGACAATAATTTTCAAGGATTATATACATTTCTAATATGGGTCATCCCATTGGACACGTACAACTTATTCGTTTACCCTTCGGTTTCAAGAAGGAATTCATCCATACTTTAGAATGGATATCGGCTAATGGGAGATTAAATTTCTCTATAACCATTGAGGTTGATTTTAATAATTCATGGTGCAATGAGAGTGTATGTTAGTCATCCTATAAAGTTTCATTTAGAGGGATGAATTAATAATACAAGGCCCCAAGGATTGGTTCCCCTAAAATTTTATAATAATCCTATAAATTGACACCAAATTTACAATGTTTTAGATGGAAAATATTAGTCAGAGCACTCTATTAGCTAAAAAACCGTATGAAAAAGACTGGGTGTTTTTATATTTATGTCTAAGAAACCTATATGGATTCATAAATGGATTATTCATTAATATTAGATTTAAATTTTTCTCATGTATTACTAACCCAATAAGGCTACATCCAATAAGGATTCACTCCTACTACATGAAAGTCCTAAAATTCACTATTTCATTTTGACTTATCGGTGGTGTAATGATACCAAATATATAAGTACCACTATGTATTTTGATAAAAAATAGGAGGTTTCATTTCTGGACCAATCATATTGTGGTTTAATAGGCACACAAAGCATGTTTTTCCTTCATTTATGTAGGTTCCCTTTAAAGAAATATTTGATACAGTAATGTTTGTATAGCCACAAAATCAAGATCATAGCATGCAACTACCTAATATATAAATGAGAAATTCCATCAAAATATAATGGCTATATAGTGGAATAAATTAACAGACATGATACTCTAGATGATTCTTTATTATGTTTCTTTTTAGGAATAGTAGAAAAATATTGCATGAGTGGTAGTATACCTATATGACCATTTAGATCATTTCTTCAATGTGAGAAAAAACATCATCATAAAAAATGGTAATAATTTTTTCATCTATTTTATATAGGAAATAAAAATATGGTGGTTCATTACAAAATTAATTGTTTATATAAGGTGGAAGTAATCAAATTAAGTAGAAAATATACACAAACATTATGTGAAAAATAGGAAAAGCCCAAGTTTTTCTTTCCCAAGTGGTTCACTGAACACTCGGTATAAAATTAGTAAGGTCCAAACTTTTATTGGCCAAGTGGTAAATCCAACATAGGGTAAAAGTTTGACTAAGTCTAAATTTTTCTCATCCAAATAGTTTACCTGAGTTCTTTGATGATGTAATTCTCTGAGGACCCTTACCCAAACCTATCACCCAGGGCATGACCTCACATAAGATCTTCTCTAAACATCTATTCCAAACATGAATAATATATGTGTAGGGTGGAACACAAATATAGGTGTATACATTGAGAAATATTAGATGACTATAATGTTGGGACATTGATATATCCTCTCCTTTAAGAAAAAGCATGGATATATGGGGCATTTGTACATATTATTTTTGTAATTGATGATAAAAGGTCTATGGTAGAGGAAATAACAATAATGATTTGTAAGAATCTTAAATAAATGTTCTACATTTACCACTAGTGAAAGATACCCACACATTATAATAAAAATAATCCTATTTCAAAAATTAATTCATGACAATGTCACTTTTACATCAGGATTAAAACCTCATTATTCTAATTAGATTCAATAATGAATGGGATAATTTTTAGAAATCTCATTTCATGAAAAGGATGAGGACCAATAATAATGAAAGCCTCCAACACAAGAAGGAAATGATAATAGGAAGGTTGAGTTAATTTTACTTAGAAGCTCTTAAGTGAACCCAAATTTACCCTATGTACGAAACACTTGATGGACTGAGATCTGAGCTTAAGCGTTCTAGGCACCTGGGTGATTATTAAGTACAATAGTGGAGAGTTGTAGTCACTATGGGAATAATCCCTACATCTACCCTTCCAATCCCCGTATTTGGATAAATCCACCTTCATGAAACCTAAAACAGGTGATATCCATGTCTTATGTTTTCCAATCACACATATACAGTGGATGTATAAGCCATAATGATTGTGCAATTAATGGTGACCACCTTGTACCTTTATCCCCATATCTATTTAGTGGTAAAATAATTCCCTCATTGATTATTCCGTTATACTTTCTTTTAGGAATCTATATCCCCTTACCTTTTCATATCCCCTCCCTAATCTATTAGTATATAGGGAGTAGATTCAATTTTTTCTCTTCCTTTTCATGTGTAAGTCTCTTTCAAAAATGATTATATGATGTTCTTGATCTTATACCATCTCTTGTTTCACACACCAAGAATGAATCTAATGGGATTAGAGATATGTGATGATCATGACATTTGTATATTGATAATGACCCTATTTTGGGCCTCCTTATTAGCTATAATCCCGGACTATATTTTCTACTTCTAAAAGGGATATATTCCCTATGGGAAATTCATTCAAAGGGTAATATTCTAGATAAAGAACCTTAGGGAAGCCTCAAGTTCATAAGCCTCTCCTAATCCTATTTTGTTTTAACTTTTATCAAATAGGCATACTTAACATCATAGTTATGTGGAATCTAATTCCTATCTTCATAGGATATTTAGGATGCCTCTTCAAAGATAAATACCCATATCCAATATTCAAATTTCCGCATATGTGTCTTTGAAACATGATGTTAAACTTCATGACCATTTTCCTAGTCACATTAAATTAAAATATAAAATGATTCTCTTACCACATGATGTTATACTAAATGGTATAGTCCAATCATGTGACCTTAAACTATGTCACTCAAACTACATGGGATTTTATTATTGTCTTGATGGGATATGTAGAATTCCAACCAAATGTCCAACCTAACATCATTAATATTCCATTTCCATCCTCATTAGGCCACAGTCCTTATGATATCATATGTGTCATTCCATCAAATGGATATACTATAATGAGTATGGACCTACTATCAATTAGGGTCATATTCCATATATACTATCCTTCCATTAGGATATATTCTTGATAGTATGACACCCCCACTCAAAGGGATATATTCCTTATATGTTCCATTATATTTTCCTCATTGGTACATATTCCTGGTAGGATCCATCTTCATAGGCCCATATTCCTTGTGAGACCAAACTATCCTCAATGGACCATATTCCATCATAGGTCAACCAAAAAGGGTTTAGCATGTGTAATTCCCCATACCAACCATTTATAGGAATATTTCACCTAGTCACTCTTATCGCATGATGTCTAAGTACATGAATATTTACTTATAACATGGGGGATAGGGTATGATGTTCCCTGTTATATGGAACAGAAATATGTGTGGTTTTCTTCCTTTTAGATGGATATGTAGAAAACCCCTTCATGGGCTTGATACTGAAACCATAAACATCTATCACCTTCCCGTATAGTGACAAACTATGGAGTGAATTATTGTGTGTACTTAAACCATAGAAACCTATAATCCATCATCATTAAATAATGAAGAGTTAAAGATGGAGAGTCTATGATACATAAAGATGGTTTAATTGATGGAGAACTTCCAATACATACTGATGTTCACATAGATGGGATTAGTCGAGTATATTCAGATGTTTACATCAGTTCTTTCTAATAACTAATGGCTAAGATGAGGGTGGACAGTATCATATTAGGATTTCAGAATGATTCTTGAACATGAATTAAGTCTATAAGAGTCCCAATGTAGGAAACAATTCCTCCCAATGGATTGTGAAGATCCCAACCTCCTATCCTCTAAACCAATGTGAGTACTAAAGAGTCATTTGAAATAATCCCCAATGATTTCCTACATTTTGATAGAAGGTATAATGATTTTCACAGATGTGGGTGTCATTGGATGTTTCTGATTCTCTAAATAATACCTATCAGAAGAACAATCTATGACATGATTAGTGACCTGACCTGGAGACCATGAAAACTTGGTCACCTTGTCCTAGGTCAAAATCAAAACACATATATATTCTATTTTTTAGTATTGTAAATATACATATAAAATATTTCATTTTATAAATTAATCAATATTTTTATATTAACTTTGAGTATACAGATATACAAATTTTACATATTGATATTTAGAAAAGGATGTTACATTTATGTATGCTACTAGAATTAATGGTTTTCATTTATATATTACTGAAAGTTAATTAGGGTTGTATATTTTTTTATGTTAGATACTCTTATGGATTGATGAGAAGAGTACTACATATTGATCGGAATATAGATTTTCAATATTTATGTGTTTTAAAAGTTATACATTTCTATACTTAATGGAATATTATCCTTCATAGAGATTAAATATTGAAATATTAAGAATTCAGATAGTTACAATTTTAATAAAGATTATTTGAGTGATTACTAGGTGTATTTAAAGTAATTAAATATCGATTATTCTAGAGTATTAAATTATTATTATTATATAATTTAATTATGGATTTAATTATTCTAACATATATTTTATATTTATTTCTGTTTGATTTAATTTTTGATCTTGAGGAATTTACTCAATGAATCAAGAGAGGGGGAAATTGAGTTATTAAAATTTTGACACCAAATAAATCAAACCTTAAACTATTCTAAACTCTTTAATAAAAAGGGAGTGTAAATAAAAATATAAAATAGAATAAAATAACATTGTGATTTTATAGTGGTTTGTCACATAAGAATCCTCTACGCCACTAATACTCTCTCCACCAACATGGTGATTTCCACTATACAAGTAATTTCTTAGGGACCTGATCAATTGAGTGCAATAAATTTTTGGTTATTACATAGAAAGGTTCCAAGATATTTTATCAGGATATCCCATTTCAGAAGACCTATATTTAGCCTTTATATAAGATAAAGGTGAATAAATGATATAAAAATTCCACACACAGTTAAAAGAAGAAACTGAAAAATATGATAGGTTGTTTTAATGAAATAATAAGGCTTAAACGATTATCTCTAGATTTTATCTGGGAAATAAAATATATAATCATCAATGAATATTATAAATAATGTTTTATTATTTAATTAAAAAAATATCTCTTATATATAGGAAACAATATTAACACATTCATTATTCATATAATAATATGTTTCATGAGTGCTCTTACTCTCTCTATTATTATCTTTCTTGTTAACTCTCATGAATTTTGAATTCAAAAATCTATATATACTTCAATATTCATGTGAAAATATATTTTTCCAAAATGATAATCTATGTTCTTGTATATGACCTTCAATTCTGAAAATTTCAATCACAGATATCATTGTTGAATTTAATGGTGGACTTCATTTGAAATAAATGCATTTCTAGAAATAGATGAATTATTTTATTCATATTTCCTGATACATGCATCACAATTTCTGACAAAAATAAATTTAGGAGTTGAATTTTCTTAAGCTTATACAACGGTAGTAAATACCATTAAACAGTGAATCAGTACTCTTAAAATACGTAGAGTTATTATAAATTTAAAAGGTATCATCTTTATATAATTTCATTCCAATATTCAATATTTCATATGAGTTTGTGAAATTTATAGATTATAACTTTAAAGATTAATTTTAATTTAAGGGAAATATTAAACTCTATTAGATAATCTCTTCCATATGATATTATATTCTTTCGTTAGATAATATTATCATCACATGATATTCTAATTGGAAACCCGGTTTCATAAGATAAATTCTCTCCTAAAATTATTTTTAGGATATTTTTATGAAAAATCATTACTCTATATGATAATTTCCTTTATAATATATCATCATTTTTATTTTTTAAACATTTAGGAAAATTTTCTTCTTCGTATGATATTTTATCCATCATACGGTAAATTCCTTTTAAAAAATCAAGATTCTTAAAAAAACTCATTCTTAATATAATAAATACAATATATAAGGCATTTGTAGATTAATTTACTATCTATAGAATCAAAAATCTAGTGAAAAGATGTTTTTTTATCCATGCAATGATTTCTTTTAATGAAAAACAAAATTACATGTAGTGTATGAAAAATAATAACTCATATTCTCGAATGATATTTTCCATAGAAAATTTCTTCAATCTTGAAAAAAATAAAATTTAACCAAAATATGTTGAAATGGTATATTACATGGGAAAATGTTTAATGGATTTAAAATAGTTAGGCGGAGTTTATTAGAAAAAATATGGATTTTATGTGCATCAAAACATATGCAATATTGAATTATGTTGGAACAACACAAGTATATCCACCAATATTAACTTCTTGAATGATAAAAAAACCCATGAAAAATTGATTAGATCATTTTACATACAGGGTCATAAAATATATAAAACCCTTTAATCTCTTCATTTGTATAATATAAATGTAAATTTTTTTGTTAACCCACTTCTCCCCCTTTTTTGATATTCAAGCATAGTATAGTTGGAGTAGTATTCAACACATTCAATGTTTCATAGTATTATATGAACTAGAATAAAATAAATTACTAAGGTATGATGAATTTGATACTTTACTTGAAAAAAAGTAAAGAAATATAATATGTAATCAATAAAGCATTGGGAAATATATAAAATACAAACCATGGAATTTCATTAATTCAAATAAAATAATTGCACTAGAATATTGTTAGAATTTAAAATTTTAAACCATAAAAAATCCATCAATATTTGTGCTTGGGGTTAGGATTTGGAGAGACATGTTCGGGAAGAAATTTTACTATATAGGGGATAAACAAGTAATGTTTGATCTCATTAAAACCAACAATAGAAGTTTTACCATTATATTATCTATGAATAGACATTATATCATTAGAGATATTCCTAGATCATTCATTAACAAAATAATCAATAGTGTAGAAGGGAAAAGTGAATCTAGTGAAAGGAATTTATAAATCACAGGTAGATGCTTCTCTCTATATTTTACCTTTTAAAGAATAATTATCTACTTTAGTTTTAATAGGAGGATGAAATAAGCCATGAATCCTCTCATTAATACCCCCAAAATAGATATGAAAATTGTCCACAATAGGTCTCCTTCCTATAAGAATAAATAATGCATTTCCACACATTTCTAACTAATAAACCAAATAATCCTAGTAGAATATAGCATAGAAAAAAAATTCATTCTTGATTTCATATCCAAAATACTCACAAGTATTACAAATATTTTAAACTATGTTCTTATCATTAAAGTAATTATTAAGCTCTTGAATTCCATTATAAGTAAATTCAAATAACTCTGCTAAGTTCTTAAACACTTGAATTCCATAAAAAAATGATTGATGGAGAATAAAATTTCATTCCATTGTTAGTAAGTATCACCACATATATAGGCCTCATAGATTTCTAACTAGGTTCAACTACTTTATCAGGTTGAGTTACTTCAGAATCTGACGAACATTAATTTTGAAATTCTTATAGCATTTTCTACATAGATTCTTTCATACATATTATATTATTATTAAATAAAATTTTCCAATAAGAAATAAAAGTATAAATATTCCTAGTTAGATTTTGGGTCTCTGCTAATGTTCTCTTGAGAGATTCCAAAGAATCTTAACTAAATGGAACCAATTCATCTATTTTCTTATATAATTAATCACTCACTATTTGAGAATTTTATTTAACAAGATGTAGCTCAAAGAGGATATCTTTACATATGTCTTGAGAGGTGTATAAGGTATCCATACCACACTTTATCTTCTGAACTCTTCCATATAACATCATTACATTTGAAGATGCGTTATTCCAATGATCAGGATTAGTACTTGAATGTTTTTTAGATAATGAAGAAGAAACCTATGGAATTATCTATAAAAAATCAAACTAGAAAATTAAAAAATTATTAAAATAATACTTTTATTCCAATTATATATTTAAATTCTTCTTTAATTTATTCATATATGAATGACTAAACTATTTAAAGATTCATCATTATCTGAGTCTGAGAATTTAGAAAATATTTTATATCATTGAAACTTGTCTTTAAAATATAATTAGCTGTCAGATATTTCATCTGACCCTCATCCCTTTAACTTCATATTTCATATAGTTATACTCATAAAGAATTCTAGAAATTAAATTCTACATATACTCATCATTATTATTGATTTTAATCTATTCTAAAATAATATCTTTGTTTCTTCTTCTATACAAAAAATGATACCCGGTTCTTCTAGTGGTATATTCATTATATACTTTATAACCAAAGAATATTGTTCACAAAATTCTTCATGATTTGAACCATATTATTTAGAAATATTAATTCTCCCTCCAATTCCATCCATAACAACTTGAGGATACTAGTAAAGTGGTAATTTATAGAGATAACTCATTTTCTCTAATACAAGATGATGAAGGTATAAGTACACATCATCATGAAAAAAAAAGATTCATAGACTAAGAAAATTATATAAAAATTAACTTTCTTGTAGATGAATCTAGTGATTATTTATATTTTTCACTATAGCTAAACTTCATACATAGAATCTTGATTCATAGATTTATATAGTGTATCAACCTTAAAAATTGGTTCTAGATACCGAGCCTAAGCGACAATAGTTTCGCTTTCTTAACCATCTATAGATTCCTCAGAATCACTATGATCCATAGTAGATTGTTCCTTATTACGAACTTCAATAAAAATCAGAGAAGGAATTTCTTTATATGAAATTCAACTTATTCTTCTTCTTACACCTAGAGGTTCATGATCCAAAGAGTCCCCTAAATTTTCATGAACAACAAATATTGCAGTACCAGCTAACTCCCCATCAAATTGAGTATAGATTTATTAATATTCTTTAAATAAAATATGTAATAACTTTATTATGTATTATCTCTAAAAATATCCAATTTTCATAACCAACCAACACCCAATAGTATTATGGCCATGTTATTTAGTTTTTATAACATCACAAAGATCTACCCCATCTTTTTCAAATAGTGGGCTTAGAATACTCCCATAAGTGTAAAACATCCAATATTTCTAATATTAAAAGTAAATATATCTCATAATTTACCTTGTAATATTAAATTTATTTTCAACCAAATCCTTGTATATAATATTAATATTAGGTTGTAGAACATTCTCAGGCTCACTGTTCTTCTGAATGATCCTAGATTGAATGAACTTAACTGAGATCATATTGTGAGCATCTAAGTCTTTAATAGGATTATTCTCTACTACTAGGTATCCAAAAAGATATTTAATAATCTCATTTTTCCATATATCATCTACATTATCAATGGAAAAACTAAAATCTATGCATCCTTTATGAGGAAAATAGTATACTTCAGACAATTCCATAGAGAACATTGAGAAGATCTTCTCGTTAAATTTTTATATGACTATATATTAAACATCATTGAAACTAAACTAACTATTTATATAGAAATATATAACCTAATTATCGTAAAAGAAATCAGTACCCCTTTCATAAAAAATATCATCCTTAAAAGTTTATAACATTCTTCATAAATAAATCTGTGTGGTCTAACCAAGAAAAGTCAATAGCCTTTCCACTCAGAACTTTGCACATAAATCTCAACAACATCGGTATTATTGAATAAATTTCCCCATCTATCTTCTATTTTCTCATTCTCAACATGAAAAAATGTCTTTATATCTTAGTTATTTGGTTATGGTGGAAAGGTTTTGAATCTAGATGGATGATGTTTGGATATTTGTTTAGGATCAGTGGTTTCGAGTGACTAGTAATTTATTTTTGGAATATCTTGACATACCCATCATAGTTGTTAAAATAAAAAAATATAATATAATATTATATGGTGAACATGTAACATTATTAAATAATAGATAAGTCATTTTCTATAAGAATAAAACTGGTAATTGATCACAACTCATTAGATATTAAAGAAAAAAACAACAATAACTAAAATGAAATGTCCTTTTTAAAAAATAAATAATCCTAATTCAATTATAAAAAAATAATACTAATCAGATTAAAATAGTTTTTCAAGTATGTATCCCAATTTATTTTTAGTAAAAAAACAATCCATGATAAGTGCTACATTTTTTATAATTATCTCATAATAAGTGATTTCTCAAATCAATATGTTTAGAACTTGAATAATTTATCAGATTTTTTGAAATGAAAATAAAAATAGTGGTATCACATATTATTAGGGAATGACTAAAGTTAAATATAATGTTCATTAAGGTGTGTTTTCTATAATCACATGATAATATAAACTAAAAACCATAATGTATTCAACATAAGTACCTGACAATGTAATAGAGTTTTTCTTTTTTACTTGAATAAGAAACTATTGATTTCTTTAAAAATCGATATGTTCGAGAATTACTTTTTATAACTTATATACAACCACCAAAATCCTAATATAGATATGAAGTTAAATTAAAATCATAATTATTTTTAAAATCTAAATATAAAGAAATTATTCCTTTTAAATCCCTTAAAATTATTTTTGTTACTATAAAATTGAATTCATTTTATTAAAATGAAATATTTCACATAATCTAACTGAAAACATAATATAATATTTACTTATAGTTAGATAAAATTGGCTCAACATTATTCCTCTATATAACTTGTTTCCAACTAGTTTTCTATACTCATCCAAGTCAAGCTTAATATTACAACTTATAAGAGTTTAATATGACTTACTACATTAAAGTCCAAACTTTTTTAATATATAATGAATGTGTTTTAATTGGTTTACAAAATAAATAATTTTTCTTTGTAAAATTTAAATTCAAGGAAAATTTTTAAATAACCCATTATTATCAATTAAGATTATTTTTGAATGATTTTTCATAATTCATTACAATCTTTTTGTGGAAACAAAATTAACAACATCAATAACTAAAAATAAAGTACAATATATTTTAATAATTTTTCTTAAATAAAGTGGGGGTCTTCTATTCCCAAATTAAATCCATTGGATAAACTAAAATAACATAGTCTTTTATACCAAGCTCTAAGTTCTTATTTAAGAACATATATAGATTTGATAAGTTTAAAAACAATATTTTTAAAATAACGGTTTTCAAAACTTATAGGTTTTTAAACATATACATTCTCCATTAAAAATTAATATAGAATAGAATATTTTACATCTATTTTTGTATAATTTAAATTCTATATATGACGAAAAGTGAAAATAATTATAATTTCTTCTAACATAGAAACCGAGGAAATGATTTCTTACTAATATAATCCTTATTATTGATTATAAACATTGTAAACTATTCGAGACTTATTCCTATTGATCACACCATGATAATACTAATTATTTATAAATACCCATTTAGTTCCAATAATAGGATAATTAGAAGTTATGTCAACTAATTCCCATACATTTTTTCTTTTGAACTAGTTTAATTCTTCATATATAGTAACCACTCAAATATTGTCATATAGGGTTTCTATTGGGGTTATTTTTGGGTTTTCAGATCTAGTAGGGAAAAAGTTAGAATACCTAAAACGTTTTGCTACAGTTATTCTAGTCCTAAATCCTTCATCAAGGTTTCAGATAATTTTTTCTAGAGATTGGGTTTTAATGGTCTTAGGCCATCTTGGTAGCACACTTTTATGTTTATAAGTATCTTCCCTATAAAAAATGGACTTTTCATGATCAGGTACCAACTCATCTTTCTATTTAATGTTTAAGAGATTATCAAGTCTTAAGTTATCTATTGAACCACCCATGTCTTCAACTTGATTTTGTATGAGATCAAAAGGATCAATTTAATCAAAATTTACATGATTAGATTCTCCAACTATCCATGAAGTTTTATTGAAAACTCTATAGGATTTAGAAATGTTGTAATAAATGGATAATATTACTTCATCATCCTTTGGATAAAACTTATTTATATTATCCTTGGTGTTTAATAAATTTCTTTTTCATCCAAAATCATTAAAGTTTCCAACCTTGGGTTTTATATTATTCCATAGCTCATAGTATGTTTTCTTCATGACAGTCCTTAATGGAACTCTATTAAAGAAATTAAAAGTTGTTTTAATAGCTTTAACCCAAAAATTAATAGGTATTATATACTCACACGACATTTCTATAGAAATCTATTGTATGTTATTATTTTTTCTTTCAACAGAATTTTTTTAACATGTTCTAGTGGAAG
This sequence comes from Viscum album, assembly GCA_963277665.1. Classification (NCBI taxonomy): domain Eukaryota; kingdom Viridiplantae; phylum Streptophyta; class Magnoliopsida; order Santalales; family Viscaceae; genus Viscum; species Viscum album. The sequence continues at coordinate 835,475,371 of OY728139.1, read as the reverse complement.
AGAAGATATTTTTAATGCCATGTTTCGACTAAAATTAATTGAATTCATGACTGTCAAATTCTCCCTTATGATAAATTCTCAAGGAAATTATTTTTTATAAATTATAATTTTTAATAAGATTACAGTAATTAAAAAAATTGAACAATATTTACTTTTATGTTTTATGAAATAAACCCATGTAAATTTTGAAAAATCATCAACGAAAACCTAAAAAAAGACTTACCAGCAAAGATTTTAGTTCTAGAATGTCCATACATATCCATAGAATAAGTTGAAATGGTATGGATGAAACATATTATTTGATTGGATTAAAAGATGTTTTGTGTTTCTTTCCCATTTAGCATAAATCACATAATTTCTTTTTAACCACTTGAGTTTAGGAAAATCAAAAATAGAATTTTTATTAGACAATATCATTAAGTAATAAATGTTATAATTTCCAAGCCTCCTATAATGAATCCATGATTTATTAATTTTAATATTAAAATATTTCAAATTCTATTTACATAAGGAATTAATATATAGTTTTGGTGAACATTTTCAATTCTTAGTGCTCTAAAGTTTTAGTGATTATTCTTAAAAACTAAACATACGTTATTAAAAAAATCAACTGAATATCCATTATCACAAAGTTGAGAAATTCTTATTAGGTTGTTTTGTAAGCCTTCAACATAAAGTACATTGTAGATACAGATTTAATGAGGATCTCTAATATATTTAAAAGTGATAATTTTTCCTTTATATTTGTCACCAAAAGTGAAATGTCCTCCATCAATTTTAGTTAATACGTGAATGTTGAAAAAAACTACAATCATGTGTCTTGAAAAACCGCATTCCATAAACCATTTTGAATTTTTTATGCTGTTTTTTCCCCTATATAAAAAAATTAAAAAATGATATTTTGGTTCCAAAATTCTCTTGCGACCAACAATTTTAGCTATAAAATACTTGAGATTCCAAATATTCTTACAGTTTCTATAATTTTTAGAATTAGAATTAGATAAACCTAAATAAATAAATCCATTTTTGATTCCACATATATGAGGATTTCCTATGAAATAATCGTTCTCAAAATAACCATTTTTAAATAGTGAAAATAATTGATATTAGCGATATTTCCATTTTTAAAAACACGATTAAAATAATTTTTTACAACTTTGGTTTTTCTCCTTTACTTTTTATCCCATATTTTTCTTTCTATGTTTTCTTATTACAAATGATTTTATTTAAATATTCGTTCCTTTAGTAAAAAAAATATTAGAATCATTTATATTTTAAAATTCAATTAATAATTCATTTTTTTTTCATGAATACCATAATATAAAACCGACTTATATAGTATAAAGTTTTGTTCAGTATTCTATTTATTTAAAATTTCATTTTCATTGGAAATATCATCATATAGTTTCTTTATTGTATTATTATTTTTCATCAATGACTCATAGTAGTATTAAAAAATATAACAATACTACTTTAATTTATTATATGATCAATTTTCATATTTGGATTCTAAATAATAAGATGAAGAAGAAGTGGAATGTGCATCATTAGATTGTGACATGAACATATGTTCTCCATCTAATTAGATACTTCTACATTTTAAACAAAACCGGAGTCATCACTCTAGTCCAATGAGGCACTACATTTTCGTTCATATATTTATTCTTATTCTTATAGTATGATTTATTTTTATAATTCCTTTCATATATATTTTTATCCTTAATCTAGGAGAAAGCGAGCTTGATATGCCATATTTAACTCATATTATCTTATTTCTCTAGTATTTTCATTGAAAAATTTTTAATTGTTAAAGAATCCTTTAAGATCCTCTATATTGTTGAAGACCTTTTTAAACTTCTTAGAAAATTGAGAAATATCATCACTTGACTCTGAACTTATTGAGGTATTTTCATTATATGAAGATGAAAATGATGTCTCTATTTTTATTTTCATATTTTTAAGTAAATTAATATTATATCATTTTATCATCTTATGATCACCAACATCAGATTCTATCTTAACTTCATACATCATGTGTGTTCTAATAAGATATTTTATATTTAAATCATTCACTATGTAAGATTTCCAAATAGAATATGAAATTATACTCTATTTAGATGGAAGAAATCTGATAAATTTATGCTATTGACCACATTCAGGAATATGAGTTCCCATGGAAACCACATTGTTTATGATTTTATTCATCATTTCTATCATCATATTTATTCTCTCACCATCAATCATTCTAAATGTATAAAAATGTAGCTTCACAGTGTTTTACATGAGTTCTATTACATTATAAGTACCTTTATAATCCACTAATATAAATATCTACATTTCATGTGTCGTATCACAAAAAGAAACTCTATTTAATTCATACGGATTTAATCCACATATGAGAAAATTCATAGATTTGGAGTTTATATCAAATTAGGCTTCCGTAATAGATTCCCATTTTCCTAGATATCCTTCAAGAACTTTATTGATATTAACAACCATAAAATAATCCTTTATACTAATATTTTTCACATGCATAATCATATGATCCATCAAGAACCCATGGTTTTCTTTATTAAATTAGGGATCCCAAATAATTGATATTCCCTCTTATTATTAGACATTTCATCTATTTAAAAATTATATTTATTACCTCAATGTTTTAGAGTAGAGAAATATATAATCTTGTCATTTGATACAATTTTTTCATCCATATGTAGTTACTTAAAGACTCAAGAGGGGTTTAAATGAGTTCTTAAATTTTTTGACCCCAAATAAATCGTCCCTCAAAACATTCTTAAATGTTTTATAAAAAAATAGTGGAAATAAAAATATAAAAGAGAATAATATAATAGATAGGTTTTATAATGGTTCAGGTAACAAGAATCATCTAATCCACTCCACCAACACTCTCTCCATGATTTTGGTGATTTCTTCTTTGCATGTCCTTTTCCTAGGTATCTCAACAGTTGATTACAAGAATCTAAAACTTGTTTCAAAAAAAGGAACCAATATATTTTTCTAGGATCCCCATTTTTACAAGATTTATCCATATTATTTATAAAAGATAACAATATATAAAGGATATATAGATTCCTCTATAGGATGTAAGATGAAATTGAAAATTGATAATAGGTTCATCCAAAGAAATAATAACACTTCAACCACCAGCTCTAAAAATTCTATCAATTGTAGAAGAAAAAATCTTTAAAGAATAATGGTAGGAAATGTTTCTACTTTGTAAAAAAGAAATTTATTTTTCGTATTTGAAATTATATTAATGTATTCATTCTTAAGATAATACTCTTATTCATGAGTGTTTTCTCTTTCAACATTGTCCAATTTTTTATACTCTCTTGAATTTTGAATTAAAAAATTTATATATACTCCAATGGTCATGAGTACATTGAAAAAAATGGAAAGGATAAGATCTATTCTTGTATGTGACCTTAGATTATAAAAAAATCATTGAGAAAGTTGTTTACTATAACAATAGTCTTTATTAGAACTATACCCTTCCTCAGAAACAGACTTTTTATTTAATTAGTGTTTGCATATCTTTCCATCACAATTTCTGATAAAAATAAAAGTAGTCGTGGAATTTTCTCATGTTTCAGAAATGATAACTGATAACTCTAATGAGTGCATACATATCCTTAAAATGCATACTTTGAGTGATTACAACTATGATAGGTATTATCACTTTCTTAGGACATTTTTGTCTCAATATTTAGTAAGACTAAATGAAATGTTTTAATTGAAACTTTAAATGGTACTTTTACTTTAAGATAAATATTTTACTTTATAATATAATGTGTTCCATATGATATTAAATATTTTCATAAGATAATATTATCATCATAGGATAATCTAACTGAAAAAACTGATCTATAAGATAAATTATCTCTTTTTATGATGTTTATGATCTATATATAATAAATCATCACTTCATATAATAATTTACTTTTTTCAATATCAGAATTATGACTTTCTAAGATCATAGGAAAATTTGGTGCTTCGTTTGATAATTTGACCCTTATATTCTAAATTTATTTTTCCAAATTCATGATTCATAAGTCACTTTTCTAAATTTTATGATAACAGTCACATCTATGACTTTGGATAATTCACTTTTTTTGCAATTCGAAAACCATTGCAAAGATGTTTTTCTATCATCACAATGACTTCCTCAGATATAAAATTGAATTTCTTATAGTATATAATAAATAACAGCTTGTGTGATAAATTATCACATTGTATGAAAATTTATCAGCTCGTATGATATTTTCCCTGAAATTTTCCTCCAAAATTAAAAAACACAAATTTAACCAAAATATTTGAAAATGAAATATGACATACTAAAATGAATAATGGCCTGAAAACCATTAATTTAATTTTATAATTAAAACAAATAAATATATTTTTTGTTTTAAAACATATGAAATATTTATTAATATTGCAACAACATTATTATGTCCAATAGTAATATTTTATCATTTAACTGTAATAATTGATCATTAATATGTCCAATTGTAATTATTGACCATTTATTATGCCCAAAATTAGTTTTTCATAGCTAAATAATTTTATTTGAAGGAGTCATACTACCTGCTATGAAGTTATACATGAAGGGGATACTCTATTAGAATTTTTGTAACATTCAAGCCTAACTATTTCACACTACCTTTTCTAGAATTCCTAAACATCATCATCTATATCATAAAGAGTATTAGAATATAATTTCTATAATAATATCCACCTTCAACATAATTTATTAGTTTTATTGTTTTTTATATCATTATGTTGTATCATTTTTGATGTAACATTTTTTTGGGAACATTAACAAGTAATATCTCTATTAAATGGAATTCATCATGGTTATGTTATCCTAAACAAAAAAATAATTTACTTGGTTGTTCCTTATATCAGGAAAAAGGTAAATTTAGTCCGTACTCCACTTAAATAGGGAGGATACTAGGTTATGAATGATCCTTCACTGTTTAGGTTGATGATTATCCAATAAAATTATGGATTTTTTTTTCTATACCCATAAAACACAATGGTAGAGGGTTTTTTCCTCCATGTGTAAAAAATGGGAATTTTAAAGAATTATCACCCTCCAAAAAAGGTGAAGTATCTTTATTGGATATCCATACTCTTGGGGTTGAGAGTATAAAGAGTAGACATATGATATTTTGGATCTAAACTGCTATAAAAATTCTTAAGCTCACTTTTTCTTATTTTTTAATTTATACTCTTCAAACTCATTGTACATATTATTTACGATTTACATTTCTATTATTTTATTGCACTATAACCCACATTATCATTATAATTATAGTGATCATTTTGGATATAAAATTCACTTCCACCCACCCCTATAGTCTCTTGGCCATCACCATATAGGACAAACATTTAGTATCAAAGATAACTATTTGGATCTTTTATTGTTTAGATTTTTTGTTGAATTAATTTTTATATCTATTATCCAGGATTAGAGTACTTCATTGAGGTATGAACCCTTTTAAAATCTAACAAAATAACTTATTTTTATTATTTTAGAAATTAAAAAAGGGGGATTTGGTGGTCATGGGATTTTTTTGAAGAGGATTATGAGGCCATCACATGCGGTCCATGAACAATAGTGCCACTAGTGATTTGGTAGACGTAAACTGGCTAGACAGTGGGCTTCCTGTAGGCCTTGTAATCCACTGGAAGTCCCACTAGATAGCTGGTGATAACCACCATCTAAAAGGTAGGACCTGGATGGTTTTTTAAAAAACATAAAAAATATTACATTAACCACTTCACCCCTATAATATTCCTCACCAATTCCCTACCCTTATTTTGGTAGAACTAGTAGTGGAGGATGCTCTCCTCTCTTCTACTTGGCTTGTGAATGGATTGCCTTCATTTGGTCTTTGATTCCTATATTATATGTTATTTTGGATAACCCATAGTAAATCTAATGCTACTTTAATTTATAATCATGTTCGTTTGTCCATTTAATATATCTCAACATATTTAATGTAAATATCCTGTTTTTAGGTTTTTTATGGTTTTCTAATGACTTCCATTATTACTCAGTTCTAAGGATGATACTATATAAGGAGTCTTCTACAATCCTTATCTAGGTATTCTATATTCCATTACATAAAAATATTATTGTTTATATAATGTATTATTGTTTGGTAATCCATAGTTTCCAAGAATTGGACCTTGAATTAATATTCCTTAAAATTTTCATATAAATATTGACCTAGATGTTCATACCACCCAAATACCATTGGTTGTTGAAAACTGCAACCAAAACCAGCCCATTGACTGTGTTTTACCTAACAACCATGGTAAAAAAACATGAAATCTAACCAAAACACCTCTTATGGTTTTTTTGGATTGGAATTATGGAAACCCCATTTCTCTATTTGATGTATCTAAACATCCCACTCAGGTTGTGTTTGGGTGTAAACCTTAAATAGGAAATTTTTAGGATGATCCTTGGGTATATTTTGAATAAATTCTAGAAAAAAATTTCATTTTGGATTATTTTTGATAAAAATTGATATTATTACCTTAATTGAACTTATTACATTTTTCTATAAATGACTTGGTTACTAGTTATTAATCTTTCTCACACCATCAAAGGTGTGTCACGCCTTGAGAAAGCCTTGGATTCCATTTTGTAATGACTTTAGTGGAAATATAGGATGCCACCCAATTCATGAATGTGAATTGATAGTGGTAAACCCACCATGGATTTGGTTGGTGTATTATTTTCATGAATTCCTTGGATATTTATTGCTAATTCATTTGGATCACTAGAAAAACTAGAATGATTAGAGTGAACTCCTAGGATCAGCTTGATGTCCTCAGAAAAGGAATGTCTTGGGACATCCCCTTGGATTATGATTGATACCTACTTTAACAATTAAGGATAATTTTCATTGGTTCGGTTATATACTCTTAGGATTATAATTCCAAGGTTTCATACCATAGATTCCACTTAGAACCAAAGTTATAACCATAACATATTGGTTATCATGAGTTGGATCAAAAATTAAACATAAATAATTTAATGGATGTTCTATCTATTCAAAATAGGGGCATTGTGTAAAAATTCCAAGACTGGTTCTATGGATTCCTTATGGATAACTTATCTTTGATTAATTATTTATATTCCTTGGGTCCCATGACCAATTAAAAGGCCACATGATTAGAGATATAAAACTCAGGTCAAAGTATGTAGGTTCGGATGGACATCCTATAAGGATACCGTGATTAGAAAGGTTAATATTACATTACTTATTTAATTTTATTATACCTACACACTATTACATTTTATATTTACAAGAATTTATATGCATTAGAAATCATTAGTGGTGGACTATTTTGTTATACTCACACCCTTCTTGGGGGTTTTCAAGTACCTAGGCATATTGCATGGATGCCAAAAAGGACAAAATAATGTTCCCTACTATGGATGCATGATGAATATCTTATGTTGGGAGCCTAGAAGTTAATGGACTAATATGGGACTCTAGATTCTAATAAAGCCTAGTTGTTTTTTTATTTTCATAGTTTTCTTAGCTTAGTACCTCAGGGATTATAGATTCCCTATTATGGTAGAATTGTATTCTTTATCACTATGATATCATCGACATACCTTATTACATTGCTACATTATGAATATTTTCCTTATTATATGGATCGAATATATTGAATTTAATTACATTTTGGTTTAATATAATACAGTGGGTATAGTCTACCCATGATACCGCTATGCATTCTTTCTATTAACCGGTATCCTCTCGCATGTGTTAATGTATTCTTGAGACCATATGGAATATTGGACTAGTTACTTATCAGTGAACTCAGTCGGGGATTTTATAAAGTGGAGTATGAGGGGTTTTACTTTGCCTAACTATTTCGGGTTATTATAAAAGATAATATGATATTTCAGAACCTGGTAATAATCCTATTCATAGGAGTTACTAACCAACATGCAGGGGAAAATCCAAATTTCCAGGGAAGGCACTTGTTGTTCTAAAATTCACTGGTTACCATTGAACAATTTTTACCATTGGGTGATGCATATGTTTTATGATGTTATGTTTTTTGTAATTTAATGCCTAGGGATGTTACATGAATGGATAATTATATCATGAATTATTATGGGAGCAATAGGATTTATATTCCATTCGCATTCCCTGCCACGAATATTTCAACTTTTATTCCATTTTTTCTATCTTATATTAATTTTTTGTTATGATAGTAATTTAAAATATCACTTGAAAACAATGGTTACATAAAGTATCTATATTAACCAAAATAGTTTTTCTCTTTATAGATTAATGATTAAATTTTATTTAACCAGCCTTATAATGATCAAATCCTTAAAACCTTAGTTACATAAGCTGAAATTTTAAATTAGTTATAGCTAAATTGGGTGATAATTGATACTTATTATGTGTATACCTCTATAAATTGGGAATTATAACCCATATAACCAGACCCTTACATGTAAAACTGTTAAATTATAACTCCTGAAATTAAAAATAAAAGTTAGTTATAGTTAAATGGGATGTTAATTGTAATTAAATAATATTTACCTCTATAATTTTGGATTAAACACCTATATAAATAAACCATTATGATAATGTCTTTAATATTACCATTTAACATGGACCAAGGAATGGGTAATTGGGATTAGTGTAATCACTTGTGTTTAACTATTTTTAATGAATTTTGTTTATCTCTTGTAGTGATTCCTTGAGACTTTTTTTTTCATTCCTTATCTGCGTTGTATTATTCTTTGGTATTTTGTTTTGAATAATTTTCATGTAATTGTAGATATATTCCACTATGATTACTTGGGTTGAGCACCCAATAGTTGGTGATGATCGTGATTATAATGTGGTGGGACCTAAAAATCCAGTGGTTTCTTCTATAGTAGCATGTGTGGAACCTCCCATCATACCACCTATAACATTTGGAATGGGCATTGATGCTCAAGTTAGAGAGGAATATCTATGTATCATACCGTCTATGGAGGGAGCTCCATGGGCTGTGCCAACTATGTATATGTTGACTAGGGTGTTACAATAGTAGCATCTATCAATTTTCTCAAGTGAAGGTGATCCTCAGGTTTCAGAGAATTGGTTAGATACTATACATATGATCTTAGATAATTTTGATATTCCTTTGAAATGGATTTTGAAGCTAACAACATATATTTTTCATGTATCTTCCTAGCGATGGGGTGACGTTCTTACTCAAATAAATCAACATTGAGGTATGGTTTGGAGGGAATTCTAGACTATATTATTTTATTACTTTCCAAGACACTTTTTGGGATGATCAAACTAGGGTATTCAGGCATATAGAGTAAGGTAATATGTTAATAATGGATTAATCATATTGTTTCATTGATCTCCAATTCATTTCCCCCACTCTTGTGAGAAATGAGTTATCAAGGGTGAGATGTTTTATGGATGGGATTAGGTATTCCATTAAATATAAAGTGGGAATATTTTGAATGAATATATTATATAATATGTTTAACCATGATCATATCTCTGAGTGGAATCTATGTGAAGATAAAGGTATTGTTTAGGGTGGTTCAATGGATAGGCAAGGGAGTAAATCATTTGGTCGAAATAGGCATGTCCATGAGACTTATCTCCATAGAAATAGCAGTCATGGTGTATGCATCAGTAGTTTTGTGGTATCTCGCCATTGTAGAATGGAGGATCACAAGAATCCTTAATGTGATAAGGACCAAGTCGAGTTTAGATCTTATGGAAACTTGGGACATATATATAGATTCTATATAACCTTTCTATCAGTTCCCAATGAGAGAGGATTTTCACTCGTTCATATTTCTAGAGTGGGATATGTGGAACTATGTCAGGCATAAATTCAGAGTACTACTAATTGTTCAAGCTGAGGAGGTGGTCAAGGTCAGTGGAATTGGACATAATAAATATAATGTCATCAAATTATAGACGCTCAGGGAGGTAAAGTTGTAACTCAAGGTCATGGATCTGGCTAACTACATGTATTTCATCCTATACCTCTTATGCAGAACCCTGGAATATATATAGTGTGAGGTATAATCTTAATGTCCTTGACTATAGTTTCTTATTTTTTGACATTACTAATTAACACTCAAATATATCTACCACTATGAAAGGGATACTAGGAATAGAGGTTGAATAACTATATGGGTTGATTTCACTTGAAACACCTATAAGACTCTAGTCAGGGGAAATTATACATTCAAAGGACTGTACCCTTTATAAAGGTGACTATAAATTTTTGTGGGACCTTTTTATCCTTGAGATTATAGGTTTGAATTTATTCATGGGATGGGATTTCTAGTTCCCTTTTGTGCTCATATTGAATATTATCATCAACATGTGTCTTTCTCCTCAGTTGAGGGGGTAGCTATATTCACAAGGGAAAATGGGATGTCCATGAAGGACATGTTGGACATGAGCATCATGGGTTGGGTGGAGTTTCACCCTTGATTTTAGTCCTGTTAACAGATGATCAGGGAGTAATCTATGTTTTATTTACTCTAGTTGTGTGTAATATCATGGATTTATTTCCTTATGATTTTTTGGGATACACCTGAGATAGTGGTTTAGTTCACTGTTAAGATTATTCTAAGAGAAAAACCAGTCTTCATTTGTCCATAAAGAATGTCTCTTATTGATCTCCAAGAACACAAGAGGTTGTTGGAGGCCGTGGAATACAAGGGATTTATTCAACAAAGTACTTCTCCTTGGGGTTCACCTGTTCATTTTTCCAAGAATGTGGATGGTACATTGCAGTTATATGGAGATTACGAGTAGCTAAACTAACTTATAGTTAAAATTTCATTAACTATTACTCATTTAAAAGTTAACTTAAACTATTTATAGGGATATAGAGTATTATAAAAAATTTATTTGAGATAATGATATAACCTGTTGAGATTCATGCCCCTAAATACACCACATAAAACATTCTGAATTTGGTAGAACTTATATAAATATTTGTTAATTTCATTTGGTCAGAAGAACCCACATGATTCCTTTATGGCCTCATTGAATAAAATATCTCACTCATGTCTGGATGCCTCAATGGTTTTTACGATATCTTTATGTACTCCCAATCATAGGGTGAGCATGTACAACATCAAGAGTTCATTTGGACTACTCTTTGAGAGAATTTTCTTTATGCTAAACTCTAGAGATATTTTTTCTGGATTGATAGTGTCCACTTCCTAGGTCATATCATATCATAAGTATGAGTTCTAGTGAATCCAAAAAAGATGATATTATTTTCATCTTGAGAATATCCCAGAATAATTTTGATATCTGGATCTATTGGTGATTAGTCGATTACTATCAACAATTCAATCAAAACTTATAATTACATCACTAATTACAGGATTAACCAAAATGTTTGTAGGGTTTATCTGGTATGAATTTTGTAAAAATTATTTTGTAGAGAGTAATATTGAACTCAACACCAATACTAAAAATTAATGATCTCAGAAGAGGGTACACAGTCTATTATGAATCATCAAGCATTGGGTTGGGAGAAATATTGATTAAATGAGACCATGTAGTGGCATAAGAGTCTCGATAGTTGAGGCCTCCTGAGTGAAATTACCCAATGCACGAACTTGAGTAAGAAACTTTTATTCATTCTCTATATTCCAAGATAAATTACCTCATGTGGGAGTAGTTAATGGTATATATTTTACATAAAAATCTCAAATATATATTTTCTTAGTGGGACCTAATCTTTTTGTAGTGAAGGTGTTTGGAATATTTTCAATCATTTAATGTTGATCTTACTTATACACTATGGAAAATTAATGTTGTTGATGTGCAGGAAACAAATATCAGGATCAAGTGGTTTAGAAAGATAGTACTGAATGGAAGTTGATGGCTATATTTTTTGAAATGCACCTTGATATTCAAGATTTACAGGGTAAAACTATCCTCATGGATTTATTAGTGATTCCATAACATACAAATCAAATAAATACTAGGAAAAATTATAATCCTAAAGGATTTTCCTTGAGGGATGGTATTTATGGTGAGGCACCACTTCCTAGTTGGGTTATTTATGAGGATGAAATATTTCATGTCTAAAGGAGTTTATGGGTTATTATAGGCATGAAAGAGGAACTGATATGATAATATCATGCTTCAAAATAAGCATTACATATTAAAATGAAAAAAAAATGTATCATGATTTTCATCTATAGTAATGGTGTTTACGGATAAAGAAAGAAATATCCATTTTTTTTACTCAATGTTCAACCTATCAGCATTTTGAAGTGGAACACCAACACCTTACTGGTCTTTTACAACTATTAATCATCTCGAGATGGAAAAGGGTTGATTTTATTATGTATTTTGTGACAGGGTTACCAAATTCACCCTAATTTATTATTGTCCTATGAGTTATTTTTGATAGACTAATGAAGGTATCCCATTTTGTGCCAATCTAGGAGACCTTCTCAATGGAAAAATAACAGAAAATATATGTCTAGGATATGATATGTCTGTTTGGGATTCTACATACCATTTTATTAGATAGGGATTTTTAGTTTACATTATGATTTTATTATAGTTTATAGAATGATATTGGTTTATATGTACATTTGAGTACATCCTATCACCCACAAATAGATATACAATGCTAGTGGACTATATAGGTACTAGAGGAAATTCTCCAGGCATATATCCTATATTTTGGAGGCTCATGGGAGAAACACTTTTCTCTGGATTTTTTTAATAATATCTTCCGAGAAATAATTCATATGGATTGTTATGAGGTACTATATGGTAGGTCATGTTATTCACTTTTATGTTGGTTAGAGTGAGGGGAGGTAGTGCTTCTGGGATTGATTGTTACTCGGGATACATTAGAGAAAGTTAAAATGATATGGAAATGTATAGTAATTAATAAGGCTATTTATAATTCATCTATAGATTGGAATTACCAACCTCTATATTTTTAGGTGGAGGATTTGGTATTCATATTCGTTTCTTCTAGAATAGGCCATTGATAGATTATGAGTAAAGGTAATATAACATCGAGATTTATTGGGCCATTTTAAATTTTTGAGAGGATCAGTTCAGTGGCTTAACATTTATAACTTTCTTATAAGTATATAGATATGCATAAAGTACTCTATATATCATAGATCCACTATTATTATCCAAAACCATCTCATGTATTTGATCGTAATGTAGTTAAATTTGTTTTTTGATGATTATTTTGAGGAGTACCCAGTTCATACAATCGATTATAGCATGAAGAGTCTTCGAGGTAGAATGGTTCCTCTAGATTGGGCTTCATGATAGTATTGTTGTATACAAGAGGAGATGTGGGAATTTGATTCTGATATACATGCTCATTGGACTGGTTTATTCTATGGTAATGCTCAATGACCCTCATAAGTACAACTTCAGGTTGAGTTATCTTATATAGGGGAGGTTGTAAGATCTGGTTTATTCATCAAGGAAAAACCATTTAAAATTTTATTAAACCCTTTCTTTTTTTAGAAGTGACTGAGGGGGTTCGTGTGCCTAATGGGATGTTTGGGAAGAGAGGGAGGATATTATTTCATGAAGTTAATGGACTGTGGTGCTACCAGCTAGCTACTACTAGTCCACCTGCTAGCAGGTGGGAAACTTGTAGGCCTAGTAGGCCAGTAGAAGTCCCACTGAGAATTTAGCGAGACACAACTTCTAGCATATGGGACTGAGGTAGATTTTTTAAGAGGGGAACATTTTCATTAACCCATTCAACCCTATATTTATCATCACCCCTTCCTAACACTCATTTGGGTAGAAAAAATTCTGGAAGAGACTCTCCTCCCCTCTCCTTGGATTATGAGTAGATATTCTTCATTAAAACCATGAATCCCTCTACATATTTCAAATTAAAAAACACTTGATAAGGTTACAACTTATTTACATTCTAATATCACTATTTTTTTAATCCATACATTTATCTACATATTTAATGTAAATACCTGATTTTAAGGGATTTTTTCTACTCTTCCAATATCTTCTATTCTAGATCCAATATGAGGTCAATACCTGATAATATGTATTCTATGATCCTTATATTGCCATTCTCTATGAATTTCCCTTAAATTATCATTGTATATTTAATGTACCACTATTCTAAACATCGAAAATGATAAGCATTGACCATTTAATTAATATTCCTTAAATTTCTCACCTAAATACCAACCTAAATATTCTAAGAACCTCATAAATATAATTAGTGGTTGAAAACCACAACCTAAATGACCCGTTGAGGTAGTTTTAACCTAACTCCCATGACAAAAAAAAGTAACCAAAACACCCCTTAGTGTGTGATTGTTCTTGAAATTAGAAAAATACAATTCTCTCTTTAATGTAACTAAACCACACCCTTTAGATGTATTTGGGTGTCACCTTTAAAGGGGAAATTATTAGGATGGGGCTTGGGTATGTTTTAGATAAATACTAAAACATAACATCATTTTAGTTGAATTATGATAAAATACTTAATATGATTACCTTACTTGGACTTCTAACATATTACTATAGATACACTGGATACTGGTTATGATTGTTTCTCACACCCTAAAAAGAGTATCATGCCTCAATAAAGCCTTGGAATCTAATTTATAATACTTTTAGAAGGCTCATAAGATGAAACCCGATTCAATGATTTGAATTCCACGTGGTAAACTCACCATGTTTCGGTCAGTGTCTTACTCTCAGGAATGCCATGGAAAGTGAATAAGGAATCATTTGGATATCCAAAAAAACTAAAACACTTTGGAATATATTATAGGTTATTGTTGATTCCCTAAGAAAATGAACTCCCTTGGTTAACCACTCATATTCTAATCAAGACCTACCCAGAACTATAAGGATAGTTTTCATTTGTTTGGTTTGAAAATCTTATGAGTATAATTCCAAGGGTTCATCCCTTGGACTCAACTCAAAACCCAAGTTCCAATCATTAGGGATTTATCATCATGAGTTGTCTCAAAAACCAAATGTAAATAATTCCAAGGGTAATCGATGGATTTGAAATAGGTGTATTGTCCATGAAATCCCAAACTAGTTTCATGGACTCCTTATGGTTATCTCTTCTTGAATTCCTTGGATACATTCCTCAAGTCACATAAGCAATTAAAAGGTTACCCGATTAGAGATATATTTCATATTTTGAAGTAGTTTGGGTTAGACGAGTATCCCATAAGTACCTTGAGCTCAATTTTTTTTTATTACTTTAATACTTTAAATTTATTATATATGAAAGCGATTAAGATTTATATTTATACGACTAGATATGAAATATACATTGTTTTTAGTGGCCTATTTAGATATATGCATGCCCTATTTTGGTTGAAACTTGGTAGTTGGGTATATTTAATGGATGTAGGAAAGGAAAAAAACGAATATTCCCTTCTATGGATACTTTATATTTATCTTAGGTTGAGAGTATGGGGGTAGAGAACCAAGTTGGGAGTCAGGATCCTCAGAGAGATTAATTTTTTCATATTATTATTTCTTTTTATTATCTTAATACCTATTTTATTACACCTTCCCTGATATTCTAGACTTATATTCTACATCACCATGACCTTATCTTTATATAATACCCATTTTCTTATTTAATTTTGTTTTATCTATTATTTTTTTTGGATTGTGTTGCCTTTATTTTTGCTTTGTTTTTCTCTGAATCTAGTGGAATAATCTCTACACTATATGAGCATACACCCTTGTTTCTAGATGGTATCCTCTAGAATATTGAGATGTACTTTTAAGGCCTTGTGGGCCACTAGGCTGGTTACTAACTAGTGAACTTGGCCGGGAATGTAAAATATTTTTTAGATCTAATAATTATCTCTAAATTGTAAAAAATATTGGGATATATTTTTATTTTTTATTACTAGACTGAAAATAAGTTTTAATATGATAGATTCCATGAAAATAATGACCACAGATTCATTGTATGACCCTGATTCAAGAGAACTATGTGTTTTGAATATAGAAAATCCAGACACATGAGTCCAAACTATCGTAGAATTAAATAAAAGAGAATGCACATCCTACAAAATAAGAAAAACTATTCCAATTTGGTGGTCCATCATCTAAAGGGTGGAAACATTCTTGCAATGTATGATTCATTCCTAAATCTATTAAGTTAATATTTTCACCTTCCACCTCATGCACTTTATCTTCTAATTATATTAAAAATTCTAATTATGGTATGCCTAGTGTTAAAGAGTTATAAAATAAAATTGATGAGTTACATGAGAGTTTAGTCTCAATTTTTAATGATTACACAACAATCAAGGGAAAATATAATAAAGTTATCAATGATTAAAATATCTAAAACTTAATGTTGAAAAGTTAAAGAATTATAATTCTAAAATGTTGATGCTTAAGGAGGATATTGAGAAGTTATAAGATTATATTTCAGTGAATAAAAAACTGTAAATAATGGAATATGTTGTTATGATGGATGATATGTTTTAGTTTTACAAATAGCATTGGAACACTAAAAAATAAATTTAAATGTTGAGAAATACTTCATCTAACAGTGCTTCTAGTAAAAACTAAAAGGTATGTGATGATTTATAGAATATTAAAGAGGATAAAGAAATTTTTAAGAATGAATTAGATAAAATTAAATATGAAAGTGGTTGTTTGAGAATTATAATGCCAGGTAAGATTGTTTAAAATGGTAAATTTGACTGATCTATTTATTTTAAGAAACATGACGATAAAATTAATAAAAAGGGTTTTTATTCTACTTTTAATTGTTTTAAATTTAGATTACATGGGAACTATACTTTTAATTATTATAAATTTTTTAGACATATAATTATGTGTAATTATCTATATTTGATGAGTTCAAAGGATTTAAAAATTCAGTCTGTTTGTGTTCCTAAAGGAACTGTGAAGAATCCTATAGAACATAATCCTCTTAATTTTTCTAGGAGATTTTATTTCATATATACAACTTGAATACCATTAATAATTTTATAATTTTTATGTGGTCATTTGATTTATTTTTATTAGTTTTATTTTACGGATAGTTATCAGGTATTTATCATTTTGTTATTGGGTTTACTATATTGTGCTAAAATTTTTAATTACTTTTTAATCATTTTCATATCATTTTATAATTCATTTAATGTCATTAACATGTTTTGTGTCTCCTTGTAATAATGTTTGTTTTGTATAAGAGGAATTCACATGATGTGTTATGCCATTATATATTTTCAATGTTAGAGATATCATAGAATAAGGGGGACATTTCACTATATGAAAAATGGTTATACCAATGGTTTGGAACCACTGGTATAGCCCCTCAAACTATTGGTATATCTTATAAAAATTGTTTGGGTTCCTATTGGATGATTTACTGTCAGTATAGACCTATACCAATGGTTTGATCAAACCATTGGTATAGAAAACCTATACCCATGTATCTCAAAATGATGGAAAAATTAATTTCAATGGAAATACATATAACAACAGTTTGGTCAACCCAATGGTATAAGTCATTAATTGAAAAAAAATCTAACATTGGGTTTTGATCCCACAACCACCTGCTTATATTCTAAAGACTTTACTGCTATATTACAACTTCTTATACATTTATATATATATATACATATATTTATGTATAATATATATATATATATATATTGAAAGATATAATAATTTTGTTATTATTATGAAAAAATAACGGCACCACCTATACCAACATTTGGACCAAATAATTGGTATAGGTGGCTAGAAACAAATAATATACCAATGTTTTGGGAAAACCATTTTTATATGTGGACTTATACAATACCTATACCAATATTTTTCACCAAATAATTGGTATAGGTGGACATATACCATACCTATACCAACCTCTTTTTCAAAAAATTAGTAAAGTTCCATATACAATACCTATTCCAATGTTTTTCTCAAATTGTTGTTATAGGTGACTATACCAATTTGTTTAATTCATTAGTATAAAAATATTGGTATAACTCAAATTTATTATAGTGTTTTATTTTTTTTAATTAATTTATTTGTTTAACAATTGAAATATATATATATTTATATATATTATACATGAGTTTATAGGGAGTTATTATTTTAAAACTAATCCTATTATTCAGGATCATGCTATATATTCTATTCATATGCTTTTTATCATGATAGTTTAACCCTAAATTTACTATTTTTTATTGTCTTTATTATTTAACTAAGGGGGTTTTTTATTTATTCTATTACATGCCCCTAATTATTCTTTATTCCTGAATGAATTCTATTTAACTATCATTATTATTTTAATTTTGGGGATTTAGTTGTTTTTTGAAAGGATTTTTTTGGTAGATATGCTTGATTTTTTAGGTATTGTTTTTTTAATAAATGTAATTTATTTATTTTTTACATACTTATCTTTATTATATTTTTAATTATTATAATGGGGGGATTTTTATATGTTAATGTCATTCATGTTTTGAAATTATCTAAAAGGGGGTGAATGTTGAGGGGTTCATTTCCACTTTTTTTATTATTTTGGTATAATTATAATTTACCTCATATATTTTATTTATGTTCTGTAGTATTATTCATTTATTACTATTCAAGTTTATCACATTTTGTTTTGAATAAAATTTTTCTGACTATTGATTTCAAATTAATGGAAAATATATCTTTACATATTGAAGGAGATTAAAATTTCGTTAAGCAATGGCCTCTATGCATTATAGTAGATTTCAGATATTTACTCTTATGTAAGATTTCTACTATAATTTTTATAAATTTTTTACCTTTTCAATTACTGGGAGATTTATTTAAGAAACACATTTTTTTAGTAAATTATTAGACCATTATGTATCAAAAATTACTTTTATTTATGAATTCATATTACAATATTTTATTCACATATTCAAGGATGATACTTTTATGTGTTGATATTTTGAAAAGGATGTTTCCTTAAAGTATGATATAATATGTGAGGATTTTCTTTTATGTATTAACAAAATTTATGTTGATGTTGATATTACACAAAGTCAATTACTATAAAATTTGATGAGAATACTTTTATGTATTGCTCAAAAGATTTAGTTTTGGTACTTTTGAGTTTTAGAGGATATACTTTTATTCCTTTCATGGAATATTATCTACGATGGATACATTGGATTGTGATATTTAGAATTCAATTGATTTGGATTTTAAAAGTGTCTAATTTTCATTATTATGGAGAGTATTTAAAATATTTAAACACATATTTTTATAAATGATTTAATGATGATTATTATATTGATTTAATTATAGTTTAAATTATTTGAATGAATATTTTATAGTATTCCCCACATGAAGAAATCATTGATCATTTAAGAAGGGAGATCATGGATTTATAATATTGAAAATAAGTGTTCAAAAATAATTATATTCAAAGGATCCTAGCTATAGGTAGTGAATTATGGCATGAAGGGGGTACATTGTCAAAATATTTGAAACATTCAATACCAACTATTTCACACAACATTTCCTGGAACACCCGAACTTAATCATATACATCTGGAAGAGTCATGGCAGTTTAAATCTACAAAAAAACCTTTGTATAATTTTAATGTTTTCATTTTTTATTAATTCATTGGGATTTATCGTTTGTTTTGTAATTTATTTTGGGGAATATTCATGGGCTATACCTATCTTAAAATGTGTGTGTATGGGTTTTTCTAATCTAAACAAAAAAATATCACTAGGTTTTTCCTAGTAATAAATAAAGATAAAGTTGGTTGTTTCTATACTTTATTTACACTCTTCACATTCACTACTCATATTATTTATGATGTAATTTTTTACTCTATTATTCCACCATATTCTACATTATCATTTAATTACTCTCATTATTTTTGGATAGATAATTAACACCCCCCATCTTATCTCTTGGGAATCACCATTTGGGACCAATCCTCCATCCATTTTACCTATTATTATTATTATTATTATTATTATTATTATTATTATTATTATCCCCTAAGGGAACATCCTAATGTTTACATCTTTATGGGGTCTTAGGGAATTATCATGTTTGAGACACCCTAAGAATGTTCATGGGTTTCTTTATATTTCCCCATTGTATCTCTCAAATTAAATAATAACAATATTATTATTATTATTATTTTTTTGGGGATATTTTTGAAGGTACTATAGCATTGTAGTATGTGTGGGTACTATAGAAGTCACTATAGAAGATCTATGTATTGTGGTTGGTATTATAATAGAATAATTATTAAAAAAGTATTATTCACTGAATGATCCTTTGGGCCTATATATTGGTCCTTTAATTAAGGAAAAAGTACTTTGGTCCAAGGGATATTTTGGCCATAAAATTATAACAGGACATATTACTTTTGGGTTTATACATATTGGGGATGAGGTCTGATCCATGCAAGCCCAATAGGTGTGTGTGAATTTGTGTGTTGATTTTTAACTTTACTACCTAATAATAAATATTATTATTAGTTGATTTATTAAAATAGGTAAATTCACATCTTTTTTTTCTTCCTCTTGGGTCCAACATGCATGAACAAGAGATAGAAGTCATTCCACCAGCTTTAATCTTATTCCTCCTTTATATTTCTAACAAAGAATAAAAACCAAATGCTTGGTCAATTCCTCTTCTATATCATTTTATTCTTCCCCTTATCATCTCATTGATTCCTAATTTATATTTTCGATGAATATATATATTTCATGATGGGTTAAAAATATGGGGTCATGATACCCTCATTTTAAGGGGTATTTCCATCATGATGGTTAGATAAGGGACCTATAATGTGTTTGTAGTCCATTGATGGTTATTGAAGTGTAATTACTCTCACCGGTAAGGATTTTTCTATATTCCATTAATGTGGAAAATTTGATATATCTTTTTTATTCCAAAATAATTTAGATTTCTGGTTTGTAATGAATGATGGATAACTCTGGCATGAATTCAAAATCTATATACTACCATTTTTGTGCCACCTCATTACTCAATCAATATTTTCACACCTTGGGATTGATGAAAACCTTTTTATTCCTTAAATAATTTATCATGTTAATTACTTGTGGGTTATTTGTAGCACCCTGACCCCAGTTTCTGAGAGCCGGTGCATTATTTTATTACATTGTAATGATTATAAGAATGTTTTATCCCAATGGACTAAATGGTTTAGTAGTTTTTGAAGAGATGATACATATATAAGTTCAACATTATAACTTGAAAAGAAATACAATATATCTAATCCATTAGTAACTGCCATAACTCCTCGGATATCCCTAAAATTCCTTTATAATACACTTCTTCACAACCTAGGGAAATACAAAACATAAAAAAGGGATGATCTCAGTTTCTTGGTAAGGGAAAACCATACAGTGGAATAGATCATAAACATAAAAACTGGGCATGATGAATAAATAAATACACCTGCCTTTAATAATAAACGTGAGCATAATATGGCAGGAATAAAAGTCGATTCAATAATGGAATTATGAAACATAACCATGGATATTTTAATAGTATAATAATCACATGGACTATCAAATACTATATTCATAATGAGGGAATACATAATTTCAGACAACATAATCATATCGTCAAGGCCTTAGCCAAGACACAATACATAATGGGTAGAAACCTAGGCTAGTTTGTCTCATGAGACCTACTGATGCATCGAGGGGATGCATTGGACCCCACCCATCACATAATAAGTCCAATTAATTCCTCATATGAATGGGGATAAACATTAATAAAATATAAATTTATATTGAAACTAATATATGAAATGTGAATAACTTTCCCCAATCATAAAACATAAACACTAACCATTGAGAGTAATATGGTGAATGGTATCAAGATAGAATATCAATAGAAAAACTAATAATAAAACATTAAATAAAATATTTTGGATAATATCATTAAATATTAATACTAATAAGACATAGTAATCAAAAATAGTGTTGGAATTGATGAAAATACTCTTAAAATCATTGAGTAATTCTTGGGAGAGACACTCTTTTACTTTGAAAAGAATAGTTCTTATAGAAAAATATTTGTATAAAACTAGAAGTGGACTAATATACCTTCTTCCTAATAAAATGAGTGATTTTAGAAAAACAATGGTTTTTTAAAACATATTATATAGTGAACATAAAAATAGGTAAGAATTTGAAAGTTCCTTTAAAAATGTCTTGTTTATAGGGGAGAATTTTTAAAATATTATTTTAAAACAAGTAACTCCCCATAGAGGAAATATGTATTATGATTGGTATATATATATATAATTTTCACAAATAATTTATGAACTGTACATAAGAGTAATTAAAATTTTCATTGACGTAAGTAGAGAATAAGAGTAACCAAAAAGAAAATGGAGGTTTGGGAAGAAAACACCTACCATATGTCCAAATGTGTTATGCACTAGACCTTAACGTCCTAGATAATAAAATTAAATAGATTAATTAATTAATTTTTAACCTTATATTCATTTATTTTATTCATTATTTTTTTATTATGTCCATTTATTTCCTTATTGTTATGTTATAAAATTGAATGTTTTCATTCTGGAGTGTTCATTTCCTTGATTTCATAATCTATTCACTTGATTATAAGTAATGGAGTTCATTTAAAATTGGTATAATTAAAAAAAAAATTAATTAAATTATGTAAATCAGAATAAATAATTTTAATTTTTTATATATATATCATTTTTTATATATTATATGTATGAATCATTAGATAATACATATAGGGATAATTGTTTGGACTATTACGATAGTTATTGATCATAACAAACTCATTTTTTATTATCACATGGTATTATGTAAATATGCTACATCCAAAAGATAAAAAGGATTGAAATATATATTTTAAAATTTTTTCAACCATTAAAATGGTTTCATGAACAACATTGAAGGATAAATTGAAGAATGAAAAATTGTCTCTATGAAGGTTGTAAATTGGCACCTCTCGGACGATAATTTCGTTTTTAAAATAAAAGACAAAGATATAGTAGTTTGAGTAAGGATATTACATTAACATGTTATAATTATAGTATATATATAATATTGGATTCATAATGATATTTTAGATAGAGGAGGTGAGGATAAGATAAGAAAATTAAATAACTTTAAATGAAATTAACAGGAAAATGAAGAAGGTTTTACCTATCGAGATACCCTTTTTGAGAGCCTCCCTAAATGAAGTAGTTTTGGTATTATGGTAAGAAAAAGATCTATTGGACGTGGGTAGAGACTAGGGAAGAGGATTTGGGAAGCAATTTGACAAATTTCAAGTCTTAGAGGATTTAATAGAAGAGGGAGTGAGGGATGGTTTTTATAGTGGAGGAGAGGATTGATTTTTGAATATTTAATTAATTTGTTTATTATTTTGGCACAAGAATATGCATAGTTTGAGATTTATAAAAAAAAATATATTAAAATAATTAAGTTTGGTTCTAGATTTTGGTTCTTACATCATTCATGACTCAAGTAATAATGTATTTATATTCTAATGTATTTACACTATAGGTTGCCTTATTTTACTATTCTCCAAATATTCATGTATTTTAGAAAAATCCCAAATATTCACCAGAACAATTTATTCAAATATAGAATTCAAAAATGCTAATAATTTTATCAAAATAATTTCTAAATATTTTAATTTTAATTTCTAAATAAAATCATTATTTACTTGAAAAATTCAGATTTTAAATTTAAAAATGATTTTATAAAACATTAAAAAATTAACTAAGGTATCATAAAATTATCCTAAAATCATAATACAACATAATATTTATTTAGGAATTAATTTTGTAAAAAATAATTTTCTTTTAAATAATTCTATTAATTATAAAATTTTAATTAAATATTTATGACTTTTAAAAATACCTATAATTAAATATTAATTTCTAAAATATTATATTACTTTTACTATGATATAATTATATCATACTTATAATTACGTGATGAATAATTATTATTTATAATTTCTTGGGTGTGGTTATTATTCATTTTGTTGGTTTACTATTCGAATAATTCATAATACTATTCCTAAGGGAAAGTTACAATTTCATCAGTATAGGTTCCTTAATGTCTTGAAATACCTCTTATTTCAATCATTATTCTTTTATAAAGTTTATACTATGTTATATAAGTGATTATATGTTATCTATACTATAATAAACATAAGAAGGAAAATATCATTGATAGAATTTTGTGTTATTAAATTCTTCCCTCCTACAAAAATTTCATCCTTGAAATTTTTAGATTGTCACCCCACAAAAAGATTTTGGACGTTCTTCATCATAAGCTCCTTAGGCTCCCACATCACATATTCAATTTTATGATTTTTACAAAGTGACTTTAACAGTCAAGTCGTCTTATTCCTCAACACCTGTTCTTTAGTTTCTAGAATCTGGATATTCTCTTCATAGTAAGATAATTCAGGATCTAATTTTTAGACCTTCCTAAGTAAATTCATGTGTTGGGTATAGAATTCACTTTCTCAAAAAAGAGAAATGGAACACATTTTGTTCCTTAGAAAGGATTTTCATTATTTCAATATGATAAGCCACAACTCCAATTCTCCCTATAATTTCAAAATGTCCAATGTACCATGGGAAAGATTCCCTTTCATTCCAAATTTTAGAAAACCCTTCTATAGAGATACATTCAATAAAATGTGATCTACCACATGAAATTGTGAATACATACTTATATTATCATCATATCTATTTTTCTAGAATTAGGATGATTTTACATGGGTTTCAATAGTATTTATCATTGTTGTTGTTTCCTCTACTAGATCTTGGCATACTAGCTTTCTTTCACTAACTTCATCTTAACATGTTGGTGTATGACATCTCATTACATAAAATGACTCATATGGTTGCATTTGAATACTTTAATGAAAACTATTATTGTAGTAAAACTTCAAAAAAGGTAAGAAATGATCCCATATACTTTGAAAATCAAGTGAGAATGGCCTCAACATGTCTTCTAATTCTTTGATTATTCTTTCTAACTGCCTATCTGTTTGAGGGTGATAAGCAGTACTCAATCTAAGCTCATTATCCAAAGATACTGAATAGTTTTCAAAAATTAAAATATAAATCCTTGATCATGTTTAGTCACAATTGATAAAGGTTCTCCATTAAGTCTTACAACATCATTAATATTGATTCTTGCAATGTAATCTAGTAGAAAATCTTCCCGTATAGCATGGAAATGTGAAGATTAGGTAAGTCAATCAACAATCACCCATATTGAATCCTTATTTCATGGAGTTTTTGGTTATACAGTGGAAAAATACATTTTGATATCATCCCATTTCCATATAAGAATAATAAGAGACTTCATGAATCCTCTAGGATGTTGTCTTTCGGATTTCACTTTTTGACAGACTAAACATCTTGATACATGATCAGTAATTTCTCACTTCATGTTTCCCCACATAAAACATTCCCTCAAATATCTATACATATTAGTTATACCATGGTTTACAGAGAAATTTAAACTTTTATAATCATCAAAAAACTCTTTTTTTAGCCCAGATATAGAGGTAACAGAAGGCCTCTTCTCAAATTTCAGAATTCCATCCTCATACACGAAGGAAAATTCCCATCATTCACACCTTTAATTTCTTTTTAAATATTCTCATCATATTTCATAGTACATTTAATCCTTTATAATAATGATTATTGGGAAACCAATTGAAAAAATAGTGATGTTTTACCTTCTTTGATAATTCCCATATCCATCCTCGCTAGATCCATGTATATAGGATCCTTATAAATTCTCATTTTGTTTAAAACTTCATGATACATCATACTCAAAGAATTAGCTAACTTATTTTCCTAAACTATGTGGTATTTTATGAAAAAATAATAATCCTTGAGTTTCTCAAGCCATATCCTTTTCCTCATTTTAAGTTCTTTCTGTGAGACAATATATTTTAAGCTCTTTTGATTTGTATATAGATAAATTATTTCTCCATAGAGATAGTGTGTTCATATATTAATAGAAAGGATTATATCTTCTAAATCAATATCATGAGTTGGATAGTTATGTTCATGAAATTTTAACTATTTTCATGAATAACCAATAACTCTATCATTCTACATAAGTACACACCCGAGTCCTTTCTTTGACGCATCACTATAGATAAAAAATATACTAATCCCCAATGGTATAGTCAGGATCAAAGAATTTACTAATATCCTATTCAATTCTTCAAAACATTCTTCACATTCTTTTATTCATAAAAACATAGCCCCTTTACGAGTAATCTTGTTTAATGGGTTAGATAATCGTGTTAGGTTTTGAATGAATCATCGATAATAACCTGCTAAAACAACAAAACTACATATCTCAATTATGTTCATTGGTGTAGGCCATTATTGAATTTCCATTTTCATTACAGGATACACTAAAATTCCATCCATAGAGACAATATGACCTGGAAAAGAAACTACTTGGAGCTGTAATTCAAACTTTCTAATCTTATCATATAATTTGTTTCTTCTAAGAGTATTCAAAATAATATTAAAGTGATTCTAATGATCTTCATAGTTTTTAGAGTATACCAAGATATCGTTAATAAGTACCACAAAAAATTCATCAAGATATTCCTTGGAAACTATGTTCATTAGATCCATAAAAATAGAGGGTTCATTATTTATTCCAAAAGGAATTATTGTAAAATTGTAATGCCCATATTTAGTTTGAAATGTTGTTTTTGGAATATCTTCCATTACTCACACACAACTGATGATATCCAGATCGATGTTAAATATTCGAAAAATATTGGTCTTTATTATGTTGATCAAATAAATCATCAATACAAGGAAGAGGATACTTGTTATTTATTATAATAGCATTGATTTCCTTATAGTAAATTCACAACCTCATAGATCTATCCTTCTTCTTTATGAAAAGAACATGATATTCCCATAGAAAAACAATATGGTTGATTAATCCTTTATCACTCAGGTACATTATTTGTTTCCTTAATTATACTAACTCTATAGTGGAAATTCTATAAGGATTCATTGATATAGGTCTTTAACCAAGAATTAAATCAATAGTGAACTCAACTTCTCACTCTAGAGGGTGTCCAGGTAAATCATCTAGAAATACATAAATGTATTCTTACACAACAGATACATACTCAATTTGAAGATTTCTTTCCTCACCCATATATATTATGTTATAATACTCCCCAAGAATGGAATTTAGTAGAGCTACTGGGGGTGGATCAAGATAAGAATCATATTGTGATGTTCCTTCTCTAAAGATAATAAATTTTACATCATTATCCAAAATTGTAACCTCCTTCTTGCAATTGATTTTGACATCATAGTTTGAAATCCAATTTATACCATGAATTATATAAAATTCAATCATTGATGTGATGATAAGGATAGAAACTAAACCTTGTTTTTGTGCCATAAGGGAGACTAATTGACACATCTTTGTAGCAATGATATTTCCCTTATGAGTTTTTACTAAAAACTCTATTATTAAATCAAATTGGAAGTGTCTAGTTTTTTTAGAAAACTGAGAAGTTATAGATAAATGTGATGATCTATAATCCATTAAATCATTGTCTATGTTTGAGTAAATGATTAATGTATCTTCCACCACATCATTAAGAATTTCAACTTTAGTAGTTGTGATTACAAAAGCCCGACCTTGCTTCATTGTCCTTTTCTAAGGAATGTTTCATTGAAACATAGGAAAATAATTTTAATAATGCCCCATATTTTTACAATTGTATCATTGAATATTGGTAGCTTATTTATTTTCCTAGAAATCATGATATCAGTGGAATTTTCTTCAACACTTGTAACAAAAACCCATACCCTTCTGGAAAGTGCTAGGGTGTTTCTTCCCACAATTATCATAGGATGGACAATCAATTATTCCCATCTTCCCCTTTTCATTATTTCCTTTTATAGAGTGTTCATAAGACCTCTCCTTCAAATTAATTCCTTTAACATCATAATACATAGGGAATTATTTTTTCTTTCTTGATAGCATGTGAGACTACATGTTTGTATGATAAGAAACATTGGGAGAATAATGTTCTTCAAAGAAATGGTTTTAAACCATGAAATAATCAATCAATATTACTCCTTGTATTATGTATATATTCCACGACATGCCTTGATAACCTTGTGAAGTTAGCTTCATACTTTGAAACATTCTCATCCCCTTTTTGTCTCATGTTCAAAAACTGCCTTGCCATATCTATTCACTATTCACGAGGGATGTATTTTTCTAAGAATATATCCTTCAAATACTTAAATTACATATTTTCAATATCTTTCATCTCCTTTGTGTTTTGAAATAGTGACCACATTTGATCAATATCTCCTAATAGATTATAATATACCATGAAAACTTTCCCCCTTTCGTTACTTCCCAAAGAGAGAAATATCTTCTCTAAAGAACTTATCCACTACTCTACAATGAATGGGTTTGTAGTCCCATTAAATGATAGAGGTGGTTGTCTTATAAAGTGGTATTAAATTTATCCTACACATTTTTCTTCAATATGCTCTATATGTGTATGGTTATTAATAATAACCTCAGTAAGTTGTCCAAGTATAGTTATAAGTTTCTCAGCACCAGTCATAGCTCCAAAATCCACATCATTATCTTGAATAAGAGGGAAATCCCTACAATTGATACAAACATTAATGTGGTTTTCCTTCCTTACACTAGGTTCCATTTATAAATAATGGAATAAACTAGATTAAGTTATGAATCATAATGTATAATCTCAAATAAAAAAATACTTAACATAAATTGAAATACTATGAATAGTTAATACCATAATAAAAACATGGTTTTTTGAAGAAAATTTTAATTTTAAATATTTCATTATGGATTTAAAAGAAAATGTGAATTATCCTAATTATATCCAATGGGAGTGCCAAACCAGGGGCACAATAAGAACTATTGTCGTGTACTAGGTTACCTTGAGTCAAGCCCAAAACACCTTGTCGGGGTTATTACTCCCAGGTACATCTATTCCAAAACAACATCCACTTGTAATATCCAGAAAGGGACTTATTTTATAAGAAGATGAATATAATATCTTCTTTAGTAAAATTCTAGGATGTTCTTGTATTATTATCCTCAGTGTCTATATTACGGTTTTGTTCCCTAATCTACATTTTATAAGTCTACTTTCTAAGGTTTCTGATAAACATCATTTGATACCAACTATAACGCCCTGACCCCAGTTTCCTGAAGCTAGTTCATTATTTTATTACAGTGGAATGATTATAAGAATGTTGTATACTGAAGGACCAAATATTTTAGTATTTTTGGAAGACCAGATACATACATATGTTCAACATTACATCTTCAAATGAAATTCAATATAGCATATCCATTTGTAACATTCATAACTCCATGATTTTCCCTACAAGTCATTCAAAATACAATTCTCTATATCCGAGGTAAATATAAAACATAACAAAGGGGTGAGTGCATATTATTAGTAAGGATAAATAATACCATGGAAGAAATCACAGACATAAACACTAGAAATGTTTAATAACTAAAAACATATGCCTTTAAAAATAAACTTGAGCATAATATGGTAGGAATAAAATATGATTCAATAATGCCACAATAAAACATAAAAATGGATGTTATACAAGTCAAATAATCACATGGACTATAAAATACTAGATTCATAATGAGGGAATAAAAAATTTTGTACATCATATTCATACCATCAAGGCCTCATAAAAGACACCATACACAATGGGTATAATCCTAGGCTAGTATGTCTTGTGAGGCCTACCGAAGCACAAAAAGGATATAGAGGTCCCCAACCATCACATAATAAGTCCAATTCAGTCCTTATATGAATGGGGATAACAAAAACAATATATAAATTCATATTGAAACTAACATATGAAATGTAAATAACTTTCCCCGATCATTACACATAAACAAAAACCATTCAGAGTAATATGGTGAATGATATCAAGATAGAACATAAACTGTAAAACTTGTCATAAACCATAAAAAAATATGTTGGATGGTATTTTAAAATATTAATACCAATTAAACATAATAATTAACAAGAGTGTTGTAATGGATGAAAATACTCGTAAAATCATCAAGTAATTCTTGAGAGAGACACTATTTTACTTTGAAAAGAAGTGATATTTTGGGAGAATATTTGTATAAAACTAGAAGTGAACTATGAAGTTTATTTCATAAAAAATGAGTGATTTTAAAAAATAATGTATGCTTAAAACAGATTATATAGTGTACTTGAGAATAGGTAAGAATTTGAGAAGTTCCTTTGAAATGAGCTTGTTTATCGTAAAGAATTTTTGAAATATCCTTTTAAAACATGTAACTTCCCATAAAAGAAAGAAGGATTCTAATTGGTACAAATATATAGAGCATAAAAAAACAATTCATCAAGAGTAAATAATAATAATTTATAATTTCATATAGTTAAGTAGATAATAAGAGCAGCCCAGAAAAATGGAGGTTCGGGTAGAAAACCTTTACCTTATGTCCAAACATGTTCTGCACTTGACCTTAATAATTTGGATAGTAAAATTAATTCCATTAATTAATTATTTAATAACCTTATATACATATATTTTATTAATTATAGTTTTATTAAGGTCATTTATGTCCGAATTCATAAGTTATAAGGTTGAATTTTTTCATTCTTGAGTGTTCGTTTCCTTGACTTCATGATTGATTCACTAGATTATAAGTAATGGAGTTCATCTAAAATTGGTATGATTATCCAAAATTGGAATTTCATGTTGTTAATGAGAATATATATTTTTTAATGGTTAGAAATATCATTTGGTTATATATTATGGGGATGAATAATTAGAGAATACATTTAGTGACAATCGTTTAGATTATTACGACGGTTATTGATCATAACGAACTCGTTTTATATTATAACTTTTTATTTGGTAAATATATTACATAACGAACATAAAAACGGTTTTAATATACATTTTAAAATCTATTTCAACTATTAAAATGGTTTCATTAACATATTTGAAAGAGAAATTGTAAAATTAATGATCGTCATCCACAAAGGCTGCAAATCGGCACCTCCCAGACAATGATTTTGTTTTCAAAATAAAATAGAGATATATTGTAGATTAAGGAAAAATATTCCATTAACATTATATAATTACTGTATATATATGATTATGGATTTATAATTATCTTTTTTACTGAGTAGGTGAGGAGAAAATAATAAAATAAAAGAACTTGAAATGAAATTAAAAGGAAAAGGAAGTGGCATTTACCTCTGGAAATAACTTCCTTGAGAACCTCTTTAAGGGAAGGGGTTTTAGTATTTTGGAAAGACCAAGAGATACTGGATGTGGGTGATAATAGGTAAGAGTATTTGGACAAATCATTTAAATGATATAAAGCTTATAGGAGAGAGTAGAAAAAGGAGTGAGGGGTGGTTTTTATAATTGATGAGAGGTGTGATTTTTAAATATTTAATTCATTTGTATATTATTTTGGCTCAATAAGATGACTGGTTTGAGATTTATATTCAAATATATTAATTTAATTATTAGAGTCTCTATATTTGGGTCCTTAAATTATTCACGACTCTTGTAATATTGTATTTATATTCTAATGTATTTATACTGCAAATTATTTTATTTTACTATTCACCAAAAAATCACGTATTTCAGAAAAATCCCAAAAAATTATTCATAGTATTTTTTTGATGTGTAGAATTTAAAAATGGACTCAATTTTATAAAAAAATTTCCTAATTACTTTAATATAATTTTTTTAATAAAATCACTATTTACTTGAAAATTCAATTTTGAAATTTAAAACAGATTTTATGAAACCTTCAAAAATTAACCAAGATCATACAAAATTATTCTAAAATCATAAGAAAACAAAATGTTGATTTATTAATTATTTTTAGGAAACTTATTTTTCTTTTAAATTATTTTATTAATTATTATATTGTAATTAAATATTTATGATTTATAAAATTACCCACACATAAATATTAATTTATAAAATATTCACTTACTTTTACTATGATATTATTATATCATACTTTCACTTATGATATGCCTAAATTTTAGTTATTCTTACATGGGTGGGGTTACTATTCATTTGGATGGTTTTCTATTTATATGGTTCATATTACTATTCTGAAGGGAAAGATACTATTTCATCAGTATATGTTCCTTAATAATTTGAAATAACTATTATTTCATTCATTATTAATTAATAATGTTATATTGTGTTCTATGTATGATTATATGTGATCTATAGTATATTAAATAAACATAATAATGGAAATCTCATTGATATAATTTTGGTTCGTTACATTATTAGATGCATTTTACATATTCAATGCCATTGATTTTGATGATCCCTTTTTTATGAGGATATTAAGAGGTAAGGTATTCTACACCTCTTCTATAAATAGATAAACCTTTGGTACTTGTGTATTTAAATGGAATTTTTAGTTAAATATAATCTATAAATTAAACTTATGTTATAGTTGTTGTAATTCCCTGATATATTTGTGTTTTTAGACTCCTACATTAATAAAAGTATTCTCTTAATAGCATAAAAAATATTTTCAACAAGGATGTATACCAAGTGTTTAAAAAAATATAATGTAGTTTTAAAATGGTATAAATGAGAATATTTTCATGAAATGATATATTATGATTTATAATTGATTTATTTAATGTTTTTATGAATAATTTACACAGAATAATGATGTTTTGGGTTTGTTTAGAGTGGTTTTCATATGGGTTACTTTATTTGGTGTTACTTACCTATCTTTTGTTATGAAATTAATATATATTAAATTTTTACAAATGGAGGTTATATTTAAAATGAGGTATTTCTTTCCCTTTTATTTTATACTATTTGAACCTTCGATTATAGATTCATTTCATTGGAAACCATGGGTACTTTAGAGTAATTCTAGGAAAATTACATTTCAAGGAAATTATTAAGGTCTTAAAAGAATTAAATAACCTAAATTAGAATTCTAATCTATCCATCGTGAACTACTTTAGTATTTTTTTCTTCAAAGTCCCATAATTGGCATCACCACTAGTTTATGATTCCACTCTGGTTGGTGGCTCGTACACATATGGATGTGGATATTGATATGGATTGTACTTAGTGGAAGGATCCTAGGTTCCCCTTCCATGATCCAATAAGTAGTCTCCCATGATATCATGTTATAAATATTATAATTAATTTGTTTCCATTTCATTTTTTATATATATTCATGAATTTTTTAACCAACTTATTAATTTTTCATTAAAAATATAAAATGGTACTTTATTATATTTTTTTTCAAACATGAATAATATTTTTTAATTTATATATAATTTATATATAATATTTAAAGAAAATTACTATGATTTATGTTTATATTCAACCTAGAATATTCATTCTAAATCATATGTGGATTTGTATTCTTATTTTTCTGGTAAAACATTCATAATTTTCATGGTTATGGTTATTGGTGGGTGGTAATTCAATATAGAACTCAGAGATGTATTGATGGTAGTCTGTGGAGGATCCATACCATTTAGGCCATGATTATATTTTATTCATTTTTTACATTATTTTTTACATTTATTTTTATTGTAAATTGTTATCATCATTAATTATACATTCATGGTACAAATATTTATTTTACATATTAACATGTAGTCCAATTCTTAGATATGTGGTATTTAATCGAAATTATTTTTCCATGGTTTATTTTAATCCCTCTTTATTTATTAGTAGACTATGGGGGTCAAGGGGAATTCACCTAAGGTTTTGGTTAGTCATCTCATGTTTGGGGTAAATATATGGTGGTTGATTTCATTTCAAAGTTAATTCACCATGCTCATTTCTATTTACTCATGGTAGATTATCAACTCCACTTATAAGGTTCTGATCTTAAACAATACATATTATACTCTCATTAGGCTATAATTAATTTTCATTCCTTCCAAAATATATTTATGGTTTAGATTTTTAGATATTTAGGTTATAAAATTTATATAAAAATTCATATATTACAAAGTGGTCACTTCTATTCAGTGTCCATTTTTCATACCAAACAATAAATTTAAGAAATAAAATTTTTTATTATCATGAAACATCATCACAATTTTCATCTTGACCACATAACTGTTTCTTATTATAATTAAAATACTCTTTAAAAAATTTTAAAATATTTTCTGACCACAAACATATTCAGAAGGGACATAACAATAATGAAATAAATTGTTATTCCATAAATACTTATAAAAAGTTTCATTTTTCAAAGTAAGCATTGGGTTTAAAAAAATCTCTTACCTAATAAATCAACTTCTCTACCTAAATAAATTCATAAAATATTTCATAATAATTTAAAAAGAAAAATAAAACTAAAAATGTTATCCTTTCAATCATGATAATCTTATAAAAACGTTTTCAAAAAGTAATACATTTCACCCACAATAAGTTGAATAAACTTTCATTTAGAACATAATATCATTATATTACCATTATAAATCATTATATTTCTATATAAAACACATATAAAAAATAGATAAATCAATTAGGTAACACGAGATATCATTTTCCATATTAGTTTTACAAATAGAATAACCAATATAGTTGACTTCCATACCTAGTGCATTTGAGGGAAGTGATGGACCCACCCTTCCTTGGGTTATAAAGAAATCGCCCATCCATGTTTTATAACAGAACCACCCATCCTTAATTTATAATGGAACTACCAATCTTCATATAAATTTCCATGAATTATAACATAATCATAACACATAAAATCTTGCATCAAAATAAACATTCTTTTGACCCATAAGATAGGAGTTTTGGATATTGATATATACATTTATTTTAAACCTAATTTTCAAAAATAAAAATCCTTGAATAAAAGATTTTAGGGATTTTATTTGAATAAAACATGTAATATTATAATTTAATTCATATATCAAATAATGTTTATGGTAGTTGGAAATTTTTTTGTCTCTGTACACATTAAAGTAGAACATTCTTTTTATCATTTGTAAAGAAGGTCAAAATGTTCCATATAAGATATGTAAAAAAAATTAATTTTTAAAACCTTTGTAAGAATTTAAAGAGTGGAATATAATGTGATTTATAATAAATTTATATCCATACAAATATTTTTATTTAACAATTACAAAAAATATGGACATGGAATAAAAAATTTAAAAAATAAACCATTAAAACATTTAAAATACGCTTTTTAAAGTAGTGTGACACTTTCCTTGAGTTCAAATCATCATATAGTTTATTTATATTCCTGAATAATAAATTTATGTTAATTATTTACTTTATTGATAAATATTTTTAAGATTATTATTCCTTTTACCATGTTATAATCAATTAAGTTCATGTGAGCCATTTTTACAACATTTGGTATTTATGTCCAAAATGACTTTGGTAAGTTGAATATGGTCAAACAGTTCATTAATCCAAAATCTATAGAAAAATAATCATGGTATAATTATTATTTTCTATACATAAATTATAATTTTAATACTAACTATAAAAAATTGTTATGAAAAATGAATTATGTTACAATCATGGGGAAAGTAGGTCGTGCGTACGCATGAGTAACATTTCAATTTTGCAACGATACTTTTGGAAATAAGGTAAGTATTATTTTATCATTAAATAATTCAATTATATCAAAAATACCATGTTATTTACTTATATATATTATCCATGTTATGTAGTGATGAAAAATTAATCCAATCACATTGTGGGGTGGTAGTCCGCACAGATGCACGAATGACGGTATCACTCTTCAATGGATGAAAAGGTGAGAAATTATATTATAAATAATATTTATAGAATGATTAATATCTCATGAATATAATATATAATTTTTAAGGATATATCTTTAAAAATCACATAATATTATGTCTTTAGACAAGAGTTCACATTCCTTTGTTCCCAATGATCATTTATGTTTAGAGTTTTTGATAATTAGGTCATAGTTCATACATAAAAAATCCATTAATTACAAGGTGAAAATATTTAGTTGGTATCCATTTTTTCTACAAAATAAACACTATAAATTAAATCATGTTTTCTTTTTATTAAAAATATATCAACTTTAAACTATGATTATTCTTTTCTCTAACCCATCCTTAAACCCTATGATTTTTTAAAAACATGGTATGAGAAAAAAAACCTCTATAAGAGACATAAAAGTAAATAAATAAACATTTTCTCCATGAATAATTATAAAAAAGTTTCCTTTTGAAAATAAACATTGGGAAAAAAACCCCTTTTCTTACCTAATAAATCATATTCTCCATACAAAATTTTTCATAAAACATTTCTTTATAAATATTTATTGAAAAAAATCATATAGTTTTCTTTGAAAATAAAAAATAACATGAATACATTTTTAAAAAAGATATAATTCTCACTCTTACATATAGACTAAACATAATAGTAAAATTTGTAGTAACCATCAAAGATACTCATGGAAGAACTTCATGGTTAAATTTTCAACAATACCTTAGAGTAAACACTATAGTTACTTTTGGATTAACCATCACAATTAATCTTGTAATAACCCTCACATTAAACTTCCAAAAATTACCCAATGCATTATAGAAATAAAATGGTGATCACCCTATGTATAACTAACATCGGGCTCACGTGTGAGATATAATGGGTCTTTACACATTATATAAGCTATATTGGGATCACACATTTCTCATACAAAATTATCAATAACCCTTTTATTAAAAAAACATTTTATTCTTTCACCCTTTCAAGATAAAACATTTAAAATCTCTTTTAACCCGTATGAAAAACATTTTATGATATATAAAAAACCATTTTCAATAAAAAAATAACCAGAAAAAGGGAAAGTTGGATTTTATTTGAATAAAATATATAATATTCTAAAAGAATTAAAGATTAAATAACATAAAATTATTTTATCATATATATATAATTAATTTGAAAAATCACTTGGAACATTTATTGTAGAAAATACGCTTTACATTTTTAAATCATGTATTTTAAAAAAACTATGAAAAAACAAAAGAAAAAATTTCTTTTTAATATAACCCTATAAACTTGTAATGGAATATTACAAGTAAATATTAGTCATGATGGTATTAAAATCATCTCATTTTTTATATGGTAAGAAAAAATTTCTTTCACATTGCTGAAAAAAAATTAAAAAGTACCTTTTTTGTAAAATGACAAGAATATTCCTTTCAAACCATTTTGTAAAAAGTCAAACATGGGTAAAAATGAATTTAAAAAATCATAATATAATATTAAAAACCTTTTCTAAAACATTTTTATAGAATATGGATATGAAATAAAATGAATGTTTAAAAGGAAACTTTAAAATAGGATTTCTTTTTTAAATAAAATCACATACCTTGAGTATAACTCGTCACATATGATCTTTATCTTCCGAAATAATTAACATAGTTTAATTATTTACTTGCATAAGAAAAAAATTGAAAGTTTATTATTAATTTTAATTTTTTCTCTTATCATGATATACTTAAATATTTAATTAACTAAATTCATGTCATATGTTTTAAAGTCATATGTTTTGACATTAGATGTTTTGACGATATTCATTTCCTAAGTCCAAAATGGTTTTAGGAAGCCATATATAGTCACAAATTTCAGAATTAAATCATATTAAGAATAATAATCATGGAATAATTATATTTTTTATGCATAAATTAGACTTTTAAATCCAACCATTAAATATGGTAATGAAAAATGAACTGTATTACAATCATGGAGAAAGTAGGTCATACGTATGCATGAGTAATGTTTCCATTTTTCAATAATCATTATGGAAAGATGGTAATTAGTATTTTATTATTAAATAATGTTCATAATACCATAAATATCATATTAATTCTTTAAATATACTTATATATATCATCTGTGTGTTGTGGTGATGAAAAATTAATCAGATCACATTGTGGAGGTGTTCGTTCACATGTACACACAAACAACATTATATTTTTTTCACTGAATGAAAAAGAAATAAATTAAATGATATATTATCTTTTCAAAATGAAAAATATTAAATGAATATAATTTATAAACATTTATTCCATCCTTATAACAAGTCTTCAAATATGATGATGGAAACTGAATTACATTGGTTTTTAAGGCGATAGTCCACCTTACACATAAACGATGCATTCCATTCCCATTTGATGGAAGTTGGAGATGGATGTAGGTTTTTACACTAAAATAATAAAATATAATTATATATCGTATATTTAGGTTATCATTTTATCATGGTTGAATAATATTTGATGGATGTTGAAAAATAAATTTTACTAAAACATATAGTTGAAAATTATACCTTTTATTTAGAAAATCTCATTTTCTAAACATCCTAACACCTCTTAGATTGGTATTATTCATACAAATATGTCTAGAATTAGTTTATTTATTATGTTAATGGATTTGGGTATATATTGGAATAACTAAATGGTTTATGAAGTTTGAAGGACTGAGAAGAAGATGTCCTCTTTTATAAGATTGGGGAGGGGCGCTCTTAAAATCACTCAAAAATATTAAATTAATATAAATTAATATTCAATTCCAAATGGTTAAAATTAAATTATATAGAATATAGGATGTTTAGGGAACAAAATAATATCATAATGTAACAAATATACATGTTTAGATAACATTTTTACCCATATATTTTGGTTTAAACCCCCCATGAACCCCTTTTCACAATTAACATGACAATAAATATTTTTACTCAAAGGGTCAATATAAATACTATAAATGGAAAAACAGCCCATAAATATAAATTTTTTGAAATTTTAAATCATATAATAATAAATCATCTGAATCCAATACTTTTAGTAATTTTATATCATTTAACAAAATATTAATTATTATAAAATATCGATAATGTTAATTTCAAGAACTATTCATTACTTTAACTTTAATAATAACAAGAAAACACTTTAAATTTAAACCAATTATTTTACAACAACTATAACATGTCATGGTAATTTATTAAATTAATTTATCACATTAATTATATTATATTATAAAACTGTTAATATTTTTAATATTATTAGTCAGATTTTTTCATTAATTAAATAATTACTCCGTCAACATTGTGAAAGAATTTTAGGTAATTATTTCGTCACTATGACTTAAAAATTAATTAAAATTATTAATATAAAACTTTTATATTTAAAAATTGAATTTAAAATTGAATATATCATTTTTTAACACCATGTTGAAAATATTTTTTAAATTATTAAAAACAAGCATGTGACATTTTTTAGTTTTAATTAAAAAAGTATTATAAAGATCGTAATTTCATCCCAATGGAATGAAAGGATATATAACCAAATAATGGATTATTATGGACAAAATTTACTCATAAAATAAATTTAATATAATTTTTAGGGTCATTTTATATTCTATGTCATTTTATTTTCAACTTTAATTACTCAATTTACCCTTTACCATGGTAAAAAAATTACAAAAATGACTATCCATATTGAAAAAAAATAAAAGGGACCAATTTACTAAATTTTTATCTCCTAATTACAAAAATGAAATAAATTTTTCAAAATTTAATTCATAATAGTGGCTGAATTTAATTTAAAATTAATTTGAAAAAATGCAAGGAAAAAAGGTTTTTCATAAATATTTCCTTTTAAAGAATAAAATGTTTTTATACTAAATTAAAGTTTAAAATTAATTAAAAAACCATAATTATGTTATTATTAATAAAAGGGAACTAATTGAATATTAAAATTAATCTAAAATAAAATAAAATTTTATAAATACTTACAAATTTCAGTAAAAATTGGCATTTTTCTTCATTTATTGAAAAATACAAATTTTCAAAAAATTATCAAAAAAATCATCTTAAAATAATTTTAAAATTATGAATTAAAAAATTCAATAACTTTTTTTTTGTAAAATTATTCAATTTTATATGAATTAAATATAACATTCACTCATAAAATGAAAGAGAACCCATTTGTGAAGAAAATATATTTTTTAAGAATAAAATCACAATACTAATAATTAATTTTTTATTTTATAAGAATTTTATAATACATTTATATTGAGTGGGAGCTTCATATTTCTTTCATAAATTATTTATTCCTATTCATACCCACCGATTTAATGTCTAGGTTATAACGATCATATTTAAATAATAATATTTCATTGTTTGTTTAATGGTTTTGTTGCATATCTTGTACACTATTGAACATAGTATTTTTTAAATTTTGAGATATTACAATACATATTAAAACTGTAATTATAATAGTCCTTGATATATGGATATTGGAAAAATTACATCTATTTGTGAGGCGGGTTTTTGTCATACACACGAATGACAACTTTGTTTCTCATTTTATGGAAGAGAAGATGGATATAGGTTATGACATTAACATAATAAAATATCAGTATATAGAAGATTATAGTGTTATTACTTTCACATGGTTTAATAATATTTGAAAGATGTAAAAGAAGAAATAAAACAAAAATACTTGGTTAAGAATTATACCTATTATTCGAACAACCTCTTAAGGTTTACACAAAAAGATTTCCTAGGTTAGTTTTCTGATTTAAAAATGTGGGGATGGATGTAAGTAAGGGATTTAGTTATGAAATGGATGAGAATTTTTTTTATGAAGTGTGAAAAAAGAGGATAGGCGGTTCCCTTTTATAAGTGAGGTGTGGGGCACTTTACTAATTACTTAAAAATATTTAATTAATATAAATTAATTATTATGTAAAAATTGATTGAAACTGATTTATTTAGAATCTATGATGATTATCTGTCAAAATTGTCTCATTCAATAAATTTTTCAAAATTTTAGGAGATGGTTTCACTCTTATCATTTTGTTTTAACCCCCCATGTTAATCGTTTTGGCAATTATTGTAATAATAAATTATTATATAATATTTACGAATTAATAAAGTTACTATAAAAGGAAAACTAGCCAAAAAATAGACCATGGTTTATGTAATCAACTATATCAAATTTACTTGGATGAGGATAATATTTTATTAATTTTAAATCATTTATTAAAACCTTATTTAATATAAAATATCATTAATTCCATTTTGACACTATTCATTTACTTTTACAATAAAAACATCAAGAAAAAAATGGAATTTTAATATAAACATTAAAGGTGACTTAAATTTGTTATAATTATCTATAAAAATCATGGCACACTATAAATCACTCAAATAATACTATTTTTTGAGTTTTTAAAATAATTTTATTGATTTTTCCATTGCTTGAAAAAGAATTGTGTTAGTGTTTCATAAGAATTTAAGATTACTATTTCATCACTAAAAATTAAAAATAAATTACCATGTTATGAAATTAAATTATATTTCAAATTAATTTTTATAAGTTAAGATTGAATATGTTTATCTGTCACGAACCAAATATAGTTTCCACTAAAACTGGTAAAAATCCTAGCCCACGATAAGGCCCGAAGGGCGTTCCCAATCCCCATAGGCTGGCATAAGTGCCTGGGTATCATAAAATGAGAATTGGGAATGATTTACATGAGTTTATAAACATAAAACAACAAAATAATATAATAAAACAAATCTGGATTTTTCAAACCAAACAATATTTTACAAAAACTCAAAACTGAATTAAATATTTAAAAAAAACTCAACAAGACTATAACAAACGTACAAAACCAAAAGGAAATAGCCCAAGAACCCTCATGGAAAGGGGCACCACCCTCAAGCCATCTCTATAAAACATTACCACCAAGGACCTGCTAGAAACCCAAACCACTGGAACTAAAAGCTGAACCCAACCTACGACAACAAAAATAGAAAATTCTACCTACACCCAAGGGTGTAAGTAGGGTGTGAGCCAATTCCTAGTAAGAAACCACCACTAAGATATTGCATGCAATAAACATTAAAAGACGAAGAGCATGCATGTTTTAAAAAACATGTAATTTCTAGTAACAACTTCTAAAAGATGCAACTTAAAAAAAATCAGTTTTCAAGGGTGCTAAATTAAAGAATCAACACTTTTAAAATAAATTCCAAATCTACTAAACTTTCCAGCCAAATATACCGTATGGAAATGGTAAGTATAAAAGATCTAATGAGCACAAACAATTGGAAATAACCCCTAGGCACTAGATCATTATAGATCCCAGGTACCTCGTATCTTGGTGAGAATAACCATCACAAATATCAGTTATCATGAAGGATCCACTAGTAGGGAACATAACCATAATATAGTGGTCCCCAATCATCATCATCATAGTTTAGTTAGAGTTTTTAGCGTCAATCTTACTAAGTGAAATTGAGGCCAAACCCCATGGATTCACTAGCATACTAGTACACGTCCACCCACCTAGATACCCAGGTTTTCCCTTTGTGCTAAAACAATTTCAAAAAGTCATGAAATATACTTGTCACCTGAAAATATCATTTCCATATCACAAATTCACCAAAAATCCCATATGTATACCACACAAGTCAGAAAAGTTCACTTTTCATTCAAATTGATTTTGAAATCTGACTCACAACAAAATAGCCCACAACACTTTTCACATTTCATTAACACTTCCACAAATACTTTAAAAACAATTTATAATCCATTCCAATACATTCTAAATCACATAATAGTCCACTAAAATATCATATAATACCTCTTTCATCAACAAAATTTATTTTTCACGAAACACTCACACAAAATATCCCACAACCATGTTTTTCATCTCTCTTTCCACTTTCTAAAACATTTCATCAGTTTATAAAACATTATAAAAAACATATTTCACATCTTAAATAACCACCTTACTTTTAAAAAACCCATATTAGGTGAATAAAACCCCCAAATAGTACATATAAACCCTTTTACCCACTTTTTTTAACCAAACAAAACATTCACAATTTTCAAAAAACAAACACAAGGGGTGTAACTATGTCTTGCACACAAAACCCATTTCAAAACCACCATTTAAGACCAAAACCATACCAATTCCTATCCAAAACAGAATTTAAAGCCCTAGATATATTTATAAAACCTCATTAAACTGTTATAAAATAACCTTGAATAATACGATAAAAGATACAAATGAAAACACACATTTTCATAAAATGCTCTCAAGAAGTATAACAGTGTTTTACACATCAAACCTATTCAAAAAACTTTTTTTAGTACCACATGACACTAATATATTACCAAAATAGAAGTTTCATGCCAAACATGATTTAGAAATATAATTCCATTAGTTATAAAATACACCCAAATAATACCCCATGAGTTGCACATGAAAACACCCAATTTCAAGTTAAAAAGCAATTATAAAATTTAACACTTAACGAAATCAATCATAAATAGTTTTTTCACCAAACCCAACATATGAGAAATATGAAAAATGAGTAAATACATCATTTTGGATCATCAATAATTGTTTACACATGGAACCACCTACCTTTTGAGTCAAAACCCTTGAATCTTGGTGCGAAACCTCAACCGCAACTTCGCCGCACCACAAGGAAGTGAAAATGAACCCTAAACCATAATATTTCACTAAAAATACCACAAATCAAACCCTAGGTATGAAAAATTACTTATGGACACTCTATAAATTTACTAAAGAGGGAGGAAACCCTAAGGAATAAGGAAGGAATTGAAGAGAGAAACACTTACCCAAAACAATCTTGAAGAAAACGACCCAAAATCCACAAGAATCTGAATTTTAAAACAGATGAATTTAAGGATGTTTTTAACAAATATGAGGAGATAAAGTTGGAACTATAATGGGGGGAAAAGAGTAAAATTATAAGGGGTTATGAAAGGATTAATTTACCTCTTTAAATCTGAGTGATTTGTGAAATCTAGAGACGTTTTTCCCATTTTTTGGATTCTATTCAGATTTAAATTGGGGTCGGAGATAATGGAGGCTCTCCTTAGGTAAGTGGTCCTTGGTGGGAGTTGGAAACACCGAAAAAACTTAAAAATTTAATGTTTTATTAAATAATTAAAAATTATTTTTAATGTAGGAAATGAGATTTCAGGCAGCCTCAATCCCTTAAATAAAAACTAATCTCCACCATGATTATAGATATTTAAATGGTCCAAATTAATTTTTTGGTGTTCATAGGTCAGAGGATGTCAAGTAGGAATTATAATTGATGAAAAATATTTAAAAATTAATATGTTATAAAGGAATAAAAATTTATTTTTAAATCTGAAATTGGGCTCACAGTTTGGCCCAATTCATGTAAACTCACCCATTCCTCCATAAAAGCATGGGAAACCCCGAAAAAAAATCATGAATGGAAATTAAATGAAATTTACCTTTACAATATTTCATTTATATGACAATTATCCCCACAAAGAAAAATTTATGTCCCTAGAAATCC
The DNA here is from genome assembly GCA_963277665.1 of Viscum album. Lineage (NCBI taxonomy): Eukaryota > Viridiplantae > Streptophyta > Magnoliopsida > Santalales > Viscaceae > Viscum > Viscum album. The sequence goes on along the minus strand of OY728139.1, from coordinate 835,430,831 downwards.
CCAACAAGGCCAAAACAACAACCAAACCCTATTGAGAAACCGAGAGGTACTCCCTTGTCAGGTTTCACCCCCGAAGGCCAAAACACCTCCAGTGATCAATTAAGGAAGGATTAATCTCACAAATCAAACTTACACAAATTTAATGAAATTATAAATCACATTTATACATTATCCCAAAATAAAACTCCTCAAACACTATCCGAACAAGACTCAAGAAATTCACCCAAAAGAACAACAACTTCGAACAAGGTTACACTAATCTTACTTTAACTAAACCATTGGGTGCTCTCCAATCCCAAAGTTTACTCAAGGAAGATATTGGTAGATAGATAGTTCTGAAAAAGGATACCTACCACCAAGACAAGACCATGGATAAATCTAATCTAGTGGTATAGGGGGACACAAATAGTAACCCCACCATAAGATACAACTGATGTTTTTCTGAGACAGGATCAGGACACTGATAGGGGGAGGCCTGAATGGAATCCCTAGTAAAAATGGTAGAATTCCATTCAATGTTTATGAATGAATGTATATGAGAATCATAGTGGATATCCCCACCATAAGAACCAACCATCTTAACTAACCATCATGGGCCGACATAGAAATACCCAGAAAAAATTAATGATTTGGGAAGGGCACTGGGTTAGTTTGTACGGTTTGGGAAACCATATCCTAAATGTGCAGATCATTCTTTTTTTTTATGGATTCCTGGAACATGGTCACTACTAATCATGCACAATCTATGTCCTCAGCATGTCTATCCAAATTTCCTACCATTCTCTAATGACTCAATGGAAAATAAGGGGTTGGGAATGACATTAGGCAATGGCATGAGTACAAGGCTATCATCCTATTTCCACAAAAAAGGAACAAAAGAAGAAAGATGACAACACCAGAGGTTTAAACTCTTCCTATAATTAATGATAAGGATAAGAAATTGTACATGGTTTTAAATGACCCTGAAATTTCCACTGACTATGATCCGACTTCTCTTCTAGAACTATGGTTGGAGATCAAATGATTGAAGCTTATTCAGACTCAAAGTTAGGATTTAAAAACCTGTTGAATGATAATTCTTCCTTCAGTGCCACCAAAAAATACACTACAATACCTTATAAGATTTCGGAGACATAACACATTGCAAAATCACTTTACCCTAACCTGATATTTCACTGAAACAAGGGATTATAATATGCACAAACATCACTCCTTGTTTCTTCAGGTGAGAATCAATAGAAGTAAAGAACACTTATACTCACCTTCCTCTAAAATGGATGATTTTGATGTTTTTCCAAGGTGGACATTATTCTTACATAACAGAGACTCTCAGAGGATTGCATGACTTTCACCTTTATGGTTAATCGATCACATGACATCAAAAGGCGTCATCGAACATGACCAATGCGACTGATATAAACAATTCATGGAGTGGGACCTTATAAAACATCCCAAAACAACACACAATTCTAGAAAGTGGACACAATATCCTCTCAGGACCGTATTCCCTAAACTTGAAGTTTAATGTGAAATTTTTCTTCTAAGGGACTACAAAGGACCGAGGGGACCTCTTAGACACCATCCAGATACTCATCCATGCTAACAACCCCAGACCACTTCCACCTTTGACGAATCATGTAGGTTAATAAACTAAGGCCTCTTTCAACCTTCCATGTGAACTCTTATTCTATAAGAGGATTATAAAAAAAAGAAAGGAAATGGTGTAGAATCAATCTACAGAGATCGAAAAAAGATTCTTTATATTGATCAACTGGAGGATTTTCCAATGGAGAAACAATCTGGGTTTCACTTCAGTTGTGAACTAACCCTTAATGGGGAGTACCTTATGCAACAATTTACCCTAAGGAAACAACCAAGATGGTACATTGGTAAAAACATAACACAAAATAGATCCAAACACATGAAGGGAACTATTGTAAAGGCATACCAAAACATTTCTCAGAAGATACCACTAACTATCCCTTCAACACAGCTTACCAACCAGACACAATACCAAAACACAGTTCAAACAGGAGGCGTTCTTGGAATCAAAACATCCCACAACATCATCATTTTAAAAAACAAAAAATACACACCATCCCAAACTAGTTATCAGGACATCAAGTTTTTTCTTTAAAATCATATCTTTAAAAAAATGGTTCAGCGGTTAGCGTATCCACCAATGGTACCCCATGGGTCTCACACATGCATGTTTCTGTTCCACACCGGGCACCCTCCACATATCCATCCCAAAACTCATCTAGTAATTCCATTAACCATCCATAATCCCATATAACCCCCTGCATGTGGTTTCTCAAAAAAATACCAATGGTTAATACAAAAACTCATTCCACTTTTCTAAACCAAAACAATTTACAAATACTTCCTTTTTCTCAAGACCGCTAACCACAAAATCAAACCCAAATTACTTCATTAAAAAACTTTTTAGAAAGGAACAATCATTCCAATGAAAACTCACTTTCAAGTTATTCACATCAATTTCAAAACATCTCATCCAATTAATAAACCTTTCAATAGTTTAGAAAACTCTAATGGATACACTTTTTCAAAACCAACCTTAACATAGTTCATTCTTTCAAAATAGGTGGAAACACAACATTTTCCATGCCAATATAATTCTGAAAATTCAGTTATCCATTTTTAAAAATCTAACCATTCAATATTAATTAGATAATAATTTTACAAAAACCTTATGCTTCTTAATACCAAGTCAGTTTAAAACAAAAGTTCCAAGATTTCAAAACTAAAGTACACAAGACAGTGCGAGAGGAAAATAGTTTCAGTGGGTGACTTGGACATATGGTTGGTGGTCATATTCCAATAACTTCACCATCACAGAGAGTGTTCGATGGAAATATTGCTAGCTTCACATGGCTTTCCAGACCCTGCGAGCTCACTGAGACCATTAAACCAACTCACTTCTCATTTCCACTAATCATCATCAAACCATGAAAACCAAAGGACTCAAAAAAGTATGGACTTCTCCTAGCGACTTGAATCCCATAATGAGGTGTGGTGATCAGCCACATTACTCCTAAACAGAATGCCAAGTCCTGACAATACTAAGCCCAGACTATCCCTATTGTTCCCCAAATAATATGACCCAAAGAGAGCGAACCTCCTTTGATACCATTTTGTCACGAAACGAATCTGGTCTCTACTGAAACCGACACCAAACCCAGCCCACGACAAGGCCCGAAGGGTGTTCCCAATCCCCACAGGCTAGAACAAGTTCCTGGGTATCATAAAATGAGAATTTGGAACAATTTACCTGAGTTTATAAACATAAAACAACAAAAGATTCTAATAAAATGAATCTAGATTTTTCAAACCAATAAATATTTTACAAAAATTCAGAACTAAATTACATATTTTAAAACAACTCAACAAGAATATAAAAAATGTACAAAAAAAGGAAATAGCCCAAGAAACCTCATGGCAAGGGGCACTACCCTCAAGCCATCTCCGAAGGACTTTACCACCAAGGACCTGCTAGAAACTCGAACCACTGGAACTAAAAACTACACCCATCACGTGACAACAAAAATAGACAAGTCTACTTACACACAAGGGAGTAAGTAGGATGTGAGAAAATTCCCAGTAGGATACCACCATTAATAGAATCCATGTGATAAACATTCAAAGACAAAGAGCATTCTTGTTTTCAAAAACATGTAATTTCTAGTTACAATTTCTAATAGATTCAAGTTAAAAAAATCAGTTTTCAAGTGGGATAAATTAAAGAATCAACACTTTTAAAATAAATTACAAAGCTACATAATTTTCCAGGAAAAATATACCATATGAAAATGGTAAGTATAAAGGATCTAATGAGCATAAGAAATAGTAAATAACCCCTAGGATCTAGCTTGTTGTGGGTCCCAGGTACCTCGTATCTCGGTTAGAATAACTATAAAAAATATCTATTCTCATGCGCAAGCCACTAGTAGTGAATAAATCCATAACCTTGTGGTCCCCAATCATCATCATTATAGTTTAGTTATAGTTGTTAGAAACAATCTTGCTAAGTGAAACTGAGGCCAAACCCCACAGATGCACTAGCATACTCATACATGTCCACCCTCCTAGATACCTGGGTTTTCCCATTATACTCAAACAAGTTCCAAAAGTCAAAAAATATACTTTTTACGTGAAAATATCATTTCTATATCACAAATTCACCAAAATCCTATATGTATACCACACAAGTCACAAAATTCCACTTTTCATTCAAATTAATTTTGAAATCCGACTCACACCAAAACAGCCCACAACACTTTACACATTTCTTTAACACTTCCACAAATCCTTTAAAAAATTTTAATAATCCATTCCAAGAAATTCTATCTCACATAACATCCCCATAAAATATCATATAATACCTCTTTCATAAAAAAATTCATTTTTCACAACACACTCACACAAAACAGACCATAACCATGTTTTGCACCTCTCTTTCCATTTTCTAAAACATTTCAGCACTTCATAAAACATTCTAAAAACGTATTTGACTTCTTAAATAAATACATTATAATTAAAAAACCCATATTAGGGGAAAACACCCCCAAAAAATTACATATACACCCATTTACCCACTTTGTTTAACAAAACAAAACGTTGACAATTTTCATAAAACAAACTCAAGGGGTGCAACTATGTCTTGCACACAAAACCCATTTCAAAACCCCATTTAAGACCAAAACCACACCAATTACTATCCAAAATAGAATTGGTATCCCAAGGTACATTTATAAAACCACATTAAAGTGTTATAAAATAACCTTGAATAATACCATAAAAATACAAATGAAAACACACATTTTCATAAAATGATCTCAAGAAATATAACAATGTTTTACACATCAAACCTATTCAAAAATTTTTTTTAGGACCACATGAAACTAATACATTAAAAAAATATAATTGGGTGGCCAGACAAGAATTAGTTAACCAATTCCATAAGTTATAAAATACACCCAAATAATACCCCATGGGTTACACATGAAAACACCCAATTTCAAGTTAAAAAGAAACTATAAAATTTAACACTTAACCAAATCAATAAAAAATAGTTTTTTCACCACACCCAACATATGAGTAATATGAAAAATGAGTAAATACAGCAAGCTAACTCATCAATAATTGTTTACACATGGAACCACCTACCTTTTGAGTCAAAACCCTTGAATATTTGTGTGAAACCTCAACCGCACCTCCGTCGCACCACGAGGAAGTGATAAAGAACCCTAAACTATAATATTTCACCAAAAATACCACAAATAAATCCTTAGGAATGAACCCTTAATTCGAGACACTCTATAAATTTACGAAAGCGGGAGGAAACAATAAGGAGAAGGAAGGAATTGAAGAGAGAAACACTTACCTAAAACAATCTTGAAGAAAACGACCCACAATCCACCAGAATATGAATGTTAAAACAGAAAAAAATTAAGGTATTTTCAAAACAAGGATGAGGATATAACGTAGGAACTATAATGGGGGAAAAATAGTAAAAATAGAAGTAGTTATGAAGGGATCACTTTACCTCATCAAATCTGGACGATTTGGGAAATCCGGAGACATTTCTCCCAATTTCTCAATTCTATTGAGCTCCAAATTGGGGGAGGAGAGAAGGGGGGATCACCTTAGGTATGTGGGCTCGGGTGGGAGTTTGAAATAAAAAAGACACATAAAAATTGAACGTGTTATTAAAAAATTAAATATTATTTTTAATGCAGAAAATGGGCTTTTGGGAAGGCCCAATCCCTTAAATAAAAACTAAACTCCACCATGATTATAGATTTATAAATGGTCCAAATTAATTTTGTGGTGTTTATAGGTCAAGGTATGACAAGTAGAAATTAGAATGGATGATTTTTTTTAAAAAAATAAATGAGTTATAAAGGAATCAAAATTTATTTTTAAATCTGGAATTGGGATCATGGTTTGGCCTAATTCATGAAAACTCACCCATTCCTCTATAAAAGCATGAGAAACCCCCAAAACAAATCATGAATGGAAATTAAATGAAATTTACCTTTAAAACATTTCATTTATGTGACATTATGCCTATGTTAAAAATTTAGAGATAATAAAATAAAGGGTTTGTCATTTTTTACTTTTCCTAATAAAAAAATATAAAGGTCAAAATAATGGCCAAATGGAAAAAGTCCATATATTCTACTTTAGGATATTTATAGACAATATATACTCATAAAATAAAATTAAACCAAGTGTTAGGGTCATTTTTTAGTCCTTATTATTTTATTTTTAGCCATAATTAGTCGATTTACCCTTTACTGTGGTGAGAAAAATTACTAAGGTTACTATTCATAAGGTCCAAAAATTAAAGGGAGTTATCTAACAAATTTGAACCCAGTAATTACAAATATGAAATCTATTTTTCAAAATCTAAATCATAGAAATTTCAGAATTTAATTTAAAAAGATATTTAAAAGGTGATGAAAAATAGTTTGTAAAAAAAATGGCTTTTAGTATAAAAAATATCATACCAAATATAAGTATACTGATAATTAAAAGGACTATAATTGGATGATATTTAAAATAAAATAACTAAATACATTTTAAAACTAGTAAAAAATATATTTTCACTTTAAAATACTTTAAAATAAAAATATTTTTCAATAAAAATTAGTATTTTCACTATTCATCGATAAATCAACACTATTGGAAAAGGAACATATACCCACGATTTTGATCATTGGGTATATCCCTGAAACCATGGGTATAGGCTATACTGATGGTTTTGGAAACTGCTGATAGTTTATCCATCAGAATATCTATAAGTTACACCCACAGTACAAAATTCTTATACCAACGGTTTCAAAACAATGGGAATAGGTTTATGCCACCATGTCCTTAACCTTATACCAATAGTTTTGAAACCGTGGGTATGAGTTTTCGAAAATATTCAGTCATGAGTTTTGATCCGTGGAATGCCTAAATATGATTCTCATGACTAACCACTACACCATATTGACTTATTGGTATATAAATATATATTTACTTATATATATATATATATATATATATCTAAACGATGACTATAGGTGGAAAACTGTGGTAATATGTGTTCTTGAAAAACATTTTTTGTCCCACAGAAAAATAAATCACTCCTTAACATGGGAAAGTTATACCCATGGTTTTGGAGAACTGTGGGTATATCCCTGACCTATACCCACAGTTTTTCAAAAACTGTGTGTATAGGTGACAATTTCCAACCTCTATCCATGGTTTTCCAAAACTGTGGGTATATGTTCCCATTCTGTCCCTCTACCCATGATTTTTTAAAAACCATGGTTATAGGGTCATTTTCTAGTACTGTAGTCTCTTCAAAAAATTCTCAGAAAATCAACCTAAGATAATTTTTTAATATTTAATTATAAAATGAATTTCATTTTTTAAAAATAAAATTATATAATTTTGATATCAATTTTTAAAATAAAACCATATAATTTATGAAAACCCTATTCGGTTTGAAATAATGTTTCCTCCTTTTGATTGAGAATTTACCTAGTATTATTATAATGAATATTAATCTATAATATATAATTAATAAGCATATGAATATTATTTATCTAAAAATTACCTATTTTTTTACACCATCATCCATCTTACTAAAAATATGACCTACTCACCCATGTGTGTTGTTAATTTAAACCACAGTTTAGAGGAAATATGTCATAACCATTTTTATCTTTCCAACATCCACCCCCAAACCTATAAAAGACCATATGCACTAATATGATAATTTTTTCTTCGACATTGTAGATAAATTTTACAGACTAGCCATGATGTTTTATTCAAGAAAATTTACAAGTATTTTTTCTCCTTAGAAATTATTTATTCCCATATATATCACTCACCTTTAATTGATATCCTATTAATTCTTGAGCATATCTAAAATAAATAAAATAATAAATCATTTATAAAATCTCATGAAGTATTTGTCAATAAAATAAACATTTAGTAATTCCCAAATAATTGAGTGTCATTGAAACATAAGATCTTAGGATAGAATGATGTTTATGAATATTCTCCAACCCTATGTGTAAAAATCAATATGATTTAAATCAGGTCTCAATTGAGTTCTTCTCAATTCCCCATTTTTCTTGACAATTCAAGAGGGCTACCCAAACATTCTAATATTTCCCTATGTGGATTAATATATGTTAAGGATAGATAACATGATATCAGTGAGGATATATGTGGATATGGACTTCACCCATCCCTTTTTTTAGCATATCCTCCTTCAGTCGGGTTCATTCATATCTTTTTGGAAAATGCTATTCTTTATTTCCAAGGATGGCTTTTGTACGACATTCCAATTAAATTTTATTCAAGTTTTTCTTGTAGGAGATGAGAGTTAGCAGAGTAAGTTCTCATATTGGCAAGGGATCCGGATCATGGGTTTGGTTCTTCCAAGACTTATGCTTCTATTTCCCCTTGTAGAAGTAAATCTTCTATCCAAAAGGATTCATTGGTTCAGGAATTGATGAATTTTTCTTGCTCAATTCTATAGGATCTTGTAAAGGTTTATCTCCCTAGTTTTTTTAGAGGAATAACCAATTCTATAGATTCCTTATCAAGTTTTTATCTAATCAATTCATCCCACTAACCCTAAATATAGATATGTTGACCCCTTATAGTATTATTCTCTTTCGGAAACCTCTATTAAGGGTATGATTTTTGTATCTTCCTCCACTTAACAAGTTGATAGATTTGGTGTAACCTGAAGCTGTCATTCAATTGTTCCTACTATAGTGATTTCTGAGGTTTTTTATGATAGTCCGCTAACATTTAACGACCCCCATCATGATATAGACCTTATTAAAGAAGGAGTTGGTGATGAAGTGGTTAGATCTGACAACTATCTAGTGGTAGAGGTCTCATTGGCCTCAGTTCCTCCTCTTCTAGAACAACATGACCCATCTAATTTTTTTTTTCAGGTATTCAATATTTTTGGACCTTTGGACCTTATTATAGGAGATATCTTGTAAAATACCTCCCCATGAGGTAATAATGGATCTAGGAAGAAACCCTCTTTAGTCTTAAGGCATCTGGAAACTAGGTCTTCTCCCTGCACTTATGTATCGAACACCTCTTAATCTCTTAAAGTCTCATTTCCCATGAAATTTAGGCTCTCATAACATCATCCCTATAACCTCCTTCACTATATATAATTCCAGGTCTATAGTATCCCAATCAATGTGTGACATCCCCACTAAATAACTCAGTATGAATCATGTTTCTTTAATAGTGATTCTTGATCCAAAACATAATCCATCCTTTATCCAGTAGTATACATCAAAATTGAATGTTTACAATTCCATGCATTGTATTACCATGAATAACCACATAAGGGTCCTTTAGAAAAACTACTTATAGGTGGTGATGATGAAATCCTATTTATGTAAAATCATTATTTATGTTAAATATCCCTCTTCCTTGGCTTACCTATCCATTTTATATTTTATGTGTGGTATTTAGGATAGAAAGTTTCTTTGGAATTTGTTAATGACTTTCCTCCCAAGATCCTAAGGGTGGTTGATAGGTGAATATCTCAACACTCTCTCGAATCAGTTAATGAAAAAGTGCGGGGTTAATTACTCAAAGAGAGTTATTTTGGACTTTAATGGTTTTATGTCAAGTAAAATATTTTAGACCACAATTTTTCAGGAGAAAATTACACATGCTGCAATAATAAATATGGAAAAAGGAGAAAGTGAAGTCAACTGAATATGACTTTATCCTAGATTTAAGGAGTTTCCTACATTCTATATGTGTACATTTCTCACATAACACATGCTCTCTCATACCTCTCACCTTTTTGGATCGAGCTAAATAACTCAATGGGAAGTCATATTCGTTTTTGTTTCTCTAACTTGTAGTTCATGGAAAGATATTTTCTTTATCTAGTGAAAAACTCTTGGAAATTAGCATGGATGGCCATTCATCTGCCACTTTTTAAAATAAAATTAGGACATTGGAATGATATATTCATGAGTGGGTTTCCTGGAATATAAATCAACTAACTATTATAGATGATTTTAAAAATGATATTAACTAGAAGTATATCGAACTGCAATATAAGTGGGGGAGATGACACCTTTAAGAGTCTCTCTAGTAATTAAAGACTACATATCAAAATAACTGTGGAGGATAAAAGGGTGTCTAGAGATATATCTATGTTGAAATGAATTAAATAGGAGAACACAAATTTTACTTATTTATATTGTAATATTAAATAACATAATTGTTTTGGGAAAATGAAAATGAATCTAGAATATGGATCTATAAGTTATGATGTTGAATTTATTGGGCCAATAAATGTGTCAAATTTATAATCCTTACATGTAGGTATGCACCTTGGGTCAAATTATGGATTTCCCAGGAAGGTGAATTACAAATATCTCATTAGTTATATTCTAATATTCAGTGATGAACAATAGAATTTGATTATGGAATTTATTCATGATTGTACCTATAACACCCTAATACCTTCCTTCATGTATTATTTGGATATTTTTTTGTTTTCCCTTTTTGTTTCGTTGAATCTTGGTCTTCCTAGGAAAAGAGAAATTTTATAAAATAAAATAACTTAAATTTTGGGGATGTATGTTTTTTAGAATTAATTGAGTCCATGTATAAATGTGTAAATAAATTTATGAGCTGATTCATGGGACTAGGGATCCTTAGGCTTTGGATTGGATGTTTCCTATAAAAAACTGGGCGGAACACTGCCTTCTAGAAAAATTCAAATCATAAATGGGTTACACGATGTGAGTTTGATATATGGGATAGAACATGAGTCCCATTAATTGAGTTAAATGTTACAAGCCATGAATCCTTTACAAGACATGAAAAAACGATCGGTATTAAATTTAATCCGAGGAAACACATTTTTTGAAATATATTTAATTTTTTTGATTTTATGTTGTGAAAGGGATTAAAAACATGAAATTAATTCATGTAGAAGTTTTAAACACACTGCACATGTGAAACTTTCTTCTTTTACTATCTAGGATTCCCTCTCAAACCCTCTGGTGATTTTTGGAGATTTTTTTTGATCTCCCTCCTTCCAAATCACTTTGTTGAGAATTTTATTCTTATGTTGGCATCACCATATATCATAGATAAGTGGTATTTTTGATTCTTCATTGCCTTTGGCCGTATCATGACATTGGCTACATTTGTGATTCAAATTCATTACATATTACTGTTTTCTATCAATACCTTACAGCTTATTGTCATTCCTTATCTTTTAAGGGCCGATCCATGGTTTTTCGATCCCCATTTTCTAAGGTATATAGGTTTCCATCATTTTTGTTGTAGGTGGATCTATGCATGTGTTGTTAATTATTGAATTACTATAAGTTATTATTGATCTTTTTGGGTTATTTATTGAAATGAAATATTATTTTTTTAAATGGGTTTCTATTAAATGTGATGATTGATTTGGAAAAATGATTTGGACAAACATAGAACATTGGGAACCTTGTGGCATCAGGAAATGGAAATAGGTGGCCCAAGTGTGTGTGGCACCACTAGATTTCACATTTGTGATATTTAAATACTATGGAGGGAATCAATGTCGGTTAGAACCAACTTTTGGATGGTTAAGTCATCTTTTGTATCATGTACATATTCCCATAGGACAGGGGATATATGTTGTGCTTTGTTAAATTTTCCCACATATTTAATTAACCCATTTTTTATTTATACCTAATATAATCCCAGATTTGGTTAATAAAGTATGAATTTATGGTAAAACAAGGAGGATGTTTAAAAATTGATTTATTTATCAAAATTATTTAAAAACTTGTATTTTATTTTAAAGATATAACTTTTGAATTCATGATATTCTAACTTGTATAGATTATTTAGTGGTATCCTACTGGGCTCTATGACGACAACCTAATTTTTCCTTTAGGTATTTGTTGAACATGTTTTTTAGGACTCATGGAATAGAAAGGGTATCATGTATCATGCCTAGTTCACTGGTCATTTTTTCCTTTCATAGAGGGATAGTGTGGGTTGATGATTTGTTACCTAGAGACTTGTTGGTATTATCTCTTCATATTATTATAGTTTATTATGACTAGATTGGATTGTATTGATATTATTATATTTTTTCTCTGACTTTGAACTCTTGTTGTGTGTCTTGTTTTAGTTATATTAATGACTTGTTTCTGTTATCTTTTTTATACCTCAACATGTGACAGGTGTCTGAGGTGGAAGGTTTAGTTAACCTGGGTTGGTTTGTTACAAATTGGTATAAAAAAAGTTTTCATCCTAATGTATGTTAACTCTACCTGAGTTTGGTTCTATTTCATGGGTAGAGAGGAGTTAGGACAATCATAATTCATGTAGTAAGTACAAGAAGGGGCCTAGCCAAATCACTTTTATATTTGAACATGAGTTACCGTGGGTCATTAGAAATTTTTACCAGGATTAAGACTGGTGTTTGAGGTCATTTGAATGAACGGTATGGGATGATTATTTACAAGATCATGTTACTTTTTTAAGTGTTTCCTTTTGTTCAAAGAATTTGTAATTTCTTTAAATTAAAATCATTTTGATGCATTTATATCAATACATGAAGTTTGTCCTATGATTTTTTAATATTTTTAAGACTGATTGGTCTCTCTCTTGTAATTTTTATACAATGTATCCTAGAATAGCTCTTCCAAATCCAATAGAGGAAGTTGCAGGACATGTCCCTTAAAAAAATAGTCCATTGTAACATTATTTGGCAGAAAATATAATCTACACTATTCAAAATCTTAGTAAAGCGGGTGTGAGGAACCTGAGATGAGTAGTGGATCATGGATCATAATTTACAAAGAAGAATCCACCAGCATTACATGGTGTAAAAGGTGTGTAAGAATATGATGAATGGATTAAAAGGATTGAGTGGATATTCAACTTCTTATAGACTCCTGAAAACTATAAGGTAGGTTTTTCCACATATATTCTTGAATTAATAGGAAGGAGATGGTGGTACTTTATTGTGAAATCTAATTTTCATGAGGATATTATGTGGGATTATTTCAAAAAAATATTCATCCATCCATTTTATCCTGATATATTATATTTGGAAAATTCCTAGTTGTTTTTGACCTTAGAGAAGGGAGAGAATACTATTTTGGAGTATTCCACCCATTTTTCTGAGTTTGTGGACTTAGAACCAGAGCAAGTTACAAATTATTACCAGAAGACTCATAGTTTTGAGTTGGGGTTAAGGGACGATAAGTATTCAATACTAATTATCATGTTCGCTCTGACCTTTTTGGAGGTCTTTGATACAGTATATCTTTCATAGGATGAAATAGCTATGAAATAGGTTTGGAAGTATCTTTAGTTGATGTTTTCATTATATATGGTGTATCTTTTAGACATAAAAGGAAGCACAGGGGTAGATATTTTTCTTCAGCACCAATTTTTGGGGATTCATCTAGATAGCACCAAGCTATTTCTTATCGGTGTGGGCATCCTGGTCATACAAAACCTAATTGTGAGGAGGACCCCATGAATTTTCATCATTGTGGATAATCTGTCCATTAGAAACATTTTTTTGATAAGCTGTCCTAAGTTAGTAAGGTTGGATCCAAATTCACTAATGGATCACAACTTCATACTGATGCTTCCAAGGGTGGTGGGTCTTATCCATGGGCTAAAGCGTGTTCATGTGGCTAAAAATGATCATGGATTATCTTATTCTGGATGTCTTTATGCGGGGGAGTATGCACCAGAGGAATCTGAAGCAGGCCCAACCCCAGTTAGATGTATGGTGTTTATTTTTTTCTTTTACTATGCTATATTTCCTTAATATAGTTTCAACTCATAATTTTATATCATCCATGTTAGTTGAGGTGTTGGGTTTACATTATAATCTTATGTTTTTCTTGTTGTATATTTCCACACCTTTGGTAAAGTTGTCTGAATAGTGTTTCAACTGCCCAGTATTTCAAGTGATTATAATAGACCATAAAGTGGAATGGGACTTGTTAGTGCTCTATCAGGACATACTATAGTTAATTATCAGCATGGTTTGGATGATAAGTGTTAATTGAAAGATTGGTTGTTATGATTATAATGTTCAGTTCCTATCTTCTGATGGGGTCACTCATGTTTTCCAGGGTGAGTGGAACTCTAGATCAGGGACGGTGGGTCCAATTGATTATTATGCTAGGGTAATCTCACATAAGTCTTAAAAGATGTATCTTGATGTTTTTGAACCATTTTTGGGAAGCCATCTACCAATAGTAGTGTGTGTATACGATGAGGTCTTTCTGGGGGATTTTTTTGGTTTACCTCCCTAGAGAAAGGCTGATTTTACTATAGAACTGCTACCTGGTTTGATTCCTATTTCTTTTCCATATTACTATATGGGGACTTCTAAATTGATATAAATTAAGGTCAAGATATTTGATCTCAAGGATAAGGGGTTTATTCATCCCATAATTTCATAATGGGATTCGTCTTTCCTCTTTGCAAAGAATTTGGACGGGAGACTCGAACATTATATTGACTATCATAAGTTAAATCTGGTGATCATCAAGAACAAATATACCTTTTCCATGATTTATGGTCTCTTTGATTATCATAAATGGTATCACTAGTTTTTAAAGATTAACCAGTGGTCATGGTACCACCATTTGAGAGTCTGAGAAGAGAATATACCTAAGACAACATTTTGAAGCCAGTATGGGCATTTTGAGTTTCTAGTTTTTCCATTTAGAATAACTAAATCTCTTATGGTGTTTAAAGAGTTTATTAAATATATATTTCATCAATCCATGGATTCTTTTTTTGGGTGTTGTTGCATGATATTTTGGTTCACTCCATCTTAGATGAGGATCACATGGACCATTTGAATATCATTATTATAAATTTGATTAAACATCATCTGTATTGTAATCTTTACTAGTGAGAGTTTTGGATTCAAGAAGTAATATTTCTAGGGAATTTTATATCTAATATGGGAATCTTAATTAATCTTTAAAAGGTACTGGTGAGAGCATCCGATAAAATTGTTTGAGAACCAAAACATCTTGGGGTTTGATGGTTATTATAGGCGGTTTGTTGTGGATTTCTCCAAGATTTCATCTACGATGAAATATTTAACCCATAAGGGTGTAAAGATTGAGTGGAATGAAAATTTTAAGAGATATTTTTAATAACTATAAATAATATTGAATTCAGCCCTAATAATAATTCTTCCAGAACTAGGTTCGGGTTATGATTTTTTTTGTGATTCTTGAGGCATGCATTTGGGGTGTGTCTTGATGTATGGAGGATCAGTGGTAGGATATAGCTATTTAATGTTACAACCTCATGAAAATAACTAACCAACCCATAATATTTATTTGGATGTTGTTATGTATGCACACAAAATGTGGCATCACTACCTATTTGGGGAAGAGTTTATGGTATATTCTGATCATAAAATATTGAGGTACATTTTCACTCAAATGGATCGAAACAGTCATTAGAGACACCAGTTGGATTATCTCTATACTTTTGATATTTATATTTGTTATACTCATGGAAAAGGGAATGTGGTCATTGATGCACTCGGTAGGAAATTATCAACACAAGTAGTGAAGGAATCAGTAGAAGAGTTTTTATTGACGATTTTTTTCCTAGATGATTTTAAGAAATGGATAGTCTGGTTTGTAGGTATATATGGATTTGATGAAGAATAAATCATCATTTTTTGAGGGGTTTTAACTTGATCAAATTTCAAACCCCAATTTCTAGAGCTTAAGTGAAATTATTTATGGTGGGGATACCTCGGGTGAGTGGTCTCAGTCTCCTAGAGGCGCTTCATGTTTTTAAAATATGTTAATTATTCTTTTTCCCTTGAGCAGGGAGCTAAGGGATAGTTGTTACTATTCTTGTTTTTTGTATACACCCAGGTACTACCATGATATGTCATGATTTTTGATGTAAATATTAGTGGTTGAGGATGAGACTGCTGATTGTGGATTATGTGTCATGATTTTTTACTTGGAATAGAATTAAGGCAGAACACTAGAGACCTTCTTGTTTGTTGTAGCCCATACCCATTCTAGAGTATAAATGGGATGAGATTTCCCTGGATTTCATCATTATTTTCCCATTTTCTCTTAGTGGGAATGATGTGATTTTAGTTTTCATTGATATACTCATGAAATTGATGCATTGTTTACCTATTAAAGAGATGATTAAGACGAAGCAACTTGGGGACTTATATTTCTGAGAGATCATGAGACTTCATGGGGTTCCCTATATAGTTGTTTTAGATAGAGTCCCAAGGTTAAAATCTTGGTTTCAAGAGTGTTTATAGGAGGTGATGGGTAACCTGTTATAATTGAGAACAAAATATCATCTATAGATATATGGAATAACATATAGAGTTATCCAGGTTCTAAATGATATTCTTTTGAATTTTGTTCTTAATTTTAGGGTTTCTTAGAAAAATAATTTGTCCTTAGTCAAGCTTTCCTATAATAATATTTATCAGTCTTTAATAAAAATATATCTCTTTGAGACTTTTTTAATGGTGGCCATGTAGATAAAATTTGTTCTAAGTGGAGTTGGGAGAGAGGTCCTTAGTTAGCCCAAGTCTTGTTTAGGAGATGACATAGAGGGTACAGTTCAACCAGAAGAGATTGATCATGGCACAAAGTCCTTATAAATCTAATGTGGACTGTCATAGATGAACTCTAGTGTTTGAGCTTGGTGATTGGGTCTCTCCTAGAGTTTTACCTCACTTGGGACATTGTTGGTTGGGTAAGGTAAGTTGGAATTGAGGTTTATGGTCCCCATCGATATCGTTTAACGAATGAGAAAGGTGGCCTGTCATTTGAAATTACCCTCTCATTTGACATACATCTATGATGTGTTTAATGTCTCCCAACTTAGAAGGTATCTACCAGATCCTTCTAACGTGATTGCATGGGAGGATGTTGATATAGAGATCAACAACACTATAGATGAGAAAAAAGTTCAGATTATAGATCATTGCATGTTAAACAAATTCCCTTGGTCTATGTACTATGGAAGTGTAGAAGATATATCAACAAGACATGGGGAAAATGAACTAAAGTGTTTATTGTGGGGAGATTTTAACACCCAGTTACCTTACTTCATGCATGATTTTTATTTTGTTATTTTTTCATTTTTTGGGTGTATTGAGAGATTATTAGGAATAGAGAACATTTTATGGGGAAAATGAACTAAAGTTCTGAGATGTATTTTGGTTTTAATTAATGGAGTGTGGTTATAAATGTGTAAATAGATTTAAGAGGATATCCTTGGGACTAGGGTGCTTTAGGTTATGGATTCAAGGTTTCCTAAATAAAACTAGGCATATCACTACATGTTAGAAAAAATCACATCATGAATGGGTTACATAACGTGAACCTATTATAGGGAAAAGGTCATTATTCCCATGCATGGTGTAAAAATATACATATTTTGAAACCAATACAAGATGTGAAAACATAGATTAGGATAAAATTTAACTTGAGTCCATTCCTTTTCATTATATCTTTAATTCATGGGATTTCATTCCATGAATGGGATTCACGACATGAAATTCTCACATACAATGGTTTAAAATGTACTTCACACCTAACTATTTATTCATTCTATGTGAAGGATTCCCTCTCAAACCCTTCATTGTTTTTTGGAAATTTTGGGTGATTTCCCTCATTCCAGATTGCTCTATTCGGTGTTTGATTCCTATAGTGGTAGGATTGCATATATCGGGTAAGCAATATTTCTTATTCTTCATTACGTTTTGTTGTGGAATATACATTGGCTATGTTATAGTTTCTAATTCAATATTAATTTGTGTTTTCTATCAATACATTTTAGTTTCTTATAGTTCCTTATCTTTTAAAGGCTGATCTATGGTTTTTTAATCTTCATTGTCGAAGGAAGATAGGTTTCAATCATTCTTGAGGTTGGTGGATCTATGCAAGTGTTTTTAATTCTTGAATTCCTATATGTTCTTGTTTATCCCTTTGGTTTGTTCATTTAAATGGATTTTATTTAGTAAAAGGGTTTTTATTAAATGTGATCACGACTTTTAAAAAATAGTTTTGGACAAACATTACACATTGCGAACCTTGGGTGGGTCGCGAAATGGACATAGGAAACCCTAGTGTATGTGGAACCACTAGGGGTTACTTTTTTGATGTCAAAAGAGTGTGTAAGGACTCAATATTGGTAAGAAACAAATTATTCCTAGTTTTGGATTCTTTTATGTCTAGTATATATTACCATAGGCTAAGGCCCATATGTTGTTCTTTTTCTTTCATACCTAGTTTATCACATCACGGTTTATTTCATGGTTATTTTCCCACATGTTTAATTTTCCTGTTTTCCATTTATACCTAATATATTTTTGGATTTTTTTGAATATGGTTTGAATTTATAGAAAATAGAGTGGGTGTTTACAAATGGTTTTATTTTTGAAAAATGATTCATAAACTGGATTTTTTTAACCTAAAACTTATAAATTCTTGATATTAGAACTTGTACGAATTCTTTGAAGGTGTCCTATTGGGATTTTTAATCACACCATAATTTTTACTTTGGGTGGTTTTAGACCTTGTTTTAAAATACTTGAGGAAAGGTAAGGGCATCATATTGCATTTCAGGTTCTGTTATTATATGATACCTTCATAGAGTGATGGTTTGGTGGTAATGATTTGTCACGTAGAGACTTATTGGTTTTATCTTGTCATATTATTCTGGTTTCTCCAGTTTGTCTTGGATTATATAAATCTTATTGTGTCTTTTTAATTTTCTCTATACTCTTGTTGTATGTCTTTTTTTGGTTATATTGTAGACATTTTTTCATTATCATTATTATACTTCACCATATGATGGTCTGCTTGGGTGGATAGTTTAGTTGACATAAGTTGTTACATTAGATTACCAGGGTGCACATTGGAAGTATATGTGAAAAGGATTTATGATACTCATCATCTTACCAATGGGAAATCATTGTCTCCAAATATCCAGGCCCTAGTAAAGGATAGAAGATCTATTGTTAATTTATTTAAGAACTAATTTAAATTGAATGGTTACTTTTTTCTTATTTATTGTGTGTTCTACAACATCTCATCATCAGTGATCATTTATTGAAAGACCATAGGTTTAATACCTCTCGATAATCCACACATGCTTCAAGATTCCATGGTAACACCAGTCATCAGACTCATAGAGGTATCATGGAGGTCCAAAAAAGGCTATTACATCCCAACAATCACTATAACAATGTTCCTTTGATCAGTAATGAAGATCGAAGATTGGACACTTGTAATGTGGCATTATCTATATAATATGTGAGAAGGAGTATAGAGTTGTTCTAAAATTCGAGTGGATGAATTATAATGAGACATTATTGATGTAAAAAGACATTACATCATTTTTTTGGATCATTTAATTCATTATAAAAACATGCTCTTGAAGACTGTATTAGTTTAGCACCTTTGGAAACATGGAAAAAACATCTAGTCTATTGTAAGAGATTTAATGTTTCCAAAAATATCTTTCCCTTTAGTACTCCTACTTAAAACCTTTCCTTATAACCGATGGAAAATAAACATAAGAAAAGGGTGTGCTTAGATGCTCAGTAAGGGTAAACAAGGAATAAATTTAAGAATAAATATGATCATAAGGATGCGGGAATGTGATCATAACATTAGAAGATCATATCCTTCATATAAAATATCATAAACATGAATCATGGAATAAATATTGGCATTTCATAATACATGAATCATAAAGAAATCAAATAACATAATCCATGGGATTATAAACATTGACATAAAATGTGAAATTTAGGTATACACACAAACTTGTAACATTCCGAACATTTATAAATAGTAAAAGGTTCACTCATTAAATTAATGACATGAAATCAAGACCTTTCATAGAAATATGTACAAGAAAACCAGATCCAAACATAAAATTATGAACATTAAAACCAGGTACATGCATAGAATAAAGAACTTAAAATTAATTCCACACATAACATATATAACTCATGAGTTATCCATCATTTCCCAATGAATTTGAGGTAGATATAGGACCAACCCATATCATAATGAAAACAATACATATGTGTTCCATGATAACATAATTCATTCATCATATAAGAACCCATGGAATGAAATGGGTTTCATAAACATCGTTCAATCATAATATAACCATGGAAAAGAAATGGGTTTCATAAATATCATTCCAACATAAACATAAACCATTAAGGGAAAGAATAAGAAAGGTATAATTGAATATATATACCCAGTAAAACATAATTAACATAAAATACTTTTATCATAGATAGAAAATAGTTTTGAGAGATCACTTAAAAAAAATTCTTCAGGAAAATATCCTTTCTACATTGAAAATGTTTTCTTTTCATTAAATAATATTCAATTTAAAAAGAAATAATTTTCTATGAAAATAAAATTGAAATATTGTATAGTAAAATTTAAATCATTAAGGATTCATGATGGTAAAAAAATCAGGCTGTATAAGTTAAAAAACATTCCTTTTGAACTTTTTCAAAAAAAAATCGAAAATTACCTCATTTGGATAACGTCAAAAAGTTTCCTTTCAAATGATTTATTAAAAATTAAAGAATGTTTATAAATGATTTTAAACATCCATATAATAATAATAACAAATTGAAGAAAGTTTTAGAAAACATGGACCTGAAAGATAAATATCCCCCAATGGAGACATAAAACAAAAACTCCAAAATATTGGTGAGGTCAAAAAAATAAACTCATCACTTTATAATCAATAGAATCGTGTGCCCCCTGAATGAGATAAAATTATATGGATATAAAAAAACCATAATATTATGTATCATACTCACAAAATTAATTCATGGGTAGTATATACACCACATAGAAGAAAGAAGTAGTGTATTAGGAATGTTTCCCCGGGAAAAAAAGTGAGATAAAAATATTATACCTTAATTCTTGACTTCTTTCACACATGTTAAACATACTGTATAATAAATTCATGTTTATTATAAATATTCCATAGAATAATATATATATATATATATATATATTCCATACATTATTTAATTATGAATTAATATTACCGGTTTATTAATAATTCCATGTTAAGGTTACGCTTTGGGTAATATTCGCTTTGTTTAACGTTCATGTTTTGAATTTTTATCATCGATCCTCTTAAATAGATCATGATTTAATCATATATAGAATTATAATAACTATATAAATATAATATATATAATTAGTATATATTTAATCATAGTGATTTATAATAGTTGGAGATATAAAATAAAATACAATGTCCATGGAGACGGTAGGTCGTACGTGCGCATGAATGGTGCTTTTATTTTCCTCTCAATTTAAAGAAATTATATGATATATTATTATTAATAAATCATTTTTATGTAATATATGACATATATATTCATAAAATATATCCTTATTACTATCCATATGAAATATTGGTCAAAAACGAATCACATCGCATTGTGGAGATGGTAAGTCATACATACGCACAAGCAATATTATCATTTTCCAAAAGTATTAGATAGTAAAAAGGTAGACATGATATTATCATTCCATAATTATTTTTATATGATAAATATAATATATAAAAATTAAACCCATCATAATTGTCACTCATAATATATGGTTATGGAAAACTAATTTCATTATTATGTGTTGATGGTAGTTGTACATATGCACGAACGATACTTTCATTTTTGTTTGATAGGAAAGGGACCGTATAATCATGTGATAATAAACATAATAACAATTCATAATATTTATTATGATTGAAATATTATTTTATGACATATATCATTGATATAGAGGAGTTATTGAAGATTAGAAAAAGATAATGATCATTTAGAGCGATTACCTCTTCTTCAGAATGACTCTTTTAGATCTCCCCTAAAGGACTCTAGAGTTGGTTCTTTGTGAACACCATAACCTATATAATGCATATAGGGAAGTTGATAAGGGATATGGGTAGGTTTTTTTGGGATATAAGGCTCAATGTGGTGTCAAATAGTGTGGGAGAAGTTTCCGTTTTATAATTTAGATGTGGGTCACTTTAGGGAAATCTTAAAATAATAAATTAATATAGATTAATTTTCAACACAAAAAAACTCAAAAGTTAGTTATTTATAATATTAAATGATTATGGGTCTAAATACTCTCAGTAAAAAAAATTATATAGGTTTTAATTATTTTCTAATCCTTATATTTTTTTTCAGCCCTTATTGTACACTTTAAACTCTTAATGTGACATCATGTAATTTTCACTTTAAGGGTTAATATAATTGATATAACATACCAAAAGACTAATAAATGAGACATTTATGGAATTTTAGGACTTATAACAATTATTTGGATGAATCTTATATTTTTATAAATTTTATATCATTTAATAAATTATTATTTATTTTAAATTTTCAATAATGTCAATTATGACTCTATTCTTTACTTGACTTTTTAAAAATATCATAACAACATAATATATTCAAATAAAATGATTTAACTTATCAATAAACTGTAAATGTTATCCTAAAAATTAGCGTATTTAATTAATAATATAAATTATATTTATTTTATTATTTTTAATATCATTTATTTGAATATTCTATTAATTAAACAATTAACACATCATCAAATTGTCACCATTAAATTTAATTATTTACTTCTTAAAAATTATATCTAAATTACCATGATGTATATAATCATTTTATATTTATAAATAATATTTATATCAGAACATATCTTTTATATAACACCATATTAAAAATAATTCTCTTATTAAAAACAAAATAGTGACAAAATTGTCTTTCATTTGAATGTAATACTATACAATTGTTAAAGTCATCCAAGTGGAACCAAGTGGACATAAAATCCTTTGTTGGAACATTTTAGTTTAAAAAAACTCATCTGATTAAATTAATGAATGTGTTAGGGTAATTTTATATTAGTTATAATATTATTTTTACCTTCAATTACCAGATTTACCCTTAATCGTGGTAATAAAAAATATTACTAAAATTTTTATTCATAATGTAAAAAAACAAAAGGGACTTATTTAAATAATTTGGGACTTATAATTACGAATATAAAATTCATTTTTACATATTCAAAACAAAAAATTGTTTGAAATTAATTTAAAATTAATATTGTTGATGGCGTGATAAAACTGGATATTAAAGTTAAAGGATGAAAAAGATTGAAATGTTTTTCTATCAAAATTCAATTTAAAATTAATTCCAGTGTCCTATATTATATTAACATCAAAAAAATTTATCTAATTTTACTTTGAAATTCATAAAAAATATAATTTATCTCAATAAATTATTTTGATGAAAAAATTTGTTTTCAATTTAAATTTAGTATTTTTTACTATTCATCAAAACAAGAAAATTATAAAAAAATACCCAAAATTAAAACCAAGTATTTTTTTTATTCCTATTTAAAATAATAAGTTTAATTTTTTAAATATAATATATAATTGTGATAAAATTGATTTTAAAAATGGTTCTCCATTAAAAGGCGTTAGAATTATCCTTTTGAAAAATATAGGGTTTTAGGCATAAAATTGGGTTTGTTCTTATCTTATGCCTGTAAAATATATTGTATTAATATAAAAAAAATTCCATTTAATTTATAACATATATATTTCATTAATATCATTCACTAATTGTAATTAAATTAATTTACTAAGACAAAACAAGTTAAAATAAAACTATATCCTTTTTTTATAAATTGGTATATATTTTCATTTCTAATTAGTTGGTAACCAATGAATTCATATTATAAAAATTATATTTTTATAATTTAGTTAATATTATTCATTACCACTAACTTAATGGAATTTTTATATCTTATTATGTAATTTTTAATAATATATTATTATTCAGTAAAACTCAGTCTTACATGTAATGTAAGTTATCAATAGAAATCGATGTTGTGTGTAATAGAATCAAAGCATAGTGTTTTGTATACTGAAAGACAATATATGTGTTGTGTGTAGATCAATAACATCTTGGTGTATCATATAATGCAATTGAAACATAGTTTTATTCATATAATGAAATCTATATTTAGTATTTTTTGAAATGAAAAATATCAAAAAGATAAAATTAATTCAAAAAAAAATTTCTTTCACAAAATATAAGGGTGTTACATTATACCCCCTTAAAATGAATCTCACTTTCAAAATTCATAGGGTTATCAGATGTTTAATTCTTGAAATTTCTTTTCATAGAATCCCACATCGTAAAAATTAATTCTAAAACATTATTTTCAAAATTAAAAGTTCAAAACTACATAGTTACCTAGAGTAACTCATAATTGGATTTCCACATAGAAGAATATATGTGGAAATTAAAAACATGGATATGGAATAGAAATATAGCTATCATGTTCTACTAGATATTGATAGAGAACATGGTCAGGGTAATGTTAATAATCCCAAGTTCATAACCCAAAGAGGCTAGAAAAGGGTCATTGATATCATCAAAAATGATATTAAGAGGAAAACCTTTGACATAACAATTATTTTCCTAATGTTTAATAATTTTCATGAAAAGATATACTTTCATCATTTTAACATAATCTCAATGATTTGATGCCTTAAATACATTCCAATTTATCTCTTATTCTAACAAATGATGTTGAAATTGTAATACCTACAAAACTAGTGGATTATAAGGTCTATAATGATAAGATAGTCCTTCCATCTTTAGTTATCAATTACATAAATAATTTACCTTAAGAAACTTACAAAATATTAAAATCCAATCATTTATAAATAATGTCACTAAAAATTGCATTTATCCCGCAAAAACATGATGTATCTCTTACTGGCGGACAATTAATTTTTTTATTAAGATAAATCCCCTTTTAATGGGTAAGGGGAATCCCAAAAAACTTCAAAAACATAAAACAATAAAATACCCATGGTCCAATGTCCCAAGGCCAGAGACAATCTGATTCCAAGCGGCCAAGAAGTTCCCCTCCCTATCATCAAAATCAGTAAGACACGATTCCTCAATCTCATCACTGCTCGACTTGCAGTCTCATGCAAGGATGCATGTGAATAGTACTGATGGATAATTTCATACCCTCTCAAACATCCAAATCAAGAACCCATGATCTATGGAAGAACCTTCTATAGACCTCTTCTGAAATCATCCATTACAGTGAAATGGATGAATTGTTTCGTAGACTATGAACTATAGGACCAAAAAATCTAGAACTAATTCACACATTCAACCAAAACAAAATCAATCCAAAAAATCCAAAAAGAACCACTAAAAACCCCTGAAAGAGGGAACCACCATATTGAAGCCATCACAATTTTTCTGGAGCCAATGAAGACCTCCACAGAGACACCAACATGTGCCTCCAAGAACATAACATAATCAGAGCCAAAACAGAAATAAAAATTAAACACAGAAACCAGACCCTAAGGGGGACCTCCCGAGCAATGGATTCATTAGAAAATAACCCCTTAAAAATCCATGTAATATGATCCCATCATCGCTATCATCCTTGAACTCGAGTACTAGATCAACCCAGACACCCACAAATGACATGGAATGTAATGCCAACCCCAATTCGTAGCATCTGAAACCCACACCCAAAATGACACCGCACCGCCGAGAGAAACCCTAACCATATTAAAGGTTAGGATGAGAAGATGTCCCTGAAACAAAGTGGTTCTCAAAATAAAAGCTCTCTGACTCCACCACTGGATTAAACCATGCCAGAAACATGCTGAGTGAAGTGTCGAGAAGAGATCCAATCGACCCGTGACGGTGGGAAGAAAGGAGGTGGTGGGGGAAGAACTAGTGATGTAGAGCCCTTTACAGGATCATCCGATGATGTAGCTCTTAATTTTCACATACGAAATATGTGAAGGACATTATCACATTTTTCTTGAATCCTGGTAATAAACTGAATTACCATAAAACCTTAGTGAATACATGCATGATTTCAAAAATTAACTCTCTCCTCAAACTAAAAAATCCAAAAAATTTAAAAACTCAATCCCTGATATTGTAAACCACATTTTCATATTAACAGTCCCATGTTTATAAATATTATCCCATTTATAATCAAACATCTATTTAGTACATTATCCCAACAGCATTCCCATAAAAAGGGTTATCCTTACATTAATAAAAATATAACCCTTCCCTTAAATCACTTTTCATAGTCTTAATCACCATTTAACATATCCTTTTCAGTACAAAATGAAAAACTTTTACTGAAAACCATTATATATTTTATGATTCATATTACATAATCCTTGAATTCCAAAACATATACACTTCAATCATCAAACTTTATTATTAAACTAGTACTCATGCTTCATCATATTATTCATTACTAGAAAATAAAATATGAATCATGTATTATGATTCATGTTTTAAGGTTCCTAAAGATCAATCTAATCATGCTTATTATTTTTAATGTAAACAATATGGTTAGATCATCCCATACCTCTCACATGTAATTTGTGGTCCCTTTATCCTCAGTAGTATAACCAATAATCTTACCAAAATTTTGATTCTCTTCCTAATATTTCCACTTAGGACATCGATTTGCATAATGCCGATGCTTTATGCATATGAAACATTCTATGTTAACCATGTTCTTTCTAGTTATGTCTATTAACTAAGACCATATAGAAAAGTTTGAACAACACTTATCATGGATGAAAAACACATAATCACATGATTTTACTTATAATATTACAATCTATGAAACCTTAAGTTTAATCCTAGGTTATTTATACTAATTATTAAAACTCTAGGATTGTAACCTATAATTAGACTTATCCATAGAGATATCCCTGTACATATCCTTGGAATTATGACTAGGTATATCACCAAATTTTTCTAATCCTAGTTTCAAAAATTTGATAAAACCTTTTCTCTGATACCAACTGTATTGACCCATGAATGATGTATATATACATTACATAATTTTTTCATAACATTTAAGACATTTCTGAAAAAGTCCCGGATCCAATCAGAACCGATCCTAAATAAAAATTTATTAATCAAAAGAAAAATGAGCCAGATAAAAAAGGGATTATAACAAAACTGAGAGTAAATGACACCCCAAAAATCTGCCTCCACCAACGTGGAGCAGTATTTCAGGCCATAGGAGACAATGTCGTATCCATCACCATGATTTCATTCTTCGAAAAAGCATATACCACTTGACTGGCCTCCCTATAAGTATCAAAGACTATCAAATTTAAATTAGTTAACTAATTGATACAATCAACCCATTAAAAAGCACTCTCCAATGAACATTGTACCTTCTTGTTTCCACGGCTTGGACCACAAGTTGAGAGTCTGATTCAATCCATAGTAGATTCCAATTATAATAGTCAGCATAACCGATTACATGTATTATTTCCCATAACTCAGCTTAAAAAGAAAATCCAATACCAAAAAAATGATAAAAAACAATTGTTCACAAAACCATGGTATGTGAGGAAAACACCACCACACCCTGATGGGCCTCGTGCAACAGAAGTAGCTCCATCCACATTGAATTTGATCCACATGTTGATTGAGGGTATCCAATAAATGTACCTAAGCATCTGAGGCTTCTGTGGTTTCCCAGAAACACAAAGAATATGAATAATCTGCATGTCTGATACACTATTTTTCATCGCACCTGATTGGACCTTCGAAGCAGCACAAACCTCTTGGTGAATTGCCAACATTCCACACCAGATATGGTTCTACATGTAGTCAAAGAGTATATCATTTCAAGCAGCCCATATGGCTGAAATCACAGTCGTAGTAGACACAATTAGGAGGTTACAAACCTAGTCACTATATCCCATACTGGGAAGCCCATCCATCATGTCAATAAGAAGCATATTTTGAGTCCGGTCCCACCCGAACAGGGTCCCAACATACGGCCACAACTTCCTAGCCTAGGTAAAATCCTTAAAAAAGTGCTAGAAATTCTCCTCTGCACACATACATAAGTGATAGGCTGATGAAAAATTAAAACTAGACCTCTTGATCTAATCATGAGTGGGTACACAATTTCTCCAGATTCTCCATATTAAAGAGAATCGATAGGGCCGAATGAACAAAGGCCTGTAGTGGAGGATCCAGGCATGTGAATGAAAAAGAGCCCCCATAAACCATCAAATAGTAATCCCTGTTATTAAACTAACCATTCCTGTTATGCTTCCATATCAGCCTACCAAAATCCGTGAAATTATTGGATTGAATTTCTAGCTCAACCTAAGAGGGAACCATGGTATCCAAAATATGCATGTGAGATAAAAAATAAACAAGGGAAAAATTTCTTGCACCAAAAGGAGTATCAATGCAATCGTGAAGAGGCCTCTCAAGCCATGCCGTGCTATAACAGTTAAGGTATGAGTCCCTAGAAACCTGCCAATTTGTATCATTAATGATTTTCATGAAAGAATACTTGAGGGATGCCCAAACAGATGATGAAAGATTGTATTTGTATACATTAATTAACCTTCTTTTAAACTGGTTAATTAAAAAATCACCAAAATTGTCCTTGGAAATCAAGCCCCATGTACACTTCCAAATAATGCCATCATTAAAATTCCATAGGTCCCCGAATCCAAGACCCCCAAATTCAACCGTATTGATACATTCCTTCTAAGAAATAATGATAAGATTGTCGTCATGGATTGACCCTGTCTAAATAATGTTCTGTAATAGATTTTGAAGCTCCATGATGAGACCCCTTTGCCACTGATAAATAGAAAAAGAATAAACAAACTTATATTTTTTCTTTGAATTGACAAGGGACACCCTCCCATCCATGGACATTTCCTTCCCATTCCAACTAGCAAGTTTATTTACAATACCAGAGTAAATTCCCTCTAAGTATTGCCTCTTCACCTTTCCCTAGAATAAGGGAACACCAAAGTATTGAAAGGGAAAATATTCCTTTTTTACCCCAAGTTATCTAGTTATCCTGTTCTGTTTTCCAGTCATTACTCCATTTCCAAAGACAATGAAAGACTTACCGCAACTTATTTCTTGACCAACCAAATCTTCATAATTTTTTAATAGGGCCTTGATATAAGAGATGGAATTCCTTGAATCATTCCCAAACAAGAGGATTTCATCAGCATATAAAAAATTATATGGAGAAAAATAATTCCTAATAGACCTAATTTTCTTATAAATACCCATATGTTCAAGGTCAGTGATACATGTGATAAGATAATCTTCAGCAATATCAAATAAAAGGCCAGAGAGTGGGTCACCTTGTCACACACCTCTAGTACAAGGGAAAAATCCTTTGGGTGTACCATTAATTAGAATAGATAGAATTGAAGAAAAAATAATGGAAATGATAAACTTAATTAAAACATTGAAAAATAAATAATTTTTAAGGACCTACAAATGAAATCTCCATTTGAGTGTTTCAAAGGCCTTTGAGATGTCAATTTTCAGTGCAACGATTCCTTACTTCGTCCTCCTTATCATGAGGTTGACACTTTTCAAGGTGGTAAAGAGAAAATCTTGAATATTCCTTCCAGGAACAAATCCAATTTGATTTCTAGTAATCATATCACTAACCAACCGTCCCAGTATATTCATGTTAATACTACTAATCAGCCTAAGAATAGTATTCCTCAGTGCCATTGGCCTAAAATCCTTTATATTGAGAGTATTTTCATTCTTGGATAAGAGGTCAATGAACCATGAGTTCATCCCATATGGTAAGTAAGAGTGAGTAAAATAATACTTTATGGATAGGGTAAGATCATCCTGCCAAACATCCTAATAAGGCCTAAAAAAATTATTAGTAAATTCATCTAGACCAGGAGCACTCTCCACATTGAGGGATAAAAGAGCTGTTTGAATTTATTCTTTAAGAGGAGGGGTGACAAGAGATTTATTATCATGATCCTAAATGAAGGAAGTGATGTTCCCAACCATTCTATGTGTAATAAACTAGACATCATCAAAATAAATTCCTTAAAAATATTCCACAACTGCCAATGAAATTGCATTTTCAGAATTATATAGTTTACCATTAATGACGATTTCTTTATCCAGTGCTTGTGCTCTTTTATAATTATGCAATCTGTTGAAAAACATGGAATTATAATATCCATATTTTATCCATGTATCATTCAGTTTATTTCAAACCAACCTCTCTTTGATGTTTAATAAGTCATCCAAATTATTATAGGGCATTACTTCCTCTTGGGATGGGATATCCTAGTGCTGATTTCAGATCAGAACATAAGAAAGCTCCTCATCAGTAGCCTTGATGTCAAAATCACTTTTAAAAAATGATTTTCTTCTCCATTCATTAAGATGTGCCTTTAGATATTTTAATTTCTCAGCCAACCTCTGAAGAGAAAATCCAATTGGTTGGATCCTCCAATATTGCAGTACCATTTCCCTCCATCCATGATCCATAATCCACCCATTATTAAACTAACAAGGCAAGGGGCCTCACCTTGTCAAATTTATGTTGATGTCCACAATAATCGGGTTGTGATCAGATTGGTGTTATGGGAGTGTGAATCTAGAGATCCCATGGGCAACATCTTGATCATCCATATGAACAAAAAATATATCTAGGTTTCCGACTTACCTCCCATTCTAGGTGTATCTACACCATGTAAAATCATCTCTTGCAATTGTAACTTCAACAAGATTACACTGATCAATGCAGATGGAGAATTCAAAAGCATCAATCCTATTAATATTACCACCAGTTTTTTCCTCAGGTCTCAACACCGTGTCAAAATATCCAATAGATAACCATTCTTTATCCATCTTCCCAAAAATCTCATTGAGATCCTCCCATAATTCCCTTATCCTAATATAATAATTGGATGCATACACAAAATAAAATTCAAAGTCATAATCATCTATACTGCAAGAGAGAATAATACTCTGAGAGTGGTCCAAACAAGGGTTGATACGAATGGATTCATGCGAAAGCACCCAAAAATGGTCCATCTCAGCTTTATGAAAATCATGTGAAAAAAACTTGTACCCCATGGAGTCCCATTTTAATCATTTCCAACTGTCAAAAAGAAGTTTTGGTTCAACGATACCAACAAGCATAATCTTATAGGCCATAATAAAATGTCTATGGCTTTTGGTCATCTGGGAGTTTCCTAGCCCATTAAAGTTCCCAAAGAAAACCTTTATTGAAGATTGGTCTTTCCCCTTGTCTGGGGGCCACCCTTTGATTCCATATCCATATAACCTTTTCCGTTCTTCCCTCTTCTTTTTTCCTAGCCCCTACAGATTACTGTAAGATACAGGGCCATTGATGGTAGGAATGTCACCACTTCCCGCATCCTGCATCAAAGTGGTATCGGCACCCCCAGTGTCACCAATATGAGAATAGGCAACCTGGTCAGAATTGATAGCCCCTGTATGAGGAGGGCTAGCCAGCTCATGTGACCCAGCTATAGGAGAATATGCTACAATTCCAAGAGGGGTATCAAATGGACCAGGGGGATGAGATTCTTCAGCATCATTTGTCCAGAAAATACCACTCAATATTATAAATTTATTTTTATCATTAAAGTGATAAGGGTCACTGCACACTTGTGACATCCTTCAATCAGCTTTGGAGAGTAGTTTTTAAACAAAGCCCCCCCCAAGATCAATTGCAGGAGAGACCAAAATAAGTCCAAAACCTCCCCCATTATACAGAGGTGAGAAAGTGAACAATACCCTACTGACTGAGGTGTGCCCTACTCCACAGTAGAATCAACCAATGCTGTAGTCTCCACAGAGACAGTATCACTAGGTCTACCAAGCTCTAAAGACAATGCTTCCAAAGAAGGACCTTCTACACTATTAGAAGTCACCACACCTGGACCTCGAGTGGGATTATAATGGAATTATTCCACCGATTCCTGCCTATCTAGAGGCTTAGAAGGCTATCTAGAAACCAATACCTCTATAGATAAATGATTAAAGTGTACAGGTAAAGACATCCCCTCTTGAACCCTCTAATTATCAGGTCCCTTGTTCTGGAAATTATGTGAAGTCTGATCCTTTCTCCTCCTCCTTCTACATGTGACATCATCTTACCCTTAAAATTTTTCACACATTTAATTCCTTATTCCTTTTTCATTCAACAATTAGGCAGCCAAAAAACATAAAAATAAAATAGAATTTTGGATTCCATTCATAGAAAATATCTAGCTTCATACTATTATCATGTGGTGTGAGAACAACCTCCTCCTTAAGGGTTCTTTACATGTTCGCTTCCACCAATACCCAGACATAATTCCAAAACCTCGGGATGATTTCTTGCTGATCTAGTCGAATGGGGTTTCTAATAGCTGAAGCGATATATGATATGATCCTTGGGTGCCAGTAGAACTAGTTCATCTTATAGATCTGAATCCATATATGAGTGTACATGTTTCGAACATTCATGGGATCAAATTTACTGTCCCACTCCTTAATGTTCAAAAACCCATGTTTCATATGGATGGTTCAATTACTCCATACCATTTTCTTACACTCATTAAATGGGAAGACAAAATGGTAATACCCCCTTCCCATCAAATTCATGCTCCAATCATCAAAACCCAACTCCTCCTAATCCTTTTAGCCAGGCCATTGAATTTTTAGAGATTATCACCTTTGGGAATCAAGACACAAGCAATGATTGAGTAGCCACATAGACTATCCCTTTCTTAAACCGCCTCCTAATTTTCCGACACATGGGAAACCTTCCGCTTATTTATCACCTGACCAGGTAGAGGTGCATCATAGGAGATATCTAGCCCAGAATACTCCTTCACTATGTCTGCAATGTTCTGCCCTAGGTCAACAGCTTTAGGAGGAAAATATCCTAAAACACCAAAGTATGTTTTTCATGAATGAGAACACTTCCCTAGGACCAATACATTAAAAAAATATCCTGATCGATTATACTCATTTTAAATTACACCTGAAGCATTCACCATGGGATATTTTGGATCCCCAGGTTTGGGGTTCTCACCCACCTCCACCTGCATTCCCATCCTCCCATCCGTGTCTCTGTCCACATTTCAGACATTACACAAACAAATTACCGATGATTGTATTAGTTTAGTCCCTTTTTAAACTTGGAAAATAAACTTCTAGTCTGGTTTAAGATCTTTAATGTTTCCCACTATAAACTTTCCCTTTGGTACTCTTATATACAACCCTTCTTAATAAGCTTGGGAAAGGAAAAATAAGAAAAAAGTGATGTTAGATGCCCAGTAAGGGTAAACAAGGAAGATATGAAAGAATAAACATGAGTATAAGGGTATGAGAGTGTGATCATAACATTAGAAGAACAAACCCTAAAAATTGAAGATCATAAACATGAATCATTTATAAATATCGGTAGTTCATAAGACATGAATCATAAGGAAATCACTGAACATAATCCATAGGATCATAACATTGACATATGATATGAAATTATGGAATACACATAAAATTTCAACATTGGGAACATGTATACATAATAATAGGTTCAATAATTTGATTAAACACATGAAATATGAACCTTGAATAAACATATGGACATGAAAAATAGGTCCACACATAAAATAATGGCATGAAAACTAAGTCCACACATGAAATTTTGAACATGAAATCAGTTTCATGCATAAGATATATACTTCATGAGTTATCCATCTTTTCCCAATTCATTAGAGGTAGATATAGGTCCTAATGATCTCATAATGAAAAAATACATATGTGTTTCATGAGAACATAAATCATTCATTATATCAGAACCCATGGAATGAAATGAGTTTCATAAACATCATTCAATCCTAACATAACCATGGAAAAGAAATGGGTTTCATAAATATCATTCCATCATTAAAACAAACCATTGAGAGAAAGAATAAGAATTTTATCAATGAATCATATACCTATTAAACATATTTAATATCAAATAATGTTATCTTAGATGTAAAATAATTTTTAGAGATCACTTGAAAACAATTGCTGAGGAAAATCTCATTTCCACTTTGAAAAATTTTTCTTTTTTAAAATATTGTGTATTTTTAAAAGAAAACATATTATCTAAAAATAACCATGTAATATTGTAAATAGAGCTTCAAAATATTAATGATTCATCACTTACGGAATAAAATTTTATGTTATATATGTTAAAAAAACATTCATTTTTTAATTTTTTCATAAAATTAAAAAATTATCTCATTTGGAAAACATCAAAAAGATTACTTTAAAACCATGTAGTAAACATTGAATAATATGTACAAATAACTTTAAAAATCCAAAATATAATTGTAAAAAAATTAATAAATTTTTAGAAATCATGGATGTGAAATATAAATATTCCCTAATAAAGACTTAAAATGAAACAATCCCAAATAGTGATGAGATAGTGAAATAAATACTCATCACATTATAATCAATAGAATCATGTGCCCCATGAAAGAAATAAAATTATATGGATATGAAAATACCATAAACTTCTGGATATTACTCATAAAAGACATTCATGGGAAGTATATGCACCATGTATAAGAAACATGTAGTGTTTAAGGCATGTTACCCAGAGAAATAAAAGTTTGGCACAAATCCCATACCTTAAGTCTTGAATTAATTGAAACATGTTACAAATTTAGGTATAATAAATATAAGTTTATTATAAATACTCTAAAAAATCATAGTTATATATATATATATTCCACATATTATTTACTTTTTAGGAAAAATTAGTAGTTTATTAATAATTTCATGTTAAGGTTACGTTTTGGGTAATATCCGTTCTGTTTTACAATCATGTTTTGACTTCTAATCCATGGTAATATTACATAAATCAGGATTTCATAATCTAAAGAATTATAACCATCATATAAATATCATATATTTAATCAATATATATGTAATTATATAGATTCATAATAGTTGTATATTAAAAATAAAATACATAGTTCATGGAGACGGTAGGTCATACGCACGCATGAACACTATTTTTATTTTCTTGTTAAGTTAATGGAAATTATATGATATATTATTATTCCAAAATAATTTTTATTTCATATATAACATATATATTCATAAAATTCATCCTTCTTACTAACCATGTGAAATATAGGTGATTAAAAAATCACATCACATCATGAAGATGGTGATCCATACGTACACACATGCGATGATATCATTTTCCCAAAGTATTCGATAGTAAAATGGTAGATAAAATATTATAATTATATCAATATAATTACATAATAAACAATATATATAAATATTTAACCCATCATAATTCTAACTCATGAAATATGGTGATGGAAAATCAATTGTATCGCTACATGGAGACGGTAAGTCGTACGTACATAGGAGAAATAATTTCATTTTTTATGGGAAAGGGGATGTATAATGTTATGTTTATAATCATAATAACATTTCAGAATATTTATTATTCTTAATGTATTATTTTATGATATATATAATTGATATAGAGGAGGTATAGAAGAATATAAAAAGATAAGGATCGGTTAGAGTGATTACCTATTCTTCAGAATGAGTCATTTAGATAACCTATAAAAGACTCTATATTTGGTCCTTTAGAAATACCAAAACCTATAAAATGTGTCTATGGAAGTTTATAAGTGTAATGGGGAGGTTTTGGTTAAGATAAAAGGCTTAATGTGGTGTGAATAAGGTGGGAAGCGGCTCCCTATATAATTGAGATGTGGGGAACTTTAGGAAACTCTTACAATATTAAATAAATATAAAATAATATTTAACCCCAAAAGGATCCAAAATTAGTTATTTTGAAGATAATATGATTATGGGTATAAATCCTCTCAACCAATGAAAATATTACAAGATTTGATTATTTTTTAAACCTTACCTTTTTGTTTTAATCATTATTTTACTCTTTCAACACTTAGTGTGCCTTCATGTAATTTACACTTTCAGGGTTAATATAATTATCATAACATGAAAAATGAAACAAAAATTAGTCATTTATGACATTTCCGGACTTATCACAATTAGTTGGCCAAATATTATATTTTTATAAATTATATATCATTTTTAAAAAATATTATTTATTTTAAAAAATCAATAATGTCAATTTTGACACAATTCATTACATGAAATTTTAAAAATATCATAAAAACATGATATCTTCAAACCAAATCATTTAAAATATCATTAACATGTCAAAGTTAACTATAAAATTGTTTGAAAAAATTAATTATATCAAATTATAATTATTTTAATATTTTTAATATCACTTATTAGATTCTTCTATTAATTAAACAATTACTATATCATCAACGTGTCACCATTTAATTTAATTATTTCATTCCTAAAAATTATAAATTAATTATGAAATGAGATGAGTTTTCGAGAGCTCCAGCGGGTTCCCCATGGCTATTAGAGTTTCCCCTGCTATGTGGCCTCTATTTGTGTTGATCCATGTAGGTGCATTTTCGGTTCCTAATCCAGTTGGCTCTCTTGACCAAATGGAATGAAGGCCTTCATTTTTTTTATTATTTTTGATAATACACCATTCAAGGGGTAATTTGGAACCATTAAAAGTCTTGAAGGATTTTATATAATTAAATGACATGTAGGTCTTAGAGGGAATCACCTGGAAAAGACAACTTGGAACTGCTCCTCCCCAGCACATGTAATTATATCAGCACTCCACCGTCACAAGGCTGGTTGGCTAGCTATCTTGAGTAGAGATGTATAGGCTTGGTAATGATGGCAATATCATACCCACCTGTTCTTCCAATTTTGGTTAGCTCTGCTCTATTGAATGTGCATACCCTGGATCCTCATTTGGAGAATTGTCCCTTATAGTTTGAATGGTACATCTATAATTTTATATGTCCCAAAGGAATTAGGGTGGCTCTAAGGCCTTGAGGTGGCCCAAAGGCCTTGAGATACAACAGGATCAGAGGTCTTGGGTGGAATAAAAGCATTTTAGTATGCAAGGACTAAACCAGTGGCTGGGAGGCATAGATGGATGAATAGTTCTGGCTACTACAGTACTGAATAGTGCCTGCTATAGTGCTGATACAGTACCTAGAAATATGTCTCCATCCAGATTTAATCTTAGGTCTCTTAGATGCACTTGTCGAGTCCTAACCAACCGAGATGAGGCTCATGTGCTCCTGTGTCCCCTCTTCATTGACGTCTTTCGACACTACTTTCACTGACCCTTGGATCTTTCCCCAGTTGCCTGATTTTTTAATCGACCATCTACGTCTTCCAGTTGTGTTAGATACAATTATATCGTCATATTGTTTCACTAGTTTTTTTCATTGGGTTCATTATCACGTGATTAGTGATGGATCAATTGTCGTGATGCCCTTATCTATGGATTCCCAATTTGTCCCTATTCCTGCCAAATGTTTCTTGATTCAGAATCGATTTGATTCACAAAAGTTTGGTGTGTATAGATTGAGGGATGGTAATGCTGATTTGGACATTCCTTTTCCGCATGCTTCATATTTAACTACTATGTGTATATCTTATTTCTCTCTATTAAAATATTTCACGGCTCAATTAATTCATTGAAAGGGGTCTATTGCGCATGTCATTGTCGATGCTGATGCAGCTTCATAGTGAATTATTCTAGGTAATAATTTGATTATAGCCAGGTTAATTTTTTTATGAGGATCAAAATTGTGGAATGTTGATGATCTCATTTTGTAGCATTCTGTGAGTTTGGGCATTGATGATGGGAGATGCATATCCTTGGGACGTGGTTTATTTCCCATTTTATTCCTCACAGAGTATCTAATGCAGCATGAATAGGGTCTGGGATTTTCCCCTCAAAAACCGGTGTGTTACACATTAGATAATGGGAAAAAATCAATCCACTAGAGGTACATAATTCATCAGTCTAATTATGGGTGATTTTTTTTGGCCTAAACTGTCTACTATGGAATTTGGGGATTCTTTTTGACATTACACTCGTGATTGGGGTCCCAATAAAATTGGACAAAGAAATTGAGTTTGTGAGGTTATGGAATTATGCTCGTTTTATGGTTGAAGTTGACCTTGGATCCACCATGGTTGATAAGGTATTCCTCTCTACTGATTCTAAAAAGTTGGAATTAAATATTGAGTATGAAAAGGTTCCAAATTTTTTCACATACTACAGGTTAATTGGACACGAACGATCGAGCTACATAATAAATGTTTCCCATTATTTATGATTATGTTGGTGGAATGATTCAATCCGCTGTAGAAAAAATCCTTAGTATTTAAGGATTCTTGATACAAGTACTAGAGTTATTACATTTGGAACAAAATCAGCTTACTTTGCGAATTCATACGGTGTTACCATTAAACTGGAACTCATGGAGGGTCTTGTTTAGGTGTTGAGTACTTGTTCAATGGAATGGAAAACTATATACATGAAGAGGATGTTCATTATGATACTCGAAAGACAGGGCAGTTGGAGGTTGACGCAGGATATGATTCTAGAAAATATGAACATATGGTTAATGTGGATACATATGGCACACTATAGTTTTTTTTGACAATATTATACATGGATATCATAATCAGTGACTTTGGTCTAATATTGTTGTTGAGGATTTTCCAACTCATGAGTAGGGTGAGAGATTGATGTGAAAATGCATGAGAAAATGGTTGTCTCAAATGGTAAACCAAAAATCAGTAACATTATGGATGATTATTCTTTGATGGATAGGTTGGAGTCTATTGTGAAGGAAGTGGAAATGCATTCCATGGATGATATGAATGAGTGAATGATCCCAAGAAGTGGTAAAAGTAAGCAGAATGTTGACAATGATGGTTTTAAAATGGTTCCAAGGAAAATTTCCTTTTATAAGTCACCTAAATATTTTGATTAGAAAAATGATAAGTCAATGAATTTCACATAGGATAATATTTTTAGGCTCTTTCTAAGGACATGTTTGATGGACATGATTTTTTTCTACATTAGAAAAGATGGAGATGGGGCAGGCATATGAAAGGTTGAGGTTGGGGTCATCGAGATGATGCATCTCATGGACGTGGGAAAATTCTATCTTTTAGATTGGATTAGCTCACTCCAGATCATGGGAATACATAGTTAGAATGCGAGTATGTTGATGATTCTAAAGATTATGATCATGAATCTGATCATGATTATGGTGATGCTTGAGTTTATGTTTTCCCATAAGGATTTGGGCTTTCCCTTTTATGTCCCTTTCTTTCTTTCATGTGCATGTTTCTTTTTATTTTAGTTTAATAATAAGGGGATATACCCCAAACCTTTTCAAGTATAAATAAATTACCATGATGTATAAATACGTTTTGTTTTTCCAAATACTATTTATATCCAAGAATGTCACTTATATAACACCATATTAAAAATATTTCTCTTGTTAAAAAAAAGTGTGACAAAATTTTCTTTCTTTTGAATATAATACTATAATAGTGTTAAAGTCCTCCATGTGGATCCTAGTGGACATAAAATTGTCCTAAGGAAGATTTTTTTAAACACACACTCATTAAATAAAATGAGGATAAGTGTTATGGTAATTTTATATTAGTTATAATATTATTTTTACCATTAATTACTCAATTTACCCTTAACCATGGTAATAAAAATTATTAGTAATGTTATTATTCATAATGTCCAAAAATAAAAGTGACCTATTAAGATAATTTGGACCTTATGGTTCCAAATATAGAATCCATTTTTCTATATTAAAAACACAAAATCGGCAGAAATTAGTTTAAAATTAATCCTATTGTTGGGGTGATAAAAATTGTTATTAAATTTAAAACATGAAAAAGATTGAAATGTTTCTATATCTAACTTCAGTTAAAATTTAGTATTTTACTATTCATCAAAACATGTAACTTATCATAAAAATACCAAAAATTTAACCAAAGTAATTTTTCATATTCCTCTTTAAAATAAGAAGTTTATTTTTAGAAAATATAATATTTAAATGTGTTAAAAATTGGATTTAAAATGAGCTCATCATTAAAAAGTGGTAAAATTACCCTTTTAAAAAATATACGGTATTGTGTATAAAAATGAGTTTTTTCTTATCTTATACCTATAAAATATATTGTAGGAATGTCAAATGTATTTGATTGAATATATAAAATTTATTTTTCATTAATAACATTCACTAATTGTAATTAATTTTATTTATTAAGACTAAACAACTAAAAATAAAACTATTTCCTTCACAATCAATTGGAATATATTTTAATTTATAATTAATTAGTATCTAATGAAATCATATTATAAAATTCATATTTTAATAAGTTAGTTAATACTATTTATAACCTCTAATTTAATTTCTAGTTTATATCTTATTGTATAATATTTTAATAATATATTATTGTTCAGTAAAACATGGTCTTGCGTGTAATGAAAGATATCAAAAGAACATATCATTATGTGTAACACATAAAAATCATATTTTTGCATATACTACAAGCAAATCGTTTTGTTGCATGTAGCACAATGTTGATTTGGTGTTGCGTATAATGTAATCCAAACATAATATTTTCATATAAAAAAATCTATATTCAGTATTGTGTGAAATGAAAAATATCCAAAAAGATAAATTTCATTTGAAAAATATATATTTCAAAAAATAAAAGGGTGTTACATGAATAGTCTCTTGTAAATTAGATCTGTCTAGCTTATATAGTGTAGTTCAAACACCCAGAAAGGGTTCCCTAGACCCCGTATATATGACACAAATTAAATTATTTATAAATGACACATTATGAAAAAATAATTATTTCATAACTTTATTTATATTTTTATCATATACATTAAATATATAATAATAATATATTATGTGATAAAAGTAAGTCATTAACTTGACTCGTAATTCCTAAAAATATTAAATGAAATATGAATAATAATATAATATTAGTTCGTATAATATTTTTCCATTAATTAACTTAATAACTTGTGAATAATTTTAAAAAATAAATTCAAATCTAATTATTATATACTGAAATAATAATTCATTTAATTAATCATTGGACATCATTTATTCTTGGACATCTCTCAGACCCTGTGGTGGGGCCCTCATGTCCTATACTCTTATTCATGAGAATTGGGAAGAATTTTGAATATGCTAAGTGTGTAACCCTATAGAACCTTATCTTGATAGTAGTGAGTATTATTCATAGAATAAGAGTTGCGTCTA
Organism: Viscum album; assembly: GCA_963277665.1. Taxonomy (NCBI): domain Eukaryota; kingdom Viridiplantae; phylum Streptophyta; class Magnoliopsida; order Santalales; family Viscaceae; genus Viscum; species Viscum album. The sequence goes on along the minus strand of OY728139.1, from coordinate 835,389,572 downwards.
GAAACTCATCAAGGCCCTAAGGATATAAGAAAAGTTCTTAGCAATGACAACCTTTCTTGAGAACACATTCCATGAAATATAATATACCAGGAAAGTCTGAACCAGGCATAAACCTGGTCCCGCAAATTTATTAAAAGAAAAGTGCAAGTGAAGTCAGAAGAAAATAAAACGCTACATAACATCAAAACCATATGCATCCTTCTCCCCATCATCAGATAACTCCTCACCAGGATCAGCTGACTCCCATTTAGAAGATTCGTATTTGCGCATCATCTCAAGGTACATATTTTTCTTCCGCAGCATTTCCTCAGACAACTTCTCTTTGACCGGCCGTTTTCCACTGAGTCCTTTATCCCTCTTCGGGGACCCTCCTCTTCGTTTTCCACTGTACCCATTTGCAATGACATTTTCTTGTGACGCTCCAATCTTGTGTGCAGACCTTGTTGCCATTGGTTTGGGTAGATCCGTGTAGTCTCTCCTTGGCCTCCTCTTTGGTGGCGCAGTCATGACACCTTCACTTTCAGACATCTTCGTTCGACCACCTTGAACAATATCACTATATGAAGGTCTGTCTGCTTTGCCACAATTCTCTTTCTCACTATCAGATATATTCCCCCATTTATCAGTGATATTCACAGAAACCAAACTCTTGCTTCCAACGCCTTTCTTTCCCAAGACATCATCTGAGGTTTTAATAGACTCTCCTCCGGCCTGAGAGAGCATGTTATGATCAGACACAACAAGGCAATAAGGGTTCATTTCACCCACAACACCAAGTCCTGGGTTATTAGGAGTCCCAAAATCCTGCCGATCAGCCATCCCAGTGGGTGTCTCCTCCTGCTCTAGCCCTGCAAATCTATTGCCAGAAGAGGCCCAACCAGCTACGGTAAGATTTTCCTTATCAAGTCCACCTCCTTTATCCCTCATATTGTCAGAAATCGGCTGCACTTGACATGAATTGACAGAAACCCCCCTCAAAGGTGGATCTCCAGCACCAAGATCACTTTCGGTGAAATATAATATATTTATAATATGATATCTCATAAAGTTGTTTTCACATTTAGAGTCATCATCATTTCTTTCTTTATTATTTCTTGACCTAAATAAAAATGACTTACATTCTTCTACCATGGACATGGATTTAGTAAAGTTACTACTATACTGATCAACTATGCCTGAGATATTACTTCTTATTGGAAGTGAAATAATATATCTTGATTATTGAATCAATGTCATACCACAAATTATGCACCCAATGCAAGGTTCCTTGGTATGACATCAATTCTATTATTTTATTCTTGCATAAAAATACATAATCAAATAGTATACACTGATAATAATCTCATGTTAGGATGCCATTACATTTGTCCATAGATAAGAACTACCCATGGCACCAGAAACATGCAGTGTTTTTATTAGCGGGTCAGTCCTCATGATCTCATCTACTTGAGATCATCAACCTCATACATTATGAGATTAAGTCTCAATTCTTATGAGCCCCCAACACCTGATGTTCAAACAAAATTTGTGTTCTATTGGATATATGTCGGTGAACCATAGGAAATATATTGAAGATTAATGTCATGGTATCTTTAGGTTTTAATTATAGCTTGGGAACTATATAAATCTTCGATACAACATAAAATGTAAGGACATTACCATAAATATAGTTGGCGTAGAAGTATAAACACTATTATTGAAAGGTAAACCCATGTATATATAAAATTTTATACATGTAATGGTAATAAAATTACACTCTTGAGTTGGGTCTAGGTATCCCACTTTAAACACTCCCACTTTCACTAGAAAAAATTTCTAACATTCCTCAAACAGCTAGCTCTCATATGAGAATCATGATTTTATTGAGATTTGGCCTTAATTCGGGGGACTACCATGTTATCATCTCTAGATACTCTACTAACTATAACTTAAACTCTCTGAGTAAAACCCTCAATAGTTGAAACTCCCAAAGTATATTATGTATCCTCTTATGTGACCTAAGCTCCTTTAAAATCGTACTAATGTAGTATTATCATAATAAACTAGAATAGGGTCTGCATTGATATGCACAACATGAATTTATGAGAAAAATATGTGTATCCATGTTGCCTCCTTAACTACATCGGAATCTACAATAAACTTGGATTTTATTGTAAATTCAGAAACCATAGGTTTCTTTAAGCTTCACCATCTCACTGAACCACCATTCTGGAAAAAGGAATATCCGGACTACGATTTCATATCATCATGATATTTTTGGAAACAATAATTAGTGTATCCCCTCTCTACTAGTTCCTCATCTCCTCTATGCCTCAGTTCCATATCCTTTATACATATCAAGTACATAAATGTAGTTTTGATAGCTGCCCAATGCAGCTAGCTTAGATTATCTTGATATCTTCCCACCATGTTTAATGTAAAGGAATCCTAAAACCTTATATGTAGCATGGAATACATGATATATCTAACTACTGAATCATAAGAGATTATACACTTTCTTTTAATATTATCTTATGTTTTTGGACACATTTTCTTCGATAGATTGATTCCATGTGACATTGGAAATAGACCACTCAAGTATTTTTCCACATTATATATTTAGACTACATTTTCAATATATGAACTTTCACTTAGTCCAAGAAAACTATGAGATCTATCTATATATATCTTTATCCCTAGGATGTAGGCTATTCCACCTAATTATTTCATGGCAAGGAATTCATTTAACCAAGTCTTAACAGACTGTAATCCATGAACTTTTTCCCATAATCAATATATCATCAACATATAATATAAGGAAAATGATAGAATCCACACAAACCTTCTAATAGATACATGGATCTATTTCCTTATTGATGAAACAAAATTATCTGATACCCCCATCACAATGAACATTCTAGGACCAGGATTCCTTCTTCAACCAATACATGGATCTTTGCATCTTGCATACTTTATTCATAATATTTGACTTAATAAAACCTTCTAGTTGAGTCATATTGAAATCTTTAAACAACTACCCTTTTAGAAATGTATTTTTGATATCCATTTAATAAATCTCATAATAACAGAAGGACATTATTTCATGTAATATCCTAATATACTTCAACATCACTATTGGTGAAATGATTTTGTCATATTCTATTCATTGACGTTTCCTAAAACCCTTCACTATGATTCATTGCTTATAGGTAATTAATTTACCACCAATGTTTATATTTTTCTTGAATATCTATTTACACTAAAAAAAATTCCTTCAACTGGAAGATATACCAAAATCAAAATTTGATTTTTATGTATGGAAACCATTTCAGAATGCACGACTTCTTTCCCTTTAGCATAATCCTTTCCATATACAACTTACTTCAAGGTTTTATGTTTATTATTCCCTAAGAGTAACATGTCACCAGACTTGGTAACAAGAAAACCATATCTCTCTGGTTCTCTAACCTATCGAGTATACCTACACATTACTTATGTTTTAGGATCATATTCATCTCCAACTGTCTCATATGGAGATTGTTCCCCTACCAACTCTTTTGTATATGAGCATCAACTTCGCTAAAGTTAATCTTTCTCCCACTATTCCCATTGTTAATTTATTCCCTTTCATAAAATATGGAATTTATTTCCACAATTACTTTTCTATCTAATTTTTTATATAGGTAATTTACTTTAGTTTCTTTTGGTTAAACTTTAAAGATTCACTTCATGATTTAAGATGCTAAGTTTTCACTAAGTATAGTCTTGAAAAAATCCTTTCATCCCCACCAACATATGTGTGATAGACTGGGTTTCTTTCCATACCATAACTCATACGTAATTACATATTCAACTTCAGTTGGTACTCATTTGAAGGTATAGGTCATTTTCTGCAATGCGTATCTCCAAAAGGATAATGGATGAGTTTTCTGACTCATCAATGATCTGACAATGTCAAGAATGGTATGATTCATCCATTCACTAACACAATTCTGATGAGCTGTATAAGGAGGAGTGAGTTGGTATAATATCCCTCACTATTTCATGTTATTAATGATATCTTGGTTAAGATAATCTTCACCATGGTTTGAGAGGAGTGCCTTAATCTTCTTAACAAGCTTGATTTCTACTTCATGTTGGTATTCCTATAACATCTGAAATAAATCTAACTTATAACTCATTATTTAGATATAACCATACCTAATATAGTTATTGGTAAAAGTAATGAAGTATGAAAACCAAATCCTTAACTCTACTGGAAATAGACCACATAAATCAGTATGAATCAATTCTAGTAATTAATCCACCCTCACTCATTTCCTATAGAATGATTCTTTGGTCATTTTCCCTTTTAAACAAGTGTGGCATACATATATGGGTTTTAACCCAGTTGAATCTGAAAATCCTTCTTAATATAATTTTTGTAATCACTTCTCATTTACATGAACAAGACATAAGTTCCATATGTGAGTGTTAAATGAGTTATTTTAACTGTTTTTTCCATTGATTACCATTACAAGGTTTGTGAGTTCATGTACATACAATTCATTATTAAGATATGTCATACCATAAAATATTTTATCCTTATAAAAGAGAAAATATGTGTTTCTAACCATGAAATAAAATCCCATGGTGTCCAAACATGACACTAAGATAATGTTTATGGTAACTAAATGAAAATAATGAAAATTATTTGATACAGGAACCAAATGACTCGGAAAAGTTAGATGATAACCTGCCAATTACATGGCTTCTAGTCTCACACCAGTTTTGTCTTAGAGATCAACTTTTCCCTTTTTACTCTTATAAATCTTCTTAGTTCCTATATATGTATACAAATATTTAATCCACATGTTGTATCCAATACCCAACTTTTAGATAAATGAATATTTCATTCAATGAAAAAATACCTAATGTAGAAGCATCCTCCTACTTCATTTTCTAGGCCTTTCAATTCTTCTTCTAGTGGAATTAATTTCCACATGCAAATCAAACATCTTCCTGCTCATTTTCCTCCCTCTTTATCTTTCACTTTTTGGAAGGACAATGCATAAATGTCCTCAGCTTGGGTTTATCCTTAGGCCCCTTAGCCTTACCCTTCTTACTCTTGTTCACTATAAGAATTAAATAATTGGTATTCTTGAAATCATTATCATCTTGGAAAGCTAAATCCATTGGGTTTATGAGAGACTTTTTCATGTTATATATTCTTTAGTTAACAATACAATTTTTAAAAGCATGGTGGAAAAGAGGTAAGAATTTGATTAGTTTCTAATACTCGGTTTATTTTGAACCCAAGGGATTCAATTCTCTCAGTGTTCCAAATCATCTTGAGTACATGTGGTCTTAATTAACTCCCTTCTACTATTTTTACCTATACAATGCACTTGAAATCCTTTCTTTCCTTGCTTCCTCCATGAGGGGGCTCAAAATGAATTGAGGACTCCAACACATAAGGCTTCCTCTCTTGGAATAGTATTTTCCACAAGCGCCTATACCACTCATGAATATTATGTCTATTGAGGATATTTTCCTTATCCATAATTGATCACATCGATAATGTACTCGTTGTATTGATTACCATTTATATCTGAAATAAATAAATTTAGAAGTTAATACATTATCTTGATTACCTTTTAGACATTAACGATTAATTAAATCATTAAATGACTCCCACTATTTTATTGAACACTATTATCCCTCACTAATAGACTAAAAATATCATGTCGCTTGAGTATTCTTGTATAAATGATGCTTGAAATGTCTCCTCATAGTTCATACTATGGCTATGCCACTACTCAAGGAGTTTCAAGGTAGCAACTGGAGTGGCTAACCGTATTGACTCGTGGTTCCATTAACTATTGAGTGAAGTCTCATTTTCTCAGTATCGTAACCTTAATTCTCTCAATGCTTTTCCTCTAAAATGGTAAGAAGATAGATATGGGTACTTATTTGCAACCATATTTAGTTAATTCGACCCATCGCTCTCATAAGATCTCCCCGGTAGCTAGAGGCAACCCCAACTTGGGCTGAGGAGCACCTCATACACCTGATTTTGTTCATATTTAAGTGATGTAAGGTGTTACAACTTAATATTACTTTGAGGGTTTTTATTATTTCTTAATGAATGTACTTTTTTTAATATATTTTTATACTATGTGATCATGCCCACAACTGAACAATTAATTAATAGAAAACATTCAAAATGTATTTATGTATTATTTGTTTATTATTTTATATTTTCCTAAAAACATTAATATTTATAAAATCATATCAATGCATATATTAAATAATTTTTTTGACTGATCTTGAGCATCTCGTTTGGGTTGATCCCTTTAAACTCATTGGATCAATCGTGACTTAGGGGTATAATACCTAAGTCAGGTCTTGAATCATATCATAGATCGCATCCTAGTCTAATGTTTCTACATATCATATAGAATACTACCTTTCCTTGGTGTGGTCCATGTCTTATAACATCATCATTAAAATACATAAATACTTGCATTTTGGTGAGGGGTATCATGAAGCAAAAAACACATACAAAATTGTACGGATGACACACATGGTCTTATTCAAATTAAAAAAAGATGAAAGATGTGTAGGCCGTCGAAAATAAATTAAATATTACTATCATTTCTTTTATTTTTAATAATTAATTAATTAAATTTAAATCCAAAGAAAAATTGGTCAGTCAATACTCAAGACCAGTCATCAGATAAATTAAATGCATAATAAAAATTAAAATGTGATAAATTTAAGATGATAAAAAATAAATAAATAAAATAATTTAATTTAATTGATGTAATTTATTTCATTCATCCATGAAATTAATTTAATTTTATTCCAAAATTAATTTTTTTTAAGAATAATAAATTTATTAATATTATTTGTTAATTTAAAATTAAATTATTTTCATTATATTCAAAAAAATCCACGTGCCCCTACAACTGCTCATGTGTATTGTGGGTCAGACAGAACCCATGAAGACACATTATAGGTTAGGCAAAAACCGCACAAGGCTATTCTAGTTTGGGAATAACCCATGCAGGGTTGTTCTAAGTCAGGATAACCCCATGCAGTGTCATTCAGGGTTGGGTAGACCAACGGGAGACCAATGCTCAGACGGGGTCACTAGGACTGGCTAGCTGGAAAGAACCTAGTGGAAGACGATCATGTGAGGGGGCATAAGACATAGTGCGGCCACAAGAATCGATTCACCTCCGAAGGGGACAATAAGGGGGGAAGAGGATTCCAGAGGGGGTCTCGTGCCCCAGGTCAGCAGTTTTTCATAGCTGCGGTGACAAGTGGTCATCAAGGTTGAGTGAAAAAGGAGGCGAAAGTGGATGAGAGGCCGAAAGTGAGTGCATGACATGTGGGGGTGGTTGGAGGAGGTTGTTGCGGGGTAGCTGTAGATAGGGGAGGAGACAACATGATGGGGAATGTGACTGGGATAAGGTGGTTTGGTGGGCGGTGCTAGCTTCCAATGAAAGAACCACCTTTTATTTTTTATTTATTTTTTTGGTTCCATCCACAAGAGGCCACCCAAAGTTTTTTTATTTTGTTTATCTGTTCTAACAAATAGCTCCCCTAGATTCAAAAATAGAAAAATACACTTTTTATTTTTATGTATCTTCCAAAGGACCCCCCCAATCCCCTTCTGTTTCTTAATCAAATTTCATAAGCCTATTGTAACCATCCTTTTGAAAAATAATTTTTTCTGTTTGATTCCATAACTGGTGGAATGGAGTCCCTACTGGAGAAATTGTTCTGATCAGAAATGTGGCCAGAATTGCTAAAAATACAAGAAATCAAAACTACATGAAAAATAAAACAAACACACATGCACGTACATAGTTTCTTCAATTTTATGCCTGATGCATAGGTCCAATAAAGGCTACGATGTCTCAGCTATCAGCATGATCTCGTTCCGTTGATTAGTGAATTAGATCAAAGATCAAACACCTAGGATAAGGATTTATCTATCTAGGATGCATGAAGGATGAGAGAGGAACTCTAAAATTCAATTGGATGAATGGTCACTTGGAAATGAGATTCATCTTCCATATATAGTGGAGGATAAACACGCAGAAAAGGTTCCCTAACCCCTGTATGTATAACACCCACTAAATATACCATAAATGACACATTATGAACAACTAACTATGTCATATCATCATTTATATTTTTATACCTTGATTTTAATATATAATAAATATATATTTTTAGATAAAAGTGAGTTATTAACTTGACTCGACATTTCTGAAAATATTAAATGAACCTTGAATATTAAAATAATATTCATTCGTGTAATATTTTACCAAGTATTTACTTAATACCTTCGGGATACTTTTAATAAATAAATTTTACTATAAATACTATATACTCAAATAAAAATGGATTTATTTATTCATTGGTGTTCATTTATTCATAGATATCTCTCATACCCCTTGGTGGGTCCCACTATGTTCTAAACTCCAATTCACCAAAATTGGGAATACATTTGAATACGCTAAGTGTGTGACCCTCTAGGAAATATATCAATAACAGTGAATACTATTCATATAGTAGAATGCACACTTTGTATCAATGAGTAGAGTCTAGAAACCCATCACGGCCCCTAATGATATAATTAAAATTCATATAAATTTTAACATTCCTATGAACACACATTTTGTAATGTAATCTTATTTTCATATGATATCTCATAAAGTAGAATGCACGCTTTGTATTATCATCCAATCTTGCTTTATTATTGATTGGCCTATTAGACAGACTTAACTTCTTCTACCATGGACACATATTTAGTAAAGGTACCATCCTGATCAGCTAGGACTGAGACATTACATCCTCTTAGTAGAAAAAATTTTATGCTGATTATTGAATCAATGTCATATCACCAATTACACACCCAACACAATCTACATCGCTTGACATAAATGTCACAGTTTTCATCTTGCATCAATGTTTGTGATAAAATGTTATAAACTAATAATAATATCAAACTATGAGACCATTACATGTGTATTCATATAGGAACTACCAATGACACTTGAAACATGTGGTGTTCCTGTTGGCAGGTTAGTCCTCATTGTTTCATTTACTTCCAATCACCATGTGTGAACTTCATGAGAAGAAGTATCAATTTTTAAGATCCCCCAACACCTGATGGTCAAACATCCTTCCATCATGATATATCTAGACCATATGACTTAAGTTGATGGTTAATGTCATGGTATCTCTAGGATCCCATTATAGACTGAGAAATTCTATAACCCTTTCATATGACATGTAATCTAAGGTCATTACCATACATATAATGGACACAAAAGTATCAACACTACTATGGTAAGGTAAACTCACACACACTCACACACACACACACAAATATATATATCAAATTGTATACATGTAATTTTAATCAAAGTGAATAAATAAGTTTTCTCTAGGGAATACAATTACAAAATTTCCAATAGAGGCTGAAATCAAGAGTCATTAATAGTTTTTAGTAAAAAAGTGGACTTGGATTTGATGAATTACCAAGCTTGTTTTTTTTTCATGGTAAATTATCAAAGAATATACAATAAAAGCATTGAAAGGATATTTCATATGGATTACCCTACTTAGAATTACAAGTGTTTCTATAATAGATCTTATTCCTAAGGTACCTTTCTCGGAATCTTTCAAAAAATACAATCCCATCAACTTATGAAACATTACATAAATGATCCACACTGAAACCTTAAATTTTTGGCTCTGTGCTCTCCTTCCATATCTAATATTGGATGAATAGTATGAGTTATTTAAAGGTAGTAACATTCAAGAAAAATTGGGTTGTCTTATAAATTGAAGAAAACTCTTAACCAGAATGTCAAAGGATCTCACATTATAGTTAAAATTGACATGAAAAATACTATGGAATAATGTAATGTAATTTAATCCAAAATGTCATGAAATGTGAATTTTCTTATAATGGGTTTGTGATCTTTTCTTTATGAGTTTCTCATCTATGTGGTTCTCGATATCATTAATGGGGAAGAGGTTAGGTTCCTCCATGTCTTTTTGAGGGAACCTGTATGGTGATCTTTTATCTCTTAGTTTTTTTATTTGCACTCAAGATATTCTTAGTAGGTACCTCAAAAAAGATATTTAGAATGGGGAGGTGTTTCCTATGAAAGAAAGGGTTGGTTTCACGGGCATATCATATATCCTCTTTGTGTATGACATGTTATTTTTCATAATGGGATTATTCAATCCATTCCAACCTTCTTGGGTATCCTTATGTGTTATTGTTTGTGGAGTGGGAAGAAAATTAATAATAATAAACGTAGTGTGTTTGCTTCTAGTAAATTCGTACATAGATGTTCCTCTCTCATTGGAAGAAATATTGAATTCATGAAAGTCATCTCCCCTATGATTTCTCTTGGAGATCCTATATCCATAGAAAGTATTTGAATCCATCATTTTGATCCACTAATCGATAAGATCATAAGGAGGGCATCTAATAGGAACAGTTATTTCTTGTCATTTGGGGGCTAGATCAAACTTATTAAAACTATCCTCACCTAGATGAACATGCATATGTTTTTGGTTACGTGAGTTCATAAATTATATATCAAGTAAATTTAAGTCACCCTTGATGGATTCCTATGGGATATTAACCACGAGGGGAGGCACCATTGGGTGAATTGGTGATGCCTAGGAAACAAATTACAGGAAGGTATCATCTATGTTAAAATTCTAGAGGAATACATGAAAGCTTGCAATCCAAACTTCCCAGGATCCCACACCTCAGTATGAGGTTCTATGAAACCATGCATCACCCTATATTTCCCCATGAAGTTCTTGATGACAAGTAGAAGGGGGTGGTTATAAATATCAAGTTGGTTGATGGGAAATACTATAGTGTTTTCACTGCCCCCACCTCAAGTTTGGGATAGTAATTTATTTTAGACTATTAGAGGGTTATTCACATCCAATAAAAAATGGAAATCTAGGTGAAAACATCCTAAAAAATGGTATCCCATTAAAAATGGGGTTCTTGGTGTTGAGAATCAGACACCGTGCGATTCCCACACGCAATTTTATCCATGATAAAAGAATCTAAATTTCCTATAAGTGTTGGTGTTCCTCAAAGTCTAATAATGATATGACTTGTCATCTTTTTCAAGAAGGGTAGTGGGACAATAATATTTAGAAATTTCATGGAAACTGCATGAGTGTCATCCTTTCCCTTGATGGTTTTTATCATCTCTTGGGGAACTGGTTTCATAATATTGAAGCTTCTTCAGACAATGTTTGTTCCTGTAATTACATCTTTATGGTTGGAATTTGGGTTATTTGGGAGGATCAGAAATAGTCAAAACATATGAGTTCATGAATGAGTTTGGATCACTTTAATATTAAATACTGTATGATGATCTCTGATATGGTCATTCTTGGAAGGGGCTACTTTAGCCTCCTCATTTTTAAATCTCTATCATGAAAATATTCAGTACCATCCTGATGAGTCCAGAACTATATTGGGGTTATAATTGTCTTGGGGGGTTCCAAGAGAAGGCCGTAGGCTTAGCAATGTTGCATTGAGGAGAATCACAATCCTAGTATGTAATCCACTTGTGAAATATTTGTGTGAAACCTAATGAAAAATGGAAGTGGAATCTTGTGGAGAATAAAATGAGCACAGATTTTTTTTAATTTTTAATAACCCTCTGATGTAGAGGATTTAAAAACCAAAGGGAAACTATGAAAATTATACTCATAATGCAGAGAGTAAAAAGCTCAATTAAATCATCAAAATTTAATGCCAATGACAGCATATAAAAACATTTATGAAAACACACCGATATTCCCCCATCCTCTTTGAATATCAACCTGGTGAAAAACACCACCCTTCCATGAAAAAACTTCATTCCTGTAGATATATATAATAAAAACATCACCCTTATATGAATTCACAATTATATCATAGATCTTAAAAAATACATGTTCCCTCGTAGATGTGTCACTACAATACCTCTCTGACAATTTCTCTTAGATCTATCAATCAAAGGAACCAAAACATGTGCAGATTCCCACTCCTTGTTGTCTATATCTGAAGGTTTCTTTCCACTAGATGAAATTACTTAAACCCTAGAATATCATTTCTACTTCACACATGTTCTTTGTTGACACGCCACACAAGCTACCACAAATGTGGTATCTCAACACATCTAAGATATATCATTGTTTATTTACTCACCATTTCTAGTGATTCACACATGCTACTAAAAATGTGGCTGCACCCTTCCTCCCCTTAGTGGACTAAATATTGATGAATCCCCTTGATGTTACTCTCAATGAGTTGATTCTTATTTTACATCCATTATAGGCTCCGTTTTTAAATCAAGATAATATATATGATATTATATCATAAAAATCAAACAGTTCTCATCAAATTCATATAAATTATTATAAAAAAATAGATATATAAAAATATATCTCACCTAAAATATCACATGCATGAGATGAATTTAAATAAAATATATCTCTTATCTCGGAATTAGAAAAGTAAAATTGACTGAACCCAATCGATATACCCCTTTAGCCCATCAACAAAGGAGATACCCTACAAAAAACACAATTGGAAAGTGAACTGGTTGGCATCACACCAAATTTCATCCATTGTAGAAAATATGACCACACCATTTTGAAAATTTGACAAGAACCAGACAGTTCTCCATAAAAATGAAATTAAAATGACAAAGTCTTCACCGTATCTAAATTTTCACTATTTATCTGAACAAGAAAAAAACTATAAACATTTGGATCCCTACAAATAGTGATATACGCACACTCTCGGGAAAATGTGAAAATAAATATATCCCTCATAGATCATAATTTGGATCTTTAGTTTTTACTTATTAGTTCACTAGTAGAACCCACTGAAGAAAAAGAACTAGGGGTATGGCTTGAAACACCTAACTTGATTTACTTTGGCTTCCAAAACATATTCTTCCTTCTTCATACGCCATCGATCCTCTTAAAAACATTGATAATTTCCTTGATAAATTTCATGGTATGAACCATCAAATCTGATACCACTAGTTGGGGGAGATTACATTCTTTCCTAATCCTTCTAGGCCTAACATATAATCCTTTCTGGGGTTCCATCCTTAAACCAATTAGTGGTGGGAGAAGTAGCTCTTCAAAGTTCATGTGTTTGTCATCACCCCTTGTGGAAAACAATGTGGGATTAGTTTTCCACTAAATTGTCCTTCCCTAAAACTAAAGAACACACATTAGAGCCCCCCCTCTAATAATAATCCATTTGATCTGCATCATCTTGAACTTGAACCGCCATTTCTATCTTCACTAGAACATGATTCCTAGTCGTTGTTATTATATGAAATTTTGATAGAAGCCACCACCATGGATCCACATCATACACTCTAAGACATTGTTATCATTTTCAAACTAGTTTGGGGATCTTCCACTCACATCACACCTGGGTTACACCATAGCACTAATGCCACTATTTGGGAAAATCATGATCCTGGGAAGAAAACCACTTGCAAATTGTTTGTGAAAACCCTAATGAAAAATGGAACAAGAAACATAAAGTGAATAAAATAAGCATGTAATAAATTTTAACATGAAAAAACCCTTAAATGTAGAAGATTAAAAACCATAGGTCAACTAGAAAAAATCCATAGATAAATTAGAGCGTAAAAATTTCATGTAAATTCTCAAATTTTAATGACAATGGTAACGTATAAAAACTTTTGTGAAAAACACACCCCAATAAAAATCCTTCCTCTATGAATATCATCCTGGTGATAAAATTTACCCTTTCATGACAAAAATTTATTCTCATATATCCATATCTGACTAATGTCACCCTTCTATAAAAAAACACCACAACCTCAAAGTTCATGATCCAGACATGTGTCATCATCAATGTGTTGTTGTAATATCCCTTTAACTAATTCTCTTTGATTTTACAATAAAGGAAATAAATCCTCACATCTTTTCCCTACCCACTCCTTGATGTATATATTTCATTGTTTCTCACCACCAGATGCAATTTCTTGAACCCTAGCATGTCACTGTTGCATTACATGTGTTCATTGTCGACATGCCGCACATGCTACCATAAACACAACATCAAATCACATCATAGGTCAACCAGAGATTCTTTTCTCTCTATCGCCAATGGTTTTCAGAAGCTATCATAAATGTGGAAGCACCATTCATCCTCTTAATTGACTCTATCATGTGGAAATATTTTTGATGTTACTCTTCAATGCCTGCTTCTCCTTTTAAATACATCCTAATCTCTTTTTTCAAATACAGATAATATGTAAGACATTATTTCTTAAATAGAAAAAAAGTTTTCATCTCCTGCATATAAGGCCCTATCACTAAAATAGTTATATTAAAATTTACCACTCTTCAAATCTCACATCTGCAACGAGAGTTAAAATAAAAAACAGTATCTTATCTCAGAATTTTGAAACTCAAATGGGTAGAACCATATCATTATGGATCATGTGATGATGGAATTATGTCTGGTGGAGTTATTATTTGAGACTCTTAGAGCTCAGGGATCATGGAATTTAGCGGTTATTATGGTGTAGAAAAATCCCCCATGGCTAAAGATCAGTTAATGTTATGTGGACTCCTCATTTATAGACTCTTCAATATTAGCCTCTCTGTTATTGAATAAGACTATAATTTTCTCATTAATTTCCTTATGGGGTCTTCTCTAGTTCATTGGGTTGTGGTTCACAACCTCAAGGAATGTCAAAAACTTATTAATCGGGATATGAGGATCCAACATACATGACATGAAGGAAACAAGGTAGTTGATCTCCTATCTTAAAAAAATAACCTTGAAGGTTCTATCCAAATTTTATATTGAATAGGAAACTATCATCTTGAATATTTTCTCATTTTTTTGTGGGGATGACCTTGGGCTTCATAACTTTAGCCCTCCCAATCCCCATGAGGTGCTTGTTCGGCTGGCCCAACTCTTTTTTTAATAAAAATCTATTTTTAAAGAGATTTGATAGAGGCGCTGGTCATTGATATCATGGGCTTGATGAGCATGTAGAGGAGTTTAGTTACATTTGATTTGATTCTATAGGTATACCTTTGTGTCGTTATGCATTTATATCACAACTTTTAGGGTTGTTGTGTTGTATGATATTTTCATGCATATTATTATATACATTTATTGATGGATGTACTTTTCTTTTATAGGGGATAATACATCTCATTTTATATATTTATATGCTCCACTAGTTTCCAACCCACTATCTATTAACAATGGGCATGGGGGTCATCTTGTGTCTTTTCGACTCAAGGGGAGTCCCAACATGGTCAGATCATTACATTCAATTTTATTTTGAATTTAACATCAAATTCTATTTTTAATTCAATATTTAAATCTATATTTAAATATGAACTTTAATATTATATTAAACTTCATATGTACAATTTTAATTTACATCCATATCAATTTAAATATTTAAATATAAATATATTTGTAGATACATTTATGTTTATATATATACAAAAACACTTATTCCAATAAACATATATATAATTGCGGTTTTAATATAAATCTATAAAAACATTATTTATTTATATAAAAACTAATTTACGTGTGTGTGTAAAATTAATTTTTTATTTTTTATTTCTATTTTTTATTTTAAATATACATATTAATTTAAATACTTATTAGGGCCCAAAATTCAGATTACATTTATATTTGAATATATATTTCTATCTCTAAATATAAATTTATAATGATTCATATTTAAAATAATGTTTATTTATAGGTGTATATTTATATATATTAATGTATATATCATCATTTATTTTTATTAATACATATTTATAATATGTATAATAATAGAAAATAATTTGAATAATTTATATATTGATATTCATATTATTACCTCACATCCCTCAATTTGTCATTATGGGGTTGGTTAATAAATTTAAATTTGTTTTTATTGCAAATATTTATGATTTTTATTGAAATTATTTTAGAAGTCCCAAAAATATTTTTAAAATATTAATGTTGGGAAGTTAACATTATATTCGAGTGGAAAGTCAAATTGCATGGGGAATGTGAACTATAATTACATTTGACCCCTCTAGAATACATGAATAAAATGGGCGAGGATACGAGGAAATTATAGGGAATTGATGATCAAGACCATCGAAATATTTAAACATATCTAATTATTTTAGTGAACATTCTTGTTATAATTTTTAGCAAACAATTATAGGTGCAAAAAATTTCAGGTCATTTTTATCCAATGTTAGTTTTTTATTATATATATATTTTTAAATGAGAGACATCATTTTTCAAGTAAAGGTTGTTATTTTTCTAATACTATATAACTTTTTAACGTGACATATAACTTTTCATATCATTTTTCCCCAAAATCGGTTTTTTAAATTATATTTTTTAAATTTTTTTATTTTTTTAAAACACCTTTTAAAAATTTTCACACACATATAAACATATAGATATATTTAAATATATAGATAAATAAAGATATTTTCACCGACCTCCACCAAACCTTCTCCCTTTTTCCGCAACCCTTGATGGCGGCTCATCTTCCCCTTTTTTCAGTGACTATGATCCCTGATGGCATCACCAGCCCTAACCCCCTTCTCCCTGTGACCCCTTCCTCCTTCTCTCTCTACATTGACATGAATTACCCTAACCATGTCCATCCATGAGTCACACTTCGTCACCCTAATCAACCCAATCTTTATGTTGTCTATTTCCCTCTTCTCACATCAATGACCTTCCACAACATCTGACACTGTTATTATGATCGGTGATATTTATCCATTTTGTTGTTTATGTTTTTCATTTCAGATGTATGTTAATTTTTTAGTCAAATCAATACCCTACTATGGTCAATAAAAAATTTAAGTGATGTTAAAATTTTATTTTACTTGTTTGATTAAAAATTTATATCCTTAAATGTGAATGTATTGGGAGAACAATGACAATCCAATACCAATGGCTAAAATTTGGACTAATTTACCTTAAAACATACATTGGTATGCAAGGGTTTGGAAAAAAATTACACTATCACAAATTAGTGTGGGGATGTGCCAGCTTTTATCAATGCTGAATAGAAAGCGATAAATCTTCCCCTTTATGGGTGCTAATTAAAAGCACTGATAAAGGTGACATTTATCAGTGCTAGACAAAGTGATGATAAATGTGTAACCTTTATCTGCACTTTCTTTAGCACTGATAAACATTATCTTTATCAACATTATTCTTAGCACTGATAAAAGTTTTAATAAAAAATATTATTAATATATATTTTTATTATATTTATATTCAAAAATAATGTTTTCTTATATACATTAATTAAAAAATACTTGTTTATAATTAATATAAATATGATATATTAAGATATATATTTTTTAATAATTCAAATATATATATATTTTTAAAAAGTATTAATAAGATTATAAATATATATATAATTATAAAATTTTAATAATTTTTTTAAAATAATATATATATTTATTGTATTTATAATTATATATTTATACGTATACATATAAATACTTTTAAAATATATTTATTTGTAATTATAAATATAAATAAATATGTATATTTAAATAAATATTTGGCTCTAGTGAATTGAATCAATATATATATATATATATATATATATCAAATGAGATAATTATGATATTCATGGACATGTTTATGTTCATATATTGATATGCGTGAGTATAATTGACAATAACTATGATCATAAATTTATTTGGGGACATGATTGGGTTTCTATAAATGTTATAAATGTTATATTACCTATTCTCATAATGAAACATGCATATGATATGTATTCACGACTTATGAAACATTTATTTATACATTGACACCCATATTATTCATGCTTCCTTGTTTGTGATGAATCGTTTTTTATGATCTATACTCTTCATTTATGTTATACCCATAAACATATTTACATTATCATAAATAATTATAAAATTAAAATAAATATATTTAAATAATAAATATATTTATTATATTTATAATTACAATTTTTCAATTATATATAAATTTATTTTAAATATATTTATTTATAATTATTTTTATTTATAATTATAATTATTTATAATAATAATTATATATTTAAATAATTATAATGAAAAATAAATACATTTATTATAATTATATATATATATATATATTCATAAATAAATAAATATCTATATATATTATTATATAAAAATATTAATAAATATATCTATTTATAATTATAATTATAAATATATATATATTTAAATAATTATAAAATTTTAATAAATATATTTATTATATTTAAAATTTTATAAATATAAATAGTTATATAAAAATATTTATAAATATATACAAACATTTATATATAAGGGCCTTCTCATTGTATGTATATTGCAAGCACCAGTAAATTTTCATTAGGACAGGGGAAACCAAACCTATTTCTCTCCCCACTTCTAGTTTGGTTGTGATAAAAATGTATATGTCCTTACACCACTATTGGTTTTGTGGACCCAAAGCAATTAAATTCTTAGCCACATTAAGAGGAAGCAAGCCAGACAAGTCTTTGAAGCAACCTTAGAATTGACCTTATAACCCCAATACGTATACTGGTCCTTCTCTAGTGTAGTCCATATCATACTAGGAGAACCCCGATTCTCTATATTGGGGAATCCAATAGGGCGCCTACAAGCGGGACCTTCTTTTTTTATTCTAGAAAAGCCTTCATCCACGTTTCAACATGGATTTCAACCGTGGGGAAAGGATATTTGTTCTGCAATTTCATCTCCACCTTAAAAGGCTCATGGACCTAAGGAGCTGTCATTTTGACGTCATACAATGTTGTCTTTACTGGGATGAACTCTTCATACATGTCCCATTGAATTTAGGCTCTAGAAATTTTGTAGACATCCTACAAACTAAAACCAACCTCACCATGCATCGTATGGAAATAATTTTCTCAGAACACCATCGTCTCAACTGTTGGGGAATGAACTTCAAGTTCTTGTTAACATAAGTTTTCCATGCCCAAAAAGACTCATAAATATAGATTTCATGAAACTATTTTCTAGATTCAAAGCAAGTCTGGTGCACCATGTATTCCCACAGCTACTCAGTCCTAACCCCCCCTCCAGAATAGAAATTCCCAGCTTACTTCCAACCTTGCATTTGATTTGATTGTAAAGCACAAAAAGATGATTCATAACAATGTGGCTTCGATTATGGGATATGTGGATTAGAATATAGAGTGATGCATTTATTGTTCATGAAAGAACCAATGGAAACTATTCCATCATTAATATAAGCACCATTGGAGGAAATTTTGATAGAAGGGAAATTGGTGTACTTCACAAACTAGGACTCTAGAAGTTTCTCCGAACCCCAGGGGTAAAGGCGTCCCTCAAAATTCCATTCGCATTAAAATTAAATTAATCACTTAATGGGTACTCACATTGGTATAGTGTGAAATACTTCACCAAATTTGGTATATCAAGCTTAACCACGTCATAGTAAACTAGCCCAACAGATTTGATCATAACAGAAGAATGTGAAGCAACTTATTCATTAGAATTCATCAAAGAATCCATTAAAACCCAAAAAGAATCCATCAATTTTTCGCATAAAGTAAAAATATTGACTTTAAAAAGTTAAATCTATGACTTGGAAAACATCAAAAGTTTAGTAAAAGAAAGAACTCATGTGGGCCCTTCGACTATGCATCACACGTAGCCCCCTCGACCAAGATTCTCATGCAAGCCCCTTGTCTAGTTGCCTCACATAGGCTCCTTGTCAAGTTTAATTCACATAGAATCATCTACCAAGGGGTTTTACCATAGAATATTCATCAGGATACCTCGGTGAAAAGATAATCGCACAAGCCTAGATAGATGACCAGCATGACTAGAACAAAAAACACCAACTCGGAATGTGAGAAAAACAACAAAGGTGCCAAAAATATTTATAGACACCAGTTTCCTAACCAACAGACCAAAAAAGTGGAGCTACTATGTTTCCCTTCTCCCTGTACTTGGTCATCAGGCATACATTTCTGACCTACATGGATTCCCAATGCAGTTGACCAACACCACTGTCATAATCTTTTCCTCACTCTACCTCATGATTAGATCCTCTTCTTTCGATCAGATTCAATCCCGAGGAGGGGATTCTATTGAAACTATGTTTTGTAAATTAGTATGTAAAGATTATGAAGAGAACCTTAAGAATGTTAATTCACTGAAGATCCCTAAGAAGTATAAAGCAACTTTTTCAAACCAACCTATGCACACACCACTTTGTATCAAAAGGCCCGTGTAGCCCCCTTTGTGGAACTGAAAGGAAAGACACATCTATGATGGGCACATAAACTAAGAATCTATTCTAGGTACTGCAAGGGAAACCTCCTTCAAATAGGGTTACAAATTTTCTTATAACCAGGACCCCATGGATCCTCATTTTCACACCTGAAAAATTGTAAGAAGCTCCAATGTGCAGGACATGGAGTCCCTTCACCCAGGTCTCCAAAATGGCTCAGGAAGCTCTTCAAAACCTGGGATAAGAGAGAATTATTGGAGATAAGTGTGGTTAAAGTCCCTTAAGGGTTTTAAAGACAAGACACCTACACGAGAACCCCTTCTACCCTAGTTAACAACCACCTACGCAAGGCCCCCATCCCAAATCCGGGACCTACATGAGGCCCATACAGGGACACCTAAGGAGACCTATGGTAACTTGGATAAAGCCTTTAGAAAGTAATATTGATCAGGTGGTCCATTTCCCAAGGAATATCTTGCTCATGTAGTCTTATTACCCCTTTACAAAGCACTTCCAGTTACTCTGAGGCCCTGTGAAAAGCACATTTGATCTCTAATCCAGGACCATCAAGATCCCCTCTTTCATTCCTCTTCTAAACCACTAATGGTAGGGATCCTATTCCATTATAACACTTGATAGAGAGGTACCAAGTTCAAACCTCCACCAAATCCACCTGACATGAAAAACCATGGAAGAGGCACACTACTGCGTTTCTCATTTGGGTATGCACTCCTATGGTCAGAGGCTTCTCGTGCTTGTCCTACCTAACGGTTAGGGCCCTCAGGGTTCATGTGAGTATTCATTCCTACCTTCATGAAAACCCCAGCCCTATGGATAGTTTTGGGGAGTTTCTGGCCTCATGTACTAGTGTTAGGATCGCGTTCTTCCCTATTAATCTCTAAGACTAGGAGCCTCTGTTTCAAGGAGGGGAGGGGTAGAATCACTCTTTTATTTCCTTTTGATAGGAAATAATATTTTCCTCTCCTTCTACGAAACCAATATATTGGAATCCCACCTGGTGTAAGACCTTATAATTTATTGTGGGGGGTTTCACTCTTACTCCTCTTTACCTATTAGGTTGTCAGGGTTGATAGTCTGATGTGACTATCTTGGATACTAAATGGGAGAGGGGACAAGTGCATCCAATCCCCTTTTTTCTTCTCATGTAACCCTATACTCTTCAAAAATGGAAAGGTAGATTGTGTGGTTTCATGGATATATCATTTCCTCTTGTTTCTCACACTGATAATGACTCACATGGGATTAGAGGTTGATAATGGTTATGAAATCCACATGATCCCAAAGATTTAGGGAATCATTCGAAGTTTAAGTCCGAACTGAACCTATGGGACTAATATTAGGTATAATCCACATTAATAAAAAACCATAGGGAATCCTCCTCAAGATTAATCCCCAACCAAAACAAACTCATTCACTTGGGAATCCTCCTCATGAGTAAGGCCAAATAACAACCACCAATCACCAGGGCATCCTTTTTAATGGTTATCCTCAACCACACATCAAATCAAAAAAGAATACTCCTTACATATTGGCCCTAAAATCAAACATTTTGTCCTCCTCTTTAGGAATAAGACCCAATCATATAACCATACTCTTCTATGGGCCTCCTCCTTAGGTGTAATGCCCAAACAAGCCTCCAAATCATTATGAGTAGATACATCCCTCATGGAACCTTTCACAAGTCAAACCCTTTAGGATTAATCCCCAATCCAAATCATTTTATAGGGACATAATCCCCTATAAGACAGACATGAGGGCCTCCATAGGCATGTTTCCTCACCACTTAACTATGTGGTCTCTGATTCCCATCCAAATGGGATACTTAAGGAGTCTATCTAAGGTCCAAAACTAGTGCCCCAAATCAACCCCATTCTCTCTGGGATACATTCCCAGAAGTGTCTCATTCAATCTTGGAGTCCATATCCCTTTCATGTTCCTTGGGATGCTTTGGTATAAGTCTCACACCATGATTTATCTAGGAACCTTTCTCCTAGAATTCCTCACCACATGAAGTTAAACTACATGGTTAGGTCCTTATCACATGACCTTAAAAGGTATGATGTGCCCCATTAAATGACACCAAACTACATGGGTTATGATTCCTTTCACAAGTATACGTAGGAATCCCATTAATGGGTCAGATCCTGATATCAAAATAACTCGTGTCTCCTGAGATGATGATACATTCTAGAGCACCCCACTATGTGGCTATAAAACAAACATCATCATAATAAACCAAAGAATATCTAGTCAGGTTATAAGAGGATACCATTATTGGAGAACCTCAGATAAATATAGATATATTCATTGATAAAGAACCTCATATATGTACAGATGATTCTAATTATCACACATACTAATCATTGATTGTGAATTTAGGGTTGCCCCACATCATACATGGGAATTAATGAAGGATTCATGAACATATCTTAATTATATAAGAGATTCCTGATGTAGTAAAAAATTCCCCCCAAAAGGGTTTGATCAAACCAACCTCCCATCCTCTAGACCAATGTGAGTTCTTAATCATAATCATCTAAACTTCCCAATGAGCACCTACCTTTGGAAAGAAAATCCCCATGGATATAGAAAATTTGGGTGTTTCCAATTCCACAAATAAACCTAGTGGAAACTATTTGGAAATAGTGGACCTGATGTGAGTAATTTCTCAAAACTTAACCCCCTATAATCAAATGTCATACACAAATTTTCCATCAGAAAAAGTATCATAAACCACACATTCCTTAATTTAATTGTAAAACATGATAATCACTATAATATTTCTATTATTGATTGTGTAATACATAATAATTGATCAATACTCTATATAACCCATGTTTTCTCAACTCTAACATAATTAAAACCATTCACTATCATATATTATATTCAAACCCAATCTAAAATTCTTATAATTGAAGTTATTTAATTAGTATTGTATTATTTAAATCATTAATAATATATTTCTATGGTTAATAAACAATAAATTCTATATTTTCAAAAAATAATCTAAAATACATACATTATAAACTATTACATATCCGACACAATATAAATATTATGAAATTAATATAGATAAACTTATACTTAAAAGAAATATTTAATTATTTTATATATTTAATGAGAAACTATTTGTTACATCTAATTAGAACAAAAAACTAATGAAAATTTTATTTCAAAAACAAAATAAAACCAAGAACTTATTATTTTTAAAAAATATGTTC
Organism: Viscum album; assembly: GCA_963277665.1. Lineage (NCBI taxonomy): Eukaryota > Viridiplantae > Streptophyta > Magnoliopsida > Santalales > Viscaceae > Viscum > Viscum album. The sequence continues at coordinate 835,365,989 of OY728139.1, read as the reverse complement.
ATCCCATATATACTATAAAACCACATGTATTCATAAATAGACTAAATGAAATATTAATTATGGCTATTAACATTTTACATTTCAAAAATATAATTCTCTAAACGTAACTGTTCATTCTTAATCACTTTAATAAAAAAATATTTTAGAAAACGCTATAAAATAAAATAATAAAAGGTGGTAATCAATATTTTTTGAACCAAATTTTCATTAAAAATTTTAAATAAAATTTAAATCCATATAATATTTACATATGTATGTAAATAAATATACCTATCAAGGCATCATTATATTGAAAAAAGTAAGTAATATGTGAAATAAAAATCACGGTGGTCTAGAACATGTGAAACAAACAACCCATTTCCATTTTCAATCACTAGAGTTAAAATATATCAAATATATATCTATATATCATATATAAATAATTGTATTCAGTTTCTATTTTTTATAAATTTTTGGAGTCAGTCAAATTGAATTAGTTATGAGATAGCTCACAAAGAGAGGGATTCAAACCTTTTGTAAACAAAATCCTACATAGCATTTCCAATGTTATGCCAAACAGAGAAAAAATAAAGTACATTTTCAACCTCAATAGAAACTTACATTGGATCTTGAAACTGTAGAGTCAAATCATAAATGATATAACAAATTCCTAGGCTATCATCACAGGCCTCGTAGAAGCACAAAAACATGATGCAACTGATCTTCAGTGATTTGATGTTAGTAATTAGTAGATGTCCTTGATTTTACATGGGAGAAGAGAAGTAGGGTTCTTCATGGTTGAGAACAGTGCAAAAATGAAAACTACAGAACCCAAAAAAGTAATCAATGAGAGTGGAAATTGAGAAAATAACATACCTTGGATTGTATCCTTTATTCGTCTGTGAGAATATATAAGAGGAGCATCAATTGTAGGGGAGTTTGGTGAGATCTTGATAATCATTAATGAATCAATTTCAGTGATCGTTATTTTAAATATATCGGGCAAAATTTTATCAGCGCTTGAAAAAAACCATTGATAATGATCCCATTTGTCATCATGAAATTGATAATCACTAATAAAAGGAATCTTTATCACTGATAAAGAAGTGTTGAAAAATGGATCTTTTATCAGCAGTAAACCTTTAACACTAATAAAAGATTTATAATTATAATTATAAGTAATTTTAAAAAAATATATTTATATAATTATATATTTTTTTATTCTGGTCATATAATTATATAAATATATAATTATTTATTTATAATTACATAAATACTTTATTAAAGAAGTTATATGTTTTATTTATAATTATAAATATATAATTTTTTAATTAAAGTAAATATATATTTTTGAATAGCTAGTGAGGAAGTCCCACTTATTTTATTGGAACTAAAGCATGCACTTGTTATTCTGTGCAGAGGAATCCCATTACATGGTCAATGAAGGCCCAATGGGTAGTAAACCCCATTACAAATGAATAAACAATACCTAAATGTAATAATATTAAAAATAAATTGACTGATTAAAAACATAATAAATTAAATATATCATGTTATATTGAAATCCTAAAATATACTAAAATTTGAATTAATTACATAAATATTAGGTGCATGTGTTTTTGTATAAGATTTAGTTTATTGTGTAAATATTTATGTGTGTGATTTGTATATAAAAATGCATTAATTACGTATATGTATGTAAAATCAGTGTAACACAGGTTTGGTATATGTTAAATTGAAAACGCAAACTACATTAAAAATGAATAAGACATTAATGTGTTCTTATTTATTACATTTAATTCATTTTATAAATATTTATATTTAATATGTATTATTTATTACTATTCATAATTATATATATACATATATGTTAAACTTATTCATTTTTATTAATAATTCTTCATGAATAATTTTTTTAATAATTTTTTAATTTATTTATTTTTAATTTTTTTGACTAATTATTGCAATTGAGGAATTTATTATTATTTTTGCATAATTATTAAAATTTATTAATTATATATATATATTTATTTAATATATACTATTTATTAATATTTATAATCTGTATATATGTATATTAAATTATTTCTTTTTTATAAATATTACTTAAATAATAAAATGATTAATATTTTTCTTAAATTACTCATTTTTATTTTTTTTGTAAATCATTTCATTTTATTAATTTTATATATTTATCTATATATATATATATTCTATTTTTTAATCTTTATAATTTAAATATATATATATATATATATATTCAATTTATTCATTTTTATCAATGATTATTTACTTAAAAAAATTATTTATATTTATGTAAATTTTTATTTGTTTAATTATTTCAATTTATTGACCTCTATGATTTAATGATCACAAAATCCTGATTCTAATAATACTTATGAATTTCATGTCTTCCTATAATCAATCTGTATTTTGAGAATAGGTGACAAATCTTCTTAAGTGTGATATATCGTCGAATTAGACACTGTTGTTCATGGTACACTGCTAGCATTAAAATCTCTAAGTCTGAGATACTTCGAGGACATTACAACATCATACTATCATACTGCTAGTCTGAAGAATTGAAAAAAGTATGAGACATTGTTGATCGAAACACTGCCAATATGAAATGCCACTAGAATGTAAAATTGGAAAAGTATGAGAGGCTTCTAGTGTCATACTGCTAGTGTCACATCGCAAGAGAAATGTACCGTTTGTGTTATACCACTTGAGAAATGTAAAGTTATTATTATACCACAAGTGTCATACTGCCAGAGCAACACACTTTCAGAATGTGAGACACTGCTGGTGCTTAAGGCGCCATCACTAAAGTATGTCAGAACATGTTGTGCATGGAAGCAACTCTCGATATAATTATTTCTGCTATTGCAGAAAAAAAACTCAAAACACCCCCTCATGTAAAGTGGGGAAATATAACACATTCAAAAAATAATAGAGAAGCTTGAACTACCTGAATACATCAAGTTGAATCTTTGGAAAACCTGAAGAGTTAGCTTTCTATGAACACTAGATGGGGAGGGCAAAGCATCATCACATCCAGTGCTTTTATCCAATTTGAAAACAAGAGTCTTCAACTCTCTATTTTCATTAATATTTCAAGACAACTCAACTCAATATTTATTTCTAAATCATATCAAGATTCACAAGATGCATTTCAATAGACCAAGCATCTCTAAACTCTATACTCCTTGATCGCTCGATTTTTTTCTTATATATTAAATTTTTAGTAGTTTTTGATATACTCTATTTCATATACACACACTGTCTCATGCGCCAAACTCGAAGATATATGATATCTTCTCAAAGGATTTTCTTATTTTTTTATCCCACAAACAAGAGTGGTAGAAGTCCATATGTGGCCTTTTTATCTTGGCTCATGCGAATAACTTTATAATAGGTCATCTGTGACTTGGATAGTGTTATCTATTGTAAAATCTGATCCAGGTTTTGCATCATCTAGTTTATTTTTATATAAAATTCTTGGGGTTAGGCTATCACCAAGTGAAGAGGACTAAGTCTCTACTTAATAATAAACCTATTTTATTCATTCTTTCAATTGTGTGTTTTATTTTTTTACATTATTTATTATTTAAAATTAAAATCTATTTTAACTGTAAACAAAAAATATATACACTTTGGTAATTTATCTTAATTTTTGATCATATAGAATTTTCATCAAGTAGACTGATTTCAATGGATCTAATAATATTGTATATTATTTATCTAAGACCTAATAAATATTTATAAAAATATTTGGAAAGATTAATATCTATATCATAATACTTATTTTTATAAACTTGTTTGTTTTTAAATATTTGGTGATTTAAAAATAATCGATTTTTAATAGAAATATTTATTGGGTACTCAATTCACCCCTAATCTTGAGATACTCACTCATTCAAACATTTGGTATCAAAGGGTTTTAATTTCTTAGGTATTAAAGATTTAAATTCTATTTTTAACTGTGATTTTAGTTATACTTTAAAGATATTAAATTTCTATTAGTTCTAAATTTAGTTCTTTAATATAGATGATCTTCAAGAAGGTCTGCTACCAATATACCTCTTTTCATTAAAGGAAACAATAATTCCAAATGGAAAATAAAGATGAAAATGCCCATAGAGAGCGTGGGTTTTCATATTTTCTTTGCTCTAGAAGATGAATATGTAATACTTTGTAATTCTAAGATCACATGGGATGATGCCAAAAATTTAGTAAAAAGTATTAATTTTAAATCAATGAATTCCGTGTACTGTTCCCTTGGTGATAAAGAGTTTAAGAGAATTTATACTTGAAAAATTTCTTTTGAAATAAGAGACAATCCTTCTATTTCCCATGAGGGAAGTTCAAATGTTAAAGATATGAGGCTTAATACCTATACTATTTAATATGACAATTTTAAAAAGAAACCCGATGAGCCCATTTCTGATATGTACCTCATGTTTAATGAGATTTTTAATACCATGAGCCCACTATGAAATCTTATATCTGATAAATACTAGATAATGAGATTGTTGATATGTTTACCTAAAAGATGGAGAGAAACTTCATTTTCAATAATAGATTCATGAGATATAAGTAAAATACATGTGAAAGAACTGATAGGTATGAATATGATGTATAAAGAAGAAATAAAGGTAAACCATGAGGAATATGAAGATCCTTATATGGATATTTGTATCCTTCAAGACTACTGTTCCTAGAAAACATAAGGGAAAAAGAAATGTAGAACGTATAATCTATATATTTGAATGATAGTAAATCTTCGTCCAGCATTGATCAAGAAATGGCACATCTAGCTAGAAAGTTGAATTAGTTTGATAGAAAGAAGAAGTTTTTTAAAAGAGAAAAATATAAAGTATAATATGATAAAAAAGCGAATTGGAATAAAAAGGATGATTATCCAATGGAATTTTTCTACTATGAATGAAAAAGAAAAGTTCACATAAAATATAACTATCCAAGTCTAAAATAAAAATATAAATATGAAGATGAGTGTAGAAGATACAAGAAGGATATGAAAAACACCTAGAGTTCATCTAAAGATAGTTCAAGTTACTTATATTCTTCACTTGAAGAAAATACATACAATGAAAATATGTGCTTTATCTCTAAATTTAGTGAGGTATCTATTTTACTCATTGTTTCTAAAATTTTTCTTATACATATGTCTAAAAATATTCACAATGAGAGACATGATTATAATATGTAAAATTGTGAGTAATTTAAATAATGCAACATGTTTGAGGATACCCTTAATGAATTAATGTATAGCTATAAAAGTCTTGAAAGATAGAATGATCTAACTATTAATATAGAGCCAGAACTATCTATAGAAAAAGAGAAAAATGTTCAACTACTCAAAGAGAATAGAGAACTTAGACTATCAATTGATATGATAAAGAAAGACCTTGAAAATTTTACAAATGGTATAGAGACATTGAAAAAAATCTTGGGAGAGAAATTTGGTCCGAAATATGTTACTGGGATAGGATATGAACCTGTTTATAGTAGAATAACTAAGACTAATTCTATTCCTAAATCCAGACCTGAAATCTCTACAATTAATCATTTTAAAAAAGGAACCAACAAAGCTTTTGTTGAACTCTCTGTGAAATGGTTATTTTAATAATCACAAATCTTAGTTTTATTTATTTCAATTTAGTATTTTGTTAAAATTATTCTAAATGTGTTTATATATGTTTAAATCATGTCTACTTATGTTTATCTATGTTAATTTATGTTTTACGGTTGACCTGGAAGTATTCTGGATTGAACAGACACTTTGTGAAAATTCCATGTCTTGACTCACCATTAGTTATTTTACTGAGTCACCGATGATGAATGGTCGCACCGATGATGAACAGTCGCACCGATGATGAATGGTCGCACTGATGATAAACGGTCGCGCCGATTAGAAGGGTCGCACCGATGTTGAACGGTCGCACTGATGATGAACGGTCACACCGATGATGAACGGTCGCACCGATGATGAATGGTCGCAGCGATGATGAATGGTCACACTGATGATGAACGGTCGCACAAATGATGAACGGTCTCACCAATGAATAATGGTCACACCAATGATAAGAACTGTCGCACTGATGAAAATGGTCGCAACATCACCGGTCGCATCAAGGAGCTACCGATACCGATGATCAATGAGCTACCGATGCTGATGCTACCGATACCGATGATCAATGAGCTATCGATGCTGATGCCACTGATATTGATGATCAGTGAGCAACTGATACTGATGCTACCGATACCGATGCAGATTCAAAATGACTCACCGATCTCATGACTCACCGATAGTCATGAAAACTGTTTGAATTTCTATAAACTCTTATTTAATTCCAATGGGCATATTTAAGGTTATTAATGCAATTAATGATATTTAATGTTAGTTGTTGGCATGTCAGGAGACTGTACCTCATACATATGAAAAGGTAATCATTCCCATTTTTGGAGTGTGTGGAATAAAAGGAAGATCGATCTGTAGTAAAATAGAGTGCGTAAAAAGGCATAGAGATAGAATACTTCCATGAATATACATACATGAAATGAATAACACACAAGGAACTCGAAGAAGACATTGCAAGATCCTTAAACAACTCTCATGCATGAAATCCAACATGACTGAAGAACACACGAAGAACACTAGAAATCAGAGAACATACTCACTTGTGAAGGACACCAAGCTGAACCACGATACTCTGTTTTTCAACAGAAAAACCAGAGGACTCAAAAACATTTTTGCTGAATCCAACAAGTCCAGAGCTGCACTGCTAATCACTAGATCTTTCTAAACTCTCATATATTTATCTCTAAGTGATTCATTATTTACTCTTTTGAGTAGTGTGTGTTCTTTATATTATTTACACACACACTGTCTCCTGTGATGAACTAAAGGATACTAAATCCTCATTCCAAACTCCATACATCGTACTGTATCCCACTGAGGATAGTGGTAGAGGTCAAGTGTGACCTGGAAATCCTGTGTGCGGTTGTATTTTTTCCCCATGAAGAACTGTGGTAGAGGTCTTAGGACCTGGACAGTGTTTTACTATTGTTAACCCCGATCCAGGGTGTGGATCAAATTTATATAAATTGTTTGAGAGGAGTAAGTCTCTGCTTGATACTGAACCTCTTGGTTATATCTACTGTGCTTTTTATTATAAGTCTAAAGTATAATACATATATCTTTAATATTCTGCTGTTGTTACTTTGAAATAAAAAACTATTTTAAAGTTACTTTGATAGTTAAATTATCAAGTGTTTATACTTGTTGTGAACCAGTAGGTTAGCTTCAAAAGCTAATTTAATCTTGTGATTAAATTGACTGAGATATAATCAATCTTTAAGAAGACAATTGAACTTTTGCAATCTGTATAAATTCACTACAGTTTAACTTTGTCTTTAAATTGGGGGATTTTAAGTGAAATAGTTTTAACAAAAATTTTAATTGGAACTCAATTCACTCCCCTCTTGAGTATCCACTCCAACCAACATTTGGTATTAGAGGATTGTTTTTGTTTTTAAAAGTTTCCAAAATACTCTGTTTTTCAACTCTGATTGTAGTTGCATCTTTAAAGATCTTAAATTTCTGTAAGTTCTAAATTTTATCTCTTTAAATATATTTTCTAAAATCTAGCTATGGAAAATATACTAGAAGGTTCTGCTACCAACATGACACTTTTCTTTAATGGCACAAATTATGCCCAGTGGAAAATGAAAATGAAAATTCATTTAGAAAGTATGGGATTTGATATCTAGACTGCTATAGAAACTGAATATAAGATTCCAGAAACTGTTAGAACTATTTGGGATGAAGCTAATAAGACAACTTATAATAATAATTGTAAAGATATGAATACCCTATATTGTGCTTTAGGAGATGAAGAGTTTGATAGAATATATGCTTGTAAAACGGCCTATGAAATATGGGATACTTTGAGTGTTTATCATGAAGGAACAACTAATGTTAAAGAAATGATATTGAATACATATAATATTAAATATGATAATTTTAAAATGAAGAATGATGAACCTATCTGTGAAATGTATCTCAGGTTCAATGAGACTTTCAATACAATGGTCTCTCTTGGAAAAGATGTCACTACTAAGGAAAAAATCATGAGCATATTGAGATGTCTACCAGATCAATGGAGAGGCACTTCTGTCTCAATTAGAGAATCATGTGACATAAGAAAGCTACCAGTCAAGGAGCTCATTATTAAGCTTATGATGTATGAGGAAGAACTAAAGGGGAATAAGGAGGATGATGATGAACCTAAAAGGAAGTCTATAGCTTTTAAATCTACTGCTTCGAAGAGAAAGGACAAAGAAAAAGTTCAAATACAAACTAAAAGTTCAACAAGTGAAGATTCTGACTCTGACAGTGATGCTGAGATGGTTCAAATATCCAAGAGATTCAAGATATTCTATAGGTAGAAGAAATTATTCAAAAAATCTAATTAAAAAGGAAAGTATGACAACAAGGGTCATTGGAAGAAGGATTGGAAAAATCCTGACAAGAATGATGAAGTTGTCTGCTATGAATGCAAAAGGAAAGGTCACATTAAAGCAGACCGTCAAAAATTGAAGTTCAAAAATAAATATGACTAAAAGGACAATAATTATAAGAAATATATGAAAGCTGCTTGGAGTGCTTTAGAAGTGATCACAATTAAATCTAATGTTTCTGATTCTGAAAAGAATTGTGCCAACATGTTCTTCATGACCAATACCTCTGAGGTACCTGTTTCCACTATGCTGAATGATTATTATACTGAAACTGATTCTGAATCTGAAAACATGTCTAGTGAGGAACTATTTTAATATTGTAACATGCTAGAAGAAACTAGTAATGAACTTAAGGACAAGTACAAATCCTTAAAGAAATAGCATGCTCTCACTGCTACTGTTAAATCTACCCTTGATGTAGAAAAGGAAAAGAATGCTCAACTGATAAAGGAAAATACTGAATTGATGTTTTCAAATGAGAAATTAAGGAAAGTCATAGAAATATTTACAAATGGAAAGGATAATCTAACTCAAATACTAGGAATGAATGTGAAACCAAAGTATGCTACTGGAATAGGTTATCAACCTGGAAAAAGATATTTTCCTAAAACTAAATTTATTCCTAAATCTAGACAAAATTCTGCTTATTCCAGTTCGGGAAATTCATATACTTCAACTAGTTACTCACATAGTTATAGATCAAATAGAGTTTATCTTTCAAAATCTGTTGAATCTCTAAATTACATGAGACCAATAAGAAAAATTTGGATACCTAATGCTTTGATTGCTAACCTATCTAGACCCAAGAAGATCTAGGTACCAAAATCATTTTCCATCTAAATCTGTTTTGTAGGAAATATGTTTGAAGAGTTCTTAGAAGAAGATATGGTACTTGGACGGTGGATGTTCAAGACATATTTCTGGAGATTACTCATGCTTCAAGAGTCTAATCAAAGTTGATGGAGGCCATGTCACCTTTGGTGATAATTCTAAAGGAAAAATCATCGGCCTAGTTTAGATTGGTAACACTGATTCAGTTTTTATTTCTAAAGTTTTATTTGTTGATGGACTTAAGTATAACCTGTTAAGTATTTTTGAATTATGTGATGATGGATTTGATGTGAAATTTGAAAATGATTCCTATAATGTTTTTAACTCTAAAATTTTATTAGTATTTTCTGCTTTGAGAAATGAAAACGTTTATGCTGTTGATTTAAATCCTTTAGCCAAACAAAATGTTACTTGCCTAAATGATTTTCATAAATAATGTTGGCTATGGAATAGAAGATTAGGACACTGCAATATACATTCACTTAGAAATCTGACTAGGGAGAACTTGGTTAGAGACCTACCCAAACTTGAATTCCCAAATGACAAAGTTTGTAATCCCTGTCAAAATGGAAAGCAACATAAAGTATCTTTTAAAACAAAGAAAGAAGTATCAACTTCTAAACCTCTTGAGTTGGTTCACATGGACTTCTTTGGACCTTCTAGAGTTTCTAGTTTAAATGGGAAGCACTATGTCTATGTCCTAGTAGATTAATTTTCTAGATACACTTGGGTATACTTCTTAGCTCACAAGAGTGAATCTTGTTCTAACTTTATTAAATACTCCAAGTATGTAGAAAACCATAGTGGACTTAATATTAAAATCCTAAGAAGTGATCATGGTCATGAGTATGAAAATCATGAATTTGAATCTTATTGCTCACACAATGTCTATAGTCACAACTTTTATGCTCCTCGGACACCTCAGTAGAATGGTGTGGTAGAAAGAAGGAATAGAACCCTTCAAGAAATAGCAAGAACTATGCTTAATGAGTATGACCTACCAATGTATTTTTGGGCTGATGCTGTGAATACAGCTTGTATATTATCAATAGAGTCTTAATTAGACCTGTTCTTAAAAAGACCCCTTATGAACTATAGAATAATATAAAACCCAAAGTTAGTTACTTTAGAGTCTTTGGATGCAATGTCTTTATTCTTAATACCAAGGATAATCCTGACAAGTTTGATTCTAAGAGTGATGAATGAATTTTTCTTGGTTATTCTTAAACTAGCAAAGCCTATAGAGTCTTTAAAAAAAGAAACAAATGTGTGGAAGAATCTGTTCACATCAAATTTGATGAAACTGATCCACATGAACCTAAACCATCTCTTGAGAATCATGAATAAGATTTATCTGTTCTGAACCTTAATGATAAAATCAATAAACCTGTTTTAAAGACAAAAAGTTCTAGAAATGTTCCAGAATCCACTTCTGTTGAACCTGAACCTAGAGAAGATCTTGAAATCTCTAGTCCTACCTTTACTAGATCAACTAGTATTCTAAAGAATCATCCTTTAGATGTTGTTGTTGGTAATCTTGATAGAGGGACACAAACTAGAGCTTCTCTAAGAAACCAGGTTGAACATTAAGATTTTATTTCACAGGAAGAACCTAAAAATATCAATGATTATATCAATGATGAATTTTGGGTAATGGATATGCAAGAAGAACTGAATCAATTTGAAAGAAACAAAGTCTGAGAATTAGTTGACAGACCTAAGGACACTTTAACCATAGACACTAAATGGGTTTTTAGAAATAATGTTAATGGGTATAGAAAATTAGTTAGAAACAAAGCTAGATTAGTTGCACAAGGATATAGTCAAGAGGAAGGTATTGACTATGAGGAAACCTTTGCACCTGTAGCTAGATTAGAAGCTATTAGGAATCTACTTTCCTATGCTGCTCATCTAAATTTTAAGTTATATCAAATGGATTTTAAAAGTTCTTTTTTAAATGGTTTTATTGTTGAAGATGTTTTTGATGAAGAAACCCCTAGATTTACTAACCCTCATTTTCCAAATCAAGTTTTTAAACTTTCTAAAACTTTTTATGGCTAAAAACATGCTCCATGAGCTTGGTATGATAGACTTAGTAATTTTATTATTTCAAAAGGTTTTACTAATGGGATTCCTAATCCAACTCTTTTTTTAAAAGAATTTCTAAAGATGTTTTGATAGTAAAAATATATGTTGATGATATTATTTTTGGATCTTCTAAAAATTCTTTATGAACTAATTTTTCAAAAATTTTGAAAAATGAATTTGAAATGAGTTTAATGGGAGAACTCAAATATTTTCTTGGATTTCAAGTTTTTCAAAGAGAAAATGGTATTATTTTGAATCAAAGTAAATATACAAAATATCTTTTAAAACATTTTGGCTTAGATAGTATTAAGGAAAGTGATACACCTATGAGTACTATTTGTAAATTGGATATAGATGAAACTGGGAAACCCGTGGATCAAACCAATTACAGAGGTATGATTGGGAGTCTACTTTACATTACTGGTAGTCGACCAGATATTATGTTTAGTGTGTGTATGTGTGCAAGATTTCAAGCTAATCCTAAAGAATCTCATTTTTTTACTGTTAAAAGAATTTTCAAATATCTTAAATATACTACAAATTTAGGTTTGTTTTATCCAAAAAGAAAATATTTTGATTTAATTAGTTATTCAGATGCTGACTTCACTGGTTTCAAGTTAGATAGGAAGATCACATCTAGAACATGTCATCTTTTGGGAAAGTCCCTAGTATCTTGGTGTAGTAAGAAACAGAACTCTGTTGCATTATCTACTGCTGAAGCAGAATACATTGCTGCTGGTAGTTGTTGTGTACAAATTCTGTGGATGAAACACACTCTTTTTGAATATGGATATGATTTTAAGCATGTTTCAATAAACTGTGATAACACTAGTGCAATTAACATATCAAAGAACCCTGTGTCTCACTCTATAACCAAACACATTGATGTAAGGCACCACTTTTTGAGAGATCACTACCAAAAATCTGATATTACTCTTGAGTTTATAGGTACTGAACATCAATTAGCTGAAATATTCACCAAGCCCTCAAGTTCTGGAAGGTTAGACTTGATTAAACAAGAGTTGGTTATGATAGATCTGTGAAACCGATCTATCAAACTGATCTGTCAAACAGATCTGTCAAACCGATCTATCAAACCTATCTATCAAACCGATCTGTCAAAACGATCTGTCAAACCGATCTATCAAACCGATCTGTCAAACAGATCTTTCAAACCGATCTGTGAAACCGATCTGTGAAATTGATCTGTGAAACCGATTAGTGAAACCAATCTGTGAAACCGATCTGTGCTACCGATTGAGGAGTAGTGTGTTTGATGCCTTTAGTGTTTGTTTAAAACAATGTTGTTTTACTTAATCGATATTTTTTTATTTTTCAACCCTAAATGATACAAATAATGACCCGTATATATTACTTTTTCTAAGAGACTATTGACCTTCCATCTCCCTCTGAACTCTCTATTCTCTTTATTGTAACCCAAACCTTTGAAACATCTCAATCCTCTCGAACCACTAATGGCAAAGCAAAAGCGACAAGGCAAGGAATCTGAATGTTCCTCACCTGTAAAGCGTGCTCAAAGAGAGTTGAGTAGTACGATGCAGAGGTCTGTGAACCTAGAGCTAGAAAAATGGGATGTTATAGCTGAAAATGAAATATGTTCAGAATGGGTTTTATCTAGAAAGTATGTTCTCTTGAAAGTGTTGGAAATGCACGGATGGAAAGACTGGTTCTATAATAACAACCGAGTCTGCTACCTGATGATGGTGCATGAGTTTCACTTAACCTTAAGTATTGTTTTGGATGGACTAGAGGCTGTGAGATTGTCTTCAATAGTAAAAGGGAAAAAGATTACATTTTCATCGAAATATTGGGATGAATGTTTGGGAGTACCTCACAATGGAAGATATGAGGATTACGATGGTAATATCCCTCATACTACTGATTAATTTTCTTATGAGCTAGCTCTGGAGATGTTGATAGGGAAGTCTGAATTGAGGAGGATATTTTCTACTGAGTTGGATGGTGAGATTAGAATCCTGTTTAAGTTTATTCAACATCAAATATTTCCTTGAAAAGGTGACTTTTCTTCAGTAAAGTATCAGGATGTTTTTCTGTTATCTCTTTTGTTGGATGGTGAAAATATCAACCTGTGTAGATATTTTGATGAGTATATTGTTGAGATGATAAAACCTTCATAGAAAGCTACTAATTTGTTTTATTCTAAGAAAATTTCTGCCATGCTGAAACTCTTGTGCTATGTGGATAATGGAGATGAGTGTATCACATCAATTAGCTTTTGTTTCAACAAAGTTATTTGTAAGAGGATGAAAATCAATTGGAACCCATGGAAGAAAGCTTGGGTTGCTGATGAGGAGAATTTGTATGACTCCTTCAATCCTACTGATCATCCTATGAGACCAAAGGGGGTGAGAGATCCTAGTTTAAAACCTGGTGAATAAGTGGTTTATTCTGATGAAGAAGGGTAAGTAGTAGTTTCTAAGGGAACTGGTGAGTCTAGTAAGCAGGAAACATAAGAAAAAGAAGCTGAAGATGAAACTGATGCTGAAAAAGAACATGAATCACATCTTGATGATAAGAGTGATCCTAATACAGTGAGACCAAAGAAAATAAGGATGGAATTTGGTTTGGTAAGCCCTCCTCTCAAGTTACCATAGGTAGAACCTCTTTTAGATGATGAATAAGAAGGTGAGACAGATGAATAAACCTCTGAGGAGTATGAATACGATAGTACTGACAGTTCAAGTGAGAGATCAGTTAATAATGATGATAATGATAAGGATGATGATGAAGGAAATGATGGCGATGAGGGTTATGCTGATGGTGATAGTGATAGTAGTAGAAGTGACAGTGATAATGGTGATGCTGATGATGCTAATGCTCGACCTATAGAAGGTCAGAATGTGATCCAGGATGATCCCCAACCCCAACCAATTGAGCAATAAAATATCCCTTAGGCTGAGAGGATAGAATAGTCAGAGACGAATGAGGATGAAGAAGTCCCTCCTGAAATTCTTGGAAGAGCTCAGTTTGTGAAACCTATGTATCCTTCATGTATATCCGCATGGGAAGAAAATCCAGGTCTTTCTGTTCTAGGATTAGACTATCCAGAGGAAGAGGAAGAATAATTAATGGATCTTACAGGTGTAAGTGACTCAATTAAGGCTCGATTAGTTGTTGAATATATGAAATTGACAACAGACAGACCAGGTCCTTCTATTTCTCAATCCAGACATGATCCTTATATTTCTCAAGATAGATCCGGTTCTACGGTTGCTTAATCTTATTTTGACAGATTTAAGGTTTATTTTATTTAAGAATTTAGAGAGACTATAAAAGATGAGTTATCTCATGTTCCTGCTCCCGCACCTATGACTTTATCCGAAGTTTCTATGGATGATTTTTCTCAACGAGTGGTAAGCCTTATCAAACTAGACTTGTGCAATTATAGTGAGTCGATTGGAAGGAACATTACCTATTTGAATCAAACACTCACAGATTTAGGCATTTATTTGGTTTCTCTATTAGGAGAGTTCAGAACAACCATCTCTGGTATGATGGAAGTGTTCCTAAATCTGATAGAACATCTGAAAAAGGAAGATTTGAGGAAGCTGAAAGCTGAGATCACTCAAGTTGTTGCTCAGGCTAGTTCCTCAAAGGTGACAAAGATCACTGGTCCTGAGATTAATGCTTTAAAGGATGTTACTAAAGAAGAACGGGTAGATCTTGGAAAGATTTTGGATTTGGATTTTTTGAAAAAGATGAAAGAGCATACTGATCATATTCATAAAATGGTGCAATTGTATTCAACTGATGCTACCAAGGCTCAAAAAGAAGTTAAGGAGAAATTGGATAATTATTTCTCTAAGATGTACACCAAGCATGAGTTGAATCATCATTTTAATGTGCTGGCTGACAATTTGAGACTCCCACCAGTTACTCAAGATTTTAAACTCAAGTTCAGCAGTTGAAGGATTTTACTCCTACTTTGGAAAGTTTAATGTAGAATAAGGATGATTTTGAAAAGTCTATGAAGTACGGTGGATAAGTAATTTAGGACTTCATCAATTTTCTCAAACCATACCTTCATTTTCAAGCTAAGGCCACTGTTTTTCCTACTAATGAGCCTCTTAATTCATCAGATTTTTCTCTTAGTTAGATGTTTGTCTCTCAAGATCTCTCCAGTATTCGGCCAGTATTTCAACAAACTCCTTCAAAAAGATCATCTACTCCTCAGCAGGTGACCTTAGAACCCACAATTCGTCCATCTCGAGTCATCCTACCTCCTTTCTCCATCCAGTCAATTCAACCTTCCACCCAGCCACCTTCTGGACCATCCATTCCTCCAACTGCCAAAGGAAAAGCTCTATTGCACCCCGAGAAATAGCCGTATTTGTCAATTTTTGATAGAGTGTCTATTTCCTATACTTTTCACTTTTTTCTGTGGTTTTTGTACTCATTTTCAAACCTTATTTTTAAATTGTAATCTTCTTGATTATATTCATTTTCCTTGTTTCGATAATCCCAACGGGGGAGAAATTGAGACATGAGAGAAATGAGAAATGAGACATCCTGAATATGAATATAGGATGAACGGAATATGCATATGAGCCCATGATGCATGTTTTAACAAATTACTACTTTGTATGTCTGCTTCACTGTTTACTACATGAATTCATATACACAGGGGGAGAAATGATGACTATATATCTAAGTAGAAGCAATGATGAAAGGGGAGAACCAATCGTATTATCTGATTTATATTATATGGGGAGAATGCCTCATTTATATAAGTTCTGTTTTCCATTATAATCATGTCTTATCTTTTGGAATATTTTATTTTTATATAGGGGGAGCATGATGAATGACATAATATATTCTCTCATCCTTTATGCCATTGATTTGTGATTATCAAAAAGGGGGAGATTATTGAACTCTCTGTGAAATGGTTAATTTAATAATCACAAATATTAGTTTTATTTATTTCAATTTAGTATTTTGTTAAAATTTTTCTAAATGTGTTTATATATGTTTAAATAATTTCTACATATGTTTATCTATGTTAATTTATGTTTTACGGTTGACCTGGAAGTATTCTGTATTGAATAGACACTTTGTGAAAATTCCATGTCTTGACTCACCGTTAGTTATTTTCCTAAGTCACCGATGATGAACGGTCGCACCGATGATGAACGGTCGCACCGATGATGAACGGTCGCACCGATGATGAAAGGTCGCACTGATGATGAACGGTCGCACTGATGATGAACAGTCGCACCAATGATGAACGGTCGCACCGATGATGAATAGTTTCACCGATGATGAATGGTCGCACCAATGATGAAGGGTCGCACCAATGATGAACGGTCGCACCGATGATGAACGGTCGCACCGATAAAGAACGGTCGCACCAATGATAGGAATTATCACACCGATGACAACGGTCGCAACATCACCGGTCGCATCAAGGAGCTACCGATACCGATGATCAATGAGCTACTGTTGCTAATGCTACCGATACCGATGATCAATGAGCTACCGATACTGATGCTATCAATACCGATGATCAATGAGCTACTGATGATGATGCTACCGATACCAATGTAAATTCAAAAAGACTCACCGATCTCATGACTCCCTGATAGTCATGAAAAATGTTTGAATTTCTATAAACTCTTATTTAATCCCAACAGTCATATTTGATGTTTTTAATGCAATTAATGATATTTAATGATAGTTTTTGGAATGTCATGAGACTGTACCTCGTACCTATGAGAAGGTAATCATTCCCATTGCCAGAGCGTGTAGAATAAAATGAAGATCGAGCTGCAGTAAAATAGAGTGCGTAAAAAGGCATAGAGATAGAATACTTCCATGCATATATATACATGAAAAGAAGAACACATGAGTAACTCGAAGAAGACATTGCAAGATCTTCAAAGAACTCTCATGCATGAAATCCATCACTACTAAAGAACACACAAAGAACACTAGAAATCAGAGAACATACTCACTTGTGAAGACACCAAGTTGAAGCACGATACTCTGTTTTTCAACAGAAAAACCAGAGAAGGACTCAAAAGAATTTCTACTGAATCCAACGAGTCTAGAGCTACACTACTAATCACAAGAGCTTTCTAAACTCTCATATATTTCTCTATAAGTGATTCATTATTTACTATTTTGAGAAGTGTGTGTTCTTTGTATTATTTACACACACACTGTCTCTTGTGCTGAACTGGAGGATACTAAATCCTCATTCCAAACTCCATACATCATACTATATCCCACTGAGGATAGTGGTAGAGGTTAAGTGTGACCTGGACAACCTGTGTGCGGTTGTCTTTGTTTTCCCATGAAGAACTTTGGTAGAGGTCTTAGGACCTGGACAATATTGTACTGTTGTTAACCCCGATCCAGGGTGTGGATCAAATTTATATAAATTGTTTGAGAGGACTAAGTCTCTCCTTGAGACTGAACCACTTGGTTATATCTGCTATTATTTTTAGTATAAGTCTAAAGTATACTACATATATCTTTTATATTCTGTTGTTGTTACTTTGAAATAAAAAACTATTTTAAAGTTACATAGATAGTAAAATTAGCAAGTGTTTATACTTGTTGTGAACCAGTAGGTTAGCTTCAAAAGCTAATTTAATCCTGTGATTAAATTGATTGAGATCTAATAAATATTTAATAATCCAATTGAACATTTGAAATCTGTATAAATTCACTATAGTTTAACTTTGTTTTTAAATTGGGGGATTTTAAGAGAAATCGTTTTAACAGATATTTTAATTGGAACTCAATTCACCCCCCTCTTGAGTATCCACTCCGACCAATAGTTTTTATTTCTAAAAGTTTGAGATCTTTTTATTGGAAACCCAGGAAGAAAATATGGGTTCCCAAATCATTTATCTCAAACATTTCTGGACCCAAATAGATTTGGGTACCAAAATTATGTTTTATTTAAAACTAGTTTAGTAGGAAAATTGTTTGAAGACCTCTAATAAATGTTTTTGGTACCTAGAAATTGGTTATTAAAGACATTTTATAGAATATTACTCTTTCATAAAAAGTCTTATCATGGTTGATGGTGGACATGTCACCTTTGATGAAAATACAAAAGGAAAAATCATTGGCGTAGGCCAGACTGGAAACAAAAATGCTATTTTAATTTCTAATGTTTTAAATGTTGACGGTTTAAAATACAATTTTCTTAGTGGTTCTCTGTAGTGTGATGATGGTTTTTATGTTAATTTTTAAAATAACGTTTTTAATGATTATGATTAAAAAAATGATTTAATTTTTATTGCTTTCCTAAATGATAATGTTTATGCTGTAGATTTAAATTCATCTATTTCATAGAATGTTTCATGTTTGGGTGTCGTTCATAAGGAGTCATGGATTTGGTATAGTAGACTAGGCCATTGCAACATTCACTCCTTTAGGTAGCTAACTATGAAAGGGTTAGTTAGGGATCTACCTAAAATTCAGTTTCCAACAAATAAAACTGGTAACCCCTCTCAAAAAGGGAAACATCATAAAGATTATTTTAAATTAAAGAAATAAGTGTCAACTTATCAACCTCTTGAGTTGGTTCACATGGATTTGTTTGGACATTGTAGAATATCAAGTATCAATGAGAAGCAAGATGTTTATGTTCTTGTAGATAACTATTCTAGGTATACTTTGGTATAATTTCTATCTCACAAAAGTGAAACATGATCATACTTTACCAAGTACTCTAAGTCTATAGAAAATCTTGGTTGACTTAGGATTAAAAACTTAAAGATTGATCATGGTATTAATGTTGAAAATCAGGATTTTGAATCATTTTCCCCACAAAATGGCTATACTTTTAAATTCTCTTCTCTTTGGGGCACTCAACAAAATGGAGTTTTTGAAATAAAAAATATAACCCTATAAGATATTGCCCGAACTATTTTAAATGAGTTTGAACTACCAATATATTTTTGGGCAGAAGCTTTTAATACAACCTGCTAAATTTTCAATAAAGTTTTTATTAGACCTATCATCAAGATAACCCCTCATTAGT
Source organism: Viscum album (assembly GCA_963277665.1). Taxonomy (NCBI): domain Eukaryota; kingdom Viridiplantae; phylum Streptophyta; class Magnoliopsida; order Santalales; family Viscaceae; genus Viscum; species Viscum album. The sequence continues at coordinate 835,346,506 of OY728139.1, read as the reverse complement.
TATAGAATAAAATGAAAATTATGGATAATTAAATTATATTTTTGGGCTATAAAGTCTTTATTCTTATCACTAAGGATAATATTGTCAAATTTTCTTCAAAAAGTGATGAATAAATTTTTCTTGGTTACCTAATTTCTATAAAATCCTATAGAGTGTTCAATAAGAAGACAAAAACTATGGAATAATTAGTTTATTTAAAATTTTATTAAACTAATTCACATGAGCCTAAGACCTCTTTATAAAATCTTGAGGATGATGTATATTCTATGAACATAAATTCCAAACCAATTGATTCTACTTTAAAATAAGCATAAAAATCATCTAGTTCTAAAGAATCTCTAGAACATCCCGAACCAAAACATGAAAATCCAGATGTGACAAGTCCCTTCTTTTTTAAGATATGTTAGAACTATTATGTACCATCCTTTGGGTTCTGTTGAAGGAGATATAAATAGAGGAACTCATACTAGATCTTTTGTTAGAAATCGGGTTGAATATCAATCTTTCTTGTCACATATTGAACCTAAGAACATAAATGAAGCTATTGATGATAAATTCTAGGTAATATCAATGAAAGAATAGAAAAATTAGTTTGAAATAAAAAATGTGTGGGAACTTGTAGATAGACACATGGAAAACATGAATACTGGAACTAGATTCATGTTTAGAAATAAAGTTGATGAGTCAGGTGCCATAGTTAGAAATAAGTCTAGACTCCTTGCACAAGTTTATAGTCTGGATTAAGGGATTGACTATAATGAAACATTTGGACCTGTATCCAAACAAAAATCCATAAGAATCCCCATAGCATATGTATCTCATCTAGATTTTAAATTTTATTAAATTGATATTATGAGTGAATTATTTAATGGTTTTATAGTTGAGGATGTTTTTGCAGAACAACCCCCTAGTTTTGAAAATCATCATTTTCCAAATCAGGTATTTAGGTTAACCAAAGTTTTATATGGTTTAAAATAATATCCTAGAGCATGGTATTATAGGCTCAACAAATTTTTTAATTTAAAAAGGATTTAAAAAAAGAATATATGATCCTACCCTTTTTTTAAAACTAATTTCGAAATATGTATTAGTAGTACAAATCTATGTTGATATTATTTTAGGATATTCAAAAAAATATTTATGTACTGATTTTTCTAAAATGATGAAAAATGAATTTAAAACGAGTTTAATGGGTTTACTCACATTATTTCTTGGTTTTAAAATTTTTCAAAAAAAAGAAGGAATTTTTTTTGAATCAAAGTAAATATAAAAAGGGTCTTTTAAAACATTTTAATCTAGATAGAACTAAAAGTAGTGATACTCCAATGAGTACCACCTGCAAATTGGATCTTGATGAAACTGGGAAACTATTTGATCAAACCAGTTACATAGGAAAGATTTTAATTATTCTCTATTTAACTACTAGTTTACTATATATTATTTTTAGTGTGTGTTTGTGTTCTAGTTTTCAAGAAAACCCAAAAGAGTCACATCTTTTTTTATGTTAAAATAATTCTCAAATACCTCAAATATATAACTAATTTTTGATTTTTTACCCTAGAGGACAAGAATTTTATTTGGATTTTATTTTGATACTGATTTTGGTGGATGTATGTTAGATAGACATAAAAGGTCACATGAAATATAGCGACCAGATCCTTTTATATAAAACACTTCATGATTTAAACATAATTAATCATCAGAGTACAAGCCAAGGATCGTTAAGTCTAGTGTCTTGGAAGACTAGGTACATATAACATAAAACATGGGGCTAAAAAACTTATTTATTTAATCTTCATAAAGAGTTTCTAACTTCATTTATTCCCTCACATCTATATAGGGTTCCCTGGGGAACACATGAACAAAGGGATGGGCTAAAAATCCCAGTAAGGGAATGAACATAATGATACATATCAAGCACATGAGTTAGAAGGCATGACATAATGATATTCAAAGAATTGAATTCATAAAATCATTTCATATAAGCATGGGATCATATAAAATTGGAATCATATAAATGTGGAAGAATAATAAATCATATCTTTAGTACGAGTCAATGCTAATCGCCAATCCCGTTTCCCATTTTAGTACGGGTCAAGGCTAACCGCCAATCCCATTTCACATCACATCTCATGAGACTTAAACTTATCCAATGCATTGGAGTACTATCTGGGATTAACCATCTCAACATTTTCCTGAATATTATTTCCACTTAAATATTCTTACCACATATACAATCATACATAATCAACCATACATAAATATAAGGGTACCCATGGAAATAATTGGGTACCACAATCATGGCATAAATCATAACCAATGGGAGTATACTGAAAGTGTACATGAAAGAAAAGGATTAGAACATACATGAACGTTCATAAGGTAATATAGGCATAAAACATGGTAGGTGGTAACAAATATAAGTGGCATCACATAATAAATATATTTGAGAGACATTAGCAATAAAACATTTTTGTGCGGTTTTAAGGAAAACACTATAGAGCTTTTAAAATAGTAAAGAAGAAATTATTTTATATAAAACCAGAATTTAACCAATAAGGTTTTCATAATAAATATAATGAACTTACAATGTCAATGGTGTCCTAAAACATAAGATAGAGTGCACTTGAAATTGGGTAAAAGTTCAGGAAGTTCCTTTAAAATGAGTGTGCTTATTGGGAAGTATCGAGGAGAGATTCACTTGAAAGCATGTATATCTCTGAAAGATAATTAGAGATGGATCTTGGAACATGAATTTGGATAATATAAACAGAATTTTTATGTTCTACATAAAAATAAAATACAACTACATTATGTTAAAAAGAAAGATAGAGCAACCCGAAGGAATAAAGGAAGTTCGGGTAGAATCCAATATGGTTTATCGGCATGGTATTGGGTGTAACTAAGAGGGATTGATGAGAGAGATAATAGATTTATCATTTCTTATAAAACATTAGGAAAGTATGGGGAAGGTGTATAAACATACCCCCATCACTTGGTATTACACAAAAAGGCATAGCATAGAGAAAAATATTGATTAAGAGTTAAAAGGGGAGGATCCCATACCTTAAATCCGGTGGTGTTCTCCACTTATTATCAATGACCTGAATAAACGAATTAGGATTATTAATTCATAATTCCAGAACCTCATATATATGTAATTTATTTATTATAACACTTTTTAGTTCATTCAAATCCTTTTTTATTAGTTATAAGGTTCAATTTCATTGTTCGAGATCCTTTGTTTACTTGGCTTTAAAAGATCGGTTCACATATATTGAAGTTTGGATTATTTTCAAGATGAAAGTGGTTGTACAGAAGTGAAGTTATATTGTTTATTTAATATCTAGGATATTACATGGTTTTAAGTTTATTTATGTTACTTATAGTGAAGTCAAATTATTATATATCTCTCTATAGTGATAACCTTTTTTGTTAATTGGTGGATTTGATTACAAAGAATGTGTTTTGCTTTATAACTTAATTCAATTTTTACCAAAGGATTACAGAACCAAAAATAAGATATATTACATATATAATAATCTGGTTCAACCATAATACAAATGGTTTCATGACCAGAATTAAATATAATAATGGAAATTGATAAATCGTTGTCCTTTAATGGGCTAAATTAGCACATCTCAAATAGAGCTTTCATTTCTTTCAAATAAAAGGGTGGGGAAAAGAGAGAAGATAATGAAATATACCAATAGAATGAGGAAATTACTGTACAATTATGTTCTGTATTTATCATACTATTATGGTGAAGGGAGGTGAGTAATGAAATAAAAAAGAAAAGAACTTAAAAGAAAAGAAGAAATTGGGAAGAGGAATTTACCTCTTGAGACTTCCTCCTTTGAGAACCTATTAAGGGAATAGGTTTTGGTATTTTGAGAAGTTTAGGAGCTTTTGGATGTGGGGAAGGACCTTGGGGAATGATTTTGGCAGAATAATGGCAAGGAAAAATGCTTGAAAGGAGTGGATAGAAGAGGGAGTGAATGGGTTTTTTAATTATTACTAAGACAAGGAATAGTAAAAATTCCATGACCTAGAATAGTATTTGTATCATGTGATCCCGAACCTAGTGGCCTTACATTAGAAGAACATCATCTATGACTCAATTAATCCGTTATTTAGCATTTATTGTGAATTATCGGATTCTACTATTCATCAAAAATTCAATAATTTTAGAAAAATCCCAAAAAGTCACCCAAACCGTTTTTCGACATGTAGAATCCAAAAATGAAGTCCATTTTTCAAAAGTAATTTTCTAAATCTGATTATTTTAATATTTGATGAAAATAATAATTTTTTTATCAAAACCAGTTTTAAAACATTCATTAACTTATTCTAAAATATAGGTATATCATTCTTCTAACTTGGATATTTTTTTTATACCAACATAGGTGAAGTTACTATTTATTAGGGTATATAACTATTCATAAGGGTATGTTACTATTCATTAGGGTAAATTACTATTCAAAAAAAAAAATTAAGTTTTCCTTATTGGACTTCAAATAACTTACTGATTACAACCTTGTATGCGAGATTTTCAAAATTCCAAATACAGAAGTGACAAAATTATGTTTAAAGGTCACTTATCACTTATTAGTTCATTATGTTGGGTTTTAATGTGATTTTATTAAATAAATATAAGAAGGTAATTTCCATTGAAAAACATTGGTTCATTACATTCATCCCCCCTTAAGAAATTTCGCCCCCGAAATTTCACCTTACACAAACAGGTCAGGGTGTTTCTCCTTCATTGCCTGTTCTAGTTCTCAAGTTGCTTCCTCAAACTTCGGATTCCTCCACAACACTTTGAAAGGATGGGTTGTCTTATTGCGTAGAACCTTATCTCTCTGATCTAGAATCTTTACTGGCTGCTCCTCACAGGAGAGATCATCTTCCAGCTGCACCACCTCTGAGTTTAGTACATGTGAGGGATCAATTATGTACTTTCTTCAGAGTGATACTTGAAAAACATCTTTAACTTGAGCCATATTCGGTGGAATTGCAAGCCAATATGCCATGACTCCTATACGGTCAAGGATCTCAAAGGTGCCAATATACCTTGGGCTTGGCTTCCCTTTCTTCCCGAATCACATGACTCTCTTCCATGGAGATATTCGAAGGAAGACTTTATCTCCAACGTCGAACTCCAAGTCCCTTCGATGACTATCAGCATAGATCTTTTTCCTACATTGAGAAAATTTGATGTGTTTCTGGATGACTTGGACCTTCTCTATCATCTCTTGAACAAGATCAGGTCCAAGTAGATTTCTTTCTCCAACTTCATCCCAACAGGTTGGAGTTCTACTTCGCTTTCTATACAGATCTTCATATGGAGCCATCTAAATACTCGAGTGTAAGCTATTGTTGTATGAGAACTCAACCAATGAGAGATTATGATCCCATCCACCTTTGAATTCTATATAGAAGGCTCTAAGCATTTCTTCAAGCGTCTGAATAGTTCTTTTAGACTGGCAATCAGTTTGGGGGTGATAGGCTGTGCTAAAAGTTAATTCACCACTCAAAGAAGGTTGAAGGATCCTCTAAAATTTAGATGTGAACCTTGGATCACAGTCAGAGACAATTGAGTGTGGAACACCGTACAGTCACACCACTTCCTTCACATATATCTTTTCAAGTTTCTCAAGTGAGAGATCTTCCCGAATAGCGATGAAATGGGATGTCTTGGTGAGTCGGTCAACTGCAACCCATATCGCATTATTTCCCTTCAATGTCTTTGGGAGACCCATGAAAAAGTCCATAGTAACATTTTCTCATTTACACATGGGTATAGGCAATGGTTTCATCATACCTTAGGACTTTTTTCTCTCATCTTTAACTTGCTAACATACCAAGCACCTTGATATATATTCTGCAATATCCTTCTTCATGTTATCCAACCAGAAGTGTTCTCAGAGATCACGATATATTTTGGTACTCCTAGGATGGATAGAGAAGGTCGAGCTATGTGCTTAATTCCATAAATCCTTCTTTAACTCTGGATTATATTGTACACATAACTGTGTCCGAAATCATACAACTCTTTCCTCATCAATTTTGAAATCGGAGGATTTACCATTTTTAACATCTTCCACCATTTCCTGAATTTCCACATCCTTTATTTGAGCATCCTTTATTTTCTACAGGAGAGATGTTTGAGCAATAATTTGAGAAAAGATTTATGATGTTCCTCCCTTAAATATTCCCATGTCCATCCTTTTCAAATCTAAGACGATCGGGTCCTTTTCAATTCTCATCATTGATAATGATGCAGGATCCTTTCTACTTAGAGAATCCGCCACCTTGTTTGCCTTACCAGGATGGTAGTGGATTGAGCAGTCATAATCCTTGATGAGATTTATCCATATTTTCTAGCGCATATTAAGATCTTTCCATGTGAATATATATTTGAGACTCTCGTGGTCATTATTTATCTCACATTTTTCCCCATAGAGAAATTGCTGCCAGATTTTCAATGCAATGATCATAGCCGTCAACTCTAGATCATGTGTGGGATAGTTTTTCTCATGTATTTTCAGCTAACTTAAGGAATAGGTTATCACTTTATCATTTTTCATTAGCACACAGCCTAATCATTTCTTAGAAGCATCATTATACACCACAAAGAGTTCTCCACTTGGAGGGAGTGTGCGTACCGACGCAGTGATAAGCCTCTTTTTCAACTCCTTGAAATATACATCACATTCCTGTGTCCAAACGAAATTTACTCCCTTCTGTTTCAGCTTGGTCATTGGGTTTGACAATCGTGAAAATTTCTTCATGAATCGTCGATAATACCCAACTAGACCTAAAAAGTTGTGGATCTCCGTTACAAAAGTTGGCCTCAGCCACTATTCAATTGCCTTTGTCTTGGAAGGGTCCATAGATATCCCTTTCATGGTGATAACATGCCCCAATAATGATACATCTTCCATCAAAAACTCACATTTATTGTACTTTTCATTCTACATCACAATTTGAAATGTCTTTAACACAGTTTCCAAATGCTCCTCATGTTCCTCCCTGCTCTTGGAGTTTATCAAAATATCAACAATAAATACCAACACAAATTTGTCGACGCAATCTCTAAATAATCTATTCATTAAATCCATGAAAATTTCTGGATAATTAGTGAGTCTGAAGGGAATCACTATGAATTTATAGTGTCCATACCTCGTTCGAAAGTTAATCTTGGTAATATCTTCCTTCCTCACCTTTAGTTGGTGATATCCCAACCGAAGGTCCACCTTAGGGAAATAACTAGCCCCATGAAGTCAATCGAAAAAGTCATCTATCTGTGGAAGGAATACTTGTTCTTTATAGTGATTTTATTGAGATCACGATAATCAATGCAGAGGCGCTTTGATCCATCCTTCTTCTTGACGAAGAGGACTCGAGCACCCCACAGTGAAGCACTCGGGCGTATAAAACCCTTCTCCATATTCTACTGTAACTGCTTTATCATCTCTTCTAGCTCTATAGTGACCATTCTGTAAGGTGTATTTGAGATTGGCTGAGATCCATGGATAAGTTAAATTAGGAACTCAACCTCTTGGTCAGGAGGAATACTAGGAAACTCTTCGGGGAATACATCATTGTAATCCCTCATGATGGGCATGTCTTCAAGAATGATTCTATCCTTTGACCCAATCATTTGAGATAGATATGCTTTCTCACAAGGAATCAGTATCCAAACTTGAGACGAAGATTCTAAAGGAGACTCACTATCCTCCTTACACTTTTAAATAATCATAGGATGCTTCAGGATGTGAAAAGTGATCTCCCTTTCCGGAAAATTGATGTTGTCCTTGTACAAAGATAGCCAATCCATGCCCAAGATAGCGTCAAAATCCACTAAAGGATGTATGACAAGATTTTTTGGGAGGTTCAATCCACAAAGATTAATCAGGGAGGAGTTATAAACCATGGATGCAATAATTTCCCCATTTTCTATTCTCATATATAACTTTTCCTCCAAATTTTGAGGTGGTGTTTGGATATTTCTACTAAAATTGCAAGATTTGAAAGAATGAATAGAACCAGAATGAAATAGTATGTTCGCTACTCTTGAATGAATAACAAGCGTACATTTCGACTCTACCTCAGTAGTAGTGATAGCATAATCCCTTCCTTGTTGCCTTGAAGGTTGTTGCTGATTGCCTCTGACAACCCTCGGCTTTGGGAAATTGTTCGCATAATGCCCAAACTCCTTGCAGTTATAACACCGCACTCTAGGATGAGTGTTGATCTGAACCTTACTTTCTTCTTCAACATTTGCATAATTTTTCATATCCCTTCAGTATTTCTTGGCCAAATGACCAAACTTTATGCATTTGAAGCAATTATTGGTTCCCTTGAGACATTCACCAAGATGATTCTTCCCACAATTTTTGCAAAGGGGAAAGTGAGGCTTCTTTCTATCATGGGATTTGTTTGATGAACCACCAATGTTGTTCTCCATTTTTCGTTTCTTGTCACTAGGCCCATGAGACCATTCAGAGTCTCCAATCTCCATTTCAACCTTGACGGAACAACAGACAATCTCTTCATAGCTATCAAAGTCTTGAATCGTCAACAATTTTCATAGACTCAGCTTTAGTCTGCTAAATAAGCGATCCACCTTACTTTCAGTGTTCATGAAAAAGCTAGAGGCATACCTTGAAAGCCTTGTAAAGTTTACTTCATATGCCCCAATGGACTCATCTTCCTTCTACTTGAGTCTAAGGAACACTATTTCCATCTTGAGACGGAGGGTTCGAGGAAAATATTTGTTGAGAAACATCCTCTTGAATTCCTCCCAATCTATGGAATCAATTTCAATTTGGGACATTGTATTCTTGATCAGTGTCCACCACTGATTAGCTTCTCCATCAAAATGATAGACTGCCAGTACAACATTCTCTTCTTCCATGAACTAGAGGACAAACAAAATCTTTTCAATGGAGTTAATCCATTGTTCTGCGAGGAGGGGATCAGAATACCCTGTAAACATGGGAGGCCTTTGTCGCATGAAGGATTCTATGGCAACATGCTCTTTCCTTGGAGGAGTGGGACGTTCCACCTGATTCAAGTTATTATTCATAACTCAAGCTAGATGATCAAGTACTTCCATGAATTTTTGAGCGCCCACTTCCATCACATCAGGTATATCATTAGGGAAATCATCACATTGCCTATCACAATGGTTGTTGGAACGTGTTCTTCTATTTCCCTCCATTAACTAAGAAAAAGAAAGTATAATTAGAGGTCTTGAATACTTAGCTATTGAGCGTAAAAAGAAACTTTGGACATAAAAGTATGAACTTATAAAGAAGAAGTATATCCTGACTTGTGATTCCTTAGTTTTATATCTAGGTTATCCTTAATCTATTTCTTAACTTATATTCTTATGAGCTTCTTTTTGTCCCTTAATAATGTTTTGTATTAAGCTCGTGAATCTACCGAAACATATACCCTGGTAGTGTCGTAACCAGGAGTTCAGCAAGGCCCATTATCATGCACCAGTTCCCATTTGAGTCTAGCTCAAAGCGGTGTTTTCGAGTTTTAACCCTAGATACATCTGTGCCAGAGCCACCTCTACCTGCTCATATCCAGACAGGGATGTATTTTCTTGATAAACCACTTACTCTATACTCACCAAAATTTATGACTGTTTTATTATACTTAGTCTCATCCTTAAGTTTCTCACTAAGGTTCTCTATTCCTAATCTCCAAAAATAACTAGACCATCCTCTGATACCAACTATAGCGACCCGAGCCTTTTACATAAAACATTTCATGATTTAAACATAATTAATCATCAGAGCAAAAGCCAAGGGTAGTTAAGTATAGTGTCTTGGAAGACTAGGTACATATAACATAAAACATGGGGCTAAAAAAATTCTTTATTTAATCTCCATAAAGAGCTTCTAACTTCCATTGAGCCCTTACATCTACATAGGGTACCCTGGGGAACACATGAACAAAGGGATGAGCTAAAAAAACCAGTAAGGGAATGAACATAAGTATACATTTCAAGAACATGAGTTAGGTGGCATGAAATAATGATATCAAAATCATGAAACTTATAAAATTATTTAATATAATAATGGGATCATATAAACATGGAATCATATAAACGTGGAAGAATCATAAATCATATCTTTAGTACGGGTCAAGGCTAACTACTAACCCTGTTTCACATCACATCTCATGAGACTTAACCTTACCCAATGCATTGGAGCGCTATCTGGGCGCACCCATCTCAACATTTTCATGATTATTCTTGCCACATAAATATTATTACCACATATACAATCATACATAATCAACCATACATAAATATAAGGGTACTCATGGAAAGAATTAGGTACCACAGTCATGACATAAATCATAACCAATTGACGTATCTTGAAAGTGTCCATGAAAGAAAAGGATTAGAACATACATGGATGTTCATAAGGTAATATAGGCATATAAAATTGTAGGTTGTAACAAATAGAAGTGATATCACCTAAGAAATGTATTTGAGAGACATTAGCAATAAAACATTTTTGGGCGGTTTAAAGGAAAATACTATAGAGCTTTTAAAATAGTAAAGAAGACATTATTTTATATAAAATCAGAATTGAACCAAGAAGGTTTTCATAATAAAACTACCAAATTTACAAAGAAAATGGTGTCTTAAAACATAAGATAGAATGCACTTGAAATTGGGTAAAAGTTCGGGAATTTCTTTTAAAACGAGTGTGCTTATTGGGAAGTATTGAGGAGAGATTCACTTAAAAGCATTTATATCCATGAAAGAGAATGACAGATGGATCTTGGAACATTATTTTGGTAAATATAAACAGAATTTTTTTGTTCTATATAAAAATAATAGAAAAAATTTTTTTGGTAAAAAGAAAGATAGAGAAACCCGAAGGAATAAAGCAAGTTCGGGTAGAATCCAATATGGTTTATCGACATGGTATCAGGTGTAACTAAGAGGGCTTGATGAGAGAGATAAGGGGTTTCTCATCACTTATTAAACATTAGGGAAGTATAGGGAAGGTGTATAAACATATCCCATCACTTGGTATTACACAAAAAGGCATATCATAGAGAATAATATTGATTAAGAGTGAAAAGGGGAGGATCCCTTACCTTAAATTCGGTGGTGTTCTCCACTTGTTATTAATGAACTGAATAAAAAAAATCAGGATTATTAATTCATAAGTCTAGAACCTGTTATACATGTAATGTTTTTATTATAACCTTTTTTAGTTCATTCAAATCATTTCTGATTAGTTATAAGGTTCAATTTCATTTTTCGAGCTTATTTGTTTACTTGGCTTTAAAAGATCGGTTCACTTATATTCAAGTTTAGATTATATGCAAGATGAAAGTGATTGTCCATAATTGAAGTTATATTCTTCATTTCATATCCAGGAGATTACATGGTTTTAATTTTATTTAGGTTACTTATAGTGAAGTCAAATTATTATATATATATCCATAGTGATAACCTTTTTTGTTAATCGGTGGATTTGATTACAAAGAATTATTTTTGCTTTATAACATAATTCCATTTGCACCAAAGGATTACATAACCAAAAATAGGATATATTACATATATAATAATCTGTTTCAACTATAACAAAAATGTTTTAATGAAAAAAATTAAAGATAATAATGGAAATTGATAAACTGTTTCCCTTTAATGTGCTAAATTAGCACATCTCAAACAGTGCTATCATTTCTTTCAAATAAAAGGGTGGGGAAAGGAAAGAAGATAATGAAATATACCAATAGAGTGAAGAAATTCTAGTACTTTTATGTTCTGGATTTATCATACTATTATGGTGAAGGTAGGTGAGAAAATAAATAAAAAAGAAAAGAACTTATAAGAAAAGAAGAAACTGGGAAGAAGAATTTACCCCTCGAAACTTCCTCCATTGAGAACCTCTTAAGGGAAGTATTTTTGGTATTTTGGGGAGGATGAGATATTTTGGACTTGGGGGAGGACCTTAGGGAAAGATTTGGGTAGAATAATGGCAAGGCACAAGCCTTGAGAGGAGTGGAGAGAAGAGGGAGTGAAGGGGGTTTTTATAGTGGAGGAGAAGAGGGATTTCATAGTATTATAATCATTAATTTATTAATTCTTCCTAAGACAAGGAATAGTAAGTATTTCTTGACCAATAATAGTGAATTTATTATGTGTTCCCGAAACAAGTGGGATTACATAAGCAGAACATCCTCGATGACTCAATTAATCCATTATTTAGCATTTACAGTGAATTATCGGATTCTACTATTCATCAAAAAATTCAAGTATTCCAGAAAAATCCCAAAAATTCACCCAAATCATTTTTTGATGTGTAGAATCCAAAAATGAAGTCAAATTTTCAGAAATAATTTTCTAAATATGATTATTTTAATATTTAATTAAAACAATAATTTATTATCAAAACCAGTTTGAAAACATTCATTAACTTATTCTAAAATATAGGTATATCGTACTTCCAACATGAATATTATTTTTATACCACCACATGTGAGGTTACTATTCATTAGGGTATATCACTATTCAGAAGGGTATGTGACTATTCATTAGGGTAGGTTACTATTCACCAAAAACTATGTTTTCTTTATCGGGCTCTAAATAACTTACTGATTAAAACCATTAATGCCAGATTTTAGAAATTCCAAACACAGAAGTGACAAACTTATGTTTAAAGGTGACTAATCACTTAGTAGTTCATTATGTTGTGTTTTCATGTGATTTTATGACATAAATATAAGAAGGGTATTTCCATTGAAAATCTTTTGGTTGTTACATGAAATATGACTATCCAAAGATGAAATAAAGAATAAAATGAATATAAGGACATAAGATTCAAGGAGGCTATGAAAGCCACCTGGAGTGCATATGAATATTGTTCACGTGACTCGGATTCTTCACCTAAAGAATTTTAGAAAAGGGAAAATATGTGCTTTTTGACTAAAGTCACTAAGGTGTATGTTTTACCCACCATTTCTGAGATTTTTCCTCTGCATATGTAGGATAATTTTGACAATGAGAAACATAATGAAAATATGTCAAATGATGAATTATATGAATTTTGAAACATTTTAGAGGACACATTAAGGGAATTAAAGGGTAACTATACAAGTATTAAAATTCAATATTCTCTAAATATGAATATAATGTCTGAACTATCTATAGAAAAAATAGAAAAATGTTCAACTGCTCAAAGAGAACAATGAACATAAAATGTAAAATGAGCAATTGAAGAAAGACCTTGAAAATTTTAAAAATGGTATTGAGTAATTGACACAAATCTTGTGAAAAAATATTTCTCCAAAATATGTTACTGGGATAGGATATGAACCTGGAAAAAGGAGAATAACTAAGAATAATTTAATTCCTAATTCCAAACCTAGAAACTCTATAATTAATCATTTTTTAAAAGAACCCAACAATGTTTTTATTCCTAAAAGTTTCCAATATCTTTATAGAAACCCATGAGGAAAATATGGGTTACAAATTCTATTTTTTCTAACATTTCAAGACATAAAAAAATTTGGGTACCAAAATCATTTGCCTATTTAAAAACATAATTTTTAGGAAAATTTCTTGAAGACCCTCAATAGATTTATATGGTACTCTAACAGTGGTGGTTCAAGACATATGATAAGAGATTACTCTGGCTTCAAAAGACTTATCAAGGTGATGGTATACATGTCACCCTTGGTGATAATGAAAAAGAAACAATCATCGTCCTAGGCCAAAATGGTAACAAAAAATCAGTTTTATTTTCTAAGTATTTTTATGTTGATGGATTAAAATATAATCGACCAGTATTTCTCAATTGTGTGATGATGTTTTTTATGTTATGTTTAAAAATGATTCTTTTAATGATTTTATTCCAAAAATGGTTTAATTTTTACTTCTTTTCGAAATGAAAATGTTTAGGATTTAGATTTAAATTCTTTAGTTTCTCATAATGTTTTATGCTTGAGTGCCTTTCATAAAGAGTCTTGTCTTTGTCATAGGAGACTAGGCCATTGCCACATTCACTCACTTATGAATGTGACTATGAAAGGATAAGTTAGGGATATACCTACACATGATTTCCCAACTGATAATGTCTATAAAACCTATCAAAAATTGAAACAACATAATTTTTTTTCTAAACTAAATAAAGAATTGTCAATTTCTCAACCTCTTGAGTTGATTCATATGTATTTTTTTTTGAAATTAGTTAATTTAATGTCTTAATTTTAAGAACTATGTTTATGTTCTTGTAGATCAATATTCTAGGTATACTTGGGTATAATTTCTATCTCACAAAAGTGATGCCTTTTCTTTCCTTACCTTGTATGATAGGTCAGCTAAAAATATTAGTGGACTTATGATTAAAACCTTAAAGAGTGATCATGGTCATGATTTTGAAAGTATATATTTTAAATCATTTTTCTCAAAAAATCGATACACTCATAACATCACTATTACTAGGAACCCCTAGTAGAACAGAGTTGTTGAAAGAAGAAATGGACCACTACAAGAGATAAACAGTAATATGTTAAATGAATATTACCATCTAATTTATTTTTGGGTAGAAGTTATCAATATAGCCTATTATATTATCAATAGTGTTTTGATTAGACATATCTTAAAGATAACCCCTTATTAGTTTTGGAATAATCTAAATTCTAAGGTTAATTACTTTAGAGTTTTTGGTTGAAAAGTATTTATTCATAAAACTAAGGATAATAAGGACAAATTTTCTTCACAAAGCGATGAAGTATTTTTTCATGGTAAATCAATTTCTAGAAAAGCCTATAGATTGTTCAATAATAAGTTCAAAACTATGGAATACCTAGTTCATGTCAAATTTTATTAAACTGACCCAAAAGATTCTAGTACATATTTATAAAATCTTGAGGATGATTTATCTTCTTTTAACATAAATTCCAAACCATTAGATTCTACTGTAAAACAAGTATAAAAATCATCCAACTTTGAGGAATCTCCAGAACTCCTAGAACCTGATCCTAAAAATCAAGAAGTGACTGGTCTCTCTTTCTATAGATCATTTAGAACTATTAAATTAAATACTTTAGAAATTTTTTTAGGTGATATAAATATAGTAACTCAAACTATAGATTTTTTTAGAAATTAGGTTGAACATCAAGCATTCTTGTCTCAACTTGAACCTAAGAACATTAATGAAGCTATTAATAATGAATTTTGGGTAATAAAAATGAAAGAATAGTTAAATCAATTTTAAATAAACAAAGTGTAGGAACTTTTAGATAGTCCCAAGTACACCTTGACTACTGGAACTAAATGGGTGTTTTGAAATAAAATTTATGAGTCAAGCTCCATAGTTAGAAACTAGGCTAGACTCATTGCATGAGGTTATCATCTATGAAATTGAATGACTATGAGGAAACATTTGCACCCATATCCAAGCATGAATCTATAACAACATTGCTTTCTTATTCATCTTATCAACATTTCAAAATATATTGAATGGATTTCAATAGTAAATTCTTAAATGGTTTTATAGTTGATGATGTTTTTCAAAACAACCCCCTCCTTTTCAAAATCCTCATTTTCCAAATTGAGTATTTATGTTAACCAATGATTTATACGGTTGAAAAAAATATCATAGAGATAGGTATGATTGGATCAACAATTTTCTAGTTTCAAAAATATTTTCAAAAGGAATGGATAATCCTAAACTTTTTTATAAAAATTATTTCAAAACATGTATTTGTAGTATGAATCTATGTTGATGATATTATTTTCAGCTCATTAAAAAATTATTTATGTACTGATTTTTCAAAAATGATGAAAAATGAATTTGATATTATTTTAATGGGTGAACTCAAATTCTTTCTTCGTTTTCATATTTTTCAAAACAAATAATGAATTATTTTAAATCAATGTAAATATACAATGGATCTTTTAAAACATTTAAATCTAGATAGAACTAAAAGTAGTGATAATCTTATGAGTATCACCTATAAATTAGATCTTGACAAAACTGGGAAACGAGATGATCAAACCAGTTATAGAGGTGTGATATAAAGTATTCTCTATTTGACTACTAGTTTACTGGATATTATGTTTAGTGTGTGTATGTGTGCTCATTTTGAAACAAACCAAAAATAGTTACATCTTGTTGCTGTTAAAATAATTTTCAAATACCTCAAATATATAACTAATTTTGGATTGTTTTACCCTAGAGGACAAGAACTTGATTTGGATAGTTATTTAGATGTTGATTTTGGTGGATGTATGTTTGATTAAAAAACTACCTCAAGAACATGTCACGATTTCCGAAAGGCGCTAGTTTCGTGGTGTAGTAAAAAGAAAAATTATAATATGTTTTCTACTACTAAAGATTAATACATAGTTGTAGGTAGTTTTGTACCCAAATTTTATGGATGAAACACACTCTAATAGATTATGGATATAAATTCCAAAATTTCCCCATAATCTGGGATAATACAAGTGAAATAAACATTTATAAGAATCTTGTCTTTCATTCTAGGACAAAACACATTGTTATAAGACATAACTTTTTGAGAGATCATTTTAAAATGGGAGATATTACTCTAGATTTTATTGTCAGAGAACATCAGTTAGATGATATATTCACTAAGCATTATAATTATTAGATAATGAATTATATCAAACATGAATTTGGAATTATAAATTTCAGCTCAGTGTGTTGAAATAGAATTGCCTTGTCAAGACATTTGCTTGTTATGCTATTGGATTGTCATTCCATTGGATTTTAATGTTGTTGTCTTGTCATGTCTCTGGAATTTCATATCATTTTCTTTTCATAATGTTTAACTATCATGCCATTGATTCTATGCCTTTGCATAATTTTGCTTTTTTTTTAAATTTTTCGAACTGTCTGTTTATTTTTTCAGTTTATTCTATTTACTAAAAACTGATGGGTGTTTTTGTCTCTATTTTGATTTTGATTTTACATAATTTTTTTTAGAATACCTAATATACCAAATAATATTAAATGGAACTATGTCTATTTCCAATGCACCTTGAGCCACTTGTGATGCTCGTGTATCTCTCTCTCTTGAGAATAGTGAACCCCATTAATATTTCACTATACAAATATTATCCTTACCATTGACCAAGCTTATCAAGATGATCTAAATGTCAATAATAAATCAACCATTATTGTCTTCCCCTTTTAATTTTGGATATTCAATGAAGAAGAATAAGGAATCAAGTGTTCCAACTCCAGTTTCTCATGCTAACCTCGAGCATTCTAACCATACTACTGTACCATAAAAGGAAGTATACTCGAAATTAATTCTATAGAGTAAGTCTCGGGTACATAAATTTATTCAAAACCAGGTGTGGTTATAAAGGTTATCATCAAATAATAGACCTTTTTACTCGAAGCTAGTACATGATTTTTATCCTAATGTAGACTTTTCATTTAATAAAGATGGTGAATATTGGATTAAAAGTCATGAAGAAGGAAAATTTTTCGTTTTCCCTCAAGAAAATTGAATATGTGTTTGAATTTACTTCATGATGGAGTTTCTGATGACCATAAAGGTATCATCCTAAAAGCTAGTGACTTGTTAATTTATAAAGATGCCCTTGTTCTGCTTACAAGAGATTGTTAAATAAGGAGGAATTTTTCCTTCGGATTGGATGGATAATGTAGGTTTCTATTCATGTTTTTAAATCACATGCTTTACCTATGTATGAGAGATTTTTCGACACTAAGATACTAGGATTTTTATTTCATGTTTCATATAAAGTATGGTCATAAGATTGATCTCTGCAGACATCTAATGGTATATATGTGATAGATGGTAAAAAATCCCTCTAGATCAAATTTTTTTGATCTATCCTAAGGTGATTTCTATCATGTTAAAGGAAAAAGGACTATTTTATGATGATGAAGTGTCTATGATTGATTGTGGTGGTTTTTTCATAACTAGTGCCACATGTTCATGAATGAAAATCAGCTGGAACCCATAGAAGATAAAATGGGTAGGAAATTCTGAGAAATTTTATGTAAACTATAAGATGATTGATCGTCCTAGAATACCTAAAGATAATATTTATCCACATTTGGAACCTGATGAGATAGTGGACTACTCAAATGATAAGAAATAAGAAGATATTGTTAAAGAGGAAAAATAAACTTCTATTAATGAAGGGAGTGACCCTGCTCTTTCTCCCAAATCTTCTCCCATTTACTTTGGAGCTCATAGTCCACCTAGAAGGATACGGAAAGAGAGAAATTTGTTAAAAGTGATGAAGAGGAGACTAATGCCTCCAGAGAAGATCAATATAAGAATTCTAAGTCAACAAAAGATGAAGATGAAAATGATGAAGATGGTGAAATTGGAAAAATTATTTCTAGTAATGGTAAAAATATTGCAGATAATGGAAGTTATTCTGACCGAGATAATTATAGTGGTTGCATCAAGAGTAATGATGTGGAAATGACTCATGAGCTTAAGGATGATTTTTTTGAGGGGAAAAATTCCCCATCAATGGGTATTTTTCATGAATCTCTAGTTGTTATTAATGTTGAGGCTAGTTCAGTTCCTAATGGTCATGACATTTAAAATTATGTTATGGCTGAGCAGATGAGAGTTATATCTATTATGGAACAACATGTTTCTGAACACGAGAAGTAAGATCTGATTGAAGAATAACTTCATAATGAACAACTAGTTGATGTTCATAAGTTCACTTTGGAAGAAAATTTGAAAGGTGAGTCCACTTTTGTTGATGCTCAAAAGGTTGTTGAGATACAAGATGCACCAAATATTGATGCACATTTGGAATATGATGCTTCCAGTGTTGAAAATTGAGAAGATTAAAAGGATATGGATATTTAAATACCTCCCAAAATTGATCATGTTAATGCAATTGTTTCAGAATTTTTGATGGACAGTATGGAAGAAGAGTTTGGAAATTTCTCTAATGTTGTAATAATATTTCCAAAAGGTGATATCTATGCATTTTGTGTGGAAGGTGATACCAAGGGTTCCTTGATAGCTCAGTTTGATCTTAATGGTCTGATTGAAAAGTTTAATTATGTGAGACCCCCTTTACCTGAACCTGTTCTATCACTTCTAGTTGTTCTAGTGGATATAGTTTCTCAAAGTGACTTAAATTTTTTTGGTGAAATGAGAATCTCTTAGTTTCAAAAGTGTGTAAGGAATGAATCCCCTATTTTGACAAATATCATTGAAAAAAATTCTCATTATCTATATGAGTTGGTTTTTATTCATATACAACCACAGTTGATGCATCACATCTATGAAATTGAGCATGAAAATGGGAGAAGCTGCAGTGAATTATAATCTCTTAAATCTTTGGTTGAAGGAATTAAATATGATTTTAAATAATCTCTAGAAGGTATTGAGAAATTTTGTAGAGATATTTCCTCATAACATTTTATTCATTTTACTCCACTCATGGATGTTGATTAGTTAAGAACCATTCTGTGGGAAGAAGTTGCAGATTCCTCTAGTGGCCCCACTGATGGAGCACCTACAGTTCCTTTGGAAATTCTAATAATATTTGAGCAAAGAAATGAGCATGATCATATGATAATAAAAAAGAATGCTAAGGATATGGATAATGACAATGTGACTATTACTAAATCCATTGAGAACTATCTCCCCTGAATTTATACAAATCATGCTATGGAAGTGTATTTTAAATTATTATCTGAGAATCTTTGAATCCCACTTGTGTATTAATAACTCAAAGATAAAGTCAAATAGCTCAAAGAGAAAACCCCTATGTTAAGAAGATTTTTGGAAGAGAAGGGTGATTTCATTAGTTCCCTTGAAATGGGTTTCCAACTAATCATGGATTTTATTTACCCCATGAAAATTTTCTTCATTCTCAATGTTAAGAAGTTGTGGATAATTAATCCATTCCAATTACTCCATATTTCTCCTTCAGACCTATTGTTTTTGGTAATTCTCTTGTACATCTACCAGATAGTTTTAAACAATTTCCAATGTATCCTCCCCAAGATGATCCCTCTTTGACCTATTGTTATATTGGAAGTTCATCCTATTCGAGATCTTATTGATCATTCTCATGGAGCTACATATACTCTTCCTCAGGATAATCTTTTTTCCTCAAATAAGGAGAAAGTGAAAGACAAATATTAAGGAAAGGAACCAATGAAATCCTTTTCCAAGCCATAATCAATATTTTTGTTCGATTAGACTATCTTGTCTATGGTTGTATCTTGCTACAATAACTTTATGCCCATATTTCTGAAAGTATTTTTTACCTCTTATTTTATCTGATTTTTCTTCCAGAATTTACTATTATTCATTATTTTTTTATAATCTTATAAGGGGGGAAATTTTAAGGCATCAGTAATTTTACTTACCTTTGATACATAATTGTCTTTACCTTTGATTCTATTTTCTTATTGTTTCTTTAATACCATCTATAAAAACTTTGAATGATAAGTCTTGATTTTCATTTTGATATTACCTTGAACATCATGTTTAAAATAGTGTTCTACCTTTGTTTCCATGATTTTTTATCATAAAAAAGGGTGATATTGTTGAACTCCAATTTTTTATGATCTTGGGATCATGATTCTAATAATACTGATGAATTTCATGTCTTCCTGTAAGAAATTTGTTTTCTGAGAATATGTTATAAATATATCTAAGTATGAGACCCCATTGAGTTAGACATAGTTGTTTATGACACACTTCTAGCATAAAAATATCTATGTATGAGATACCTCTAGGATATCACAGTTTTAGACTATCATATCGCTGGACTGAATAATTGACAAACTATGAGACACCGTTGATCAACACGTCGCCAATATTTCATGCTGCAGGAACATAATATTGAAAAATTATGAGAGACTGCTAGTGTTATACCACTAGTCTTATACTCCTAGTGTCACACTACCATAAAAACATACCATCAGTGTTATTATATCAGAGCAACATACTATTAATGTTATACCGCCAGTGTCATACCACTAGAGAAACACACCGCTCCAATGAAAGACACCTATAGAGCTTAATCCAACGTCAATAAAGTATGTCAGAACATGTAGTACAAGCACGGGATAATCTTCTTGCTACTATTTTTAATAAAAATGCCGCAAACTCCCTTATAAAAAGAAGATAAAGAGATCACATGAAAGAAATAAAAGATAATATTAAACTACCTCAATATATAGAGTTGAATATTTTGAAAACCCAATGATCTCACCGAATGTGAATGCTCGATGATAAATCCAAAGCATCATCACATCCAGTGCTTTCATCCATTCAGTAAACAATAGTTTGTGACACTCTTTTTTCCTAAATATTTTAGGAGAATTCAACTCATGCTTTATTATTGAGTCAAATAATGAGTCACAATCAACATTACCGCAGACCAAGAATATCTATACTCTATAATCCTATTTCACTCGATTTATTTCTTATTTAGTACATTTTTCATTAGTTTGTGTTATTCTCTATTTTATATATGCATATTGTCTCCTGTACCAAACTAGAAGAAACACGATATCTTCTCAAATGCTTTTCTAAGTTTGTTTATCCCACGGATAAGAGTGGTAGAGGTCCATATGTGGCATGTTTGTCTTGGATCCCAAGAATAACTGTGGAATAGGTTGTGTGTTAGCTAGATAATGTTATCTGTTGTAAAAACCAATCAAGGTTATGTATCATTTAGTTTATTTTTATATAAACTACTTGGTGGAAGGTGATGAACAATGGGAGAGGAATAAGTCTTTACTAGAGACTGAACCTCTTGTATTAATTCTTTTTGTTGTGTGTTTTGATTTTGATTTTCTTAATTTTTGCTTTAAAAATGATTTTTTAACATTATACAATATATATATATATATATAATTTGATAGTTTATCTTAATTTGTGTTCATTTTGTATTTCGATATAGTCAACGAATTTCAAAGGATCTAATAATGTTGTATGTTTTTCATTTGAGACCTAATTTATCATTACCAAAATATTTGGAAAGAATAAAATCTATTTCATATTACTTATTTTGATAAACTTGGTTGTTTTCAAATAATCAAGGCATTTCAAAATAATCCCTTTTTAACATAAATTTTTATTTGATACTCAATTCAATCCCCCCTCTTGATATATTCACTCAAACCAACCCATTTTGTTATCAACCTTTACCAATGCTAAAAATAAATCACTGATAAAGGGTATTGTTTATCAGTGATAAATAAAGTCACTGATAAATACTAGCACTGTTAATGGTTTATTTTATATTATCACCCCTTTATTTTTCAATTCACTAACGTAACTATACTCTATTATATTTTTATACAATCATTTAATTCCCCTAGTACTTTTAATTACCTAATTATAAATTCAAATATTTATATTTATATTTTATTTTTAAATATAGAACTAACATATCAAATAATTTAGAAAATATATTTTGTAATTATACATTATTTAATAATATGGTATAACACCATGTAACAGAAAATATTTATGATTACAACAAATGGATTTAATCTATTAAATAATCATGAGCTTTTTGGTTTATAATTTTAGATAATTACAAAGGTTATTAAATAAAAAATTGGATATATCCACACAACATATATTTTCTCCATAAAAATTAGGTTCTTATGTTTACCCTCATATTTCATTATTTACAATTTTTCTTTATTCAAGATGTCTCATCATTGAAGTTGATATAATTATTAAACATCATTACACCCTCTGAGAAACATTTAAAACATTACATGAGGAAAAAAAGGTGAGCAGGTGATATAAAAATAAGTAAAACTCGTTAGTGTAGGTTACGAGTGTAGTGGAAGAGTGTGATGGCTTGTGCACAATTTTCCTTTTTTTCATGATTGATGATCAATTTAATATTTAGATGATGATAAATTTCCTGATCAATGAAATTAATTCAAATAAAATAGACAATGGATAAATTCCAGAACAATGTGCGGGATCGTCACATATTATTGAAAATCAATTCATTCAATTAAATAATTAACTTATAGAAATTAGTTGGTTATTGATGGAACTAACAATATATCTAAGTTATTTTTCTATTGTATTGTTGAAATCAATAGCAGATTCCCTCTAGTGGCAATTCAAATGTGTTCCAAAAACTCTAAATGTTGTTGTAGGATTCTTTGGGTGCTAGCACGACAGATCCTAATCCTTGTGTAATTTGATTTTTATCTCCATGAGAATCATTTCTAAAGAATCCCTCTTGATCACTATTAAATTGAGAGTGTACAGGGGAGAAATCCCTCACTCCATTCTTGGGAGCATTCATGGAGAAGGGAACTCTCTATGGATTTTAGTGGATTATTCTGATTCATTATGCACAACCAAAACAAATGAAATTTTCTTTGTTGATAAATAATATAATTGGATTTATATAATACTAGGGTTAGAAATAAATAATTTCAAAACTACCCCTTATTATTTATTTAATCACTATAGAACCCCATGTCAATAAAAATATTAATAATATTTTTATTTCTTAACATGTGCTAAACTCGCAATTTAAAATTAAATATTATTTATTCAAATAATATTCAATATATATTATTTCTCACTAGACCATTAAAATCGGTCCACCATTCCTCAAAAATATTTATGTGGTCTTGAATAATTACTATTTATTTAATAAAAAATATCATTACATTATTCCCTAATAAATAATTAAATATTATATTCACTAAATAGAAAATAAATAGTTATTAAATACACCGATCACATAATATTCTCTCATATAACTGGTGACAGAATATAT
Organism: Viscum album; assembly: GCA_963277665.1. Taxonomy (NCBI): domain Eukaryota; kingdom Viridiplantae; phylum Streptophyta; class Magnoliopsida; order Santalales; family Viscaceae; genus Viscum; species Viscum album. Next base: position 835,322,697 of record OY728139.1, on the reverse strand, counting down.
GATATCGAACAAATATGAATAAGTATTAGACCATTTGTGGGAATAATATTTATTCAATCTCTTAAGAAATAAATATTAATATATATTATTTAACTAGGATTCTGGATACATTTAGTGTGTGGCCCTCGAGGCCTCTTTCTGAGTGAAATTAGGAAAAGTATCCTGAAGTCCATGGTTAACTTCTATAAACATGCCAATGAACCCATAGAGAAAGTAGTTAATTCAAAAATGATATAATACCACATAAAGACAATCATTGTATACTATAATCTCTTTATAATGAAATATCCAATCAAGAAGGTTTCATGTCATTGTCATCAAACTGTTTGATTTATGTCTCTTTCTTTGTCTTTTCAGAAATCAAAATTTCCTAAATAACATCATGTCCATGGATTATTTAGGTAATATCCTTTCCACCAAATGCACTGAGATATTTACATCCATTAAAGAACAGAAGGGGGAAATCATTTTTAGCATTATTCATTAATGAAATATTACATGCGGTGCACCCAATGTATCCTACCTCACCATAAAATTTTTCTTCATAGTTTTCATAAATAAATCAAATTACGCGACTTATAATACTCATTAATAATAATCGTAAAGTATAAGGATCAATACACTCATCCATAGTATAATAACCCCTCCATTAATTACACACTTAAACATAATTTATTACATAAAACCTTCACTTGTTACAACATAGAATATCGAGAGGTCTAGTGTCATTGGGGATTAGGAACATTACACAATGACTTAAAATGTGAAACACAAAATCATTATTGAAAACATCCTTTACATGACCACTACATTCCCTCGTACATAGAATTTCCTGGGATAACTTGAGAACATTCATAAGAAATGGGTGAGCTATAAAGCCTAGTAAGGGAGTAAACATGGAAAAACATGAAGAATAAAATAAATGTTAGGAAGTAGGAATATCAATGGAGCATAAAATAAACATGAACATAAAGGAAATATATGTCCTAATTATCAGATCATATAAATGTGGAAACAACAGTTAACATGGTATTAGCGTGAGCCAAGCCTCATTGCACATGAAGCATGAGTAAAACCTCATTAAACTTGAATTATAATGACTAAAACATCATTTCAATTTAATTAGAATGATTAACCCCTCCCTGCCCTTGATGTATTGTGATACTAATCTTTACCTAATGCATTGGAGCTCTATCAGGGCGCACCCTTTATAAACATTTCATTTCATACATAAGTGTGCCACACAGATCATACAACATGAAATCATTCATCATAATTTATTCCAAGATAAAGGTATGTATAATAAATACATGAATCTTTATAATCAATAAGTAAATGTGCATAAATGTGAATATCCTTGATAGAGAAATGGGTATGGTATTCACGACACAATGACATTGGCATGGAAAATCGTAGTGCAATTTCGGCTGTGTAACAGAGAGACATAAGAATTGATAAAAATGGTTGATGAGAGATAAATGGGTGTATCATCCTATGTACATAAAATTGATAGTAAGGGGGTCATATAGATACATGTCCCAACACATGTAATGTAATTTAGATTCATAATACAAAATAATTTCTTAATTGTAAATGAGAAGAGTGAAATTCCTTATAGAATTTCGGCATAGTAATGGGTGTACGTAGGAGGAATTAATGAGAGAGAAATAGGTATCTCATCATTTCAAACATAAGAAGTGGAATATATGGGAGGTGAGAAATTATACTTGAACATTTTTAATTTAATGAAAAAGGGTATTACAACATAAATAAACATGGATAAATATAAGAAAGGTAGGAATACCTTACTTGGAAGTGTGATCCCAAAGGCTGGAGAGGGGCATGAGAGTGGCTTCTTGGGAGCTTGGGGTACCTTGGGAGGATTATAGAGATAATTTTGAAGATTTTGGACAAACTTCAAAGTCTTTGAGTGAAGAGGAAGAGGTAGATTGAGTGGGTTTATATAGGAAAAGGGAGGGAATTATTTATTATTTAGGTTTGGGTCACCACACATTAAACTAATCCAAACCAAAAAACTAGACCATGGTTTTTTCCAAAGAGGAGTGGAAAATAATATTTCATAAGTCAAATGGATTATCTTCTTAAAATAATAAGGTTTCTTATACAGAGGTGATTCACTCTCAAGGATATCAATTTAAAAGGGTAAAATGTTTTATAAGTTTTGAAGGGTCCACTAAAGCATTTAAAAAAAACTAAAGTCATATTATTTTAATAGTAAAACATATATTGGCCAAAAATAATATTTATAGAATTTTATTACATCACTATCGTGTCATTATGATGTCATAAAACACATTATATATTTTTACGTTAATTAATTTTTACCCAAACATTCGACTGTCTCAAAAAATTATCGAAAATTCACAATTGGATAATTTCGATTTCCTGATTCCATAAATAATATTCATTTTATCTAAATAATTTTATTAATATGTGAATTTTTACTTTTTAAAATAAAAACCTACATTTATAGAATTTTCATGGGTTTTGAAAAAAATATCTTTCAAACCATAATAAAAATCACCATCATATTCATAATAATTATATGGTCATTTATATTATATAAAAAGTAATTTAGTAATAATATTTAATTAGAATACTATATTATTCAAAAATCCATTAATTCATCGAAATATATTTATTAATTGAATATAAACTAAAAATACTATTTTTGCTAAAAAAATATTTACAACATAAAAATAATAAAATGAATATATATTCTTTATTATAAAAAAAATAATTCAAATAATAATAGTTCTTAGGTCTTGTTACATAACCCCTTATAACACCAGCATAAAACAGAAGGGTAAGGTGTGCGATGCTGATAGACTCTTTGGGTGTCTTGGATAACATCGCTCAGGTGATAATCTCTATCAACTTCCTCTTCTCCTGTAGGTGGTTCCATTCGAGCTTAACGTGTTGAATATCATCTTGGGCATGTTTAAGAGAGAAGACAAATGACACCACCTAATTTCTGAGGTATGAAAAATGGGATTAGTATGGGGAAATTCTACTAGATGAGGCCATCACTTCATTTTTCTGAGTAAATTGGATTTATTAAAGCCCTATATTTATGCTAATTATGTGATCACTGTTCAAAAACTATATTATAAATGGTAAAAATTCTTAATGGTATTTTCAAATCCAAAATATAAAACTAATGAAGTGCATATGTTATATAACCATTTCAAATAATAATACATTTAATTAGATCAAGAAGAATTTCCATTAATAAATGTTTTGGTCGTTAAAATCATCCCACCTTAAGAAATTTCACCTTCAAATTTTCCTTTTCCCACACTAAAACAAATGTGGGAAACTCTTCTTCATCACTTCCTCAGATTCCTATGTCGCCTCTTCAAACTTTTAGTTTCTCTAGAACACTTTCACGAGGGGAATTGTCTTATTTCGTATAATTTTTTCCTTATAATTTAAGATCTTCTCTGGTTTCTCCTCATAAGAAAGATGATATTCTAACTGTACTACCTCTGAATAAAGTACATGTGAAGGGTCTAGTGTGTTCCTCATTAAGAGGGATACTTGAAAGAAATCATTTACTTTGTCCATGGTAGGTTTAAGTGCTAGTCGATAGGCCACAACCCCGACACGATCAAGAATCTCGAAGGGGACGATGTACCTAGGATGTAACTTCCCTTTATTTACAATCATCATGACCTTCTTCCAAAAAGATATCAATATAAATACCATGTATCCAACTTTGAACTCAATGTCTTGTCGACAGCTATCTGCATAACCCTTCTATCGACTTTTTGCTACCTTGATATGCTGCTGAATGGTTTTGACATTCTCCACCATTTAATTGACCATTTCAGGTCCAATAAGCTTACATTCACTGACTTCATCCCAACAAGCTGGTGTTCTACACCTTTTCCCATAAATGGATTCATATTGTACTATTCAGATGATCGAGTGTAAACTGTTATTGTAGGATAATTAAACTAGTGGAATATGTCGGTCCCATCCTCCTTGGAAGTCCATAGAACATGATCGTAACATATCTTCTAGTGTATGAATAGTTCACTTAGATTGGCCATCAGTTTGATGATGATAGGTAGTACTGAAGTTCTGTTTAGTGCTTAGATAATATTAGAGACTTTTCCAGAACTTTGAGGTGAATCTCGAATCATGATCGGATACAATAGATAGTGGTAATCCCTACATCCTTACCACATCTTTGATGTAAATCTGTGAATGTTGATCCAATGTGAACTCCTCTCGAATCATGGTAAAGTGTGCAGTCTTTGTAAGAAAATACACAACAACCCAGATAACATTGTTTTCATTGGATATCTTGGTAAGTCCAGTGACAAATTCCATGGTGGTGTTCTCCCCTTTCCACACTTGTATGGGTAATGGTTGCATCATCCACTTAGGATTCTGTCTCACAGCCATCACTTGATGAAACACCAGGCACTTTAATGTATATTCATTGACCCCCTTATTAATGCTATCCCACCAATAATTCACTTAGAGATCTCGATAAATATTTTTGTTCCCTGGGTGTATGGAGAAATTTGAACAATTTACAAGATCCAAAAGTTCCATCTTCAGCTCCAGATTTGATGGAATACATAGTCTTTTCCTAAATCTCACAATTCCATATTCATTAACATTGAACTACAAGGATTTCCCATTTCTGATAGTTTCCACTTTATTCTTAATTCTCACATCATCCTTTTGAGCATCCTTTAACCTTTCCAAAATATATGGTTAAAAAATCATTTGTGAAAGGATATATGATGTGCCCTTATTTACGATTCCCATGTCCATCCTGATTAAATCGATGTATATTGGATCCTTTTCAATTATCATTAATGATAAAATTGTTGGTTCCTTTCTATGTAGAGCATCTGCCACCTTGTTCACTTTCCCAGGTTGGTAATGGATTGAGAAGTCATCATCTTTGACCATATCTAACCATATTCGTTGGTGCATGTTCAACTATTTCTATGTGAATATATTCCTGAGGATTTTGTGATCCATGTATATTTCACACTTCTCTCCAAAGAGGTGACATTGACAAATTTTAAAAGTGAAAATCACTGCATCCAACTCCAGGTAATGTGTTGGAAAGTTTTTCTCATGAAATTTCAATTTCCTTGAAGCATAGGCAGCGAAATTGTCATTTTGCATCAACACACAGCCTAGGACCTTCTTCAAAGAATCACTGAGTACCACAAAATGTTCTCCACTTATGGGTTGTGTGAGAACAGGTGTAGTGATAATCCACCTTTTCAACTCCATTAATTTCTCTTCTTATTTATCACTCCAAGAAAACTCTACTCCCTTCTGTGTTATCTTGGTAAGAGGGATTAAAAATCGTGATACATTTCTCACATATCAGTGATAATATCCAGCTAACACCAATAATATACAGATATCAGTCACCGATGTTGGCCTTGGTCATCCCTCAATTGCAGATTTCATGGAGGGATCCACAGATATCCCATTACTTGTGATGATATAACCCAATAATGAGACCTCCTTCAAACATAACACACACTTGTTGTAATTTTCATAGAGCATCTCTTTTCGAAAGGTCTCTAGAACTATTTTTAGTTGCTTCTCATTATCCTCCTTGTCCTTTGAGTATATTATAATATCATCTATAAATACTACCATAAATTGATCAAGGTAATCTATAAAGACTATATTCATCAATTACATGAAACTTTCTTGAGCATTGTTGAGTCTAAAAGGAAATAATATGAATTCATAGTGCTCGTAACTTATACGAAGAGCAGTCATAGGGATATCCTTCTTCATCACCCGTACTTGGTAATATCCCATCCGTAAATCCACCCTAGAGAAGAATTGTGTTCCACGTAGCTGATCAAACAAGAAAACAATTCGGGGTAGAGGATACATTTTCTTTATCGCGATTCTGTTGAGCTCATGATAATCAAGGAAAAGGATCATTGACCCATCCTTCTTATTGACAATGAGGACCGGAGAACCCCATGGTGAAGCACTTGGGCCTATAAACCCTTTATCCAGATTCTCTTATGGTTGTTTCTTCAGTTCCTCAAGATCCAAAATAGCCATTATATATGGATTCTTAGATATTGGCAACACCCCTGGTATAAGGACAATTAATAATTCAACATCTCTTCTAGGAGGAAGACCACACAATTCCTCAGGAAACACTTCAGCTAATTCCATATCCATGGGCATGTATTCAAGGATGGTTGATTCCTCAGACTTCATCATCTGAGCCAGATACGCATACTCATAGGGAATTAATTTACATGTTTGAGATGATGGTTGTAAATAAGATTCAACCTCTTACTTGCACTTGTACAGAATCTGTGGTTGATTCTCAATATGGAGAGTGATTTCACTCTCACAGAAATTTATGTTGGCCCTATATAAGGAAAGCCAATCCATGTTGAGTATGGCATCAAAATCTACCAGAGGGAGTATGATTAGGTTATCTATAATGTCCAGTCCACATATTGTGATCGAGGGTGAGTTATATTCATAGAATGCAATTATTTCCCCATTTTCCGTTCTCACCAACATCTTTACTTTGATTATTTGTGGTGGTGTTGGGATTATTCTACTAATAATTAGAGATATAAAAGAATTTTTAGAACCAGAATAAAAAAGTATGTTATCCATTATTGAATAAAAAACTAGTGTACCTATCACCACATCAATTTCAGGGATTACTTTGGCGTTGGTGATGGAAAAAACTCTCCCTTACTCCCTTGGAGGTTGTTGGTTGCCTCTGAAAACCTCTGGAATAGGGTGATAATTTGAAAGGTTCCCTGGTTCTTTGTAGTTTATGAAATGAACAATGCATTTAAGGTCAAATGAAGAATTATTCTCCTCTATTGTAGTCATGTGTTTTAATTTTCGGTAGTTAACGGTTAGGTGCCCTTCTATCCCACGCCGAAATCATTTCCTCATCCCCTTCTGGAAATTTCTGGGGTTCTTATTTCCGCACATTTGAAAAGTGGGTGCTATATTTTATTAGCACTACTAGATTAATCCATAAGACCACCAAAATTGAATTCCACCCTACACTTTCTATCCCAATGATACCGCTGAGATTTTCTGATTTCCATTTAGACATTGAGGGAACAATCAGACAATTTCCTCATATCTCTCAAGTTCATGGATCACTAGAGCTTTTTGTAAGCTAGGTTTCAACCCACCAAATAAGTAGTCAACCTTGTATTCAGGGGTAACGACAAAGCCAGAGTTGTATCATGAAGGCATTGTGAATATTTCCTCATATACTCCGATGGATTCGTCGTCTTTTTTCTTGAGGGCAAGTAAGTCCCTTTCCATCTTAAGTTGTAGGGTGCGTGGAAATATTTATCGAAAAATATTTTCTAGAAATTATTTCAATCCAATGCCTCAATCTCCTCCTCAGGCTTCATATTTTTTTATCAATATCCTCCATTGATTAGCTTCACCCTCTATATGATAAGCAGCCTGAATTATATTCTATTTTTCGGAGAATTGAAGGATAGAGAAGATCATTTCAAAGGTTTTGATCCATTGTTCGGTGATTGATGGATTAAATGATCCATTATAAGTAGGAGGCCTTTGTTTCATGTATCTATTTATTGCGACTTGTTATTTCTTAGGGGGGTTTGAACATTCCACTTGACCCATGTTTCTATTCAAATCCTGAGTGAACTATGAGAGTATCGTGAAAAAGATAACGATTCCCACTCACATTGGACTGTACATCTCATTAGAACAGTCCTCACATTGATCATTTCATCGGTTGTTATCCCGAGTCCTCATATTACCGGCCATTGGATGAAATAAAAGGAATGTTATGGGTAACACATAAAGGTTAACATACAAAAAAAATGGATGACTTATAAATTATTTTTATTTCCTTAATTTATGGATCTATAGGCTTCAATATATGTTATCCATGATCTACTTCCCAACATATATTCTTAGGGGAATTTTTATTCCATTAATAATGGTTAATACTATGATTATGAATTCACCAAAGCATATCCCCCAGGAGTGTTGTAACAAAGAGTGCATCAAGGCATGTTTTCATGTACTAGGATACCCTAGGTCAAGCCCAAAACACCTTGTCGGAGTTTTCACTCCTAGGTACATCTGTGTCGGAGCCGCCTCTACCTGCTCGTAACCAGACATGGATGTATTTTCTTAATAAACAACTTACTTAATAATCAGCAAAACTTAGGGATGTTTTTATTATACTTATTCTTAACCCTAAGGCTTTCACTAGGTTTTTATAATCCTAATCCAAAAAATGACTAACCCTCCTTTTGATACCAAATATAACTACCCTTCTTTTTATTACACACATAAATATGATTTATTACATAATACCTCCACATGATACAACATAGAAGATAGAGAGGTATAATTTATTTGAGGCTTATGAACATTACATAATTACTTAAAACATGAAACACAACATCTTTATTGAAAACATCCATTCAATGACTACTACATTCCCTCATACTTAGCATTTCATGGGATAACCTGAGGACATGCATAAGAAAAGGGTGATCTATAAATCCCAATAAGGGAGTATACAAGGAACAACATGAAAAATACAAAACATATTAGATAGTATTCATATCAATGGATCATAAAATAAAAATCAACATAAAGTCATTATATAGCATTATTATCATAATAGGGAAATGTGGCTATAACACTTAACATGGTATTCGAATGAGACTAGGATCATTGCACATGGAGCATGAGTACACCCTCATTGCACTTGAATTAACATGTGTAAACCCTCATTTCACTTGAATTATCATGTTTAAACCCTCATTGTACTTGACGTATCATGATACTAATCTTTACCCAATGCATTGGAGCGCAATTAGGGCACACCCTTCATAAAAATTTAATTTCATGCATAAGTGTGCCACATGGATCATACAACATGGAATCATTCATCACCATTTATTTCATGATAAAGTGATGTGGAATAAATTTATGAATATTTATAATAAATAATTAAATGTTCATAAATGTGAATACCCTTGATAGAGAAATGGGAATGGTATTCACTAAAAAATGACATTGGCATGTAAAATCGTGGTGCAATTTCAGCAGCGAAACAACGAGACATAAGAATTCATAAAAATATTTGATGAGAGAGAAAGAGGTGTCTCAACATATGTACATGAAATGGAAGTCAGGGAGTCATATAGATACATTTTCCAACATATGCAATGGAATTTATATTCATAATACAAAATAATATCTTGATTGTAATTCAAAAGAGAGAGAAATTCCTTACGGAATTTTGGGATAGTAAAGAGTGTAAATAGGAGGCATTAATGATAGAGAAATAGGTATATCATCAATTCAAACATAAATATGGTAATATAATAGAGGTGGGAAATCATACCCCAACATTTTTAATTGAAAGTAAAAGGGTATTACAATATAAAAAAACTTGGACAAAAATTAGAAAGGAGGGAATCCCTTACCTGGAAGTGTCATCCCAATGGAATGGGAAGAGATTAAGAGAGGCTTAATGAGAGATTTGGATGCCTTGGGAGGATTATCGAGAGATGAGGGAAGGTATTGGACAAACTCAAAAGGATTTCATAGAATAGTAAGTGGAATCCTGGGTGGGTTTATATAGAAAAAGAGAGGGAATTATTTATTATTTAGGTTTGGGTCACCACACATTAAAATAATCCAAACCCCAAACCAACCCATGATTTTTCCCATGATTTTTTCCAAAGGGGAGGGGGAAAATATTTTATAAGGAAAGTGTCCTAACTTCTTAAAATAATAGGGTTTATTATGTGGATGTGAGTTACACTCTCAAAGAAATCAATTTAAAAAGGTAAAATGTTTTATAGGTCTTGAAGGATCCATTAAAGAATTGTAAAATAAAACAAAAAAACTGAAATCACATTATTTTAATGGTAATACATTGATTTTCTAAAAATAATATTTATATTATTTTATTACATCACTCTTGATCCATTATGATGTCATAAAACACATTATATATTTAAACGGTATTTAATTTTTACCCAAAAATTCGATTGTCTCCGAAAATTATGAAAAATTTACCATTGGATAATTTTGAGGTCCTTTTTCCAAAAATAATATAAATTTTATCTAAATAATTTTATAAATATTTTAATTTTAACTTATAAAATAAAAACTGACATTTATCAAAAAATCACGGGGTCTGACAAAAATTGATTTCAAACCTTAATAAAAAATAAAATTGTATTAATAATAATTATATGGTCATTTATATTATATAAAACATAATTTATTAATAATATTTAATTAAAATATTACTTAATTCAAAAATCCATTAATTTATCAAAGTAGATTTGTTAATTCAATATTAAATAAAAATACTATTTGTGCTTTAAAAAATATTTACAACATCACAATAATAAAATGAATATATATTCCTTATTATATACCAAAAATAATTCACATAATCATCGTGTTAAGGTCTTGTTATATAACCCCTTATAACACCCACATAAGACCGAAGGGTAAGTTCTGCGATGGTGATAGACTCTTGGGGTGGCTCCGATAACATTTCTCGTGTGGTAATCTCTATCAACATACACTTCTCCTATAAGTAGTTCCGATAAAGCTTAACATGTTGAAACTCAGCTTGGTCTTAGTCAAGAGAGAATTCCAATGATGTGAACTCCTTTCTGAGCTCCGACCAATGGTTTTTGTATGGGGAAAGTCTTCTAGATGAGTCCATTGCTTCCTTTTTCTGAGTAAATTGGATTTGAAAAAGCCCTATATTTATACTAATCATGTGATCACTTTTCAATAGCTATATTAGAAATGGTAAAAATTATTAATAGTATTTTGAAATCAAAAAAATAAAACAAAAGAATTTCATATGTTATATAACCATTTCACATAATAAGGAATTTAATTAGATCAAGAGGAATTTCCATTAATAAAAGTTTGAGTCATTACACATAGAAAGGAACATCCAATGACACATATGAATATGGATTTCATAATGGAAGGTCTCATTCTCGTAATATCCTTCACTAGATATTACCAAGGGTGTACACCCTAATAATGAGCCCCAAAGTATTATGAGTCTCCACCCATGATATCTTGTATCATTTGTATCCCTAAAATAATAGCATCTGATTATTTAAAATATATTCAATAATTGTGTCATAGCACTTCTGGGTTCTCTTCATAGAAAGAAACTCCTATTCCCTTTTAGTGAGACTACTACTCTTATGAAATTATCACATACTATGTTATGTTGAAGAAAATTATGATGTGATAAGAAGTTTATTAATATTTAAAACTACGAGAACTGGTTATCATAATGTACAAAGAGGTTGGTTCTAGGGAACCTACTCAAATAGACTCCCACTTTCACTAGAGCCAACTGCTAACCACCTTCCATCCGCTAGCTCTCACATGATAATCATGATTTTGATGAGGTAGGCAATTAGTCAAAGAGTTGACCACATTCTCTTTTGTGGGTACTATTCTTATAGAAACCTCACCCCACTTATAAAATCCCATCAAGAGGTAATACTTATGGACTATATGATTTTCCCATTGGTGTTACCTTGGCTCTTTTGGAAGAGCCACCAATATATTATTATCATAATACAATGTGATAGGTTCTTTAATACTTGGTACCTCATCAAGATCCTAGAAAATTTTTCATATTCAAATGGATTCCTTGGATGCATCAAAAGCCAAAATATATTCGGACTCCAATGTAGAATCAGCGAAAACTGGCGGCTTTGAACTATTCTAGCTCAAAGATCCTCTATTGATACAAATAACATACCCTGACTTTATATTTGGATCATTCATAAAATTTTAAAAACTATAACCAGTATTACCATTGATGACCAGCTTCTTATCTCCTCTGTACACCAAGAAAATATCCTTAGTTATTCCCAAATAGTTGAGGATAACATTAACAATAGACTAATGTTGTTCTCCTAGATCTTCTCGATATATTCCTACCATGTTCCATGTATTTTCATCATCAATTAGAGTACATTACATGGAATATATTATTGATCACATTACTTAACCATATGAGATATTACTCATTCTCTCTTTATACAGTTGTATTAAAGGGTACATTTTCATAAAAATACTTATACCATGGGACTCTGGAACAAATCCCCTCTTTGATTGTTTTATTCAATATCTCTTTAGTATTTGATCAATGAATGTACTTTGAATTAGTGTAATCAGCCTCTTGGATCTATCACGAGTGTTATTTATCCCTAAAATACAGGATTGTTCACCTATGTATTTCATGGAGAAAAACTTGTTTAACAATTCCTTAAAAAATTGTAAGGCTGGTATGTCATTATCAATAAGTAATATGTCATCAACATATACTAACATGACAATGAGCACATTCCCACGAAAAATATTATAAGCCCATGGATCAAATCCATTCTTAACAAAACTAAATTCTTGTATAGCTTCATCGAATCGAATGTTCCATGACCTAAATTCTTTATTTAATCCATAAATGTATCTCTATACCTTGGAAATCATTTGGGCATCACCTGGAGTCACAAAACCTTCTACTTATGTCTTGCAGTCATCTTCCTGAAGGTTCAAATTAAGGAAAGCTATTTTTACATCCATCTACCAAATTTCATAGTCATGGTAAGCACCTATAGTAAGTAGAATTTTGATGGATTTAAACATGGTGACTAGAGATAAGGTCTCCCCATAGTCAATTACTTGATGTTTTTTAAACCCTTTAACAAATAGTTTTTCTTTAAAGGTATATAATTTACCTTCCATGTTCAGTTATCTCTTAAATACCCATTTGCAGCCTACAGACTTTACATCAACTAGAACATTGAACCAAATCCAAACTTGGTTTTGATACATTGAATTTATTTTAGAATTCATTGCTTCTGGCCATCTTAAATCTTCTGATATTTATACTACCTCTTTGTAGGAGATAGTTTCACTATTGTCAACCAATAATGATTCACCATATTTAGTGACTATAATTCCATATTTCATTGGGTATACATATGATCACCACAAGTTTTATGAGTCTTGTGAACATGATTCATTATCTATTTTCAATACATAGTTTTCAGAATTTAGTACATAAATAACATTATTTATATGATCCATTCCAAAACGTATGTTGTTTTTATAAAAGAAAAACTTTTATTTCCAAACATGAAAATAAAACCATCTACATCCAGGCATGACACAAAAACTATATTATTGGTGACTATTGGTACATAATAAAAATCCTTTAAAACCAATATCATTATTGTTTGAAATAAATGGTGGTAGTATCCAATGCTTATAGAAGCCATCCTTGCACCATTGGAAGCTCACAAATCCACCAATCCTCTAGAAATCCTTCAAAATATATTTGGTTTTTACATTTGGGTATACATATGATCACCACAAGTTTTATCTAATACCCAATGTGTATATATTTAAATATTTCACTTGATAATGAATGAGCCATTAGATTCCCCATACTTCTAGAAGTTCCATTGTTTACTACATGAAAAACATACTAGCTGTATTTCCATGACCTTCCTCTAGATCTTCCTCTTTTTGAAAGGATGATGCTCGAGAGATTTGGACTTGTTATGAGTCTTTGGTCCCTTCTCCTTATTCTTCCTTTTCTTATTCACCATAAAGAATGTGGGTTTGTTATGACCTATGTCCATATCAACTTATAGAATTAACGTAAGAAGTTCTAATAGACTCTTTTTATTATTTATCATATTATAATTAACAATAAAATTGGCGAAGGACTTGGGAAGTGATGAATGTATGAGGTTTGTGCACAACTAATATAGTAATTTAATCTATAATATTTATAATCATTCAATGTATCCAATATGTTTGACTACATGATGCCCATGTGAAACCGACTCTCCCAGATTTGTTATAAACAAAGCATTAGAGATCTCATATCTCTCTTGTCTCACCTTCTCTTGATAAAGATCCTGAAGGTGAGATATCATGCTATATGATTAGATGTCCCCATGTTTCTTCAAATGCTCAGCTCTCATGGATGATGAAATAAAACATTGAACATCTACAAAATCATTTACATGTTTCTCACAGAGAGATAACTCTCCCCCAATAGCCTCATTACTAGGTACATATGAAATAGGTTTTTCGAGCACATATAATTTCTTTTCTCTATGTAGGTTAACAAGCAAGTTCTTTTTCACTCTTGGAAATTTGTGCTTATTAGAAGGTTATCCTTCTCGAGTATCAATCAAAATGATATGTTTGAATTCACTTTATTATTGTTTCTACAAATATGATGAGATGAATTTTAGTACTTTATCTAATTAAATTTAGTCAAATAAATAAATAATATATTTATTAATCTCCCAATATTTTACTGAAACCCAATATCCCTCACCATTGGCTTTGGTATATCTGGTTTCTTGGATATTCTAGTAGAAATTATCGACATTCCTCTTCTCGTCACCCCAATATTGGTTGGTCAAGTAGCTTGAATAGTTTTAGGTATACATTATAAATTCCAAGTTCATTAACTCATAATTCCTTGATATGTTTTGTGTGCTCCTCAATCTTGAAAACCATAAATTGGATTTCTTCAACCCATGCCTCTCAATTACACAATTTCACTCTTTTCCAGTCAACCCTTGATGCGAACTAATTTATGTCAACCAAAAAATTCATGTAATAATTCCTCGATAATTTAAAGCACCCCAACATTGGTTGTTCAAGCACATTAAACTATGGTTCAATTTTAACTAATGTTTTTGAAGTCTATACCAAATTAATATATATAATTGAGGTATTTTTTCTATTATGAATTGATTGAGAATTATTATCTATTTACAGGCTTTCTAATATTAATTGGATTCTATTAATTTATGAAACATGTCTTAGATAATAATTATGCATAATCCAATATATTTTAGTTCTATCTTACATGCTTTTTAATTCATTAATTCATGTGATGGAGACAAAAATTCCATAATTTAATAGCCAACAAACTTGAAGGAAATAAAATAATAAAGCAGTATGATCATTATATTTTATTAATAGTTATCTTATCTAGTGGATGATAAACTAACTGTTGACCTAGAGGGAAAACACCATGAACCAATTAAGGTCTATGTTACAAATTTCCAACTAACTATATATGTGACACCCCAAACCTATTTCATGTGTAATAATAATATTTCATGGTGTTACTTTGTTTAATTTTTTTACTATCAAAAAAATACGTGCAAAATAAACACATGGAATTTTTATTCAACGAAAAATTGAAAACGATTACATTAAAACAAGACCAAAAGAATCCTACTAACCTAGAATTCCTACTAAGAGACTTATCAAAATCACTGGGATACCATGTAATACAACAAAAATACCTAGAAAAAAGAGGAAGTATTTCAGGACTTCCACTACGAAGAAAATTATATCCAGATCTATGGAGACCAAAGTGAGCATTAAGGGAATGATCAAAACTATCTTCGCCAAGTTTTTTTGAGTTTGGAAGACCTAATTTTTTTATAAGTCCTTGAAAATAATTCAACATTTGCCTCATTTAGGTGACCTTTGAATCTATAATGGCTATAAGACCTTATAGCCTTTGGGTATTCTGGTTATTTTATTTTATGAATTTAAGTATATTGAGATTTCTAAGTGTTTTAAGTATGCATTAATGTTATATATTTAAAAATGTTTGTAATTAACTCTTATTTATATTCTGAAAGGATAATGTTTTCAGGTTTAAAATATTTTTGAAATCAAAACCCTTGTGTTTTAAAGAAAATACAATTAAGAAGTACAAATTTTTTACTTCTTGGATTTTGGTTAAAAAACTGTTTTTGAGTTTGAAATCATACTTTACGAAAATTAAATTGATGACTATGGTTGTTTTTAGTATTTTATCTATACTTAGTGAATTAGGTATTTAATTATTTCAAATGTCTTTAAAAAATTTATCAGTAAATGTTTTCACCCTTGAATGAATAAAAAAAAGGTTTTAATTATAAATATGTTTAGGATTTTAGAGATATAATAAAGGTATGGGATTTATTTTATGACATATTAAACTTTGATTTTATATTTTTAAGATTAATGTTTTTAAAACTCAAATATTTAGAAAACTATTGTAAATAATAATATTGATTGTTTTTAATGACCATATAAAGAATCTTATGTTCATTTATTTTTAAACATCATTATATATAATTGTGTCATTATGTTTTATAGGAGTGACTTCATACTTCAATTAAAAAATTACCCTAGGGAAACCCTTTCTATCCAGGAAAGGCAGCTCGCCCCACTCATAAGGGAGTGTGTGTGTGTGGGGGGGGGGGGTCGAGCCTTAGCTCCCCAGCAAGCTGAAGGTGCCTGTGTTAGGGAATGGGCGCCCGTGTGGTCATGAGTTTTTGTGTGTGAGCGCCAGTGGAGGCATATGCTTAGGACATTTGAGGTGTCGTGCCACCCTGCCGAGTGGCCCAATTGTTTAGGTTGGGCACAGAGCACACCCATAGGGGTGAACTGGTACGAGTCTGTACCGGGAGGGGGGAGAGAGCTTATTGATCAATCCCCAGCACCTCCAACCTTATAAGGCATGCGAAAGGAACTCCTAGTTACAATGTGGGATGTGAATTTCAAACATGGGAGCACCCTTATCCGTATGATTTCACAGCGTGATGAAATCAGTTGTCTCCTTGATCGAGCCTGAAATCTCGCTCCACGCTTCCTTACAGTCATCTGATCGAGCTGAGATTTAATCTTGACCATTCATATTTTTTTAAAACCATGGGCGCTCCTCAGCTATTATACCAAATCACAGCTAATCTTGGTTATCTATTATTTTCCACACCCTCCTTCACGTCGTCTTCTTCCTCGCATCATTCCAGTCGGAATCAACCTCCTTCCCCTTCACTTTTTCAACACCCGTGGCACCACATTTCTATGTGGTGGCCATCCTTCCTTCTCATTTTACCACAAGACCGAACACACTCAGTCTTTGTTTAAACCAAGGTTCCTTGAATCCTCTTAAATTTTTCTTAAAATATTTTGTATGCATGATTCATATATCCCAACTCATTTTTCATTCAAACCCTATGAGTTTTTTCTCCTTCAAGCACCTCCATCAACCTTTGCTTGACTCCTTCTTCTTCACACCATGTGAGGGTCTTAGGTTTTTTTTTGCTTTGATTTTTTTACAGTTTATATATATATAAAGTATCCATATATATATATATGTATGTATGTATGTATGTATATGTACATAATACTGCTGTTTTTATTCGATGATCTTAGAATGAAAATTCATGATTTTTTATCTTCTTAAAATTATCAAGTAAGGGTTAAATATACTTTGCCTTCTTTGTAAAAAACCTAAATATACACACATTTTATATATGATTATAAATATATATAATCATACAGTTTATATAATTTCTCTTTTGAATTTGTTTTTAAGTCTTCTTAGTGTTTTTTATCACTGTTTAAATCTTGTTTTTTAAAATGTATGGCAATAGTATGTGATATTTTTATGTTTCATTTTTTCTATATAAAACCCATATATACACTTTTGTATTTATGGATACATGTATTTATATATATGTTCATTATGAAAAAATCTATTTTTGAGGTGTTTTTTTTCAAATGTTGGAAGTATATATATATATACATGTAAATCATGTAAGTATCTTCTCTTGTTATGTTGCAGTGGATTATACAAATATATATATATATATAATATTATATGTATATACTTATTGGTTTCTTTAATAACCCTAAATAATGTTTCATTAAAAAATTTATGGTGATTCAATTATGTTTTTGAGGTTTGTAATATATGTAAAGTTAGATTAAACCTTATTTTGGCTGTGAAAACCCTATGTATACAATTTGTGTTTACAAGGTTATATATGACATTTTACCCCACATATATATGTATGAGAACCACAATTACAAAAAATCGTGTCTTTATTTATACACTTTGTGTTCACATGATTTTAAAAAATTCTATACAATACAAATGATGTAGTTTTATTTTGGAAAACAATAACAAAACATTGATTTTTTTATTTTTTGCCAAAACCTTTTAATGAAAGAAACCATCTTGTTAATAATATTGACTATACATGCATTCATTCCTATTTATAGAAGGTTGTAATAGTCTTTATATTATAAATTAAAACACATACATGCAAAAGAACATTTAAGGAAATATGCTTATATACATTCTTATGCATGAGTTCTTCACATGAAAAAATTGTTTCCCATCTAACCTATTGCACTTAAGTTCATAGAGAATATTCCAAAATAAATGTTTTTAATTATTGAATATTATTTCTGTTAGTCATGTCAATTTAGTAGCATGTGTTATAAATATAAATGAAAACTATCATAATTTCAAAATTATGTATTTTTGAATATAAAATGTTTTTTTTCATGAAATAAATATTTTAGAATTTAAGGGTTATCATTATATGTGACAAAACATAAATAATCAATTATTTTTATGGGAATTAGTTATCATCACATTTACTATAGTATATTTACCGATCAATTCATGTCATTGATTAATCTTTTATATCCATACAGTTGTTAGTATTGACAATTAATGCATGATTCACTTCGTATATGTAATTTCCAAAGAATGAAATTTAACTATTATGACCATTTATGGATTAAGAAACTAAATTATTCCATGTGATATGGGATATTTTTAATAATATTAATGTGAAATTAAATACTAAATGTGGTATGGGACACATTGAATATATGAACTTATGATACATAAGAGGAATATATTGGAATCAGTATATAACAGGATGTGGATCCATTAATGAAATCCCTATGGGTTGGGGAACGAGTAACAAAATCCCTACGGGTTGGGGAACAATTAATAAAACCCCACAATGCATCGTTAATTCTCATGAGACAAATTAGGTTATGGAAGGAGGTCGTGACACAATCTATCACTATATATTCCAACATAATGATTATAGTATTTAATTGACCAAGTGTGTATTCAACTAGAAAATATGCTTGGTTAAGAGCCTGTACTTACGAATATCAGAAGAAGTAAATGCACATGGCATGATGATTATTCATCACCAATCTTTTGAAACTTAATACAAATGATGGTAATTTACCAGTGATTTTATGATGTGAATTTTACGTGATGAATTAATTGTGACTTTTTATGTACAATTCTGATCATGTACTTTTTCTATGTGTAAATTCTTTACATGCACCCTTGTATCAATCACTTAGAATTTTTTAATTAACTCCTGAATAATATGTTACACACCATGAATTTTATATAAACATGCTTATGATTATAACATGTTTTATTGTAGTCATGTTTATGTTCAGTAAAATTTTCACTGGTAATTCTTGGAAAACTGTTATGTTATGTTTCTTGTATTGTAGTTTTATTTAAGAAAATGATTTATGATTTTTTTTGAAAAGGGAAGTTTTCAAAAGGTTTTATTTGAAACATTTTCAATTTTCCAAAACTCCCTTACTAGGAATTTGTATTCTCACCATTTTTTTCAATTTATTTTCTTATAATTTTAGTAGATTTGAGTTACACTAAATGGTAGCAGCTTTGTGGAGTCTTTTCTTGTTCAATTTTTAAGAATTGTAATATTTGTATCTAGTTTTCCATAACCTAAACTGCAGATATCCTATGTATGCAACATGATGTGTAATTCTTCAGCATTTAATTTTATAAAAACAATAAAATAAAAATCCATGTTTATTAAATGCAATGGCTCTGAGGCTTCTAGGGTCTAAGAATGAAAACCTATGTATCTATCTTGGATTGGTTTTTCTTCAGCTCTAAACTTGTACCACCACCACTTTCATTGGATCTCTATCCATTACATTTATTTTTACTCACACAAAGGTGAGGGGAAAAGGGTTTTCATAAAATAAACCATGGGCACACGGGCCCTTACATAATGGTATGAGAGATGACACACTGGTAAACAATCTACCTTAATAATAAATTAAATGAAACCAATCACTTAGAATGTTCTGGTATATGATCATGATAATCTACATGTATGCAACTAATTACACATTTAATAAAATTAGCATTCAATTAAAATCGTTCTTATTTATGATAAATTGTACAAGAATTAATTAATTATTTTCGTTAATTAATCTATTCTGTTGTCTTAATTATCATCTGAATTTCCTTAATATTCTCATGGATAAAAATATTAAATAATATAAATAAATTTATTTAAAATTATTATATATATATAAGTAACATAGAGGTAGCATAGTGAATACCCATCTGAATCTACCCAAAATGTGTAATACTCATATACCGTTTACTCTTACAACATGTGGCATACATGACTTATCACACACTTTCATGATTTTTACTATCAACTTAATGATTACATTGATTATAAGATAATTTTTTCATTTGTTATACTTCCACTCACGTAGAGTAATAACTGTAATAAGAGTCACACATTATATAAAAATCTAAACATTAAGAAGAAATTAATTAAAAATTTATATATGTTTTAAAACCCATCACATGGAATATCCTATCAACTTAACAACCACATGAAAGAACATCTTGATACATTCTACATATCATGATAATTTTTTTTTGTAATTTTGTATAAGTATACGGAGTGTGCAAGACAACTACACAACATACACCTTTCTCACCGTCTATATATAGCATACACCTAAGGACCTGGTGTATAAACCATTCCATGGAAAGTATTTGAGTACACAGTGTGTGTGTGTATAGGTTACATGGTGTGTGGTGACTGAGTTACATGGTCACCAGTCAGGTAGGTCGTGTAAGAAGATACACGACCTATCTGTGACTGAATGACCAAATGCTATTTATGAGGGATACATGAAATATACTCTGGATGACCATGCACCAAGTTGACATGGTCAATATGTGATGTAAAATTAAATACACCATGTGTAATAAATTAAAACACCTTGAACTAATTCCGAATTAATTCTTACTGTATTGAACACTAGTGCATTGTGTGTATTCTTGTGTTATCCGGCTTGAATCGTCATCAGTTCGACATTATTTCATTCAAAAAATTATTTGATTTTGATTAAATATCTGGGAAATTAAAGAGGAAGAAGAAAATATCTAAATTCCCATTAAAGAATGATTAAACATGAATTAAAATCTAAATGAAAAATCCATAAATCAATCAACGATCTTTAAATAATTATAAAAAATTATATAGCCTCTATGATACCACTTGTAGGTTATAGGGGCAGTGGAAGCATGTGATGGGTCGTGCCCAACTTTTCCTTTTGTCATGAGTGATCATCAATATAATATTTTCATGATGAAAACATTTTGATCAATGAAATTAAATCAAAGAAAATAGATAATGGATAAAATGACAAAACTAATCATAGGATCATCACATATTATTTATAATTAATTTATTCATTTAAAGAGCTTTCTTATGGAAAATATTTCTTAGTTGGTGTATCTAATAATATATCTTCATTGATCTGTTGTTGCATTGTAGGGATCATGAGTAAATTCTCTCTAGCGATGATCCAGAAGTGTTCCACAAATCTCTAAACATCACTGTACGAATCTCCAGGTGATAGCGTGTTAGATCCTAATACTTGCATTGTTTTCCTTTGATCACCATGATAATCACTTCTAAATCATTCTTTTTGATCTCTCTTAAATAAATAGTGGATGGTGGAGAAATATCATTCTCCGTTCTTGGGATCTTTCTTCGAGAAGGGAGCTCTTTTGGGCTTCGAGGGAATTCTCAATATTCATTGTACACAATTGAAAAAAATGAAATTGGTTTTAATGAAAGATAATATAATTTCTTTTATATACCACTAGGGTTAGAAAGAAATAATTTAACTTATTCCCATTATTTTTTTTAATCCCTTCCAAACCCCAAGTCTATAATAATATTAATAATTTTAATATTTCACAACATGTGCTAAACTCGTGAATTAAAATTAAATATTATTCATTAAAATAATATTCAATATATATTATTTCTCACTGAATGATTAAAATTGGTCCTGTATTTCATGGAAATATTTATCAAGTCTTGAATAATGACTATTTATTTAATAAAAAAATATCATTATATTATCCAAAAATAAATAAATATATATTATATTCACTAAATAGAAAATAAATATTTATTAAATATTATATTCGCTTAATATATTCTATAATAACTGGTGATGAAATATATACGATCAAGTAAACATGAATAATTATTAAGTCCCATATGGGAATATAATTTCTTCAATTTGTTAAATAATAAATAATAATATATATTATTTAACTGTGATTACGAATATAATTGGTGTGTTACCCTTTAGTCCTTTTTCTCATTGGTATTATGAGAAGAAAAAAAAGTCCAATGTTGGAATATAACAACACTCCATGGAATCCATAGAGAAAAAGGTTAATTCCACAATGACAGAACACCTTATACAGATGCTCACTATGTGATATAATTTATTTATCACAATATCTCTAATCAAGCAGGTTTCTTATTGGGCCCATCAAACTATGTTCCTAATATCTCATTCATTGACTTTCTGGAAATTGAACTTTCCTAAAGAACACCATGAACATGGATTTATATAGGCTATACCGTTTCCATAAAAGGTCCTGAGATATCAAATTTTGTTAAATAGAAGAAGGGACAAATCGTTTCTCGCATCATTCATTGATGCAATATTACTCGTGACACAGCCAATGTATCCTACCTCATCGTGAACATATGTCATCATAGTTTTCATCAATACATAAAATTATACAACTTATAATTGTAAATAATAATAATATTAAATTCTATGGATCAATACACATGTCCACAAATAGGAACTACTAATGAAACATATGAATGTGGATTTTCTACTGCTGGTCTTGTTCTCATAATATCCTATACTAGATATTAACAAGTACACAATGAAAAGGTTCCTCAAAGTACAGTGAGTCTCTAACACTAATAGCTTGTATAATTTATGTCCCTCAAAGTATATAATCAAGTTATAGAACATATATTTAATAATGGTGTCAAGGCACTACCGGGCTCTCATTATATCGGGGAATTGCTTTGACCTTTTAGTGCGACAACTACTCTTAGGCCATTATCACATACAATGTTACATAAAAGAACAATCATCATGTGATAAAGAGATTATTAATAATAAAACTACAAATATTGGTTATCATAATGTACATGGATGTTGGTTCTAGGGAACTAAATCCAATATCAAGTTCATTTAGAGATTCTAGAGAACCAATAATAAAGTTTTCACCTTTTAAAAAAAAATCGAACTCCAAAAATAAATTATTTTCCCATGAAATAAACTTATTTGGATAAAGTTTTCATAAAATATTCTATAGGAATTCATTAATGAATATTCATAATCATGAGGGTTTCTTTAAAAACATGAAAACATTTTTTTGTAAAACAAACATTTTTATCTAAGAAGGTCATAAATTTTATTAAAATTATAAGCTCATTTAATTACCTTTTTAAATCAAAATGTTTCAATAAAAAATTATTTCCAAGAATTGAAATTCATGTAGGTAACTTGATACATCACCTTTATATAATTATTCTAACCACACTTACAAACTGAATAACTCACACGGTTAACTCCAACATGTCTCCTCCGGTGAACTTACAATTACCCAATGCAATGAAGAGGTATATCGAATACACACATCATCATTAACAATTTACAGGAACCATAACTTATATAAAACATATAAAATAATTCATTTCCATAAGATCACTCATAATAATTGGATTTTGATCCAGCAATTAAAATCATTTTCAATTATCTTGTAAAAATTAGAACAAATACCATTTTCATTGGACAAAATTTTTAAAATAAAAATTATCAGAATAATTGGAAAAAGATATTCTATAAAAATATATAGAAACACACAGAGTAAGATTAATAATGAATAAAGAACATGATGGTGGGAAAATTCCATTCACACTGTACACATTAAAAAAACATTAATTTCTCACTTTTTATAATGAAAGATATAAAATACTCCAATTAAAATTGTTAGAAATATTTCATTTAAAACCATTGAAAATAAAGTAAAAAGTGTTTCAAAATGGATTCAAAATAATATTTTATGTGTAAATAAGAACATTCTTAAAAAATTTAAAAGAACGTGAATATTTATGGAAAAGAGTTTAGAACATTTAAAAGAAATGTTTAAAAGAAAAATATTTTCCAACTTAGTAAATTTTTTAACAAAAGACAATGAAAGAAATAACTTGAAATTCACTTGTAAACAACTAGAAATTTTTAAAATTTGTGATATAAGATATCCATGTGGTAGTTTTTACACTATGAAAAAGAAAACATACAGTGAAAATGAAGTAATTATCAAAGAAAGGAAAATGAGATAATAGACTTTAGAAACCTTAGATAAGGTGCTTTAAAATTTTTCTCACTTTTTCCTTAAGTCCTTATTGAATAAGCATTGGAATTTCAAACATTTAAAATTGAGATATGATAGTATGTGATTTCATATAGGAGGCATTCCATTTTCAATGATATATGAGTAAGTGTTCCCTTGATTTCTAGTGTGTGTTTGAAACTAGGAATGACCACTTTTAGAATATTTTTGAAAATACTTACCCACCTTCTATTTTGTTCCTCTGTTACTAAGAGATAAACATGCTTCATTTCAAGATGAATGTGAAAAATATTATTTTTGATGCTATAAAGTCAGAGAGAATGTATTTTTTTTGAGGAAAAACAAACATTTAATTGTGGGATACTTTGATATTTCTGAGTTTTTTTCACTTTTCCTCATCAATTTTCACTTTTTATTCTCTTTTTATTATCAAAATAATATATTTTGATTTGTAATTATCAAATTTTTTCCTTTTTGGACATTAATAATAAAAAAATGTTCTTTATTCCAAATTAGTATTTTATTGTTTTTTAGTCATTTTTTAATTTTAAAATTTAGTACTTCATTTGGTTTTAACAACCAATTTGTTTCATTTTGTTTTTATTTAAAGGATAATTTTTACTATTTTATTATTTTTTTTATTCTACTATTTTTAAAATTATATTTTCTTTTTCTTTTTTTATTTACATTTAGATTTATTCATCAATTTAATTAGTTCATTATTTATATTTTTTAAATAAATAAATGTCACATTTAGTTTTCAAAACTTAAAAAAAATAAGTTTAACAATTTCATTATTTTCTTTAAATAGTTAGTTATATTTAATTTTCATTTAATTATTTGATTTTGTTAATTATTTTAACTAATTAATTATAAAATTTATTTAAGAAAACTAAATTTAAATATTTTTATTGTTTTAAATTTTATTTTTTTGTAACATTTTTAATTTTAATTTTTCAATATATTAAATAATTTTTAGTTTTGTTCATTTTTATTTTAACACTTTATAAATGTGAATTAGAATTTTAATTAAATTTTTTATTGATTAATTTATATTAAATTATACTGAATTTCATTAACAACTATTAATTAATTTAACTGTTTATATTTTTAATTTGTTTTGGTTTTTATTTGTTTTTGTTTGTTTCTTTAAGTGTTGATGCCACCATGTCATTCACCAACTGTTAGAATCATGCACCCACCTTTGGACGTTGCCAATAGCGACTCGTTTACCTACTTTTAGTCTTCACCTACCGTTGGACCATACCAAATGTTGGATACCAACCCACCGTTAGAGGACCCAAGAGTGATTCCCAACCAACCATTGGCACTCCAACAATAGTGACTCCTGCGAGTCACCATTGTGACATTTCACCTCCTCCAACGGTGACTCATCGATGTCACTGCCATCTGCTTCTTCATCCAGCACCTAATAGTGACTCAAACAATCACTGTTTCCATCCCTCTCAACCGCAACAGAACAAACCGATATCAATAGCACAAACAGACCAAATCACCGACATCAAAAACATCCAATGAAAATAAAAATCAACCCAATCTGAGATTATAGAACACAAAAAAATCATCAATTTTTAGATATGAACTAACCAAGATTTAAAAATCCAAAGAAATTAGAATACCCAATCCCAATGGAACCCACTATTGAAGAATCAAATCAACAATGTACTTGTTGAAGAACACCTTCAGACCAATGTGGCATATATGAACTTTGGATGAAGATGTATCACTACCAATGAAACTTATATTGTCCACTCTTGAATCCCACCACACCAAATCCGATGAAGCCAAGTGTGATTCTCAAAGCCGAAATCCCCATCGGCTGAACCAAATCCTGATTCCCCGATCCTCGACATGTCTTCATCCATAGACTCCACTCCTTAGCAACCCCGAGCTCCCCTATATTTCTCAACCTGCACCTCTCCTCTCCCCCTACTCAACCATTGAATCCATCCCCTCCTTTCACCAATCCCCTTCCATTTTTCTCTTGCTACGCTCGAACTACCCCATCCCCTTCACTTTTTCTATTCTTTTATTTATATTATATAATAACATATAATATACATAATATAATATATATAACAATAATTAAAATAATTAATATAATATAATAATACTATAATAATATATTTAAATTAATTAATTATTTAAAGTATACATATATCTTTCAATAGATGTATTTAAGTACATAATTATTTAATTCAATTAAATTATAAATATAAATATGTATATATATATCTAATAATTTTAAGAATAATAATATATTTATAGGTAAATATCCTTCTATTTATTTATTATTATGTATATTTGTTTATATGTATAAGTAATAATCTTAAAATTTATATATTAATGGTAACATGATCCAATACACTTTGTTTCTTGTTGTTTTGCAAAGGGGAAGGTGTTCATGGGAGGAAGGAGAGGTTGATCATGGAGGTGGTGATAATATAATATGATCATGGGAAAATTGAAGGGGTACACAAGTCATTGAAAGAAGTTACACTCATACAGATCTCACAGAAGAGTCATTAACAAACTTGTCAAAGCACACCACATGGATTAGGATCTTCTGCCTGTAGTTCAAGTTTTACTATTTTTTTTTTTTCAATTTCCAAACAAGAGGATATCTTCTTCCTCTTTTCTTTTCAAAACCCTAGAAATGGGAACCTTCTTCAACATTAGAGATAGGCACCCAGCTCTTACTTCTTATTCATTTTTAATATATGTTTTTTTCTATTCTGTAAATATTTTTTTCCGTATCAATTTTCAATTTGAATTGTGATATCTGGTTCGTTCTTCCTTATTTTTTATTGTGATACATTATCTCTAGTATTGGAGGTCTATTTTGCAAGTCTAGATTTGAGAATTGAATCTCAACGCTTCATGGAGATCTATGCTTCATGAATATCATCACTTCTTCATCACTCAGAGGAGACTGTGAAGGTAAATTGGAATGTGCAAGATAATATTATTTCCTTAGATTAGTATCTTTCTCAATTTAACTTTATCATTGTCCTCTTCTTATCATAAATCACTCAATTGGGCATATAAGTGAGGATTGTGTGATTTTTGATCCTTTGATGATCACTTCATTCATGAAGAGATTCTTGGTTGCAGTGATTTGATTGGGATATTTCTTCATTCAAAATTTAAAAACACAAAAAGATTATCAAAAATACAACTAGGGAATCAACACTGCTTCCTTGAGAGAGAACCCAAGGATAGCCACTATGCTATATCTTGGGTCCTATAAATGTATCTGTGACCATCCATACAATAATGATATCATCAAATTTTGGTGATGTTTCTTGGGAAGAAACGTTTTCCATTATGGATTCTTCAATTTTTTCTTAAAAAACTAAAAATTAAAAAAAAAATGATTATAAAAATGATGAGACCACCTCAAAACTTAGAGGGTTATGCTGGGTTTCTAACATATAACATTTGGTAATAATTCAACATTTTTCATCCATATGGTCTTTAAAAACTAATTGTAATATTTAAGGAGTAGAGACTGCAAAATTTAAAAGCCTTAATTAAGGAACCTATATAATTTTCTCACTTTTTTCATAACTAATATGTCATAGAGATATGGAATTTCCCACTTTTGAAATTTAACTACCCCTAGAATCACATATGAAGTTGAATGATCCACATTTCGAGGATATTTTATAGAGGGTATTTTATATAGCATGTAAGAGATAAGAAATGCGGAACCAGATGAACCTGGATGACTTTTGGAAAATCGTTTTATTTTCGAAACATAATTTGATGGTTCTATATATTCTAAATTGAATAATGATTTATCCTTGACTCAATAGGTCAAACCAGTATCATAAATCCTCTCTTTTTTTTGGAATACACTACACCTGAGGTGGTGTGTTTTGTAGAGAAGCTAGAGTAGGTTGACTACATCACTCCTGACCCTGACATTCTCATCGATGCACTGATTACTCTTGGATAATAGAAAGATAACTAAACTCAAGTAGTGTTTCATTTTATATAATAAGGTTCTCTTTTATATAATTATACTTTTTTATACCTAATTATAACTTTTAATCTCATTGTGTAGGTACTGAAGAGTAAGTTGAGCTATGTGATTTCCAAGAGAGTCTTCAAGAAGCAACACATGTGGAAGAAGAATAAGGTTTCTTGGAAATGTGTGCGGGTGTAATATAGTGTGTTGGCACATTTTCTATAGTTAATTACAAAGCATTGTTTTTTACTAAACTATAGGAAAAATCACAACCAAGATTTACAGTCTCCCAACCCATGAACCCTTTTCCACATGTTAAAAAAGAGGGGAAGTACCCCTTGATTTTGTTTTACTCTCGAGCACTCCAAAAGTACTACAATACTAAGGAGATGGATTTTTAGGAATTTGAACAAGGGGTACTCCACAAGCTGTAATTTACTAATGTTGTAAAGATTAAAATCTAATTGTTCTTAAGCAAGAAGCGACAACGTTTTTCAGTCTGTGGTTGATCTAATGGTTATCCAAATGTGGAGAGTCAAAATATAGCACCCATTGGTGGCTTTATCACAAGAATATCATTTTTCATTTCCTTATTTCGTTTATTTATACTTTCTATTTAAATATATGTGGTTTTTCTTAGTAATACAATGATTGGGTAGTTAATACTTGTGAAAATAAGTCAAAACCAAAGGGGCTAGCACATTGGATTCACATGATTAAACTTCTTTACTCACTCTTTGGTTGAAATTCACTATGAGTTAAAAATCATAATGTATAATGTTAATATGTTTAAACATTTAGGTACTTGAATAGACCAACTATAAAAATATATTTTCAATGATAATAGGGAGGACCAATATAGATGAAAAAAATAGAAACTTCAACATCAGGATAGTTTTTATTTTTCATTTTTACATTTTAATTCATTCATATTTCTTACTATTTTGAATTAAGTGAGGATTAATTCCACCCTAATTATTGAAAATTTTGAATTTTTGTTCTTGTTGTGTGCTAGATTTCAAGAATCTAATGTGTAAAAAATTATATTGAACTGCATTGTGAAGCACGCTTAAACCCCCGATTTTCATTTTCATTATACTACTGCTGAAAAACATTGATCATTAGGATACTTTTTTAACTAAATTGAAAAAATTCATTTGTCTGTTTATAAAATATTAATGAATTAACTTTTCAAAAAAAAACGTTTGATATACTAATTGTGGCTGGTGGGGTTTCTTTTCTTTATGTATTTTTTCGTTTTCTTTTTGTGTGTAAAAAACATTTTAACTTCCCTACCACCACTTTACAATCCTTAAACTATTGAATTGCTAGTATATTCTAAACTTAGTTTTCTAACACCTTGAGAGTAAACATTGGGGACAATTTTGAGTTTTAACTGTGGGAGAGAGGGGTCTTTTTGTCACTTCAAATTCCACTTTAATTTTTGTCAAACAAATTGTGGAATTATTCAATTTATTTCAAAAAAAATCAAAATTTTATTACAAATTGAGGGTTATTAGTGTTCAATTTTTACTTAAATTTAGTCATATCTAGTGTGTAAGAAATATCTGGTTGTTTGGGTTCTATTGATTTATGAAATATTTGGGGATGTATGATTGCTTAGTGGAGTTTCACACTATCTTTATGGATATTATTTTTAGGAATTAAGAAAGTGAGTGATATAGGATAGTTATTTGTAAAAATATGATCATAACTTTTGGGAACATGGAATTTGTACAGGAACTTAGGGGAATCACTTTTTTTTAAAATAATAGTAATCACCTTGGGAAGCCACCTCAAATTGTAATTTTATATATCCTTTGAAATTGGAGTAAATGGGAGTATTGGATCCCATAGTGAATCTACAAGACTCTAGGAAGTGGGTGTGCATGTTATCCCTTTGTATATATCAATAATTTCTTTTTCAATGTGCTTTCTAGAAACAAGGTTGGGTAAAAAACAAAAAAAAACAATTATGTTCCTCATAGAAAAAATTAGTTCATTTAGGTGAGGGGACTTTTGAACCAAGATGGTGAATGGGAAAATTTAATTTTTTTAAGTTTATTTAAGCTATATCAATAAAGTGATTCAAGAATGATTTGATCTTTTATTTTTTTGGAACCTATGAGTAAGTGAAAATTAAAGGTTCATTTTGTTAAGATTGTATTTCCACTTTATCTAACCTCATCACTCTTATAATTGGAACATGAAATTGAATTGAAGTATGAAGGTAGGTGATTTCATATAGGAGGCACGATTTTTTCAATGATGGATGAGTCAGTGTGCCCTTGATTTCCTATGTTTTCATGAAACTATACAGGGCCACTTTTGAGCATTCATTGAAAATTCTAACCCACCTCTAGTTCTGTTCCTCTATAATTAACAAATAAAGATGATTCCTTTTATGATGAATTTGAATGATCATTTTTTCTATTTTATAAATCCAAATATCATGAATTTTTTAATGGAAAACAATCATTGAAGTGTGGGGGAGTTTGATGTGGATGATTTTGTTTTCACTTTGTCACGTCATTTTTCAGGTTTTATTCTATTTTTATTATCCAAATAACTTATTTTAATTAATAATTATCAACTTTTTTCCTTTTCTACATTAATAATAAAAAACTATTTTTTTTCCAGTATGTATTTTTGGTTTTAGGTTTTTTTTTATTTTTAAAATCAAATACATCATTCCATTTTAACCACCATTTTTTATTCATTTTTTTAATAATAATTTTTTATTTTTTATTCTTTTAATTCTTATATTTTTGATGTAATAAGTTTTTTTTATTTTTTTAATTACTTTTTGATTTATTCAACAATTAAATTAATTAATTATTTCTATTTTTTAAATAATAAAATTTTACATTTTTTGAAACTTTAAAAAATTAAATTAATTTAAAATATTAATTAATTTCTTAAAATAATTAGTAATTAGTAATTTTTAATTTTATTCTTTAATTTTATTAGTTCTTTTAATTAATTATTTTGTTAATTAATTTTAGAAAACTGGCTTTAGATATTTTTCATTATTTTAAATTAATTTGTTTGTAATAATTTTAATATGAAGTTTTCAATATGTTGAATAATTTGTAATTTTTATTATTTAGTTTTAAACAATTTTAAAAAGTGAATTATAAATTTAATTTAATTTTTTATTTTATTTATATATTAATTTATAGTTAATTATATTGATTTATATAAAAAATTATTATTAAATTTAATTTTTAATATTTTTATTTTTCTTCCCCTTTTGTTTGTTTTTTAGCTAACCATTTAGCCACAGTCAGCCTTCATCTCCCATGGTTGGCAGTTGTTAGCAGTGACTCATTTACCTCCTTCCATCCTTCACCCATCATTGGACTATACCCAAAAGTGGCTTCCAACCCACCACTAGTGGACCTAATGTTGAGTCAAAAACAATTGTTTCCACTCTTGGAAAGGTGAATCTAATGATTCACTGTTGCGCTATCCCACCTCCTCCAATGGTGACTCATGGGTTTCATCACCAACTGATTCTCCAGCCACTACCCAATAGTGACTCACATAGTCACTATTTCCCTTCTTCTCAACTGTAGTATAAAAAAAAATATCCAAAGAAACAACAATAAAATTACTGGAAGCACAAACAATCCAACATTATCACAAAGAAACAAAATTAGAGATCAATGAACACAAAAAAATCACCCAATTTTCTAAGATATGAAAAAAACTAATATTCCAAAATAAAAAAATAGAATACTCTGGTGAAATCGAACCCACCACTGAATAATCAAATTGTTGTTGTACTTGTTGAATAAGACCCCTGCACCACTGCTATGGATGAGCACTGTGGATGAAAGTGTATTTTTTCTACTACAACTCCTATCATCCACTATTGAAGCCTGACTCATTGGACCTAAAGAAGTTGAGCACATCGCTCGAAGCTGGAAGCCCCACCGGCCGAACCCAAGCCCGATTCTGCAAGCCTCCATGCGCTGCATTTCATGGCCTCTCCTACATAGTTACCCTATACCCCCTTCCATGATATGCCTTCACCTCTCCTCTCCACCTACTCTACCACCAACGTCTTTCCCTGCTATCACCGAACACCCTCCTGTTTTTAACTTCTCTGTGTGAACTACCCCCTTCCTCTTCATTTTTTTAAATATATTATTTATAATAACATATAATATACATAATATAATATATATAATAATAATTAATATAATTAATATTAAATAATAATAATAATAATATAATAAATTTAAATAAATTAATTAAATTATATATATATATATATTAATACATGTATTTATGTACATAATTATTTAATTAAATTAAATAATAAATATAAATATGTGTACATATATATATCTTATAATTTTAATAATTGTAATTATAGGTATATGTAAATATCAATGAGTTTATTTATTAATAATTATATTTGTTTATAAATATATGTAATAATATATATATATATATATATATATATATATTAATGACAACAGTTTCTATTGTGTTTTTTATTGTTGTTTTGGGGCAGGGGAAGTTCATCATTGGTGGAAGTTGAAGCTAATCATAGAGGAATTAATAATAGAATATGATCATGCGAAACATTAAGGGGTACACAATTCATTGAAAGATGTTGTTACACTCTTAGAGCTTTCACTAAAGAGTTGGTAATGAGTATATCAGAGCATGCCACATGGATTATAGTATTCTACATGTAGTTTAAGTTTTAATATTTTTTTTCTTTTTCTCATTTCCTAAATAATAGGATATATTTCTACTCTCTTTTATTAAAACCCATGTACATGCGAACCATCTTCAACATTGCAGATGAGAACCGCATTCCTTCTTCTTATTTATTTTAACTGTTTGTGTTTTTTTTTCTATTCTGTAAATATTTGGTTTCTATCACTTTTTACAATTTTTGTTTTGATGTTTTTTTGCTCTTTATTTTTTGGTTGCGATATCAAATATATAGTAAAGGAGATCTAATTTGAAAGTCTATATTCATGAATTTAATCTCAACTCTTCTTGGAGATCTGTACTTCATGACGATCATCACTTCTTCATCACATTGGGGAGTCCATTATTATAAATTATTGTGTGTGTGAGTAGATTATTGCCCTAGATCAGTTTATTTCTCAATTTCCCTTAATCCTTTTCCCCTTACTCTCTTAAATTTCTCAATTGGGTTGTTCAGTGAGGATTGTGTGATTTTTTATCCATTAAAGATCACTTTGGTCAAGATGAAATTCTTGGTTGGAGTGGTTCTATTTTTAGTTTTCTTCCCTATTGAGAGAGTGATCACGTGATGGAATTGATTCTGTACATGATGTTTCAATGTTTAGGGTGGGAGAGGTGTCTGAATCAATCCATTGGCCATACAATGAGTGAGGTGAGTGTTTTTGGACTTATCCTTAGTGGGTTATCCAAAATAATTTATAAAAAAACTAAAAAAACAAAAAACTAAAAAAAACATAAAAAGAAAGATGATTAGACAATTTCGACCCTTATAGGATTATGTTTGGATTCTTTCATAGAGAATTTTGTAACAATCAAACATTTTTCAAACATATGATTTTAAATAACTAATTGAGGAATTTATATATTTGAGGCCACAATCATTAGAGTCCTCAGTTAAAGAACACAATGAATTTCCTCACATTTTCCCTTATTTATATGTTATAGAAGAACTTGAGTTTCCCACTTTTGAAATTTAAATATATTGAAAATCATGTTTTGAGTTGCATGATCCACGTTCTGTTGATAATTTCAAGAGCCATGAAGATATAAGAAATTAAGAATCAAAGAATCTAGACGATTTTCTATGATCTACTTATTTCCACCACTTCATTTGATCATTTTATGTCTTCTGAATTTTAAAATGATTTTACTTGATGCATTAGGTCAAATCAACATCATAAATCCACTTATTTTCTATGGAAAATGCTACACCTGGGGTGGTGTGTTTTAAAGAGAGGCTAATGGAGGTTGACTACATCACTCCTGGCCCTAACATACTTCAAGGGGCACTAAATACTCTTCAAGAAGAAAAATATGACAAGATCAGGGAGAATTTCATTTTATTGAATAGGTTTCTATTTTATATGATCCTATCTTTTTTATTACTGATTTTAATTTAGATTCTCCCTCTATATGTTCTAAATAGTTATCAAATCTATATGATTTCCTATGGAGTGTTGAGGAAGTAACACTTGTTTAATAATAAGTTGGGTTATTGGAAATGTATACAGGTTCCATATAGGGTGATGAAATATTTTCTATAGTTAATGAGGAAGCTTTATTTTGGACTAAAACATAGTACAATTCACATCAAATAGTTTTAGTCTCATAACCCAAGAACCCTTATCCTCATGCCGAAGAAGAGGGGATATATCCCTACATTTTTTCCTCTCCAATTATCCACAAGTAATCCATTGCTACAGAGAGGGATTTTAAGGAAGTAAGCCAATGGATACTCCATGAGATGTAGGTCACTAAAGCTGGAAAGAATCAAATGGTTATTAAGAAATAATTCACAAACATTATTGGAATGGTTTCTATCCGCTATCTTTCTAGCTATGTACTATAAAAATAAAACACCCTTTGGGGACTTTGTGCCCAGATTATCCTTTTTCATGTCCTAATTTAATTTCTTTATTATTTATATTTTAAATTGGGTGGTTTTTTTTATTAGGACAATAATCATCCAGTTACTCTGCATGGAATTCAAAAAAAAGGGGTAGTATATTGTATTCAAAAGATTACACTCCCTAATTCACACTATGGTTCCATTTCACTTTTAACTCTAAATCTTGAAGACAAATGTTAATCAATTTACACCTATAGGTAATCGAACAGATCAGTTAGAGAAATATTTTTAATTATAATAGGGAGGACCCATGTGGCCGAGCTAAAAAAGAAGCTTCAATATCATGGGAGTGTTTGTTTATGATTTATACATTTTAATTCATTCATATTTTCTGCTGTTGTGAATTAAGTGTGAGGAATTCTACCCTGGTTTTTTAAATTAATGAATTTGTGTTCTTTTTGGGTGTTAGATTTACTGAATCTAGTGAGTAGAAAATTATGCTAAACTGTATTGTGAAATATGCATTCACCCACTTACTTACTTTTCATTCAACTGTTTGTGAACAATATTAATCATCCTTATTCTTTTAAAACGGAATTGATAAAAATCATTTTTCTATTTATAACATCTTAAAGCATGATTTTTTAAAAAAAATATTTTGATTAATATACTGGTGGTGGCTGGGGGGTTCTTTTTAGTATGCTATTTTTGTTTTTTATTATTCATTTTTATGGAAAAACACTTTTGATCATCTCTAATACCCCTTTACTAACCATTAAATATTGAATTTCCCATATATTTAGAACTTAGCTATCTCCCACCTTGAGAGTCAACAATGGGGACAATGTTGATTTTTAAGGGTCTTTATCTATCTTTGAATACCCCCTTGATTTTTGACAAAAAACTATCAAATATTTTCAAATATTTTTAATTTCGTTCAAGAATTCACAAACTGAGGGTACTTATACTTCAACTGCACCTATATTATATCCTTCCTAGTGGATAAAAACTTGTTGGTTTTTGAGTGTTTCATTGATTGCTAAACTTTTTGGGGATGCATGATTTTTGAGTCTAGTTTCACACTTTATTTATGGATATTCTATTTATAAACTGATAAATGGAGTGATATAGGATAGTTATTTTTGAAAATATAATAATAACTTTAGGGAATTGGACATTTGAATAAGAACCTAAGGGGCTCACTTTTTTTTAAAAAAAAATATCACCTTAGAAATCAAAGTCAAATGGTAATCTTATATGATATTTAAAATTAAATTAAAATCGAAAATTTGTATCCAATAATGAATCCTTGAGACTCTAGGAACTGGGTTTGTGTTATCCATTTGTACATATTAATAAGTTCTTTTGGACAATTCTTTACACATAGATGGTTGAGTAGAAAAATAAAAAAATAGAAAAATAAAAAAACCAATAACGTTCTTAGTATACAAAAATTGGTTCATTTAGGTGAGGATATTTTTGAACCCAGATGAAGAAGGGGATAATTGAATCGTGTACAGATCATTTGAGTTGTATAAATATAGTGATTCAAGAATAATTTAAGCTTTTATTTTTTAGAAACTAGAATAAAGTGAAAATTGAAGCTGTCATTTTTTAATATTTTATTTCAACTTTATCTAACATGTCATAACTCTTAGAATTAAAACATGAACTTAAATTCATGTATGAAAATAGGTGATTTCATATAGGAGGCCTGGAATTTTCAATATTGGATGAGACAATGTGCCCTTGATTTCAAGTGTGTTTTTGAAAGTATACAGGACCACTTTTGAGAATTCTTTGAAAAGCCTGAACCACCTCTAGTTCTATTCCTAGTTAATTAATAGACGTACATGCATCATTTTTATATTAATGTGAAAATTCATTTTTCTATTTTATAAACTGAAATTTCAGGAATTTGTTTGAGGAAAAACAAACATTTATGTGTGGGGGATTTTGATGTGGATTTTTTTTCACTTTGCAACATCTTTTTTCACTTTTTATTCTATTTTTATTATGAAAATAATTCATTTTAATTAATTATTATCAAAATTTATCCATTTTTAATAATTAATAAAATAATGATTTTTTTGTTAAAATATGTATTTTAATGTATTTTAGTCATTCTTTATTTTAAAATTAAATCATTCATTCTGTTTTAGACACCCTTTTTTATTATTTTGTTTCTCATTAAATAATAATTTTTCATTTTTTTATTCATTTAATTATTCTATTATTTCTGTAATTAGTTTTTTCCTTAATTTGTTTTCATTACTTTTAGATTCATTCTTCAATTTAATTAATTTGTTATTTTTGTTTCAGAAATAAATAAATTTTACTTTGGTTTTTGAAACATTAAATATTTAAATTAAGTTTATAAATTTAATTATTTTCTTTAAATATTAATTTTAATTTAATTATTTGATTTTTTTAATTATATTATTTCAATAATTCATTAATTAATTTAAGCAAACTGATTGTAAATATTTTTCAGTATTTTAAATTAATTTTATTATAAAAATTCTAATCGGAATTCTTCAATCTCTTGAATAATTTATAATTTTGATTATTTGGTTTTTAAAAATTTTTAAATGCTAATTGGAATTTTAATTTCATGTGTTATTTTATTTATTGATTAATTTATAGTTAACTATATTGAGTTTCATTAGCTATTATTAATTAATTTAGTTTTTAATCATTTTTTATATTTTTCACTTTTTTGCTTTTGTTTTGTTGTTGTTGCTACCATGCTATTCACCCACCGCTAACCCCATGCACCCACCATTGGCAGTTGCCAATGGTGACTCATTTAACTACCACCATCATTCACTCACTATTATACCATACCTAACGGTGGATGATAACCCAGTACAAGAGGAACCCACAGTGAGTCCCAACCCACCTTTTTAACTCCTACAATGGTGACTCCCTTGAGTCACTATTGTGTGATCCCACCTCCTCCAACAGTGACTCACGAGTGTCACCACTAGAAAATTCTCCATCCATCACCTAACATTGACTCACTCCATCATAGTTTCCCACCTTCTTAACCACAACAGAACAAACAAACATCAATTACAGTAACAAGAAAAAAACATTGGGTACACAAACAATCCAAAAACTGAAAAAATCATCCAAATCAGAAATCACATATCACAAAAAAAATCACCCAAATTTTCAAAAACAAACCGATATTTCAAGATCAAAAAAATCAAAATACCCAAGTCTAATTGAACCCACTATTGAAGAATCAAGTCGTCACTATAACGATTGATGAAGACCTTTGTACCACTATTGCGGATGAGAACCAAGAATGAAGATGTATCACTACCGCTGTAACTCCCATCATCCACTATTGAAGGCCACCGCACTGGATCTAATGAATCCAAGCGCATCACTCAAAGACAAAATCTATACCTATTGAAACCAAACCTGATTCCCTGAGCCTCCACGCGCTGCCATCCATGGCCTTGCCTCCGCAACACCCATGACCTCCCCTACCCTGCTCGGCCCATCTCCCTCTTCTCAACTACTGAAGCCACCCCCTCCTCTCACAAAACCCCTTACCCCTTTTTCTTTATTTGGGTACATTATCCCCCTACCCATTCACTTATTCTCTTTTTTTAAATTATATTATATATAATAACATATAACACACACACACACACATATATATATAATATAATAATAATAATAAATTTAATAAATGTAATATAATAATAATAATAATA
Organism: Viscum album; assembly: GCA_963277665.1. NCBI lineage: Eukaryota > Viridiplantae > Streptophyta > Magnoliopsida > Santalales > Viscaceae > Viscum > Viscum album. Next base: position 835,283,923 of record OY728139.1, on the reverse strand, counting down.
TAATATATTTAAATATATTAATTATATTAATTGTATATATATATATATATATGTTAATACATGTATTTATGTAAAATATTATTTAGTTAAATTAAATTATAAATGTAAATATGTATCTAAATACATATCTAAGAATTTCACTAATAATAATAATCATAGGTATATATAAATATTTATTTATTTATTTATTTAGAAGTATATGTTTTATAAATATAAATAATAACAATAATATTTATATATTAATTATTACAGTTTCTAAAGAACTTCATTTTCTATTGTTTGGAATATGGGAATGTGATAATGGGTGAAGGCAAAGCTGATCGTGGTGACAGTGATAATAAAAGATGATCATGTGAAAATTTAATGGGTACATTAGTCATTGAAATAATTTGTTACACTTACAATTATTTCACTCAAGAGTTGGTAACAGGCACGTCAAATCACGCTGTGCGGGTTGTTGTCGACTGCCTATAGTTTGAGTTTTATTTTTTTTTTCTATTTTTTTCATTTTATAAATAAGAGAATCTCTTCCTCCCCTATTTTTTTGAACCCCCTGACATGGGAACTATCTTTGACACTAAAGATATAAACCCTACTCCTAATTTTTCTTCATTTTTACTATTTTTGTTTTTCTACTTTTAGTTATATAAATATTTTTTTGGCTTCTGTTTTCAATTTCAATTATTATTTTTTTCATCATTGTATTGAGTTGTGTTCTTGAATCTATAGTAATGGAGATATAATTTTTGAGTCTAGATTTGGGAATTGAATATAAAAACTTCCAAGAGATCCTCACTTCATGATGATCATGACTTATTTATCACTCTAAGGAGATTGTTACGTTAAGTTGGGGTGTACAAGAGAAGATTCTTACCTTGGATCAGTTTCTTTCTTGTTTACCATGATCATTTTACCCTTCTTCCTTAAATCACTCAATCGAGTAGTAAAGCGAGGATTGTGTGATTTGTAATCCCATTATGATCACTTCAATTAAGATGAAATTCTGGGTTATAGTGATTTGACTAGTATATTTCTTAACTATTTTGAGATTTCTTGTGTGATAGAAGTAACTCTGTACAAAATTTATCAATGTTTTGGGTGAGAGAGGTGTGTGCATAAATCTATTTACAATGCAATTAGGGAGATAAAAATTTATGGTTTTATCCTTATTAAGAACTATGATAGGTATTTGAGAGTGGATCGAACTGAGTCGGGAAATTTTCTTGATGACATTTTACCATTATTTCTATCTTTTCTTGTTTTTCATGTTGTTTTTTTTCTATGCATCTTATATTCATTCACAATTTCATTAACCTCGCTGTATTTTCACTACAATTTCAAAATAAATTATATTTTCTACTTTCAATGTATAAAAACACAAAAATATTTTCAGAAATACCACTAGGGTAGTTGACACTAATTCCTTCAGAGAGACTCCAAGGATAGATATTATTCTATATATGGGGTCTTATAATTGTATCTTTAACCATAATAATGATAAGGATGTCATTATGAACCTATCAAGAAACTCTTAGTAGATATGGTTATGTTAATTATAATTCTCTTGATAAAATTTTATGAAGGATTTGAATATATGATTTTATAGAAGTTCATTGGATTAGAGAACCTAATAGTAAAATGACCATAAATAACCTAGTTTTGACATAAAGATTCATAAGTTAGGGTATGCACATCATTTATGAATTTTTTATTCTAATATCATAGTTTTTCCATTGTAAAGTTTCTAATTTTATTATTCTCATCCCTAAACGTTCTTTTAAAGTAATTGATGGAAAAAGTAGGAACCGAGGTAAAAATGAATGTAATGGACAATATAGTGATTATCCAAACCTGTTATCTACTGGGTTGACAACTAGGGTTAGATATTTTTTACTATCCCCAATCATATATCATGAAGTATGATTAATAAAGTGAACATAGTTTAATTCTCTATCACACCAAATAAGTGAAGGATAAAGTCTCATAAAAATTTGGGTGACGAAGATTGTGTAGGAAAAAAGTAACAATTTTCTTTATGATAAAAATGTGGGAATAAACACACTAGGGAATTTATGAAATGAAGTATAATATATTTCATGGTTAGGGAAATAGGACATAAATCATATAATTTTATAATATAAAATGAACTATCCATTTAACTCCATAGAGGAAGAATATTTTCCTTCAAATTTTTATTAATATATTAATATAGACATATCATTTGAAATTTTAACCTAAATCATTTATATGATTTTGAAATCATTAATTAAATTTAAAAAAAATGTTGTGACACACTTTATATAATTGGGGGAGAATGTAACATCTTGAGAATTTGATATATATTTTACTTTAAATAATACTGAGTTTGACTTCTTTCTTCACATGCAATAAAATGAACACTGTGATCCATTTTTAAATTAAAATAATCAAATTTAAAATATCATTATGTTGAAAAATAATATATTTATATAGGATATAAAATATTAAAATTCTTTAAATTATAATTTTTGTTATGAAATAATATTAAAAACACATAACGTTTAAGAATGAATTTTTAAATAAAAGCAGTTTATCATTATTTTTTAATAAAAGTTAAATATATAATTAGATAAAATTAATTTTATTTTTATATTTATAAAATAAAAATTTATTTAGTGTGAATTCTTGATCATATTTTTAAAATATGGATTTTCAGTCTAAAATGGGGTTTTTATGAGAATTAGAATTTTCATTACTTTATCAATATATAAGAATGCCCTAAATGGTCATAAAACCACTAAAATGATAAAATACTAATTTAATAAATAAAATTATTCATTTTAAAATATTATTTGAACTTAGAAAACCCATGACCATCATTTTTAGAACTAAAGTAAAAGGTTACTGTAATAAAGAAAAATTATTTATGACTTTTATTTTAATTAATTAATAATTTTCGACAATTAGGTTATGGTTTTATATTAATTTCATATTAACTTATTTTTATTTATAATAAATCAATTTATTTCATAAAAATTATTAACATTAATATTTTTCTCACACAAACATTTTATGTTTAAAAACACGATTTCCTTAAAATTGATTTTAATCATTAAGTTCATTTATTTTAAAATTATCTTTTGTTAACCATATTAATTTTATTTATTAAAATTAATATCATATGTAGGATTATAATAATAAAATTACTTTTTATGATAAATATTAATAGAGAACATTTTTATTAATTATCATGGGTTAAATTAAAAGTAACCAAGGTAGAAGTACAATGGGGTGAAGAAAATATTTAATGGAAAATATAAAAATCACTCATTATTGTCTCCAAAATGATTGTATGTTTGGTATTTCTACCTTATCATTTCTAATGCTCCATATTTCCCCTGTATGGAGTCTTCGATCTTGAAATAGTGTATGTAAATAATTTAATATTTTAAGGCAATTCCAAAACTATCCTTCCCATCACCTATAAAAGGGACCATTAACACCCCTTTTTTGCACACCCATTACTTTAAATTACATGGTGAATATATAATTATTTTTTCATCCTAGAACTATAACCCATTAAACTATTAATTTTTTTCTTCTTTAGTTATCTTAAGACCATCATTTCCAAGGATAATTACAAGAAAAATCAAAGTTCCCAATATTTTTATTACTCTCCTCTCAGTATTTATTTAAATTTTATTCTCCCTAATATTCCCTATGTTTTTCAATATAATTTATTTAATATCATATATATTCTGAAATGTCATTATATTAATGTAAAATTAATTATTCATTCATTATGAACCATCAACTAAGAAAAAAAATGCATCGATCATGCATACATGCAGACTAATGACTTCACGAGATGATGTGATTTTTTTAACCATTGACTCTTATGGTTGGTATCAACGATTGTTTTATTGAATAATTATGTTGTTTATGTCACTTATAAAATTTTATTTTATCACCGTTTTTATTTACCTTAGTTATATCCATTTATTAAGGAAGGTAATTGTTCATTATGCATATGTTCATACTACCACCTCTATGAAACACATGTATAATTTCTCTTAACCACCTTACATTGTTGAACCTAAGAGTGTAATTAATGAAATAATATTATGTTTATAAAATTATTATATTTTTGAAATGATAAATATTCGTACACATTTAGTCTTTCCAGACTTTGGAAAATTGGTTCATTGTTTAAACTATGTATCTTTTTATTATACAGTGTAAATATCATATACTTAATCATATTTACTTATGGGTCTTTACCTAGAATTATTCCTAAAAATAATGGATACCCATTTATTTTTCATTGTTTTATCATGTAAATTTTATTAATGAAATCATGAATGTTCCCTTATAGAAACCACTTGTAAAGACTATAAATCCCATTTTATTTCCCTGGGTTTTGATGATATATTGATAGAATCCATGTGACATACATATATATATGATTATCAATATGTTATGGGTGGGCCCAAAATTATATAACCCTCAAATTCATTGGCTAATGTTTCCATATCTTGAGATATCATGGTGCGTGGGTAGTGAGCCTTGCCATCAATGGTGTGTGGGCAGTTAGCCTAGCCAACAATGTTATGTTAAAGAAGAAGAGAGCCTTAACTTATGCTAATGATGTAATGTTTTTGTTTTCATCACATTCCTATGATTTCATGCTCTTATGTTATGATCATCATCTAATAAATTTCTTTATGGTATCATATATTTATTCCATTTTATCAAGCTTATGATCATTCTCAATATGATATCATATTATGCCTCACATATCTCATGTAATGCTTTATTATTATGTTAAACCTTATTTATAGTTTTATCTCACCCATTTCTTATGTTTCCATATACCTATGTTATTAAAGAAAGTATTAAGGTTGTTAAGTAGATAATATTATCTTTTGTGGAGAATTAATGGATAACATTGAAGAATAATTATTTATTCATTAGCTTCTTATATAGTGGGAAAAAATTGTTCAATTTTTTAGAATACTTGAGATTTAGTTGTTTATTACTTATACTAATTATATAGAACACTAAACTTAAAAGTACTTGGATTTTAATAGTAAAAAATATATTTTTATCTGGATTTGTATCAAATCTAGTGTTTTAAGTTATGTGTTTTTGGCACTGAATTTGGGAGTTCGAGTCTAGGGGTGTTATATTTTTATGTATCGTTTATGAGGATAACATAACATCTGATGGATCAGATGAAAGATAATTCAATATTTTTTTTTCTATTACGTGTTTTTTTTGATGTTTATGATTGGTGAGTTAAAAGTTTTCCTTGGTACACATGAAATATAAGGAAGGGAACTTTTATTTCTCATTCCAAATATACCACGGGGTTCTAGAGAGATTTTTAATGGGGGGTTCTTGTGTGATGATGATGTTGATTGAATCTCATATGAAATTTTTAAGGGACAATAATGAATAAAAGGTTGATGTGATTAAATATAATCGAATCATTAGAATCCTATTGTATCTAACAATTTCATGATTCAACATTGTGTTTTCCAGTTATAAAGTCCCACGGTACAAAATATGTCCCATGTAATTACACGTACTATTCATAAAAAGCATTATTAATTATATAAAAACATTTTGGATTTAAATATATTATATTATAAAATTTCATATAATGAGTTATTGGGATTTACATTTTTTATTGATCTTTTCAGTGGATGGTAAAAAGTCTAGATTACATGGTGAATTTTATCTTGTAAAAGTATGTATTTATTGGTTAAGGACCAAGATTGAATTTTGTTGATTTATTATGAAGGATAAGAATATTTTGGTTACTGAAGATTGTACTCAATTTCAATGAACGAAGCCATAAATGTTTGGTGAAGATTTTGATGTGTTGTCTCTTATTGCAAAAAACTCTTATTACTTGAGAGTGATCAATCATAGAAAAAATCATATCCATCACTAAAGGAAAATTTTTATTATGATAAAGTATCACATAATTATGATTAATAATGAACAATATCAAGTGAAGTTGGAGTATGTTCCAATAAAAAATAAAGTTACAGATGGTTTGATGAAAGAACAACCCAAGTCTGATTTTGATAGAAATCATTTGGCTCATAGAGTCCAACCATCTCCATCCAACTAGATGGTTTAGAGAAGCCCCCCCACTTCACTTGGGAATTTTATATTTTAATCTCAATATGATAGATATCATGAATACCTTTTTTAGATTTATAACCCTCTCTTGTGAACTTTTAGAGATGTACTCTTTGGGGTCATTGATAAAGGGGAGAAGTTTTCCTTGATTTGAAAAGTTATAGGATGGATGGTATTTTTCTCTCTTATTAACAAAGGGGTATTTTTCACATTCTAAATATATGTAAAGGGGTATAGTTTTTGAATGTCTATTTATGGGTAGAATCATAGTTGAAAAGTTTTGAAGAGAATAATGATCAATGAAGTGTTTTATTGAGGAAATCCTAATTTAACTCTTATTTATCACAATGATCATGACTCGCGTGAGATTAGATTTGATGATTTGTGAATCACTGATACACTATCTATAGGAAAGATTGCTTATTTTGGGTTTCTTATTTATATAAAAATATTCAATTTAATATATATGTAATTTTTTTAAGTACTTTCAATGAACCCAAAGGGGTATATTATTATCAAAAATACCCTTGGATGATTTTAGGATATTTTTTATAATAAATAAGTGGAGGGAATTCTAAATAGGCTCAAGAAGTCATATCATATTGATTATAGGATTTTTATAGGAAGATGGTGGATGTTTTAGAAGTTTTTTTAGTAGGATAATAATTACATTTTAACACCATGAATCACACTAAAAAGTGTGTCAGATTATGGAGTAATTGCCCAATGAGGAATATAGCCAGATAATAAAATATTCACAAAAGATTAAATTAGAACCTAAATAAGGTGATAATGAGGATATGTAATAATAACTCAAATTTGTGGATGATTAACTTGAAATTGGTCACATCACAATGAGTAATGCCACATCACAATTGGGTTACATCATATCAACTTGTTCTAAAGGATAGAATTGGGAATGGTGATTTTAATTATAAAGGTGACCCTATGGAAGATAAGTGCATATTTGTATTGATTTTATTTATCATTTGAATCATATAATATGGGTGTCATGCTATGGCGGGCCATTCATGAGGCTAATTCAAAGAACACGTAATATTAAACATGGAGTACTCAAAGAAAATTAAATTGTTGTAGAAACTATCATGTTTAGAATTTGAGGTGTTGATATCTAGTGATATTCTCATAAGTGAAGGATATTAAATAAAGTGAATATCACTCCATAAAGGCTGAAGTAAAAAAATTTAATCTATTATTTTTCCATGCTCTAAATATAGTATTTTAATCCATAAATCGCATGGGTGATAGGATTTGCATCATAGAGTAATTTTTCACACTGTGATGGTGTTGAGATTGGTAATAACAATAATCTAGGTCTTTGAGTGATAGATGGTATTATCTCATGAAGCTGATAATCATGTCACAAAAGTGTAAAATTGCCAAATTATATTGAGTTCAAATTTATTATCTTTTAGGGATTTTTTGTGAATTGAATTATGGAAGTTAGAATTGAAATTGAAAGTACATTTTCGATGAATTTCATCGTCTTAAATAAGATTGATCTAAGAACAATGAAAGGGGAAATGTGATTGTTATATTAAGGTTATATAGATATCATTATCTACAAAATATAAAGAATATTGTGGATTATGGGGTTGGAATTCCATATATTTTCAAAAAAATAGAAAATAATGAAGGAAATTTTAGTAGTGTATCTCTTGGGAAGACAATGGAGTTTAACCATGTGGATGAAGTAGGGTATTATTGATACACTATAATTAGTATAATATCATTCATGGTATGTGAATATCGAGATCAATTCACTTAGAGGATTAGTAAGCTTTCTAAGTGAGTGAGATAAATGAGTTATCTACTTTGTTAGCGTTATAAACCTAGAGGGTCAATGTGGTCACTTTAAATTGTAATGATATGTTAATTTCATTTAGTGATTATGATATATTTACACATCATCATTTTATACTCCTTGGATTATACCTATGTGGGTGAACCATGTAAAAATTGTTTGTATACTTATTTACATGCTTTATAACATCATATGTATCATGATGGTCAATGATGTTTGGACTAATAGTGGAACAATATCATTAAAATGGATCCACTACTACATATATTCACTTTAAGAGAAAAAAAAATCTTTTTAACATCACTAAAAAATTGTTGTTAAACTCAGTGTTGTTAAAGTAGGGTCTCATTTATCAGCACTAGTATAGTGATAATAATTTCCACACCTTCTACAGTGTTTTGTTTGTATAAAAACACACTATAATGACCTGTAACATGTACACAAAATATATAATTTAATTTAGATAAATTTTACATCACAAATACAACATAACTACTATAAAAATTTCAAATATGGTTTTGTATAATTACATTTATAATTACTATACAAAAACATTTAGAAACATTAGTGTTTTACCGTCTTTGGAACCCATGATCCCGTTTTAAAAGGGTCCTCCCATTGTATATATTTTTTAATAATTCACATCAACCAGAGAAAAATAATCCACCTATATAAGAAAACAAATCATATGTTTTTAATATTATAAATAAATATAATAATCATAAAAAATAAAAAGAATATCAAATTTAAATAAAAAGACACACATGGTGTCATGTCGATCACACCATGAATTTTACTCTGTTGTGGTCGATTCCTACATTTCATAAATGAGTTATGGATCATTTTTCTAAATTTTCAAAACTATTCAAATGTATTTTCTCAATTTTAAGTAAGTCAATTATTCTTTTTAATGAAATTAATCTCAGTTTTAAATAAGTACAAGCATGGAGTTATATCAGTCACACCATGTGTGGGAATGAGGTGTGGATGAATCCAACACGTCAAAAATTACTTATGGACCATTTTCTCAAAGAATCAAAAAAATTAGAATATGTTTGCTCAGTTTTCAATATGTCACTTTTGTTTCTTAATAAAATGTCATTTCAAACTGGAAACACATACTTTGAGTAATATTGTTCACATCATGTGTCATTTTAATTTAAGACTATTTTCTACATGTCAAAAATGACTTAGGAACTGTTTTTAATTAATAATAAGGACAATTGAAGCACATTTTCTTGGTTTTTAATGAGTGACACAGTTTTTGAACTAAAATGTAAATTTCAAACTGATAACATGAAATTTTAGTCATACCAATCACACCATTAATCATAATTAAGTGTAGTTATTTTAATAAATCATAAATGACTCATGAATCATTTTTCTAAAATATCAAGACAATCCAAATACATTTTCTCATTTTTTATTATGTCACTTGTTCCTTTTTCTAAAATTAACGTCAACTTATAATAAAAATGAATAATTTGAGATATATCGATAACATCATGAGTCTGATTTAGGTGAGGTTTATTATTAAAGGTAAAAAATGACTTATGTATCATTTTAATAATGTATCTAAACAATCCAATTGAAGTTTCTTGGTTTTGAGTAGGTTATTTTTCCTTTTTATTAAAATTGATTTTTAATTTAAATAAAAAGATGCACTTACAGTAATACTGGTCAAACCATGTGTCAGATTGCGGTCCGGATAATTGTTATATGACTCAAATGACCTTTGTATTGTTTACCTAATTTATAAAATGAATCTAAATGCATTTTCAAATCTTTTAGTATGTTAGTTATCATATTTACTAAAATTGAGGTCAATGCTAAATAAAAAGATTGACATCAATTCATATCAGTCACATTATTTATAGGATTGGGGTATGGGTGATTCCTACACATCAAATATTACTCATAGATCATTTTCCTAAAGTATCAAAACATTATAAATTCATTTTCCTAGGTTTTAGTATGTCACTTTTCCCTTTTTCTGGAATTAATATCAACATAAAATAAAAAGACATGCTTGAAGTCATATTGGTCACATCGTGTGTCAAATTAAGCTATGGTTGATTCCTACAAATCCAAAATGACTTGTGTATCATTTTTATAAAGTATACAAACAATAAAAAGGCATTTTATTTGGTTTTAGTATGTCATTTTTCCTTTTTACTAAAGTTTATGTCAAATTTAAAAAAAAGTCACACTTGAGGTAATACTTGTCACGTCGTGCATCGAATTGAGGTGAGGATGATTCCTACACATTTCAAATGACTTATTAAAACAATAATAATGCATTTCATTATTTTTGAGTAGGTTATATTTCTTTTTTACTAAAATTGATGTCTATTATATATAAAAAAAGACGCACTTAGAGTCACACTATTCATATGATTTAGGTGCAGATGATTTCTAAACGTCCCAAATGACTCATGGACCACTTTCTTAAATCAACAAAACAATATGAATATTTTTTTATTGATTTTCAGTTTTTCACATATATTATTTTATTAAAATGTCCTTTTAAACTAAAAACACTTACTTTAACACATACCGGTACCATAATTTATCAGTTTGACAAGAGACTGATTCCTACACAACATAAATAATTTATGAATTTATTTTCTAAATTTTAAATAAAATCTAATTTCATTTTCTTGGATTTGAGTTATTGAAATATTTTGAACTAAAATGTTGATTTTAAACTGATAATGGACACTTTGAGTCATACTGGGCACATCAAGTGTCAGATTGAGGTGAAACTGATTCCTACTTGTCAAAAATGACTTATGGATCATTTTTATAAAGTATAAAAACAATATGAATATTTATTTACTACTTTTGAGTATGAAAATTTTCTTTTTTACTAAAATTAATTACAATTTTAAATAAAATATGCACTTTGAGTCATACTGTTCACACTATGTGTTGGATTGAGGTTTGACTGATTCCTACACGACCCAAAGTCTCAAAAAAAATCCTATCTTCCAATATTACTAAAAATACCATTGAATTTATTTTTTTAACTTCCAACACTACATATTGAGCCGATATTCTTATCTGAAAAACATTCCTCATTGTTGAAAACTAGAAGAGTAGAGGAAGCTATTCTTCCCATTATAACATGAGAAGTCACCATAATGGGTAAATTCCTCCACTATTCCAATTTTCAACAACAAGAAAGGGTTTTCAACTAAGAACATATTCTCAACATGTATTTTTGGTAGGTTGACAAAGAAAATCAATGGAATTTGTGGTATTATTGGTAGAAAAGAAAATGTTATCTCTTATGTGGCTTGCTGTAGATGTTTGAAAGAAAAATATGACTTACCAAATGATCTATAAAAAAAATAAACTAGTATTAGATAAAAAATATAGGGAACATAACATTCAAATGGTAGATAAAATGACGAAAAAAATTAATTAAATATGTAGTAGGAATTCACCTTTTCATGATAGTTGTATACATTATTGACCCATTTCCATGTTTTTATTATCTTAGTTGTATCCTTGAAGTCCAATATCTCCTGAGCCTGAAAATCTTCTAACAAACCACCCCAACTCAAAAAATGTAATCCACCTATACAAGGAAAAAATTCTTATTTGATTAATACTAAAAAATAGACATAAATATGAAAAAATTCATTACTCTTATGGATGTCAAATATTCTTTTTATTTTTGTACATTATGCCACCATATATAATTCCTATTCTTTTCTAAGAAAATATATATCATATTTTGAATATGATTATTTTACACAGTCACTGTAGTACTGAAAAATATAAATACAAAAATTATTAATAATTTTTTTAACTGAAATAGTTATTTTCTTTAAAAATAACTCTTCAAGGACGATAGTTTATTTATGGAATATGATCTCTCTCATAAATTTAAAAACACAATAACCAAAATCTTTTCAATTTTTCTTACATACGTTGTTGAAACATTATGAGAAATAATAATTTGTTGTGACTTGTGATTGGATATTGAAATATTATTACATATACCTTCATACTTATCCATTTTTAGAACATATAAGGATCCTTGTGCTTAATTCTTGTCTTCATGACATGAATTTTAGGATATTTAAACACTACCCTATCATAATTTAATTCTCATTAAGAATTAATATAAGTTATAAAACATGAAGTTTAGTTCTAAATCATTTTATTTATTTGTATTACAAATATACAATTCCCATCATGTGTGGTCGGTTTGTTGGGTATCTATGCAGTGGATCTATGAAATAAATCTTTAGAGTATCCAAATTAACAGCAATGAGATTCCAATGTTTCCTCAAAACAAAAAAAATGAATATGTAATCAAAGAAATTAATATATATTTTATATAACTAAATTCTATATTTTTACCCCTTCAATGTTAGTATTATGAAATTTCTATAATCTGTAAGTTTTCTTTCAAAAGATTTGGCCAGTTTTGTTAGAATTTCATTCAATTTTGTAAAATCTATTTTAGGTTGTTAAATAGATATGATATGAGGAATAATGAGTATGAATTTATGTTCATGGGTTAATACCTCAAATTGGTATTGATATATATTCTTGGAAAAAATATGAAATGTATTTAGTCATAATTAACGTTGTATATCAGCTTTTGGATAAAAAAATCTTGAAGAAAAACATCATTTATACTTGTACAACTGAGGATCCTAGTCATTCATAGTTGAGGATTTCATTTTCATTTTTAAAAGAAATGTAGTATATAACATCATCTTCATACATTTTTCCTTAAAAATAAACTATGTGATTTCAACCATTTTATTACATTGTATCCATATAAACCTTTAATATTATTAAATGATAATTTTAATCAGCTAGGGTAAATGTGTTTTTGGAAGATATTTTTGATTGGATAGTTGATATTTTAAATGGGTTTGAATCTACCTTTCATTTCACACCTTCACACTATTTATCTATAATAATATTCTTTAGTTTATACTTTTTTCATTAATTGTTAAATGTTTAGCATGAGAAATAATTTGGAAATGAATAAATCCTTATCAACATGTGTTTTTACAAGATTTTAAGGCCATGTGATGAATGTTCCAATAACATGGTTTATCATATGAATATCACCATAATCAAGTAGAACATGAATCTTGACGCTCATCACATGATCTACAGTAATCTCCACCATCACATGATGTATTGGAAGTGCTATATTGTGCGGCCATCTTCGATATTGAACATCGTAGCCCTCGCTACAAGGCGATGGGTTGGTGTTGATAGATATAAATCACAGTCATTTTCACCCTATAGAATATCAGTATACAAAATGTATAATTGTATATATGATTCACATTTCATAGAAACCATTATTAGAATATTTATTACCTTAAGTAAGATATTTATTTAAGTGAAATGGTTCGCATCAAAGCTGGTGGGGGTGGGGAAGGATCTTCATGCAATGTTTGTTCTTGATTTATCTCTACTCTTAACTTTCCCCTATACATTTTTTAGAAAACCATCCTTCCAATGAAATTTATCTTCAAGGAAAACAAATATTTCATTTAGATTTTAAATTTATTTATCTTTATCCTCCTACAGTTTTTTATAAAAATATGTCTAGGATGTCACCCAAAAACACACACCTCTGACACGACCAAACTTTTCTGGCCTCTTCAATACCATCGAGAGTAGGTGTTCATCTGGTATAAGTGTTGATTATTCTTATAACTAATTCAGATAGAAAATATAGGAAAATAAGTAATCATTTTTATTTAATAGTGTTTTAATGAAAAATAAATTTTTATTATGTCATGCGTACACATGTTTTCCACACTTTTTGTGTGTTTTTATCTATTAGTATCCCATTTTATTTACACATTCCTCCTTCCATAGCACATGACATGGGATGGAATTGGATTTGGATTCATCAATCTATATATAAACAGATGAACATATTTATGTTGTTGTTTCATTGAACATAAAATTATTATAGTATATTTAAAATATGAACTAATGTTTTTCAAGTGAAGCGTATTCAATCATTGTTTTACGGTAAGGGTACGTCAGTTTTACTACCCATTCCTTATTTTCAGCACTCAATTGTTGTTTCATAAATTAAAAATTCTTATTCAATGTGATGAATATGCATATTTACAAATAATGTATTTCCAACAATAATATACTTAAAACCGACATATCCACATGATGACCAATAAATCTATCCCACACTCTTGGGTTATCAGGTGCACATACATAAGTGATGGTTGTGGGTTTATTTCCCCTTCATCATCCTTAATATAAAATATCATTTCAATTATTTGAAATCATTTATGAATCCTTGTAGAAATAATTAATACTTATTTCCTCTAAGATTCATCTACTATAAATTCACCATGCAAGGGATGATAAATAGTAAGTTAATGTTTCATTATTTTATTTTTTTAGTAAATTAAAGAAATGTTATCATAATGTTACCATAATATATTACCACATTAGTTCCTTAATAGAGGGGACAACATGGTTCCATGAATGTACATCAATCAGAACATGTTTCCAAGTGTTTAGCTAATGTAACTACTTAACATGGCCTTGTTGGGGTTAACAGTATGGCCCCTCACATTCCATCTAACCTAAAATTTTAAGCCATTACTTTTTTCCTTAATGTTTTTTGCTAACACTATTAAACTACGGTGCTCTTTTTTTCACCAACAGTCCTTTTTCGCCAACCATTTAATTGTATTCAACATCATCAATATATTGTTACTCTCAATTGGTAGCATTAAAATGTATAGAAGTTCATTGTACCTATACACCAGGAGTGACTATAGGTTGAGAAATCAATTTTTCCTTAGGATTGGGAGCACCAGAATGTGTAGAAGGTTGTTGTTCCATTGCACTGGGAGTAGTAGTAGGTTGAGAGAGATTTTTTTACTCAAAATCGGGAGCACCAAAATATGCTCAAGTGATTATCTATAGAAGTGGTCTGCCTTTTAATTTATATTACATAAATACAATAGCAAAAAGATAATAATATGAGGTAACACAACATATATTACAAACAAATATAACATGATTATTGAATTCTCTGCTTTGAAGGCTAAAGGGATTTGAACCCTCTATCGAGTATCCAAATCCCATCATTATGGTCTCCCCTAACATATAAACCCTTGTCTACATTGGGAATACTATGAAATGATTGTGACGTACCAATGAATGGGTCATACTTGGTTGAATATTTATCTGACACTTCAATGGTTTTGTTTGTTAACAAAACAATTGACCACTTTTGGTTTATATGATCTTGAATATAAAATACTTGTACTACCCCTTATTCCATTATAAATGGTTCATATTTGTACCCTTCCAAACTAAAATATACTTTCAAAGATTCCAATATATCTATTTTAACATCAATTTTGTTATTAACCAACTTGCATTGATAAATCGGTACCTAGAATGTTGTATAATCCAACTCCCCTATTTTTTTGATGATGCCAAAGTATGACATATTTGCACAAATTGGATATTTATTCTTTGAACTAGAAACATGAATCACATTAGCCACATTATAACTACCTTAATTTTCATGTTACTACCTTCATCATGTTAATTATTGATTTGTAACCATTTATTACAGAACCATTGTAAGATAATAGATGCACACTTGGTCCTATGGCTAGATATAGATTTTGTTCTAAAAATGAATCTATATTTTCATCTACCTCCCTAAAAATATGGCTCTAAAAAGATCTCCTAAACTATTTATTATGTGTATTTGATATCCATATTTCAACCGTTTATGGAATCAGATAGCTAAAAATTTCTTTATGGGTTTCAAAATATGGGGCAAACTCAAAAAATTTATGAAAAATGTAAACGTAGACCTGCTCCTTCTCTTCATTATTGATTATGAAAACATCTATTCAAGAAATTCTTCCACCCACAAGCTTCACAATGTGATGATATTTAGGTAGACAAATGAATTCCACACTAGACAGGTAGTCAGTACATTATTCAATAGCTTCCTCGATAATATATCACTTCGCAATACAACCCTCTAACCGACTTTTATTTTGAACATACCCATTCAAAAAAACTAATATACTGTTCAATGGGGTATATCCAGCTATAGTGTACAGGACCATTTATTCAAATCTATCTCACCAAGTGAACCATCAAATCAAAGAATACTGGAGGGATGAATATTTTAAATTCACATAATATAAAGACAATTTCTCCTTCCATTATCCCTAATTTCACCAAGTATATAACTTTGTTGCATATGGATTTTTAAAACAAAATTATCTTGTTTAATGTATAATTTAAATTCTTAGGAAAATTCAAAACAAGGATTCCAGAATTAGACCATTCATCAAAACATGACAGTCACTTGATTTCATACACTTTAGCTTTAAAACAGTCACTGACACAATATTCTTGATATTCGATGAATACCCCTCTGGAACCATTACATCATTTGAAATGCTACAAAATTGACATCTCACCTACGTGGAAAGATTTTATGTAGCTAGAGGAAGTGACACTGGAGTTATTCATGACATTAACCTAGACAATATTTTTCCCGATAAAATATTGCATAGTGGTGACCATGGGGTTGTCTCATGAGGAGGTTGCAGTCTAAGCTGTCAAACTGTCACTTTGTTAATTTTATTTTGTTAGATTTCATAATTAATAATTGAAATTTGAAATTATTTAATCTACATGAAATTAAAAAAATCATATTTAAATAATAAATCAATATTAGTTATTGAAAATCAGACGAAATGTAGGCCAAAGAAAACAAACTAAAGAGGTAGTGGTGTATAAACATGGATCTTCTGGCACCCCCTTTATCATTATTTACAAATGCATTACAGCTAAATTATCCATTTTATACCTTAATACCTCAAATTACCCTTCTAAATTAACTAGATACTATATTCAAACCTTGAATGTGTGTTCCAATCCTCTTATTAAAGCTTTTTTATTACATAATGACATTTGAACATCCAATACAGATTAAATGCAACATGTTCAAAGAAGAGACCTCACCAAAAAAATTAAACAATGAGAGAAACCAATTAAATTTCATAAGATGATAAGAAATCAAGAGTAATTTAGAAGAAGATGAAAACAAGAATTAATGATACCTCTTTCAATCATCAAAACAAGTTACAAAATAATTTAAAAGAAAAGAATTTATAATGAATACACAAACTCAAAAGGAAAACACCTTCAAAACTTTTCTGACCACCACTGCATGGAGTTATATCCCTTTATGTCTTGACCAACTTGTGGAATTATCCTCTTCTATAGCATTTCTAAATCAGCATCACACCCTCTGCTCCAGGTTCCTCCATAATTCTTTGGAAGGGCGGATGGGGGATATATTTATAGCCAAATCCCATCAAAGATCGGTTTTATTATATATTTATTTTTTGGATCGCTACAGTCATCACGATGTGTAATGGGATTACACAACATGTGATTTCTCAATAAACAGTCAGATCAATCTATACTTAATCTTCTCTAAAAATGGATATCGAAAAAGTTAATTTCATGTAATGTAGTTATACAACATGTAATGATGGTTCACGATATCTCGTGGATTCACGACATGTCCTATAGTGGATAATTATTTTTGATGAAATCGAAATGTGTAATTATGTTACATGTCATGTAATAGTTTTTATCTATTTTACAAATGTACTTCATGATAAACAATCTGGTGTCATGACGCTTTTCTTCGCTCGCAGTGCTAAGTGTCTTTTAGATGCACCACAAAATTCAGAAGCTATTAAAAGTAAGTAAAATTCTAGAATTAGGGAATTTTCAATATTTAGCTCAAAACTCTTCAAAATTAAAAAAATGATGAAATTTCACATAAAATTTCATATCGGTGGGTTTATTCACAGAAATATATACTAAAATATCTGAAAATATTATATTTATCTAGAATAATTTTTTTCTTCACCTTTCACTGGGGCCAACTCTTACCGTATTCCCATGTCAACTGTGTCCAACCTAGCCTTAATTTGTTCATTTGTTTTTCTAGGTGATTTAATTAATTTTATAATTACACTATCACATATATTTTTTCATCATGAATAACATCAAGAAAATTTCTAACGTATAGAAAATTCCAATATAGTAATTAAAAAAACTAATCACTCTTTCCAATCATTTTTCATAAGGTTTTTAAAAACAATTTACCAAAAGTAGTTTCCATATATTTTACTTTCTCAAACAGATGATCACTTGTTATTGGAGACAGTATTGTATGTTATTCTGAACTGCCTTCGAATGATGTCGTCCAAGACTATTAATTATGTTCTTGGGGTAGAAAGATGTGATGTCCTTGAAACACAATATTCAATGAATATTTCAACCTAATTTATTATGTACCTTTTTCTCAAATGATACACCCTTGAGATCCTTTAATGATATATCTTGAAAAGTTTATATAAGTAGTAAATTCATGATCACCCTATAAAACATGGCTCTCAATGTAAAATCTTCATTTCTGTAAGCATCATACAAAGTAACACTTAAATCTCACAATTTTTTCAAATCCTCAATAAATGGACCCAAATAAACATCAGTATCATTTCTCAGTTGTTTTGGTCCTAATATATGCAGAGATAACATGATGTATTTTCATTTCATGCATAACCACAGTAGAAAGTTATAATTTTCCATCATAACCAACCATATACTCTGAGTGATGCTTTTAAAACCAAAAGTATTCACTCCATCATTATATAATGCAAGAAAATGGTTTCTCTTCTTGTATCAAAAATGTCATGAACCATCTCAGGTTGACATTGAATTGGTCACACAATCTGATCCACGACAAGTCCTGACAGGCCTTGCCAATCCTCTCGGGCTGGCGATAAGAACCAGGGGCATCAATAGAGTACAATAAGGGAATCATTTCTCCAAATAATAAAATAAAAAATAAACAGCAGCAAGTTTCACATGCAGTTCAATATATATAAATATATATTGAAATGCATGTGAAACTTCCTTCTTTTTAGTGTCTATTTTATTATTGGATGAAATAATCCCCTTTTTGTATGCTTTTGATTCCCTTGGTGTTTTTCACTAACCTAGGAGGATCGGGAACGCCTCTCTGGCCTTTCCGCGGAACTGCTCGGGTGACTGGTTTAGGGTCAACCTGGGTTGGTTTATGAAAAAATGGTATTATATTAGGTCAAACCTTAGAGGACCTTTCTTCTTAGAGCACCTTTTTCTATTTGGGGTGGTCAAGGTAGATGGAGTTGGAATTTCAAGACTCATGGGGTAGGTTTAGGAAGAGCGTCGTGAAATATTTCTCATTTTGATCCTCACATTTCCATGGGAAGTCCAGTCTCTTTAGTTTCTTTAGAATTTATGGGTTTTTTGGTGAATGGGATATGATAAGGGGAGATGGGACAATGGTCTCCCTGAGATCACAAGTCTTGGAAATCCATTTGGAGATGGATGTATGGTTCTAAAAGACTCTCTGTGCTGACGGTATGTTTGGCATATGACCACAAACTATATGGTCATGTCACCCACCAACACTAGTTACCTTTTTGAGATGTTTTGGGTATTATTTAAATTTTGAAAAATTCTAGTGAAAAACCTTGTGTTGGATTGGTGAAAATGGGTTTTAATGGAAAATGGTCGTTTTGAAAATGAAGGTGTATTTGTTTTTTCCTCGGTATTATTATGGGTTCTTACATGTATGGTGGTATATGTGAATGTAGATGTACGATATGGTATTGTGGATGGGTTCCTAGAGTGGAACAGAAACATGCATGTAAGTGAGAGTCTAAGAAATACCAATGGAAGGTTTTCAACCCACCAAGTTTCTATTAAATTTTAGATATTTCAAAAAGAATGTTTTTATTGCTATAATGGATTTATTTCTTTTGTTCAATGATTTCCACCAATGAGGTGTTCAATATTGAGGATTTTAATTGTTGAGTTGGCCTTGATTTGGTTCTTGACATTTTCTTGTCCAGTGGTTGTCCCCATGATGCTTTGATGGGTTATCACAGTGTTGTTTCTCGTGATTCTCCATCAGTAGGATCTCTAGTTGATCAAACTAAGGATATTATGCATGAGTTGCAGAAGTTGGATCCACATCTCATTTATGGTTAAGTAGACCCTCCTGTAGGGGAGGAGTGGATACGAAATATCGAAAGGAACTTTAGCCTCGTTGAGTTTCCGGAGTCGTCGATGGTTAAACTTTTAATTTTCATACTTGAAGGTTCATAAAGGATGTGGTGGAATTAGGTGTCTCAAAACAAGCCCCGTGAAGTTATTACTTGGGTGTTTTTCAAGGTTTTGTTCATTTTTTTGTATTTCTCTGAGAAAAAAGGGTGAAAAAGGGGATAGAGATGGGTTGTTTTCAACAAGGTGATAGATTAGTGCCAGATTATTTTAATCTCTTTGTAGATGTATTCTCTTATGATCTAGGGTATAATGACAATTATTCCATGAATGCCCTACGTTTCAAGGATATGATTTATCCCGACCTTCAGTCAAAGGTGCCATAACTCACCCTACATTCATTTTCTGATGTGGTGAGGCAAGATATTTATATTTAAGCTGTGATGGTGGGAGTGCATGAGGTAGTCCTCCCATCTACAATACCTAGGAGTAGTGGGGATGATTCTGGTAAGGAGATGAGGAATCAGTAAAAATTTAATGGAGATGGTCCTGGAGATAAATGGGTTTGAGATCTTTCATCAACCTCTTCAGAGTGAGATATACTTATATGTTATCAGTGTGAAAGCTGGGCCAAAAAAATCCATCATGTTCAAATTATCCAAAGCTATCCTAGGCATGTGAATTCCTGGGTCAATTTTAGAGATTCTATTGGGATGTTTCTAGAAAGAACCTGGGAGGCAATCCTCATAAGTATTGTGTTGTAGGGATGTTTTTTTAGGTTTATTTTTCTAACTTACCTTCTGGTGTAATGGATCTTTTGTCATGGTGGTTCTGAAAATGGTGTTTTGGTTTATATTTAAGAGATTTTGGGAGTGTTCTTATGAATTCTGGTTTTTAATGAAAATGTGGTTTCATTTTCAAAATTCTTGTCTCTCCCTTATTATCTAATTAGGTGATGTATGTACTGGTTAGGTATTAGCAGCTCCTATTTACGTGTAATTAGATGATTCATACATCAAAACTCTAGCCTTATGTCCTGGAGGGAAGTTGGACCATAGTCAGGAACCCAAGAGCATTAAAGATTCATGTTATGTTTGCACCTCCACCATTGTGGTGAGAAAATTCTTGTGATTATATTATGGTTTCTCTATCTCCATGAATTCCCTCTAGTTTCAAAGAGCGTGGTAGACTTATCCCTCATGCTATGTCTATAATGTTCCATATAGAATGTGATTCCTTGATTAATGTCCTCATGTAGACCACCCATGTGAGTGAGGTGTTGTCTTGATTTCTATTGGTTTGTGAGGGTCGAGTATTGGGTAGTTACGGTTTTGGTTTAGTGGTATATTCATTGGACCCCACTCTTCCCAGCCCATGTGGGGAGGGTTTCTGGCCAGTGTGGGAGAGGCCCATCTCCAGTTTGTGTTGTATTTTTGTTTGGACATTCTTAGTTGGTTCTTAATGGTGGAGAGACCCACCACAAGTCTCGTTGTGGTTTCTCTTAAGATGTATCATATGCTAGTTGAATTCTAATGGTGGGGGAGTTTTTTCGGGCTTCCCCTATACTGGTGATCTATTTCAGGCAATGGGGTTGTGTTCCATTGGTGGTCGGTTAAACGTCCTTGGATTGAGAGGTTTGATCATTTTGATGTGGAATCCTTAGGTTATGATCAATCGGATAGAATGTGTTGTGGCTTTCAGAGGGCAGAAAGTGATATGGTGTGGAGAATTGTTACACCACAACCCTTATAGTTACATTATTTTATTATTTTATAGACTTTAAACAATTTTGTTGGGGTTCAGGTTGAGTTCTAGTTTAAAGTTTTGTGTTTTTATTGTAAAATGAAACGTTTGGGTTTGGTGGCATCTAGCGTATGGAAAAGCATGGTTTGGAAACCATACGGCTTTGCCTAGGTGACTACGTGGCCTTCCCATCTTTGAAAAATAAAATCAAATATTAAATGAGTAATAAAATGAGAGTTGAAACAAAATAAGAAGAAGTAAAAATATAATTAAATGTTATATTTTAATAATAATAGTAATGATAATATTATCAAGGGAATATTATTATTATTGTTATGAATAATATTATTGAAATTTTATTATTATTACTATCATTGTATTATTATTATTGTCATTATATTATTATTATTATTATTACTATTATTGAGAATATTTGTTGGACTTTAAGCAGGTGTGAGAGCACCGCACGGTTAATAGAAATCGTGCGGTTAGCCAAGATACCTGTGCAACCACCTCTAGAATAGATAGAGGCTACCACCCGGTCACTTGATCTGTGTGAGGACCACACGATTTCCCCATATTCAAATTAATGAGACAAATATTATAAAACAAAATAGTTATAAATATTATTATTATTGTATAAATAATATAATCATCTATGAACATTAATTATTATCACTACCAAGAATTTTAAAGGAATTATTATTATTAAAATAAAATAGATATTATAGATATTATAATTTTTATAATTTTTTATTATAAATAGTTTTATTATTTTGAATATTAATTAATATTGTTATTAAGAATTATTTTTATTTTTATTGTAGATAAAAATTGTTAATTTTATTATTATGTATTAAAATTATTAATTTTTAAGTTAGTTATTTTTTTCTCTTCTAACCCCTTTCCCTTCTCCACACATCCCCCTCCACCGATATGATTTCCCCATCCCTCTTGTTGAGAAGCATGACACCCCTTCTGCAAACCCACCTATAGTGCCCTCATCCCCTTACTACGTATCTATTCTAATGGCTTCCCTCCCATATTTTTGATGACGCCTCTCCTAGCCAGTGTGCACCTAATGGCTGACCTCCATCTCCTCCACACCAACCCACTACCAGCGCTGCTCTACAAACTGACACACAACCTTGCCAGCATGCCTCACCCTACCGACACCTGACCAACCAAAGCATTACCCCTTTCCAGCGTGGTTTCCACACCTTCGGTATACCCCTTACTTCCTTCTCTATTTAATTCTTGATTTTCTCTTCATTTTTGTTAGGGTTTTTGATCATTAAGGTTATATCTGGGAAGTTTTTGGGTATTAGAAGCTGCTTGGAGTGATTATGTGTTTACGTTGTCATCACACAATGGTTCTAAGGTACATGTTCCCTTATGCATACCATTATAATTCAAGAATAATGGATTAAAATTCTATTTTCTCCTCATTTATATTTTGAATATTGTGGTATGATCGTTAGATTTATTATTTGGTGTGAGAAGTGGTAATCTGTGCTCTGTTTTGTGATAAATAAGCTTCTTTTGTTAAAAATATACACAATGCATGTGTGATTAAATTCCATGTTAGCTTTCGCACGCAGTTTTTGTTCTTTAAGACCTGGTTTACTAGCTTGAATAAATATATGACATGCAGTTGGTTTGTAACTACAAGAAAATAGTGTTTTAGGAGTAGTTTTCAAAACGGCAATGAAAAAACGTCACTAAATGTTTTTTATAATATTTTTTATAAATGTTTTAAAATTTATTCCTAAAAAATACAATTTTTAGGGAAGTTTTTTAAAAAAGTCTCCAAAAAATTGACGAATAAAAAATAAAAAACTTCTTTCTTTATTAATTTTTATTTACCATAAATTACAGTTTTTTTAAATTTTATTTATTTACAATGTGTAAATTAATAAATATTTATTATTGTTAGTTTATAATATTTTTAAATAGAAAAAAAATCTTAATTACATTGAAAAATAGATTTTAGCATCAAATGACGATAACTTCTAATTTAGGAGTCCATTTTAGCTCCACAACCAATCAAATCGAAGCTTAAAAAATGAGATAAACTCAAGTGAGATTTAAATCATGTGATAATCAAAGGAAAAAAATATATTTAAATTTAAAAAGTTGAAAATCGAACTCGAACATCATACGACCATGACTTTTAATCTGGGTGTTTGTTTTGTCTCTACCAAATATCAAATCAAATCATGTGTTGAGCACTATGCTATTAAGGTATGGTACAAATAATATGAGTATTTTAACTCTTTTAATTCCTCTAGAAAGTCCCATAAGCCTTTAAAATAGAGGTTTTAGTTGTAGACCTTGATTTCATAAAATTTAAATGGTTATAACATTTGATCCATGTGTCAGTTCGGTCAATACCACATATCACATCAATGTTCATTTCATTATCTTCGATTTGACTAGTTGTAGCACGGAAAAAAGGAGTCCTGGATCAGATTTTATTGTCATTTTAGTGTTTTTAGGGTTTTTAGAAGTTCTTAATGAAGGCCAGAAGACCACCCTGAGAGGGGGGTGAATCAGTGTGTCAATTTTTTCCTCTTCTTTACTAGATCGTGTTCCCTTGTTTTTATGAACATATTTAGACCTATATGATGGAGATGTTATGTAATTAAAACACTCACATGCATAAGGAAAACACAACAATTTTAATTAGTTCACCACTAAGGGCTTCATCCAAGGACCATATGCTGGAAAAGTTTTAGTCATACATAAATACACTTATCTTCACTTTTTGTAGATTAAAAAGGTATAGGAATAGTCACTCTATCCCAGGAACACTACCCCTATAAAGGTTTAGGTATACCTCACTGCTTCCCTCAGACCACTTCTATTGACTCCCATAGCTCACTGCCTTTGGATAAGTCTCACTCAATTAATCAACTTCATGGTATCTTCAAAAGATTTTCATAAAAGCCTTTGTCTCATATTCAGCATGAGACTTTTCTTTCATCATGGTCTTGAGTTTATGCTCTTTTATGTTCAATATTCTTCTTTAGTGAAATGACTAAATGCAATAAATCTTCTTCTTTTTTTACTAGAGTCAAAAACTTCTTTTCGGATGTTTCCGCTTCTGTGAATTGCCCCTAATTTTGTGGACTATCTCTGATTATTATACCATTCATGATCCATGTACCACACCTTCTCTGTGTGTCTCTCCTACTATCCATACCATGCCTGCTCCGCGTACCGCGCCTGCTCCGTATACCGTTCATGCTCCATGTACAGCACCTTATAGGTGTACAACATTGGCTCTACGTACCACCTGTTCTACGTACCTGCGTTGTGTACCGCCTCTACATAATACCTCCACTTATAACTTCTAATTCTTCAGAATTATTTCCTTTGTGTATTGTTCCTTCATATTCTGCAAACCATTTTTTTCCTTGTGCATACTTCTTCTTAAAATTCTACGAATCATTTCTTCTCATATGTACGACTTTTTTCTATACATAATCTCTTCCATCAACAGCTCCTTCTAATTCTCTGAACCATTTCTTCTTCCACGTACCACTTCATTTTACACATAATTTGTCCGGCGTACATCTTCCCTTCGATGAATTCTTCTTGCGAGAAGACATTCAGACATGGCCGAGTTCTTCCATAGTTATGATCTTTTCTTATCGAATTCTCTCTCTTTTAATGATGGGATCAACAATCCTTATTTAGGCAAATAACTCTGCAAATTTCACTAATATTATTTACCCAAATTTTCAATGTGGTAAAATCTTCACCGCACACTAAACATCATCCTTGTAGTGTAAGCCTCCATGGCATAATGCTAACCATCTACGTACCGTAAGCCTGCCAGTCCACATACTTCATCTCTTCTGCCAAAAATGAGCTACCCACGTACCATAACTCCTTCCACGGTGAACGATTTTCAGTATCGCGACACGTTCTGCAAACCGTCCTTCATACCTTTCCCGCTACATGGTACGATGCAGTGAACCATTCCCATACATGGTACGTGGTCTATATTCTGAGGCACACAGTTTTCTTCCTTTGCCGATTTCCATCACCATTCCACATCTTATTCACTCCTATGCGGAAATCCTCCCATTAACAAAAAAAATCCCGATTTGGAGGTCCAAAAATATGGAAAACATTGGGAAACATCACCACCATAAATATCTGCTTCTGTAAGATCATCCATGCTTCTTCACTGTCATGCTACTTCTTCAACAATCAACTAATTTCATCGTGAAACATATCTATCGTGATATATAGTAATTGATCAATCACTTTTACCATTGTCAAATTTGCAAAGGAAATTTTTTCTACATCATTGTCAACTAGAAACATCATTCTTTCCAATCAAAACTGAATATGATTAGCATCACTTTTTTCTCCCCCTTTCGTTTATAATGTTTTCATCACAAATTTTCCAAACATATGATATTCGGGAAATAAAAATCAGTAAAGGATCGTCTAATTTACCACTCTCAATAACATTGGAGTTCTTCTTCATCTCCTTCGTCAGTTTGATCTTCATTGATAACTATTAACTACAAATACAACCTTATACACAAAGTTGTGCCAACACTTATCATTTTATGATTTAATTAATTAATTAATTAATTAATTAATTGTTATTTATTTATATAATATTAATTAATTAATTAATATTTAATGAATTATTAAATAAATAATAATAATTTATTTTTCTATTATTTATTAGTTATTATATATTTATTTATCAATTTATTTATTGATATTTTTATTTATTTATTTATTTAATATCTATCATTTATTTATTTATTATTTTGTTAATATGTACACATTAATTATTAATTTATTATTAATTTATTAACTAATTATTAATTATTTATTTAATATTAGTTTATTATTTATTTATTATTTATTTATTTATTGTGTATTCATTATTTATTATTTAATTATTTATTCATTATTAATTATTAATTATTTATTATTTAGTAAATATTAATGATTGAATATTAATTATTAATTATTATTTAATAATTATTAATTATTAATTATCAATTATAAATTATAAATTATTTGTTATTATTAATTATTAATAAATTATTTATTTATTTATTTACTTATTTACTTATTATTTATTATTTATTATTTATTATTTATTATTTATTAATTTATATTTAATTTAATAAATATTAATTTATTCTTAGTTTATTATTCAATTGTTATTTATTTATTTATTTATTATTTAATTAATTAATATTCATTATTCAGTAATTATTTTTTATTTATTTATTAATAATTTCTTCATAATTTATTAATTATTTATAAATTTATAAATATAAATTCTTTATTCTTATTGATTAGTGATTAATTATTATTTTTTATTTTTTATTATTTATTAGTAATTAATTAATTAATTATTTATTTATCCATTATTTATAAATTTTTTATTTTTTATCATATATTAAATTATTTTTTAATTAATTTATTATTTATACATTACTTATATATTATATGTTATATATTATATGTTATATATTATGTATTATATATTTTGTACTATATATTATATAGTATGTATAATATATTATATATTATATGTTATCTATTATATGTTATATATTATGTATTATATATTTTGTACTATATATTATATAGTATGTATAATATATTATATATTATATATTATATATTATATATTATATATTATATATTATATATTATATATGATGTATTGTATATTATGTATTATATAATATATAATATATATTATTTAGTATTTAGTATTTATTGTTTATTATTTACAAGTTACAATTTATTATTTACTATTTACTAATTATTGTTTACTATTTATTATTTACTATTTACTATTATTTATTTACTATTTTTATTTAATATTTTTTATTTACTATTTTTTATTTACCATTGATTTCCATATTATATATTTCATTATTTATTATTCATTTATATTCTATTTTTTAATTAGTAGTTTGTAATAAGTAATTTTTAAAAATTAAAAATTAAAAATTAATTATTAATTATTAATTATTAATTATTAATTATTAATTAATAATGATTAATTATTGATTACTGATTATTGATTAATCATTATTGATTAAAAACTATTTAGTGTGTATCTATTTGTTATGTATTATTTGTTTTTCTAATTAATATATATATATATATATATATAAGTATATTAATTTCAATTTATTGACCACATAAAGAGCCTGTTGGAGTTGTAAAGTCTTTGGAAAATAAACCAGAGGAAAGGGATTCAAAACTCACCAAACATAGAATTTCTATATATGGTAGGGGAATATGCATGAGCATGTGCATAGAGATGGGAGCATGGTAATAATCAATAAATAAGTAAATATATAAAATAAATTAATTATGAAAATAAATGTTTTTAAAATTTGAAAATATAAAAAAATTTAGAAATATTACAAATATAAAAACAATTTAGCAACTATTTAAACCACAACTAAATCGTTATGCGAAGGTTTTAAAGAAATGCCACTAATTAATTTCTAACAAACAATTTAGTCGTGGTTTTCTAAAACCATTGCAGAATAATTTAGCAGTGGTTTAAACTGCCGCTAAATGAAAAATAACTGATACCAAATAAAAATTTTGTTGTATTGTATTAAGCCTTACTGGATATTAAATTGAAATTGTATTGTTAAATATTTCATGCCTAATGTGTGACAAATTGCACTATTTGATTTTAAGTGATAAATGTGAAACAAAATGTTTGGTTGTGATTTTGAAATACGTTGGAAGAATGCAAAATGAGATCTTTAGGTCATTGGATGGGTTTCCAAAGCGGTTTTGATTTTAAAAAAAAGTGACATGAGTTTTAAGGTTTTTTTCTTTTTTTGACATGTGTTGCCAATGAGTGGTCCATTTGTAATTTTTATAAATAAATGGTTGTGCCTTGACTGTGTGATGTGAACATTTTAAAGGAAATTTTTAAACGTTTTTGATATTGAAAATGTCATGTTTACACCCCTTTTTAAAAATTGTATTTTGGTATGTTGATAAATGTTGGTTTTGTGAAAAGTATAATGGCCGATTTGGCAGCAGGTGAAATGGTGAAAATGTTTATTTAAAAAACCATTATTGGATGACTCACATTCCTTGTTATATTTAATCTGTTGGATGTCCTCATTATGGAATCCTCGCGAACCATTATTATAGGTCCTCAATATGGACTACTCGTGTTCTATTAGATTTATGGCATGTTAATCAGTCCCTAGAGTGTCATGGAGTGATGCTTGTTATTAATAATTATTATAATATATATATATATATATTTGTGTGTGTGTGTGTGATTAAATTATTTAATGGAATCAATTTTCTCACCCCCATTATATACATGAGACATGGGATCCTGGCATAGTGAGATAATTTTCTATGAATGATTGTTGCATTTGTAGTTGACGTACAGACCAATGGTCCATAGTTTGTGGATACATATTTGGGTTTATTACTATGGTATTTTCCCTATGTTCATCCTGCGTGAGGTTAGATGATCATATTGATCATTTTTGATTTCATCATGTGTGGCATGCTACTGGGGATGAGGTCACATGTATTAATATCTTCTGAACTGTTCTTGATCTCATGTGTTCACCTATGTCTGTTGGCTTTAGTCACTCGTAGTGATGCTAATATACTTGTATGATTATTTATGTTTCCCATGTTGTGTGATTATTATGGTACCTTTGTATGTAGTTATTTTATTGGAAATTGATGGGTGTATTTTAATAAGTCTTTTGGAAATTGTTTTAAAAGAAATTTTTTTATCATATTTTGTGTAGATAGAAAATATAGACACAATTTCTCCATGAAAATTCTAATGTCTCACTAATGGTATGGTATTGGTTTTTTAAATAAAAAGTTGTAATGAGTCGTACTTTGTTTTTAGCAAAAACTCATAAAAAAGATTAATTTAAAAAATTGTAGTTCAAACATGAAATTGATGTTTTTTCAATTTTAAAGGATGTGCATTGGGAATAGTTTATCAAGATAGCCTACTATGTTTTATACTCACACCTATAGTTCCTTTCTCTTTTTATCCCTTATGCAGGTTTCAACTTAGGTTTCGTTCTCCTTTAGCGACGGTTGATCATTATGTTGGAGAGTGAATCGTGAGTTTACTCGGAGCTAATGTGGTTGTCTAGTTAGTTTTAGATTCTTTTGTATAGATGTTGTATTGTTTTGTCTCTTGTGTGTAAAAGATGTTCAGTTTAGTTTTATATATATATTGAACTGCATGAGCACCTTGCTGATGTTTAGTTTTTATATTATTATTGGGAGAAAGTTTTCCCATGTTGTACACTATTGATGCCCTTGGTGCTTATGGCCAGCTTGGGAGGATCGATAATGCCTCTCGGGCCTTACTGTGGATCAGATCAGGGGACCGGTTTAGGGTCAACCCAGGTTGGTTCGTGATAAAAATTCTGGATACTAAAGGTCAATTTTCTGCCACTACGGAGAGTCTTCTAGGTGATGATGTTTCCCATATTAATTTCTTGTACCCACATGCCACATCAATTTCCTTATAGTCTATTCACTTCTATATAGGCACATAAATCGTGGAATGAATCGAAAGTATCATACAACATTTAAAGGACCTGATTCATCTTTCTTGTATTGAGAAGCACCACAATTTTTCCATTCATTGTGTTATTTTTGGTCCTTGTGAAATAGTATACAGTAATTTAGAAAGGTATGCATTTTCTGACAGATCAAACCCACCGAGCGTAGTATTAATTTAGAATCATATGTTCGGCTGAGAGCTCATTATCTTCTGGGAGCATATCATTCAATAGAGCAAGTAGTTTAGTATAATTGGTGGCACTCCATCAGTTTCATACTTTCAAATTAAAAGATTTATGTATTGATTAAAATGATGTTTATTTAGTGCAACAAACATACAATGGAATATTTGTACAATACTTTAACTTCTAAATCAATTTTGGACAATCATGAAGTTCATCATTAATAGTCCTCGTCATTTCCTCAAAATTATCTTCATCATCATTTTCACCTCTAATCACATCCTCAATAAAATCTTCTTTATTTCCCACACTTGAAATCAAATCATATGGTCCATAAAATGCAGTTTTATCTATGTCACTAGTGACATTCACTTTTTAGCTTTTTCCATTCCAACATTTTTAACTTTGATCAATTATGTGATAGATCAAGTGTTTTTCCAACTCCCCCTAGATAATTATTCTTGAATAAAAACCACATAAACATAGACAAAGGATTTGAGAAGGGTCATATTCATAATATTTTTAAAACTTAATGAACTCTTTCACTCCATATTCAAAATCTTTTTTCATTCAATTATAATCCTTCCATTCTTTATTTATATCAATCTTATTTGATTCTGTAATATTAATATTTAAAAAAATGAATACAAAGAGAGGTATTTAAGATAAGGGGAACATAATATTTCAATGGTAGTTATTATTGAATTTTGTTTCCTGAGACTCATCCCCTTAGAAGCTAACACTAAACCAGAGAGAATAAGTAGTTGTAGAGGAATCCAATAATTTAAACCATGCAAGTGATGTTGGTTGAAAAGTAGGTTTAGGAGTTTCAATGTGGTTAAAAATTAATTAACCATTTTTAGGAGTGAGGTAATGATGTATTTCCTTTTGGTTGTATTGAGTTAGTGACATACCCATACCTTGGTTTTGTTGTAAATCTGTATTATGTAGAAGGTAAATATGATTCTAAGTGAAGGCTAAGGTTGTTATTGTTGGGTTATGGTCATTTGAGCTGGATCATTTCAATAAGCAATTTGTGTGTGTCTGATGAATCATGAGGAATGAAAGAAGTTTCCTAGTGTTTTTATAAAACTATATAAAAGTACATATATTTTATAAAATTTTACATAAATTATAGAAATATATATTTGTACCAATTTATAAAGGTTTAAAATTATTATATATACAAGTAAGATTCATCAAATATAACATTATAATAATTTATAAGGAATAAAACTAAAATTGTATGTTAATTTATAAATCTAGAAAAATATAAATGTAATATAATTTATAAAATTTCATATTAAAACTATATATGTAAATATTATATATTATAAAATATAAAAAAGTATATAATTTTATAAATTAATAAAACTATAAAAGTATCAATATTTAATAAAAAATTATTATTAAATATATTATTATAATATGATATATATAAAATTTATAAAATTATATTAATTTAAAATTGTATAAAAATACAAAATTTTAAACTTTAAATACATTAAATAAGTCAAAATACATTTTCATACCATGAATTTTTTCTACTTCCAATAATTATTCTACAAAAAAATCTAATAGAGTGTCCATAGAATAATTATTATTTTTTCCCTTCTTAAATACATATAAAATAATTTAATAGAAAATTTGCTTTTTAAAAAAAATTACTTAATTTAATATAAAATGAGTTTTCTATGAATTAAGAAGAATAAAAATATATTCATAACAATCGAACACTATATCATTAATAACAAATTATAACATAAACATATAATATATATATATATATATATATTTATCTTGAATTTTCATCCTTCAAAAAAGCTATGTTATTCTCTTCTATAGAGAGAATGATATTTGTAATGAACTAAATAAAAAATCAGTTCATTATTAGTTTAATTATAATATAAATTTTTAATAATTTTTATTATTGAAATTTCATATTTAGTTTTATTGGTCCATTTCATGCCTTTTTAACATTAATAACCCATTATTCCATCATTACATAAGATCTAGAAAAATACAAACCCTATCATCTCATCATACACAAAACATTAAAGTCATGTAATCATTATCCATGGTAGAATATTTTCAAATTCTAATTATCACAGAACTATGTTGTGTGTCCAAATAATGTTTCTTCTTAATATAGAAGCGAACAATCAAAAATATTTTTTGAAATTATGTGGGGGAATGGTCTACCTTTTCAAGTCATAGTGAACATAAAAAAATTTAGAAACACTAAAATTTTAAAATGATTATAATAAAAAATAATAAATTTATTTCCCCAAACTAAAAATCAAATACTAGAAGAAAATTTAAAAATAACTCCACAGAAAACTAAAAAAATTATGGAAGTAATGAATAAAACTATTTTGAAACTTTAAATTATTCAAGATTTCACAAAAAATGTAGTTTCCTAAAAGAGTAGATAATCTTCATGGAGAAAAAAATGAGAAATTAAAACACCAAAACACCCATTTTATATAATAATTTCAATGAATATTGATTTCATCATGTTGGAAGATGTTATGGAGAGTGAAATTGAAATAGATGGTCATCATATCCAATTTATTTAAAGAGGTTGACACCCTAGAATTATTTCCCATTTAATTTGGTAAAAAACATTTAATTGAGGAGATACCAAATGAGGGTGAAGGGAGGATATAAAAGGGGACCTCCTCCAACAGTTTTCATCATCATATTCAAAAGAAACACATCTTTAACATTGAGTACATTATTTTCTGAGGTGTTTTATCCATATTTTTAAGAAAGAATTTCTTCAGTGTTTTCTCCTTATAATTGAGAGATAGTTTGTACCTGAATTTTACCATAGTGAAATTCTTTTATTTACCTGTGGTTTTTACCCCTTTCATTTGGGGGTTCCCCATGTTATATCTGGTGTTATTTTTAATTATGCACGTTTTTAGTTAATTTTTTTCTCCCAATTATCGTTGTACCAAAGGGAGAATTTTTTATGAACCTAACAAGTGGTATCAAAGGAATGAGATTTTGGACTGAGGAAATTTCGGACCAATGACATGTCCAAATGGTGATAAAATATGATTTCGATAAATTTAATGGAAATAATTTTTCATTGTTGAAATTGAATATGCAACCGGTTCTACGAAAATATAATTTTCTACTGGTAATTGGATAGAAATTGGTGGGTGTGATAGAGTAGAAATGGAAATATATGGATAGGAATTCTATTTCTAACATCTATTTGAATTTGGAAGATGGGGTCTTGTCATTCATTGTGGAGAAAATGACAGCGAAGTAAATTTGTGATACTCTCACAAATATGTACAAGGAAAACTCACTCCAAAAATAATTTCCTAAAGAGAAAATTATACACTATTTGAATGGAAGAGTCATCATTGGTGACTGACCACATCGACACCCTCAATACCCTTTTTTTCATAGCTTACAGTGATGGACGATAAGTTTGTGGATAATGAACATGCGGAGATTCTGCTCCAAAGTTTTCTAGATTTGTATGAACAATTTATCATCAACCTCACCAATAAAATATTAATAAAATAGTTTCCCTTCAATGATGTTTCTATTAAGGTTCTTGAAAAATAAATTCATCCTAAGAACAAGGAAGATAGATAGAAAACATCCCATGACATTGAATCTCCGTTGATGGAAAGAGAAAAAATGATAGAGTGTGGTTCTAGTGGGAGAAAGAATCATAGCAGGTCTAAATCAAGGAGAAAGAAGAAAAATTTCAAATGTCACAATTGTGGTAAGAGGCGGAATATTAGTAAATACTATTGGAATAAGAAGGGTGGTGAGAATAAATCTCAATGAAATATATAAAGTACATATGGAAATGGAGACGTACTAGTACGTGACACGATAACGACTTATAAAAGAAGAAAACATCTCAACGAAACATGGATTATTAAATCTGGATCAACATGGCACATGCCATCTCAACAAGAAAGTTTTGAACAATATGAAACTATCAGAAAAGGACATTAATATATGGTTAATTATCACTCATCGAATATCATTGGAGTTGGAACCATCAAACCGAAGAAGCATGATAAGATAGTCTAAACCATCCAAGGAGTACACCTTATAGAGGGTCTCAAGAAGAAACTTTTTTAATGGAAAAAATATGAAGATATCAGATGAAAGACACCGATGGAGAATTGTATAATGAAGATTTAAAAGGGATATCCTATGGTCTTGATGTTAGATAAGACCTTAAAGAACATGTCTGTGATTATGGGTGATATGTACATGGAATAAGAGATAGTTCATGCATCAACTACCTCAACAGAAGAGTTGACGGTTTTATGACATTATAATATTATCCATATGTTTAAACAAGTCTTGATGATTATTGAAGATTAGAATTTTTTACTTGGGCTTAAAAAGGTATCCTTACCATTTTTCAAGCATTGTGTTTTGAATAAGCAACACAGGTTGACTTTTGGAACATTAACAGCGAAGAGAACAAAGATCTTGGAGTTGATCCATTCTGACATTTGGAATGCATCAGTTGTATCCCTAAGAGGATAAAGGTACAATGTATATTTCATTGATGACTATTCCAGGAGATGTTGGGTATTTTTAGTCAATAGGAAATCAGATGTATTTGAAGTATTCAAAAGATTGAAAGCACAAAAGGACCTTGAATCCAAAAATAAGATCAAGTGTTTGAGGGCTGAAAATGGTGGATAATATACAAGAAGTATGATTATTTTTTTCAACCAGAATGAATCAATAGGAATTTCATGGTGGAATATGATCCTTAGTAGAATGGAGTGGTATAAAAGATAAATAAAACCATTTTGGACAGAACAAGGGAGATGTTGATGACTACATGATTTACCAAGACACTCTGGGCAGTAGTCGTAAATATTTCCTTCTTTGTGATCAATCGACCCCCTTTAGTGGAAATTGATCTGATGATGTCGATGGAGATGTGGATAGGTAAACCCGCTAAATATTCTAAATTTAATAATTTTTTTAGTCTTGTATATGCAATGTTTCATGGCCAGGAAAGATCGAAGTTGGACTTGAAATCCAGGGAATGTATCTTCTTGGGATACGTTGATGGTGTGAAGGGGTATCATTTTTGGGATCCCACTTCTAAAAAACTTATCCTCAATAGATATATCATCTTTTTCGAATAAAATGTGAAAATATTGATTCATAAAGACACGGATAAAGAGAGTATAGAAACTAAAATAGTCATGCTGATGGAAAAACAATGGAAGAACCAGTTTCCACTAAGACATTACCATAGTATGGTGATCAAGTAGTAGATGATATTGGACTATGATGGTCAAATAAAGAGAAAATATCACCAATATGGAACTCAGATTATGTCATTAAGAGCAATGTTGTATATTTATTATAGATAGAGAATGGAGATCCATCATCTACTTTGGATGTGACACAGAGTTAGGATGCATCTTCATGGATAGAGGTGATTCATGATGAACATGATTCCCTACACAAGAACTAGACTTGGTATATTGTTCTATAACATCATGGAAGGAAGGCCATTGGGAATAAATATGTCTACAAGATAAAGTGGGATGAAACAGACCAAGGTGGAAAGATATCGTGCGAGACTGGTGGCCCAAAGATATGCTTTGAAGGAAGGTATCAATTTCAATGAAATATTTTATCCTTTTTTAGACTAATGACTATTCGGGTAGTTCTGGTGATGTGTTTTGGGTACACTCTACATCTAGATCAGTTAGATGTGAAAAAATATTTTCTCCATGGTGATCTTGATGAAGAAAGTTTTTGTGTTCCAACCAGAAGGTTTTCTAAAGAAGGTAAAGATAACTTGTTTTACTGGTTGAAAAAAAATCTATAAAATCTAAAATAGGCACCATGGTGTATATACAAGAGATTTTATTCCTATATCATGAGCCATGGATTCAACAGACTCAATTCAGATCCTTGTGCATATTTCAAGGGTCGAGAGGGAAATTATCCTATCATTATACAATTGTATGTGGATGAAATGTTAGTTACATGCCTAAAAATGATCAAATCTAGGAGACGAAGGTACAATTGGATAGAAAGTTTGAAATGACAGACTTGGGGCCCACAAACAAGAATCATGGGACACAAATTTACTGATACAGGAATAATGAAAAGATTAGGCTGTCCTAAAAGAATTATTTAAGGAAAGTATTGAAACACTTCAACATGCACGACTGTAAACCAACTTTTACACCTCTTCCAATTAATTCCAAGTTATCCTCCACGACGAGTCCTACCAGTGAGTCATAGAGGATGGAAATGGATCAAGTGTTTTATACATCAGTAGTGGAGAGCCTAATGTTCACTATGGTTTGTACTATAATGAACATTGCACATGCAGTGGGATAAGTTAGTCGATACATGGAGAATATAGGATGGGAGCATTGGATCATGGTGAAGAGGATCCTGAGATACATCAACGAAACCACATATGTTGAATTATGTTTTCAAGGATCATATTTCACTATCAGAGGCTATGTTGATTCTAATTTTTCAGGTGATTCTGATTGGAGAAAATCCACTAATGGTTTTGTTTTTACTCTAGCTAGAGGAGCTATGAGTTGGATTTTCATGTTATAGTCAGTTGTGGCTTTATTCATGATGGAGGCATAGTAAACGACTGCTACATAGGCATTCAAAAGGGTGATTTTGATGGTAAGGTTGTTGGAGGAGCTCAGGCACAAATATGATCATATATTTTTTTGTGACAGTCAGAGTGCCTTGCACATTGCAAGGAGTCCTTATTTTCCCTCCAAGATGAAGCAAATTGGCGTACAATATCATTTTTTTTGAGACGTGGTGGAGTAAGGAAATGTGGACATTCATAAAATTCACACTATAGAGAATCTGGAAGATTTCTTGATGATAGTGACTGGTTCTGATAATTTTAGATGGTGTAGATCCTCTAGTGGCCATAAAGAAAAATGGGCCATAGGATTTGAAGATAGAAAGGATGTGTGGAGATGTGATTGACACTTAGTCAAATCTCTAAGTTGGAGACATGTTGTAGGACATTATGGGGAGAGAAAATAATAATTATGGTTGCATCATTCATTTCATTCAAAGAGGTCGACACCCTACCATTATTTCCCCATTTAATTTGGTAACATACAGTTAATTTAGGGGAGAGAGAAGGAGTTTGTAGGTAGGCTATAAAAGGGGATCCCCTTCATCATTTTTCATCATTGGATTCAGAAGCAACCCATCTTCAGCTTTGAGTGCAGTATTTTGTGATGTTTTTTCACAATATTTTTAGGAGATAATTTCTTGATTTTCTTCTCCTTGTAATCGAGAGAGTGTTTGTGCCCACATTTTACCATAGTTAAATCCTTCTATTTTCCTATGTTTTTTAACCCTTTCATTTGGGGATTTTTCCACGTTACATCCCGTGTTCATTTTAATTCCACACATTTTCTGTTTATTTTTATCTCCCAATTATTATTGTAACGAAGGGCCAATTGTTTTACAATCCTAAGACATAAATAGTTTAGAAAACAATAAGAAATATCTATATTAAAAACATTTCATAATTAAAACATTATTATTTCAAAAAATGTGATGTAGAGAAATGTTTAAAAAATAGGCTATATAAATGAGATTTAGAGGCCAATGTGTAGCTTGGATTTATATTTAATTTAATATTATTGAATAGTATTTTTAATGTGATATCACATCAACACACCATATCACGACCATAGACCAACTATATCATCCCCCCCCCTAATGAACATTCTCTCCCGATAGATAATTCATCAACCCACACTATACCCAAGTATCATCAAAATGTAGACCAAATCAAACTACAAACAAAAAATGCACCACTAAAGTGTATTATTGGGAGAAGAATGGATTAAGAAAACCAAGTTGAATAGAAGGACTTACAACCAATCACTAGCGGGCATCCATTGGAACCAACAAATTGAAACTAGGGCACTGAAAAAGTGAAGAATAGAGCATGATGATTAAGAGGCATGCAGATTCAAAAGGATGAGAGTTTAGTTTATTGAGAAAAAGTAAATCATGAGAAGGCGATATGTAACAGAAAAAAAGGCACAAACAAGATAACATACTTTAGAGTTGGAGGTCTAACGACAGTAGTATGGTTCGGCAGTGTGGGAAACAACAGCGGATGCAACGACAACAATACCGGAGGAAGTAGTGGCAGTGGAGAAAACATAAGCAATGACGACAATGGCATGGTTTTGGTTCCACAACAACATGAGGTTTGGTTGACCACATGATTTTGTTAGGGTTTCATTTGTAAAAAAATAAAATGATTTTATCAATTGTTTTTGGAAAGCATTGATAAAAGTCTGTTTTACCAGCACTATAATAGAAAGCGGTGATAAAATCAACTTTTATCAGTTCCTTTTTAGTGCTGATAAAGAATAGCATTATCAACGCTTTTTTAGTGCTCATAAAGGGTTATCTTTATTAGTGATAAAAATGTGCTGATAAATATCTAATGTAAAAAACTTATTTATACTTATATATATATTTATAAAATTATATATATAATAAATAAATAAATATTTATTTATAATTATAACTATAAAAATATTTATTTATTTATAATTATATGTATAATAAATATTTTTATAAATATTTTTATATATTTATAAAATTATAAAATTATAAATAAATAATTAATTATTTATAATCATAAAATTATAATAAATATATTTTTCATATTTATATTTATAATAATAAATAAATATAGATATATTTAAATAATTATAATTATTAAAAAAATTATATATTTATTTATATTCATAAATAAAAATAAAAATAAATATATTAAAATAATTATAAAATTATAATACAAATATTTATTGTATTTATAAAATTATAAATACATATAATTATAATATTTATTATAATTTTATAATTATTTAAATATATCTATATTTATTTATAATAATAATTATAAACATTTTTATATATTTATAATTATTTAAATATATTTATAAATATATGTATATATTTATATATATTTATAAATTTAGAAATATAATAAATATATTTTTATAGGTATTTATGAGCATAATAGGTATTTATGAGCATAATAGGTTCATGGGTATAACAAGGAGGTTTCTAGTAGGGAGGATTTGGTTCCAGATCTAGTTCTAGATCTGGATTAGGAATTCAGATCAGTGATTTTCAACGTGAAGCCAAGCTATGATAGCGGTCTTGAGTTGGGGAGGTGGGATCTAGGTGGTGACTGATGGGGATGAGGTGTGGTTGTTGTAGTGAATATATCCAGGCCGTATCTCGTTAGGAATTCAGATATTGGAATAAGAAACCCATCGGATGGTGTGGATCTAGCATGCGACGATCGAGGCAGATGGCAGTCATACGTAGATTGCCCTTTGTGGAGATCTTTGGATCTAGGTGGTGGCACGGTCTGCCATGTGACATCAGCGATGGGACTGGCTCAAGATGGGGGATGGTGACGTTGTCGTATGATGTGGTCTTGGTATCCCAGTGGTGAAGGTATGGGCGTTGGATGGTTTGTGATTTAGGGTGACTTAGGGTTGCAGACATAGGATGATAAATAGGCTGGCATTGACCACGTGACGTCCCTTAGTGGCAGATGGGGTTGGATTTTGGGTGGCAGAGGGATGCTGCTAGTCATCTTCTAGCGAGCAGATATACAGGATGCATGTTGGGCCAATGCTGGATCATGATTTTGACACTGTTGGGATGTGGGAAGATGCATTTCACTATAGGCTGATGCTTGGGATGTAGTGGAAGACTTTGTGGATGTGGATCGGGATGTAG
Organism: Viscum album; assembly: GCA_963277665.1. Classification (NCBI taxonomy): domain Eukaryota; kingdom Viridiplantae; phylum Streptophyta; class Magnoliopsida; order Santalales; family Viscaceae; genus Viscum; species Viscum album. The sequence goes on along the minus strand of OY728139.1, from coordinate 835,243,522 downwards.
GTTAGGATAGGGTTTTCCTTGATGGATGGCATCCACTGTTGGGTGATTATGATAGAAGGTCTAGTGAATGAGGAGGGTAGTATTTAATGGGATTTTGGGATGTTCTATTGTTTTTCATTTTGGTCTTCATGCCCTTTTTGAGTGTTGAGTTTTATCCCATGTTTTTCTTTTGAGTGGTGTTGTCTGCCACTTTTTTGTCTAGTGTTTCTTTATGTGCCACATGATCTGTGTTGTTGTTCTGCTTTTATTTTCTGTAATAAATTTTTAGCTCTGGTCTTTTTCTCGGCTGCAAGACTGCATTGATATATATCATAAAAAACCAATGAGTAAATGAACATTCATGATGAATAAATAGCATATGCATGCGTCATCATAATATAAGTAATATTAACATTTAGAAATCCACATTCATGTCTACAAATAAACTTATGATCCTATAGCTTCAATTATACTCACGAATCAATATATGAACATAAATAACGACAATCCTTTCCATGATATCATCATAATATCATGATATATATATAGAACAAATTAATTGGATATATATATTTATTTAAATATATAGTTATTTATTTATAGGATTTGATGTGTCTGGTTTCAGAGATTTGGGGGTTCACTAGTTGGATATTCGTGTGAGTCAGATGTGGATTTGTTCACTGTCTCTTCCATTTGGATGAGCTCCAACAACCTGCTTGGGGCTTTGGACCACATTCTCTAATGTCGATAAGGATTTTATTTCATGACTCAAGCCATGATTTGGATATTTCCAGTGATATGAAGGAATCTTCAGAGGTGTGGGTGATGGTTTATTGGTTAAATTTGATTTTATGGCATCCCATGATATTAAACGTCATCAGTAATTTCATTAGTGTTCCAAACAGATTGCATTGAGAGACTAAACAAGTGCATTTTGTCCATTTTCCATAAAAGTTGGTGGAAGTGGACACCAACACCACCATTTTCGACAAGGTATCTCCGTCTATTCCTATTGAGATATTCAATTGAAAATTGAGTATGAATAATAACCTTTTTATTGTATTGTCCATGAATATTTTTTGAATTCTCTTGAGTCATGTCATCAGAGTTCTATTTACGGTATTTTTAATACTAAATGTCACTTTAAAAAGGATTCCCAGAAATCTGGAATGCATGTGTATGTGACCTTGACAAAGGAGCAAGGTGTCGTGTATAGTGTATCTCATATTTCTGAGACACCTTCATCTCAGATACAGGATTCTCTACCAGATGTTCTAGATTTCCCTCCACTTGGATGTGTTTTTCATGAGGTTCAAGCTATTCAGATCACCCACTCCTTTAAAGAGGCTTTTTGTATGACTGAGAGATATTGAAGTGTGGTTCATGGTACTTAATAGCATGAACCTACCATCTAAATTATGTAATGGTAAGAAAAAGGTTGATGATGAGGGATTCCATATTTCTATTACTACGAATTCTTGAACACCTTCTCATATTTCTAGATAAAAAATTCATATAGTTGAGTTGGTGCATACTGAACCCCTTATGATGTATGGGATTGTTGTGTCCTTTTCCGAACCTCTTTGAAGGGTGATTTTCCAGCACCCTCTTCACCCACACTTCTGGATGGTATTGAAGGTGCATTGGGTGTTGGTGGTGAAATGGCTGGGACGGTGACATCTGAAGATGATGTCAATGTCCCACATGGTAAACTTCAGGACTCTAGGACAAGTAATAAAATCACCCTGCATGACATTCTAAATCGATCTCATAACATGGATTCTTTTCATGAGGAATTTGGGAACCCTCGAGCTGATGAAAAAATTAGGGATAAAGCACTGGTAAGGGATGACTCTCAATTGAAGAATGATTCTATTGGTGGAAGTGCTCCTAATTTTGAAGTTGACGACTCATCAAGCATGGTTGATCATGATATCAACTGGAAATCTCCCATACAGTGGAAGAGAGGTGGGAACCCAAGAGGTCGGGGTGGTTCTCTACAGGAACACACCAAATACTTCCCAAAATCCCCTCTAGTGGTTGAGGATGAGTGCATAATTTTCAGGGTTGTTAATGGATCCCTACATAGAAAATTTGGGGCTTTTATTTTTATTAAATACTAACTCTAACTCTAAATCAACTCTATATATTTTTATCCTCCCATTTAATTACCTTAACACTTTTAATTAACTGATTATAAATTCAAATATTTGAATATTATTTATAAATAACTAATAAACAAATCAAAAAATTAAATAAATATATTTTTTAATTATACATTATTTAATAACATATTATAACACCTTGTAAAATAAATAGTTCATATATACAGGATTTATAAATGCCACCACAGATTTAAATATACGAAGCACCTAATTTTATCAATGCTAAAGTGAAAGCGCAAATAAAAGGAGTATATTTACCAATAAAAGCTTAAAAAGCTTAGAATGTAAACTTTTATGAGCACTCAAAAACACTGATAAAGGTATACCCTTTATAAGTGCTTTTTAGCGCATATAAAGGTTAAACTTTATCATCTATTTTCTAAGTTGTGATAAAACCTTTTTATAAAAACATTATCAGTATATATATATATATTATTTATATTCAAAAATTAAAGTTTATTTATATACCTCAATTAAAAAACACATGTTGAAAATTAGTAAAAATATGATATGTTAATATATATTTTTTAATAAGAAAAATATAAATATATATATAATTTTTAAAAAATATATTTATAAAATAATAAATAAATATATGTATATTTAAATAATTATAAATTTATATTAAAGATATTTAAATAATAAATATATTTAAATTGTTAAAAAATTAAAATAAGTATATTTACATTATAAATATTTTTTCATATGTATAATTATACATATTTATATATTAATAAATATATTTAATTATATTTATAGATTTATATTTATATAAAAATTTTAATTAGAATTATATACAAATATATATATTTAAATAATTATAAAATTATAATATATTTGTTTATGAAAATATATATTGATTATATTTATAATCAAAGTTTTTAGTTTAAATTGGTTTCTCTTGCATCCTAAAATACGTCATGCCACTGCTCATTCCATTGGGATTCCTATCAAAATGGACCGTGAGATCGAATTGGCAAGATTTGGACACTTCAACTAAATTTTGGTTGAATTGGATCTCTGTTCTTCTTTTGTGAGGACAATTGTTCTTTCAACAGATGATGAGGATCTCAATATTAATGTTTAGTATGATAATGTTCCCATATTTTATTTTGTATGCAAAATCATTTGTCCTGATGTTTTATGTTTTTGAAGATTGAGCATTTTTTCTTTCTACCACAATCGCAGACATGAGGAAGATATATGTTTAAAAAAAGTTGAAGCTAGGAAATCCCACTACTCAAGGTGTGGTTATTGTTTTGGGATCAGTTGATGAAATTGGTATGGTAGGTAATAATCCATCAATTTCGACAAAAATGTGAATAGTGGTGAGATGTTGATGGGGAGTACTCCTGTTAATGGTAGTGTAGTGGTTTCTAACTCTGTACAACCAGGGATTGACCCTCTTGATATTTCTACCAAGAAAGATAATTCTTGTTTAGGGTCTTCTATCTTGAATATAGCTGATGAAAGTTCTAAGAAGTTAGAATGTATTACTACTATAAGGAATGATCTTTCCTCTTCTACCTTGTATGAGTAGACTATGTTGTCTAAAGGTGATAGTGATTTATCCAATAGGTGAGTGGAGGATGGGGTTATAAACTATTTACAGTGCACTAGTAAAAGGAAACTGTGGTCAGATATTGTTGTTCGAAGTGAGTAGGTTGTAGGAGAGGGTAGTTTGGTGGCAGATCAGGTTGCTAAAAATTCCACTGAGGTTGGTAATAATCAAGTAATGGGTAAGAATCTGTCATTTATCAAGGAGAGTGATTTTGTTGAGTATGGTATTGGAGTGAAATCTATAAATAATTCCTCATGATCCATTTGTGTCTCAATGGAGGAGGCATTCATTCATTATGATGAATAGGAAGGAGACTGAGAGCAAACTAAATCATGCAAATGAGGTTAGAATCCAAAAAACTATGGTAAATCATGTAGAATAGATGATTGGGATTGTGGGTATGGATAGAATACTAGGTATTCCTCAATTAAGATCACTTTGGAGTAGGTTAAACTCAAGGAAAAGTACACAATGACTTTCAATCATAATACTTCACATTATGCTGGGAAAAAATCTCTCAAGGTAAAATTGAAGATTTTTTTGGTTGGTTGTGTTTGTTGAAAAAGCATGTTTAAATGGTGAATTTTCATGTTTTAGATATTTTGTTTACAATCCATGTTGACAAAGATCCATGAAAAAGTAATGGAAGAACTTGTGGCGATACAAAACAACATATAAAAGTCGGCACTATTTTCTAGTGTTTTCCATATTTTTGGGGTCCAAAATTTGGGATTTTGGGAGCATTGAAAAAGTGTATTTCCTTGAAGGTCTCATCAAAATATGTCAAAGGAATGAATTTCGGGAAGATTGGCTTCATGAAATGGAGTTTTCATGGACATAATGAATTTTAACTATGAGGTCTATGTTTATGATGAGCTTCACGAACAACAGAGGTGAAGAGAATTGTAAGGGAGCATTACATTGGCGACACAGCAGAATTGATGGAACACTCTACTATCTGAAAATTTCCATGGTTCTTTGTGATATAGAGAGAATTTCGAATGAAATTTCAGAGCATTGCGATTTGAGAGGATGTGGCACTGACTTTTCATGGAAGGTTTTTGAGTTAGTGGAATCACTTATAAATATACCTAGACCCCCTCAACAAAAATATAGAGATCAAATTAAAAACCATAAGATCTTGAATTACAAAGGATATTCTCAGAGTTGGAAGCTTTTCGAAAGAAAAGGGAATTTGCAGAGGCAGTTGAGCTTTGAAAAGGGAAGGTATGTCCCAATGGCGTGTTTGGATTTGTGTAGGATGTGCACTTCACAAAGTCTTGTTTAGCTTTGTGAAATCACAAATATCAGTGTGACCTCTACGAAGCATTGAGATCTACGATCTATTGAGCATTGAGAACCTATGATATCTGTGAATTTGTGAGCTTCACGAAGAGGTTGTTGAATTGAAAAGTCTTGTTTAATATTTAAAAAAGTGGAAGCATTGAAAAGTCAGTGTGCTTAGAAAAAAAGAGTTTCAAAAGGGACTCTGTATTGTTTAGAGGAATTTTTTTTTTCATTAGTTGATGAAGGCAGAACTTCAACAGAGAAAATATCTATTTGTGAGGATGTATTAATTAGTGATAATGAATATACCTATAGGTCTATAAACTAGGATTGGATCTTCTGAAGAAGTAGTGAACTCACTTCAATTGAGAGAGCAGCAAGTTTTCATATTTTTAGTGGTTGTAAACCAGATGGGATAGTTAGTCTACTTAGAATTTGTAAACAGTAGTGTGCTTTTAGTGGATTTGATACATCATCACATTTTTGGTGTATTCTCCTTGGACATATCCCAGTGAGGGTGAAATCAGTAAAATTGTGGTGTATTGTTCATGCTTTAAGATTTTTTCACACTCTGAAACAGGATGGAGATAGAAGAGAGTTTTCTCTAACAACAAAACAAGATCAAAAGGGGGTGATGTTTTAATCTGTCATACCCTAAATCACCCCCCTCTTAGGGTATCTAGCCTAGTAGAAATAACTATCAGTATCCGAGCGAGAGGTTGATATCCGTTTTTCTCTATCAATGGTGGTTACCAATCATAAAGGGATTCTGATCTTTGAGGGTAATAATTTTTTGTTATTGAATAATTTAATGCAACACTACTTCCAATATTTTGTAATCGATGTGTTTACAACAGTGATGCACGGTATCTTAGTTGACATCAATAGTTGTAAATTATCAGAGGCTGAAAGTAAGGATATGGATGTTGACGCTAAGGGAATTAATTCTTTGGGGGGGTCCCTATCCAATTCTATCTGTACGAAGTTTATGTCATAAAAACCATCACATGCTATGTGGGAAAATCTATCAAATATATATGAAAGATATAAAAGGTTAGAGTGGTAAAGATGAAAGTTCTATGGAACAAATATAAAGATCTAAGAATAAAACTAAATGAGTATATTGATGCATTATTTGATAGGGTATGTGTTGTAGTAGAGGATATACGAGGTCTTGGTGAAGTCATTGAAGAAATAAAAATTGTGAAGTTCATCATGAGGAAACTTCCACCTTTCTTCAATATGAAGGTTTTAGTATTGGAAGAAAAATACCCAAAAGAGCTGACAATGGATAATTTGAACAATACCATGGTTACATATGAAATGATGATCGATGATAAAGAGGCCGTGGAAAAGGGGAAATATAAGGAGGTGGAATTCAAGTCCATGAATAAGCTCACCATTGAAGATTATAAGGAAGATGAAGAGACATATTAGGTTATGTAATTTCATTCTTCAAATCTACAAATAGGAAAAGTAATGTTCAAGGGGAAACTTCCACTAGCATGTTTTCTATGTGGAAATGTTCGACATCATGTAGCAAGATGCCCCAAGAAGTTCCAATAAAATGATAAGGATGAAGCCGAAATTCCCAGTAAAAAGACTTCAGCCTATGTGAAAGGAAAAAATAGTTCAAGAGAAATTTATTTAAGAAATAAAATATTCTTTCCCAAGAATGTGATAGTTTAGATGAGTCTAAGGTTGAAGAGGTTGAAGAGATATAGAACTGCAATGTTATTGTAGAGAATGATATGTTGGAAGTTGTTGGTAGTTCATAGAAAAAGGAAGAAACTGACGCTGATAAAGAAGAAGAAGACGTTGAAGGAAGAGTCAACAGGGAAGTTTAATTATAACTAGATCTTGTAGAAAAATATGTTTGGAGAGAAAAAAATGAAGAAAGATAAAAAGGCGGTACATGATGCCAATCTCTACATGAAACAGCTGGAAGAAGAGAAGTCTAAGCTGGTAAAAGTAATTTAAAAACATATGTCTTCCAGGCCAAAGAGCTATGAAGAACTTGATGGACAAATGATCAAGGTTAAATAATAGAAAATGGATATTAATGGCTTGAATAACAAAGTTCAAGATCAGATCAAGTGTATCGAATAACTTGAAGAATAAATTGAAAGTGTGTGATGAAAAGTAAAGGATAAAGAAAAACTCTTTACTCCAAGTAAAATACCAGTAGGGAAAATCATTCAGAAGACTGAAAATTTGAAAGAGGAGCACAGAAGAAAAAATAAGAAGCAACAATTGTTTTTAGATGATAAGGCTGATGTGAGGATTGACTGAAAATAGGAAACTGTGAAAGTTTAATTTAGAGAGAAAGAACCTTCTTTGAAATTGAATATTGATTTGGGCATAAAAAAATAAGAATATTCATAGAACACAAGGGGAAACTAAAAGTTCATAAGTGACACGTAGGAATGCACCCTACATCATGGGTTATTTCTGTGGAAGGATGGGACATTCACACAATGTATGTTCCATATCCAAGAGATACTAAAGGGAAGAAGAGCAACAATGGCATAAAAAAATAGTAAAATATTATAGAACATATTTTGAGGGACATTGTTTTTGGTGTAGAGGATTTGGGAACATGGCTCGATAATATACGTCAATCATGTAGTGGAATGTGAGAAAATAGAACCTGAGGGGTCGCAAGTAGAAAATCAGTGAATCAAAAAATCTGCTAAAAACCCAAAATCAATTTGTGGCTCTTCCAGATGAAGATGTTCCATCGTTCTCTGATTAATATCATGACTTACAATCCATTCGGATTTTGAAGTCAAAAACATGGATGAAGAATAAGATAGATAAGAAGGCAGAGGTTTCATAAATTTCCCATAAATCATTAGCCCGATCTGCAGTATGGATTTTTTATAGGGATTGCACATCCCAAATGACAAGGAATACGGTTCTTATTATAGGCATAAATTATGACAAATAAAGAGTTTTCAAATTTGTAAATGATGAAAGCTTGAAGAAAACCGGATTAGTAAAGGCCAAGTTTGGAGGCAAAGATATGAGATGTGCTGATGTCTTAGTATTAAAAGTCCCCAGTCACAATCTACTTAGTGTCAGCCAACTATGTGACCCAGGGAATTCTTTAAGATTTACTAAGAAGACATGTATCTTCAAAGGAAGAGATGTTGTAGTTTTCTTATAGGGAAAAAGGACAAGGTAAGTATCTACTTTATTAGTGTAGAAGAAGATATGTGATTCTTGTCTATAGAGGAAGAGAACAAGTTGTGGCATGAACGATTGGGTCATCTATGCTATCCATCCCTAGAAGATCTGGTGAAGTGTGATGCAGCTACATACCTCCCTATGATATCACACGTTCGTACTCATACGTGTAATGAATTTCAACAATGGAAAATCATCATAGAAACATACAAGGATAAGGAAAATAAGTCAACAAGAGTGCTTGAGTTGGTGCATGATGATGTTTTTGGACCCATCTCACCAAGATCCATTGACGGAAAGAGATATTATGTTTTATTCATTGATGAATACAGTAGAATAGAATGGGTGTTTCTAATTTCCCATAAGTTTGATGTGTGTATCTATTTAAAATAGTATCGATGGACATTATAAAGGATTCTTGGGCTGAAAATTCATAAGTTTCATACTCATAATGGTACGAAATTTAGAAATAGCAAGGTGGAAGACTATATTGAGAAACATGAGATAAGGAATATAGTTTATTCATGGTGAGTATTTTTCAGATTTTATTGAGACCTGCATGGAGGTATTCATGGATGATTTTACAGTGTATGGGTCTTCATTTGATGAATGTATATGTAGTTTGGGAAAGGTGTTGAATCATTGTATTGAGAAGAATCTGGTCCTGAACTTTGAAAAGTGTCATTTCATGGTAGAGCATGGAATTGTCTTAGGGCATGTAGTGTCAAAACATGGGACAGAGGTTGTTAGATCTATGATAGACATTATTTCATCATTACCCTATCCTTTATGTGTGCGTGATGTTTGATATTTCTAAGGGCATGAAGGATTTTATCGTCACTTCATCAAGGATTTTAGTAATATTTCTCTTCCTATGTAACGATTACATCAAAAATATTTTTGATTTTGTGTTTGATGATGCTTGTAGGAATTTATATGATGAGATAAAACAATGTCTTATCACTCCACCTATCATACAACCCCCACAGTGGGAGCTTCCTTTTGAGATTATGTGTGATGCATCCAACATCGTGATTGGAGTTGTCTTATCTTAGAGGGTGGATAGATGTTCACACGTGATCACCTATGCTTCGACAACATTGGATTTGGCCCAGTAAAATTACAGAACCATGTAAAAGGAGTTTCTTGATGTCATATTTGCTTTAGATAAATTCGGTTCATATTTATTGGGCTCTAAAGTAGTTGTTTTATCTGACCATGCAGCTCTAAGGTACCTCTTGAAGAAGATAGATGCAATGCCCAGGCTAATCCGATGGATGCTCGTTCTTCAGGAATTTGATATTGAGATAAAGGAAAAAAGGGTCAGAAATATTGGTGGCGGACCACATGAGTAGGCTTACTAACACACTAGAGGATGACACCATGTACCAGGTACCACATTGGGACACTTTCCCTGATGAGCATCTTTATTCCATCTCAGGTACGCATCCTTAGTATGAAGATTTAGTTAACTACCTTGTTTCCTCTGAAATCCCTACAAATTTAAAGAAACATCAAGTCCAAAAATTAAAGAGTGAGTCAAAATTTTATATTTGGGATGATCCCTACTTATGGCGCATGTGTAGTGACCAAGTTATTTGGAGGTGTGTTCCTGATCATGAGTTTGAGTATGTTCTACAATTTTGTGGTACACATGCCTGTGGTGGATACTTTGGACCCCAACAGACAGCTATGAATGTTTTGGACCTTGGATTATATTGGTCTAGATTATTCCATGATGCCCATGTGTTTTGTAAGTCATGCTCTCATTTCCAACACACTGGGAATATTTCTAGGAGACGTGAGATGCCCCAATAACCCATACTATTCTGTGAGATTTTTGGTGTATGGGGCATTGATTTTATGGGTCCTTTTCCTAGTTCCTTTGGTTTTTTGTACATTTTTATTGATGTTGATTATTTGAGTAAATGGGTGGAGGCAAAGGCCTACAGGACTGATGATTCTCATGTTGTTGTGGACTTTGTCAATGTGAATTTTTTTTGCAGGTTTGGAGTACCAAAGGCCATCATCAGTGACCATGGGACACACTTCTTCAATTGGAATTTTTCTTCCCTTCATCAGAAGTATGGGGTGACAGACAAAACATCAACACCATACCACACTCAAACAAATGGCCAGGCTGAGGATTCAAATAGGGAATTGAAACAAATTTTGGAGAAAACTGTGCTGCCAAATAGGAAATATTGGAGCAAGTGCTTGGATGATGTGCTATGGGCATATAGGACTGGATACAAAACTCCCATTGGTATGTCCCCATTTTTTATTTTTTTTGAGAAAGCATTCCATCTCCCTATGGACGTTGAGCATAAGGCTTATTGGGCTATAAAGAAATGCAACATGGATTTGGCCCAAGATGGAATCGAAAGAAAGCTTCAAATTCAAGAGCTTGAGAGGATTCGATTGTCTTCATATGAGAACTCAATGATCTATAAGGAAACATCCAAAGAAACTCATGACAAAATGATCCAACAAAGGGAGTTTCATGCTAGAGATAAATTCCTTCTCTATATTTCACGATAGAAGCTGATTCCTGGTATGTTGTGTTCTAGATGATTAGGTCCTTAGGTTGTGACTAATGTTTTTCCTTATGTTGCAGTGGAGATTACACAAGAGTACATAGGAAAGAGCTTTACAGTCAATGGGAAACATTTGAATTGATACATTGAGGGACTTCCTTCAGATGCAGTGGATTTTATCACACTGCATGACCCCATCATCACTTGATCATAGCAGACTGTTCCTAACCCTTTTACTTTTATATAAATTTTCCTATTTAAAATTCTACATTTCACATGCATATATCATGTCATGTGTTCACATTGAGAACAATGTTGTAACGACCAGAAATTTTGAATAAATCTTGTTTCCTAATTTTATGTGTTATTTTATTTTTATACTCAACAAAACTGTTTCATTTGATAACATGAGTATAATTAAAATGAGACGGTTGGGTTTTGACTATTATATGACCGTTAGTCAGCATGACCTTTGGAAACTGAATGTTGGAACTATTGTCTCTTAATACAAGTGATCTTGGTTAATTAATATAGAAAAAAGATTTTATGGTCTCATCCAGTAGTCTCGGGCCAATCGAAGGCAATCTAACGGAACTTGGGAAAGAGGTAGCACCACTGGGCTTTGCTCTGGACCAAACCCAAGCCGAACTTCATTGTGTGAATCTAAAACAGAATCGCCTTCGTGAGAAGTTCAAAATGATATAAATTACTACTCGTGCAATGTTGGCCGAGCCACCCCAAGATTTGATCACCATAGAACACCTTACTCTTTGGTCCTATGCTGGTGTTATAAGGGGCTATGTAACAAGACCATAACAGCCTTGTGTAATCCTTTGATTTAAATAAAAATTGTTATTTCTTATTGTGATGAAGTTTGTGAATTATCAAATGTCCGGATAAATATAATATGCATATTTTTGATGAATTATAGAAAAAGTTTTTTGAAAATTTTTATTTAAACCTTAGATAACTAATTATGTGCAATGATTTTCAAAAAAATGGTCTTCTACAATTATGTTCTATACGAAATTTAGAGTCTAATAAGATCAACTTAATTTTTGATGAATAGTAAATTATGAATAGTGATTTTATGCTTAGGATTAATAATGTGTCCAAATGGATTAGTAATCTCACTTAAAGAATGTATTTATATAATCTAGGCACCTTGATTAAGTAACATGATTCAATAAAATAGATAAATAACTGTTTCATTAATTATTAGTCAAGTATTAGTTTTTTCAGGTGAATAGTGTTTTTTAATTAAAAATTAAATTAAAAATAATTAGAAAATTATTTTTATAAAATGGATTTCATTTTTGAACTCAGAGAATCAATATTATGTTAAGGTAATTTTTTGGGATTTTTCTGAAAAAAATGAATTTTCAGTGAATAGTGTATTCATTTAAAAATTAACATAAAAATATTTAGAAAATTATTTTTATAAAATGGAGTTCATTTTTTAAATTAGAGCATTGATATTTGGTTAAGGTGAAATTTTTGGATTTTTCTGAGAAAGTTGAATTTTTAGTGAATAGTAAAAATACAGTTTTAGGGTTTCGGTATGTTTAATGACATCATAACTGTGTCATGATGATGTAATGAGATATTTTAAGGGTTGGCCGACCAAAGGTGATGAATTATAGTGTGGGGGACCCATGTGGCCTAACCCCATGCAAAATACCATGGGAGAGCCCATGGTTTTGAGAAAACCACTTGTGAGGTGTCCCTTGGCCATTAATGCCTTGTCCCCTCACATTCCCTATAAATACCCACCCTTTCCTCCTTTAGTTTTCACTCCCAACTCTTTCCCAAATAATATATGGTCTCATTACATCCCAAGGAGTCCTCCCAAGGTGCCCCCAAGCCCTCAAGGTCCCAACCTTCGAGTTTTAAGAGTTACGTTTAAGGTAAGGGATCCTACCTCTCTCTTTCTTTTCAAGTAATCTCTTATGTCATTTTTTTATGCTCCATGATCTTATGTTTGAGGATGTTCTTTTATATTCCTCTTACTGCCCTTTTAATGTTCATATGATGAGAGATCCCCTCTTTCTCTCATCAATTCATTTTAAGATTGTTTAAATGACGCCGTTATGCTGCCGAATGTTTAAGGGATTCGTTCACCTTTCTCATTTTTTTATAGTTCTACTTTCATGTCAAGTCTTTCAAGTTCATTTTTATTATGTTGGGATATGATATCTATATCTATCATACTGATCTTTTATGTTAATATGATGATAGACCCTATTTGATCTCAATTCATTTTTTGTTGACGTTTAGGTGAAGCTGTTAGGCTGCCGAATTTTAAGGGATTCGTTCACCTTTCTCATTTTTCAAAGTTCTACTTTCATGTCAAGTATTTAAAGGTCCTTTTTATTATGTTGGGGTATTATATATATATCTATCATACTTACTTATTATGTTCATATGATGAGAGACCCTATTTGATCTTGTCAATTCATTTTTGTTGAAGTTTAGGTGACGCCGTTAGGCTGCCGAATTTTTAAGGGATTCAGTCACCTTTATCATTTTTCAAAGTTCTACTTTCATGTAAAGTCTTTCAAGTTCCTTTTTATTATGTTGGGGTATGATCTATATATCTATCATACTGATCTTTTATGTTCATTTTATGAGAGACCCTATTTGATCTCGTCAATTCTTTTTTTTTGATGTTTAAGTGACGCCGTTAGGCTACCAAATTTTCATAAGAGAAATATTATTTTTGTCTTTCTTTCATGTTCTTATTTTCATATGGTATATCTTTAAAATTTCATTACCATGTTCTTAAATCCTCTATATTCTGTTCCCCTACTTTTTTATGGATTATTTATGAGTGGGTGACCCATGTCCCCTCTTTTTTCAATGTTTTCTAAAACCTCGTAACATAGCCGTTATGCTGCAGGATTTCCATCTCAAAAGGTCTCTCTCTTATTCTCAAATTCATTTATTTTATTAAGTGAATATTCAAAGCTCTTTCTTCTAAAGGGTTATTCACATATATACCAAAATGTTCTATTTTAAATTATGGGATTTACATACATGAGACCCGCTTTCCCTTTCCGTGGGTTTAAAGTGACATAAAGATCATGTCTTTAAAGCAGTTTTAAAATGTTATGATTATGAAATGAAACCCATTTCTTTTATATATGGGTTATTTATGAAATTATTGATGATGATATATGTGTCTAACATGATAATAAAGACAAATTTAATGGTGATCCCTGATATCACTCCAATGCATTGGGTAAAGACTTAATCTCTAGAGATGACCATTTTGACTGATACCTTGGTGAATAACCTTGGTAATTTTTAATGACACCTTGGGGATGGACCTTGGTAAAACTTAAATGATTGTCTATCTTAAATGTTGTAGCCACATATTCAAGTTATGAAACACATTATTTTTATTATGATATGCCTCATGATCTCTTTCTCATGCCTTAAAGTTATTTTTCATGACCTTTGATGTATCTCAGGTTCTCATGTAAGAAGTTTCCCTTGTTTCCCTTACTGGGCCTTTTTCTCACCCTTTCCTTTGATGTATGCTCCTAGTTTATGAGATTTTGTAATGAAATTAGGATGAACAAATGAATAATCCTTTCAAGTGTTTAAGAAGAATTTTTTTTCTTCATGTAAAAAGTTCTTGGTTTCCAAGAAACTAAACCTTAAAGATCCTCGGTTTTGTATAATGTAATGAAAGTTTATGTGATAAAAAGGCGGGATGCTATAGTTGGTATCAAAGGATGGTTTAGTTATTTGTGGAAATTAGGATATGAAAACATTAGGAAGAAGCCTATAGAAAAGTTTAAATATAGGGAATCTTCCTGGTATTTTGGTGAGTATTGAGTAAGGGGTTGCCAAGAAAATACATCCCAATCTGGATACAAGCAGGTAGAGGTGGATCTAGCACAGATGTACATAGGGGTAAAACCCGAAAACACCGCTTTGAGCTAGACTCGAACGGGAAATAGTACATGACAACGGGCCTTGCTGCACTCTTGGTTACGACACTCCCGAGGGATGTGATTTGGTAAATACATAAGCTTAGTATGAACCATTATTAATGGAACAAGGACAAAATAAAATAAAGATTCACATAAGAATATATGATCATCGATAACCTAGTTTGGAACCTTGGGGATCACAAGTTAGGGTATACTTTTCTTCTACAATTTATCCTTCTATGATTTAAGTTCCTTTTCATGATTATTGGCTAAGTATTTAAGCCCCTAATTGTACTTTCGTTTCTTAGTTAATGGCGGGAAATGGAAGAACATGTCCCAACAACCAATGTGATAGGAAATGTGACGATTTTCGTATTAATAGGACAGAGATAATTAGGGGATTAAAAGATGATTGTTATTTTGGAAGATGTTCACTATTTTGGGAACCCTATTTGATCGAGGTAAATAGATTACTATAATATTTTATTTGAGGAGTAAAGGTTGATTTATATTTTGAAGAATCGATGAATTTAATGTGGAATTATAGTAATTTAGGTTACTTAGGGAAATGATTAACCTATCTTGGGAAAAATATGTTTAGGTTAGATACTTTTGTTATAAGATGTTAGGAGTGATTGATGTTGTTTGGAGATGAATGATGAAGTTTATTTTGGAAGACAATGTTATCAAATCCTTCTTGTATTTGTGTTTCAATATTAGTTTGGTTTATTTTGGGGAATTTTAAGGACAGTTATTTATGGAATGGTCTACGATGAACTTTGGCTAGTACCATGGAACTTTCAATATTTAAAAGTAGTTTCCATTCCTATGGGATTATTTCTTTTTGAAGAGTTGTTTTATCTTACCCTTTCTATTTTTTGGGATAATGTTTAAAGATAAAAGAAATTGATAGTTAATCTTTTGTGGATTACGTGACTCTCAAGAAGATGATTATTTTGTTTTGATGAGACCATGTGTTTTTGAATTCTCATCATTTGGAGAAAATATTAGTTTTGGTAGTAACTTATTAAAGGATGAAAATCTACTTCAAGGTATGTATATTTCCTTATTTTTTTGTTCAATATAGTAAATGAATTCCTCAAAATTATAAAAAGTAACGTAAAACAAAAACATTGTTGGTTTATGTTTCATACTGAGTAATCAAAGACCGTTTACACACATCATAAGTTTGTGATTTCCTTGTGGTTAACTTTCTCCTAATCATGTTTTCTATCACTCTCACTCAGAACTTGACCCTTTGTTTTTTCTTCCATATCCATGTTTTTCCACATGGAATCCTAGTATGGGTTAACTCGGGTGACCTTTGTACTTCCCTTTCTTTCTTTTAAAGTAATAGTTTTACTGAATCCTTTTCTGATATGTAAATTTCAATGAAATTTCAAAAAATAATTTAAAAAAATTGCGAGGACGAAATTTCTTAAGGGGGGAAGATTGTAACGACCCAAATTTTGAATAAAGCTTGTTTCCTAATTTTGTGTGTTATTTTATTTTTATACTCAACAAAATTGTTTCATTTGATAACATGAGTATAATTAAAATGAGACTGTTGGGTTTTGACTATTATATGACCGTTAGTCAGTATGATCTTTGGAAACTCAATGTTGCGACTATTGTCTCTAAATACAAGTGATATTGGTTAATTAATATAGAAAGAAGATTTGATAGCCTCATCCAGTAGTCTCGGTCTAATCGAAGCCCATATAACGGAACTTGGGAAGGAGGTAGCACCACTGGGCTTTTCTCTGGACCAAACCCAAGGCAAACTTCATCGTGTGAAGCTAGAATGGAATCACCTTCGTGAGAAGTTCAAACTGATAGAAATTACTACTCGTGCAATGCTGGCCGAGCCACCCCAAGATTCTATCACCCTAGCACACCTTACACTTAGGTCCTATGCTGGTGTTATAAGGGGCTATGTAACGAGACCATAACAGCCTTGTGTAATCCTTTGATTTAAATAAAAATTGTGATTTCTTCTTATGATGATGTTTTTGAATTTTAAAATGTCCGGATAAATATAGTATGCATATTTTTGATGAATTCTAGAAAAACAATATTTGAAAATATTTATGTAAACCTTAAATAACTAATTATGTGTAATGATTTTCAAAAAATGGTCTTCTAAAATTATGTTCATTAAAAAATTTATAGTCTAATAAGATCAACTTAATTTTTGATTAATAATAAATTATGAATATTGATTTTATGCTTAGGATTAATAATGTGATCAAATGGATTAGTAATCTCACTTAAAGAAAGTATTTATATAATCTAGGCACCTTGATTAAGTAACGAGATTCATTAAAATAGGTAAATAACTGTTTCTTTAACTATTAGTCATGTATTAGTTTTTTTAGGTGAATAGTGTTTTTTAGTTAAAAATTAAATGAAAAATACTTAGAATTTTTTATAAAATGGATTTAATTTTTAAACTCAGAGGATCGATATAATGTTAAGGTAATTTTTGGGGATTTTTCTGAAAAAAATGAATTTTCAGTGAATAGTGTATTCATTTAAAAATTAAATAAAAAATATTTCGAATTTTTTTTTATAAAATAGAGTTCATTTTTAAAATTAGAGAATTTATATTTGGTTAAGGAGAAATTTTGGGATTTTTCTGAGAAAGTTGAATTTTTAGTGAATAATAAAAATACAGTTTTAGGGTTTCAGTATGTTTAATGACATCATAACTGTGTCATGATGATTTCATGAGATATATTAAGGGTTGTCCAACCAAAGGTGATGAATTATTGTGTGGGGGGACCCATGTGTCCTAACTCCATGGGAAATACCATGGGAGAGCCCATGGTTTTGTGAAAACCACTTGTGAGGTGTCCCTTGGCCATTAATGCCTTCTCCCCTCACATTCCCTATAAATACCCACCCTTTCCTCCTTTAGTTTTCACTCCCAACTCTCCCCCAATGAAGGTCGGGTCTCATTACCTCCCAAGGAGTCCTCCCAAGGTGCCCCCAATCCCTCAAGGTCCCAACCTTCAAGTTTTAAGAGTTACGTTTAAGGTAAGGGATCCTACCTCTCTCTTTCTTTTCAAGTAATATCTTTTATGTCATTTCTTTTATTCTCCATGCTCTTATGTTTGAGGATGTTATTTTATATTCCTCTTACCTCCCTTTTCATGTTAATATTTTGAGAGATCCCCTATTGCTCTCATCCATTAATTTTAAGATAGTTTAAATGACGTCGTTATGCAGCCGAATTTTTAAGGGATTCGTTCACTTTTCTCATTTTTTTAAAGTTCTACTTTCATGTCAAGTCTTTCAAGTTTCTTTTTATTATGTTGAGGTATGATCTCTATAACTATAATAATGATCTTATATGTTCATATGATGAGAGACCATATTTGATCTCAATTCATTTTTGTTGATGTTTAGGTGACACCGTAAGACTGCCGAATTTTAAGGGATTCGTTCACCTTTCTCATTTTTCGATGTTCTACTTTCATGTAAAGTCTTTCAAGTTCCTTTATATTATGTTGGGGTATGATATCTATATATAAAACACTGATATTTTATTTTCAAATGATGAGAGACCCTATTTTATCTCTTCAATTAATTTTTGTTGAAGTTTAGGTGACGCCGTTAGGCTGCCGAATTTTTAAGGGATTCGTTCACCTTTCTCATTTTTCAAAGTTCTACTTTCATGTCAAGTCCTTAAAGTTCCTTTTTATTATGTTGTGTTATGATATATATATATATCATACTGATATTTTATGTTTATATGATGAGAGACCCTATTTGATCTCGTTAATTCTTTTTTTGAAGTTTAAGTGACGCCGTTAGGCTGCCGAATTTTCATAAGAGAAATCTTATTTTTGTCTTCCTTTCATGTTCTTAATTTCTTATGATATATATTTTAAATTTCATTATACCATGTTCTTATATCCTTTATATTATGTTCCCCTACTGTTTTATGGATCATTTATGAGTGGGTGACCCATTTCCCCTCTTTTTTCAATGTTTTCTAAAACCTCGTAACATAGCCGTTATGCTGCAGAATTTCCATCTCAAAATGTCTCTCTCTTATTCTAAAATTCATTTATTCTATTAAGTGAATAATCAAATCTCTTTCTTCTAAAGGGGTATTCACATATATACCAAAATGTTCTATTTTAAATTTTGGGATTTACATACATGAGACCCGCTTTCCTTTTCCATGGGTTTAAAGTGACATAAAGATCATGTCATTAAAGAAGTTTTTAAAACATTATGATTATGAAATAAAACCAATTTCATTTATATATGGGTTTTTTATTAAATGATTATGATGATATATGTGGATCACATGATAATAAAGAAAAATTTAAGGGTGCGCCCTGACAACGCTCCAATGCATTGGGTAAAGACTTAATCTCTAGAGATGACCATTTTGACTGATACCTTGGTGAATAACCTTGGTAATTTATAATGACACCTAGCGGATAGACCTTGGTGAAACAGAAATGATTGTCTATGTTAAATTTTGTAGCCACATATTCATGTTATGAAACAAGTTATTTTTATTTTGATATGCCTCATGATCTCTTTCTCATGCCTTAAAGTTATTTTTCATGAATTTTGATGTATCTCAAGTTCCCATGTAAAAATATTCCCTTGTTTCCCTTACTGGGCCTTTTGCTCAACCTTTCCTTTGATGTATGCTTCCAGGTTATGAGATTTTCTAATGAACATAGGATGAACAAATGAAGAAGCCTTTCAAGTGTTTAAGAAGAATGTTTTTTTTCTTTATGTAACAAGTTCCTGGTTTCCAAGACACTAAACCATAAAGATCCTTGGTTTTGTATAATGTAATGATAGTTTATGTGATAAAAGGCAAGATGTTATAAATGTAATATTTTAAGTGTTGCGTAGGGAACCCTTTAGTTTAGTAATTTTAATTTTTTTTTCCTGTTTTTCAATGATTTAAAAAAAAACAAAATTTTTTTTTCAAATTTTCTGTGTTTATTTTTCAATTTTCAGTGTGTTTTTGAAACTTTAGAGCTAAAATGATTCTCATAACCATTTTGAAATCCATATCAATAAGTGAGACAATTTATCCCTTGAAACTAATCTTAAATGAATGCTGAAATCTCTTTTTTTTCAAGATCAAATATCTAATAATTTCATGAAAAGTACACTGAATTTTTAATCCAATGCCACATCTAATTGTCTTTATATTTGAAATAAATTTCATGTGAGGCTTTTGAACCATTATTTTCATATTATTTACATCCACCTTATAAGGAATAAACCTTAAAACATTAAATAATCATGAATTAAATGAATAATTCACATTGATGATCTTTTCAGGTCTAGAGTTTTAGAGAATTAGGACATAACTATTACATCTCAAAAGACTACAAAGTAGACACTTCTATTCAGTTACCATTTTTTTCATAAATTAAATACTCTTAAACAGAAACATGTCTAGTTCCATGTTTTATATAGAATGTATTTCTTTGATACCATCCTTGGCCCTATTCATCTTTAAGTCCTGTGGAAAACATTTCAAAAACTTGGGATGAGCATAAAAAGCTAAGTAAGGGTTATAAAACAAGGAAAGAAAACATTAGTCCATGTATACATAAGAATCAATGAAATCATACTTTACTCATAAAACATAAGAGCTTTAACATACCTCTTAAAATCATAAGGTTTATGAATAACTCATAGAAATCATATGACATAAAGGTAACATGAGTCATTCATAACATTCTTTCATAGGGAGCAACCCTCATGGTTAATTTTGGAATACCCATCACAGTATATTCCCTAAATCTCTTCAAAGAAAACTTAGAGTTTAACTCCTTAGAATTACCCAATGCATTGTAGAGCTATCATGGGCACACCCACCCTGGTTTTATCTCAAAAACACCCATATTCATAACAATTCCCAAGAATCAAAACATAATCATAACACATAACTTAAGCATAAAGGAAAGATAACGTTCCCACATTGCAATAACATTATAACATTTTAAGGTATTGAAATAATAAATCCATTCAAAAAAACCATTTTCAATTCCAAAATACATAAAAAGAGTATGTGGTATTTATTTCTCTTTGGAAAACATTATTGGTTGTTAAGGAATCCATAGATGAAATAATTCGCGCAGCGGTGGAAAAGGTCGTTGTCACCGCTTACGTTAAAAAAAGAAGCATTCCTTTTTATCATTTATTAAAACGTTTCGTAGATAAAATATTCACTTTGAATGAAATGAAAAGTCAAAATGGGTTTATACACCGTATAAAATAAAGTTGTTTATAAAACAAAATATACCTCAATGAAAGGAGATTGAGACAAAGTCTCGTACAAAGTCGATATCCTTAGATTAAGGATAAATCAATTACATACTTATGTGTGAAAAATATAAATACACCCAATATAAGTGGATATTAATAGTAAAAAAATCATAGGAATTCACACATATTCATATAATGACATATTCATGGAGTACAAGTTTAACCCAAAGAATTGAAATTGAGTTAAGAAGTTCCCTTGCAAAAATTCGACAGCCTAATGGCGTCACATTAAAATTCAGAAAATGAGTTGATGAGAGAGAGAATTGTATCTCATCACATGGAAATAAAATTTACATCAATAATGATATAGAAGAACATATACCAACATAATAAGATGTAAATTAAAATACATAACAAAAGAAGTCTTTCAAAAAGAGGAGGGTGAAAGGTTCCCTTACTGAATTGGGTAACTTCTGAAACGTACACCCCATGAAAGAAGGGTCACACAATGAAGATGTAGATACCCATAAATTAAATTATATTACGCAAAGAATAAAATAATGGGCAGTACATACACCACACAAAAGGAAATAGTGGAAAATTTAGCATGAATCTCACGGGAATAAAAAGTGAGATAAAAACTCCTTACGTCATGGTAATCAATCGAGTCGTGTGACCAAAAGATAATAAGACCCAAATTAATCACATAATACCATGGATAGCATGATAATATATATATATATATATATATATATATCAAAATGTGGTACACAATACACCACATGCAATAAATAAGTTTCCAACAATAGAAATCTCACGGAATTAAAAGTGAGATAAGAAACCCCTTACGAAAATTCGGTAGCCTAACGACGCCACTTAAAACTTCTTAAAATGAAATGATGGGGGAAATAGGGGGTCCCTCACCATATGAAAATAAAATGGACAGTAGTATGAATATAAAATAACATGCCCAACATAATAATATGGAGCTTAAAATAAATGACAAAAAGGAGAATCCATGAAAACCCAGAGAGAGGTAGGATCCCTTACCTCAAGTCTAACTTGTCTTGTTCGTTTCTTTATATTCCTGAATAATAAACATTGGTCAATTTATAATTTCTTAAGTAACTCATATAAAGTTTATTATTAAATTAATATCATATATTATAATGTTATAATAATTAGTTAATTAATAGAGTTCATATCAGACATTTTTGTCGATGTTCGGTACATGAGTCAAAAATGAACATGTTTGAAAGGAATTGGCCATGTTGTTATAAGTACATCATCTCCAAAATAGTATTAATGCTTTAAATATAATATATATCCAATATATATTCATTTTATACTATTACATAACATTTTTAGATAAAAAAATAAAATTCACCGTTCATGGAGACGGTAGGCCGTACGTACGCATGAACGCTACTTTCATTTCTTTGTCATATTAATGGAATTAAAACTAAATGAGATATATATATATATTAATTGTAGAAAAATATTCATAAATTATATTTAATATATGTCATATAAATCCATTATATATATGTACATATAATAGTACATAATATTTGGAGATAAGAAATGAAATGCACCGTTCATGGAGATGGTAAGTCGTACGTACGCATGCACGCTTCTTTCATTTATATTTTATAATTTAATGGAATGAAAACATAATGATACATAGGTGTATAATAATTATAGTATCATATCATATATAATATAATTAACTCCATTCTCTATATATCCCACATATGGCATTAAATATTTGAATCACTTTGAGGGGGCAGTAGTCCGCATTTTCTAAAATGAAATTATCGCATTTACCCATTATGGAAACCATAAAGGTATGAAATAAATGAAAAAATACATAAGAATAAGTAAAAAATAAACATAATATATATCATATATAAATACAGGGACATCTTAATGGCCACCAGGAGAGGAGTTAAAATAATATTGAACAATCATCGTTTCGTGAGGCTGTAATTTTCCACCCACAGAAACAGTATGTTCTTTAACCATTAGATGGAGGTGTGTGTAGATGTATCTAGAATAATTCTCATAAAACTATCCTAGTATATTTAATATACTGGTGTTTTTACAAAATAAATGAATATAAAGAGTTTATGGGGTTTTAGAAGAAAAATAAAACAAAAGAACATAAGAGAAGACATTACCTTTAAATCAGATAACTTTTCTTAGTTTGAACCAAACAGGTTTATTGAAGAGATTTCTTCCTAAGGTAAGGATTATAGGATTAAGGGAGTGATCTTGGGAGCTTATTTTAATAGATTTTTGATGAGCCAAAGGGCTTTAAAAGTGTGAGATATTGGTAGGAATTGGGGTCTTTTTATAAGGGGGAGGAGGGGCTCTTTTGGAAATCTTGAAATTATATTATAAAATGAAATTCGGTTTCTAAAGATCCAAAAATCATTTGAGTAGATTATAAGGTGGCCCATGTTAGAAATAAAATCATCCAATAGTTATTGGACAAGTTTTGGATATTGTTTTAAACTTTATATTATTATTTATTTAATTTATTTATTAATGACGTAAACACTGCATCATCATTGTGTCATAAATAATTTTCTTTATTTCATGTCTAAAAATTATAAAAAAATTACCATGTTTTAGGAAAATTTTTTATATTTCTAATGAATATTTATAGTTGAAAAGATAACTTGTATAACCCCTTGTAAAAATTGTCTTAGTAAAACAGTACATGTTTGTGACATTTTTATTTTAACTTTAAAAAAAGGTATTAATATCATTATCTTACCCAAGTGGTTCCATGGGGTCCCAAAAATTGACCCATGGATTTTTTGGTCGTTCATGACTCATAAAATAAGGGTAGGACAAGTGTAAAGGTAATTTCATATTATTATAACATTATTTTTACCTTTAATTACGCTAATTACCTTTAATCGCAGTTAATAAAACTCAAAAGTTACTATTCACCAAAAAATTATTTTCATCCCATTGAACCAAATTTTACTTACTAATGACAACCATGTATGTTGTATTTTTGAAATTAAATTCACAGAAGTAGTAAAGTTTTGTTTAATGAAAAATTCAGTTTTTTAACTACCAATTAGTGGTTTCACTATTCATCAAAAAATGAAGTTTTTCAGAAAAATACCAAAAATTCACCCCAATATATAATTGATATTCCGAATTCTAAATGATGTCCATTTTATCAAATTCATAACATAGAAGTTTCATTAATTAATTTTATAATTAATTCCCGCTGTCAAGACAAATAGCATGTTTTTAAGAAACAATATTTATCAAAAGATTGACACTTGTTTATATACAATTTCAAAGTGAAATTAATTCCAATGACCACCATTGGATTAAATGGTAAAAATATATTTTAATTACAATTTAAAACCAATTAAAAAGATAATATATCCATATAAATAAATTAGACTAAAAGGAGGTTTTGAATTAAAATACAACATTTTCACTATTCATTAAAAAATGAACTTTATCGGAAAAATATCAAAAACATACACAAAGTAAATTTTGATGTATTGATTCTAAATAAGGATTTTATTTTTTCAAATATAACATATATAATTGACAATAAGTAGATTTTAAAAAGGGTTCTCCATCAAAAAGGCTGTTAATCGACCTTTTAAAGAACATTAGAATATTTATTCTTAAAATTGGATTCATTCACATATTAAGCCTCTATCATTTATTGGATAAATGTAAAAATATTTAACAAACATATATAATCATTTTGTAGTTAGTTATGTTCATTCCCACTATTACAATGGCTAGGCGTTATCTACCATTTAAAATAATGTTATTATATTATTAGTATGCAACGTAAGATTTCAAAGAAACTCGTTGTTGCATATTGGATATGCCATAGAACATAGAATCCTATTTAAATTAAAATTAACATTTAATTAAAAAATATTAATAAATATAAAATTTTAATATTCTTTATTTACCTGGGATGTTATATCCTTCCCCCTTTTGGGAATTGCGTCCACGCAATTTTAAAATCAGGCTCAGAAAAATCATTGAAAGCCCAACATTGAAAAAGTCAATAAAACTATCCATTTAAAGGAAATAAAAATAAGTACAAAGGTCACCCAATTAATTCGATACTTGGGTTCCCTGAAAAAATGGATATGGAGGAGAAAATAAATAGTCAAGTTCTGATGGAGAGTGACAGAAAACATGTCTAGGAGAAAGTTAACCACCAGAAAATCACAAACTTGGGATGGGTAAAACGGTATTTGATTCCCCAGTAAGAAAAGTTATCAGACAAATTTTTTGTTTTAAGTTAATTTTTATTGAGGAATTTATTTATGAGATTAACTAAAACATAATGAAACATACTTACTTGTCATGTAGACTTTCAACTTTTACTATATTTCTAACCCAAACTCATATTTTCTCCAAACGACGAGTATCTGAGATGAATTGTTCAAATTAAGAGTGCTAAAAACAACCCCTAGAGAATCACCTAATCCACAAAAGAGAAATATATATTTCCAATGTCTTTATACCAAAACCAAAACCAAAATGGTTAGTACAAGATCAGATAATCCCCAAAAAGGATAATCTTTCACAAAAAGAAAAACTACTCTTAATCTCCAAAATTTTTCCAACATAACCCAAAGTTCATCAAAGACCATTAAATAAATAGATATACCTAAAATTCATCAAAGTAATCTAAACTAATATTTAAACCCAAATCTATGATTTATTTAATAACATATCCTTCCAAGGAAAATCTTAACATTTTCTCCAAATAACATCAGTTACTCTTAAAGTCTCATACTGAAAAGTAGTTAACCTAATCACATATCCTCCATGATAGGTTAATAATTTCCATAGATAACCCAAAATCAACTTATTCCTGATTCATAAGATCATCTATCTAAAAATAATTAGTCATATTGACCAGGTACTTCACGTAGTCCAGTGGTAGGTGATAAATCCTAGTCGCACTTTGGTTGTGGGTTTGATTCCTGCAGATTCATTCGACGCAATGGGTTGTCACATGGTCTGCGTGTTCTCCTTTTTACAAAACATTATAATTCTTAAAACATTCCCCAAAAAGAGATAAAATCTTAAAAAATAACCATAAAATAATTTAACCTCAAGTTTATCTCATGCCTTTCATTTTCCATAATAACATATAGTAACCCATAATTACCTCAAAAGTAAGGATCATATAAACCCTAATGGTTACCTTTATAATTATTACCTTAACTTCCACATTGATTTGGTTATCTCATACATGATGCATTAGAGAACTCACCATGGTTCAAGTGGTTAATCATGACTCTTGATAGTTGGTTGAGAATGACCACAAGAGTTCTCATTGCAGCTCCCATATCATTCGGTTGTTTTTCAGAAAACCATCACAGTTTTCTTCACATCCACTGTTACTTTGGTGCCTGCTAGATCCAACCATTTACTAAAACCAAAACGTTCAGTGTTAGTATATCATTAGAATCATCATATAATATCGTATGAGGAGGGTAAATACTAAGATATAATTATTCAGGTTATCTTAAACTCATTCACTTTATCTAAAACTATAACTCTTTCTGAAATCTTAACCATTATAGTATTGTCACTTATGCCTAAAGAATACCCTAACCTCTAATGTTATCTAAACTGACCTTTGATACCAAATTTAAGGACCCGACCTTAAAACATTACATAATCTTGAATTAAATGGATAATTCACATTGAGGATCTTTTCAGGTTTAGAGTTTTATAAAATTAAGACATAACTATTACATCTCAAAAGATTACAAAGAAGACACTTCTACCCAGTTTCCATTTTTTTCATAAAATAAAAACTCTTAAAAAGAAACAAGTCTAGCTCCATGTTTTAGATAGCATGTCTTTCATTGATCCCATCCTTGACCCTATTCATCTTCAAGTCTTGTGTAAAACATTTCAAAAACTTGGGATGAGCATAAAAAGCTCAGTAAGGGTTATAAAAAAGGAAAGGAAACATTAGTCCATGTATACATAAGAATCAATGAAATAATACATTACTCATAAAACATAGGCACTTGAACATGAATCTTGAAATCATAAGGTTTATGAATAACTCATAGAAATCATAAGGCAAAAAGGTATCTTGAGGCATTCATAACATTCTTTCGTAGGGAGTAACCCTCAGGGTTACGTTTGGAATACCCATCACAGTATATTCCCTAAATCTATTTGGAGAAACCTTAGCGTTTAACTCCTTCACATTACCCAATGCATTGGAGAGCTATCACGGGCTCACCCTCCCTAGGGTTATCATGAAACCACTTGTATTCAAAATAATTCCCAAGAACCATAACATAATCATAACACATAACTTAGGTATAAAGGAAAGATAACTTTACTACATTACAATAACAATATAACATTTTAAGGTATTGAAATAATAAATCCATTCAAAAAACCAATTTCAATACCAAAATACATAAAAAGAGTATATGGTATTTATTTTTCTTTTGAAAACATTATGGCTTGTTAAGGAAGCCATAGATCCAATAATAGTCGCGGTGGTAGAAAAGGACATTGTCACTGCTTACGTTAAAAAAAGAAAAATTCCTTTTTGTTGTTTAGTAAAACGCTTCATAGAGAAAATATTCCCTTTGAATGAAATGAAAATTCAAAAGGGGTTTATACACCATATAAAATAAAGTTGTGTATAAAACAAAATATACCTCAATGAAAGGAGATTGAGACAAAGTCTCATACAAAGTCGGTATCCTTAGATTAAGGAAAAATCAATTACATACTTATGTGTGACAAATAAAAATACACCCAATATAAGTGGATATTAAATGTAAAAAAATCATAGGAATTCACACATATTCATATAATGACATATTCATGGAGTACAAGGTTAACCCAAATAATTGAAATTGAGTTAAGAAGTTCCCTTGTAAAAAATTGATAGTCTAACGACGTCACATTAAAATTTAGAAAATGAGTTTATGAGAGAGAAAATGGTATCTCATCAATTAGACATAAACTGTAAATCAATAAGGATATAGAAGAACATCTCCCAACATAATAAGATGTAAATTAAAAGACATAACAAAAGAATTATTTTAAAAAGAGGAGGGTGAAAGGTTCCCTTACCGAATTGGGTAACATCTGAAACCTACACCCCATGAAAGAAGGGTCATAAAATGAAGATGTAAATACCCATAAATTAAATTATATTACACAAAGAATACAATAATAGGCAGAAAATACACTACACAAAAGGAAATAGTGGAAAATGTAGCATGAATCTCACGGGAACAAAAAGTGAGATAAAAACTTCTTACCTCGTGGTAATCAATCAAGTCGTATGACCAAAATATAATAAGAACCAAATGAATCACAGAATTACATAAATAGAACGATAATATATATATATCAAAATTATGTACACAATAAACCAAATGTAATAAATAAGTGGTGAAAAATATAAATCTTACGGAATTAAAAGTGAGATAAGAAATCCCTTATGAAAATTCGGCAGCCTAACGGCACCACTTAAAACTTCTTAAAATGAAATGATGAGGGAAAGTGGGGGTCTCTCACTATATGAACATAAAAAGGACAGTAGTATGAATATAAAATAACATCCCCAACATAATTACATGGAGCTTACAATAAATTACATAAAGGAGAATACATGAAAAGAAATAGAGAGGTAGGATCCCTTACCTCAAGTCCGACTTGTCTTGTTCGTTTCATTATATTCCTGAAAAATAAACTTTGGTCAATTTATAATTGATTAAGTAAATAATTTAAATTTTATTATTCAATTAATATCACATATTATAATTTTATAATAATTAGTTAATTATTTGAGTTCGTATCAGAAGAGTTTGTCGATGTTCTGTACATGAGTCAAAAATGAACATGTTTGAAAAGAATTGTCCATGTAGTTATAAGTACATCATCTCCAAAATAGTATTAATAATTTAAATATCATATATATACAGTATATATTCATTTTATACTATTCCATAACATTTGGAGATAAAAAAATGAAAAGCACCATTCATGGAGTTGGTAGGTCGTACGTACGCATGAAATGAAATGCACCGTTCATGGAGATGGTAAGCTGTACGTACTCATGAACGCTACATTCATTTCTATTTCATACTTTAATGGAATGAAAACATAATTATACATAGTTATATCATAATTAAAGTATAATATCATATATAATATCATTATATCCATCCTTTATATATCCCACACATGGAATTCATGATTCAAATCACTTTGAGGGGGCGGTAGTCCGCACTTCCTAAAATGAAATTATCACGTTTACCCATTATGGAAACCAAAATGGTATGTCATAAATGAAAAATAAAAAAGCATAAGGAAACCATAAACATAATATATATCATATATAAATACAGTGACATCTTAATGGCCACTATGAGAGGTGTTAAAAGAAGATAGAACAATCATCATTTTGTGAGGTTGTAATTTTCCACCCACAGAAACAGTATGTTCTTTAACCATTAGATGGAGGTGTGTGTAGGTGTAGCTAGAATAATTCTCATAAAAAATTCTATTATATCTAATATAATGTTTTTGTTACAAAATAAGGGAATAAAAATAGATTAGGGGGTTGGAGAAGCAAAATAAAACAAAAGAACCTAAGAGAAGACATTACCTTTAATTCGGGTAAATCTTCTTGGTTTGAACCAAAAGGGTCTCTTGAAGAGCTTTATGCCTAAGGTAAGGATTCTAGGATGAATAGAGACATCTTGAGACTTATATTAGTAGAGTTTTTGAGAGCCAATGATCTTGAGAAGTGTGAGATATTGGTAGGAAGTGGGGTCTTTTTATAAGGGAGAGGAGGGGCTCTTTTGGAAATCTTGAAACTTTTATTTTATTATAAAATGAAATTAGGTTTCTAAAGCTCAAAAAACCATTAAGGTCAATGATAAGGTGGCCAACGTTTGAAACAAAATCATCCAATAGGTATTGGATAAGTTTTTGATATTTTTTTAAACTTTATCTTCTTATTTATTTAATTTATTCATTAATGACATAAACACTGCATCATCGTTGTGTCATAAATATTTTTTTTATTTCATGTCTAAAAATAATAAAAAAATTAACATGTTGTAGGAAATATTATTATATTTCTAATGAATATTTATAGTTGAAAATATAACTTGTATAACACCTTGTAAAAATTGTTTTAGTAAAACAATACATGTTTGTGACATTTTTATTTTAACTTTAAAAAAGGTATTAATATCATTATCTTACCCATGTGGCTCCATGGGATCCCACAAATTGACCCATGGATTTTTTTGGTCTGAAATGACTCATCCAATAAGGGTAGGATAAGTGTGAAGGTAATTTCATATTATTATAACATTATTTTTACCTTTAATTATAGTAATTACCTTTAATCACGGTTAATAAAACTCAAAAGTTACTATTCACCAAAAAATTATTTTCATCCCCTTGAACCAAATTTTACTTAATAATTACAACCATGTATGTAAAATTTTTGAAATTCAATTCACATAAGCGGTAAAGTTTGGTTTAATGAAAAATTCATTTTTTAACTACCACTTAGTGGTTTAAATATTCATCAAAAAATGAAGTTTTTCATAAAAATACCAAAAATTCACCCTAAGATATACTTGATATTCCGAATTCCAAAATGATTTCCATTTTACCAAATTACTAACATTGAAGTTTCATTAATTAATTTAATAATTAATTCCCGCTTTCAAAACAAATAGAGTGCTTTTAAGAAACAATATCTATCAAAAGATTGACACATTCTTATGTCCAATTTCAAAGTGAAATTATTTCTAATGAGCACCATTGGATTAAATGGTAAAAATATATTTTAATTAAACTTTAAAACTAATTAAAAATATAATCTAACCATATAAATAAATTAGACAAAAAGGAGGTTTTGAATTTAAATACAACATTTTCACTATTCATTAAAAAATGAACTTTTTTTTGGAAAAATACCAAAAACATACACAAAGTAAATTTTGATGCCTTGATTCTAAAGAAGGATTTTATTTTTTCAAATATAACATATAAAGGTGACAATATGTATATTTAAAAAAGGGTTCTTCACTAAAAGGCTGTTAATCAGCCTTTTAAAGAACATTAGAATATGTATGCTTAAAATTGGATTCATTCGCATATTAAGACTCTATCATTTGTTGGATAAATGTAAAAATATTTAGAAAACATATATAATAATTTTTTAGTTAGTTCTGTTCATTGCTTCTATTACAATGACTAGGAATTATCTACCATTTAAAATATTATAATTATATTATTAGTATGCAATGTAAGATTTCAAAGAAACTTGTTGTTGCGTATTGGGTATGCCATCGAACATAGCATCCTATTTAAAGTAAAATTAATATTTAATTCACAAATATTAATAAATATAAAAATGTAACATTCTTTATTTACCTTGGATGTTTCACACCTCACTTCTTTAGAGAACCAAACCATGCTTGATATAACCCAAATTTTATTTATTCCTGTCAAAACTTGAGGGTTTGAGGTACTTATGTTTAAATGATTTAGGAATTTGTTTGGTATTAAAGCCCCTATTTCAAAGAATTATTTTTTTTAAAATGTCTTACCTTGAACATTTAATCCTTTTATCCCTTAGAATCCATGAACATCCAATTAGGTTGGCCACATTACAAGTCAATTTTACCTATCCAACCAACTCTTGAAATGAAATTACATAATCTAGTTGAACTTAAGTGAGGGGGAAGCTCTCTTGTGTTGTGCTATAACATTCTGTGATACTTTGGGTGGAAATTTAAATTCTGAAGAGATGTTTTTATTTCTGAAAAAATCATTCTATTGAAATCTGTGCCTTTTCTGGAGGTTCATGACAGGTGAAGTTGTGCCTTTCCGGAGCTTCTAAAAAGAAATAAAGTTGTGACTATCTGGAGCTTTCATGGAAAACTATTTTGGAGAATATTTATATTTTTGTTGCTCAAATGATGAATGGTGTAAACTTTCCATGACTTTTCGTGATGATGGATTTGAATTGATGATAAGGGTATTAATGAGGAGACCATATTTAAGTGAAAATTTGATTAATGAAATTTTTCTTCAAAAAGAGTCAAGCCCTCCTCATTCAGCCTCAGAGTTTTCTACATCTAAATCCTATCAACCGAAAGCCACATAACAACCCTGAAAAGTCCTCATGATAAACATATGTCCTTGACTCACATCGGGTGGCAATGTAGGAATTTATCAAGCCTATGGTGACCCTTGCATTAGTTTGGATTAAAGAGACATTGCTAAAAAATGGACATTTGTGTGATAAGAGAAAATTCAAACGTGGTAAGTGTTTGGTGCATGGGAGGATACATTATGTGGAAATATATTGAATGATATAAATGTGGAACTAGAAATAAGTTTTTTTATGAGGCATGATATCTTTTAATTATTGGTGTGGAATTGATGGATCTCAATGATATGTGTTTTAAAATTCATTTTGATTTGATATTGATGTTTACTTAATATGAGGTTTTTCCCATGAGTGAAAGAGGTTAAGTGTGAGGGAGTTGATAAAACAAAATTTTATTTAATATTTTATTGATATTAGATTATATAATTTACTCACATGTTTCTAAATATATTCAATTATGAAATATTTGGGATTATATCATTCATTTGCAAATTTGATGAAAATTCCAGTTTTACCATTTTAAAATTCACTGTAGTATTTTGGCTATAAATATTTTTCTCTATATTATTTTGATTTAAAATTTTATAACTGTGTTCCTAAATTAATTGGATATAAATTCTATTTAGGACATGGGATCTGGATCGTGAATGTGATGGGATTAAATGGGCTATGAAGACAAAGCTGGACAAAACCATCCAGATTGGACATTACTTCACGATTTGGGTCATATCGTCTTCATTAGGGCTTGGATTGAGCCCATATTTTGAGTGAATATCGGGGACATAATTATTAAAAAATCATCATGCTCTAAGGCCATCCATGTCACACGTTTTGGAGGTCAAATATGCGGTACAACTTAGGATAAAATATTTGGCCGAGTTTTCATTTCACACTAAAACAAATTATGTAACCCTAGCCCTCACAAAATCTATTTAAAGGGGGAATTTCACTCTTTTGGAAGGATGGTCAAGGATTTGGTATGGTTTGGAAGAAAGTATCCCTCTTGGGACCCCTCACAACTCTTGGAAGAATTAAGGCTTTGTGAAATCCTCTCTTCCAAAAAGATTCTCCTCTCCCACCTCCTCTTTGTATTTATTTTCTTTCATATTTGTATCTTGAATTTTTATTCAATTAATCTTCTATGTTCTTACCATTTCTTATTCTCTCAATATTCCTAATTTCTTTGGAATCAAGAGTGTATATGAGATTGGGTTCTACCCTTTCAATCCTTTGCTCATGCAAAACATATCCACGATGACCACACCGCCCATGGAAGAGTCATTTTCTTAGTGATCGATCAATCTTATACACTCTTCATTTAATTATTTTCAATCATTGAGCAACTATAATTCACTAAATATGTTCTATGAATTGTTTATTTAATTATAATAAACTAAGAAATCAATTAAACAATTAACAAAAAAACAGGCGAGGTCGATATTTTGTGTAATTTTTGAGAGTGTGATCTTAATCAGTAATTCAAGACCACATAGGATAAATTTTTAGAGTTAAAATATAATACCCAAACAAAATTAATCCTCATATAAATAATGTATATGTTCTCTAATTAACCATTGGAAAGAAGCTGACTCTAGAACAATAATCAAAGCAGGCTGCTGCGATTGCGTGTTCCGAAGCAAGCCTAGGGTTTAAGTAATTTCATCTTTGTGGTTATATTAAATCTTGTAGGTTTAGAGGGATAAAAAATTACGGTATAATAATTTAGTGGATATTGATTTAAATTATAATTATTAATAAATGATTGAATAGGTATAGTTAGATCGATTACAGCTTTTAAAATATTTTCTAAAAAACATCTTCTTTTTGCATCTTTTTAATCAAACTTCATTTCAAAATTTAAAAAAACATACAATCTTCTTCCAGAAAAAATATTATAGATTTAAAAACTATAAAAAACCCCCATCCTTTCATGAATTGTTTTAATTATATTCTATTTTATTTTTAGAGTACCTTTAAGAAGTTATTTTAATTTACTTCCTCCTTTGAGAAATGAGCTTGGCCAGCCACTCTACTGCACCTAAGTACACCAAAAAACACTAATCATCTGAGGGCGCCCACAAAAATTCTTTTCAATGCTCCCCCAATATGTAAATTATCCAATAGTGTATGGAATTAAAAAAAAATTACTCGAGATCATGCGTTGAGTAGTTTCTCTCATGTGGCTTCAACTGTCGAGACCTGTACACAATGACTCGACCCCCCTGCATAAGCACTGATCCCATACCAATACAAGATGCATTGCAGTAAATAGTATAAATCCATCCTGGATCTATAAAAATAAATATAGGTGCTGATGTTAATCTTCTTTTCAGTTCTTTAAAGGCTACATTGTAAGAATTTGACCATACATACATCAAACCCTTCTTCATCAAGCCCGTCATCAACACTTCTAAGTGAGAGAGGTCATTTATGAAAAGCCTACTATAACCAACCAAACCTAGAAAACTCTTCACCTCTAAGGATTTCTTGGGATGCTCCTAGGTAACTACTACTATCACCTTCTCGAGGTCCACTAATACTCCTGTATCTGAGAAGACGCAACCTAGGAAGTGAATTTGACCCATCCAGAAGTTTCACTTTGAGAGATTAGCATATAACTGATGCTCTCTAAGTGTACTGAAAATGATCTCAAGATGCATGGAATGTTCATGTCTGGTATGATAATACACCAATATATCATCCATGGAAACAACCATGAACTAATCCATGTAAAGATGGAACTCTCAGTTCTTCAGTGCCATAAAAAATTTTGTAGTGTTCTTGAGACCGAACGAAATAACCAAATAATCATATAGATCATACTTGATACGAAGCGTGTTACGAGCTATGTCTATAGATATTACAAAAACATGGTGATATCCTAACCTTAAGTATATTTTCAAGAACACCTTGGCTCTTTGAAGCTGATCAAACATGTCGTCTATCTCTGTCAAGGGATATTGGTTTTTAACCGTCAACTAGTTCATTTTCTGATAGTCCACTCATAGCCTAAGGGTATCATCTTCCTTCTTCACAAAAAGGACTAGAGAACCCAACAGAGAAGTACTAGGTTGAATAAACCCCATTACCTCTAAATCCCCTAGTTTCCACTTGAGATCTTGTAGCTCCATCACATCCATCCTATAAGGAGGAATGGATATCAATGTAGCTCTTGGAAATAGCTCAATATAGAAGTCTAACTCTCTTAATGGGGGTAAGCATGAAAATTCATCCAGAGAAACATCCATAAAATGATCAACCATTGGAGTGAAATATATATGACATGGTCCCTGATCATCCATATATAATCTGGAAATCTATGCTGTCATCCCACTCAACCCATGCTGCTCGGTTCAAGATCAGCTCGCTTGGACATCCCACTCACCCTTGTGTAGAAATTATCTGCCCTCAGGTGATGTAAAACTCACTCTATGGTGACAAAAATCAAAAATATCTTTGAAGGACGCTATCCAATCCATTCTAAGGATAAAATCAAATCCTATAATCTCTAAGAAATTTATATCCCAAACATTGTGGCACCCACCAACCTCAAGAGGGAACACCTTACACTGACACACACATATCATTCTTATCCCTAATGGAGTGTCTAGTGTCATAATATCATCAGAAGAGAAAACATAGATACGAAGGATATCTAAATGGGAACAGATATAAAACTATGAGAAGCCCCTATATCAAAGGGTGTAGAAGATAAACCAGAGGTGACTAGAATAGAACCTATGATAGTAGAAGGTCTAGGATGATTCTCCCGCTGGGAATATTGCACTACATAAGTCTGACATATACCATAGTGATTATAGCATCCCACCATTTTATAACATAAACTTTCATTACATTACACAAAACTGAGGATCGTTAAGGTTTAGTGTCTTGGAAACAAGGATCATAATACATAAAAAAAACATAAAAACATTCTTCTTAAACACTTGAAAGGATTCTACTTTAGTTCATCCTATGTTCATTATGCATCTCATAACCTGGGGATATACATCAAAAGAAAGGGTGAGCAGAAGGCCTAGTAAGGGAAACAAGAGGAACATTTTACATGTGAACTTGAGATACTTCAATAAGGACATGAAAAGAACTTTAAGGCATGAGAAAGAAATCATGAGGCATTTCATAATAAAAATAACATTTTTCATAACTTGAAGATGTGGCTACATCATTTAAAAAAGACAATCATGAACATATCACCAAGGTCCATCCCCAAGGTGTCATTTGAAAATTACCAAGGTTATTCACCAAGGTATCATGAAAATTGTAATCTCTAGTGGTTACATCATTACCCAATGCATTGGAGCGCTATCAGGGTGCACCCTTAAATCTGCCTTTATTATCATGTGAGACACATATATCATCATCAAACATTTCATAAATAACCCATATAGCATAAAGGAAATGGGTTTCATTTCATAATCATAACTTTTAAAAACTGCTTTTAAGACATGATCTTTATCTCACTTTAAAACCCACAGAAAAGGAAGGTGGGTCTCATGTATGTAAATACCAGAATTTAAAATAGAACATTTTGGTATATATGTGAATACCCTTGTAGAAATAGGAGTTTTGAGTATTCACTTTATAACATAAAATAATTTTTGAGAAAAGAGAGAGGCATTTTGAGGGGAAAATTCTGCAGCATAACGGCTAAGTTTCGGGGTTTTAGAAAACATTGAAATGAGAGGGGACATGGGTCACCCACTCATAAATGATCCATAAAACAGTAGGGTGAAATAATAAGAAGGACATATGGACATGGTAATGAAATTTTAGGGACATACCATTTGAAATGAAAAACATGGAAGGAAAAAAGATTAGATTTCTCTTATGAAAATTCGGCAGCCTTATAGTGTCACTTAACTTCAAAAGAAAATGATTTGACAAGATCAAATAGGGTCCCTCATCATATGATCATAAGAGATCAGTATTATAGATATAGAGATCATACCCCAACATAATAAAAAAGAACTTGAAATACTTGACATGAAAATCGAACTTGAAAAATGAGAAGGGTGAAAGAATCCCTTAAAAATTCGGCAGCCTAACGGCGTCACTTAAACTTTCATAAAACGAAATGATGAGAGTAAGAGGGGATATCTCATCATATAAACATGAAAGGGCAGTAAGAGGAATATAAATAACATCCTCTCACATAAAAACATGGAGCATAATAGGAATGACATAAAAGAGATTACATGAAAAGAAAGAAAGGGGTCAGATCCCTTACCTTAAAACGTGACTCTTGAAACTCAAAGGATTGGACCTTGAGGGATTGGGGGAACCTTTGGAGGACTCCTTGGAAGGTAAGAAGACCAGAAATTCGTTGGGGGAGAGTTGGGAGTGAAAACTAAGGGAGGAAAGGGTGGGTATTTATAGGGAAAGTGAGGGGACAAAGCATTAATGGCCAAGGGACACCTCACATGTGCTTTTCTCAAACCCATGTGCTCTCCCTTGGAATTTATCATGGAGTTAGGCCACATGGGGCCCCCAAAACAATAATTCAACACCCTTGGCCGTCCAACCCTCAAAAGATCTCATTACATCATCATGACACCGTTATGATGTCATTAAACATACCGAAACCCTAAAACTGTATTTTTACTATTCACTGAAAATTCAACTTTCTCAGAAAAATCCCAAAATTTCACATTAAACAAATATCAATGCTATGATTTCAAAAATGAACTCCATTTTATAAAAATAATTTTATAAATATTTTTAATTTTATTTTTAAATAAATATACTATTCACCGAAAATTCATTTTTTTCTGAAAAATCCCCAAAAATTACCTTAACATAATATCGATGCTCTGAGTTCAAAAATAAAGTCCTTTTTATAAAAATAATTTTCTAATTATTTTTAATTAAATTTTTAATTAAAAAACACTATTCATCCGAAAAAACTAATACTTGACTAATAATTTATGAAACAGTTATTTACCCATTTTATTGAATCACATTACTTAATCTAGGTGTCTAAATTATATTAAAACTTTATTTGAGTGAAATTACTAATCCATTTGCTCATATTACTAATCCTAAGCGTAAAATCACTATTCATAATTTACTATTCATCAAAAATTAAGTTGATCTTATTAGACTCCAAATTCCTTAATGAACACTTTTGTAGAAGACCATTTTTTGAAAATCATTACACATCATTAGTTATTTATGGTTTACATAAATATTTCAAAATATCCCTTTTTCAAAATTTATCAATAAAATACATTCTAAAATTATCTAGACATTTGAAATTTCACAAACATCACTAAAGGAAGAAATCTCAATTTATTCACCCGAAAGGATTACACAAGGAAACTAGGGTCTCATCACATAGCCCCTTATAACACTGGCATAAGACCTAAGTGTAAGGTGTGCTATGTTGAGAGAATCTGAGGGAGGCTCAGATAACATTGCCCTAGTAGCAACCTCCACTAACTTGAACTTCTCCTACAAGCGTTTCCGTTCAAGCTTGAAACGCTGGAGTTCGGCTTGGGCTTGGTCCAGAGCGAAGCCCACAGATGCTACCTCCTTCCCAAGCTCTGATAAGTGGGCTTCATAAGGGTTGAGTCTACTGGATGAAGCCATCGACTCCTCTTTCTGCATTAACCATTAACGTCTTATTAAATCATTAAGAGTAAGTTAATATAATACTCAAAAAGATTGGGTCGTTACATTCTTCCCCCCTTAAGAAATTTCGTCCCCGAAATTTATACTTGAGGCCTATCCGAAAAGGTGAGGGTACTTTTGCTTCATCGTTTCCTCGGGCTCCCAAGTCGCTTCTTCGTACTTATGATTCCTCCAAAACACTTTAACAAGGTGGGTAGTCTTGTTTCATAGAACCTTGTCTCTACGGTCTAAGATCTCCACTGGCTGCTCTTCATAAGAGAGGTCATGTTCAAGTTGTACCACCTCTGGGTTCAGTACATGCGAAGGGTCGGGTATGTACTTCCTCAAGAGAGATACATGGAAGACATCATGAACTTGAGCTAGGTTCGGTGGAAGTGCTAGACGATAGGCCACTGCTCCTATGCGATCAAGGATTTCATAGGGGCCAATGTACCTAGGGCTGAGCTTCCCTTTCTTCCCAAACCGCATGACTCTCTTCCATGGAGAGATTCGAAGGAAGACTTTGTCACCAACACCAAACTCCAAGTCTCTTCGTCGATTGTCAGCATAGCTCTTCTGCCGACTCTGAGCAGCTTTTATGTGTTGTTGGATGGCATGAACCTGTTCTGTCATTTATTGCACAAGATCAGGCCCAAGAAGCTTCCTCTCACCAGTTTTATCCCAACAAGTAGGAGTTCTACACCGCTTTCCATATAGAGCTTCATAGGGTGCCATCTGAATACTCGCATGGAAGCTGTTGTTATAGGAGAACTCCACTAATGGGAGGTGTTGATCCCATCCACCTTTAAATTCCATTGAGCATAATCTCAACATGTCTTCGAGTGTCTGAATAGTCCTTTCAGATTGGCCATCAGTTTGAGGATGATAGGCCGTACTAAAATTCAATTCAGTATTCAGAGCATGCTGAAGACTTCTCCAGAATTTTGATGTGAATCTTGGGTCACGATCAGATACGATGGATAGTGGTACCCCATGCAGCCTTACCACTTCCTTCACGTATATCTTGGAAAGCTGATCCAGAGAGAAATCTTCCTGAATAGAGATAAAATGGGCTGTCTTGGTGAGACGGTCCACAATAACCCATATCGCATTGTTTCCTTTGGATGTTTTCGGGAGACCAGTTACAAAGTCCATGGTGATATTATCCCACTTCCATACTGGTATGGGTAGCGGTTGTAATACCCCCTTAGGAAGTTGTCTTTCTGCCTTTACTTGCTGACACACCAGGCACCTTGTAGTGTAATCAGCAATCTCCCTCTTCATGTTATCCCACCAATAATGATCACGAAGGTCTCTATACATCTTAGTGCTTCCCGGATGTATAGAGAAAGTAGAGCTATGAGCTTCATCCATCAGTTCTTTATTTATCTCCGGAATAGATGGAACACATAGTCTTGTATGAAATTTCAATACACCTTCTTGATCAATATGGAAATCAGGGAACTTCCCATCCTTTACAGCCTCGAACTTCTCCTGCAGCAAAGGATCTTCTTTTTGAGCCTTCTTGATCTTCTCTAGTAATGAAGGTTGGGAAATAATTTGGGATAGGGTTGATGATGTCCCTTTCCTTATAATTCCCATGTCCAGTTTTACTAAATCTTTAATGAAGGGATCTCCCAGGATCCTCATTGTTTCCAGAACAATAGGATCTTTCCTGCTTAACGCATCCGCGACTTTGTTTGCTCTTCCAGGGTGATAATTAATTGAACAATCATAGTCTTTAATAAGATCCAACCATCTCTTTTATCTCATGTTAAATTCTTTCTGAGTGAAAATATACTTTAGACTTTGGTGGTCAGTGTATATATCACATTTCTCCCCATAAAGATAGTGCCTCCATATCTTTAGAGAAAAAACAACTGCCGCCATCTCTAGATCATGCGTAGGATAATTCTGCTCATGAATCTTCAACTGTCGAGATGCATAAGCAATTTCTTTGTCATTTTTCACGAGGATGCACCCAAGCCCTTTCAGAGATGCATCGCTAAAAATAACGAATCCTTCTCCGATAGAGGGTAGTGTTAACACAGGTGCAGTAACCAATCTCTTCTTCAGCTCTTGGAAACTTTCCTCGCATTCCTTTGTCCAGATGAACTTAACCCCTTTTCGAGTCAACTTGGTTAGTGGATTAGAAAGCCGTGAAAAGTTTTTCACAAACCTCCTATAATATCCCGCTAAACCAAGGAAACTACGAATCTCAGTTACTGTTGTGGGTTGAGGCCACTCCTCCACAACCATTGTCTTTGCAGGGTCAACTGAGATTCCTTCATTGGTTACGATGTGCCCCAAGAAAGCCACTTGTTGTATCCAAAACTCACACTTGCTGAACTTCCCAAAGAGCCTCTCCTTCCATAGAGTTTTCAAAAAAACCCTCAGATGATCTTCATGCTCCTCAC
This sequence comes from Viscum album, assembly GCA_963277665.1. Taxonomy (NCBI): domain Eukaryota; kingdom Viridiplantae; phylum Streptophyta; class Magnoliopsida; order Santalales; family Viscaceae; genus Viscum; species Viscum album. Next base: position 835,202,355 of record OY728139.1, on the reverse strand, counting down.
GACTTTTTGAATATATCAAAATATAATCAATAAAAACTACCACAAAGTTATCAAGGTAGTCCTTAAAGACTCTATTCATCAAATCCATGAAAATAGCAGGAGCATTAGTCAAGCCGAAGGGCATAACAGTAAACTCATAATGCCCATATCTTGATCGGAAGGCAGTCTTTGGAATATCTTCCTTCTTCACCCTCAGTTGATGACAACCAGATCGAAGGTAAATCTTAGAGAAGAATTGAGCCCCACGAAGTTGGTCAAATAAATCATCAATTCTTGGAAGAGGGTATCTGTTCTTCACTGTAATCCCGTTCAGTTCTCTATAATCAATGCATAGCCGCATTCATCCATCCTTCTTCTTCACAAAGAGAACTGGTGCTCCCCAAGGAGACACACTCGGTCGGATAAACCCCTTCTCCAACAAGTCTTGGAGTTGTTTCTTTAACTCTTCTAGCTCCACATTTTCCATTCTATATGGAGTCTTTGATATCGGTTGAGACCCAGGTACGAGTTCAATGGAGAACTCTACCTCTCTTTCCGGGGGAGGTCTAGGTAACTCCCCAGGAAATACATCCATGTATTCCTGAACAATCGGAACATCTTCAATTTGTATGCTCCCTTTCCCTTCTTCATCATCACCGATTAACTCCATAAAGAAAGCTATAGGAGGTGCTTCTAGATAGGGATCAGTTCGGGATATCTCTCCTCGGAAGATAACTATAGGTCGTTCATTCAAGACTATTGAGATTTCCTTACTTCTGCATTTGATCTTAGCATTATACTTTGAGAGCCAGTCCATCCCTAGTATAACGTCGAATTCCATCATGGGAATGACTACTAGATTTGCGATAAGATTGTTCTCACCAAAGTAAACACTAGAGTCTCTAAACACTGTTGATGCATGGATAATCCCACTTGGAGTCTTGACTGACAACTCTACCTCAAGCAATTTGGGGATTGATTCTATATTCTTTTCAAACTTGGAAGAAATAAAGTAATGCGTAGAACCAGAATCAAATAAAGCACTTGCTAGTTTTGAGAGGACAACAAGAGTACCTGCTACCACATCGTTCGGAACTTCAACTTCAGTTTTTGTGATAGCGAAAGCACGACCTTGCTCCCTTGGCCTCTGTTGAGGTTGATGGTGATTCCCCTCCACCGCCCTCGGATTTGGACATTGTTTAGCAAAGTGCCCAAGCTGTCCACACTTGAAGCATGTGACTTCGGGTATGGCCAGAACCATCTTTCCTCTGTCGTTAGTGTTGGGAAGTTGAGGCTTCACATCACCACGACAATTCCGAGAAATATGGCCTTCTTTTCCACACCTATAGCACTTGCCACTTCCGATCAAGAAGTTCCCCGGATGCTTCTTCCCACATTTATTGCATGTGGAATGTTGCATATGCTTTCCACCTCTTTCTTGATCAAAACTTCTTCCCAGGCTTGGTTCTAGAGTTCTCTTCTTCTCATTAGATTTGTGAGACCATTGTGTCTCCCCAAACTCTAGTTCAACTTTCATAGCACTTCGAACTATTTCTTCATAGCTATCGTAGTCCCTGTTGGCTAGATTCTTCCGTAGATGTGGTCGTAGTCCGCCAAAGAATCTATTAACCTTCCCATTAGGGTCCATGAAAAAGCTTGAGGTATAACGGGAAAGCCTTGTGAAGTTCATCTCATAGCTTCCGACAGATTCGTTCTCCTTCTGCTTCAGCTCGAGAAACTCTTTCTCCATTTTCGTTCTCATGGAACGAGGGAAATACTTGTTAAAGAAAATCCCCCGAAATTCTTCCCACTCCATAGCTTCCATCTCTCCTCGTGGCTTCGTGTTTTTGATCAGTGACCACCACTGATCAGCTTCTCCCTCTAGGCGGTAAACAGCAAGGGTGACTTTTTCTTCTTCCGAACAATGAAGTACAGAAAAGATCTTTTCAATGGAGCTTATCCATTGTTCCACAACCAATGGGTCAGTAGATCCACTGAATGTTGGCGGTCATTGAAGCATGAAGGACTCAACAGAAAGTTGTTCCCTTCGTGGTGAGGTCGGCCTCTCAGCTTGATTCAAGTTATTACTCATAACTTGAGTCAGTTGGTTCATCATTCGCATGAATGTTTCCATTCCGGCTTCCATCGGAGGGCCGTCAGCACATGGTGCATTGCGGTCACCATCGGCACAATTTCTCCGATTGCCCGCCATTTTCTAAAAGAATAAAACCTTAGTGAGAAACTTATTTCATTTATGAATCTTTTAACTAAGACTTCATGCTTAGACAATTATAGTTCTCTATAATTCCTTCATAATGATTCATAAAAAGCATGTGATTAACCAAACATATCCCCCGGGAGTGTCGTAACCAAGAGTGCCGCAAGGCCCGTTATTGTGAACCAGTTCCCGTGCGAGTCTAGCTCAAAGCGGTGTTTTCGGGTTTTACCCCTATGTACATCTGTGCTAGAGCCGCCTCTACCTGCTCGTATCCAGACAGGGATGTATTTGTTTGATAGACCACTTACTCAATACTTACCAAAATACTAGGAAGTTTTCCTATATTTAAACTTTTCTATAGGGTTCTTCCTAAAGTTTTTATATCCTAATTTCCACAAATAACTAAACCATACTTTGATACCAACTATAGCATCCCGCCATTTTATAACATAAACTTTCATTACATTACACAAAACTGAGGATCGTTAAGGTTTAGTGTCTTGGAAACAAGGATCATAATACATAAAAAAAACATAAAAACATTCTTCTTAAACACTTGAAAGGCTTCTCCTTTAGTTCATCCTATGTTCATTATGCATCTCATAACCTGGGGACATACATCAAAAGAAAGGGTGAGCAGAAGGCCCAGTAAGGGAAACAAGAGGAACATTTTACATGTGAACTTGAGATACTTCAATAAGGACATGAAAAGAACTTTAAGGCATGAGAAAGAAATCATGAGGCATTTCATAATAAAAATAACATTTTTCATAACTTGAAGATGTGGCTACATCATTTAACATAGACAATCATGAACATATCACCAAGGTCCATCCCCAAGGTGTCATTTGAAAATTACCAAGGTTATTCACCAAGGTATCATGAAAATTGTAATCTCTAGTAGTTACATCATTACCCAATGCATTGGAGCGCTATCAGGGCGCAACCTTAAATTTGCCTTTATTATCATGTGATCCACATATATCATCATCAAACATTTCATAAATAACCCATATAGCATAAAGGAAATGGGTTTCATTTCATAATCATAACTTTTAAAAACTGCTTTTAAGACATGATCTTTATCTCACTTTAAAACCCACAGAAAAGGAAGGTGGGTCTCATGTATGTAAATCCCAGAATTTAAAATAGAAAATTTTGGTATATATGTGAATACCCTTGTAGAAATAGGAGTTTTGAGTATTCACTTTATAACATAAAATAATTTTTGAGAAAAGAGAGAGGCATTTTGAGGGTAAAATTCTGCAGCATAACGGCTATGTTTCGGGGTTTTAGAAAACATTGAAATGAGAGGGGACATGGGTCACCCACTCATAAATGATCCATAAAACAGTAGGGTGAAAGAATAAGAAGGACATATGGACATGGTAATGAAATTTTAGGGACATACCATTTGAAATGAAAAACATGGAAGGAAAAAAGATTAGATTTCTCTTATGAAAATTCGGCAGCCTTACAGTGTCACTTAACTTCAAAAGAAAATGATTTGACAAGATCAAATAGGGTCCCTCATCATATGATCATAAGAGATCAGTATGATAGATATAGAGATCATACCCCAACATAATAAAAAGGAACTTGAAATACTTGACATGAAAATCGAACTTGAAAAATGAGAAGGGTGAAAGAATCCCTTAAAAATTCTGCAGCCTAACGGCGTCACTTAAACTTTCATAAAACGAAATGATGAGAGTAAGAGGGGATCTGTCATCATATAAACATGAAAGGGCAGTAAGAGGAATATAAAGAACATCCTCTCACATAAAAACATGGAGCATAATAGGAATGACATAAAAGAGATTACATGAAAAGAAAGAGAGGGGTCAGATCCCTTACCTTAAAACGTGACTCTTGAAACTCAAAGGATTGGACCTTGAGGGCTTGGGGGCACCTTTGGAGGACTCCTTGAAAGGTAAGAAGACCAGAACTTCGTTGGGGGAGAGTTGGGAGTGAAAACTAAGGGAGGAAAGGGTGGGTATTTATAGGGAAAGTGAGGGGACAAAGGATTAATGGCCAAGGGACACCTCACATGTGCTTTTCTCAAACCCATGTGCTCTCCCTTGGCATTTATCATGGAGTTAGGCCACATGGGGCCCCCAAAACAATAATTCAACACCCTTGGCAGGAAAACCCTCAAAAGATCTCACGACATCATCATGACACCGTTATGATGTCATTAAACATACCGAAACCCTAAAACTGTATTTTTACTATTCACTGAAAATTCAACTTTCTCAGAAAAATCTCAAAATTTCACATTAACCAAATATCAATGCTATGATTTCAAAAATGAACACCATTTTATAAAAATAATTTTATAAATATTTTTAATTTTATTTTTAAATAAATACACTATTCACCAAAACTTCATTTTTTTCAGAAAAATCCCCAAAAATTACCTTAACATAATATCGATGCTCTGAGTTCAAAAATAAAGTCCTTTTTATAAAAATAATTTTCTAATTATTTTTAATTAAATTTTTAATTAAAAAACACTATTCATCCGAAAAAACTAATACTTGACTAATAATTTATGAAACCGTTATTTACCCATTTTATTGAATCACAGTACTTAATCTAGGTGTCTAAATTATATTAAAACTTTCTTTGAGTGAAATTACTAATCCATTTGCTCATATTACTAATCCTAAGCGTAAAATCACTATTCATAATTTACTATTCATCAAAAATTAAGTTGATCTTATTAGACTCCAAATTCCTTAATGAACACTTTTGTAGAAGACCATTTTTTGAAAATCATTACACATCATTTGTTATTTAGGGTTTACATAAATATTTCAAAATATCCCTTTTTCAAAATTCATCAATAAAATACATTCTAAAATTATCTAGACATTTGAAATTTTACAAACATCACTAAAGGAAGAAATCTCAATTTATTCACCCGAAAGGATTACACAAGGAAACTAGGGTCTCATCACATAGCCCCTTATAACACTGGCATAAGACCTAAGTGTAAGGTGTGCTATGGTGAGAGAATCTGAGGGAGGCTCAGATAACATTGCCCTAGTAGCAACCTCCACTAACTTGAACTTCTCCTACAAGCGTTTCCGTTCAAGCTTGACACGCTGGAGTTCGGCTTGGGCTTGGTCCAAAGCGAAGCCCACAGATGCTACCTCCTTCCCAAGCTCTGATAAGTGGGCTTCATAAGGGTTGAGTCTACTGGATGAAGCCATCGACTCCTCTTTCTGCATTAACCATTAACATCTTATTAAATCATTAAGAGTAAGTTAATATAATACTCAAAAAGATTGGGTCGTTACATTCTTCCCCCCTTAAGAAATTTCGTCCCCGAAATTTATACTTGAGGCCTATCCGAAAAGGTGAGGGTACTTTTGCTTCATCGTTTCCTCGGGCTCCCAAGTCGCTTCTTCGTACTTATGATTCCTCCAAAACACTTTCACAAGGTGGGTAGTCTTGTTTCGTAGAACCTTGTCTCTACGGTCTAAGATCTCCACTGGCTGCTCTTCATAAGAGAGGTCATGTTCAAGTTGTACCACCTCTGGGTTCAGTACATGCGAAGGGTCGGGTATGTACTTCCTCAAGAGAGATACATGGAAGACATCATGAACTTGAGCTAGGTTCGGTGGAAGTGCTAGACGATAGGCCACTGCTCCTATGCGATCAAGGATTTCATAGGGGCCAATGTACCTAGGGCTGAGCTTCCCTTTCTTCCCAAACCGCATGACTCTCTTCCATGGAGAGATTCGAAGGAAGACTTTGTCACCAACACCAAACTCCAAGTCTCTTCGTCGATTGTCATCATAGCTCTTCTGCTGACTCTGAGCAGCTTTTATGTGTTGTTGGATGGCATGAACCTGTTCTGTCATTTCTTGCACAAGATCAGGCCCAAGAAGCTTCCTCTCACCAGTTTCATCCCAACAAGTAGGAGTTCTACACCGCTTTCCATACAGAGCTTCATAGGGTGCCATCTGAATACTCGCATGGAAGCTGTTGTTATAGGAGAACTCCACTAATGGGAGGTGTTGATCCCATCCACCTTTAAATTCCATTGAGCATAATCTCAACATGTCTTCGAGTGTCTGAATAGTCCTTTCAGATTGGCCATCAGTTTGAGGATGATAGGCCGTACTAAAATTCAATTCAGTATTCAGAGCATGCTGAAGACTTCTCCAGAATTTTGATGTGAATCTTGGGTCACGATCAGATACGATGGATAGTGGTACCCCATGCAGCCTTACCACTTCCTTCACGTATATCTTGGAAAGCTGATCCAGAGAGAAATCTTCCTGAATAGAGATAAAATGGGCTGTCTTGGTGAGACGGTCCACAATAACCCATATCGCATTGTTTCCTTTGGATGTTTTCGGGAGACCAGTTACAAAGTCCATGGTGATATTATCCCACTTCCATACTGGTATGGGTAGCGGTTGTAATACCCCCTTAGTAATTTGTCTTTCTGCCTTTACTTGCTGACACACCAGGCACCTTGTAGTGTAATCGGAAATCTCCCTCTTCATGTTATCCCACCAATAATGATCACGAAGGTCTCTATACATCTTAGTGCTTCCCGGATGTATAGAGAAAGTAGAGCTATGAGCTTCAACCATCAGTTCTTTCTTTATCTCCGGAATAGATGGAACACATAGTCTTGTACGAAATTTCAATACACCTTCTTGATCAATATTGAAATCAGGGAACTTCCCATCCTTTACAGCCTCGAACTTCTCCTACAGCAAAGGATCTTCTTTTTGAGCCTTCTTGATCTTCTCTAGTAATGAAGGTTGGGAAATCATTTGGGATAGGGTTGATGATGTCCCTTTCCTTATAATTCCCATGTCCAGTTTTACTAGATCTTTAATCAAGGGATCTCCCAGGATCCTCATTGTTGCCAGAACAACATGATCTTTCCTGCTTAACGCATCCGCGACTTTGTTTGCTCTTCCAGGGTGATAATGAATTGAACAATCATAGTCTTTAACAAGCTCCAACCATCTCCTTTATCTCATGTTCAATTCTTTCTGAGTGAAAATATACTTTAGACTTTGGTGGTCAGTGTATATATCACATTTCTCCCCATAAAGATAGTGCCTCCATATCTTTAGAGCAAAAACAACTGCCGCTAGCTCTAGATCATGCGTAGGATAATTCTGCTCATGAATCTTCAACTGTCGAGATGCATAAGCAATTACTTTGTCATTTTGCATGAGGATGCACCCAAGACCTTTCAGAGATGCATCGCTAAAAATAATGAATCCTTCTCCGATAGAGGGTAGTGTTAACACAGGTGCAGTAACCAATCTCTTCTTCAGCTCTTGGAAACTTTCCTCGCATTCCTTTGTCCAGATGAACTTAACCCCTTTTCGAGTCAACTTGGTTAGTGGATTAGAAAGCCGTGAAAAGTTTTTCACAAACCTCCTATAATATCCCACTAAACCAAGGAAACTACGAATCTGAGTTACTGTTGTGGGTTGAGGCCACTCCTCCACAACCATTGTCTTTGCAGGGTCAACCGAGATTCCTTCATTGGTTACGATGTGCCCCAAGAAAGCCACTTGTTGTAACCAAAACTCACACTTGCTGAACTTCCCAAAGAGCCTCTCCTTCCGTAGAGTTTTCAAAATAACCCTTAGATGATCTTCATGCTCCTCACGACTTTTTGAATATATCAAAATATCATCAATAAAAACTACTACAAAGTTATCAAGGTAGTCCTTAAAGACTCTATTCATTAAATCCATGAAAATATCAGGAGCATTAGTCAAGCCGAAGGGCATAACAGTAAACTCACAATGCCCATATCTTGATCGGAAGGCAGTCTTTGGAATATCTTCCTTCTTCACCCTCAATTGATGATAACCAGATCGAAGGTAAATCTTAGAGAAGAATTGAGCCCCACGAAGTTGGTCAAATAAATCATCAATTCTTGGAAGAGGGTATCTGTTCTTCACTGTAATCCCGTTCAGTTCTCTATAATCAATGCATAGCCGCATTGATCCATCCTTCTTCTTCACGAAGAGAACTGGTGCTCCCCAAGGAGACACACTCGGTCGGATAAACCCCTTCTCCAACAAGTCTTGGAGTTGTTTCTTTAACTCTTATAGCTCCACATTTTCCATTCTATATGGAGTCTTTGATATCGGTTGAGACCCAGGTACGAGTTCAATGGAGAACTCTACCTCTCTTTCTGGGGGAGGTCTAGGTAACTCCTCAGGAAATACATCCATGTATTCCTGAACAATCGGAACATCTTCAATTTGTATGCTCCCTTTCCCTTCTTCATCATCACCAATTAACTCCATAAAGAAAGCTATAGGAGGTGCTTCTAGATAGGGATCAGTTCGGGATATCTCTCCTCGGAAGATAACTATAGGTCGTTCATTCAAGACTATTGAGATTTCCTTACTTCTGCATTTGATCTTAGCATTATACTTTGAGAGCCAGTCCATCCCTAGTATAACGTCGAATTCCATCATGGGAATGACTACTAGATTTGCGGTAAGATTGTGCTCACCAAAGTAAACACTAGAGTCTCTAAACACTATTGATGCATGGATAATCCCACTTGGAGTCTTGACTGACAACTCTACCCCAAGCAATTCGGGGATTGATTCTATATTCTTTGCAAACTTGGAAGAAATAAAGTAATGCATAGAACCAGAATCAAATAAAGCACTTGCTAGTTTTGAGAGGACAACAAGAGTACCTGCTACCACATCGTTCGGAACTTCAACTTCAGTTGTTGTGATAGCGAAAGCACGACCTTGCTCCCTTGGCCTCTGCTGAGGTTGATGGTGATTCCCCTCCACCGCCCTCGGATTTGGACATTGATTAGCAAAGTGCCCAAGCTGTCCACACTTGAAGCATGTGACTTCGGGTAGGGCCAGAACCATCTTTCCTCTGTCGTTAGTGTTGGGAAGTTGAGGCTTCACATCACTACGACAATTCCGAGAAATATGGCCTTCTTTTCCACACCTATAACACTTGCCACTTCCGATCAGGCAGTTCCCCGGATGCTTCATCCCACATTTATTTCATGTGGCATGTTGCATATGCTTTCCACCTCTTTCCTGATCAAAACTTCTTCCCAGGCTTGGTTCTAGAGTTCTCTTCTTCTCATTAGATTTGTGAGACCATTGTGTCTCCCCAAACTCTAGTTCAACTTTCATAGCACTTCGGACTATTTCTTCATAGCTATCGTAGTCCATGTTGGCTAGATTCTTCCGCAGATGTGGTCGTAGTCCGCCAAAGAATCTATCAACCTTCCCATTAGGGTCCATGACAAAGCTTGAGGTATAACGGGAAAGCCTTGTGAAGTTCATCTCATAGCTTCCGACAGATTCTTTCTCCTTCTGCTTCAGCTCGAGAAACTCTTTCTCCATTTTCGTTCTCATGGAACGAGGGAAATACTTGTTAAAGAAAATCCCCCGAAATTCTTCCCACTCCATAGCTTCCATCTCTCCTCGTGGCTTCGTGTTTTTGATCAGTGACCACCACTGATCAGCTTCTCCCTCTAGGCGGTAAACAGCAAGGGTGACTTTTTCTTGTTCCGAACAATGAAGTACAGAAAAGATCTTTTCAATGGAGCTTATCCATTGTTCCGCAACCAATGGGTCAGTAGTTCCACTGAATGTTGGCGGTCGTTGACGCATGAAGGACTCAACAGAAAGTTGTTCCCTTCGTGGTGAGGTCAGCCTCTCAGCTTGATTCAAGTTATTACTCATAACTTGAGTCAGTTGGTTCATCATTCGCATGAATGTTTCCATTCCGGCTTCCATCGGAGGGCCGTCAGCACATGGTGCATTGCGGTCACCATCGGCACGATTTCTCCCATTGCCCGCCATTTTCTAAAAGAATAAAACCTTAGTGAGAAACTTATTTCATTTATGAATCTTTTAACTAAGACTTCGTGCTTAGACAATTATAGTTCTCTATAATTCCTTCATAATGATTCATAAAAAGCATGTGATTAACCAAACATATCCCCCGGGAGTGTCGTAACCAAGAGTGCAGCAAGGCCCGTTATTGTGCACCAGTTCCCGTTCGAGTCTAGCTCAAAGCGGTGTTTTCAGGTTTTACCCCTATGTACATCTGTGCCAGAGCCGCCTCTACCTGCTCGTATCGAGACAGGGATGTATTTGTTTGATAGACCACTTACTCAATACTTACCAAAATACTAGGATGTTTTCCTATATTTAAACTTTTCTATAGGGTTCTTCCTAAAGTTTTTATATCCTAAATTCCACAAATAACTAAACCATCCTTTGATTCCAACTATAGAATCCCGCCATTTTATAACATAAACTTTCATTACATTACACAAAACTAAGGATCGTTAAGGTTTAGTGTCTTGGAAACAAGGATCATAATACATAAAAAAAAACATAAAAACATTCTTCTTAAACACTTGAAAGGATTCTCCTTTAGTTCATCCTATGTTCATTATGCATCTCATAACCTGGGGACATACATCAAAAGAAAGGGTGAGAAGAAGGCCCAGTAAGGGAAACAAGAGGAACATTTTACATGTGAACTTGAGATACTTCAATAAGGACATGAAAAGAACTTTAAGGCATGAGAAAGAAATCATGAGGCATTTCATAATAAAAATAACATTTTTCATAACTTGAAGATGTGGCTACATCATTTAACATAGACAATCATGAACATATCACCAAGGTCCATCCACAAGGTGTCATTTGAAAATTACCAAGGTTATTCACCAAGGTATCATGAAAATTGTAATCTCTAGTGGTTACATCATTACCCAATGCATTGGAGCACTATCAGGGTTCACCCTTAAATTTTCCTTTCTTATCATGTGAGCCACATATATCATCATCAAACATTTCATAAATAACCCATATAGAATAAAGGAAATGGGTTTCATTTCATAATCATAACTTTTAAAAACTGCTTTAAAGACATGATCTTTATCTCCCTTTAAAACCCACAGAAAAGGAAGGTGGGTCTCATGTATGTAAATACCAGAATTTAAAATAGAACATTTTGGTATATATGTGAATACCCTTGTAGAAATAGGAGTTTTGAGTATTCAATTTATAACATAAAATAATTTTTGAGAAAAGAGAGAGGCATTTTGAGGGGAAAATTCTGCAGCATAACGGCTAAGTTTCGGGGTTTTAGAAAACATTGAAATGAGAGGGGACATGGGTCACCCACTCATAAATGATCCATAAAACAGTAGGGTGAAAGAATAAGAAGGATATATGGACATGGTAATGAAATTTTAGGGACATACCATTTGAAATGAAAAACATGGAAGGAAAAAAGATTAGATTTCTCTTATGAAAATTCGGCAGCCTTACAGTGTCACTTAACTTCAAAAGAAAATGATTTGACAAGATCAAATAGGGTCCCTCATCATACGATCATAAGAGATCAGTATGATAGATATAGAGATCATACCCCAACATAATAAAAAGGAACTTGAAATACTTGACATGAAAATCGAACTTGAAAAATGAGAAGGGTGAAAGAATCCCTTAAAAATTCGGCAGCCTAACGGCGTCACTTATACTTTCATAAAACGAAATTATGAGAGTAAGAGGGGATCTCTCATCATATAAACATGAAAGGGCAGTAAGAGGAATATAAAGAACATCCTCTCACATAAAAACATGGAGCATAATATGAATGACATAAAAGAGATTACATGGAAAGAAAGAGAGGGGTCGGATCCCTTACCTTAAAACGTGACTCTTGAAACTCAAAGGATTGGACCTTGAGGGCTTGGGGGAACCTTTGGAGGACTCCTTGGAAGGTAAGAAGACCAGAACTTCGTTGGGGGAGAGTTGGGAGTGAAAACTAAGGGAGGAAAGGGTGGGTATTTATAGGGAAATTGAGGGGACAAAGCATTAATGGCCAATGGACACCTCACATGTGCTTTTCTCAAACCCATGTGCTCTCCCTTGGCATTTATCATGGAGTTAGGCCACATGGGGCCCCCAAAACAATAATTCAACACCCTTGGCCGGCAAACCCTCAAAAGATCTCATGACATCATCATGACACCGTTATGATGTCATTAAACATACCGAAACCCTAAAACTGTATTTTTACTATTCACTGAAAATTCAACTTTCTCAGAAAAATCCCAAAATTTCACATTAACCAAATATCAATGCTATGATTTCAAAAATGAACTCCATTTTATAAAAATAATTTTATAAATATTTTTAATTTTATTTTTAAATAAATACACTATTCACCGAAAATTCATTTTTTTCAGAAAAATCCCCAAAAATTACATTAACATAATATCGATGGTCTGAGTTCAAAAATAAAGTCCTTTTTATAAAAATAATTTTCTAATTATTTTTAATTAAATTTTTAATTAAAAAACACTATTCATCCGAAAAAACTAATACTTGACTAATAATTTATGAAACAGTTATTTACCCATTTTATTGAATCACATTACTTAATCTAGGTGTCTAAATTATATTTAAACTTTATTTGAGTGAAATTACTAATCCATTTGCTCATATTACTAATCCTAAGCGTAAAATCACTATTCATAATTTACTATTCATCAAAAATTAAGTTGATCTTATTAGACTCCAAATTCCTTAATGAACACTTTTGTAGAAGACCATTTTTTGAAAATCATTACACATCATTAGTTATTTAGGGTTTACATAAATATTTCAAAATATCCCTTTTTCAAAATTCATCAATAAAATACATTCTAAAATTATCTAGGCATTTGAAATTTCACAAACATCACTAAAGGAAGAAATCTCAATTTATTCACCCGAAAGGATTACACAAGGAAACTAGGGTCTCATCACATAGCCCCTTATAACACTGGCCTAAGACCTAAGTGTAAGGTGTGCTATGGTGAGAGAATCTGAGGGAGGCTCAGATAACATTGCCCTAGTAGCAACCTCCACTAACTTGAACTTCTCCTGCAAGCGTTTCCGTTCAAGCTTGACACGCTGGAGTTCGGCTTGGGCTTGGTCCAGAGCGAAGCCCATAGATTCTACCTCCTTCCCAAGCTCTGATAAGTGGGATTCATAATGGTTGAGTCTACTGGATGAAGCCATCGACTCCTCTTTCTGCATTAACCATTAACGTCTTATTAAATCATTAAGAGTAAGTTAATATAATACTCAAAAAGATTGGGTTGTTATAGTGATGAGACACTGATTGGCTACCCTGAGATGACCCACACCACTATCAATGAGATCCTATGTTCTAGCTACAAGGGCCATGACCACCACCTTGGCCTGATCATCCTGACTTATTCCAGTTCCCTGACTGGTGACAGGCTACTAATCTTTCTCCTGAACGTGGATTCTATATGGATGATGGAGGAAACTACATGTCGAAGCGTTGTAGATGGCCCCTCCTACAGCAAGCTCGACACTCGAATGGATCCCTCAGACACTACAGTCTCCTTTTACATTCTCTGTTACACTGATATCACCTCACAAGGATATCAGAAGAAATATTAGGACTACTCGTATCACCATGAGAAATTTCCATATGATGCTTCTTGCTCCCAGTCAATGTAGTACCAGATCTTGTTTCCGGACCTCCCTGGTTCGCACCTCCTACTTCCCACCAATTACTCTGGGTAATCATCCCTTGATTCAAGATGGAATATACATAAGGAAACCTAAAAACATTCACCTAAGATAAGATGTCATACCCGAGACCATCCTCGAATTTCATAGCCCTCAATGTATCGTTACCCATCAGAATATGTGAGAATATTTGAAGCTTAGTTCAATGGGAAGGGTACTCCATCCCTGATATAGCACCCTACTCCAAATGTATGAACATATGGGCTCTATCATCCCTCATCATCTCATGTAAAAAGTAGTTATAGATGACCATCTAGAAGTCTCCCCATGATATGTCCTAATGTCTTTCTATCAGAGTGATAACATCCCACTACCTCTTGGACAGATCACGAAGAATATAAGTTAAAATCTTAAACCTCCTCTCAAGAGGTGTCTCTAGATGCTCGATGATCATAATAATGGACTCTATCCCAGAATCTACAACCTATGGTCCACCATCCCCTACAAACGTAGGTGCATGTTGCTTCTGGATAACCCTTGTTAGTTATTCTATAGACATGGAAACCTAAGGTACTCCCTAGAAGGTCTGTATAAACCTAAGGTCACCATGAATACCTCTGTTCAGTAGTGAAGCTAGTTCTGTGACAGACACATCTAAAGGATCCACTGGTAGCCCATGGCGTACCATCTCGGGGGTATGATCATTGCCACTCTCCTAGCATAAAACTGGAGGTATTCATGGTGGCATTTCTATATATAAGTCTATCACATACACTTCAGTATAAGCTTATTCATCAAGGTGCGTAGTTCAAGAATGCAAGAACTAAATAGGGGATGAAAATCCTAAAAATGGTCACAAAATATGAGTACATGGTTTATAGTAACTGTACACAGTGTGTACACTTATGTCCTTATATGGTTGTGTACTCCTACAGGCCTGGGCATGTAAACACCCAAGGTACACAGTGTGTAGGGACTATACATAGCGTGTCCCCTTAAACTCTCACATGGGCATGTAACTCCACCCCCCTTGGTCATGTAAACTTCCTAGGTGCATGGTGAGTCAGGATGACACACAGTGTGTAATCAATTCTTCCCTCATGGCCATGTACTTTTACATGGAAAGAGACACATGGTCCAACCTATAAAAAACTACACAGGGTGTACTCAAGGTGCATGGTGTGTTTTGATCAAAACACAACAACCCATGCTTTCTCTCACATGACCATTGACATGGTCATCTATCACACAAAATTTACTCTGAGTTCACGATATGGAATTGAAAAATGTTCTTTTCTTCCCAAACAAAAGAACACATAAAGTTTTCCCATTGGACCATATGTTGTATTGTCTGGGTTTCGAGATATTAAACCTTAGAAACTTCCCTGAAACCCCTATTCTTTGCCAAATAAAGTAACAGTGTGCCAAATTTTGATCTGTGGGGGGCCATATTCCCTGTGGATCAAATATTGGTATCAACATATTTCCAATAAAAAATAATTTATACCTCATGGCCGAAACATGATCCACCAAATTGTTATCCAAGATGTACCATACTCCCCAGGAATCAAAGTTTAGCGTCTATCCAATTCAACCATAACACGTACCAATATAACTATCACAACATAAGGCATATCTACAATGGTATCTATCACAACAACATGAATATCTATCATTACATCTATTAAAATAGCATGAAATTGATAATACACTATAAATGGAATGGGAAGAATGCATAGAATGTGATTGATAACAAGTGCCTATATCATGAATGGGATAGAATACCCAGATCTCATCAAGTTTCAATAAAATATAACCATAATGATAATAATAATAATAGCACAAATCAAGTGTGTCTCCCAATGGTGAAATCAAATAAACTGTAATAGTTAAAAATCCAAAAATTACAATTCAATTTGAGTAAATTTGGTTTTTCCCTCTACCCGAGGTAACTACTCAGAGGGATAACTAATTACCAAACTCCATTTCATTCCTACCCACTTCTAATGTCATAAAATAGTAAGACAAAATATAAAACAAAACCCATTTGATACCACTTTGTAATGCCCTGGATCCATGTTCCACTCAACTAGTTCCCCATACCCGATTGGCCACATAGCCTCATGTGAATTTCCCCAAATTCCAGAGGCCCCCGACTAGTAGCAAGGGACTAGGGTATGATTGGGGAATATTTTCACTCATTGGAATTGTGTAACGTAGTGGAATAATAATATACAAGATCAGAAGCAGTAAAAAACATACAATGGAATAAACAATAGAAGAAAGATAAGATAATTAACCCAGCATCATTCAATAAAAAAGATGATGCAAAATATTATGTTCTAAGAAAACATCCAAAAATGTAAACTTCCAGAATCCACAATATATATTCAAAAATAAAAATAAACAAAAGAAATATAATAAGAACCGCATACCTCATCTCATTCCCATGCTCTCCAGCTCCTAAACAACATCTTGAATACCTGTAGAAGGGTGCTTTCCCTTATCAAAACCTGCAAAAATATAATCTATTTTGGACCAAATGCATGACCCAAATAGGGTTTTAGAAATAAATCCTAGTAGAAAACCTCCCAAGATCTCATCTTATCTGTCATTGAGTATATTCAACAAGTAGTGTACGAGAAGTAAAATCAGTAAACTAAGAAGTACTCCAATGTAAAAAAATCCTACAAGTCATGTTTTCCATTTTCATTCATTATTTTCAGTTCAACCATTCCATTACATTTAATTATATAAGTTTCGTGATCTGGCCTAAGCTGGTCAATACCTAGTATAAAGTATAATCAACAGATACCTTAGAAGGCAATTTAACAAATAAAGTGATGACTGAATCCAAGCTTTTTCTTTGGCTTGGAAGTTGTGTCATAAGTATTTCCATTTCAATATTTAGATTAATATATTTCCATTTGGCCTACAAAAAACCTACTAGCAGGAATAAAAAAAT
The DNA here is from genome assembly GCA_963277665.1 of Viscum album. Classification (NCBI taxonomy): domain Eukaryota; kingdom Viridiplantae; phylum Streptophyta; class Magnoliopsida; order Santalales; family Viscaceae; genus Viscum; species Viscum album. Next base: position 835,185,638 of record OY728139.1, on the reverse strand, counting down.
ACTTTCCCTTGGGCCTAATGAATCCTTTCCCACAGTCATAAAAAATCCTTGCCCACTAGAATAACAAATCCTCACCTACATGCATAACAAATTAATCAGGGTCAAGCCTTTTCTATCAGCATTTCATAATAATTAACAACACATGTAAATTACTCTATTACATGGTTAAAAAATAACAACTCATGTGGGAATCATACATATCAAGAAACAAGTAAATTAAACTATAAAATGGCTTAATCAATAATTGGTATATCCTGGGGCAAATGGTAAATCACTAATCTCAAACCCTTTAATCAAATCAATCAAAATTTACCACAATTAGAATTCCATTATAAAATTTTCTTATACATAACAATCCAATAAGGTAAAATAAGGCATGCCTCATAGGAAACCTCGTCCAAACGACCATAAATGGTCATTCCATGGGAATACACCCATGGAAATTCCCTTAATCAAACCATCAATCTCAAACATGATTAGTTTAATTTAATTCATGACCTAATCATCATTAGGAAACAACAAGGGTCAATTTCCATTCAAGGTTATTCCCTAAACATGGATGAATGGAAATACGACAAAAATTAACAACTCAACATTGAGAGAAAGGCACAAGGAAACCTTCCTCAATGTAGTATGACCCTCCTTGTCCAGCATCAGGCATTGATTCACCCTAGAATGGAGTAGATCTACAAAACAGGTATAAATGATCAACCTTAAATAAATCCATCGAGAGAAGAAATCACGAATAAAGGATCAAGAGTAATTGAGATCTTACCAAATGTGTTCGATCACAACCAATGGTGAAGGAATCAGGGGTTGGATGATCAATCAGGTGAAAAAATGGCCCCTAGTACCGTTATTCACATACCCGGAAGAGACCCTACCTGTTTTCACAAAAAAAGACTCTATCACATAATTTAATAAATAAATAAATGTACACATTGTGTACTAGAGACTACACATCATGCCCGAACAAATTCTGGACTAACCATTACGTGGTTGTGTATCAGGATTACAAGGAATGTTGCCTTTAACACATGACATGTACCTATAAGCACACTGTGTGTAGTTCCCATTCATTTCATGTAACATGCCTATAACCAGAACCTCAACATATTTTCCGCCATTTTCTTTAGTACAATTGAAAAGGAATGATCTATACATCAATGAAAAAACTAGGTTCTTACATTCATCTTCCTTTGGATTTCTATGATGGATATATAGTTGGATGATGACCCTAGTTGATCAAATTTTATGTATTTATATTGTTAAATATTGACATTACAAAATCAAATAGGGTGAAAATGAATAAATAATGGATGGATGTCAATCATCTTACAACAGATTATTAAGATGGAGGGAAAGTGTCAACCAAGTTTGAAAAGGATCATGTGTATGACTCTTCTAAAATCCTTTTTCTATGTTTACACTGTTGTTTTTCAAGTCTAATAGTTTAGAGGAGTTGAAAAAACACTTGATCTGTCATGGAATTGATTGAAGTTATAAATTTTTGAATAGCCACGAGGAATAAGTTAATTTAGCTAGTGGATGGGATATAACTGCGTTTTATGGATCATCTGATATGATTATATGTGTGGAAAATAAATAAGACCATATCGAGGTGGTGATTAAGATGTGAATAATGATGAAGATCATATAGAGAAAGTAACAAGGACAATTGAATATGAACTTATTTATTGCCCAAAATTCATTGAGAAGTTAAATAGTTGTGAAAAGATGTAATTGTATGCAGGTTACATTAAATATACTTTATTATCAGTGGTATTAAAGCAGTCTAATTTGAATGTGGGAAACAGATGGAGTGAAACTAGTTTTACGGAACTACTTGTTGTCTTGAATGACATTATCCCAATAGATAATGAGATCCTAAGCCAAAAAAATATGATCCTAAATGAATTTTACAATCAATGGGTATGATATCTAAAAGAATATATTCTTTCCCGAATGACTATATACTATTTTTTAATGACCAAAAATTAATTACATAATTCGAAAAGTGTGGTGCTTCTCGATACAAGAAATATGAATCTGATCCTACAAATTTTTTATATTACTTTACAATCATTATAAGGTTTAGGAACCTATAAATAAGTGATGAGACTAAAAGGAAATTGTAGTGGCATGTAGATAATTGAAATAATTATAGGAAACTAAATCACCTAGAAGACTCTCCTTAGTTCAAGATAATTGATCATGAGTAACACTAATTTGGAAATAAGCCGAGAAACCTTCACCTTATGTTATCTATATATAGAGTTAATCTATTTGGTTTTCAAAGAATCCCCCATAATACATGGTTGGTTATGTTGTAAATTAATACTTTCTACATTATTTTTAAATGAAACAAAAATACATCATGTTATCTATACTTATATTAGGACCAAAACAACCAGGTAATGATATTGTTGTTTATTTGGATCCATTGATCGAGGATTTGATTTTTTATGGGATTCAAGGTTTATGTTTTATGATTCTTATATAAATGAAGATTTCATGTTAAGATTCATGTTGTATGGGATGATAAATTAATTTTCTGATTATGGAAAAGTTTTAGGATATAACATTAAATTAACTAAAGGGTGTCCCATTTGAGGAAAAGGTACACAGTCAATTAGGTTGAAACATTCATCGAAAACTGTGTTTCGAAGACATCACAGATTTATACCCTGAGGGAATAAGTATCTATTTTGTATGACATCGATCAATGGAAGTTCAAAAAGAACATATAACACCATCTCCACTAAAATTTGATCAACTATTTGAGAATGTAAAAGATGTGGACATTTATTTTGGTAAAACATTTTCAAAAATTATTAAGAAAACCAATTAAAAAATAAGATAAGTTTTTTTTGAATTACTATATTATAATTGATAGTATGTTAGAAATTTTCTTGATGTTATTCATGTTGAAGTAAATGTATGCGAGTGTGTAATCAGGACATTTCTAAATGCACCCGAAAAAAAAATGGAATTAAGGCTAGTTTTGACATGGTTGACATGGGAATACGAGAAGAGTTTCCACTAATGATGGATGGAAAATGAAATTATCTTCTTTTAGCTACATACACTCTTTCTAGGCAGGAGAGATGTCATTTTTGTAACTTCTTTAATGATGTAAAGTTTCAAGAGTGGTATTCATCAAACAACAAGAACATCGTGTCAATGACCGGTTTAAATTTAAAGGGAGTGAAATCACATGAAAAAATGTATTTATTCAATATCTAATTCCTATAGATTTAAATTTCTTTTTTGCCAAGAATTCTCATCATACATTAACCAAGCTCAATTTCTTCTTCAAAGCTATATGCAATAATGTTATAGACCCGGTGAAATTGCTGACTATGGGAAGAGAAATTATTATCATATTATGTGAAATGTAAATGTTATTCACACCAAATTTTTTGATATGATGGTTCATTTGATGGTTTACTTAGTGAGAGAGATTCGAATTTGTGGTCTTAAACACTATATATGGATGTACCCCATTGCACAGTATATGAAGATTTTGAAAGGGTAAGTCAAAAATTCAATTCATTCATAGGGTTACATTTTGGAGAAATATATTTTTAAGGAAGCCCTTGAATTTTTTACCGAATACTTTTTCTGGTGTGGAAATAATTGGTCTAGTAAAATCTCATCACACTGGGCATCTTTCGGGTGATGGAATTTCTAAAAGAGATGTTTTCACAATCAATATTATAGATCATCAGCGGAAACTCTTTTATTTTTTGCGTAATAGTTTAAAGATTCTCTAATATATTGAAACCCACAAAGAAATTATTATTCATTTGAATCCATAAAGGGATGAAATATGGATATAAAATACACAAAATAAATAGTTTATAGGATGGTTTTGGGACCATATTTTTAAGAAGTTAGATGAAAATACAGATTCAATTTTAGAATGACACGGATGGCTCACCAGATGACCATGTGTGTATGTATTATCTTAAAATGGTAATTTAATTAATGGTTATAAATTATATAAAAATTAACATGATGAAGATAATACCATGAATAATAGTTAATTAACACTTTTTGTGGAAGCGATGCATGTTTCTGGTACAAAGAAAAAAAATCTAATTTATTTGAATATGAACACTTTATAATTATCAAAAAAAATATGGGAGTTTTATTAACAATATTTCATGTGTTGATTTTTAAATACAAGTGGGTAGATAATATAAGTATAGTTAAAATAGATGAATTGGGATTTGTGAAAATTGCTTTCAGTAAGGAAGGTTATAAAGATGAACCATTATGGAATCCCATGCAGTATAGGTATTTTATCTTCTAGATCCCACAATCCAAAAGTGGGCAATTGTTTTATTATTGACCTTAACCGTTGAATGTTAAGATTAAAATTTAGATGAGGATGACCCTTTCTTTGGGTTGTTACAACCACTTCATAGAATTCCCAATATATATGGAACTGTTTATGTTAGAGGAGACCATAACAAAAATATTTGGATAGTCGATAGATGGTTCAAATCCCTTCAAACTTTAATGCAAATGGAGTTCAATAATCAGGTTATATTTTTTTGTAATATAAGTTATGTTACCTCATGTTATTATATATTCCCTTTGGTATTTTTGTACTATAAATTAAATGTCAAATCATTCCTATAGATAATGACTTCTACACATGCTGGTGATCGCAATATCGAGGCATAACAGGTCTCTCAACTAGCTGATACTCACTGTGCAGAGGTACAACAACCATCGACACATGTTGGTGCTCCCAATCATGAGTAAAAATATATTTCTCAACTTATTACTACTCCTAGTTTAGAGGTACAATGACCATTTTCACTTTCTGATGCTACCACCATAGAGGAACATATTGAAGATGTTAAATATGAGGAAATGGTAGGTGATAAAAGACCTGTGATGTAGAAAAAATAGGAGCATCATAGTTTGATGGTGTTTTCCAAAATCCTTAAGGAAAAAATAAAAAGGCATCCAATATGAGGTTGAATGGAATGAACGGGGCCATCATGTTAACCCCAACAAGGCCATTTTCATTAGTTACATTGGAATTGTCACTAGTAAAATTGTGTTGATTCATGTAGATTCATGGAACTATGTTGTTCCCATACTTAAGAAACTAATGTGGTAAGAGAATACAGTGGAATTAATATATCATTTATTTATTTTACAAAAAAATAAAATAATGAATCATTTATTTACTCTTCATCATCCCATTTCAAGTGCCTTTATAGTAGATGAATCCCATAAGAAATATGTATTAATTCTTGCTGAAATAATTCATAGAGGTTTTCACAAATTTCATATGAGACATTATCTTAAAGATGTTGAAGGTAAAATAAACCCCCACCCAAAACATTTCTATGGACACTTGATAACCAAATAAGCATGATATGTGTTTTTTGGGAATCTTGTATATGTGTCTTTTCAGTTTCATTGAGGCTAGTAATAAGTTGTTTGAAAATACATGTATTTATCAATTTGAAAAAAAATTATTTATGAAACAAAAACTATGTGCTAAAAATAAGGAATTTGAAAAAAACCAACATACCCCCACTATAAAGCAATTATGGGGTATGATTCACTTGAAACAAAATTGGTACATATTTTAAATCAACCGTTATACTTTTACGTGACATGAAATGATGCCATAATTATGTTCCTCTATTTATATGCTAATTGATGACTCCAAATCCAAATCCACTTCCATCCTACACCATTTTCTATGGAATGAGTCATGTGTCAATAATTATGGGATACTAATTGATGAAAAAACACAAATAGTGTGGGAAACATGTGGAAGTTTGAAATAATAAAAATTAGTTTTTCTTTAAATTTCTATTACATAACAATGATTACTTATTTTCAAATATTTTCTAACTGATATAGTCACAAGAATCAACAACACCTATACTGGATGAACATATACTATCGGTGGCCATAAAGCGGCCATAACAGTATGGTCACCTTAGAGGTGCGGGTTTTGTGGTGATACCTCGAACATATTTTGAGAAGAAAAAAAAACAGGTGGAGGATAAATGTCAAGAAATTAAATGGATGAAAGAAAGACTAGATACCCTTAAAGAACAATTCCAATGGAAGAGATAGATTATAGAAACTTTTATGCGGGTGATGATGAGAGAAGAAACAACTCAATAACAACCATTTCCTGATGACCCCACCCCCCACTAGCTTTGAGGCAAACCATTACCCTCAAAGATATGTCTTAATCATGGTAATCAATGTTCTAATAATATTTTAATGAAATTAGAACCAAATTGACACTATTAACTTTCTTATACTAATATTCTATAGGGTTATAATGATTTTGATTTATATCTATCAACACCCACCCATCGCTTTCTAGCGAGGGATAATTAGTTCAATATCCAAAATGACATTCTACAAAATAGACCACTTCCAATAGGTCATGTGAGACTGTCGATGAGCATATCCCATGATCCGAGCACCTAGCTACCTTTTCCAATTGATGAGGAAGATATTCATAAGGTCGAACAATCTGTTTAAGCATTCATCGCATGGTCATATCATCTTTTAAAAACATATCGACAAGGAGGTATTCATTTCCAATTTATTTTCAAGGTAAACTTTTACAATTAATGGGAAAAGGTATGAACTGATAAATTTTAATACAGACAGAAAAATGGAAGGGGATAAATTAAATACTATCTCAAAACCATCTAAAGGATTTACCAACTGACCAAAAAGATCTACTGAAATCAACGTTACCCCACCATTCTATATATGCATTTATTAACATTAAATGTTCATGTAGATATAAAGTTAAAAAGTGGTAGTAATCGTATATTTTATTTTGAGGAAAATATGTATGGGGAGGATGATCAAGACTTCATTTGTGTAGATAATTTAATTGAAATCCTAGATTATGATTAGCTAGGTGCCTGAGTTTTAAATGTATACATGAGGTATGTTTTCATGATTTGATTTTCCAAAAGTTGATATATTATGATTATTATCACTAAATACATTTCTTATTTTTGTATGGTTTATTTATTAAAATAAAATGAATCGATTTCTCTATGAAACAAAATTGGAATCATTAGTACTCATATCACTTCTACAGAATAAACAATAATAGAATACAAAAAAATTACAAAATAGTGGCATGCCTAGTCATTTAGTTTGAAATAAAACTTTTGGATGATAGAATATTATTAATACCAACATTTCAGGGTTAAAAATATAAATTATAATCATATAAAATATATTCTAATTTCTTTCACTTCTTATACCTTTTTTTGTTTCTTGACAACATTGGATTCCCATTACAGTCAATTTGGATACTCCAAATTCTTATTTCTTGGATTCAATGCATGGATACCCAACAAACCAACCAAAAATTATGGAATTTGTCAATAGGTAATACACTAAATATAACATTTTAGAACTAAACATCATGTTATATAATTTAGACTTTGTTTAAATGAGGTTTCTATTATAATAGGGTGGTTTATGATTATCATGAATTACAATGAATGAGACCAAGGGATAAGCGAAAAGATGATAACATGTTCTACCACTAGATAAGTATCTTGGATATATATAATAAAATTTCACTATCCAAATAGATATCAAAACAAACTATTTATTTTTATTAATGTTTTTGTAGTGTTCAAAACAAAAAAAATGAAAAATATTGTGGTTATTATGTTTGTAAATTTATGAGAGAGGTTATATTCCATAAAAAAACTAGCATTCCCTAATAGGTATTTTCAAAGTTAATTAATATTTCATTTAAAATATTTATTAATATTTTTTGTATTTATATTTTTCCAGTACTACTTTGATTTTCAAAAAAGAATCATATTCAGAAGATGATATATATTTTCTTAGAAACGAGTAGGCAGTATACCTGATATATGAATGTACACAAATAGCACAAATATGTGACTTCCATAGAAGAAGTGTATAGTTTCATATTCATGGTTAATTTAATTCTTTTTTAGTATTACTCACATAAGAATCGTTTTCTTATACATGTGTATTCCGTTGTTCAAGTTGGTGTGGTTTTTTTGAAGATATTGATGCTCATGAGAGATAGGACTTTGAGGCAACAACTTAGAATTAAATGAGAAGGTAATATTTTTTTAATATATTATGTTTTTCCTTATAATATTATATGTTATCTACTACATTAACATAATCTAAATTATATATTTGACTACCAATGAAGATTATGTTTTCAACAAATTTATTCTCTGTCAAAACCTTATCACCACTAAAGTTTCCACATTTACCACTTTCCATCAAAGATAGTGGGGGGAACTTAAAGGAATGTGATAAATTTTGACACTATAGTGTTACCAGTAGACAAAGGTTTTATTTTTTATTTAAAATTGACATTAATTTTCATAAAATGAATAGGTGATATACTAGAAAATGAGCAAAAATATTCATAATATTTTTATAATTTAGGAAAATGATCCATTAATAATTTTTGATCTGTATGAGTCAACATCACATCAATCTGACACATGGTGTGGCTGGTATGACTCAAAGTGTCTCCTTATATTCGAAATTGACTTTAATTTAAGTAAAAATAATACGAGGCATACTGAAAAACAAGAAAACACATTTGGATTATTGTGATACATTATGAAAAAATTAATATGTTATTTATGACATGTAGGACTCAAAAACATCTAAATCTGATGCACGGTGTGACCGGTATGACTTAAAGTGTCCTTTATTTGTTTAAAAATTACATTTTAGTTCAAAATGTGTCACTCACTAAAAACTAAGAAAAAACAATCCTATTTTCTTTATATTTTATAACATCTATTAATAAGTCATTTTTGACATGTTTGATGTAGTATCACATCAAATCAATGAATGATGCGACCGATATAACTCAAAATTCATGTTTCCAGTTTGAAATTTCTTTTTAGTGAAAAGAACACAACTATAGTACTTAAAACCTAGAAACCACATTCATGTTGTTTTGATACTTTTTTTAAAATTATTAATATTTTATTTTTGATGTTTAGGGATCAACCATTCATCAATATGATGTGTGGTGTGGCTGGTATAACTCCAAGTGTCTCATTTTCATTTAAAATTGGCATTAATTTTAGTAAAAAGAACAAGTTTCATCCTGAAAACATATCAAACACATTCATATATTTTTGATTATTAAGGAAGATGACCCATGAGTCATTTATGACGTGTTGGATTTAAAATTACCTTAATACGATGTATGGTGTGGTTTTTATGACTCCAAGTGTGTATTTTTATTTAAAATTGACATTAATTTAAGTAAAAATAAAAATTGACATACTAAAAACTAAGTAAACACATTTGTATTGTGTTGATACTTCTAAAAAATAATCCATGAGTCATTTGTGACATTTAAAACTCAACAAAACCTCAATATGATTCATGGTGTGACTGCTATGGCTAAATGTGTCTGTTATCATTTTAAGATTGATATTTTAGATCAAATTGTGTCCCTCATTAAAAACCATGAAAATGAACTTGGATTGTATTGATAATTTAGGATATAGATTAATATGATTTTTGATGTGTATTAAGTATTCTAACATCAAAATTATTCATGATGTGATCGGTATGACTCAAAATGTGTGTTTCTAGTTTGAAATGACATTTTAGTAAAAAACAAAATTGGCATAATAAAAAACAAGAAAAAAAATTATGATTGTTTTGATACTTTAATGAAATGATCTATAAGTAATTTTTGACATATAATAATCAATATAACCTCAATATGATGCATTGTGTGGACGGTATAACTCAAAGTGCCTCTTTCTTATTTAAAATAGTCATTAATTTTAGTAAAAATAAAACTTATCATACTGAAAACATAGAAAATGCATTCAAATTGATTTCTAATATTTTAGTAAAAATATAAATGAGTCATTTTGACTTCTAGGACTCAAAAGATCTTCAATAGGACACATAATGTTATCTTTATGCCTCAATGTGTGTCTTTTCATTTAAAATTGACATTAATTTATGTAAAAAGGACAAGTGACATGATGAAAACTGGGAAAACACATTCATATTGTATTCATAAATTAGGATAATGATCCATGAGTCATTTTGGATGTGTAAAACTCACCCAAAGCTTAATCTGATGCACAGTGTGATCGATATCACTAAAAGTGTCCATTATCATTTTAAAATTGACATTTTAGTTCAAAATGTGCTACTCTGTAAAAACCAAGAAAACATGCTCCAATTGTCTGGATAATTAATTAAATCCATTAATAAATCATTTTTGACATGTATGAAGAAGTATCACATCAAAACGATGCATTACGCGATCGATATGACTCAAAATGCATGGTTTCAGTTTGAAATGAAAATTTAGTAAAAATAACAAAACTAACACCATAAAGACTGATAAAACGCATTTAGATTGTTTTTAGAATTTATGAAAATGATCTATAAGTCATTTGTGATGTGTAAGAATAAACCACCCCTCTATATGATGCATGGTATGGCTGGTATAACTCTAATCGACTCTTTCTTAATTAAAATTGACATTAATTTTTTTAAAAAAAAGAATAAGTGACACAGTGAAACCCAAGAAAACACATTCTTATTTCTATTATAATTTATGAAAATGATCCATGAGAAATTTATGAAATGTAGGAGTCAACAGAACCTCAATAAGATGCACTGTGTGTCCTGTATGACACCAAGTGTGTCTTTTGATTTAAAATTATCATTAGTTTAAGTACAAAGAAAAAGTGACTTACTAAAAAAATATAAAATAGATTCATATTTATTTGATAATTTAGTAAAATGATCCATGAGTCATTTTAGATATGTATAACTTATCCACACAAAAATATAATGCATAGTGAGATCGATAAGACTAAAAGTGTCTGTTATCAGTTTAAAATTGACATTTTAGTTAAAATTGTGTCACTCGCTGAAAACCATGAAAACACGCTCTGATTGTATTAAAGTTTTTTTAAAGTGAATCATAATTCATTTCTGATGTGTATGAAGTAGTCTCACATCAAACCCAAAAAGGAAGTGGCCAGTATGATTCAAAATGTGTATTTCTAGTTTGAAATGACATGTTTGTAAAAAACACAACTGGCCTAATGAAAACTATGAAAACACATTTAGATTATTTTGATGCTTTTGTAAAAATAATCTATAAGTCATTTTTATGCATAGTAATCAGCCGCACCTCAATGTGATTCATGATGTGGCTAATATAACTCCAAGTGTCTCTTTTTTATAAAAAATTGACATTAATTTTAGTGAAAAAGAAAAAGTGACATACTAAAAACTAAGAAACTGCATTTTGATTTCTTTGGTAATTTATAAAAATGATCTATGAGTCATTTTTGACATGTGGGAGTCAACTGTGCCTCAATATAATGCACAGTGTGACCCATATGACTCCATGTGTGTCTTTTTATTTAAAATAGACCTTAATTTAAGTGCAAAAGAACAAGTGACATACTGAAAACTAAGAAATTGCATTGGGATTGTTTTCATACATTATTACAATTATCCTTGAGTCATTTTTGATGTGTAGGACTCAAAAAATATCAATACAATGCATAGTGTGACCAGTTTGACTAAAAGTATTTGTTATCAGTTTAAAATTGACATTTTAGTTCAAAAAGTATCACTCGATTAAAATAAAGAAAACACGCTCTAATTTTATTGATTATATAAGACAGATATTCATAAGTCATTTGTGATGTGTATGAAGCAGTCTCAAGTCAAACTAACTCACGATGTGACTGATATGACTCAAAATGTATGTTTCCATTTTGAAATGACATTATAGTAAGAAAACATAACTGACATACTAAAAATTGAGAAAATTAATTTGGATTGTTTTTATTCTTTAGGAAAAAGATATTTAAGTCATTTTTCACATATAGGAATCAACATCACCTCAATATGATTATTGTTTTCCAGTGTAACTCAATGTGTCCCATTTTTATTTAAAGTTGACATTAATTTTAGTTAAAAGGAAAAGTGACATACTGAAAATTGATCAAACTCATTTAGATTGTTGTGATAATTTTGTTAAATTATCCATGGGTCATTTTTTATGTGTATAAGTAAACCAAACCATAGTACGATGCACAATGTGACTGGTATGACTACATGTATGTCTTTAGATTTAAAACAAACATTAATTTAAGTAAAAAAGAACAAGTGACATACTAAAAATGGAATAAAACCATTTGGATTGTTTTCATACTTTGGGAATGAAATCAATGAGTCATTTGTGATGTGTAGGAATCAACCAAACCTCAATCCAACACATGGTGTGAGTCGTATAACTAAAATTTACATTTTAGTTCAAAACATGTCACACACTGAAAAACCAAGAAAACATTATCTGGTTGTCTTGATAATTTAGAACAGTAATTCATAAGACATTTTCCATGTGTATGAAGAAATACCACATCAAACCAAAAAATGATATGACTAGTATGACTCAAAATACGTGTTTACAGTTTGAAATGACATTTTAGTAAAAAAAAACAAAACTGACATTTTGAAAACTGAGAAAAGCCATTCGGATTTTTTTGATACTTTTAGAAAAAGATCCATCAGTAATTTATGACATGTATGAATCATCCACACCTCAATATAACACATGGTGTGACCGGAATGACTCTAATTCTGTCATTAATTAAAATTGATATTTATTTTAGTAAAAGAACATGTGACATACTAAAAACGGATCAAACACATTTAGATATATTTGATATTTTAAAATAATAATCCATAAGTCATTTATGATGTCTAGAAATAACTCCACCACAATACAAATCATGGTGTGAATGATATAACTACAAAGGTGTATTTTTTATTAAATATTTAAATTTTATTAATGTATGGTTTCTTAATTTTTTTTTAAATTTATTTCTTTATAATATTACTAACATAATATTTTTTTCTTATATAGGCAGAATATTTTTCTCGGGTTGAGGTGATTTGTTCGGCAACTGATACCACAAGCAGACATTTTTAGAGGGGATCATAGGTATCAAATGATTATACATTAATGTTTCAAAATCATTGTTGGATAATTGTAAGTTTAATTATATAAATAATTGTTTTAAATGTATATAAGTGAGTTTTTTTTGTACTCTTGATATCAAATTTATTTCAATTAAAATATATATATTGTATCAAAAGGATACAAGTTTTTTCTCAGTGGGTTGTTATATTAATAAAAAATCAAGTAAGGTAGGCCTTTATCAATATTATTTCGATTCCGGATAAAGGCCCCCTTTATCAACACTATTATTAAAAACTATTTTTTAGTACTGTTAAAATCCTTCTTGTAAGATCTAAAAGGGAAGATCTGTAGTAGTTCAGATTCTTCCTCAACATCATACACAATGGGGTTTATGTCGAGGCCCTCTAGGAGCAGCTTCAAAACGTTTCCCATGTAGCACCCTAGCCTCCCAACCACCACCAGTGGCTTCCCCGACACCTTCTCTATCACTCACCTACCAACCGTTGATGTGACATCTCTTCCAATCATGGACCCTCAAGCACCCAAGGATGTCTTTGGTTGATATATGATGTACCTTTCGATGAGGGGACTGTAAAATGGTTTTTTCATAGTATAGAATGGGACAGCGAGGTAGGAGGACAGTTCTGGTGAGAGATAAGAGTTAGGAGAAAGTTATAAGAAGGGAAAGAAAGTGTGTGGAATGTAGCACAGAATATGGGTCACTTCATGTAGTGCATCAATGTTAGATCAGTGCACCTTGAAGAAGAGAATCAAGATCAAGTTATTTAAGAATTATCTAAAAAAATATTGTTTATATATTTAATTTAAACATTACTATATAATATTATTTTCATTAAAGGATATTTCTTATAAATAATGTAGGCAAGATAGTAGGTTTTTTTTGACTCTGTTAGCCTCCTCTCCAAATGTCACTTTTTTACTCGTATGTCGTCTATGATAAACATCAATCATGATGAAACCATTATAGTGAATTTAAAAGAATAATCTATGGAAATTGATCCTCTAATTTCAAATATTTACATGTGCACCCCAACTACATCCCAAAATCCTCTCTAGTGGTGGTGGATGCGTGCACCATTTTTAGGGTACGTAATGGCTTTATACTCATAAAATTTGAGGCATTTATTTTTATAAAATACATATCTAATTATAACTCCATCAAATTCAATGTGATAAGTCTATTATTATATTTTTAACAATTCATTTAATTACCCAAATACATTCAATTACACAATTATAAATTCAAATATTTTAAATTTATTTAAAAATATTGAATTAACATATCAAAAAATTAAGAAAATATATTTTGTAAGTCTATATTATTTAAAAACATATTATATAACTATATAACATAAAAAATCATAATTTCATGATTTATAATAAATGATTCACTTATTTATAATCTCATGACCTTTTAGGTTTAGATTTTTAAAAAATTAGGAATAACTTACAAAAGAATGTGAACATTTCCACATAGTGTACATTTTTCCCCAAAACCAAATTATTATGTTAAGACACATGTTTCATTATTAATCATTATGTTTTGTTCAAGATTCATAATCATTGACCATAATAAAAAATATACACATCCTTATATCCTATAAAAACATTTGAAATTGCGAGATAAGGAAAAACATTTGAGTAAGGGATATAAAAAGAAGTAAATATCATTTGTTCATTAGAAGATTCATGAAAACTCATAAGAATGTTTTGTTTTCTGTACCAAGAATTAAGCTCCAATCATCATTTGTTTTACCATTAAATCAACTTCTTTACCTAAATTTTTCATAAAATATATGATAGGAATTCATAAATGAAAATTCAGAATCAAGAGGATTTCTTGAAAACCATGAACCCATTTATTTTGAAAAACCATATTATCTAAAAAGGTCATAAACTTTTGTAAAATCATACACTAATTTAATTACCTAATGAAAGAAAAATGTTTCAATAAAATCTCATTTTAAATCATAGATAAACCATGTAGGTACCTTGGTACATCATCTTCGTATCACTATTACAATAAAATGTATAAATAGAATAACTCACACAATTAACTCCAACATGTCTCCTCTCGAGAACATATAATTACTCAATTCATTGAAGATCTATGTCAGGTGTACATATAATAATAAAATATTAAAAGAACCATAAAATGTATAAAAAAATATAAGATCATTCATTTCCATTATAGCGCTCATAAGAAATGGATTTTGAGCCAGTAATTAAAAGAATTTAAAATTATCTCTTAGAAATTTGAACAAAAACATTTTCTTTTGAAAACAATTTTAAAATAAAAATTCTCAGAACAATGGGACTAGGATATTATTTGAAAATATATATGAAAATATATAGGAATATTGATAATGAATAAATAACATGGAGGTTATAAAAATATGTAAGTGCTATATAAATTAAAAAACATTTGTTTTACAATTTTTATAAATAAACCTAAAAACAACTAAGATAGAAATTAGTTAAAATATTTTTTTTAAAAACACTTAAAATAAAGTCAAAATTATATTAAAATTACCTCGAAAAAATCTTGGGTATGTAAATAATAATATTATTAAAACATTTAAAAGAACGTGGATATAAAGGTAAAAGAGTTTAAAACATTTAAAACATTATTTTAAAGAAAAATATATTTCCACTTGGTAACTTTTGAAAAAAAAACAGTGAAGGAAAAAAATTAAATGGATTTATGAAGAACATGAAACTCAAAAAATTCATGATAATATACATCCATTTGTAAGTTTATACACCACACAAAAGAAAACATACAGTGAAAATAAAATAAGTATCAAATAAAGGAAATTGAGATGACAAATCTCTTACCTCATGACGTCCACTTAGTCAATCACATTCTGACCCCATGTATAATAAACTTTAAATTAAAATAAATCAATATCAGAACCATATTTATATATAAATTACTATGTAACATTCACTCTCAACTTCTTTTTACACATTTACTATAATTCATTGTGGAAATTAACTTTTAGTTGTTAACTATCTCATTTCCCATGGATGTCTTGATTTGATGATTTCAGTTGTTGCATCATGGTCATGATTTCATTATATCCATAATCTTAAACTTGTAATAATTTTCATGTCTATACATTCAATATAATTTTATAACCATCCATGTAAGGTTTTCCTAAAAAATGAAGCACATTGGTTCATGGAGTGGGTAGTCTGTAACCTGTATGTATGTGTGAAAAACATAATCATTTTTATACTATATGGAAAATAAATTACATAGATAATATTTTACATTTCTGAAATAATAAATATTTTATAAATTTAATATCTATTCATTATTTATATACTTATTACTAACCATGTGTGGTGGTAACAAAAAAAAATCAAATCGCTTCGTGGATGTGATAGTTTACACGTATGCCCGGGCAATGTTATACTTTTCCAACATACGAAAGTTTAAGAAGGAAGATAATATATTATCTATAAAGAATCATAATAATTTCATAAATATAATATTTTTCCATTAATTCCATCTTTATATCCATCCATTTGAGGTGGTTATAAAAAACAAAACACATCGATTTGTAGAGGTGGTAGTGCACACATACATATGAGAGATGTTTTCAAATCCAATTAAATGGA
Organism: Viscum album; assembly: GCA_963277665.1. Classification (NCBI taxonomy): domain Eukaryota; kingdom Viridiplantae; phylum Streptophyta; class Magnoliopsida; order Santalales; family Viscaceae; genus Viscum; species Viscum album. The sequence continues at coordinate 835,168,969 of OY728139.1, read as the reverse complement.
AAAGTGGTGGAAAAATGTTTTTTCATAATAATAATAACATTTCATTGAATTTAATATAAAAATTTCAATATTTTATAATTTTTAAAATATATTTATAGTCATAGAAGAAGAAATGAACTTAAAAGAGTTCTCCTTGGATTTCATTTTAAGGCATCGACGATGGGTTTTTTGAGTAGACCGGCACCTCTAGGGCAGACAGAGGATATTTGGAGAGGTATTTGGGTAGATTTTTCATGATCTATAGTGTTAAAAGTCAATATACTAGTGATGAGATATGGTTTCTATTTATAATTGAGAGGAGTGTCACTCTTGGAAATATTCAATGTTTAAAAATAATATAAAGTCATTTTCATGGGAATGTTATACCAAAGCATAGAAATTTCAAAGACAAGATAGGTAAATGTTCAAATTAACTCATAAAATCATATTTAGATAATTTTATGGATATTTTAGGCATTATCCCTCAGTTTAACCCCTTCATTAACCAATGTCCCCTTATCATGTTAACTTAAAATTTTCACACCATATCATGTTTTTGTGATCAAAAAAGAAATTGTAATCATTAAATTTTATAGAACATGATGATTCTAAATAAGAAATACATTTATTAAGATTCAATTTCTTAATGTGAATGAAATTCTTTTTAATATAATTTTTTAAAATGCCATGAAAAATCATTTTTTTAATTCTCATTTTTAGTGTAAAAATTATTTGGCATAAAACTTATGAATATTGATGACTATAATAATGTTAATTGGATTATATTTTAAAAAATAAATTTATATAATTTTTTAATCCTGAAAAAATGGAATGACTCTTTCCAACCACATTATGAAATGCAAAGATCCAAAAATAGTTTTTTATTTGATTAAAATATAACTTATGTTCCAAAAAAATCCACCATGAGTTTCCCAAATAAAAACTATGTTTTTAAATTATTAATTTTACTCATTAAACAAAAAATTAGTCTATAAAAATGTTTTATAAATTTTTACGTCATGCTTACATCACAATTATATCATATAAGTTATGGTATTTTAAAAAATTGTAATTTTACTATTCACTAAAAAATCACACATTTTAGAAAAAATACAAAACAATATCCATTAGACATTTTTCATATGATGATATAAAAAATGAATTTATTTTTATCAGATATAATTTATAAAATTTTAATAATATAATTCTAATATCCATGCACAACATTTATAAAAACTATTTTTTAAAAAAAAAATATTTTCATAACATAAAATGAATTTATTCTCATTCATTTACTAGAAACAACCATTAAATTATTGTTAATTTATTTGACTGAATATGTTATCAATAAAATTCCATTATAATTATTAATACATAGTTATTAATTAAATTTAAAAAGATAAAAATACATTTCCCACTTAAAAACAGTTTTATAAAAAATATCTATCAAATGATTTTATCTCCATTTAAAAAAAATGATAATAAATGTATGAATGATTATTAATTAGTTTAAATGTATAAAAATTAATATTTCAACAAATCTAATTCTCAGAAAAGAGAAATGTAACATTTAAAATAAACATATAAAATATAAATAAGGTCGCTTTTATAGAAAATGACCATTTTGAACATTAACTATTATTAAACTTATATGATTTAATTATTATCATTGATTACATATTTCCTAGGAATTAGTCAATAAATTTATATTAAGGAAATGTTTATACATATATTTTATATTTTAGTTACTCCAATCCATATATTTCAATCCAATAATTACGTTATAACTGTTAATTTTAAATAATAATATTTAAATAATATATTACAGTTCAAATGAGATTGATATTATATATGGTGCAATCTATAAAACATAATAGTCATTTAAAGCTACATAATCTAAAATCTTAGTATGTTACATTCTCCTCCCTTAAAAAAATTATATCCTAATTTTTTTATCATTTCCGATTAAAAGGGCTTAAAACAGTTTTAGAATAAATTCTAAAGAGTGGAAGATAAATATACATTAGTGGAAAGAAATACCTTTTAATCCACATTGATAACATTTTATTTTAAATATAACTTTAATGTATATAATAATACTGGTAAATTTATCACTATCTATACATTTCTTAAACCATGTATTTACCATTGTGAGACTAATACTTGTGAATGTTTTTTATATAGTGTAACTTCGTAGCAGTGGAATATTTTCAATATAAGACCTAATAGATTGTTATTAATATTAATTTAGTTGAGTAACTATTTCAAAATCAAGATAGAAAATAATAAATAATATACTTACATGATTTCATTCAATACCATAAGTGTAATTTCTTCATTCTGTTATGTTTTGACCTATTTTCCACTATTGATTCATCTCATGTTTTAAATGATAAATAATTGTGTTGATTTTTTCATTCTTGGGGAACTAAAATTATCTTACAATCTATCACAATATCTATAAAAGGACGACAAATTATTTCTCATGTTTCTATATATTAACCCAAACTAAAAAAATAGTTAGTACAAGTTAAGATAATACCCAATATGAATAAACTCTCATATAAATACATAAATAATTAATCTATGAAGACTCAAAAATAACACCCAATGCTCAATGTAAAAATTTCCACTGATATTTATCCTTAAGATTCTATAAAAATTAAAAAAAAATCTTAAAACCCAAAGATTATAAATATTTGATCATATATTATTCTAAGATAGAATTAATATTTATCTCCAAACAACACAAATCACTCACAATGTCAGAGACCAAAAATGTATATTCCATAATCACATAATCTCCAAAACATGATAATATTTTCCAAAAATAACTGTAATCCCCATAATGTCACAATAAAATCCAATATGTTTCCAAAAGATAACTCAATATCTATTCCTCAACACAAAATACAATATTAACCTTATAGGTGATCTTAACCATACAACTTTTATCCCCAATATAGTAAAAATCATACTCAACAACCTTTATTGTAAACCACATGATAATACTAATGGTTATATATACCTCATTCATTTAATAAAACCCAATAAATGTCTCCTAAAATATTATTAACTACTTTTTAATACAATCACATATGACCTAAAAAGGGTACCTATACTTTTGAAGATATGATAATTCTTAATTCTTATCAATCCTCAAAAAAGATACTACGAAACCATAACCCCATATGTAGACACTTCAATCATACTTCATAGACCATTAACTAGGATTTTCATCTTATTACCTTATAATTTTTTGTCATAATAAAATATGTATCATGTCCAATGGTTTCTCAATATCAATATAATAATAAAAAACAGTTAAAATAATTCTTACATTTTATATTTTATTTGGATTTTATTTATTTTCAGATTATGAAATTTTTAAACCTTTATTCATATGATCTTGATAATCCTACTACTAGAAATAGGGTTTATCCCCACCCCCATTCCTAAAATATTTCCATAACAATTGTTATAGGGAATAATTAAAGCTATCCTAATGGTTTTCTAAGAACCATTGGGATAGCCATGCATATGCCAACGACTTTTAAAAAGTGTTGGAACATGCCCTCCGAAAATTGCCAAAAATCACTACTGCCTCTCAAAGTCCACTTCTTCCATCTTGATTCCTACGATGCAGTGCCACTCCCCTCCTCCTATCATGAGGCCTAGAATCTTAGTGTTTCATACCTCGGTTCAGTGACACTCCCCTCATCCCATCTTATGCCATAGTAGTGTAGAACCACTTCTCTCCTCCCATATCAAACCTTTGGAGTGTCCCGACCTTCCTATCATCCCAATCCCTTGCAATGCTAGTCCCTTCAAGATCTAATCCTGAACAGGAAATGTTGTGCTCCCCTCCCCTCCTCCCATATAGATCTAATCCATATCCCCTATATTAGTTGGGTTTGACTGTATTCCTCACTAGACAAGCGGCGATTTTCTTGATTTCCTTTCAATATTATTCAATATTAAATCAGTGGGTTCCAAATCATTGAGGTATTCTATAAAGAATCAATTTAATATTTATTTTATGTCTATAACTGAAAGCAGATTCTTACTTTTATGGGAATTTCATTTATTTTCATATTATGGTTTGATTTAGGGTTTCTTATATCCAGTTCATCAGTGTTTGGGTTAGTTTAGACAATTTTGGTTTGGGATGGGTTTGTTCTGTTAAATTTTAGATTGGTTAATTGTTTTATTTTGTGCTTCATTTTGGTTCCATTTAGTATAGTCAAATATCTATATTTCATTTTGATGTTAGTATCAATATTTTATTTATTATTAATCTTCATTGAGATTAAAACAATAATTTATGTTGTTTTTATATTTTCTAAATATGTTCATAATGTTAGAATCATATTGAGTAGTTTCTTTTATAAGTAGAAATATATTTGAATGTGTATCATCATGTTTAAATTATTGAGGAAAATAATACAAATAGATTATTTTTTTTTGAAAAAAAATTACTGAAAAAATTGACTTTCTCATACAGCTTGTATTATATGATTTTTTCTAACAATGCTACATATTACAAAAGTTTGCATGTTCAATCTGAATTTTTCACTATACAAATATTATATACAGTATATATTAGTGTGAGCATATTATTTTTTAATATTGATGAGCATTACTTTTCATTATTTATTGAGTAATAAGTCAATCAGATATGTAATAATAAAATTAACTCTTTGATAATATCATATAATATATTACACTGCAAACTTTAAGGTTTCATACTAGAAATGGTAGTGAATAATATAAATTTGAAATTGAAGAAGATAGTTTAATATTTTTCCGTTGTTGTTCAATTTGAGGGAGGTGTGGAAATGCGTTCAACTTATATAATGTTATTGGTTGAATTACACCGTATACATGAAATTATTTTAAGTATAGAGTGAAACATAATATAAATTCGAAATCATACAAAGCACGAGATTAAGAAAATTAAGCATTCATGGACATAATAGTCAATCTTGGATTATGGTGTGATGATGTAAAATCTTATAGTTGGATAACAGTGATGTGGATTATGTTACAACCACCTTTTATCCAATCATAGAACTTTTAATTTGATTTAAATTGTTTAATTATATATATATATATAAATATATATATATTATAAAAAAAATAAAAAACAGAAAATTCATAATTAAAATCATTTCTAATGCATCAAATAAATATCCAATAAAAATAATGATATTATTAAATAATAAAATAATTTACATTAATTAAAATAATTTAATTTTATTAGTCAAATTAAAATAAAAAAATAAAGACACATTGGAAAAAATATACTAAATTAGAAAAAAAAATACTATGAAACAAATCATAAAGTGAATTAAAAATAAAAATAAAAATATAAAAGCTTAAAAACCAACAAATAAAACAGGTGGAGAATAAATAAAATATGGAAAATTAAAAAAGACAAAACAAAATAAAAATTGTGGTGTTTTGAGGGGTTAGGGGAAAATAGGATCAAGAGGGGATGTGATGGGTTACAGGGGGTCTGAGGAGGGGTTTGATGGGTTATGAGTGGGGTGAACGAGTTCTAACAGTTAATGAGGAAAAAAATAAAAAATAAAAAAATATTTTTATTGGGCACTAAAACTCAATACGACCTCTCTCTCTATCTGTGATCATAGTGTATCTACGACCACCAAGATCGTGGGTGGAGTGGTGAAATCGGTTTCCACATTCGATATAACTTCCAGACGCAGTTGGGTGCTTCCTTTCACCAAACCATTAATATCACAACATTCCAACCGCTTTTTTAAAACTATGTTCACAAATTTAGGTTTAAAGTTCTATTCACAGAAATACCTACATTAAATAAATGAATTTTGAAGCCAAAATGTAATTCCAAGACATAGGGGAGAGTCATTAAGGCATCTATCTGATGGTCTTTTATGTCTCATAAATTTTTTAACTCAATTGTATCTCATTTAAATAACACATGTAGTTATTTATATTCCATAAGAAACATTTTCATAATTATAACCCTGAACCTCGATGGATTTTTCACATTCTTACTCATTGATATAATGGAATTCACTATTATGGTATTATATTTACCGTATTTTCTTATATATATAGTATTTTGTTTTCTTTTATATTATTATTCTCATATAGACAAGTGTGTTAGTTATGGTTTCATATAAATTGAAGAGTTCTAATTTCCTTAATTTTTTTTGATTTAAAATAAATATTATGAAATTGATTTTATGAAATGACATATAAATTTGTTTTATATAATAGATAGAAGTTCTATGTTTGAAATTGATTAGATCTTAAGCTATTTTTAAAACCTGTTGGAGAGATTTTTAGATTTTTTAATTTTTAATACTTAAGATAGTGATAACATACATTTCCAATGTTATAATTGTGTTGGAATACCTTAGTTGAGTCATGAAGAAGTTAGATACCATGATAAAAAATACGGTTTTCAAACAAACTACTATGCATGAAACACAAAGTGGGAGAAAATGTAATCTCAAAATTCACATGATCCAAATGAGAGGAATAAATTAGATAATTTTTTAGATATCATATTTCAATTTATTATTCATCATGAGAAGGAAGGGATGAAAACCCAATAAGACTTTGATATGAGTAATCATGATGTTTCTAATTAAAATGATGATTTTTAAAGGTCGGAAAAAATGAATGATGCTTCCATGACTCCAATATATCCATAATGTGGTAAAATAAAGAAGCTGGGATTTTTAATCTGATTGCTTCAGGGGAAAAAATGTATGGGATTTCTTATACTTTCATCGATTACATTATTACATTTTTGAATTAATTTCTTCCTATTGATGTTGATATTCCCTCAAACCACTCTATGGAATAGAAGTTAATTGAAGAACTTAAATTTCCAAAAAAATATTCCTTTCTTAAAATATTAGAGCTTATAATTGGAGGAAACTGATGAATGGAATGATTGTATACAATGTGAGACATCTTTATGGAAGCCAAAAGTAGATGAAACACCATCCCGTGTTCCACATAAAGTAATGTAAAACTTTTCATTGATCCCAAAACTCAAGAATACTTTCATGTATTATGAATTATTAATAAAAATGGCATGGACTGATATTGAGAAAAGGAGAATAGTGATGAGCTGGTTCACCCTGAAGATGTATTTTCATGGTATAGATTTGATGCTCGATAAGATGATTTCATATCTGATGTACTTAATGTGAGGTTAGGTCCTTCATGTGATGGTTTTAATCCATTTAGGCAGGTGCTTACTTCGTAGAACACATGGACATTTTTCATACACATTTATAACCTTCCTCCATTGAATTTTATGAAAAAACCTTTTACTTTCATGATTATACTCATAGTTGGACATTATGATCCAAGTAATGATATAGATGTTTACATTAAACCTTTAATAAAAGAGTTGAAACATTTTTGGAATGTGGGTGTGTGAACATATGATGCATGTTTAAAAGACATATTTTATATGCATGTTTCAATTATGTGGACTATCAATGATTTTTTTATTTATGAAATTATTTTAGAATGGAGAATGAAGGGAAAACTATCATGTCTTGTTTTTATGAAAAATACATGATCTAGAAGACTAAAATACCTCTATAGTTTAGATTTATTGGGGATTGATGATTATTTCCAAAAATACCATCCATATAGGAATAATCATCAATGATTTTACAATACCATGGAGACTGAAAATCCACCTCTACATCTGTCAAGAATTGACGTGCTTAATGAATTCCAAGATTTTAGTTTTTCATTTGGAAATGGTTAGATGAAATCTAGAAATAGGATTAATATTTCCACTAAAACCTGTTAGAATTGGAATAAGAGGAGTATCTTCTTTGATTTACCTTAATTGACAACCAACTTGTTACGTCATTTCTTATATTTAATTCACATTGAAAAAAATATATGTGAAATGATGTTTTTAGTTGTTCTAAATGACAATGAAAATACAAAAAATGATTTACGATCTCAGTGTGACTTTCTCTATGGGAATTTCGGCTATTTGCGATTGGCTATTTGCGACGGGAGCCCGTCGCAAAAACTCTTTTTTGACGGGGTCCCGTCGCAAATAGCCTATTGCAGAAAATAGTGTCGCAAATAGATATCTGATTAAATACATTGTATATATAAGAACCTTTTGCAATGGGCATGTCACAAAAAGTATTTGTGATGAGATGAAGACCCGCTGCAAATAGATTTATGTGATAAACATGTTGCGACGGGACCGTCGCAAATAAGTTTTAAAAAATATATATAATCTATTTGGGACATCACCACATCGTAAAAGGACCCGTCAGAAGTACATAATAAAATAGAAAACCATATAATTATGATTAATGAAAAAATAATATTAATATTATTAAAATAATTAAAAAAATAAAAAATAATAAAAATATCAATATTTTTGAATACTTAATAAAATAAAAAATAATAATTAATTTATGATTAATGAAAAAATAAAATTAATATTATTAAAATAATAAAAAAAATTATAAAAAATATTAAAATTATCAATATTCACAAAAAAAATATAAAAAAATCATAAAATGTTATTATTATTATTAGTAAAATAAACAAAAATTAAAAAATATAATACTAATTATAAATAAAAAATATTAACATATTAAAAATAAAATAATTATGCAATATTCCCACCAATATAAAAGGCAAAAACTGTAAATAGTTTATATTACAAAAATTGTTCTATTCAAATGTTTTTAACAGAAAACAAATCACTGGTGGATAGACTTCTGGAGGAGCCGGAGGAGCTGGAGGAGATGGTGGAGGAAACTCTATCCCTAAACTATGAGTCAGACAGTGTATATACTCCATCTGCTTGTGTTCCTACTACTTCCATCGATGCATGTCCTCCTCGTGCTGCTGACACATCTCTTCCTACTACTTCTTCAAACTCTCTATAAGCTCAGTTTGAGCTCACAACTACTCCTGATATTGTGACCCAGAAGTCGATGCCTCTCTACGAGCTCTACTTAAGTTGGATGTTGAATGGGTACATTTATCTAAACTGTACTAGACCTCCACATTAAGATTCATGTAGAAAATGTAATATAAGATGTTCCATTAAGTCAAAGAAAGACGGGAGAAGATTTTTTTCAGTTTACATATAATGAAAACAACACCTTCTTCCAGTTTACTTAGTGCATCGTAGTCTATTTTCGCTGCAAAAATGTCTCAAAAAAACATGATATATCTGTTATCAAATCAGAAATCATATAATTCAACAAAACATTGAATCCAATCTGCATAATTCTTTCCATTAAAACATGATAATCATAACTTTTTAATTTGGTAATGTAACCTTTATTAACACATCTTCCCAAATTAGAAGCATATCCATATGGAAGTCTCAAACCTGTAATCCACTGAAAAAATAATAAGCGACTCTCTTTGGGTAGATGATAAGTTGCTTTTATCTTCATTAACTTATGTGATCTGACATTTTGAAATAGTTCATGTTCTGGTCGTCTGAAAATTTGGGCAAGATCTAACTGTGTATTTACATTATCTTTGGTGTTATATGATGTATCCAAAACCTTATGAAATAAATTATCAAAATATTTCTTCTCAATATGATTGACATCCATCATGTGGTGGATTAACAAATATGACCAATATGGAATATCCCAAAAAATGCTATGTTTTATCCAATTATGTTCTTTCCCAAAGCCATGAATTTTATGTTGGTTTATTATTGGCCCAAATGTGATGGGAGGTAATGAAAATACAACTGATTTTAACTCTGTACCAGATATCACTTTTAGAGGTTTATCCCTTTCAATTGTGCCTTTTCTAAAAAGAGATTTGTTCCTCTGAAATAGATGATTGGTTTGAAGAAATCTATGATGATAGTAAAAAAAGCATGGTTTTTTTCTATTGACGAGCATAAAGGATTTATTTTATTTCATACAGTAAGGATAGGATTTCGGACCATGTGTACTCCAAACAGATAACATTCCATATGTCTGGAAGTCACTAATCATCCACATCAATGCAAGTGTTAATATAAAATTTTGTTTCGCAGCAACATCATATATACTGACACCATTACTCTACAATGAATTTAACTCATCAATCAATGGTTTCAAACAAACATCAATATTATTTTTCAGATGTCTAGGGATTAATAAGGTAAAAATGATATAGGTATCCTTCATCAAAATCCGTGGAGGTAAATTTTATGGAGTTATAAAGATAGGAAAACATGAATATCGACTAACATAAGAACCAAACGGACAGAAACCGTAGTAGAAAGTCCTAATCACACGTTTTGGGATTATAAAGCAAAAGATGGATGAAGTTGGTCATAATGATTCCATGGATCGACATCAGATGGATGATTCAATATTTTATCTGCTAAAATCATGGTTTTGTGTAACGACATCATTGATGCATTGTTCTAAGACATAAATAAACACTGAAACCTGGTTGTTAGGGGGGAAATGTCTCATCTTTTTTACAAGAATCAATCCAAACTTCCCCGGTTGAGCTTCTGTATACCTCGATTGTCCACATGTGGGACGATTATCCAATGACTAATTTTAACCAGAATATAAGATGAAATCATTTTCACATACATGAATCTTCTAATAACTAAGGCCAAGATTACGAACTATCCTCTTTTTCTCATAGTTATTTACACGCAACACATTTCATTCAGGAAACAATGTTTTAACCAATGAAAATATCTGATCAAAACTGTGGTTTGACATTGCATTATCTGTTTTCATAAACATAAATTTTTCAACCACTTCTAATTTTCTTATCTTACAATAAGGATATAATACATCCTCAGCAGACCTCAACAACTCATAAAATTATAATGGTGCCAGCTTATTAGTTAAATCAATGTCAACATGAGTTTCAGTTTGTTGAACAGATGGACTGAAAACATAAGCTACTAAATTTTCAAACCGTGATGGATCAGGAATCAAGTTATTAGAATATTCCCTATAACTTTGTTCACCGTGTTGATACAAAAAAAATAATCTCTTTGAAAACCAAACCGTAAGAGATGTCCCCCAACCTTGTCAAATGTGTCAAACGTTCTGAGAGCACATTTTTTTCAAGGACACATAATTATGGCTTTTGAAAAAAAAACTGGTTTTGATGATGCAATCGATATGAATCCTTCAACTCCCTCAATATATATAAGATTTAAACTAGAACCATTTGGATTTTTACATTGATTTATCCAGGTGTGATCATCTAATAATGATTGTTGTTGACTTCCTTGTTGCATATTTTTCTACAAAAATATAAAATCATTTCTGTTTTTTAATAATTTTAAATCAGAAAAACACTATTTGAAAAAAAAGATAAATAATAACAACTACTTCTTAATAATTACCATTAATTATGGGTGACACAATTTTCAGTGGATTGAAAACTACTCTATTGTCTGAAGACTCCTTTACATTCGAATTTCTATCACTAAAATCACACTAAAGAATCTTCTCAGAAATATGCATATTCATTCTTGTGTATATGAGAATGTATAAGCATACCTTTGAGCAGATTATTCATTGTGGTTTTACTATGAGAAAGATGAAAGTAAATGTGTCGTTTGATAAAAGAGTCCTCATTTCCGTCAATGAATCATCTTATTGCAACTGACACTACCTGAAGACATTATGAAAATTGTGGTCCTATGAATAAATATTCAAAATCGTGCATACGATATTGGATATGTATAGATATAATCATACTTTTCATAATGTTTTGAGTTAGTGGGAGTTGAAAGGAGAAGATTCATCAAGAGAAAAAGTGCCGCCAATCCACTGGAAATTGTTCCAAGTTATTACAATTTATTACAATTGATTTTATTTCTAATTATTACTAATTATTACTAATTATATCTAATTATTACTAATTATTAGAAATTATTACTAATTATTTCCAATTATTACCTTTTATTACCAATAATTACAAATTAGAACAAATTATTAACAATTATTACCAATTATTACCAATTATTACCAATTATTACCAATTATTACCAATTATTACCAATTATTACCAATTATTACAAGTTAATTTTACTTATTAATATTTATTAATAATTATTACCAATTATTAACAATTATTACAAATTATTACAAAAATTTTCGAATTATTCCTAATTATTCCAAAAAAATTAATTATTCCTAATTAATCCTAATTATTCATAATTATTCCAAATTATTCTTAATTATTCCTAATTTAACCTAATTAATAATAATTAATCCTAATTAAACCTAATTAATCCAAACTAATCCTAATTAATCCTAATTAATCCTAATTAATCCTAATTATTCATAATTATTCATAATTATTCCTAATTATTCTTAATTATTTGTAATTATACCTAATTAATTGTAATTATTTTTAATTATTCCTAATTATTCATAATTGTTCCTAATTATTCCTAATTAATCCTAATTTATCCTAATTAATCATAGTTAATCATAATTAGTCATAATTAATATGAATTAGTCCTAATTAATCCTAATTATTGATAATTAATCCTAATTATTTTTATTTATTGTTATTTATTAAAATTTATTTTTATTTATTACTAGTTATTGCTAATTATTCCAAATTATTCCTAATTATTTCTAATTAATGCTAATTAATTCTAATTATTGCTAATTATTGCTAATTATTTCTAATTATTTCTAATTATTCATATTTATTCATAATTATTACTCATTATTACTCATTATTACTATTTGTCAATATTTATTACTATTTATTTCTAATTATTACAATTTATTACTCTTTATTACAATTTATTACTCTTTATTACTTTTTAATACTATTTATTACTTATTATTACAATTTATAACTATTTATTACTAATTATTACTAATTATTACTAATTATTACTAATTATTACTAATTATTACTCATTATTACTAATTATTTCTAATTATTACTATTAATTACTATTTATTACTATTTATTACTATTTATTACTCTTTATTACTATTTGTTAGTATTCATTACTATTTATTAGTATTTATTACTATTTATTAGTATTTATTACTAATTATTACTATTTATTTGTATTTAATACTATTTATTTTTATTTATTACTCTCCATTACTATTTATTTGTAATTATTAGTATTTATTAGTATTTATTATTAATTATTTCAAATTATTAGTAGTTATTAGTATTTATAACTAATTATTACTAATTATTACTAATTATTAGTATTTATTAGTATTTATTCATATTTATTACGAATTATTACTTTTTATTAGTATTTATTACTAATTATTACTAATTATTACTATTTATTACAATTTATTAAAAATTATATTTAATTATTTTCGTTTATTACTATTTACTACTATTTATTACTATGTATTACTGTTTATTACTGTTTATTACCATTTATTACTATTTATTACTATTTATTACTAATTATTGCTAATTATTACTAATTATTAGAATTTATTACTATTTATTACTATTTATCACTATGTATTTCTATTTATTAGTAATTATTAGTATTTAGTACTATTTATTACAACTTATAACTATTTATTACTATTTATTAATTTTTATTTCTAATTATTACTAATTATTAATAATTATTACTATTTATTAGTATTTATTAGTATTTATTTGAATTTATTTGTATTTATTACTATTTATTGGTATTTATTACTATTTATTAGTATCTATAACTATTTATTAGTATTTATTACTAATTATTACTATTTATTAGTATTTATTACTATATATTAGTATTTAGTACTATATATTAGTATTTATTACTAATTATTAGTATTTATTACTAATTATTACTAATTAATACTATTTATTACTAATTGTGAGTATTTATCACTATTTATTTATAATAATTATTATTTATTTCTAATTATTACTAATTAGTGTTAATTACTATTAATTACTGTAAAATACAGCAATTATTTATCGCTAATCATTTATATACATTACTAATTATCGTTAATAATTTTTGATTATTACTAATTACAAAGCATAAGTACTAATAATTTAATATTATTATTATAAATAAATACTGATTACAAAACAATTAAAATCTAACTTAATTTTAACAAATCAACAATAATAAAGATTAATATAAAATAATTAATGTGTGTGGAATGTAGCACAGATTATGGGTCATGTCATGTAGAGCATCAACGTTAGATCAATGCACCTTGAAGAAGAGAATCACGACCATGTTATTTAATCATTAGCTAAAAATAAATTTTATTTATTTATTTAATTTAAACCTTACCATCGAATATTATTTTCATTGGAGGATATTTTCTATAAAGAAGGTAGACAAGATTGTAGAGTTTTTTTGACTCTTCCCGCCTCCTCTCCAAATGTCACTTTTTTACTGGCATGTTGTCAGTGATGAACATCAATCCTGATGAAACCATTACAATGAATTTAAAAGAATGATTTATGGGAATGGACCCTCCAATTTCATATCTTTACAAGTGCACCCCAACTCCATCCCAAAATCCTCTCTAGTGGTGGTGGATGAGTGCACTATTTTAGGGTTGGTATTGGCTTCGTACTCATAAAATTTGAGGCATTTATTTTTATAAAATAACACTCTAATTATAACCCCTTTGTTTTTTAATTTCAAATTGGTATGTTTATTCTTATATTTTCATCCATTCATTTAATTACCTTCACACTTTCAATTACACAATTGTAAATTCAAATATTTGAAATTTATTTATAAATATTGAATTAACATATCAAAAAATTAAGTAAATATATATTTTGTAATTGTATATTATTTAATAACATATTATATAACCCTATGACATAAAATATTCATAATTTCATGATTTATAATAAAGGTCCCACTTTTTTATAATCTCATGACCTTTTAGGTTTAGAGTTTTAAAAAATTAAGAATATCATTACATTAGAATGTGAACATGTCCACATAGTGTACATTTTTTCTCCAAAACAAAAATCTTATAATAAGACTCTTGTTTCATTCTTAATCCTTTTGTTTTGTTCAAGATGCATCATCATTTACCGTAATAAAATTATTACACATCGTTAGATCCTATAAAAAACATTTGAAACTATGAAATGAGAAAAACAAAGTTGAGTAAGGGATATAAAAAGAAGTAAATATCGTTTGATCATTTGATGATTCATGAAAACTCATAAGAATGTTTTCTTAATTTTTACAAAACATTAAGCTCCAATCATCATTTATTTTCCCATGAAATCAACTTATTTGCCTAATTTTTTCATAAAATATTTGATAGGAATTCATAAATGAAAATTCAGAATCAAGAGGACTTCTTGAACAACATGAAAACTTTTTTTTTTGAAAAAACCATTTTATCTAAAAAGGTGATAACTTTTCATAAAACCATACACTCATTTAATTTCCCTGTGGAATAAAAATGTTTCAATAAAAAATATTTGAAATCATATAAAAACCATGTAGGTACCTTGGAACATCATCTTTATATCACTATTACAATCAAATGTACAAATAGAATAACTCACACGTTTAGCTCCAACATGTCTCTTCTGGATAACATATACTTACTCAATGCATTAAAGGTATATATTAGGTGTACATATCATCATAAAAAATTTAAATGAACTATAAAATGTATAAAACAGATAACATCTTGGATTTCCATCATAGCGCTCATAAGAAATGGCTTTTGAGCTAGTAATTAATAGCATTTTAAATAATCTCTTAGAAATTAGAACGAAGACATTTTATTTTCAAAACATTTTTAAAATAAGAATTCTCAGAACAATGGTACTAGGATATTATTTGAAAATATACATAAACTTATATAGGAATATTGATAATGATGAAAGAACATTGCGGTGAGGAAATTTTTTTCGTGCTGTATAAATTAAAAAACATTTGTTTCACACATTTTATAAATAAATCTAAAAGAAATCAGATAGAAATAATTTAAAATATTAATTTTAAAACGACTTAAAATAAAGTCAAAAGTGGTTTAAAATGGCCTCTAAAAGATCTTTTATTTTTAAATAAATATATTCTTAAAACTTTTAAAAAAACATGGATATGGAGGGAAAAGAGTTTAAAACATTTAAAACAACGTTTTAAAGAAAAATATATTTCCAGTTGGTAAATTTTGAAACAAAAAAAAGTGACGGAAACAAATAGAAATGGATTTTTAAATAACATGAAATGCAAAAAATTCATGATAAAAGACATCCATTTGGCAGTTTCTACACCACACAAAAGAAAACATTCAGTGAAAATGACATAAGTATCAAATAATGGAAATTGAGATGAAAAATCTCTAACCTCGTAACTTCCACTTAGTCGATCACGTTCTAACCCCATGTATAATAAATTATAAATTAATAAAAATATATTTCAGAGCCATATTTATATATAAATTACTATATAATATTCACTCTCAACTTCTTTTTACCCATTTACTATAATTTATGGTAAAAATTCACTTTTAGGTGTTAACTATCTCATTTCCTAGGCTTGTCTTGATTTGAGGATTTTAGTTGTTGTATCTTGGTCATGATTTCAATATATCTAGAATCTTAAACATGTAATAGTTATCATGTGTATAAATTCAATATTCTTTTATCACCATCCATGTAAGGTGATCATGAAAAATGAAGCAAATCGATTCATGGAGCGGGTAGTCTATAGTCTGTATGTATATGTGAAAAAGATATTCATTTTTATACTGGGTAGAAAATAAATAATGTAGATAGTATTTTACATTTCCTAAATAATAAATATTTTATACATTTCATATTTATTCATTAGTTATATCCTTAGGACTAACCATGTGTGGCGGTAACAAAAGAAATCACATTGCATCGTGGAGGTGATAGACCACACGTATGCCCGAACAGTGTAATAATTTTCCAACATATGAAAGTTCAAGAATGAATATAATATATTATTTTTAAATAATCATAATAATTTCATAAATATCATATTTTTTTATTAATTACATCTTTATAACCATCCATTTTAGGTGGTGATGAAAAACACACATCGATTCGTAGAGGTGGTAGTGCACACATACATATGAGCGATGTTTTCAAATCCCATAGGATGGAAAAGAGGTGGAAAAAGGTTTTTTCATAATCATAATAACATTTCATTTAATTGAATATACTTATTTCATTATGTTGGAATGTTCAAAATATATTAATAGTGGTTGAAGAAGAAATGAACTTAAAAGAGTTCTCCTTGGATTACATTTTAAGCCTTCGAGGATGGGTATTTTGAAAAGACCAGGACCTCTAGGGAATGTGTAGGATAGTTGGAGAGGTATTTGGGAATATTTTTTATGATCTAGAGTTTTCAATGACAATATATAAGTGAGGATATTTGGTTTCCTTTTATAAGTGAGAGGAGTGTCACTCTTGGGAATATTCAATGTTTTTAAATAATATAAAGTCATTTTGATGGGAAAGTTGTACCAAGGAATCCTAATTTAAATGATAAGATTGGTAAATGTTGAAATTAACTCCAAAAATCATATTTATATAATTTTATGGATATTTGAGGCCTTATCCCTTAGTTTAACCCCTTCATTAACACATTTCCCCCTTATCGCGATAACTTAAATTTTTACAACGACAACTTGTTTTTGTGATACAAAATGAAATTGTACGCATTACAAAAAATTGAACATGATTATTCTAAATAATATATCTATTTTTTAGGATTTAATTTCTTAAAGTGAAAGAAATTAATTTTAATATAAATTTTTAAAATGCCACGTAAAATCGTTTAAAAAAATACTCATTTTAAGTGTAAAAATTATTTTCCAATAAAATTAGGAATATGATTGACTCTAATGAAATTAATTCTATTATAATTTAAAAAATAAATTTATATGAAATTTTAATCATGAAAAAACTGAATGACTCTTTCCAACCATATTATTAAATAAAAAGATCCAGAAATAGTTTTTTATTAAAATAAAATATAACTTATGTTCTAAAAAAATCATGCATGAGTTTCCCAAATCAAAAATTTGTTTTTAAATTATTAATTTCAATCATTAAAAAAAAATTATCCTAGAAAAATGTTTTATAAATTTTTACTTCAAGCTTACATCAAGATAATTTCATAAAAGTAATGGTATTTGAAAAAATGGTAATTTTACTATTCATTGAAAAATCACCCATTTTAGAAAAAATTAAAAACATTCATCATAAGATAATTTTCATATGATGATATTAAACTGAATTTATTTTTATTGAATATAATTTATAAAATTATAATAAAATAATTCTAATTTCTATGCACAAAATTTGAAAAATCCATTTTTTGAATAAATATATCGTCATAACATAAAATGAATTTCTTCAAATTCATTTCTTGGTAACAACCATTAAATTATTGTTAATTTATTTTAATGAATGTGTTATAAATAAAATTTCATTATTATCATTAATAAATAGTTAATAATTTAATTTATTGAGATAAAAATACATTACCCACTTGATAATACTTTTATAAAAAATATCTATCAATGATTTTATCTTTATTTATAATTTTTTTTTATTAAATGTATGAATGGTTATTTATTAGTTTAAATGTATCAAAAATAATTTTTCAATAAATTTAATACTCAACGAAGATAAATTTAACATTTAAATGAAGCATATAAAATATAAAAAAGGTTTCTTTTATAAAAAATTATTGTTTTAAAAATTAACTTTTATTACACTTATATGATTTAATTATTATCATTAAGTACTTATTTCCTAGTAATTACTCAAAATAATTTGTATTATGGAAACTTGTATACATATATTTTATATTTTAGTTACTCCAATCCATATATGTCAATCCAACAATTAGTTTATAACAGTTAATTTTAAATAATAATATTTCTATAATATATCACCATTCTATTGAACTCGGTAATCTGTATGGTGAAATCTATCAAACATAATAGTCATTTAAAACTATATAAACTAAAATCGTAGGATGTTACATTCTCCACCCTTAAAGAAATATTATCCTCAAAATTGTTTCTCATGTCCGATTAAATGGGTATAAAACATTTTTAGAATAAATTATAAATAGTGGAAGTTAAATATACATTAGTGGAAAGAAATACCTTTTAATCCACATTGATAACATTTGATTTTAAATATAAATTTAATGTCAATAATAATACTTGTAAATTTATCACTTTATATACATTTCTTAAACCCTACATTTACCATTGTGAGACTAATACTTGTGATTGTGTTTTATAGAGCGTAACTTCTTAGCTGTGGAATATATTCAAAATAAGACTCAATATATTTATATTAATCTTACATTAGTTGAGTAACTGTTTCACCATCAAGATAAAAAATAAGAAATAATATATTTAATTGACTTCATTCAATACCATAGGAATAATTTCATCATTCTGTTGTGTTTTGAAGAGTTTTCCACCTTTGGTTCATCTCATATTCTAAATGATAAATAATCATGTTGATTTTTTCATACTTGGAGCACTAAAATTATCTTACAATGTATCACAAGACCTATAAAAGGATGACATTTTATTTCTCCCATTTCTATTTATTAACACAAGCTAAAAAAATAGTTAGGATGCGTTAAGATAATATCCAATATGAATAAACCCTTATATGAAGAAATACATAATTAATCTCTGAAGACTCAACAATAACACACAAAGTTCAATATAAAAATTCCATAGATAATTAACCATAAAACTCTATAAAAACTAAAAACCAATCATAAACCCCAAATATTAGAAATATTTTATCAAATATTATTTCAAAATAAAATTAACATTTATCTCCAAGCAACACTAACATCTCAAATAGTCACATACCAAAAATGTATATTCCATAATAACATAATCAACAAAACATGATATTCATTTCGGAAAATAACTGGGATCCCCATAAATTCACAATAAAATCCTATATGTTTTCAAAAGATAAATCAATATTTATTCCTCAACACCAAAGACCATATTAACCTTAAATGTGAAATTAACCATATAATTGTATCCCCAATATAGTGTAATTCATACTCAAAAACCTTCATAGTAAATCACATGATAAACCTAACGGTTATATATACCTCATTCATATAATAAAACCCAATAAATATGTCCGAAAATATTATTAACTACTTTTGAATACAATCAAAAATGACCTAAAAAGGGTACTTATACTTTTGAACTTATGATAATTCTTAATGCTTATCAATCCTTAAATAAGATACTACTAAATCATAAAATTTTATGTAGACACTTCAATCATCCTTCATAGACCTTTAAATATGATTTTCATCCTATTACTTAACACTTTCATCTCATAAAAAAATATGAATCATGTCATAGGATTCCTAAATCTAAATATCATAATAAAAAACTATTAAAATAATTCATACCTTCTATAGGTCATGTGGATTTTCTTCATCTTCAGCATATGAGAATATTAAACCTTTATTCACATGATCTTGATGATCATACTACTAGAAATAGGGGATATACCCACACCCCAATCCTAAATTATTTCCCTAACTGTTGGTATAATGAATACCGAAGGTGATCCTAATGGTTTTCTAAGAACCATTGGGATAGCCACGCATATGACAACAGCTTTTAAAAAGAGTTGGAATATGCACTCAAAAAATGGCCAAAAACAACCGCTCCCCCTCACAGTCCACTTCTCCCATCTCGAATAATATGGTGTAGTGCCACTCCCCTCCTCCTATCTTGAGACCTAGAATCGTAGTGTCACTCCCCTCGGTGTAGTGCCACTCCCCTCCTCCCATCCAAAGACATAGTAGTGCATCACCACTTCTCTCCTACCATATCAAACCTTATGAGTACCACTACCCTCCTACAATCCCAATCCTTAGCAGTGATAGTCCCCTCGAGATCTAATACCGAGCACACAATGGTGTGCACCCCTCCCCTCCTCCCATATAGTTCTAATAACTATCCCCTTTAGTATATGTGTTTGACTGTATTCTCAACTAGACAAGTGACGATTTTTTTTATTTACTTTTAATATTATTCAATATTAAATTAGTGGGTTCCAAATCATTGAGTTATTCTAAGAAAAATTCATTTTATTTTTATTTTCAGTGTAAAACTATTGGAAGATTATTATTTTTGGGGGAATTTAATTTATTTTGACATTATGGGTTGATTTAGGGTTTCTTATATCCAGTTCATGTATGTTTGGGTTAGTTTAGAAAAGTTTGGTTTGGTATGGGTTCATTCTGTTAAATTTTGGATTGGTTCATTTTTTATTTTGTGCTTCATTTTGGTTCTAGTTAGTCTAGTGCATTCTCTATATTTCATTTTGATAACATTATCAACATTTTATTTATTTTTAATCTTCATTGAGAATAAAAATATCACTTATGTTGTGTTTATATTTTCTAAAGTTGTTTAAAATGTTGGAATCATCTAGATTAGTATATGTTATAGGTGGAAATATATTCGAATGTGCATCATCATATTTAAATTATTGAAGAAAACCATATAAATAGATTATGTTTTTTTAAATGTCTGCAACAATTGACTATCTTATATAGTTTGTATTATATGATTTTTTCAATCAATGTTATATATTCCCAATGTTTGCATATTCTATCATAATGTTTCACTATATAAATATTATATAGTGTATATATTAGTGTGATCATATTGTATCTTAATATTGATGAGCATTAAATTTCATTATTTTTTGAGTAATAAGTCAATCTAATATGTAAGAATAAAATTAACTCTTTGATATGATCATATAATATATTACACTGAAAACATTAATGTTTTATACTAGAAATGGTAATGAATAATATAAATTTGTAATTGAAGAAGATAGTTGACGATTTTTTCATAGTTTTTCAGTTTGAGGGAGGTGTTGAAATGAGTTTAGCTTATATAATGTTATCGGTTGAAGTTCCACCATATACATGAAATTATTTGAAATAAAGAGTGAAACATAATATAAATTTTAAATCATACGAAGCATGGGATGAATGAAATTAAACATTCATGTACATAGTAGTCAATCTTGGATTGAGCGTGATGCAGAAGGGTCTTATAGCAGGATAGTAGTGATGTGGATCATGTCAGAGCCACATTTTATCCAATCATAGACCAATTAATTTAATTTAAATTTTTTAATTATGTATATATATATTTGAATATATTATAAAAAAATAAACACATCCAAATTCATAATTAAAATCATCTCTAATGCATCAAATAAAAATCCAATAAAAGATACTGATATTATTAAATAATTAAATAATTTTCATTAATTAAAAGAATTTAATTTTCATATTCAAAAAAAAATAACTAAATAAAGACACATTGGAGAAAAATGGACTAAATTGGAAAAAAATATTGTAAAAAAAACGCATGAAGTGAATTAAAAATAATAAAAAATAATAATACAAAAGCATAAAAATAAACAAATAAAACAGGTGGAGAAAAAATAAAACAAGAAAAACTGAAAAAAGACAAAATAATATATAACATGTGGGGGTTTGAGGGGTTGGGGGGAAAATATGGACAAGAGAGGGTGTGATGGGTTACAGGGGGTCTGAGGAGGGGTTTGATGGGTTATGAGTGGGGTGAGAGAGGTCTGACAGTTAATGAGGAGAAAAATAAAAAATAAAAAATGATTTTTATTGGGCACCAAAACTAGATGCGGCCTATCTCTCTCTCTCTCTGAGATCATAGTGCATCTATGACCACCAAGATCTTGGGTGGAGTGGTGAAATCATGTTCCACATGCGAACTGACCGCTAGATGTGGTGGGGTGCTTCTTTTCACCACACCATTAATATCACATCCTCCCCACCGCTTTCTCAAAACTATGTTCATGAATTTAAGTTTAAAGTTATTATTAATAGAAATACTTAAATTAAATCAATGATGTTAGAAGCCATAATGTAATTCCATGAAAAATGGGAGAGTCACTAAGGCATCTATCAGAAGGTCCTTTATATCTCATTAATTTATTCACTCAATTGTATTCATTTAAATAACACCCCTAGGTATTTAAATTCCATAAGAGTCATTTTCATAATTATAACCTTGAACCTCAGTGGATTTGTCACATTATTACTCACTAATATAATGGAATTCACTATCATGGTTATATATTTATAGTATTTTCTAATATATATAGTATTTTTTGTCTTTTATATTATGATTCTCATATAGACAAGTGTGTTAGTTATGGTTTCATATAAATTGTAGAGTTATCATTTCCATAAAAATGTTTTCGATTAAACATAAATAGTATTTAATTTCTTTTATGAAATGAAATATTAATTTATTTATATAATTAATAGAATTTGGATATATTATTCTTATCATATCTCAAGTTACTTTCAAAACAAGTTGGTGATATTTTTAGATTTTTCAATTAATAATTCTTAAGATAGTGATCACATACATTTCTAATGTTATAATTGTGTTTGAATACATTGGTTGAGTCATAAAGAAGTTAGATACCATACAAAAAAATACAGTTTTCAAACAAACTACTATGTGTGTTATCATAATGGGGAGAAAATGAAATCTCCAAATTCACATTATCCAAATGAGTGGAATCGATTAAAGAATTTGTTAGATGTCATATTTCCATTTATTATTCATCGTAAGAAGGAAGGGATGAAAACCCCATAAGACTTTGATATGATCATGCATGATATATCTAATTAAAATTATGATTTTGAAAGGTCAGAAAAAATGAATGATGCTTCCATGACTCTAATATATCCGTAATGTGGTAAAATAAAGAAGCTGGGATATTTAATCTGATTGTTTCGTGGGAGAACAATGTATGGGATTTCTAATACTATCATCGACTACATTATTACCTTTTTTGAAGGAATTTCTCTAAATTATGTAGATATTCTCTCAAACCACTATTTAGAATGGAAGGTAGTTGAGGAACTTGGATTTCCCAACAAAAAATATTTCTTTTCCAAAATATGTCATCTTATTATGGGAGGAAACTACTAAATGGAATGATTGTATACAATGTGGGACATCTTGATAAAAGAAAAAAGTAGATGGAACACTATCCCATGTTCCACATAAAGTAATCTGAAACTTTTTCTTGATCCCCAAACATAAGAATATTTTCATGTATGATGAATTATCAACTAAAATGATATGGAATGATATTGAGAAAAAGAGAATAGTGATGATTTGGTTCACCCTGAAGATGGATTTTCATGGCATAGAATTTATGCTCGATATGATGATTTTATATCTGATGTGCCTAATGTGATGTTGGGTCCTTCATGTGATGGTTTTAATCCATTTGGGTAGGTTCTTACTTCATACAACACATGCACATTTTTCATACACATTTATAACCTTCATCCATAGTGTTTTACGAAAAAACCTTTCACTTTCATGATTATACTCATAGTTAGACCTTCTGATCCTGGTAATGATATAGATGTATACATTAAAACTTTAATAAAAGAGATAAAACATTTTTGGTATGTGGGATTGTGCACATATGATGCATGTTCAAAAGTCATATTTCATATGCATGTTTCACTTATGTAGAGATCAATGATTTTCTTGTTTATGAAATGATGATGGAATGGAGGATGAAGGGAAAACTATCATGTCTTATTTTTATGTAGAATATGTGATCTAGAAGACTAGAATACTTCTATAGTTTCATTTTTATTGTACATTGACGATTCTTTCAAATAGACCATCCATATAGGAATAATCATCCGAGATTTTACAATACCATGGAAACTGAAAATCCACCTCTGCATGTGTCTAGAACTAATGTGTTTAATGAATTAAAAGATTTAATTTTTTTTCATTTGGGAATGGTTAGATGAAATCTAGAAATAAGATGAACGTTTCCACTGAAAACTATTACAATTGGAATAATAAGAGTATCTTCTTTGATTTACCTTATTAGTTAACCAATTTGTTACATAATTTCTTATATTTAATGCACATTGAAAAAAAAATTGTGTGAAATGATGATTTCAATTATTCTAAATGAAAATGAAAATACAAAAAATTATTTACGATCTCATCGTGACTTGTGGATTGAGGCATCATACCAGAATTTCATTCTTGTGTGTATTAGTAAAAATAAATGGAAATTTCCTTGTGATTATTATACAATGATGTCTGTAGAAAAAAAATCAATTTTTGTATGTACTAGAGACTATTAATTTTCCGTATGGGTATTCAAGTAACATATTAAAATGGGTCAATAGAAGAGAGTTGGAGATGAAATATTTGAAGACTCATGATTATCACATCCTTCCACATGAGTTGATTTCAATTGCAATTCATCATCCTCTTTCAAATAATTTAAGGGTGTGATTTTTTCATTTGTACCATTTCATTATAGATCTTTTCGATACAATGTTTTTGAAGTATTTCGTGTAATTTGTTTCCAAAAGCACCATTATTATTCTAGGAGTTAGAAAACATATTTCCTCCAGCATTTTTCACATGTACGATGCATCTAACTATGAATATTCAAGTTGAAATACTTCACAGAGGACCTGTTAATTTTCTTTGGATGTATCCAAATGAAAAAAAGATGTTCACATTGATGCCTTATGTTTGAAATATAAATCATCTCAAAGGTTCTATCTCTAAAGGTTACTTTGCATAAGAATTTTTTTATTTTTTCAATGTATTTATCTAATCATACTATGATAGTGGACAAACCAATGAGAAATTAAGAAGAATAGTATGAGGAAATTGAACCCAGTTTTCCATCATTTGACCAAATAAGGGGAATTCCCAGATCATATATTTTAACAACTTTAATCCTTATAGTGCAGGAGATGGCACATCACACGGTTTTGTTTAATGGTGATTTGTTTGATGACTACATCAAGTTAGTAAATTAAACACGTATATCTTATTTCATCCCATGTAAATTTAAATATAAGAAAAAATAATTCTATTTTTTTGGTAGGGAACATAAAAAAAATGATAAATAAAAATTATAATTCTTTATTGTTGAGAGGGATAGAGAATTTGAATAGAGGTTTGTTTTCTTCTTGGTCAATATTGAAGGTAGAAATATTACTATAATAAATTAATAAAATAAATATTTAAATTATTTTGATATTCATTTATATTTCAGGTATTGATTTTTCCTAATGGATCTATCTCTAAAGAAATTATAGCTTTGGATTTTGGTCCTAATTTTGTAGTTCGTGAATGAAAATCCATTATGATCAATGGGTATATATTTATTATCACCGAATGAGAAAAGAACATGAGAACACAACATAAAGGTGTTATGGTAACTAACACAACATAGTTTTATGCTAGTGCATCAGATATTAGACCTCAACATGAAAATTTATCTTATTATGGAGTCTTGATAAAATACTATTGGATTATTACTCTCATGGTCGAGTCAATCTGATGAAATGCCCATGCTTTGGTTCGATGAAGAGGCTTGGAACCTTTATTGATTATTGTAAACTTAAATTTATTTACATTTCTCATACTCTAATTATTATTAACCATATGTATTGGAATCAATGGTGAAATAAGTTATTTTATGTCAAAGATCATATTTGACTAGAATTTGGTTTCATTATTGAAGTAATCCCAATACATTTTTTATGATGGTGATGATGGAATTGAAACCATATCTACTCCCATTGTCCTTGATCCTTTTATTAATTTTGATGACTCTAATACATTAATTATGAGAGTTGATTGTGAACCTAAAGTTGTGGTGGGAAATATATATAATCATCAATTCGTTCTCTTAGTTATTTTGGTTTAGAGCAACATGGGTTGTTGAGGTTGGTGCTACACAAATTTATTTACTATTTCTTACAAATATTTTTTATCCAACTAGGCCTTCATGATCATTTTCAATATTTAGTGGTTTCAGTTTTATTTGAGTTACATATTATAATATTTAATTTAAATATATTCAAACCTATCAAACCAAAAAAAACTAAAACAATTTAATTGTAACAAAAAACAAGATAAATTTAATTTTACATATTAAAATAATTAATATGAAAATGAAAACCAATTAAAATAATGAAATTAAAAAAATGGAAAAATGATGTAACCCAAAATATGAACCAACTAACCTAAGATAAATAAAAATGGAGAGGTGACCTAATTAATTGAAAAAAATGAACCAAATTACCTAGGGCAAATAAAAATGAAAAAAATGAAAAAATCAATTGACTAGAATAAACCAAATGAACTAACTAAAATTGAATTGGATAAAATTGAAAATTAAAAAACTATATTATACCCATTCTAAAAATACTAGTTTGAACATATTTTTTTTCTATGATATGTTGTATGTTCTGATATTTTTCCCAGTAGATATAGAATATTTTTGTTATATCACTGTGTATCTTATATTTGGTTTAATAAGTGGTATTTATTAATTAATTCATCCCACATCTTCTTTCTTGTTTATATTACACATTATTTATGGATTTATAATTAATTAAATATTTGTTTTCAAATTAATGAAATGATAAACATTGAGGAGATATGAATAAAATAGAAGGCAGACAACAATGGATGATTGAGTGAGATGGGGATCCCTACTCTAGTACCCATTTTGAGTATTTTATTTCAAAAATATATATCAATAACATATAATATCATGTGCATAATTTTTTTTAAAAATATAATCAAGATCCATTACTAGGAACCAGTTATTCACAGACCATCCTAGTGGTTGCAGTGCTCATGATGGCAATTCGAGGGGGGTGGAACTATAACTAGGTGCACTAATCGACGTTCACGATCACAACTCATCCCCCCTAACATACCATCTACCACACCTTATTATCCCACAGTGTCATTTAAGACACCTGAGATATTTATGAAACCCATGTTTGCACCTCCATTTACATTTGAGTCTCCTCGCTTCTATTTCCCGTATCTAATGATGATTCCTACTCCTCCTCCTCATTTTGTAATTGCACAACCATCTATGCTATTATCTTTTCCTTATACTTAACACTCCATAAGATAATAAATTTCTGATTCTTCAACTAATTCTCCAACACCTTCTAAGCCTACTGAGCATACTCTAGGATCCACTCCCTCTTTACAGGTTGATGTTTGTTAAGTTTCTAGGGATCCATTTATGCCCACTAATCAGAGTACCTCAGATATATTTATAGAACCCTGTTAATTTTTTTTATCACAATTTATTTTCATTATAAGATGTATTGATATGATATTTTTTTTCTATTTTAACAACTAGATCTATCGATAAGCGGTGTGGGAGTACATGTATGATGGTAGTGTGAAATTACCACACACAATTGATGGTGGAGTATAATGAAGACAACAAAATACTGTAGAAAAGGGCAAGAATATATGAGTTTTTTTCAACACATTCCAAAAACTTTGACATCTGTCTCGTCCATCCACTCTCCTAGATATACCTTCCAAATGAAGTAAATAATAACTCTTTGGAACAAATATGGGTAAAACAATTCATTGTATTTAATGTTATATTATTATAATATTTATATGAATTAATATTTTGGTGAAAGCTTCATTTTAATTTCCTCGATGTTGAGGCTACAAATCCATCAAGGCTTATAAAATTATGTGAGCTCTGGAGAGGCAATAAGCATGAATTGTATAGTAGCTAGCATGCT
The DNA here is from genome assembly GCA_963277665.1 of Viscum album. Lineage (NCBI taxonomy): Eukaryota > Viridiplantae > Streptophyta > Magnoliopsida > Santalales > Viscaceae > Viscum > Viscum album. Next base: position 835,140,300 of record OY728139.1, on the reverse strand, counting down.
AGATTTGGAACATATTTAAAGACCAATATTATCATGGATCGTTATATGGTAGAATATTATTGTGAAATTATTACTCCTTGGACAAGTACCAATTTTATGGTATTAATAAAATTTGATGTTTTTAAAAGAAAATTACCTTGATTTTCATTAATAATTATATATTTATTGTTATGTTTTTTTAGTAATCATCAGAAAAGAACAAGTATAATATGACATACCTCCACACTTTAGGGTGGACTACGATGTAGGACCATGAGAGTAAGTAGGTATGACGCTCATTTACATAGATGAAATTAGTTTTTTACATCTCATGAAAATATAGGGGGTTAATCATCTTACAAATTACCTTTCCAAGAAAGAAGTAAAATGAAGTGATTTGGTCCTTCGTAGAGAATTGAGTCAAAAATTTTATGTTTTATCACTTCATAGTAGGACTACAATTCTTGTACCTTGTATTTTATAGTTTACTTTTTTCTAGAACTTAGGGAGTAATTCCCTCAAGTTTTACTTCCCTAGAAAACAAATAAAATAAAAAGACTATAAGGATGGGATTGATAATGACCTAAAAAAACCCAAACAAATTGGAATCAAATAGAAATAACCTAAACCATGGTTATAATTACTAAACTGAGTAAAAAACTCAAATTAAATTTACCCAAACTGAATGGAATTGAACTAAAATTATATGAAAAGAAATTAGAAAAACAAAATTGATTTGGTATTAAATGACCTAAATCAAACTAATAGAACCTGAACAGAACCAAATATTACTGTAAATACAGTATCTACAGAAAACATACTCAAACCAAACCAAAATAAATTAATTCAAACTAAACTAAAATATCTCCACCTTATTCAACATGAACCATTCCAAATTAAAAGAAATTATATAAAGTTAATCAAGAAAAAAATAATATATTTATCTAAACTAAATTAAACTGAATCAAACTATATTAAACTAATGAAAACTCTATGGAATTGAACCATATAAAACACTGGAAAAAAAACTGCACAAACCAAACTACCCTAATATAACCAAAACCACCGTAAACTAAATTAAAATGAACTAAAGTGAATCGTATAAAACCTAAAAAAATAAAATAGATTTGAACCAAATTTATTTGAAGTTACTTGACATAAATACAACTAAATAACACCTAAAATAATCAAACCAAATCAACTGGACCTAAATAAAATTAAATTAAATCAAACTAAATCAAATACATCTGTACTATGATAAACTAGTCCAAGAATACCTTGACATAAGTTAACCAAAGAAACATGTCTCCACCATTTCATGTAGAGTTAAACCAAATGAAAATACCTCTAAAAGAATATATTTGTATTAAAAGAATAAAACCAACCTAAACCTAATATAACAATATATTATCGAAACAAACCATATAGAAAAAAATTATATATAATTGATTAAAACTATACAAAAATAAATTAAAAAATAGGATTATATATAATTCAATTGAAACAACTTAAATATAACCAAATAAAGATGAACTAAATTGAACCAAATTGAACTAACATGGCCTAAATAGACTCTACCTGATCTAAACCAAATTGAAGAATCTTAAACTAATATAATTAAAAAAAAGTAAATCAATAATAATAAAACCAAATCAGATTGGATGAATATGAATTAAACCAACTTGGTCTATACTAAATTTTATTTATCGGAAGCTGATAGGATTGAAGCATCCTAATTTGGAGGAAATGAAACTGTATCTTACTAAAGAAAAATCATTTAACCAAAATATAACTATATTAAATTGATTAAAGACAAATAGAACTAAAACATAATGAAATAAATCAATCCAAATGGAATATATCTAAAAAAATCCAAGTCTAACTAAAAAAATAGACTTAAACAGATCAATAATGAATTGAACAGACCCAAAGCACCATTAATCGAACTAAAGAGAATCTAATTGAAATAAATTAAAGTTGAATAAATCAAACTTAGTAAACATGAATGAATATTTCCTGAAAAAACATGATTAAAATGGAACATTACTAGAATAAACTAAATTGAATCAAACTAAACTGACTTTATATAATGATTATAAAAAACCATCAAAAAAATTTATTTTAGTCATGATTTAGATCACAATAATTGAATTAGGGATTCTAAAGAACATTAGAACATCATGTGATGAAGAAAAAAAGTTACTTATATCATTAAATCAAAAAAACTCAAGTAATACATTTAAAATCAAAAAATTATCATTTAGGGAATGCAATTTTTGTTATTAAATCTTTCCAAAACATAATTGCTTCATGTTATAGTCACGATATGAGTTTTAATAACCCATTAATTCATATTCCATTATGTTATAATATTACCTTTTCATAGTATCATTAATTATAGTGATAACATAACAACATTATTATTGATTAATATGAGGACCTTTTCACTTATATAAATGTTATATCTATTGATAACATATTCATTGATAATTAGTTATAATTCATCCACTATATGTTTTTCTTTTCAACTTCATTTAAAATTAATATCCATTTTATTTTAGTCATAAAATTAATTATTAGTAACCTATTTTCAATTATGGTTTCCTATATTCATTGTCATTGTAGAGGGAGGTTTAAAAAATTGAAGTATGTGTGCCATGAGAAAAACTATTTTGCTCGATTAGAAAGAAAAAAGATGGTAGTGCGATAAATGAATTGACACAACAAGAAATTGTATGTTTTAAAATGTTGATTTAAATTTTTAATATATATTTTTTAATTTAATAATATATTTGTATTTTTATTAGTCTTCTTTTGAGGCCCATAATTCATATAAACTTAACAAATTTGGCCCAAACGATCACTTATATCATGTTTTTGGAGATGAGCACTATGACAGAGTACTCAACTGAACGGGGAAGAGTATTATCCCGATGAGGTATTGACCCACTTTAAATGATGTTTCTAGTAACACCAGGATGTAACAGGTAGTACAGGATGAGGTTATGGTATAAATGGCTGAAAAAGGTCCATATAGGTGGAGTAACAGACTCAAATAGAAAACAGGGAATCTATGAAACTGATGGACGTTTTATGTCCATCACTCTCACCAGATAATGCCATAGTTTGTGATTAATATATGTTGAGGATGTGTATTTTATATAGTGAACTAGGATTTAGTCCTAGTGTTGGTTGGGATGATGACGTTTCTGGTGATGGGGATGGTGAGGCTGACTATGAAGAAGAGGGTGGGGATGATGGAAAGGTAGAGGGAGGGGATGATGGTGAGGAAGAGGGTGGGGATGACGTCAAGGCCGAGGATGAGAATGAGGCCAAGGATGAGGATTAGTATTAGGATGAGGATTATTATGAGGATGAGGATGAGTATGAGGCTGCATATGACATTGAAGATAGTGACAGTGATGAGGGGGCTTATTTATCTATTACATTTTTGACTGATGTTAGTGACATTTGCCGTTTAATGATTTGGTGTGACTGAATATATGTGATATTTTTTATTTATTACCACTGGTTAAATACATTAATTTATTTACTATTTTTTCATTATTTTTGTACAATTTTGTTTCCATTTGAGGATTATCTATTGGTGGCATTGCAGGTTCAACGTGTTGAGGTCGTACTCTTGGTTTCATTGCAGGTTAAGGTTGTTCTGTTTTCATTAAAGGTGATATGTTTTAATTACAGGTGAAGTGGAATGTTATTTTCATCATTTCCTATATTCTATTTTTATTGTAGTTAGTTTTTATTACTATTACAGTGTTCAGTTGGTTTGAATATTTCATATGTTCTGTTTTGAAGTTTTGATTGTAGGTGTAGTGGGAAGTGGAGATGTGACTGGTTAAGAAGTTTGGGTGGTCTATACGAATGGTTTCATAACCTTTGGAATAACTCTATTAAAATAGGTCAAAATGAACCATTGGTAAAATATAATTCTTAAAAACCTATACCAATTGATTCATAACTAACCATTTGTATCGGCCTTTCTCGATGGTTTTGAACTGTTGGGACAAAGCAATCCCAATAGTTTGAACCATTGGTAAATCTCTTTCCCAATGTTTTTGAACCATTGGCATATCTCAATCCCAATGGTTCATAATAAACTGTTGGTAACATCAAATATTAAGCACCCTTTAACAATGGTTAACTGTAAATTGTTGGAATAGGCCCTTCACAATGACACTATAGCCAAGGGTTTGGAGAACCATTGGTATAGGCTATACCAACAGTTCTCTAGAATATACCAATGGTTTTGAATTTTTGGTATATCCTTCCATTCCAATAGTGTCCCCTTCATGATATTTCCTCCCAGAGAATCAATTTTCATAATTCCAAAAAACATCACATTTAAAACATTTAATTGATCACTTAGGAATATATTTATTCCCCTTTATTGTCTCAACTGATCTCTTAATTTTTCCCCAGTAGTTTATTACTCTATTCCTTCCTTTACCACATCTAAAAATATTTTTTTTCTTCGAGTCATTTCTCTGGGTGCTTATTCCCTCATTATTAAAATGCAGGAAGTTAAATATTTTTAATTTCCTGATCTTTATTACCTAAAGTTCCATGAAACATAATTTTTATATTATTTGGTATATTAGGAAACTAACCTAGGATTATTTTTTATTCATATCTCATGATATTTGGTTAAGGATAACCATAATATTTTTCACTCCATCTCTTATCCCATTTAGTTGATAGTCTAGAAAGCCACTAGAATTTTCTTTATATCAAGTATTAATTTGGATCCCATTGGTTACAATGATTTACAAAAACAATTTAGTGAGAGTATATAAAATAAAATCCTAATAATCCATTATATTAATACTAATATATACTTAACTATATATTCTTCTATTCAATTATTTCAATTTAGAAAAAACTACCCATAATTTTCCATAGCATACCAACCTTTAAAGTTATATAAGAATTTTAACTTATTCCCAAGTAACACCATAACCTCTAAAGTTACCTAAACCCTTGCTCTGATACTAACTATAATTCCTTATAATGTAAACAACCCATAATTACATGATTTATAATAAGGGTTTCAAATTCCTACATTATCATGAAATTTTATTTTAATTTTTTTAAATAATTGAGAAAAATATTAAATAATAAATTGGATATTTCTTCACAATTTACATTTTCCCACAAAAACGGGTTCTTATTTTTACACTCTGAGTCCATTTTTAACACTTTTCATCATTCATAACATTCCTCCATTGACCATTATATAATTATTATCTATCATTAGGACCTGTAAAAAAATTACGAAACAAGTGATGATAAAAAAATCTCAGTAAGGGATATAAAAATAATGAATACCCATTATCCTATTTGGAATTTTATCAAAACCAATAAGAAATTTTTTATTTCTTATAATAAATATTAAACTCAAATAATCATTTACTTGTCCCTGAAATAAAATTATTTTTCCTATGTTTTGATAAAACAACTAATATAAAATCATAATAAAAAATTCATAATCCTAAGGGTTTCTTGAAAAACATGAAATCCTTTCTTCAAAAAACAAATTGTTTTATCTAAAATGATCATAAAATTTATTAAAACCATTAGCTGATTTGATTACCTTTTGAAATAAAAATATTCCAATAAAATACCATTTAAAATTATAGAAAAACATGTAGGTACCTTGTAACATCGTCTTTATGTCACTCTTATAATATAACTTATAATCACTATTACAAATAGAATAAGCCACGCAATTCATTCCATCATGCCTCTTATAGAGAAAAATCATTACCCATTGCATTTGTGGGATATATTGGAGAACCCATCATAATAAACAATTTACTACAACCATTATATGTATTAAATAAATAAAATATTTTATTTAAATCATAAAAATCATAATAATTGGATTCTTCCATATGTAAAATTGCATTGATTTACCTCATAAAAATACAAGAAATGAACTTTTCTTTTGAAAACGTTTTTTCAAAAAATTCCCAGAATAATGAGAATTGGATATTATTAGTAAAAACTATATAAAATTGAAGAGTAATGTGAATTATAAAGAAATTCCATGATGATAAGAGAAATATATTAATATTTTCTATGTTAAAAAAATCGTCCCACACTTGTTTTAATAAAATCCAAAACAACCCATAAGGAAATTGATAAAATGATTTATTTTAAATCCTTATAAAATCAAGTCAAAAGTTCTTGAAAAATACCATTAAAAAATATTTTATCCCTAATAAAAAAATACACTATTTCCACATACCTATTTACTAGGTTCAATAAAGCTATGGAAATAGGTTATCTAATTCAATTTCTTAAAATAGTGGTAATATAGTTCACCCAATTCTACTATTGCCCACCATATTAATTCCCCTATTCACAATAAAGCCTTGTACACTACAAATACGATCCCTGACTATCACTTACCCTATGTGTGATCAAACATTTGGCTCTACAAATCCACTTCATGAACAAAACTTCCCCTCTTTAAATGATTGACCATCGACCTCCCTAATGATTCACCTCCTCGTGCGATAGACCTAAGGACTCCAAAAATCCTATCCCCAATGTTTCCCTCTTTATGAAATTGGTAAAATCATTGGCTCTAGAATAGGTATCATCCCATTATTCCCCTCATGAACAGACAACCAATTCTTTTTTTAATTTTATGTTTCCTATTGCATCCTCTATTATTGGGATCAGTGGATGTGAGAATCGACTTTCCAGGGCACTTGAAATTAATTTTAAATTTCTATATAATGTATCAGTGTAATTATTTTTTAATATACAACTCTCATATAACTTCCTAAATGTTTTCAAAACAAAAGAAATTTTTTAATAGAAGTGGGATAGATGTTTCGGGCCTACAAGTATGACTTGTATGTTAGATTTAAAAAGCGAAAATGTAGTGATCATGAAAATATACCAATTTTCAATGAATGTACACCTTGAAAATACAAAGACCATATTTCATATTGGGGAAATTCCACTTTCATGGTAATTTACCAAATTATTTATTTAATTTATATTTTTCTATTTGTATTCATTTTCTACTTATAAAATTCAAGTTTTTGTTTATATTAATGCTATAGTTTTTCTATATACAACCAGCTGATGAAGTGTTTAAGAGAATATCACCAGAACCCTTCTAAGGTTTTGGGTCTATTCATTCATTACTAGAATTATTCAGTCCATATAAATGAGCTTTTTGTGTCTCAATACTTTATTTCAACATTAATAAATTATAAATTTATTATTTTTATAATGAATGTTTTGGATTTTTCAATTAAAATGAAACTTAATGGTTATTCATTTTTGGTGATTGATGCAATTCTTGTAATGAATGTATTAATTTATAGTATCTAATTATAATTTAACTTGAATAAAACAGTTAATTGAAAATACGGAGTACAAGGTATTACTCCAAATGTCACTAGATAATCATTTATATCCCAACTATAATGAATTAGGTTTTCACCCAAAAGACTTTGAAATACATTGGAGAATATTTCCGAAGCCAAGTGCTGATGCAATGTAAGAAGATGTGGCCTGATGAGGCTTAATGCAATGATATTAAAACTATTTAATATATTTATTCACGCACAAAAAAATTCTCTTACAACATAAATAAATACTATTTAGAATCTTGGATCTAATTTATAAGACAATGGTTGAGTATGAACCATCGTTTTTACACTAGGCGCGACCTTTGGTCATCTGTGTCGGGAGTTTTAATCAAGGCCGTTTTGGTGATGGGGTATTATGAGGTCAATTAAATTAATTAAATGAATAGTTAATTAAAAATCTAAACATAAACCACCCCACCCCTCACGTTGGAGTGCACAACCAAGAGGATCACCTCTCTTATCCCACCCTTCTCATCACATCAGCAACCAACGAAACTGATGCCAAACTTAAAAATTAAGGTGTTTCTGATCTCCATTTCTAATGTAGATCACCATAAAATTGACGAGCAGCACAATCTGGGTGATGTTCTTCATTAAAATCATTGTCATTTTTCAAATGAGATTGGTGAATTTGAGTTTTGGTCTTGATCCCCTTGTTTATACATTGTTTTAAGGTTCTAGAGAACAAGAATGGATGATATTGATCCCTGCTAGGTAGATCTATAATTTTTTGGAAAGAACAGGACAAATCAGGGTGGTTTAGAGGTGATTCCCGACGGGAATCACTGTCTATATGGAATGTAGTTTACTAACACACACTGTGTAGCTCTTTATGTTCAGGGAAGATGAACTTTTAGGACTACATGTTGTGTACTGTGGTTACACACCATGTAGTTCCATAAACCGTGTGATATGGGGACATGGATTTGGTTAGATGTGCGAAACTACATGGCCCTTTACAAACACACAACCAAGGTACATGGACACAGGGTATGGTCCAAGGGCATGAGAAAAATAGATAGTAAAGTAGATATTTATCCTGAACATGTAATGTAGTATGGGATACATGGTGTGTGAGGGACACTGTTGATCAGTCTATATAGAAGAGGAACACAGCTAGGGGAACTGTTTTGAGGGACACGACATGTACCACCATTACACGTCATGAACCCATATATATATTGGTAAGCCATGTAGTTAGGATACACGACCAGTTTCCTATGCAGGATCACATGCTATGTGTGCCCTGGTGCATGTCGTGTACTCCTCAGAGATCCTCCTGGGATCTTCTGCCTTCCATATATTCTTCTCTGGGACTCAGATTCAGGTTTGTGGTTAATCTATCTTGAGATATTTTCTATGTATATCATGTTGGTTATCTCTTTTATGGATTTTGAGATATGAGGTGGTGTGAATTAATCAAGATGCTTATGAAGCTGTACAAAGCCAATGTTGAAGATCAGTGTGGATTGTTTAGAGAGACACTAGGGATGTTACCCCCAGATGGACTAGGGTTAGGGTTTTCCTTACCTCTCTTCTTAGGTACCGACGAGAATCCCCACATCTTGGGTGCAGGTACTATACCTTTGTGTAGTTTCTTCTAGGGGTTTTACTCCCCTAATGGACTAGGATGGGGGTTTTCCTATGATGTTCATGAAGCTATAGATGGTACTCCCCTATTGGAATAGGGTGTGGGTCCCCTATCCATTGAGTCAATACTCCCCTATAAGACCAGGGTACAGGGGCTCCATATATTATGTATACATAGAGTGGGTAATACCCTATAGTGTTAGGGTGAGGGTCCTTTATTCTAGAAGTTGATACTCCCCTATCATTCGAGGGACCGAGTATTCCATACATTTTTTTCCGGATAATTCAGTACTCCCCTGCCATACTGGGGAGCAGGTCCACGAGCCTGGGGTTGGTACTCTTCTATCGTATTAGGGTGTAGGTCCCCCATAGAGAAGAAGTTGGTAGATTCAGTACTCCCATATCTGACCAGAGTGTGGGTCCTCTAGTCACTAAGTGTTACCCCCCTACTGGGTTAGGGTGTAGGTCCTCAATTTATGAAGTCGTACTACCCCTTTATATCAGGGTGTGGGTCATTCATGAGTAGTACTCCCGTACTGGATCAGGGCATGGGTCCTTACTTATGGAGTAGTACTCTCCTGTCTCTGAGAAGCTGCAGACAGAGGGTCCTCTATTGGGATTTGAACTCTCTAGGCTATGGGATTAGTTATGAGGAGTGAGCCCATACACTTGATATGAAAGATACCTAGATAAGAGATATTTACCCCTCGATAGACTATGTGGAAGGGAACTCCATAGATGGGAAATAGAGATTTCGTGTGTTAGTTAGGAGGAGACCTCCCTCAACTATGGGTAATGGCGAGGCGTGGGTCATTACATTATCAATTATTACAAAGGGTTAATGTGGTGAAAAGTCTAGAGCAATGCTCCCTCAACTGTGTGTAGTGGTGAGGGGTGGTCTTCTTCACTTGGGTTTATTTATATTGCACTAAGTGAAAGGTAAAGATGAATGGACCTCTGGTTCTTGGCCCTAGAGCTAAACCTAGTATGAAGTTCCCAATAGATCACATTCTCTAAGAGAAACCATTATAAATGGTAGAGTTTTTACCAATGGATTTCATTTCTCGAACAAGTTCCATCTGGGGTGGCTGAGTTTGTGGAGTGTGTTCTCCCAGTTTTGTATTACAGTTATAGTTGAGGGAGAGAATCCTATTACTATCCATCAGGTTGGAACCTCCAGAGACTTTATATATAAGGAGAGTATATTTGGGTGGTCTTTGGGATTCCTTGAATTGTTGTCACATGTTGGGATTAACACCCATTATATAATGATTTGACTTGTCATGTACATCCAAGGATGCTTTGAGATGGAGTTTCTCTCTCAATTGGGTTTCCCTATGGCAAGGTCGAGCAAATAGTGTCCTTTTAGTTTCTCCCTTTTTCTTTTGGGGTTTTTGGGGTTCCTACTAAGTATTTTTATACTCAACCCTGTATAGGATTTTCGCTAACATGTTTTTTGTCTTGTGTAAACCACTAACCATTTGACAGAGTCCCCAGAGGACCGAGGCAGGTAAAGCTTAGTGAGCTTGGTAGAATTCTATTTTTATCTGTGGTGGGATGAAGAGAATTCTGACTATTGAATTTGAAAACAATACCCTCCTTCTGAGCAGTTTGAATTATTTTACATTTTTCTTTGGTGGGTGGTGTTGTTCTACAGTGCTCATAATACAAAATTTAGTGTAAATAGGAATAAATAATTATATCCCAATAGTGAAGATGGTTGGGGATTCTCTTTGGTCTAAATATGTTCTTACACACTTTTGGATAACCCCTTAACCTTCCATATTCCCATTTTTCATCATATATTTAAATAGTTTACTAAGCCTTCTCTCTCATTGAGCAATATTTTGACACACCAATAACTTGGATGATTCGTGGAAATTAAATTATAAATTAGTTTCTCTCTTGGAATCCATGTAAGGAATCATCAACCGTAATGGAATTTTGATATGTGGTGGAAATAATGTTCAATAATAGTAGAATTAGATTAAAAAAACTTAAAATCATTAGGAATGGATGGATACACTACTTTCGTACATGAAATATTAGTCATCATAGAAATCATGACAATATTAAAAATGATAGAATGGAGCTTGATGATGATGGGGACCATCCTATGAAAGCTTATTGCATGAGAAAAATTAAAAAGTCGATGCCCATTAAATATAGTAACTTAAAGTATTAGAATAGAGCGTACCAAATGAGATCCCAACAAAAAATTTCTCTAAAAGAATAAAACTCTATACTTTTTAACTTTTTTAACCACTTCAAAACCAATCATGAAATGGAATTAGTGTTTTAAAAAATTGTCATGTTAATACATTGAAAATGATCTTCAAAATAGGTCCACACATAGAAATAAATCATCTAAAATCAATAAATTATTAATTATTGAATTTCAACGTATATTTAAAATAGTTATTTCAATAATTAAAATTTTCATTCTTTAATTTTTGAAAACCCTGTGCTAAAAATTTACAAACAACATCTTATATAAAACTTTAAAATTGTGCACTTTATACCCATGAAAAACAATATAAAAGAATGAAAAAAAATAATATCTAAAAAACTTCATCCAAACTGCTTTGTACAATTTAAATTTTTTAAACCAAACTGAGATAATAAATACATTAAGAAACATAAAGTGTATATAAAACAATAAAACCATTAACCACTTTTAAATCCATCCCATGTGAAACTATAAGATTAACAAAACATATTTTAGAACCTTAGAGAATCCACTAAACATATATTAGAATCACATTCAAAATATCAATGCCTTTATACAATTATATTCCAAATATAAAATAATATGAATAAAGTGAAACCATAATTGAAACTGAATAAAGTGAAAATTAGCATCATAGAAATAAATTTTAAAATAGTACATGAAATATTTCCCCAACATGTATACTAAGTAAATTCAAAACACTTTATATAATTTATCCAAAAATCCAAAATGGGAAATGGAAGAAAAGTTTAAAGAATCAATCATAAGATATGAATATGAAATGAATTTATATATTTATATTAATATTAGAAAAAATGTTTGACCAAAATTAAATTTACCTAGGTTATTTTAAACAATTAAGATATCATTTGAGTCATTCACTGATTCATCCTCTTCTTCATGTTCACATCCTTCTTATTCTTCTAAACCTATAAAAATTTGAACCAAAAGCTATATAATAACATAATATATCAATTCATAAAAACAGTTATAAATAGTTAAAAATATTACCATTTTTGTGAAAAACCATAGAGAGAACTACATATAAAAATCAACAATTTTATTTTTTAGAAGTATGTTATGCCTACATTTGTTTGACACGTTTACTTCAATGTGAAAAGTTGATTTAGAAGCATTAGTTGTGATAGAGATTGTTATTAAAAAATGTTAAATAATCCAATTCAATGAAAATATAAGATTACAATGAAATACAGAATGTCATACCAAAGAATGTTGCAACACTTCACGAACATGATTATGGTACTTTATATTACAATTCAAAGGAAAATAGTTCTACATGCATTTGTTGATGAAAACTCATAAATAAAATAATATAAATTTAAAGTATCTAAAAATTCATTTTAAATTTAAATCATTTCCAATGCACATAATCTCTCTTGTGAAATGGTAGTCCAAAGAAATGTTTTGAACAACATTAGATTCTAAAAAAATTTCTCCCTTGATGTAACAGTAACATGTATAGTAAAAAATCAATATGCAAACCATGTCATTTGAAACCCCCAATATTTCCAATAATGATTGATAAAATCAAGGAAATCAATTTATTTTATCAGTTCAATTAGAAATATTTACTTTAAAAGTCTTAAATATTGAATTAATTCATCTCCAAAGATATCATCATGACTGTTGTGTTTTAAAAACCCTTAAAATTGAGTGTAATGTTCCTTCAATTTTTCTTTAGAAATAATTTTAAATCATTACTTAAACAAAAATAAATATATTTATTTTATGTGTTTGGATTGCATAAAATTTTCCCTCAATGACATAAGATTTTGATCAATAATTTGAAGGAAATAATTTGTTTGAATTTTTTTTCTATAATCAAATTTATAATTGCATAATTTTATATATAATAATGTTTTTTCTTCCTATGAATAACTCTTATGTTTTTAAATATTGTATCAATACCACCGTTGAGTTCAGGTTATTTCACTTCATTCATTATACCTTCAAACCGCTCTGCTTGACGTTTTCCAAAGAAAAAAAGACAACTCTTTTATTTTTTTCACATGCATCTACGATGTCCATCTCTTCCTATTGATGGATTTTACTGATATGATTGAATTTATCTAAATTTTTGTACCAAATTCATAATATAACGATGAATTAGAAATTATCTAATACATTATAATATAATCCTTTAGAATCCAACAAGAGACTATCATTCTATTTAGACAGATTTTATTTTTCAAGCAATACATTTCCTTACTTAGGTGTTTTACTTATTATAGCTTTAATAATATCAACATGACATTCCCAATGATTCATTGATAATGGGTTTGTGTCAAACCCTTCAAATAAGTCTTTACAACATCCCATCAATGAGGTTAATTATAAAATAATGTATAAATCTTGTTCATATATGTAAAAAAAATCGATTCACACTAAATTTTTCCATGTCAAATATAGAAATATTTAGGATATAACATCCACATGGTGTATAAAATGATCTAGGATTTACATTAAGATGTATTTTTTTGACACCATGATTTTTACCTTTCTTGTTTGACTTATAATCATAAATTTTTCCTCTTATTTCATCAATATTAAGTTAAAGATAAAAAAGCATTTTAAGTGACATAAAAATCTCACAAATGGATGTTTCATCAAAATTTATAAAGGTAAGAAAAATATCCTCCATATTAGCTTTAAATCATTCCTTGACATCAATATATCTTATGATAATTGTCCTATATTCTTTATGACTTAGATCTAGAGTGAAATCATGGATATTTGAGAAATATTTTTCACCTATTATCTTCTTCATGGTTTTTTATTTAGTCAAATTCCCCAAGAAAAATATAAATTCGTTCTGAAGTTTATAACTATGATAATTCTTTTTAATTTAATTATTAACAACATGGATAACATGATCTTTCATAATAGGGTCAAATTCAAAAAAAAATTCAATAAGTTTACAAAAATCCTATTAACCTTATCGTAAATCCTATCATTTGTCTAACAGATTGGTATATTATTGTTTGTATGTACCTTCAAAACTCAAGGATTATAGTTAGTAACATCTTAAAATGAACTCATTATTTCTCAATTACTTTCATTTCCTCTATGAATTTTCATACACCTTACAAAAAAAATTGTTTTCCAATTCATTAGAATATCGAACCCATTAGTGTTTTTTCCATTTTAATATTTATTTTCTTTATTTTTATGTTTTGAGATCTCAAATAATGAATTCTATTCATTATTGTGCTTACAAGTTATAAATTATAAACCATGTAATTATAAGTATATTTCAACTATAGCATATTTAAATGCAGTAGTTGTTTTTCAAAAATAAAAACCTATATTCCAACTATTTTATTATTTATTTTTTTTCAAATATTTTTGTGTATATTTCTTGATACAAATAAATCAAATATAAATCAATTAATAAATTTCAAAACAAAAATAAAAAAATATAAACTCTAATTGTTATCAATTATATAAAATAATTAAATGCAATTATTTAAAATTAAAAAATTTTACATGAAAATCGTGTGTATATAATTTCCATTTTCAATTCCAAAAAAAATTAATTTTATATATTATAATATATTTTATAATACATTGCTGGAGAAAATTTTGACTTAATTTGTAAATTTTATAGATGATTTTCAAGATAAAATAACATGTGAATAAAAATTGATTAACGAAATCAACAAATATTATCTTCAAATATGTTAATCATAAAATAATTTAAATATAAATGTTAAACTAATCAACAATCTAAAAATATCAAATTTTAAATGAGATGGAAAATAAAACGGATAATCCACAGTTTAGATAATTCATATAAAATAAACAAAACAATTAATAAAATAATACTATATTTAAAAAATGATAATAAAAAACACTAATTGACTATGAAAAAATAAAAAATTACAATTTATATGAGAAAATTTAAATTGAGATGAAAAAGTCAAAGGTGAGTCCATAATTCAAATCATATATAAATATTAAACAAAATAATTAAAATATAAAAAAAATACATATTATAATTAATGTTTTATTTTAAAAAAATTAATTACACAAAGATAAATTGAAAATTTCAATTGTGATTGGAAACATTCAATTGAGATGGTAAAGATAGTGTTGAACCCACAATCTGGTTAATTTTTCAAAATTAAACAAAAAAAATTTAAAATAAAAAAGTAAATATGATAAATGATAGAAAAACACACAATTGACTTGGGGAGGCCGAAGGGCGGGAAGTGAGGGGAGGTGACGGGGTTATCAGGTGGGTGAGGTTGTATTTGTTGTAGGAGGAGTTAGGGGAGTGCGTAGGAGATGGAGGTTAGTTGAGGGTAATGGGTAAATTGTGCATGAGGGGGAGTGGACTTGCATAGGACACTACAAGAGAATCGTCATTCAGCGGCAGTTATATTTGCGTTTAGCGGTATTTTAAACCGTCGCTACATGGTTTGGCGGCGGTTTATGTAAACCGCCGCCTAATATGGCGTCACCAATCTATTAGAGGTGGTTATTTCTATTTCGTGACAGTTTATGGAAAGCGTTGTAGCTACCTCATTTCGCGGCAGTTTAACTGAGTTTAGCGGCGGTTTTTAAGAGCCCTTGACATCAGTTTATTCACAGCGGTTATAACCATCACGAATAAACTCAAATCCAGTGGACGTAAAACCGCCGCTGAAGTCACGAGAACTGCTGCGGAATGAGCACCTACGATGCAACTATGTAGCGGAGTTTAAAACTACTCCCAATGTACATTTCAAGGCGGTTTAAACCGCCGCTTAAAGCTAACTAGAAAAAAATTTCTTCCACTGCACCACTGCCCTGAAAGACAAATCAAACCAGAAATTACATATTGTACACACCAACAGAAAACAAGAAACATCAACCTAGGAAATCGATATAGAATAAATTGAAAAAAAGTAAACATTGACATGCTATATAAGAATGAACCATATTGTACATACCAACATACAACAAGAAACATCAACCTAAGAAATCAGTATAGAATAAATTGAAATATATATATTATAGAATCAACTATAAAACATAGGTCCATTATTTGACTACTCTCCAAACATACATCTAGCAGTTCCTTCTTGATCCCCCATAATATACATCACTTGAAAATGAATCATTAGATATACATGTGTATTAGTGTTCCCATATAGGGAGTGAGCATAAAACACAATTAGATTTACCATGTGTGGGCCTCATACTTGGTTTAATACCCGAAATATACCATCACCACACACGTCTACTATACCAGGTGTCTTAGAGAAGCTCGTGTGTTAGCCTCACTCAATACCTTATTCTGTACTTTTATGTAACAAAACTAATCTTCTATTAACTTATTTCTTAAAAAATCATGATACACAATAACATTATGTTCTATTTGATCATAATTTAAAATAATTATTTAGATACATTATAGTAATCAACTTATAAACCGAGTAGGATGAATCTAAAATTAATTACACATGTCATTTCAACATAATTTTAATCTACAATGAATCATATCACATTACCTTAAGATGCATGCCTTCCATTATATTGTATTTCATTCCTCTTAACTAGGATACAATATATTCCCCTCTGAGGTTCAATCCCAACATCAAGAAACATGTTATTATTCTTATGCGATAAGAATAATATGAATCACTTTTACAAAATACCATATTTAAAGACTCTAGTATTAGATTCTTTATATAGTCCTTAATTTCAGATACTCATCCTAGTATCACAATATCATATCCACCTTCAAGTTGTACGCCCCAACCTCTTAAGAATTCATCCATTATCATCATACCAATATATATGATATTGAAAACAATATATGGGCCCTCTAATAGGTTTAATACACAACCATACCTTCTCCAAATTAGTCATTGAAGACCAAGATGAAACTGAAATAGAAACTCATGATAAATTCAAACACTATCTATTTCTAGGTACCTTTCATAAAGTGTTCCCCTTTGAAAGAAGTTAATATTCTTGAAATATTTCTATTTAAATTTAACATAAATGGTATGATGTATTCCACTAATCATTAATAAACTATGTGTGTTTTGATTCTATTTATAGAGATTCATATGATGCTCATCGCATGGGCCTGATCCCAACAATGTAAACACCTACGACCTATTTTTATGGAAAAAAATGAATAATTTCTTAACTATGAACTCTTACATTTGATGATGTATTGATGTTTTTCTTCATTGTGTTTCCTTTTCAATATCTTCATCACATCCTTCAATTAAAATTGAATCACCAAATGCACCAATTATATTCAAGACCAAAAACAAGATGAGAGTACCCATAAGGAACACAATGGTGAGGCATGAAAACAATTGTTATGTCTTACATAGGACTCAATTTCTATGAATATATGTTCCCCATACCCTGAAATACATCATCTCCTACCCTTGTAAAATGAGTGCATGATGGTTCACACCTTATTTCAGGAATACCAACTAATGGATATATCCTGACATTATATGACACTCATGGTAATCTATAGGGAATAATGATCCACAGGTTGTCCAACTAAAAATATTCTATGGCAAAACCATTGGTCCATAATTTCACATCCAACCTTTTTTTATCCATTAAATAGATCATGAGAACACATTCTTCTCTTATCATATTGATTTGGATAAATATGTCCACCATAATGTAGAAATCACCTTAGAACTTCATTATGAGTATCATGTTCACTATAGTCATTTTTATTAACATGTGACCTTGAGTACTCAAGAAGATATATAGGGTGTTTTTCCCTATTTTCTATACTCAAGCATCTAAATGTTGGTGCCACTAGGGATATCCAACCACTAACACTCAAGAGTATATCTATACCCCTACTAGTTTAAACACCCTTGAGGCCCATTATAATATCTAGATAATATACTAGGGATGGTTGCAATGCTCTAATATCTAAAAGCATCATAATCTATCCTAAGTGGTGTTTGTGACTATAAAATTACAATGTAAAACATAAACCACATGGGTGGGGGTATTTTTTATCATTTTTTCCTCATGGTCATCTTTAGTATCATTCATCCTATGGGATCACACCCAAATTAATGATATCCCTCTTACAATGTAAATATGTTTTTCCTATTGGTGGTACCACATTAATATATTTCTTCAATGTTAACCCAATTGATGTTGGGTAACATTATTCTATTGAGTATGAAACAGGTGTGGATGAATCCACTACCCCATCACCACTAAAAAATAGTAAAACCATCTCAAAATAAAAGAATATTACTTAGTTCAAATTCAAAATAGTATAACATGTGAAATGACCCAATTTTTTCAACACATCAACAATGGCTATAACTCCTAGTCATCCAAAATCACGACTCGGAATTCAAACACAATCCTATCTGGAATGATGTGTACCACACTAGGGAAATCAAGACATAAAAATAAACATCAGAAATCCATAAAACGCATAAAAGGAAACATGAGAAATGAAGGAAATTTTAGGACATGAAAATGTTTGGTGGAAACTATGTGCCACAAATGGTACATATACAAACCATCTATTCCCATATTTGTTCAACACATGAAAAATACATCTACTCACTGTCCGCTAATGAATTGTCACCCTTTCCACCTTCATCACCACTTTCTGTTGTCACATGTAAGAACATTATATTGAAAATTAAATATGGTTGAATATTTATATTAAAACTTAAAACCAATGAAAGTTAGAAAACAAAATGATTTTGATTTTTTGTGATTTACCTGTATACCACCAGTCGATGCACTACCATCGGGGGCATATCTGCTCATAGTTTGACGTATTTCAATCAACTCTTTATACAAAGCAGATATCTAATCCCCCTTCTGGTGAACTGTGTTTCGTAGAGAAACAATATTTTTCTGAGCATCTCCGGGTATGGGATGACTAAATCTAGGAGTAGATGCAGCTGCCATCCCCAGTGGCCTGCTAAAAACCTCAGATGGTACGGGTCCCAAACCCATCCCACACACTCTACCAGGATTCTCCTTCCCAAGGTCTTTAGCAACTAGGTCATCCTGGGAGACTGAGTAGGACTGCACAGGATTGGCATCCCATAGTTCATTAATTTTTACCTATAAATAAAATATCAATATATATTAACGTAGTAAAAACTGATAATAAGTTTTTATAATAGAAAATTGACTTCATACCTCAACTTATTTAGCAGGATCATTAACCAAACATCCTTCTAATTTCTTGTGAACATCCAACCACAGTTCAGTTCGGGATGCTTCGTGCCCTAAACTTTGTGACTGCATTAAGAAAAGATAAATCAACAATTCAATATATTAAAAAGATAATACTGTCTTATAAATATTTAAACTAATTAAAATATTACCAATTTCGTTCGGCTTCTATAAAATCTCTTTGAGCCCATTGTGTGAGGGATGACTTGGTTAGCTCGGTTTGATGCATTCTTTCTTGAGAAATCCTGAAATAAATAAAATGAAATTTAATAGTAATGTATTCAATGTCATGTTCTCTTCATATACATGTGTAAAAGTAAAATGAGGATAATATAAAAATATATATTTCAATACCATCCACTTCTCATCATGATGTCTGTCAACAAAAACTTTCCACTGTTCTTTCGGTATCCCACTGGGTAGCTTCTCATAAATTTATTGCACAGTCAGCGAGGTATCATTGACATCACACAAAAATATCCATTTGAAATCATTCCATTTCTTACCTAGATTTTTCAATGTCCACTTTTGTGCTATCACATCAGCAACTGTAAAGTGGAAGAACATCTGTATACAGAAATTAATTTTGAACATATTAGTAACATGACATTCAATTAAACCATAATGTAATAAATTTACCTTTATTTGAGAATCAAAAACATCATTTTTCTACCTTAGAGGCATATGTGTCCAATCATCTTATGAAATAGGAAGGGAAATGGGCTCCACTGCCAGATGGCCTAGAATCTGGCCATGTAACCCCATGACGTCATCCATTCGGACCCCATAAGAATCAAATGGAAAGACTATCTTTTCCCCAGTCATATTCCAAACATACGCACTTTTTATGTTTTTCTCCATGGTTTCATTTTTTCATCTTCAATGAGCAAACAATTATTATAAACAAAATGCAATAAATTTATTTAATTAAAATTTGTACCTATGATAGTGAAATTCCAGTATGCTCGTGATGAACTGGAAGGGGCGTGTCGTGGCCCCACTTCTAAGGCTCCTGAAGGTGGAGTCTATGACTCACCCTCTAATGGGAAATATAAATATGGTGTGAAAGATGGTGTAGGGGAGATGGTGCTGTCACGAACCAACCCGGGTCAACCCTGAACCGGTCACCCGAGCTGGTCCACGACATGACCCGAGAGGCGTTCCCGATCCTCCCGGGCTGGCGACAAGCGCCAGGGCATCAACAGTGAGCAAGTGGGAACGATTTTGCCTAGTAAAAATAAATAATTAAAGCAGCAGAAAATAAACAGAGCAGCGCAAAATAAATAAACAAAGTAAAGTAACTAACAAGAACAAAAGAAATCAAAACTAACCGAAAGAGACGAACACTATCCCCATGTGACCTTGCAGGTCACTCTCCAACTCACGACCAAACATCACCCAAGGCGAACACACCCAAGCTGTAACCTGCAAGAACACTAAAAACAGAAAACAACTATAGGTGTGAGTATTAAAACTCAGTAGGCTAGCCCGATATCTATTCCCAACGCACTGCCCTTAAATAAAGAAATTTACCAATTACAGGTTTGAACTAAATATACAAAAAAATATATTGGTTTTCACACACACACTTTCATTTCTAAAACAAGTATCATTCCATTGCCCTTTTTAATTTAAAAACAAGTTTAGTGTTTGAAAGGAAAAGATACAATTCATTTTTAAAACATTTTTCTATAAACAATTTAGAAAACTAGACTTCAGTTATTAACCAAAGAAAAACCACACATAGCACACAACACACACCAAGGGAAATGGGAAAAGTGGCACACATAAGCCAGCAACCGAACTAGACCTCTCGATCGTCTACCACACACAAATACACACTAAAGGAAACATGGGTCGAACCTAGGAGATCGTGAACAATCCAGAACGTACTATACATTTGACTCATCCTGAAGGCATGCCCTAACTCGATGACGTCATAACGCCCTAACGCCCGGCATAGCCCTGCATGGCCTAACCGAGGGGCCCAATCCCCATAGCAGCAATAACTCAGTATTCCCCTGCCATGGGGCCACTAGCCAGTGCGTAATCTAAACTAGTGCAGTAATCGTTCTCAGAAGATTCACTCACTATGCCAGGTTCCCATGTCAACACATGCAATAAACAGGGGTGCGTCCACTATGTAAAACAATCAGTCACGATGCACAAACATCACATAAAGCTCACACAGTCAACACACACCAAAAATCACCCCTGAATGGGTTTTCCAAAACAATTTATTTTACTAAAGTGCCAAACGGGCCTTCACAACTTTTAACGCAAAACCTCGTCTTTCAAGAAATCCCAAAATACATTCCCATATGAAATCATTTATCTTTAAAACTAAAAGTACATTTGAAACTCCGTGAATTATGTTTAAAGGCCAAACGGGCATTCTTTCAATACTGGGTGTCTGCCCGTCAAAAAAATGTTCCAAGTGTTCGGTATAAAATAAACGGCTCTTTTCACACTAAATAACCATTTAAAATTTTATTATCTAATATTATTTCTCATTCATTAAAATTTAACAAAACATCAAACAATTAATAAATTCTAAATTTAAAGGTGAGTGCAGTGGGGGACCTACCTCAATACCAAGGCGCGACGATGACGCAAGCTCGGAAACCAGGCGCGACGACGGTGCTGACTTGGAAACAGTCACGACGACGGCTCTCACGTGGAAACAAGCGCGACAACGGCGCTCACTCAGAAGCACCCCGCGCGGGTCCTAGAAAGTCAAACCGACCCAAAAACATTTAATTAATAAAAATTCTAATCCAAACAGTGTATATATATATATATATATCAAATAAAAAAATATCAAAAGGAGCATAAAATGAAAGGGTATACCCATCGGGGGGGGGGGGGCTGCGACAAGAAACGGGCCACCGGAGAGCGTCGCGCCGAAACAGCGGAAGGCGTGCAGCTGGACACAGTCCGACCAGGGGTTGCAGCAAGGGCCTCCGGACAGCCGCAATGCAAGGCATCCGATGGGAAGGGTTTGCGACCAGCGGAGAGCACGCGACGGGTCGAAAGGCACCCGACAGGAGGGTACGAGTTGGTCGGGGTTGTGCGAAGGCTGAGAAGAGGTCTCGCTAGTCAGAGACGGCGGTTGAAGGGTGCAGGGTAGCCCAAGGCGGACAGCGGCTGGAGAGGACACAAAAGGAGGGCCGCGGTGATCAGAAGTGGAGGGTTGCTGGCTGCCGATTGGCTGGAGCAGGGAGGTCCAAGGAGGGCAGGTCGGTGCCTCGTACATGAAGACAGGGGCCTATGCAGGGGCTGTTGGTTGAGCAGGAGCAAAAGAGGCTGGCGGGGCTGGCTGCTGGAGAAGGAGAACCAGGTGGGGGGGGGGGGGGGGGTGCTGGATGCATAAGCATGGGGTTGCGGGAAGAGCCGAGACCTGGGGGTGGTGTTGCGCAAGGCAGGAGGGTGAGCCGATCGGGGAGCCGAGCTAGCAGGGAGGGCCGCTGGCGGAGCGGCATGCTGCAGGCGTGGAGGCCGGGACATTGGGGAGGCAAGCTGTGCGGGCTTCTGAGAAGGCAGGAAGGTATGCGGGCACGGCGGTGGCTGCTGGGTGGTCTGCAGGTCAGGACGTGAGCAAGGCGGAGAAGCCAGGAGGTGCAGAAGAAGGCCGAGCCGGGGGTCTACGAAGGAGGGTGAGGCGATGCGGGCTTCCTGCTCGTGACAGGAAAAGAGGAAGGGGGCCGGGCTGCGCCGAGGCTGGCCGACGGTGGCGCAGCAAGTCATGCGAGAGGGGCGACGGGAGGACCGAGCGGGATGCAGAGCGGCGGCCGGAGGGCTTGTTGTGTGCGGGCTACTGTAAAGGGATGCTGGGTGGTCGGCTTGCCGGGACGCAGGTGAGGCAGCGGAGAAAGCAGGGGGCAGCTGCTGGGGCGAGGAAGAGAGGAAATAGTGGAGCGGGGGAACACCCGCGTGGAAAAAACAAAGGAGAAAAAAAAGAAGAAGAAATAAGAAGAAAGAAGAAAAAAAAGTAAGAGTAAACAAAGATAAATAATAATAATCTGACTAATAATAGTAATAATCTTAATAAGAATAATCATAATAATCTTAATAATAATCTTAATAATAACAATATTATAAATTATTGTTATTATTATTATTGAACATCTTATGAAACTATTTCAAATTTAATTTATTCATTTAAATTTTATTATTTATTTAATCGGTTGAGCAACCGCGCACTCACCAGGTCCGAACACATGATCGGACCGAATGCGTGGTGACCGCGCACCACCCCAGACCGAATGCGCAGCGACCGCTAGCAGTGCGGTGACTGCGCACTGGCCCGAAACCCACCGAAAACATCAACGCTTCAACGAAAATACAAACTTGGACCCGCCGCAACTCTGCCCAAAGTCGCGGGACCAAGAAAATAGTTAAAACATGAGCATCCGTGGTCGGGGTGTGACAATTCTCCCCAACACAGACACTTTCTGCCACTAGAAAGTCACCAAGCCAACAGTTGACACAACATAATTTCATTCCTAGACAAAAATCATAGAGAACCGAGAGCTTCAGGGTGACCATTCCCAACAAACGTCACACCCGACCAATTCAAGAAAAACCACCACCCGAGATTGAGGGGAGAACATAAGAGGGTTCTCCCCACCACAAGAATTTACTAATACAAAAACCCTTGAAACCTGGACAAACAACCCCCAAGGGGGGGGGGCAATACAGGAACTCCCGAACTGAACTCATTCATTTTTTTCACATGTACTAAACATCACACCTGAGAATTGATGAAAAGCTTGTCACGGAACAATCCAGCAACATGGGGATGAGAAATTAATTCAACATCTCCCATCAACTTTACAAAATGAACATTACCCTATTGAACACATCTAGGACCAACTCAAAGACATTACATGTCCATTTATTCATGAGCCCACACCATTCAAAGAGACCAAACAACTTAAAAACCACACTGAGAGCAGATAAGACCGCTTGGATTGTGGGAGAATGCACTCCTCATGCCACCACAACAAGGATAAGATTACGAAAATGATGAGAATAGAAGAAGGAAAATTTGGATATTTCCCCATTCCGAAGCCGAAGACATTATCTGGACCGAGGTTCCACACACCCTCAGAAATTCCTGACGGCGCGCGAGCTTCACCCCGAGACCTGTGGTTGGGGCCCTGATGGCTGAAGCATCTCCTACCTCGCATTCAGGCATTTTCATCTCCTGGTTTCTAACTCCTTTTGTTCGATGATTCCAACAACCACGATGGTCGTACATTTTCAAAGGTATGCAACACTATGACTTAGAATGTCCGGGCAGGCCATACTGGTGGCGCACAAGAGAGCGGTCCGACGAACTAGGAGCCGGTACTGACGATGATAGTTTCTTGGGGACAGGTTCCACCGGACCGCACTCTTTTCCAGATTAGGAACCTTCGTGGAAGCTGACTACCGTTAATCACACCCAAAACTCTAATGACAATGAGACATTTCATCTTTAATAACCCAGAACTGAACCCTAAAACAACTCTAGGGTGGTATGAACCTTAACTACCCTGGGAGTTCCCAACAACCTGAAGACACACTATCTTTCAGAACTATACAACTACCTCTAATAGACTTCGACTACCTCGATAAGCAAGAAACACACAAAAGGAACTGAGAACTGAGAATAACTTATTGACAACTTTGGAAGGCTTTCTGGGCGGCATACTCATGACTATCACGAAAAACACCAACGAAACCGACATCAAGCCAAAACTCAATCAAAGCAACAACACAAGCTAAGGGAAATAGGCCCATAATCCAAACATATACAACACAAGGATAAATCACTTTTCCAAAACCATTTTCTCTTTACAATTTAAAAAAAACTCACCTATGGAACCTTATGAACCGTCACATGTGCGTTCATTCAATCTCGCTCATATCTGTTGCAAACAAGTGCCTCCACGCACTTTCCACACATACCCACGCACGTGTGACCCTCAATAAGGAGTGCCAAGGTTCAAACACTTATTTTCCTTACCAAATCCAAACACATACCATGTTTTTCCAAACCTATACACCTTCTTAAAAAAAAACCCACTTTAGTAATTTCAAAAACAATTTGGAAGAAACCCCCATTTTTTTCATTTCGAAATCACTTTCATTTTCAACACACACACACACAAAAACTGAGTTCAAAACGAAACACAACCAACAAAAAAACACCGGAACGAGGAACTAGGGCGTATGACTAACTCGACGACATGGTGGTGAGCCATGCCCCAGGTAAAGCATAACACTAAGAGGACCTTGAGCCGGACACTTGGACTCCACATGGGTCACCACCCCATGTGAGTCCGCAAAGTGAACCGATTCGCCTCCATTGTCATCCCTCAATCCAAAGAAACCACAGAAAAAAGACTCAAATCACGGACTAACCATGGTGACTCAGGTCTCGTCACGAGTGGTGGTGATCAGGCACCAACCCGAAACCTACCTCCTGAGCCCCAACAGTCCTAATATCCTTCTATCGGACATCCCAAATAACAAAGGGCGCTCTGAAAAGCGATGTCCGCTAAGAGACGACCTCCTCTCATACCATTTTGTCACGAACCAACCCGGGTCAACCCTGAACCGGTCACCCAAGCTGGTCCGCGACATGACCCGAGAGGCGTTCCCGATCCTCCCGGGCTGGCAACAAGCGCCAGGGCATCAACAGTGAGCAAGTGGGAACAATTTTGCCCAGTAAAAATAAATAATTAAAGCAGCAGAAAATAAACAGAGCAGCGCAAAATAAATAAACAAAGTAAAGTAACTAACATGAACAAAAGAAATCAAAACTAACCGAAAGAGACGACCACTATCCCCATGTGACCTTGCAGGTCACTCTCCAACTCACGACCAAACGCCACCCAAGGCGAACGCACCCAAGCTGTAACCTGTAAGAACACTAAAAACAGAAAAGAACTATAGGCGTGAGTATTAAAACTCAGTAGGCTAGCCCGATATCTATTCCCAAAGCACTGCCCTTAAATAAAGAAATTTACCAATTACAGGTTTGAACTAAATATACAAAAAAAAATATTGGTTTTCACACACACACTTTAATTTCTAAAAAAAGTATCATTCCATTGCCCTTTTTAATTTAAAAACAAGTTTAGTGTTTGAAAGGAAAAGATACAATTCATTTTTAAAACATTTTTCTATAAACAATTTAGAAAACTAGACTTCATTTATTAACCAAAGAAAAACCACACATAGCACACAACACACACCAAGGGCAATGGGAAAAGTGGCGCACATAGGCGAGCAACCGAACTAGACCTCTCGATCGTCCACCACACACAAATACACACTAAAGGAAACATGGGTCGAACCTAGGAGATCGTGAACAATCCAGAACATACTATACATTTGACTCATCCTGAAGGCATGCCCTAACTCGATGACGTCATAACGCCCTAACGCCCAGCATAGCCCTGCATGGCCTAACCGAGGGGCCCAATCCCCATAGTAGCAATAACTCAGTATTCCGCTGCCATGGGGCCACTAGCCAGTGCGTAATCTAAACTAGTGCAGCAATCGTTCTCAGAAGATTCACCCACTATGCCAGGTTCCCATGTCAACACATGCAATAAACAGGGGTGCGTCCACTATGTAAAACAATCAGTCACGATGCACAAACATCACATAAAGCTCACACAGTCAACACACACCAAAAATCACCCCTGAATGGGTTTTCCAAAACAATTTATTTTACTAAAGTGCCAAACGGGCCTTCACAACTTTTAACACAAAACCTCATTTTTCAAGAAATCCCAAAACACATTCTCATATGAAATCATTTATCTTTAAAACTAAAAGTACATTTGAAACTCCGTGAATTATGTTTAAAGGCCAAACGGGCATTCTTTCAATACTGGGTGTCTGCCCGTCAAAAAAATGTTCCAAGTGTTCGGTATAAAATAAACGGCTCTTTTCACACTAAATAACCCTTTAAAATTTTATTATCTAATATTATTTCTCATTCATTAAAATTTAACAAAACATCAAGCAATTAATAAATTCTAAATTTAATGGTGAGTGCAGTGGGGGACCTACCTCAATACCAAGGCGCGACGACGACGCAAGCTCAGAAACCAGGCGCGACGACGGTGCTGACTTGGAAACAGTCACGACGACGGCTCTCACGTGGAAACAAGCGCGACAACGGCGCTCACTCAGAAGCACCCCACGCGGGTCCTAGAAAGTCAAACCGACCCAAAAACATTTAATTAATAAAAATTCTAATCCAAACAGGGTATATATATATATATCAAATAAAAAAAAAATCAAAAGGAGCATCAAATAAAAGGGTATATCCATCGGGGGGGGGGGGCTGCGACAAGAAACGGGCCACCGGAGAGCGTCGCGCCGGAACAGCGGAAGGCGTGCAGCTGGACGCAGTCCGACCAGGGGTTGGGACAAGGGCCTCCGGACAGCCGCGATGCGAGGCATCCGATGGGAAGGGTTTGCGACCAGTCGGAGAGCACGCGACGGGTCGAAAGGCACACGACAGGAGGGTACGAGCTGGTCGGGGTTGTGCGACGGCTGAGAAGAGGTCTCTCTAGTCAGAGACGACGGTCGAAGGGTGCAGGGTAGCCCAAGGAGGACAGCGGCTGGAGAGGACACAAAAGGAGGGCCGCAGTGATCAGAAGTGGAGGGTTGGTGGCTGCCGATTGGCTGGAGCAGGGAGGTCCAAGGAGGGCAGGTCGGTGCCTCGTACATGAAGACAGGGGCCTATGCAGGGGATGTTGGTTGAGCAGGAGAAAAAGAGGCTGGCGGGGCTGGCTGCTGGAGAAGGAGAACCAGGTGGGGGGGGGGGGGGGGTGCTGGACGCATAAGCAGGGGGTTGCGGGAAGAGCCGAGACCCGGGGGTGGTGTTGCGCAAGGTAAAAGGGTGAGCCGATCGGGGAGCCGAGCTAGCAGGGAGGGCCGCTGGCGGAGCGGCATGCTGCAGGCGTGGAGGCCGGGACATTGGGGAGGCAAGCTGTGCAGGCTTCTGAGAAGGCAGGAAGGTATGCGGGCACGGCGGTGGATGTTTGGTGGTCTGCAGGTCCGGACGTGAGCAAGGCGGAGAAGCCAGGAGGTGCAGAAGAAGGCCGAGCCGGGGGTCTACGAAGGAGGGTGAGGCGATGCGGGCTTCCTGCTCGTGACAGGAAAAGAGGAAGGGGGCCGGGCTGCGATGAGGCTGGCCGACGGTGGCGCAGCAAGTCATGCGGGAGGGGCGACGGGAGGACCGAGCGGGATGCAGAGCGGCGGCCGGAGGGCTTGTTGTGTGCGGGCTACTGTAAAGGGATGCTGGGTGGTCGGCTTGCCGGGACGCAGGTGAGGCAGCGGAGAAAACAGGGGGCAGCTGCTGGGGCGAGGAAGAGAGGAAATAGTGGAGCGGGGGAACACCCGCGTGGAAAAAACAAAGGAGAAAAAAAAGAAGAAGAAATAAGAAGAAAGAAGAAAAAAAAAGTAAGAGTAAACAAAGATAAATAATAATAATCTGACTAATAATAGTAATAATCTTAATAAGAATAATCATAATAATCTTAATAATAATCTTAATAATAACAATATTATAAATTATTGTTATTATTATTATTGAACATCTTATGAAACTATTTCAAATTTAATTTATTCATTTAAATTTTATTATTTATTTAATCGGTTGAGCAACCGCGCACTCACCAGGTCCGAACACATGATCGGACCGAATGCGTGGTGACCGCGCACCACCTCGGACCGAATGCGCAACGACCGCTAGCAGTGCGGTGACTGCGCACTGGCCTGAAACCCACCGAAAACATCAACGCTTCTACGAAAATACAAACTTGGACCCGTCGAAACTCTGCCCAAAGTCGCGGGACCAAGAAAATAGTTAAAACATGAGCATCCGTGGTCGGGGTGTGACAGTGCAGGGGTGTAGGCAGCTGGTGCCTCAGATGTCAAGGGGAGGGACCCATATGGATCGCCATCTATCGCAGAACTAGATGAAATAGTGTACCGCATCCTCTTTGTCATCCCTGTCATTTAATCAAATAAAATTAAGTTCATAATATATATTTCAAAAAAATTATGCAGAAAAAAAAATTAAAAATGATAATAGATGCCCAGTACTAACAGACAAAATATATATAACAATGATAATGAAGGGCTACAGAAATGAAACAAGTGGTTTCTAAATAAATAAATAATTGTACATACAATCATTTTCCCCTTCAATCATGTTGGTTTCCTGCTCCATTGCTTCATCCACTACATTCATCCTTGCTAGACTAATATTTTCAATATCATGATGGACAAATAATTCTGCTTCCTGTTGTTGATTAAATTCAATTTCAGAGGTCAAATTATTGACTTCATCACCCATATCATACAAATATCTTTGTATTATGTGAGCAACGACACTCCACCCTTCATCAACAACATCATTCACATACTATACCATTTTTTCTTGCGATTCTAAGATATATAGATCATGCAGTTCACGATCACCAACATCCATCTAGCAAGAGAAGTTCACAGAAGTAAATTTCAAGGAATCTCTTTTAACACCTCTAATTATATCGACCCATTTTCATTTGAATAAAACAATAGAAAAATTTCTATGGTATTTTAATTCAATAATATCATGAAGCTTTCTGTAGTATTCCACTTCAGCAAAAGTAAATATACCACTATTCTGTGTTTTCAAACCCACTTCCCGATCGACTGTATGAAATCTAAATCCATTCAGATTAAAAGCGTTGAACATTCAAACATGTTTTAGAAGACCTCTAGCAAGAAACTTCAAATCTCTTGACACCTCTACTCGAGTATCAGTATTCATGATCTGAAAAAAGAAATATACTTTACTAGATTTACAAAATGTATGTTTCAAACTAGTATTCGTACTTATTGCAATATTTATGAACTTTCACGTTGTGAAAACCATTGTACAAGATCTTTATTAACATCTTTCATTATATCTTTTTCATTTCATGTTCGGACTCTCATTCATCTCTTTGTTTGTATCCTCAACTCTTCAATAAATGGATCTTCAATTTCACTATTCAGCATAACATATCTATGTGCCTGTAATAATTTCAATTCAACCATGTTCTAAATTTACATTTAGGACATTGAAATTTTATTCTCCCTTCAACAGATCGATCAGAAAATGAAAAATATGAAAAATCATTCAAACCCTTAACATACTGAGGTGTGTTCCTCGGTAATGTGATCGAGATTTTATTTATGTATATCACAATGTGACTACAAAATAATAAGAAAAATTAAAACACATAGTTACTACTAAATAGAGAAAGAGATTCATATATTCGATAATGTAAGATTACAGAAACATAATATAATGAAGATGATCCCCTTAGTTAGATATTAACCCTCTAGTGTTTGGGAAAGGGGAAGTTTCTTGGGTAAAGAGAAACAGTGTGATAACAACATGGTAGCTAGTTTACCATGAAAACCAAAGCACATTGTTAGTTTGGAATAACCCCAACCTAAGTTCTCTATAGTGTCTTCATATAAAACTCTAATATCGAATAAATATATTATAAATAATGTTTAGGGAAAACCTTATGATGCTTACAAAACTCAACACATTGTTAATTTGGAGTGGCAGGAACTACGTGAGGGATGGTAGTCTTGAGGCATGATAAGTGGTGGGGTTCATGGAAATGCATGATGAAATAACTTGGGAGATTAGGTTTTGAGGTTCTACGAACCTTGTGTGGATTTAATTCTTAGAACTCTATTTGGTGTATTCACATAGAAAAGAGTGGTGGTGTGACTTGAGGGCGATTTGGATCATATATGTGTTAGTGCTCATGAGTGGAGAATTATTGTTAAATGGGACGATCAAGGATCTGACCATGGAGTTGAATTAAGAGTCAGATTCAGACTTCGTTATGGGAATTGAACATTTTTGTTATTCCTTTAGTTTTAAGACATCATGGTTGGGATATGATAGCGCATTGGTGGGTGGGATTGAGCACCTTTGGTATAATTCATCTAGAGAATGACTTACTAGTGTTGTTGCATAAAAACTGATGTGGTAGGGTGGAGACCCAATCAGAAATGGTGTCCAAGATGCGGCTGATGTGGTTTGGCGATCAAACCTGGGTATTTGAAGAATAGTTTATGTGTCTGGGCTTGGTGTTTGGAGTTTCATAGTAGAATCATTTTGGGAATTTGGAGATGAAATGTTATGTGTTGGTACTATCATCCAGGGAAACAGAATAAGATAATTAGAATCACATAGGTGAAAATAGATCCCAGAAGGAATTCTCTCTAAACATTATATTCGGGAACTTTGAAAAATTATATTCATCCAAACCACTATAATTAGTTAGAATGAATTCAATACCATTCACTTAAACATAGAAAAGAAATTTATGCAAAGAAAAGGGATGCTATGCTTGAGTAACACATGTTTTATGGACTCCATGATCGAGTATCAAAAGTATAAAGAACTCCATACCTAATTGTCATAATTCATTATAGTCAAGTAGGAATTATAAATAAATAGGTTATCCATTTCAAAAAATAATGAAAAATACAAAGATACATATTCAATGAAAGTGATTACTTTCATCCAAGACTATACATATTAATGAAAAATCATCTAGTTTGGATAACATATAGAGAACGAAAATACAAATATAATTTAAATAAAAAATAAACCTAGTTGAACTATCTCACAATAATATTTCCCAAAAAAATTCACAACCATATTCACAACTCAAAACATCTCCATGTGATCCCTAAAAAGTCACAACATTCCAATGTCCATTAATGGAATAAGAGGAAACAAATAACTAAAAATCACAATCTTGGAATTAGAATGAAAAGATAGAAGTTACACACACACATGAATGTGTATGAAAAGTGTGATATAAATAGTCCTAGAAATATTTCACCATAGATTCTTTGTAATTCATTTTATAAACAAGATTCAAAAATACATATTTTTTATAGAACTCTACCTAGGATTTTTCCAAACCAAATTACAATGATGAAATGGAGAAAATAGAGGAAGATGTAATTGTGAAGGAATAAGAGGGCCTAAGATGAAGGAATAGAAAAGAATCAAGGTCAAATCAGGATGAAAACACCATGGATAAGAGAGAACTTGTAGAAGAGGAGGTGGGAGGCTTTAAGTTATTGGTTAGGGGTCATGAACCACACAAGAGGGACACCAGTAGGCATAGTGAATTATTGTTAGGTGTATGTGAGGATACCATTAGAGGCTGATGATTAATATTAATGGATTAGAGTATGTGGTTTCCACCTTGGGTGTAGTGTCATTACACAATGAGTGTAGATTGATAGTGTGGGAGACATAGTTTTGGGGTCTTCTTCATCTCATTATTACTGTTGTAGTGAACGCCATAACATGTCAAAAAACATTTTATCCCTAATATACATATATATAATACACCCATATACACCCATTTTCAAACTTCATATATATATATATATACAGATATATATATATGAATTACATACCTTGTATAATATATATACACACACACACACACACACACATATATATATGGGTGTTTCACCCACTTACATCACTTGAAGAAATTAGTCATAGAGTTTCAAATTTAATACTAAAATATACTTATATATGTTTATGTATGACGAACATTAAATCACATGCATATATTTATATGAATTTAAATTCTAAAAAAATAAATTTGGCAATCACTTATGTATAAAACATGGAATTTGAGATGAATATATATATATATATATATATATATATTAAATTCCTCTAACAAAATTATAAATTCATGAATTAACATTTTTAAAATAAAAGTAATCACTTACTTTGGAACATCAAAACATGATAAAATATAATTCCCTAAATAGAACTCAATTATAAGAAGATAAATTTTTAAGGACAAACTAAACCCTATCGTCTAATTCTCAAAACATGATTTAGAGAAAAATTAACATAAGACATAAATTATAAAAATGAATTGATCCCTTAAAATAAGTTTTAGCACAATAGTAAATATTAAAGCCCTTACATTATATTTCCTAAACATAACTAAAACATAATTAAAATACATTAAATGATCCGTTATAGAAAATAAGTTCCACAATCCAAAATATAAATTGTTTAAAATATATATGTTACAGCAAATGAATTTAATTTTACTAAACATAATCATTCACTACAAAATGAAAATTCATTACCCAATCATGTTTTGACCAAATTAGTTCCTTATTAAAGACCATATCTTTGATAAATACAATTCATTACTTATTGGAAATCAAAAAACCATAATTTGAAAATAAAATTTCACCCTTACATGATATGCTGGAACAAAACAGGAGCTGTTGTGGACTCCAAAACAAAACAAACGAACTACAAGAGGTTGAGATAAAGAAACATGAAAAACACTAAAATTAGTTGAAATAGAAATGAACACAACAACAAATGAAGATTCGGGTGCCTACTCTATTAAAGTTCTTGAGTGATTTTTAACTCAACCTACAAGAACATTACTAGAATTTAAACCTTTGGGTTCATATAATTCGTCGAGGCCGCGGTGTCACCTGGTTCTCCAGGGTCACAGAGGGCTAGGGTTGCGGTGGAAGTGGGGGTCACGGGGTCATGGGGTGAGAAGAGGTGTCGGGGAAGGGGGAAGGGTGGGAGTTGTAAAAAAACAAATTTTTCATGGCATTTTATTATAAACCGCCGTTAAACAACCGCCACTAAACGGAGTGTCTGTTGTAATAGGGGGGATGAGAACTGGCTGCACTAGAAGAGTGGATAGGAGGGGGTGAGACTAGAATCCACTAGGATATCGCGTGAGATAGGAGGCATCCCATAGGATGAGTTTGGGTGGGAGTAGCGTCGGAGAGAAACCTGTGTTGGGTTGTGGGTGTTGCGGTTTGTTTCCATGATAAGGAGTGTTTCCCTAGCCCATGGGCTCATGGGGCTCGTCTGTGGGTCAGCCCTGATGAAGATGCCAAAGGAGTCAATACATTAGGAAGATATGTATCCAATGAAATGTATACGAATGTGATTTCATGTAAATCCTCACACATCATGTGAGAAAAATTACTCAATATTTATGATGATTATTACAAAGTAGGTGAAGCTAAATTGAAGGTCATATGGAACAAATATGAGGATTTAAGGATGAGCATGAATGAACCCAATTCCACATTCATCGATTGGGTGAACATGAATGTGGATGAGTTGTGTAGACTTGGAAAAACCATCAATGGTATAAATATCATGAAGATGATCATGAGAATACTACCCCATGTTTTAATATAAAGGTATTGATTCTCAATGATAAATAACCAAACGAGGTGATATGGGATAGTCTTTACATCACTCTCTTTACATACGAGATAAGGAAAAATGATAACGAGTCCTTGGTAAAAAAGAGATATCATGAATTTTCATTCATGTAAATGAATAAACTCACGTTTGAGGATGATCTCAAAGATAATAAATTCAATGAGGCGTTGTCTTTCCTTTCCTCAAATCTAAAATAATGAAAATGAAAATTCAAAGTCATGCTTCCACTCTCACTAAAAATTGTCCCAATAAGTTCTTATATAATGATCAAGATGAATCATTCACAAATTAATCATCAAAATATATTTATAAAAATATGGAATCGTTTATATTATTATTCCTATAAAATAGAATGTATATGCACGCACAAACATGCACATGTGCATGCATATGAACACACACTCACTCACTCATGAACACATGTGCATGTGTGAGCATAGACATATTAATATATATACATGTGTGTGTGTGTGTGTGTGTGTGTGGTTGGGGAGAAATAAATTTTATGTACTGGATGAGTTTTGGAGTAAATAAAATAAAATTATATGTGTGATGGAATAAAATTTATGTGTCACATCCTATATGTGTGTGTGTGTGCATACATGTTCTTTTTAGAAAACTTATTCAGTTCTAATTTCATTCATCTCATGATAAAATATTTTTGGTATTTAAATTATATAATGTCATAAATAATAATATGTGTAGCATGATATGATAGTACAACTTTCTGGGAAAGATATTTATCCCATAAATTATTCCAGGAGAGACTTTTTATTATCTGGATAAAAAGAATTTCAATTTTATGTCAGATTTTCATATTGTAGTGAGTGATTTTTAAGTTTACATTATAGTGTGTTTGTAGTTAATTTTATTATTATTCATTATATTTTGAAGTGTTTGTTATATAATATATTATGAGAGTCTTATGAGAGGGATTAAATAATTTTTTATACAGATGAAATATATCAATGTAGCAATTTGAAAAGGGAAGGAGAGCAGGGGAGTGCATTAGAGCCAGAGTGTGCCAACATCCACCTGTTCGCCAGAGATATGCATCCCCATCACCTTCTCCACCCCACCCAACTGCTTCCCGCCCACGAACACTGTCAAAAACTGGTGTGACGAAGAGGGATTGCTGGCATGGTTGCCTGACATCAGTTGGGCCAGGGTGTACTCATCCTCCACCTCATACACAGTGGGGTTTATATTTAATATTTGATTGATTAGTAATATAACATATATTTTATCTCAATATATATATATATATATACGACACAAAACAATGATATTCAATTAATTAAGGAAAAAGTCCAAAGACACAACAGAAGACAACCATGAAGGAGGAGAATTGTCTCGTATGTGGGATGCACCAGAAAGACTTCGAGTAGCTTGCATATGTGCTGCTCTATTCTCTTCTCTTATAACAAAGGAGAAAGGGAAATCCTAGAAATGGTGGAGTACATACATAAAATTATGGTTCATGGGGCTAAAGTATTGTAGGACCCTTTCAGGGTTATGAATAGAATCAACAATAGTAAGCCAATCAGATTCATAAATAACAGATTTACAACCCTTCTCAAATTCCAAGGACATCCTAGCATGAATCACATATTCTTCGGCAATAAATGGTTCCCACAGTGCAAAATGAGACGAATATCTAGTAATAAGAATACGTCTTAATGAGTTACGGGAAAGGAAGCAATCCCAGCATGACCATCATTGGATAAAGATGCATCAATATTAATATTAAGGTCATCAGATGGTGGGGGGGACAAAGAATCTGGAAAGAGGTGGGCATGAGGGAGGCTCGATTGATCTCCCTGTTGATGGAAACATCCAGCTGCTGCCCACCATTGGTATCAAACATGGTTGGTGCACCAACTCCACCTAATAGCATGGTAGGTGGCAACCATGTTTGAAGCACAATGTTGGTGGGGGGATTGGTGGGAGAGTAGTGTCAAATTTGACACCTCCCACTATAGTTATTTAAGGAAGCCTTGGGGAGCTTCCATCAGCATATTAGAGAGCCAAGAGAGCTCTGCCTTTCAAGAGAGATCCTTGAGAGATCGATGATTGTGAAATAAAGGGAGGTGTGTGTGTGGGGGGGTAATTGTAGTCCTTTGTTCTTGTTGAAATAAAGTTATGTTTTCCATCCATTCATCTCTCTTAGTGGTTAGAGAACCACAAAAAGTGGTATCAGAGGAGGTTCAGGAAAAATGGCGATGGGAAGTGGAAATTTTCCAATGACAAGAAAATTCAAGTTGCCTAGAATCGTGTTTTGAAGCCATATTTGGAAATCCTATGTCAAGAATATTCCAACGGTGCAAACTACATCTAAAATGGAACTAAAACGAGCTTCCTAAGACCAGTTAAAGTTTGGTCAATCTTCAGGTGCTACAGTTCCCCCTTGCAGGAGAAGAAGGTACTGTTCCAGCACCGAAATCTTTTCCGATGAGTTTTTGGACACTCCTCTGGCATGCCACGTCATCACCATGTCATCGTCACATCGTCGCCACGTCATTGGACGATCTTGGTCGTTGATACAATTTTTATCATAAAATGATCAATTGGTATCAGATTTTGATGATCTAGGAGTTTATTCCACCATTGTCGACCATTGTGGACTCATCTATGAGCTCCATTCTTCCATATTCGGCACCAATATTAGTAGAATTGAAATTCCATAGAGGGACCATCCATGTGAGGTGGTCGAGGGGCCGTAAAAGGATGCCAAAACCATAGCAGATATATAGATGGATAAATACCATAATAAAAATTCTATCATTGCGGCATGATGGTTCATATAAAGAAGAACTATCGAAAGCACCTACAAGAAAAGGGTCAAAGTAGCAACCAAAAAAGAATAAATGGAGACGCACACGCGACAATCTCTGGAGAAATCACACTTTTCTCCAAAGACAAAGAAGAGATGTGCTTTCATAAATCAGTCCATGACACAGAATGGGTGGTTGATACTACAACATCATACCACTTTACGCAGCATCGTGAGTATTTCATGACTTATCAAGTCGGTGACTTTAGTGCAATCAAAATGGGTAATACCAATTTGGTGGAGATTGTTGGCTGGGTGATATCCAAGTCAAGATGAACGTTGGATACACAATCACCTTGAAGGATGTTCGGAATGTTCCAAGTCTTCAACTCATCCTGTTATTAGGTATAGCCTTTTATCGACAGGGCTATGACAACATCTTCAGTAATGGAGCATGGAAGATGACAAAAGGATCCATCATCATTTCTCTAGGTCACAGATGCGGTACGTTGTATAAAACTCGTGTGGAGATATGTTCTGAGAGCCTCAATGCGATGAAAGGATAAATGTCATCCAATATGTGGCATAGAATGCTCGACCACATGAGTGAAAAAGAGTTATCTACCCTAACAATGAAGAAGTACATTAGTATTGACAAGGATGCATCACTTGATCATTGTAAATACTGCTTGTATGGGAAGAATCTTAGAGTCTCATTCAATACAGCTTCATCACGGAGATCATAGTTGTTGGATCTGCGGCACTCGAATGTATGTGGACCCATGGAGGTGGATTCACTAGGAGGTAACAAAATATTTCTTATCCTTTATTGATGATTCATCTCGAAGGGTGTGGGTGTTATTCTTGTGGACGAAGGTCCAAGTACAGGACTACTTCAATATGTTCCATGCCATAGTGTAGTGTGAAACTGGAAGAAAGATGAATTGTCTTTGTTCAGACAACAGAGGAGAGTACACATCCAGATAATTTGATTCCAACTACAGGAGTCAGGGAATCCGACTTGAGAAGACTATCCCTAACATGACACAACACAACGGAGTTGTAAAAAGGATGAACAAAATGATCCTGGAGAAGGTAAGAATCAAGATGAGTTTGGCTAAGCTTTCTAAGCCATTCTTGGGAGAAGCTATTCAGGTTACCTGCTACCTCATCAACTGATCACTGTCAGTCCTTTGGAATTTTGAGATTCCACAGAAGAGAGGGTTTGGTAAACATCCCTCTTACTCTCATTTATGAGTATTTGGATGTTTGAAATTTTCATATGTATCCAAGGAGATTAGGAAAAATCTAGACGAGAGATCTAGTCCATGTATCTTCATTGACTATAGAGATGAGGAGTTTAGATACAAGCATTGGGACCTGAAGGAGAATAAGGTGATATGAATTAGAGATGTCGTGTTCCAAGAGAACCGTATGATCGAAGACATTCCAAATCCTAGATTGTCTCGAAGGGAAACTGTTGAGGACTCAATTCATGATCTAACACCTATACTAGCACCAGCTGTCATTGAAGAGGAGGAGGTGAAAGAAGACTCATTGGCAGCAGACCAGGAGGTGTTGGAGGAGGATATTGAGTAGGGGGAGACTCAATCCTCTCCACATGAAGTTGCAGAACCATCACAAGATCTAGGTGATGTTGTGCCTCCCAAACCTAACATTACATAGGTTCTAATATCTTCATGAGGAAGGATTCCACCAACAAAATATTCGATGTAAGATTAATTACTTTTGACTAATGAGGGGGAGTCATAAGGATACATCGAATCAGTGTCTCATCCCAAAAAAACTCAAGTGTCTGCATGCAATGGAGGAGGAGATGGAGTTTTTGATGAAGAAATAAACATGCGATTTGGTGGATTTACCCAAAGGTCAGAAGGCACTTATGAACAATTGGGTGTTCAGGATAAAGAAGGATGGCAGCAAAAGGGAGGTCAAGCACAAAGATCGATTAGTTGTCAAGGGATTCCTTCTGAAAAAATGAGTCAACATAGATGAGATTTTTTCACCCATGGTGAACACGGCTTCAATACGAGTTTCATCTTGATTAGTGGCTAGCTTGGAATTTGAGCTTGAATAGATGGACGTGAAGACAAATTTTATTCATGGTGACCTCTCTAAGGAGATCTGTATGAAGTATCCTGAAGGATTTGAGGTTTCTGGACAAAAACCTCATCTGCAAATTGAAAAAGATCTTGTATGGACTGAAACATGCTCCCAGGAAGTGGTACAAGAAGTTTTACTCATTCATGGTGAGTCATGGCTACAAGTTGACAAAGGCGGACCAATGTTTCTACATCCAGAGATTTTAGGATGGTAACTATGTTTCCCTTTTACTCTATGTTGATGACATGTTGATCATTGGGAAGGATGCAGAAAAGATTAATGAGTTGAAGAAGGACTTATCCAAGTCTTTTTGTATGAAAGACTTGGGATCATCTCAACAGATTTTGGGGATGCAGATCATTCGTGATAGAAATAGGAAGTTGTTATGTCTCTCTCAGAAGAAGTATGTTGAACGTGTTCTAAAACATTTCAACATGGACAAAGCCAATCCTGTGAGAATTCTTCTTCCTGACCATTTGAAGTTGAGCAAGAGTGCATGCCCATCGTCCATGGAAGAAATCAAGGCGATGGAGATGATTCCATACTCCTCAGCAGTTGAAGCTTGATGTATGCTATGGTGAGTACAAGACCTAAAATTTCCCATGTAGTGGAAATTGTAATCCGATTTCTCACTAATCCTAGGAAGTCGCACTGGGATGCAGTCAAGTGGATTTTTAGGTATCTTAAAGGTACTTCAAAGTTATGATTGTGCTATGGGGAATATGAACCTATCTTTGAGGGCTATACAGACACAGATATGGCTGGAGATCCTGATAACAGGAAGTCTACATCAGGATACATCTATAATTTTTCAGGAGGAGCAGTATCATGGCAGTAAAGGTTGAAGAAGTGTGTCGCTTTATCCACGACGGAAGCCGAGTACATTCCTACTTTGGATGCTGGTAAGGGGATGTTGTGGATAAAGAATTTTCTCTTGGAGATCGAATTCAAGCAGAAGGAGTACATGGTTTATTGTGATAGACAAAGTGCTTTGGACTTGGGCAAGAACTCCATGTACCATTCCCGGATGAAGCACATCGACATTAACTATCATTGTATACATGATGTGATAGATCAACAACTACTGCAACTTGTGAAGATCGACACAAAGGAGCACCCGACAGATATGTTGAAAAAAGTGGTTGCTCATGAGAAGTTATACCTTTGCAGATGCTCCAGCAGATTGTAGCTGGAGGGGGATAATTGATGGAAACATCTAGCTACTACCCACCATTGCTGTCAAACATGGATGGTGAACCAACTCCACCAAATATCATGGTAGGTGGAAGCCATGTTTGAAGCACAAGGTTGGTGGTGGGATTGGTGGGAGAGTTGTGTCAAATTTGAATCCTCCCACCATAGTTATTTATGGAAGCCTTGGGGAGCTTCCATTAGTAGATTAGAGATCCAAGAGAGCTCTACCTTTCAAGAGAGAGCCTTGAGAGCTCCATGTTTGTGAAATAAAGGGAGGTGTGGGAGGGGTAATTGTAGTCCTTTGTTCTTGTAGAAATAAAGTCTTGTTTTCCCTCCATTCATCTCTCTTAGTGGTCAGAGAAACACAACACCTGTCTGTTCCAGACATCATTCCATGAGCAGGCTTTACTAACCCAAAAGGATTGGGGCTTTGAAATCAAGTTAAAAATAAAGTCATTATGTCATGTCCAGATAATCCAAGATAGAGTATCAATTAACTTCACTGTGTCTGATGCAAGGGATTATGGAGATTCGGGAGGTTTGGTACCATCAAGGTAAAGGAGTTCACATTTAAAGACCAGGAATTCCACACCGCCCTTGTTCCCAGGCTTTGGATAATCAAGTGCAATGGGGTTTCAGGTTCCACTGAGTAGATTGGTCAGAATAGGATAATTGCAATGTGATGGTAAGAAATAAGTCTTTTTGAAGGATGAATACCATATACAATTTTCCTCCAAAATTAGTAAACTTTGGTTGGAACCGGAAGATGCCTGATTGTTTTCAATATTTCCTCACCTTGATTTTCCATCAATGAGCCATCACATATCCAAGGTGTGGAACTCAGAAGGAATTTCCTATCCTAGGTGTTGAACGAATTTTCATGTTTTTTGAGACACCTGCCTTCCCAAAAATCATTGAACAAATAGAAAATAGTAACATTCTCCAATGATAAGGATGATAGGGGATGTATCCAAAGATCATTCCTCATCCAAGATCCAGGTATCCTTCCAAATCATAGAATAAAGGCCCCAAACAATTCTCCAACCAATCGCACAATTCAAGAGAATACGTGATCCCCAGACAGATCTTAAACGGAAGCTTGGGAATGGCCCAAATGCTGTGCCAAGAAAGTCTGAGTGTGGTAAAAACTTAGCTTTAAGAATTCTAGCACAGAGGGGCTCCAGGTGGCCTATGATTTGACAGCCTTTCTTTTCCAAAAGTGCATCATTAAAATGTTTAAGTTCCTAGAATCCCATTTTTGGGACGCAGCGGAGGTGCGTGGTACCAAAAACACACAAAACAGAATCAAAAAGAGCAACACAAGATATTTTTTAAGTGGTTCGGTGGTATTCCTACATCCACGGGAGAAACAAGGTGTTTCAATATTTCAATCTC
Organism: Viscum album; assembly: GCA_963277665.1. Taxonomy (NCBI): domain Eukaryota; kingdom Viridiplantae; phylum Streptophyta; class Magnoliopsida; order Santalales; family Viscaceae; genus Viscum; species Viscum album. Next base: position 835,098,064 of record OY728139.1, on the reverse strand, counting down.
TCTGGTGGAGGATCACCAATACACCTTACAAACAAAGGGATTCAAATCCCGTTTATATAGATGAACCAAAAACCTGGTTGGTATGGGGTAGTTCATCAACCCCTTGAGAAGACTCCTTCCACTGCAGGCTGCTTCAAAGAAGGATGCTCTGAGTCTTTGGTGTCGGATGGGTTGGATTCCAACCCTGGAAGAGGCTGCTGCTGACTAAAGACTCCCAAAATGGGAGTGGCCCCCACAAATCTCCCCCTCACGATCAATTTGGGGTAGAAGCCTGACCTACAGTCTCCTTGCAGGTGTTGAAAAATTCATCGGCAAATCGAACATGATTCTTCATGCCAGATGATGTGGAACTTCCACTATCTTCACTCGATCACGGGCTGACTGCGGTCCCCATCAAATGATTCAACCCTTGGTACTCTTTCCTAGTAAGCTTCACTGCATCCCCACGTGAGACTTCCAACACTCCACCTGCTATGGAAATCTAGAACCCTCTCTCATTGAGCGTGCTTAATGATACCAAGTTCTGTCTCATCCTCGAAATGAATTTGACGTCAGCCAGTTTATGAACTCCTCCATCAGGTGTCTTCAATTTCACTTTCCGGACTCCTCAAACCTCGCATGTTGACCCATCACCAAGTCTCATCGTGTCTCGCACCTGTTGAAAAGTATCAAATGTACCTCTCATCATACATATGTGTGCTAAGCTCCACGAATCCAGAATCCATCCATCTACCTTTGGATTTTGAGCCCGCTCGTTCTTCCTCTTTAGAAATCGGCATTCCCGCTTCATGTGCCCATATCTTTTGTAGTAATGACACTGCACTTCTCCCTATTCAACTCGCTCATCTGAGTGCATGCTTCCCGTTATCACGCAGATTTCATCATCAGCTGATAATATTGTGATGTTCACATCCTCCTTTACAACTTTCTTCTTTCCAGCAACGCACCGTTTGCACTCTACACAGTCACTTTTATAGTGACCCTTCTTCTTGCACTAGAAATAAGTGATTTCTCTAGGATCGTGTCCCCATGATTTTGGTCGCCATTATTTACCTTCTGACTTCCAATGTCGGCTCCTCTCAGGATGATCATCTCGCATCACCATGATTGGATCTCTTGAATGTGTCGTGGGTCTTCAAAATACCTCTAAATCTTGAAATGACGTCATCACATCATCCAACTTCAATGTAGCCTTCCCCACGAGCAATGCAGTCACAAGCCCAACAAATTAGCTTGGTAGTGATGAAAAAAGAAAAATTTCTTTGTCTTCCTCTCCAACCTCCACATTGAGCCCCAATAATTGTGTCAGGATCTTGTTGAATTCATTAGTATGATCCAAAAAATTCGCTCCCTCGTCCATGCACAACTAGTGCAGTATCTTCTTCAAGAACAATTTTTTGGTGAGCGACTTCGCCATATACCGCTGCTCCAACTTCTCCTAGATCTCTTTTGGTGAGGTCTCATCCAACACTGAGTATTTTACCTCATTCTCCAGACACAGTCGAATTGTGCTGATGACCCTCATCTCAAGCACTTCCCAATCATCGACACTAGTTGTCTCAGGCTTTTCTCCAATCAACGGTCTGATCATGCCCTACTACACCAAAAGATATTTCACCATGCTTTGCCAAAAGCTGAAATTGTTTTGACCATCGGACTTCTCGATATCCAATCTTGGAAGAGCTCTGCCACCCTTCATCATCGTCGTCGCAAAATGTGATCACTACCGTCGATGTCGCACCCTTCTGATATCAACATATAGAGTGCAAATTTTAAACAATTAACTGTACGGATGCGTCCAGAATAGTCAACATAGTTGCAATCGAGTCTTGGATCGCTGAAATCGGACACCAATTGACTTAGAAGAGGTCAAAACATGTTTAACCATCCAGATCACCTGCTAACGTGGCACACCAGAGTTCCTACCAGAAACTCGCCAGAATTTTTGATGGCGATGTGAACAGTGTCATCTTCTCTGGCACGAAGGTACAATTCACCCTATGAGTTTGACAAAACTTTGACCGAGCCTACCAGGCTCGTTAAAAATCTGTTTTCATCGCCGACTATGCTGTTGGAATCGTATCGTCGTCCTCTTCATGGATCTCGCCTCGAAAAAATTTTCTGACCACTTTCAATTTTCCATCCACCGGAAAAATCGTCATCGCCTCACCAGTTTCCCTCCGTTTTCTCTTACTCACCTCTGATACCACTTGTTGGGATGCAGTGGAGGTGCATGGTACCAAAAACACACAAAACGGAATCAAATGGAGCAACAAAAGAGATTTTTTTCATGGTTCGGTGGTATGCCTACATTCATGGGAGAAACATGGTGCTTCTATATTTCACTCTCTCCGATAGAGGATCACCAATACACCTTACAAACAAAGGGATTCAAATCCCGTCTAAATAGATGAACCAAAAACTTGGTTGGTATGGGGTAGTTCATCAACCCCTTGAGGAGAAGTCTCCTCCCACTGCAGGCTACTTCGAAGAAAGATTCTCTGAGTCTTTGATGTTGGATGGGTTGGCTACCAACCCTGGAAGAGGCAGCTGCTGATCAAATACTCCCAAAATGGGAGTGGCCCCCACACCATTACCTCGCCCACTTTATGAGTACACAATTTTTCCCATGATATACAATGGATTTTGGATTTCCCATTGCTATGACCCCAATAACAATGGTAATATATATGAGAATGGAATTGTTCGATAATTGATGTCGGGATTTTAAAGAGGGACATCACAAAACATGGGATTTATTGGAGAACTGGTCTAAGAAGAACTTTGTTACGACCTTATGAAATTCTCATAGGTGTCCAACCCTAAATCATTTTGGCAGCTTTGTGTAGAATACATGAAAATATATCATTCTTCACCTACCAATAATTGTATTTAGTCTGAGATATTTGTTGTGTTTATCAACAACCATGATTCTAGAGAGTATGTGGAGATCGTTATTCATCTCCTGCTAGACTCCCACACAAAAAGAAATCTCATATTTCCCCTAGTTAACTGATGGCCCAGATAACTTCTCATAAACTTGGATGGAATTAAGAATAGACATGCATTCTTCTTGGGTTTCTCTTGAGAAGAGAAGACAATCATCGGTGAAGAAAAGGTTGGAGAAGAGAGGGCTATGACGACACACTTTTTCCCCATTAATCGTGTTATTCCTGGAAAACTCCAACAAAGGTTGGGAAAAAAATTTAGCCACACAAATAAAGAGAAAGGGGGAGAGGGGTTCACCTTTTTAGTGGCCTTGAGAGGTGGTGAAACCTTGGGATATGCTCCAGTTAATCTTGACATTGAAAGACACAGAGGTGAGAAAATTCTTAATAATCATGATCCATTTTGAGGAGAAACTCATTTTTTCCATGACAACCCAGAGGAAGGACCATTAAACTCTATCATAAGATTTCTTCATATCAAGTTTACACGCCATAATACCTCTCTTGGCCACCGTAATAGTTTTCATAGTGTGTAAGATCTCATGAGAAAAAATTGGGTTATCCGAAATGATTCTTTTGGGAACAAATGCACTCGGGTTTTCTATAAAAATATTGGGGTTCAAGAGTAAAGGCTGTTAACCAGAGTTTTTGAGAAAATCTTGTAAAGAATGTTGAACAAGTTAATTGGTCTAAAATCTGATGCCAAAGCGGGTTTTTTAATATTTTGGATAAGGGTGATCACAATTTCATTATGTTTACGTATATCAATTTTCCCTTCCCAAAGGTCTGTGATGAGTCTCGAGATGTTAGGGCTGATAAAAGGGCAGTAATTGATGAAAAAAGAGCATGAAATCCATCTAGCCCCCATGCTTTAGTAGAATGAATTTTATTGAGGGCCCTTCATATTTCCTCCTAGGAGATATCACATGTCAATAGGCGATTCATTTCCTCTGTGACCACTAGTTTGATTTGGGATGAGATATCAATTGAAATTGTGGATTCCCTTGTCGTATAAAGGTTTATGAAAAAGTGGGAGATATTATCATGAATTTATGAGTCCTAAGAAATAAATCCGCCTTTTTCCGAGGAGAGGCTTTCTGATGGAAGTAAGTAGTATTGAAGTCTCCCCCAATAATATGGTTCTCGCGAGCTCGCATTGCCTATAATATTTCATTAGTCTAAAGATCCGTGTTGAGTTCTGTTTCAAGATCTATAATTCTGGAGAGAGTGGCCTTAGATGGGTGCCGAAGGTAAATGTCATTAAGCTATCTTTTTACAGAGTCATAGTGGAATCTGGTTGGTGGTACTTTTTCAAGTTGGCTGCCACCATATGAATATTATCCTTCATAACAGGTGCCCCTGACTTCTAGCTAGAACGCACCAGATCGTCACTTCCCTTATTGTTATCCCAGAAACTTTCGAAGTAGAAGTCTCTTATGATGCGCTGTCTCCTGCTGCCGTGGGCAATATCAATTAAAATCGGGAAATGATTAGAAGTAGCCGGAGCCAACTGAGAAACTTGGAAAAATCAGAACAATTTGGTCCATTTCACTGAGCCAAAAAATCTATCAAAGAATTCGACAATCCGATATCTTTCTTAGGTCCATCTGAACAAGTGAAGAGGCTACTGTATAATTGAGATGCTCACTTGATAATGATATCAGTTAATATGTATTTATTAGGGTTATAATTTAAAAAGTTTTAAAATAAAATGATTTTTTAAAAATATATAACAACATGTTATAGAGAAGTATATACGGTTATATTTTTTAAATTTAGTTTCCATGTATTTATTATTATTCCATTAAAAATGTTTTAATTTAAAATTATAAAAAACTAAAAATATAATTGTAAATTAAATAAATGTAATTTAAAAGTATTTATTATTATTCCCATAACCTCTTATTCCCTGATGTCATTTAACATTCTCCAATTTATTTTTAAAATAAATGGTCGAAGGAGGGGAATATGTTTACTACGAGTTTTGATTATATAAAATCCCAACTGCTTAATAAAAAATGAGTTGTAGTTCGATTCCCAAAAGAAATGGATTTCATTCATTAGAGGAATATAAATTATTTTTCATGTATTTATAAAAATAGTTATTTAAGTTCCCAAAACAAAAGAAATAGTAGAAAAACTTTTGGGAATTATTTATAAAAACCATTTCTTGAATTTTATTCCCACCTTTTCAGGTGTAGGGATTTATATTTCATTGCATCCCATTTCATGGCGCCTCCCCGCCCCACCACGTGACACATTTATATATTTATTAACTATATTTATTTACCATTTTTATAAGATACACCACTATAGATATAAATATTTTTAACACTACTCATTATAAATTTTAAAAAAACATTGATAAAGGATAAACTTTTATCACATATGATAAAAATCGATGATAAATGATACTTTTATCGGCGTTCAAAAAATTAATGATAAAAAATAACTATTTGTCACCATTTTATTTAGCACCGATAAAAGGGTTCCCTTTATCAACACTTTTTTTAATGTTGATAAAATATACTTTGAATAATATAATTCGTATATAACTATATTTTTAAATGTTATTTATACACTACTAGAAAATGGGGCTATCCCCACGCATCTATACTCATTGTTTATATAAACTGTGAGTATAGAGTGGCTGGAATTCATTTATACCAATAGTTTATGTAAACCTTTGGTCTACATGAAGATTAGCTTGTGATTAAAGCAACACCGTCTTAGGTTGCGATATGCGCAACACTATGCTTGGCATGTGTTGCACACAATTTTGAGTTCTTTTGATAGAAACCATTTCATGCAAGACCATGTTTAAGTTAACAACTTAATATTATTATGTTACTATATAACCTAGTCATTATAATGAAACGAATGAACAATATTAACATTCTTCAGAAAAATTATTTAAATGAAAATAAAATAATGAAACCAATTTTGATAGATTTAATTAATGTAATATATATATATATATATTCAATCCAATGTTTATAGTACATCCTATAAGTATTCTATACATAATATAAGAACAAATTCAATTTTTCTGATAAAATAAGTATTTTTCAAAAAATGCAGTTGTGCTGCCTTTTGTTGGCGCACCTATTTTAAATATAGTTTTTGAAATTTCTATAATTTTGTTTAACAACATTAACATTTTCTTAGTATGCAAGTTATAAAAATTTACATTGGTTGATTTTTTGATATTTTTCTGATAACTTTCTTGTTTTGATGAATTTAAAAATACACAAAATATAAATTGAAATTTTTTTTTTCATTGAAATAATTTATATGGTTAAATTATAATATTGAATGGTTTTAATGTATAAATATAATATATTTTTAATATCTAATATAATGTAATTCATTGACATTAATTCTACATTGAATTCAGATCTAAAAAAATTTCAATCTTTTACAATGTTTTAACTTTCTAAAACCCGTTTTTTCATTCGGACAATAAGATTTATTTTAAATTAATTACTGAAAATTCTGTGTTTTGAATTTGTAAAAATGGATTCTATATTTGGAATCAATTATTCCAAATTATGTTAATGACATTATTTTATTTTTGGTCATTATGTATAGGAACTTCAGTAATTTTCATTAATAAAGTAAAAAGGTAAATCAGATATTTAAGGGTAAATATAATATTATACACTTACCATAAAACTAGTGATAATATGATTGGATGAGTTCTTTTTGACCTAAACCATCCTGTGTTCACATTTAATATATTTTTTTTAAAGAAAAGTAAAATATGCCTCACTCATGTTTTAGTAACTAAACCATTTTTTTATATAAGCTTATATAGAAGATAAATTAGAATATAAATACTTATTTAAATACATAATGTTTTTATTTATTAGGTTAATTTATTTTTATTTTTTAGGAAATATATAATTACCTTAAATACTTATACTTTGATGATGTATAAATATATTAATTGACGAGAATTCAATAAAAGAAGTATTATTAAGATGATAATAACCATTAAATGTCCCAAACACTTGAAAATTTCTTATCGGCAGAGTATATGTGAACCATATTCATCCATGGTTCTTGTTATTGATCTATTGTATCCATATTGTATATATTGTTACACTTATATTATTTTATTTAAAGTGATGTAAAAGTTTTCACATTCGTAATTTAATAAGTATATAATTTATAATGATGGATTTCCCAAAAGAAAATGTCAACTAAAAGTATTCCTATATAATCTAGTAGATTTATCTTCATCACAATATTTTTTAATTTTTATCTTATAAATAAGTATATTAAATAATTACACAAAATTGATGTAGTAATTATTTTATTTATGGATATATAAAAGTAATGATATTAAAAATATTAAAATAAATATAATTTGAGCTAATTCATATTTCCAATTATTTTTCAAGATGAATTAGACCCCATAGAGATATAATTAAATAAATTTTTAGATGATAGCATCTTATCTTTATATTTTTAAAAATCCATGAATTGAATAGTGTCAAAATCAACACTATTGTTTTTTTCGAAATAATGTTTTATTAAATTATTTATAAATATTTTTTCAAAAAAATATATATAATAATTATTATATGTTCCAAATTGATATAAAATGTTTATTTATAATTTAATTTAAATTAGATAATTAAATAGTTGACCATTTTAATATTGAAATAATGGTAACCCTAGTTAAAATGAAATTGAATAACTAAGTGTTAAATTAAGATGATAAGGTGTAAATTGACTTAAAAACTTGTCAAAAATTTATTAGATGATGATAGTACAACCTTATCTAATAACATATTAGAAACTATGACATTTTAGATGTTTTTGGATATGGTTTGAGTTTATTAGAAATTAATATTTTTGGAGATTCCAAAAGTGCCCCTCACCTCAATTATAAAATGGCACCTCCTACCTCACCTATTCACTTCAATTTGAGCCTTCATGCTCGGAACAATCCTACCCTTTTCCATTATAAACATCCCTAGTTACATTCTTCAGGTTCTAGTCTTCTACAAAGTCCAACTCTAGTGCTCTAAGATGAGATTTAGAGGAAGCACGCCGAAGAAGATGTAATCTCATTTAGTGATTCATTCAAGCTTCTTTCTTCTTCTACTTACTCTTCATGTGTTGTTTCATTATATGTTAATAAATCCAGTATAACTTATATACAGATATGTTATTATAATTATTAAATAACCCTATTCCACCTTATGTCCATCCTACGAAAAACGAAATCACCGCGCGTGCGTACGTACGACTTACCGTCTTCACACAATGGTGTCAAACGTTTTTCAGCTTCAACTTAATTGGATGGGTATTATTATAGAAATAATAACTATATAATATTATTATAACATTCTATGGATTATGAAATATTATACACCATCCAATTCAATACCATTTAACAATTATGAGAATGATATCATCGCTCATGCGTACATAAGACCTACCATCTCCACGATACAATGCGATTCATTCTACATGATCTTTATTAAAGAATATAAATGAAAAAAATGAATAAATATGGTATATATTATGTTCATATCATTTTTTAATTATATAAATATGACCTAATAAAGAGAATAATAACTTATTCTACAATGCAAACATAAGAATATAAAGCAGTTAATATCCTGATAATGAGTAACAATGAAATGTTTCTAATAGACAAATGATAATATAATCATATATGCTATCATGAAAATGACTATGATTCTAGAATAATTTAATGAAATTATTTAAATAATTATACAGGATTTTCAGATACATATGATGGATATTGGATATAAATTAATGAATAATTTTGCAATCTCATTTTTATCAGAGATTGTTTATACATAAGTATTTACTGGTTTACATTTATCATCCATGTCCATGTTTTTTACACATATATTATAAAATATTATTTATATCCTTCTACTATTTTTTAAAGTTAATTTTAACCATTAGGAAATTTTTATTAAGTGGTATGAAAGGAATGTTTTGTCATTTTCGATACGACGTACTTTTGAATTTTCTTGCAAAAGTACAAGAAAGTGTTTTTTTAACTTATACATCATGAATGGATTTTTAAACATTCATGACTCATTATTTACATGAATCTTACCTTTTATGTTTTCAAGGTTATTTTCTATGAAATATTTTTATCTTTTAAAATTGGATGGAGCTTTAAGAAAAGGAAATATTTTTTAAGAAGGTTATTTTTCTTAAGAATCAATTTCATGTGTTTTATCACAATTATTTTCATCCAAGATGACATTTTTTAATAAGGATATGTTTAACTTATATTATCACTATCATTACTATCGTTTTATTATGTTTATTAAATTTATGAAATCCATTTGTTCACAAATTTTGTTATGATGGAATTATTTTTTAAGAAACCCACTTTATTCCTTGGGTTATGCTATGATGACTGATTAATTTTTTTTTCTGAAACATGTAATAATGATTTAATTATGAGATGGTTGGAACCTATATATCCCTACAATGCATTAGGTAAATATTTATATCTCATGGGATAGATATGGATGAAACAACAAGTAAATCTGGTTCAGTAATACAGTGTTGGGAAGGTATGCAAATCCAATTCAGTAATTCATGGATGTAATGATAAGTAAATACAGTTTAGTAATGGACTTTGGCTGCTATGATGTTATTAGAAATCATCCTTGGATAATATGGAAATTATTTTATTTTCTTATGTGTTTTCCAAAATTCCATGTTTTGTGTTATTGCTATTTTATCATGATTCATGTTACTTTATGATTTATGTCTTGCAAACTGCCAAGATTTATTTCATAACTCATGATATTGATATTCAGAATTTACGTTCATGTTTTTACATTCTTATGTTTATGTTATGTTTGATGTTCCCTATGTTTACACTTACTGATCATTTGATCTCAACCTTTTTATATTTTATGTTCCCTAGGATATAAATAATGGTTTTAGGTAGGAATAAAAAAGGGGGAGATCTTTATGGGTGATGTTGAAGATATTTCACCAAGTAAGAATAATTTCTTCCATGTTTCCAAATAAAATAAACTAATATGTTCTTTGGGTGTATTTTGTGTAATGCATTAATTATTCTATAAAAGAAATATATTTTCCATGTACATCATGCTTGGGTCGTTAGAGTTGGTATCAGAGAAAATGTTCAGTCAACCATTTGAAACTGGGATAAAAAATCATTAGTGAGATCCCTAGAGATATTTTCAAGGTAGGTCTAGTGATTTCCTAAAGATAAGTCTAATTATAGGTTACATTCTTAGCATTTTGGTGATGATCATGAATATACTAGTATTAAACCTAAGATTTAATATATTGAAAGTACCCCCCTTTGATTATGATAATTTTTTAGTATTATTATTACCACTCACACAATTCTTTTTGGGTTTTAGATAATTGCTGGAACCTCGAGTAATCTTGTTAATGATGAATCAAAATGGAAATGAAACCATTTTCCTCCCAAACAACCAAAGGTTATGGGAGATATAATAAGGAATCTTGTTTCTATGACTGAAAATCCTCATAGGCTTCCAAATGAAAAAATGTCGAAACAACATTCTCTTAAATCCTTCTTAAGGCAATGTCAACTTTTTTTAGTGGAAAGACCGATCCAGTAGTTGCTGAGAAATGGATCTATTACACTAAAAAGATATCATTCATTCTTCGCTATTCAGAACCTAAAAAATTTAAGGTGGGTAGTTATCTCATGGAAGATAAAACTAATCTATGGTAGAACTTTATCAAGAATACAAGGAAACAGATAATATTGAATCCATGGACCGAGATGAGTTCAAGAACATATTTTTTAGTATGAAACTTCCTCGTATTCTTCTTACAAAACAGGAAATTGTAGTTTCTTATCTATCTCAGGGTTATGATATGAAAAGAAGTATATAATTAAATGGAAACTCTAAAAATTAAAGAGAATATAATTATAGTTTTTCTTTTTTCTCAAAGTGTGGAAGGAAACATGGAGGAATTTGTATTAAGGATACTGATAAATGTTTTAAGTGTGGGAAAGAAGGTCATGAGACATTTTAATATAAAAATTATGGTAATTAAAAGAAATCAATAAAGAGTGAACCTCTTGGAAGTCATTGTTACATGTAAAAGGAAAATGGGAATTATGCTAACCAATTCCCAAATTCAAGGGTTATTGATGTTGACCAACACAAGAAATATCTTAAATAAAAAGACAATGGAAAGTTACATGAGATCACTTTTGGTGATGTGGTGTTTAACAATTATGTTGTGGAATTATTGAGTGTTTATGTATTAGAATGATATTATGGAATAATGAAACATATATGTATTCATCTGCTACAATAAATATTTAAGAGTATATACTGAATAGTTTTGATAAACAAGAACAGTGATTGAGTTAATATGTTGATGTTTTTGGAAAAGACATGATTAAAGGAATGATAATCCTTAATATGAGCATGATGATGATATAATGATATTTTTATAACGATATGATGTCTAGGAATAAGTAAATTAGATGGTAATTATTTCTGTACAACTGATTAGTAATTTTTAAAAGTGGTTTATGTTATCGTGGAATAATTTTACAGTTTTTTAGTTATAATCGTAAGGAAACATGCATTTTTTCAATAAGGATGTATGGTAAAGAGAATAAATGATTAAGGTATTCAAATTTTTTTGAATATGAAAACAAATATTTTCATGACCCCTTCCCACCATAGAAGCCCCTATTGAGCTGGAAATGGTGAAAGGGAGATAATGACCCTTGAGTCCCGCCTCAAGTAGGCCTCGGAAAGGAGACTAGCACCAAGGGTATGAGTTTTTACAAATTTGGGAGGCATTACCCTTTTATTATTTAAGATCATAAAATAGGATGAATCAAACAACAAAATAAAAAGGAACAAATAAATGAAAATAAACCCAAAACCAAACCCATATTCATGTTTTATACAATACTGAAACAAAATTACAAGTACATGAAAAGAAACAAAGTACGATACCAAAAAATTAAGAAAACAAAAACAACCAGCAAAACTCCAATGCCCAACTGGAAAGGTCCCAAAAAGTCCCTGAAGTCCTCATGAAAACCTGAAAGTAAACGTACGGTGAGCATACAAGTATACTGAGTAGGAAAACAAAAAGCCCTCATGCATAGGTGGGGAGACATCCTAATTTCCCGCGAGAAAATACAAGGAACCAAATCCTAGCAACGAATCTATCCACCAAACCTTACAAGCCACATTCACCAAATATCACATGTCACTAGAGTATTATAGTAATTTTATCAAAGTATGGGTACCCCGCACCACCTTCCCACTAAATACTTCTCAATCCTGCATGCCTAATGCTCGGATACTTCCCCCTCTTCCTGAGCTAGTGATGCAACCTGGCCATACAAAGCTCGAGCTAGTCCACAACCTGGCCATTTGAAGCTCATAGTATCATGTCGGCACTCAATCCTTGGCCCTAACCACATCTCATCCCGATGAAACCTGGGAACCACATCACATCCTCATCCTAAAGATTCTTGGGAAACATCCATCGTAACCTACCAGAAGGATATTGGGCTATAGGAACAGGAAGAGGGGGAACAGAGAAGAATAGTCACCAGCCATCCTTTAGATGTTTGAGAAACTCACCCCCCGTCCCATGGGTGTTCGGCACGTAGTGCACAACAAGTCTGGGGTGTGTAATGAAACATAAAACATACATATTTATATAATTATATCAACCACTCAGTCCATCCTAAGGCTTCTACACAGAAGATCTGAGCACATGCCTCGACAATGAAACCTCAAAAGTATGCACACAATAAACAACCCCAAACCCCATTAGGCTTTTCATGTTTCAACAATTTTAGTTTATTAGTTCCTTAACTACTATGAAACTAACAATAACCAAACCAGATCAATCGTTTGTAAAACATATCCCTACCGACCACAAATAAAGTTAGGGAAAACACAAGAAACACAATACAATTTTCTTTTATCATCCAATCAATTCCATTGATTTTCCATATTTAATCAACTACCATGCACCATAATTCATTAGTTAAATCTTCCACTTTTATTCATATGCACAACCCATCCCTGCAGCCCTACTACCAACCACCATAACCAAAAACACATAGGAAACAATACTCGGTCGTACCACAACAACCCAAGAACCACCTCTTCACATAATTAAACCCCAACTAGCAACCAAAAATTACTTATTTCATTTAGTTTAACCGAGGAGATCATACAAGGGTTCTAGGTTTTCATTTAATCAGACAACTTTACTTGATTAACCAATTCCCACATTCTATGAAATTCCATCCACAAAACAATCCAAAAAAATAGGCAACATTTAATTGCGCTTGCAAAGACCCCCAACGACCATTATTTTTAGTAGGAATAAGCCTATTCAATTCACAACATAATAAAAATATAAGAATTTATGGAAATAAAAAAACAATATCAACAAAAAAAATCCCCAACCCCGTTATTTAACCAGTTATTATCTTTATTTACATGTTCAACAATATCTCACGAAAACAAGAGGATACCCACCCCACATGATGCACAAAAGAGAGAGAGACGATGGTAAGATTCCTACTTGAACATGTTTTGATGTCCTTTTGCATGAACAACCACCGCGAGGATTTTGATCACTCCTCCCAACGACTACGTCCTCCTGTGGATGCTGCGGCACAACCAAACTAACAACCAAGAGAGACTCCATTAAGGTTTAAGGTGTAACTTTTTATTGCATGGAAAGGAGGAACATAAAGGGGAGATCAAAGAAGGAATAAGAATGGGGTAGAACATACCATTAAGATGACGTTCATCGAAGAGCATCATTCCCATCAAATATCATCAATTTCCTCAGTAGGAAACTACAAAGTGGATGTTGAAGAAGAGGGAAAGGAATGAGGTGCATGACGTTCGCCTCATTGACATGATCCCACAACCACCTAAAGATCGAAGATTGGAGCCCGGATGAAGAAGATTGGAGGAAGGCTTCTGGGTCCTCTGTGAGCGTCGTCGTGCGGAGAAGAAGAGGGGTTCGTAAATAACACATGAACCCCTCTTATATAGGCAACGAAAAGGTAAAATGGTACATAGTGTTTATTGTTGAATACACGATGTGACCGTACAACTGTTACGTTGTTTGACTGGTCAACACACGACACGTCACACTATTTCCATGCATTTAATGATTATAATAGCTTCACTTAATAATAGGTGTTTTATTGACCCGAGACATGAGTCATAAAAAGTTATTTATCATTGGTCTTAAAATGCCCATCATAATTTCAGGGTTATCCTGCCACTGACGGTTCATAAAACCGAGGTCGCACAAAGAAGTTATAGTGAAAACTGTGTTTTATCATCCAAATTAATATTAACATTATTTTATTATTATTAGTAATTAATTAATTATTTATTTTTCTCACTCCAAAATAAATCATGATTTGGACTCCCTGTCATGCTCTAATTCTTCACGAAATCTCTCATTTATCATTTATTTCTCATTTAATTTTATTCCCACTATAACCTTAAAATTATTCCCTCTCTCCAATATCATTTAATCTCTTCCACAATTCCCTCACTCTCCCAAAGTGGATCCTTCCCTATACTCCATGCCCAACACACCCCATCTTTTCTTTCTCAATTTAATGTTATTATTAATAAAATTAATAATAATAACACCGATCATTAATGTTCTAATTTAATCCCATTAAATTAGTTTACCATGGTTATTCTCATATTAATTTAAAACCATTCCATTTAATTAAATTTAAATCATTTAATTTACCAACCAAAATTAAAACCATTTAATTTTGTTAGTTTCACATTTTTTTTCAAACGTTATTATAATTATGAAATAATTATAATTATTATAAGACAATATTATTATTATTATTAAAAATAATAAGAATAGCACAACTCAAAAAAAATTGAACCCATTTAATTTCATTTACCAATCACACACATATTTGTGTCACCATTATCATTATTATATAATACAATTGTAATAAATCCTCTTTCAATTTCATCAACGGGTCACCATCATTATCATTAATAATAATAATTATTATTGATTCCCATTATTATCTAATAATTACTCCCTATCTCCCACAATACTCCTGCGTCGTGTTTGACCATGTCAAATTTTTACAAAGTAATGGACCGGAGAGGTCTGAGCCATTACATCAGATACCTCTCAAAACATTCTCGTCCTCAAGAGTTAAAAACCAACCCATAAGAAGGGGAAAGCTCTGAACATCCACCCCACAAGATACCTCTCAGGGCTCTCATCATAACAAGAATCCAACCACTATCCTAATTATATGAGTCCGGGAATTCCTTACCCCATGTTGAGATATTATCCAATTTAGGTGGCACTGACTCGCCTGCACGGGTTTAATCGCATCCACATTAATGCGTCTAGATTAGAGATTAAGTCCTCCCACCCCCATATTTTAGGATTTCTCATACACACACACTTCCCCAACACTACAAAAAACAAGAAACACGCTGCCCCAACACATGGATTGAGGGAATTCCTTCTTCCATGTCAAGATACTATCCGTATTGGGCGGAACTGACTCGCCTGCACAGGTTTAATCGCATCCACATTAATGCAACTTGATTAAAGATCAGGTCCTCCTCTCCGCACATGTTAGGACTCTTCACACACATTTAAAGGAAAGATGGAAAGAACTTAGCATTATAGACTCATGAAAAACAAGGTCTAGGCCCAAAGCATGGGTGAGAATGAGTTTCAAAAAAGGAGTGTGATTCTCCTTAATTTAAAAAAAACATAAATGAGAGAATTTAAGTAAAACCGAAAACATCTCTCTCAATATCTAGCCTTGCTAGGGTTTCCTCTTCTGTTGCGTGCAACTTTCCACGTCCCAATCCTCTGCCTTTCTGTTGACGTGCACATCCTTGACCACATCTTGGTTGGGGTCTTTGAGGAACTCCCTGTGGTTGGCCACCACCTGCTCCAGCTCCCCTTGGAGGGACTGGAGCCTATTGCTGCTGGAAGGGTCGGGTTGGGAACTGCTACTGGGGCTAGGTATGAACCTCGCCAGTCCCTCTATAATAAGTCTAAAAAGGGAAATTTTTAACATGATGACCACGATTCCCTCATGCAAAGCACCTCAGTCCCTGGCCCATAGAAAAAAGGTGGAAATAATGAGATTAGTATGGGACCTGCTAAAGTATGCTCCTTGTCGGTCAAAACTTGGATGCTCCTATTGCTGGAGATATACTACTGACCGCCTCCTTCTTGGATGAACTTGGGTGACTCTTCTCTCACGGTCGACCTACTTGCGAGTGCATCCTCCCGATTATCTCCACCTTCTTCTATACTTCCTGGTACGTTGGTAAGGTGAAAGGGGTCACCGCGCACAGAATAAAGGGGTGAAGTGCCTCCTCTAAATGTCTGGCTCAGGAATCCTCATCCAAAAAGAGATTCAGGGAAAAACGGAGGAGATCCTCGAACTTGACCCATAGTTTCCGCACTGACATGATTCCTTATTGGAGGGACAACAAATCCTACCTCTTCTCAGCCTTCCTCACCGAGGAACGAAATCCCCCATGATATACAATGGATTTTGGATTTCCCATTGCCATGGCCCTAATAATTATGGCAATATGAGAATGGAATTGTACGATAATTGATGCTTGGATTTTAAAGAGGGACATCACAAAACTTGGGATTTATTGGAGAACTGGTTTAAGAAGGAATTTTTTACGACCTTAGGAAATTCTCATTGGTGTCCAACCCTGAATCATTTTGGCAGCTCTATCTAGAATACATGAAAAGATATCATTCTTCCACCTACCAATAATTGTATGTAGTCTGAGATATTTGTTGTTTTTATCAACAACCATGATTCCAGAGAGTATGTGGAGATCATTATTCCTCTCCTGCTAGACTCCTGTACTAAAATAAATCTCAGATTTCCCCTAGTTAACCGATGGCCCAGATAACTTCTCATAAATTTGGATGGCATTAAGAATAGACATGCATTCTTCTTGGGTTTCTCTTGAGAAGAGAAGAAAATCATCAGCAAATAAAAGGTTGGAGACAAGAGGGTTATGACGGCACACTTTCGCACCATTAATAGTGTAATTCCTGGAAATCTCCAACAAAAGTTGGGAAAAACCATTAGCCACACAAATAATGATAAAGGAGGAGAGGTGTTCACCTTGGTAGTGGCCCCGATAGGTGGTGAAACCTTGGTATAGGCTCCAGTTAATATTGACATTGAAAGACACAGATGTGATGAAATTCTTAATAATCATGATTCATTTTGAGCAGAAACACATTTTTTCCATGACAACCTAGAGAAAGGACCATTAAACTCTATCATAAGCTTTTTTCATATCAAGTTTCCACGCAATAATACCTCTCTTGGCCACCGTTTGAGTTTTCATAGAGTGAATGATCTCATGAGAAAAAATTGGGTTATCAGAAATGATCCTTTTGGGAACAAACACACTCCGGTTTTCAATAAAAATATTGGTGTTCTAGAGGCAAAGGCCGTTAACCAGTTTTTTTGAGAAAATCTTTTAAAGAATGATGAAAATGATAGTGGGTCTAACATCTGATGCCAAAGTTGGTGATAAGGGTGATCACCATTTCATTAAGGTCACATATATCAATTTTCCCTTCCCAAAGGTCTGTGACGAGTATCGAGATGTTAGGGCAGATAAGAGGGAAGTAATTGATGAAAAAAGAGCATAAAAGCCATATAACCCCCATTCTTTAGTAGAATGAATTTTATTGAGGGCCCTTCAGATTTCCTCTTAGGAGATATCGCAGGTCAGAAGGCGATTCATTTCCTCTGTGACCACCAGTTTGATATGGGATGAGATATCAATTGAAATTGTGGATTCCCAGGTCGTATAAAGGTTCATGAAAATGTGGGAGATAATATCATGAATTTCTGAATCCTGAGAAATAAATCTGCCTTCCGCCTTGGAGAAGCTTTCTGATGGAAGTAAGTGGTATTGAAATCACCCTAAATAATATGGTTCTCGCGAGCTCGCATTGCCTATAATCTTTCCTTAGTCTGATGATCCGTGTTGAGTTTGGCATCATGATCTCTAATTCTGGAGAGAGTGGCCTTAGACGGGTGCCAAAGGTAAATGGTATTATGCTATCTTTCTACAGATTCACAGTGGGAATCTTGTTGGTGGTACATTTTCAAGTTGGCTTCCACCATAGGAAGATAATCCTTATTAACAGGTGCCCCAGACTTCCAGCTAGAACGCACCAGATCGTCACTTCCCATATTGTTAATTAAGAAAATTTCAAAACAGAAGTTTCTTATGAGGCGATGTCTCCTGTTGTTGTGGGAAATATCAATTAAAATCGGGCAATGATTAGAAGTAGCAGGAGCCAAGTGAGGAACTTGGAAAAATCAGAACAATTTGGTCCATTTCACTGAGCCAAAAAATCTATCAAACCATTTGACAATCCGATATCTTTCTGAGGTCCCTGTGAAGGGGCTACCTTCATAATTGAGACGCTCACTTGATATCAGTTAATATGTATTTATTAGGGTCATAATTTAAAAAGTTTTAAAATAGAATGATTTTTTTATAAATATATAACAACATGTTTTAGCGATGTATATACGGTTATATTTTTTAAATTTAGTTTCCATGTATTTATTATTATTTCGTTCAAAATGTTTTAATTTAAAATTATAAAAAACTAAAAAGATAATTGTAAATTTAATAAACATAATTTACACTTGTTTATTATTATTCACATAACCGCTTATTCCCTGATGTCATTTAACATTCACGAATTTATTTTTAAAATAACTGGTCGAAGGAGGGGCATATGTTTACTACCATTTTTGATTATATAATATCCCAGCAGGTTAATAAAAAATGATTTGTAGTTTGATTCCAAAAAGAATTGGATTTCATTCATTAGAGGAATATAAATTATTTTTCATATATTTATAAAAATAACTATTTCAGTTCCCAAAACAAAATAAATAGTAGAAAAATGTTTGGAAATTATTTATAAAAACCATTTCTTGAATTTCATTTCCACCTGTTCAGGTTTAGGGATTTACACTTCATTGCATCCCCATTCATGGCGCCTCCCCGCCCGACCACGTGACACATTTATATATTTATTAACTATATTTATTTATCCTTTTTACAAGACACACCACCATAGATCTAACAATTTTTACCACTACTCATTATCACTGTTAAAAAAACATTGATAAAGTATAAATTTTTATCACCTCTGATAAAAATAAATGATAAATTTTAATTTTATCATCGTTGAAAAAATTAATGATAAAAAATAACTATTTGTCACCATTGTATTTTTCACCGATAAGAGGGTTCCCTTTATCAATTTTTTTTAATGTTGATAAAGTATACTGTGAATAATATATTTTGTATATAAATGCATTTTTTAATGTTATTTATACTCAACTAGAAAATGGGGCTATACCCACCCATCTATACTCATTGTTTATATAAACTATGAGTATAGAATGGCTGGAATCTATCTATACCAATGGTTTATGTAAACCTTTTGTCTTCACGAAGATTAGCTTGTGCTTAAAGCAACACTGTTTTAGCTTGCGATATACGCAACACTATGCTTGGATTGTGTTGAACACTATTTCGAGTTATTTTGATAGAATTCATTTCTTGCAAGACCATGTTTAAGTTAATAACTAAATATTATTATGTTACTTTGGAACCTAGTCATTATAATGAAACGTATGAACAATATTAACATTCTTCAGAAAAATTACTTAAATGAAAATAAAATAATGAAACCACTCTTGATGGATTTTATTAATGTAATATATATATATATATATATATATATTCAATCCAATGTTTAAAATCCATCCTATAAGTCTTCTAGACATGATATAAGAATAAATTCAATTTTTTCTAATAAAATAAATATTTTTCAAAAAATGCAGTTTCGCTACCTTTTGGTTGCACAACTATTTTAAATATTGTTTTTGAAACTTATACATATTCTATTTGATGACATTATTAACATTTTCTTAGGAAGTGCATTATAAAAATTTATATTGGATGATTTTTTGATATTTTTCTGATAACTTTCATGTTTTGATGAATTGTAAAATATACTATATTTTAATTGAATTTTTTTTCATCGAAATAATTTATATGGTTAAATTATATTATTCAATGGTTTTAATGTATAAATAAAATGTATTTTTAACAGATAATATAATATATGTCATTGGAATTAATTCTATATTGAATTTAGATGTAAAAACATTTCAATGTTTTGAAATGTTTTAACTTTTTAAAACTAATTTTTCATTCGGACAATGAGATTAATATTAAATTAATTACTGAAACTTCTCTGTTTCGAATTTGTAATAATTCATTCCATATTTGGAATCAATTATTCCAAATTATGTTAATGACATTATTTTATTTTTGGGCATTATGAATAGTAACTTCAATAATTTTTATCAATACAGTAAAAAGGTAAATCGGGTAATTAAGGGTAAATGAAATATTATACATTTACCTTAAAACTTGTGATAATATGATTGGATGAGTTCTTTTCAACCTAAATCATCATTTTTTCACATTTAATATATTTTATTTAATGAAAAGTAAAATATGTCTCACTCAAGTTTAATTAACTAAACCATTTTTTATATATGCCTATACAGAAGATAAATTAGATTATAAATACTTATTTGAAATGTATAATGTTTTTACTTATCATGGTAATTTATTTTTATTTTTTAGAAAATATATAACTACCTTAAATACTTATACGTTGATGATGTATAAATTAGTTAATTGATGAGAAATCAATAAAACAATTGTTATTATGATGATAATAACCATCAAAAGTCCCAAACACTTGAAATTTTTTTATTGGAAGATTATATGTCGACCATAATCATCCAGGGGTCATGTTATTGGTAATTTGGATCCATATGGAAGATATTGTTGCACTTATATTATTTTATTTAATGTGATGTTAAAGTTGTCACATTCGTAATTTAATAAGTATATAATTTTAAATGATGGATTTTCCAAAAGATATATTCAACTAAAATTATTCCTATTAAATCTAGTAGATTTATCATCATCGAAAT
Organism: Viscum album; assembly: GCA_963277665.1. NCBI lineage: Eukaryota > Viridiplantae > Streptophyta > Magnoliopsida > Santalales > Viscaceae > Viscum > Viscum album. Next base: position 835,076,977 of record OY728139.1, on the reverse strand, counting down.
TTATTTTTTAATTTTTATACTACAAATAAGTATATTATATAATTACACAAAATTGATGTCGTAATTATTTTATTTATGGAAATATAAAATTAATGTTATTAAAAATATTAAAATAAATACAATTTTATCTAATTAATATTTCCAATTATTTTTCTAGATGATGTAGACCCCATAGGGATATAATTAAATAACTTTTTTGATGATAAAATCATATATTTATATTTTTAAAAATCCATGAAATGAATAGTTTCAAAATTGACACTATTGTTTTTTTTCAAAATAATGTTTTATTAAATTATTTATAATTCATTTTTTTAAAAAAATATATAATAATAATTATATGTTCTATATTGATCTAAAATGTTTATTTGTGATTTAATTTACATTATATATGTAAATATTTCACCATTTTAATATTGAAATAATTGTTACCCTTGTTAAAATGAAATTGAATAACTAAGTGCTAAATTAAGTTGATAAGGTTTAAATTGACATAAAAACATGTCAAAAATTTATTGGTTGATGATATTACAACTTTATCTCACATTATATATAAAACTATGACATTTTAGATGTTTTTGGATATGGTTTGAGTTTATTAGAAATTAATATTTTGGGAGATCCCAAAAGTGCCCCTCACCTCAATTATAAAATGGCACCTCCTACCACACCTATTCACTTCAATATGAGCCTTCATGCTTGAAACATTCCTACCCTTTTCCATTATAAACATCCCCAGTAACATTCTATAGGTTGTAGTCTTCTTCAAAGACCAACTCTAGTGCTCTAAGATGAGATTTTGAGGAAGCACGCCGAAGAAGATGTAATCTCCTTTAGCGATTCTTTCAAACTTCTTTCTTCTTCTACTTACTATTTAGGTGTTTTTTCATTATAAGTTAATAACTCCAGTATCAATTTTATACGGATATGTTATTATAATTATGAAATAACTCTATTACACCTTATGTCTATCCTACGAAAAACGAAATCACAACGCGTGCGTACATACGACTTACCGTCTCAGTACTGTGGTGTAATATGTTTTTCACCTTCACATTAATTTGATTGGTATTATTAGGGAAATAATAACTATATAATATTATTATAACATGATATTGATTATAAAATATTATACACCATCTAATTAAATACCATTTAATAATTATGGGAATGATATCGTCGCTCATGCGTACATACAACCCACCATCTCCACGATACGATGTGATTCATTCTACATAATCTTCATTAAATAATATAAATGAAAAAAATGAATAAATATAGTATATATTATGTTCATATCATTTTTAATGATATAACCATGAGCTATGAAGGAGAACCTGAACTTATTCCACAAAACATACATAAGAATATAAAGTACTTAATATCCGGATAATGAGTAACAATGAAATGTTACTTACAAAAAAATGATAATATGATCATATATGATATCTTAAAAATGAAAATGATTCTAGATTAATTTAATGAAATTATTTATATAATTATATAGGGGTTTCAGATAGATAGGTAGGATATTGGACATTAGGTAATGGATAATTTTGCAATCTCATTTTTTTGTATGATTGTTTATACCGAAGTATTTACTGGGTTATATTTATCATCCATGTACATGTTTTTTACAAAAAAAATATAAAATATTATTTATAACCTTCTACTATTTTTTAAAGTCAATTTTAACAATTAGAGAATTTTTATTAAGCGGTTTGAAAGGAATGTTTCGTCATTTTTGATCTGCTGTACTTTTGAATTATCTTGTAGAAGTACAAGAAAATGTTTTTATCATATACATCATGAATGGATTTTTACACATTCATGAATCATTATTTGCATTAATCTTACCTTTTAGGTTTTCAAGGTTATTTTCTATGAAATATTTTTATATTTTAAAATTGAAGGGAGTTTTAGGAAAAGGAAATATTTTTTAAGAAGGATATTTTTCTCAAGAATCAATATCAAGTGTTTTATCAAAATTATTTTCCATCTAAGATGACATTTTTTTAATAAGGATATGTTTAAAGTATATTATCCCTATTATTAGTATGGGTTTATTATGTTTATTCTATTTATGAAATCCATTTTTTCAAAGAATTTTTTATGATGGAATTATTTATTAAGAAACCCACTTTATTCCTTGGGTTATGCTATGATGAATGATTTATGTTTTTGTGAAACATGTAAGAATGATATCATTATGATATGGTTGAGACCTCCATATCCCTACAATGCATTGGGTAAATACTTAGATTTTATGTTTTTAGAAAGATTTTTAGGTTTTTTGTTTATGGATAGTATAAGTTATAATCCAATTGATGTTTGTCAGAATAATGTATTATCTTACTCTAATTGGACATATAAATATTTTATAACCTGTTATTGTCTTTTTTATTTAGACATATGGAATAAACTACCATTATATTTATGGATCGCATGATATTCTTACACGTTAGGAATTAAAAATTTAACTTAATTTTTTTTTGAATAAGATATGATGTGGAAATTGATCAAGGCAAAACCTATAGTGAGATTTTACTGAAATCATGTAATTATATATTCCCATGAAAATTCATCAATATTATGAAAAGTTATAGTGATGTAAATGGGTGTTTTATTGATATCATTTTTGATGATATTAATGATCTATTTCACGCTTCTTTAGTTTATGGTATTTTGATTGTTACCTTTCAGTAGATCATTAACTTTCTTAGGATCAATGATCTTTATTAGTATCTATGATTATTTATAATTTTCCAACATGCCCAATATTCACATATTCTATCCTATATAGATACATAGTTTTGATTTCTTTTGGGTAATTCTTATTTTATAACTATTACTTATTAAAATAATTTTTTAGTTTTAAAAATATGTGTTTCTATCCTTTTATAACCCTTATAAATTTATATGTTGAAATTCATTTTAATCAGGGCCGAAAGTAACACCTCAATATTTTATGAGATAGATTCTTTTTAATTTCATTTATGTATTGTGTTGTAAACTACACCAAGACTATATTGCGCTATACGCAACACTGTATTAGTTTGTGGTATACGAAACACTATGATTGGATTGTGTTACAAAGAATTTCAAGTTGTTTTGAAATAATCCACTTCACACAAGATCGATTTTAAGTTATCAAGTAAATATTTTTATGTAACTTTAGAACCTAGTCCATATAATGAATGGTATGAATAGTATTAACTTTCTTCTGAAAAAATTTAAATTCAAATAAAATAATGAAATCAGGCTGGATGGATTTTGTTAATTTAATAAATAAATAAATATATATATATAAATATTTTTCAATATAATTTTTAAAATTTATCTTATATGTTTTCTAGACATGATATAAAAACAAATTCTATTTTTCCAATAAATTATGTATTTTTTAAAAAATGCAGTTTTCCCGCCTTTTGATGGCGCACCCAATTTATATAGAGTTCCTGAAATTTATATATATTATATATAACAACATAAAAATGTTATTTGGAATAGGTTTAGAAAAATTTTATTTGGATGATTTATTTATATTTTTTGGATAACTATAATGTAATGATGAATTGTAAAATTACGCTAAATTTTAATAAAAGTCAACTTTTTCCATCAAAAATAATATATATTGTTAAATTATAGTATTGAATGGTTTTAATGTCTATATAGAATATATTTTTATCAGTTAATTAAATATAGTTCACTAAAATTAATTCTACATTGAATTCAGATGTAAAAACATTTCAATCTTTTGCATGTTTTAACTTGAAGAAACTCGTTTTTCATTCCAACAACGGGATTAATTTGAAATTAATTATTGCAACTTCTGGGTTTTTATTTTTTAAAAATGGATTCTAAATTTTGAATCAGTAATTTAAAACTATTTTATCATTATTTGATTTTTGGGCATTATGAATAGTAACTTCATTAATTTTTATTAATAGCGTAAAAAGGTAAATTTGGTAATTAATGGTAAATATAATATTAAAAAATTACGTTAACATTCATACTAATATAATTTGATGGATTATTTTAGACCTAATCCATCCTTTGGTAAAAATTATACCCTTTTAAATCCACTAGAATGAGATTAAGTCATTTAATATATTTTATTTAAAGAAAAGTTAAATATGTCTCAATAATATTTTAATAATTAAACCATTCTTTATATAATGTTATATAGAAGATAAATTATATTATAAATAATTATTTTAAATATAATATGTTTTCATTTATCATGATAATTTATTTATAATTTTTAAGAAATATATAATTACCTTAAATGCTTATGCTTTGATGATGCACAAATTGATTAATTGATGAGTAATTTGTAAAAAAATTATTATTAAAATGATAATGACCATAAAAATTCCGAAACACATTCCAATTTATTTATTTAAAAGTATATCTCTACCATAAACATCCAAGTGTCGAGTTATTGACCATTTGGATCCATATAGAATATATTGTGACACTTATATATTTTAGTTAATGTGTTGTTAAAGTTCTCACATTCATAATTTAATAAGTATAACATTTTAATGTTAGATTTTATTGAAAATAAATTCATCTAAAAGTATTATTATTAATTATAGTATATTTATCTTCATTATATTATAGTTTTTTACCCAAAAAATAATTATATTAAATAATTACACAAAATTGATGTATTAATTATTTTATTAAAGGAAATATCAACTTAATGTTATTAAAAATATATAAATAAATACATTTTAGATAATTAAAATTTATAATAATTTTTATAAATTAACTAGACCCATAGATATGTAATACAATAATTGTTTTTCAATGATAACATCTTATCTTCATATTTATTAAAAATCTATGAATTGAATAGTGTCAAAATTGACACTATTGTTTTTTTGTCAAAACAATGTTTTGTTAAATTATTTCAAAATCATAAAACATCTTAAAAAATATATACTAATTATTATATGGTCTAAAGGGATATAAAATATTTATTTATGGTTTAATTTAAATCATATAAGTTAATATTTCAACCTTTTAATATTGAAATAATTGTTAGCCTAGATAAAATGAAATAGAATAAGTAAGTGTTAAATTAAAATGATAAGGTTTAAATTGACATAAAATTTTTCCAAAATTTATTGGATTATTATATTAAAAGATTATGTAATATCATATTAGATAGAATGACATTTTTTATGTTTTTAGATGTGGTTTTAGTTTATTATAAATTAATATTTTTGGAGATCCCAAAAGTGCCCCTCACCTCAATTATAAAAGGGAACCTCTTCCCTCACCTATTCTGTAACACCTGAGATTTTTATGAGTAATATTTTGTTCAAAGGAATCTTTCACTACACACTAGCTTGGCTTACTTTACACGCAATCACGACCTTCCTCGATAGCTTGCGTCGTACGCAATACCGAGTTTCACTAAACAATGATATGCTATTAAAATATTATTAAAACTAGCCGTTATGAATATTAATAACCACTTTTTGAAATTTTATAAATTTTATTTTTCAAAATGGACTTCATTTTTGGATTCGGAATACTGAAATTAGCCTAGGGTGAAATTTTGGTATTTTTCTGAAAACTTTCAATTTTTGATGAATAGTGAAACCACTAAGTGGTAGGTTAAAAACTGAATTTTGCATAAAACTTAATTTTACCGCTTCTGTGAATGGAATTTCGAAAATCCGACAGACACGGTTGATATCAGTAAGTAAAATGTGGTTCAATGAGATAAAAATAATTTTTGGTGAATAGTAACTTTTTACTTTTTTTACCGCGGTTAATAGTAAATAGGGTAACTAAGGGTAAATATGATATTACAATTACCCTAACACATGTCCTAATTATATTGGATAAGTGTAATTCGACCAAAAACAACCTTATGAATAAAATATGACCATTTAGGCCCACTTGAGATAGATTAGGACATTTATTATTAATTTATTTAAAGAAGGGTTAAACTACTTAAAATCAAAGTTTAATAAGTAAATAATTTTTAATATGGGGTTATACATAAGCTAAATTCGACAATAATTATTCATTAGAAAGCTAAAACGATATCCTACATAATGGTATTTTATTTATAATTTTTAGACATTAAATAATTTAATATAATTATGACACAACAATGATGCAGTAATTAACTTATTTATGAAATATTGACATAATTGATGTTATAAACACCAAAATAAATGTAATTTGAGACTTTTTATGAATTACACTAATTTTATAGGTTACTATGATATATTAATGTTTATTTAATCAACTTGGTTCGAACATATAATTCTGTTATGACTTTCACAAAAATCATATATCAAATAGTGTCAAAATTGACACAAAATAGTTTTTAAATCAAATATTATATTATTAATTGTTATTTTATTCCTAAAAATCTAAGGATCGGCCCAATGACTTAGATAAGGATATATATATTAATAATAAACAATTTGGGGTTCGTTTGGAATGTTATATTAAGTGTATTAACCATATAGTGAAAGAAAACAAAAAGACATGGTAAAAGTTAAATTATTTAACTTAGAGTTAAATCTAATTGATAAGGTTAAAATAATACCCTAAACATGTATAAATCCTATTGGTTGATAGTATTGCGACCCATCCCCACTTTATCTTCGAAATAAGACCCTTTGGAACCATTATAAACCAATTTTGACTTTAATATAAAATAATATTTTGAGATATTCCTAAGGTGCCCCTCTCCTCCCTTATAAAAGGGCACCTCCTCTCCCTCCTCCTCACACCAATTTGAGCACTCAAGCTCGGCCAACCCCTGCCATTTTCTCCTCTCCACTTCCCTAGAATAATCCTAGAGGTCCTGGTCTTCTTCAAAGACCAATCTTAGTTCCCTAAGTGGAGGATTCAAAGAAGCGTTCCAAAGAAGAGGTAATATCCATTACCGATCTTTTCAATTTCTTTCTTCTTCAACTTCTTATTCTTTAGTTGTTTCATGATAAAGTAATAACATCAGAATTACTTACATACTGATATGTTATTATAAATATGAAACAACCCTAATTCACCTTCTATCCATCCTACGGAAAAATGAAATCACCGCACGTGCGTACGTACGGAATACCGTCTCCACGCCGTGGTGTAATCTATTTTCCACCATCACCTTACAAGGATGGGTATAATGGTGTAATGAGACACTATTTATGATTATTATAAAGTAATATTGATACTGAAATAATATATATATACTCCAATACAATTCCATGATCATAGGAATGATATCATCACTCGTGCGTACGTACGGAATACCGTCTCCATGATGTGATGCGACTCGTTCTACATGATCATCATTACATAGTAATTATATAAATTATTTGAATGAATAAATATGATATATGTTACACTAATACCATTCTGGATATAAGGTATCTATAACCTTAAAAGAAGAATAAGAATTTATTCGGCAAAACACGCATAAGAACAAAAGGCAATAAAGACCCGAGTAACAAGTAACAATGAAATATTACTAACAAGAAGCTAAGAATATTACCATATATGATATCATATCAATATGTATGATTCTGGAATAAGTCAATAACATTATTTAAACCATTATACAGGAGCTTCGGACACGTACAAAGTAAATCGGACCTAAGGTAAGGGAAATATCACAATCTCACTTTTATCCGAGATTGTTTTTACTTTGGTAATTACTGGGGTGTATTTTATCATCCACATCCATGTTCCCTAAATATGTAATTTCCATCCTTCTACAATAGTTTTTATCCAATTTTAACCTTCGATGAGTTTTTAGTAAAAGATATGAAAGGAATCTTTTGTCGTTTTTCGTATGAGGTACTTTTTGACTTTTCCGACAAAAGTACGAAGAATGTTTTTTTAACTTATAAGGCAAGAATGGATTTTTAAAACATTATTTCCAAGAATCTTCCTTTATAATATTTCAAGTTTATTTTTAATCAACTTCTTTTAGTTTAAAATTTTATGACATGTTAAGAAAAGAAAAGTGTTTTTGAAGTAGAAAGGATATTTTCCTCAAGAATGGAGTTCAAATGTTTTATCAAAATTATTTTCCATCTAAGATAATATAGGGTTCTGTTTTTATCCATATTATTACATTGATTTGATTATGTTTTGAGGAAATTATTTTTATGAAGTCATTTACCTTATATGATTTGTTTTATGATGTCATGATGTTTCAAGAATCCCATTTTTGTTACATGTGTTATGCGATGATGTATGATTTATGATTATGTGGCACACATAAGAAAGGATTCATTATAAGATGGGTGGGACCTATATCTCCCTCCAATGCATTGGGTAAAGATTTATATCTCATGAGATAGACATGGCTGGAACGGAAGGTTATTTCGGTTCAGTGATACAGGACTGAAACGAGGAGTGAACTCGGTTTAGAAATGGACTTTGTCCGCTAAGATAGTCTTGGCAATGAGTCATGACTAACAAGAAATGATTTTCCATGATTATGTGTGCATGCCACAAAGTTTCAAGTTTTATGTTATGATTATGGGGATCTCATTTTCACTTCTATGATTTATTCCATGCTAAGATATTATGATCTCTTTTGCAGGTTATGATTTTCAAAAAGATATGATATGATTTTTACTTCCTTTATTTGCCCTTGCTGAGCATTTGAGATCACCCTTTTATGTTTTCTTTTCCCCAGGTCAGGAAGATGGATATTAAGTAGAATATGTTAAAAGGGACCCTAGATATGATGAAATAAATGGGAGACACTGTAGAAGATTTATGAACCAGTTGTTTATGTTTCCCAGTTTCTAAAGACACTATACCTATACGGTCCTTTGTGGTTTTGTTATATGTTGTAATAAGTGTGCTTCAATTTTGAAGTATTAACAATGTATGTAAAGTATGGGTTGTTATAGTTGGTATCAGAGGCAAAGGAGGTAGGAATGTATCTGATCCTTGGGAACTCTCACATGTGAGCGTTGGACGAAGCATGACTCTCCGCCCAAGGGATTCATGAGGAAATGGCTGCCACTGGGGATGGTGGTGTGTCCCGCCAAGGGGGTGTAGCCGCCCATGGAGTGCCCTGATAGGTATCAATTATAGTCCACTGGAAGTAATTCCAAACCGCTATAGTTGGTATCAGAGGAAAGGTATAGTCAACCTTTTGAAACTAGGATGTGAAAGCCTTAGTAAGAACCCTAAGGATAAGTCTAAGCATAGAACACAATCTTAATGTTTTAGAAATGGCCATGAATACCCTAGGATAAGACCTTAAGTGTGAAATTTTATCCTTGATTATGTGGTTTTCCTATTATACTTAGTTTTTCTAACACTATTCTTCTTGGTTTTAGTCAATGGCTAGAACCCGAAGGAACCGTGTTAATGCGGAATGCGATGGGCAATGCAATGATTGTCCCCCTGAGCAACCAAACGATATGGGAGCTGGAATGCAAAATCTTGTAGCCATGCTCACACAACTTTCTCAAGCTATGAATCATGCAGGACTTCCAAATGAGCAAAGGAAGGAGCAGCATTCTGCTGAATCCTTCATGAGGCAGCGTCCACCTTCTTTCAGTGGGTCTACTGATCCATTAGTTGCTGAACAATGGATTAGTACTACTGAAAAGATATTTTCAGTTCTTCAATGTTCTGAACATGATAAAGTCATCCTAGAAGTGTATCGTTTGGAAGGAGATGGTGATCAATGGTGGAATCTTATTAAGAATACGAGGCAAAGGGATGAAATTGAGTCTATGGAATGGGATGAGTTCAAGAACTTATTTTTTAATAAGTACTTCCCTCGTATTCTCCGAACAAATATGGAGAAAGAGTTTCTTGAACTGAAGCAAAGGGATGATGAAACTGTTGGTACCTATGAAGCAAATTTTACAAGACTTGCAAGGTACACTTCTGGTATTATTATCCAACCTGAGAGTAAGATCAATCGGTTCTTTAGTGGCTTAAAACCAAGTCTTCGAAGGGTGTTAGCCATAAGGGACTTCAATAGCTATGTGGAAATCGTTCGATGTGCTCTCAAAGTCGAGATGGAGATTGGAGTAACCCATCAGTCACATGGGTTTGATAAGAAGAGGAAGATGGAATTCAAAGGAAAATCTAAAGAGAACACTGAAAAGAAGATGATCTTTCCCTTATGCTCAAAGTGTGGAAATAAACATGGAGGGAGTTGTCTTAAAGGGACAAGTAAATGTTTCAAATGTGGAAAGGAAGGTCATCGGGCATTTTAATGCCGCGATAATGGGAAGAAGATGTCTAATGATGCAAAAAAAGTAAGGGATACACAGAATGAACCTACTACACTTGAATGTTTCAAGTTCCAGGAGATGGGGCATTATTCCAATCAATGCCCAAATCCAAGGGTTGATGATGATGGTCAACGTCAACAAAATCTTAAGGCTAAAGACAAAGGAAAGTCACATGCAATTTCAATCAGCGATGTGGAGTACGATAACGAAGTGGTGAAAGGTACACTTACCATCCACTCTAAAGTAGCAAATGTTTTATTTGATTCTGGATCCACCCACTCTTTTATTTCTGAAAAAATTTCTAAGGGTATCACCATATTACCTCAACAATTAGATGTTGAGTTAGCTGTGACAACACCTAATGGCACAACAGTCGCATCAAAAGTTTATAATTCTTCTCCGATCGAAGTTTGTGGGAAAGTGATTCCTGCAAATCTTGTGATCCTTCCTTTAGTGGAATTTGATGCGATTCTTGGCATGGATTTGCTTTCTCTACATGGAGCTCATATCAATTGCCAAATAAGGGAAGTCACATTTCATATTCCAGATCAATCTACGATCGTCTATCGATGCAAGGATGAATAAAACCTTCCAGTGGAAATTCCTTCCATCTTATGGGTCTTGATTCCACTAAATGAAGGTTATTTATCTCAAATGGTTGGTTAGAAACTTACAATTAAGAATATTCCAATCGTACGGGAGTTTGATGATGTATTTCTGGAGGAATTACCGGGTCTTCCACCAAATCGTGAAGTTGATTTTTCAATAGAACTCATACCGGGTGCTTTGCCTATTTCAAATACACCTTATAGAATGGCCCCAATTGAGTTGCAGGAATTGAAGAAGCAACTCCAAGAGAATCTTGATAAGGGATTCATACGCCCTAGTGCGTCACCTTGGGGGGCACTTGTTCTATTTGATAAGAAGAAAGATGGATCAATGAGACTCTGCATTGATTATCGAGAACTTAACAAGATCACTATCAAGAACAAATATCCTCTCCCACGCATTGATGACTTATTTGACCAACTACGCGGAGCTCAATACTTTTCCAAGATTGATCTTCGTTCAGGGTATCATCAATTAAGGGTCAAAAGGGAGGATATACCAAAGACGGATTTCCGTACAAGGTATGGACACTATGAATTTATAGTGATTCCATTTGGTCTTACTAATGCCCGTGCTATCTTCATGGATCTAATGAATAGAGTCTTTAGAGACTATCTTGATCAATTTGTGGTAGTCTTTATAGACGATATTCTTGTCTATTCAAAGAGCAAGGAAGAGCATGAAGATCACTTGAGAATTATATTGAAGACCCTGAGAAAGGAGAAGCTTTATTCCAAATTTACCAAGTGTGAATTTTGGCTTCAAAAAGTTGCATTTTTGGGTCACATAATCTCAAAAGAGGGGATATCTGTGGATCCAGCAAAAACAGAGGTTATCGAAAGATGGTCAAGACCAACAACAGTAACTGAGATCCGAAGTTTTCTTGGTTTGGCTGGATATTATCGATGTTTTGTGAAAGATTTTTCACGATTATCTAATCCACTCACCAAGTTGACTCGGAAAGAAGTTAAGTTTGTTTGGACAGAGGAATGTGAAGAGAATTTCAAGGAGTTGAAATGAATGTTATCCAGTGCACCTGTGCTCACACTGCCTTGTAGTGGAGAAAGATTTGTGATCTATAGTGATGCATCCAAGAATGGATTGGGGTGTGTTCTTATGCAAAATGATATGGTGATAGCTTATGCCTCACGACAGTTGAAAATCCATGAGCAAAATTACCCAACACATTATTTGGAGTTGGCTGCGGTAATCTTTGCATTAATGATTTGGAGGCATTACCTTTATGGTGAAAGGTGTGATATTTATACCGATCATAAAAGTTTAAAGTGTATTTTCACACAAAAGGAGTTGAATATGCGTCAAAGAAGATGGTTGGAGCTGATTAAGGATTACGCCTGCTCAATCCATTACCACCCTGGGAAAGAAAACAAGGTGGCAGATGCATTAAGTCGACAAGACCATGCTAGTTTATCCATGATGAGGATCACAAAAGATCCAATATTTATGGATTTACAAAGGATGGATCTTGGAATTATAATGGAAGAGGAAAAATCTTATCTTTCTCAAATGAATGTTCAACCATCTATACATGTGAAGATTAAAGTGGCACAGAAAGAAGATGTCGAGTTACAAAAGAAGGTGAGAAATGTTCAGGAATTTAACCTTGATTGTGATGGGATAATAAAGTTCAGGAATCGGGTTTGTGTTCCTCCTATCCCCGAATTAAAGAAGGAGCTGCTGGATGAGGCTCATAGTTCTTCATTCTCTATTCATCCGGGAAGCACGAAGATGTATAGGGACCTGAAAGAGTAATTCTGGTGGGATGACATGAAAAGAGATGTTGCTGAATATTTCTCTCGATGCTTGGTTTGTCAACAAGTTAAATCTGAGAGAAAGAAGTCTAAGGGGATGTTACAACCATTACCCATACCCGAATGGAAATGGGAAAACATCACTATGGACTTTGTCACAGGACTTCCTAAAACATCCAAAGGCAATAATGCTATCTGGGTCATAGTTGATCGTCTTACAAAGTCTGCACACTTCATTGCTATTAGAGAGGATTTCTCTCTAGATCAGCTTGCCAGGATATATGTAAAGGAAGTGGTAAGATTGCATGGAGTACCACTTCCTATTATATCTGATCGGGATCCGAAATTTACCTCGATGTTCTGGCGAAGTCTTCAGCATACTCTAGATACAGAGTTGAGTTTCAGCACTGCTTGTCATCCCCAGACAGACGGTCAGTCTGAGAGAACAATTCAAACCCTAGAAGATATGTTGAGAGCTTGCTCTATGGATTTCAAAGGAGGTTGGGATCAACACCTACCTTTGGTGGAATTTTCTTATAATAATAGCTTTCACTCCAATATTTAGATGGCTCCTTATGAAGCTCTCTATGGAAAGAAATGCAGGACTCCAACTTTCTGGGATGAAGTTGGGGAATGAAAGCTATTAGGACCTGATCTCGTTAATGAAATGGCAGAAAAGGTCAGATCTATTCAACAACACATAAGAGCAGCTCAGAGTCGACAGAAAAGTTATGCCAACAACCGAAGAAAAGACCTAGAGTTTTAAGTGGGTGATAAAGTGTTCTTACGAATATCTCCCTGGAAGAGGGTTATGAGATTTGGAAAGAAGGGGAAGTTGAGCCCTAGATATATCGGTCCTTTCGAAATACTGGATCGTATTGGAAAGGTAGCTTACCGATTGGCGCTTCCACCGAATCTCTCTCAAGTTCACGATGTGTTCCATGTATCTCTCCTGAGAAAGTACATACCTGATCATTCACATGTACTCAGCTCAGAAGTTGTACCGCTGGAGCAAGATCTTTCTTATGAAGAACAACCGATAGAGATTCTGGATCATAGCGAAAAAGTCCTACGAAACAAGACCACTCGATTGGTGAAAGTTTTATGGAGGAACCACCAATTAGAAGAAGCTACATGGGAGCTTGAGGATATGATGAGGGAGAAGTATCCTCATCTGTTTGTTACAAAGTGACGAATTTCGAGGAAGAAATTATTTTTAAGGGGGGTAGAATGTAACACCCGAGATTTTTATGAGTAATATTTTGTTCAAAGGAATATTTCACTACACACTAGCTTGGCTTACTTTACACGCAATCGCGACCTTCCTCGATATCTTGCGTCGTACGCAATACCGAGTTTCACTAAACAACGATATGCTATTAAAATATTATTAAAACTAGCCTTTATGAATAGTAATAACCACTTTTTGAAATTTTATAAATTTTATTTTTCAAAATGGACTTCATTTTTGGATTCGGAATACCGAAATTATCCTAGGGTGAAATTTTGGTATTTTTCTGAAAACTTCCAATTTTTGATGAATAGTGAAACCACTAAGTGGTAGGTTAAAAACTGAATTTTGCATAAAACTTAATTTTACCGCTTCTATGAATAGAATTTCGAAAATACGACATACACGGTTGATATCAGTAAGTAAAATGTGGTTCAATGAGATAAAAATAATTTTTTGGTGAATAGTAACTTTTTACTTTTTTTTACCGCGGTTAATAGTAAATAGGGTAACTAAGGGTAAATATGATATTACTATTACCCTAACACATGTACTAATTCTATTGGATAAGTGTAATTCGACCAAAAACAACCTTATGAATAAAATATGACCATTTAGGCCCACTTGAGTTAGATTAGGACATTTATTATTAATTTATTTAAAGAAGGGTTAAAATAGTTAAAATCAAAGTTTAAAAAGTAAATCATTTTTAATATGGGGTTATACATAAGATAAATTCGACAATAAATATTCATTAGAAACATAAAACGATTTCCAACATAATGGTATTTTATTTATAATTTTTAGACATTAAATAATTTAATTTAATTATGACACAACGATGATGCAGTAATTAACTTATTTATGAAATATTGACAAAATTGATGTTATAAACACCAAAATAAATGTAATATGAGACTTTTTATGAATTACACTACTTTTCTAGGTTACTATTATTTATTAGTGTTGATTTAATCAACTTTGATCGAACATATAATTCTGTTATGACTTTCACAAAAATCATATATCAAATAGTGTCAAAACTGACACAAAATAGTTTTTAAATCAAATATTATATTATTAATTGTTATTTTATTCCTAAAAATCTATGGTTCGGCCAAATGTCATAGATAACTATATATATATTAATAATAAACAATTTGGGGTTCGTTTGACATGTTATAGTAAGTGTATTAACCATATAGTGAAAGAAAACAAAAAGACATGGTAAAAGTTAAATTATTTAACTTAGAGTTAAATCTAATTGATAAGGTTACAATAATACCCTAAACTTGTCTAAATCATATTGGTTGATAGGATTTCGACCCATCCCCACTTTAGCTTCGAAATAATACCCTTTGGAACCATTTTAAACCAATTTTGACTTTAATATAAAATAATATTTTGAGATATTCCTAAGGTGCCCCTCTCCTCCCTTATAAAAGGGCACCTCCTCCCCCTCCTCCTCACACCAATTTGAGAACTCAAGCTCGGCCAACCCCTGACATTTTCTCCTCTCCACTTCCCTAGAATAATCCTAGAGGTCCTGGTCTTCTTCAAAGACCAATCTTAGTTCCCTAAGTGGAGGATTCAAAGAAGCGTTCCAAAGAAGAGGTAATATCCATTACCGATCTTTTCAATTTCTTTCTTCTTAAACTTCTTCTTCTTTAGTTGTTTCATGATAAAGTAATAACATCAGTATTACTTACATACTGATATGTTATTATAAATATTAAATAACCCTAATTCACCTTCTATCCATCCTACGGAAAAATGAAATCACCGCGCGTGCGTACGTACGGAATACCGTCTCCACGCTGTGGTGTAATCTATTTTCCACCATCAACTTACAAGGATGGGTATAATGGTGTAATGAGTAACTATTTATGATTATTATAAAGTAATATTGATACTGAAATAATATATATATACTCCAATACAATTCCATGATCATAGGAACGATATCATCACTCGTGCGTACGTACGGAATACCGTCTCCACGATGTGATGTGACTTGTTCTACATGATCATCATTACATAGTAATTATATAAATGAATTGAATGAATAAATATGATATATGTTACACTAATACCATTATGTATTTAAGGTATCTATAACCTTAAAAGAAGAATAAGAATTTATTCGGCAAAACACGCATAAGAACAAAAGGCAATAAAGACCCGAGTAACAAGTAACAATGAAATATTACTAACAAGAGGCTAAGAATATGACCATATATGATATCATATCAATATGTATTATTCTGGAATAATTCAATAACATTATTTAAACCATTATATAGGAGCTTCGGACACGTACAAAGCAAATCAGATCTAAGGTAAGGGAAATATCACAATCTCACTTTTATCCGAGATTGTTTTTACTTTGGTAATTACTGGGGTGTATTTTATCATCCACATCCATGTTCCCTAAATATTTAATTTCCATCCTTATACAATAGTTTATATCCAATTTTACCCTTCGGTGAGTTTTTAGTAAAAGATATGAAAGGAATCTTTTGTCATTTTTCGTACGAGGTACTTTTTGACTTTTCGGACAAAAGTACGAAGAATGTTTTTTTTAACTTATACGGCAAGAATGGATTTTTAAAACATTATTTCCAAGAATCTTCCTTTATAAGATTTCAAGTTAATTTTTAATCAACTTCTTTTAGTTTATAATTGTATGACATGTTAAGAAAAGAAAAGTGTTTTTGAAGTAGAAAGGATATTTTCATCAAGAATGAGTTCAAATGTTTTATCAAAATTATTTTCCATCTAAGATAATATAGGGTTATGTTTTTATCCCTATTATTACATTGATTTGATTATGTTTTGAAGAAATTATTTTTATGAAGTCATTTACCTTATATGATTTGTTTTATGATGTCATGATGTTTCAAGAATCCCATTTTTGTTACATGTGTTATGCGATGATGTATGATTTATGATTATGTGGAACACATAAGAAAGGATTCATTATAAGATGGGTGGGACCTATATCTCCCTCCAATGCATTGGGTAAAGACTTATATCTCATGAGATAGACATGGCTAGAATGGAAGGTTATTTCGGTTCAGTGATACAGGACTGAAACGAGTAGTGAACTCGGTTCAGAAATGGACTTTGTCCGCTAAGATAGTCTTGGAAATGAGTCATGACTAACAAGAAATGATTTTCCATGATTATGTGTGCATGCCACAAAGTTTCAAGTTTTATGTTATGATTATGGGGATCTCATTTTCACTTCTATGATTTATTCCATGCTAAGATATTATGATCTCTTTTGGAGGTTATGATTTTCAAAAAGATATGATATGATTTTTATTTCCTTTATTTGCCCTTGCTGAGCATTTGAGCTCACCCTTTTATGTTTTCTTTTCCCCAGGTCAGGAAGATGGATATTAAGTAGAATATGCTAAAAGGGACCCTAGATATGATGAAATAAATGGGATACATTGTAGAAGATTTATGAACCAGTTGTTTATGTTTCCCAATTTCTAAAGACACTATACTTATACGGTCCTTTGTGGTTTTGTCATATGTTGTAATAAGTGTGCTTCAATTTTGAAGTATTAACAATGTATGTAAAGTATGGGTTGTTATATATTCAGCACACATTGAGCCTTAAATATCATCCATAAAATAACCATTTCCATTACAAACTTACCTAAATACATCATAATTTATTTTCTTCTTTAAAGACCATCTCTAGTGCTTTACGATTGGATTTAGAGGAAGTAGATCGAAGAAGAGGTAATCTCCTCAACCATTTTTTCAAGCCTTTTTCTAATTCTGCATCCTCTTTATGATTTGTTTCATTATAAAGTAATAATTATAGTATCAATTATATACTAATATCTTATTATAATTATGAAACATCCATATTTTATCTTATATCCATCCAATGGAAAACGAAATCACCACGTGTGTTTACATATGACTTACTGTCTCCTCGCCGTGGTGTAATGTGTTTTTTACATTCCCATTAATTGGATAGGTATTATTATGTAAAAATATATGTATTATTATTAAAACATGATATTGATTATGAAATATTATACACCATCCAAATTAATACCATTCAATAATTCTGGGAATGATATTTTCGCTCGTGTGTACGTATAACCTACCGTCTCCACGATGCGATGCGATTCATTGTACATGATCTTAATTAAATCATATAAAGGTAAAGAATTAATAAATATGGGACATATTATGTTAATATAATTTTATAATGATGTAATAGTTATCAAAGAAGGAGAATCAGAGCTTATTCGACAAAACGTGCATAAGAACATAAATCAGTTAATATACGGATAACGAGTAACAATGAAATGTTACTAACAAACAGATGGTAATATTATAATATATGATATCATAAAAATGACTATGATTATCGAATAATTCAATGAAATTTCTTAAATAATTATACAATAGGGTCGAATACATAAGAAGGATATTAGACATTAGGTAAGGGATAAATTTTCAATCACATTTTTATCCGATATTGTTTATATGTAAGTATTTACTAGGGTATATATATCATAAATGCCCATGTTTTATACATATATATTATAAAATATTCATTTTATACTTATACTATTGTTTAAAGACAATTTTACCCATTGGTGAATTTTTATTAATTGGTATGAAAGGAATCATTTTTCACTTTTGATATGATATAATTTTGACTTTTCCAGTAAAAATATGAGAAGAATTTTTTTAACATATACACCATAAATGGATTTTTATAATTCCATGGCATTTTTTAAAAAAAGTTTTTTTACGAAGAAATGATATTTTACTCAAGAATCAATTTTTTGTTTTTTATCAAAATTATTTTCCATCTAAGATGAATTTTTTTAAAAGGATATGTTTTAGGTATAGTATCAATAATATTCCTATGGTTTTATTATGTTTATGATATTTATGAAATCCATTTGTTTTCATGGATTAATTTATTATTGAATGATTTTTTATAAAACCCACTTTATTATTTGGGTTATGCTATGATAAATGATTTATGTTTCTGTAGAACACATAAAAATTATTTAATTATGAGAAGGGTGGGACCTATATATCCCTCCAATTCATTGGGTAAATATATATATCTCATGAGATAGAAATGGATGGAATGAAAAGTAAACCTGATTCAGTAATATATGGCTAGAACGATAGGCCCATATGGTTCAGTAATGTAGGGATGAAAAGACAAGTAAATACGATTTAGTAAGGGAAATTTTCTGCTATAATGGTATTGAAAATAATCCTTGGATAAATGGAAATGATTTTCTATTCTAATGTTTTTTCCCCAATTCCATGTTTTATGAAAATGAAATTTTATAATGATTCATGTTAGTTTACAATTTATGTCTTATAAACTGCCAAGATTTATTTCATGACTCATGTTTTTTTATATTAAGAATTTATTTTCATGTTTTTCAATTATTATGTTTATGTTATATTTGATGTTCTCTATGATTAAACTTACCGAGCGTTTGATCTCACCATTTCTATGTTTTATTTTCCCTAGTATTTAAATAATGGTTTTTAGTAGGAAAACTAGCAGGGGAGATATTTAGGGTGATGTTGAAGATCTTTCACCAAGTTAGAATAATGTGTTCCAATTTTTTAAAGACACTAAAAAATACAGTCTTTGGGAGTCTATTTGTGTAATGTATAAAGTATTCCAAAAAATAATTGTATTGTCCATGTACATCTATCATGGGTCATTATATGTTGAGTTATACCAACGATTTGTTAAAAACCATTGGGATAATGTTCTATCCACTAATACACATATTCCCTTTAATAGTGTTCAAATATTTTTTAACAGTGATAAAAAATCATTATTAATTGTAGAACCGTTAAAGGCCTAGTTGCCTACAATGTGATGTTTATATAAAAACACACACTGCAAAAACATGTAATACCAGCAAAAACCTGTAATTTCAAATAATTCTATATACATTTAATGTGATACCATGAATACAAAAATTTCCACCAATAGAATATACAAGAAACAAATGCTATATACATTTCAAACAATTTTTTATATAATTACATTTTACAATTGTCCAAAAAAAATTAAAATCATTAATGTTTCATATTTTGACACCTGTGATCCCCTCAAAAAAATGTCCACCCATGGTATCAGTTTCTGAAAAAATCATATCAACCCAAGAAAAAGATTTTGCCTATATAAGAAAACAAATATTTTTTTAGTAATACTATAAAAAAATAAATTAAACATTGAAATTAAAGAATACATAAATAAAATATAAATATTTAATAAAAAAGACACACTTGGGGTCATACAAGTCACACCGTGCATCAAATTGAGGTGGGATTAAGTTCTACACATAATAAATGAATCATGGATCGTTGTACACAATTATCAAAACAATCGGAATGCATTTTCTCAGTTTCCAGTATGTCCCTTGTTCTTTTTTCCTAAATTAATGTCAATTTTAAATAAACACATTGGAGTTATACTGGCCACACCGTGCATCATATTGAGGTGCAATTAACTCCCACACCTCTCAAATGACTCATGGATCATTGTCCTAAAATAACAAAATAATCAGAATATGTTGGATCAATTTTTAGTATGCAAGTTTTTTTTAACAAAAATGTCATTTCAAACTAGAAACACGGATTTTGAGTCATACTGGTCGCATCGTATATACGTTTGACATGAGAATGATTCATAAACATCAAAAATGACTTATGAATCACTATAATATATTATTATGAAAATTGGAGCATGTTTTCTTGGTTTTCAATGGGTGTCATGTTTTGAACTAGAATGTCAAATTTAAACTCAAAACAGACACCTTTAGTCATACCAATCACACTTTGCATTAGATTAAGGCAGGGTTGAGTCATACATGTCACAATTGATTCATGGACCATTTTGATAATGTATCTAAATAATATGATTGTGTTTTCTCAGTTTTCAATATGTCACATGTTCTTTTTACCTAAATTAATGTCAATTTTAAATAAAAAAGAACACTTGGAGTCATACCCATTACACTGTGAATCAAATTGAGGTAAAATTGACTTCTACACAACAAAAATGACTCATGGATCATTTTACTAAGATATTAAAACAATCTGAATCTGTTTTCTCAGTTTTCAGTATGTTAGTTGTGTTTTTTTACTAAAATTTTATTTTAAACTGGAAACATGCATTTTGAGTCATACATGATGCATCATGTGTTGGTTTGATGTGATATTGCTTCATACACATCAGAAATAACTTATGATTTTTTTTGTGAATATTCATGACAATAGGATCATGTTTGTTTGACTTTCAATGTGTGACATGTTTTGAACTAAATTGTCAATTTTAAAGTTATAACAAATAATTTTAGTCATACCAGTTACACCATGAATCAGATTGAGGGGTGGTTGTGTCCTATACATTAAAAATGACACATGAATCATTTTACTAAAGTATCAAACCAATCCGAATGTGTTTTCTTAGTTTTCAGTATGTCACTTATTTTCTTTCCTAAATTTAGGTCAATTTTAAATAAAAAGACACACTTGGAGTCATACCGGTCATACCATGTGTCGTATTGAGGTTTGGTTGAGTCTTACACATCGCAAATAATTCATCGATTGTTTTCCTAAAGTATCAAATAAATATTAATGCATTTTCATAGTTTTCAGTATGCTTGTTGTGTTTTTTTACTGAAATGTCATTTCAAACTAGAAACACGTACTTTGAGTTGTACCAATAACATCATGTGTCAGTTTGATTTGATACTACTTCATACACATCAAAAATGACTTATGGATCACTATACTAAATTATCATAAAAATTAGAGTGAGTTTTCTTGATTTTCAGTGAGTGACAATATTTGAACTAAAATGTCAATTTTAAATCAACAATGAATAATTTTAGTCATAACAGTCACACCATGCAACAAATTGAGTTGTGGTTCAGCACTACACATCAAAAATGACTCATGTATTGTTTCAATAAAGTATCAAACCAATCAGAATGTGTTTTCTTAGTTTTCTGTATGTTAATTGTTTTTTACCAAAATTAATGTCAATTTTAAATAAAAAGACACACTTGGATTCATATCGATCACATTGTGCATCTTACTGATGTGCGGTTTACTCCTACACATCACAAATGACTCAAGGATTGTTTTCTTAAAGTATAAAAACAATATAATATTGTTTTATTGGGTTTAGTATGTTAGTTGTTTTTTTTACTAAAATGTCATTTCAAACTAAAATGAAACAATTTGATCCATACCAGCCACTTCATGTATTGGTTTGAAATGAGATTGCTTCTTACAAGTCAAAATTGATATATGAATATCTTTCGGAAATTATCAAAACAATTGAATCATTTTTCCTGATGTTCAGTGAGTTATAATTTTTAAACTAAAATATCAATGTTAAATTGATAACAGAGACTTTTAGTCACACCAGTCACTCTGTGCATCAGATTGGGATAGGGTTGATTCTTTCACATAAAAATTGACCATGGATCATTTTTCTAAATAGTCAAAATAATACTAATGTGTTTTGTCAATTTTCAGTAGGTCACTTGTTCTTTTGACATAAATTAATGTTAATTTTAAATAAAAAGATATAATTAGAGTCATATAGGTCACAACGTGCGTCGTATGGATGTGTGGTTGAATTATACACATCATAAATGACTCATTTAACATTTTCATAAAGTATCAAAGTAATTTGAATGCATTTTCTCAGTTTTTCAGTACATCAATTGTGTATTTTTACTAAAATGTCATTTCAAACCCGAAACACACATTTTGAGTTATATTGGTCGCATCGTGAATTTGTTTGACATGAGACTGCTTCATACACGTCGAAAATGACTTATGATAACTTTTTTAAATTATCAATATAATCGGATCACATTTTCTTGTTTTTTAGTGAGTAAAAATTTTTGAACTAAAATTTAAATTTTAGACTTATAGTAGACACTTTTAGCTATATTGGTCATACTGTGTGTCAGATTGAGGTGGGGTTGAGTCATACACATTAAAAATGACTCAATTATTGTTGTAAAAAAGTGTCAAAATAATAAAAATGTGTTTTCTTGGTTTTCATAATGTTTCTTATTCTTTTTACCTAAATTAATCTTAATTTTAATTTAAAAGTCATCTTTGGAGTAATACCAGTCACACCGTACATTGTATTGAGGTGCGGTTGGCACCTACACGTCAAAAATGACTCATGAAACATTTTCATAAATAATCAAAAAATATGAATATGTTTTCTCAGTTTTCATTATGTAGGTATTTTTTTACTGAAATGTCATTTTAAACTGGAAACAAGCATTTTGAGTCATACTAGTCACATCATGCATTGGATGGATGTGATACTACTTCATACACTTCAAAAATCCTTTATGAATTTTTTTCCTAAAATATCAATACAATCAGATCTCAATTCCATGGTTTTCATTGAGTGACATGTTTTGATCTAAAATATCAATTTTGAAATGATAATAGAAAATTTATTCATACCAGTCACACCGTGTATCTGATTGAGGTGGGATTGAGTCATATAATTAAAAAATAACTCATGTATCATTTCCCTAATGTTTGAAAACAATATGTATTCACTTTCATTGTTTTTAGTGTGAAGGTTTTTAAAAAAAATGTCATTTCAAACTAGAAACATGGATTTTGAGTCATATCAGTCACATAGTGCATCATTCTGATGCGATAATACTTCATACACGTCAAAAATGAATTATGAATCGCTATCCTAAATTATCAAGAATATTGGAGAATGTTTTCTTTGTTTTCAGTGAGTGACACATTTTAAACAGAAATGACAATTTTAAACTAACAATGGACACTTTTAGTCATACTAGTCACACCGTTCATAAATTCAGGTGGGGTTGAGTCCTAAACATAAATATTTACTGATGGATCATTTTCCTTAAGTATCAAAACAATCCAAAGGGATTTTATGTATTTTTAGTATTCTAGTGGTGCATTTTTACTAAAATGTCATTTCAAACTGGAAACACACATTTTGAGTCACACTGGTTACATTGTGCATCGGTTTAATATGATCCTACTTTATACATGTCAAAAAAGACTTATGAATCACTTTCCAAATTTATCAAGTTGATCAAATATTTTTTTCTTGGTTTTCAGTGGGTGATATATTTTTAACTAGAATTTCAAATTTAATCTTATAACAGAAATATTTAGTCATACCATTCACACCAGATGTTGAATTGATGTTGGTTTGAGTCCAACACATCACAAAAGACTCTTGAATTTTTTTCCCAAAGTATCAAAACAATACAAATGTGTTTCCTTAGTTTTTAGTATTTCACTTGTTCTTTATACCGTAATTAATGTTAATTTTATATAAACAGACAAACTTTGAGTTATCTTAAATTATCAAAATAATATGAATTTCTATTCTTTGTTTTGAGTATATTTGTATTCTTTCTTACTAAAATTACTGTCAATTTTAAATGAAAAGAAGAAATTGGAGTCATACCTATTAGATTGTGTGTCATATTTTGGCGAGAATGGTTTATACACATTCAAAATTCTCAAAACAACCTTAAATGTCAAT
Source organism: Viscum album (assembly GCA_963277665.1). NCBI lineage: Eukaryota > Viridiplantae > Streptophyta > Magnoliopsida > Santalales > Viscaceae > Viscum > Viscum album. The sequence continues at coordinate 835,052,512 of OY728139.1, read as the reverse complement.
GTTAACACAATTTAAATTTTATTTATTTTCTAAACTACCAAAAAAACATAATTTATCAATGTTAATTGTAGAAATAAATTTCTTGTTCTTGAAATCCAAGAGAGTGGGGGAAGCTCTAGTGACCATTATATCATGAGAAGTGTCTGCAATGAGCACATGAGCTTCATCCACACTTCTAGTTTTCGATGATAATGGTTTTTATACTAAATAACACCGAATCTATAAAGTGTAGACAACTCAAAAAGGAAAATAAATGGAAAGAATAAATATCTATAAAAAACTAAATAAGCGTGGAATAAAAAATATAAGGAAATTAACTTAAAAGCAGTAGATTAAATGATAGAAAAATTATGTAAGTAGATGGAATCCACCATTTCATGTTGGTTGTATATATTCTTGAACCATTTATTTGTTTTCATTATCACATTTGTAGCCTCGAAGCACAATCTCTCACGATCATGAGCAGATTTGAACAATCCAACCCAACTCGAACAAAATAATCCACCTATATAAGCAAACTATTCTTATGTGAGTAATACTAAAAAGTAATAAATTAAACATAAATATGAAACAATACATTATTTATATTAAATTCAAGTTTTCATTCCAATTTTGTACATTCTTTCATCAGGTATATTTCCCATTCATTTCTATGAAAATCTATATCATCTTGTGAATATGATTATTTTTGACAGTCATAGTAGTACTGCCGAAATATAATTCACAAAGGATTAATAAATATTTTAAATGAAATAGTAATAAACTTCAAAAATACATCTTTGGGGATGCAATTTTGTTCAGGGAATATAATATCTCTCATTATCTACATATGTGGATTAACATTTAATTTGGATTACAGAAATTCATCTGTGAACAAATCATTACACGAGGTAACACATTGTATATTACAAAATAATATAACCAAATTACTGAAGTCTCTCTTTTTTAAAGGATGAAAGTATTTGAACCCTCTATCAACTATCCAAATCCCTTCATTGTGGTCTCCTATGAAATAAAAATCATCATCTACATTGGGACCATGGTGAAATGATTATGACATCCTAATGAAAGGGTCATCCTAAGTTAACAGAACAATTAACCACTTCCAGTTTGTGGGAACTAGAACATAAAATGCTTGTAATGTATGTTTATAAATGTTTCGTCTTTGTATCATTCTTTACTTAAATCAACATTCAAGAATCCCAATTCATATATTTTAACAACACTCCTATTATCAACCAACTTGCATTGAAAAATCAGCACTTGGAATGTGTTTTTTAAGGTTGGGCCCGAAGCCTCATTTATCATTAAAGCAAAGTAAATTCCTCTTTTAACTGGGCAGAGGGAGACCCATTACATAGCCCGGAGGCCCAGTGGGAATTTAGCTCATTACATGGCCCGTAGGCCCATTTTTGGCCCAAAGCCCATTCTGTGAATAGTAATACTACAGTACCGTATTGCTACGGTACTGCACAGTACCCACCACTGATACCGTACTCTGCCACCGCTATAGTGACTTGACGCCGCTACAATGCCCGCCATTGCTATAGTGCCACCGCTGCTACAGTCCGCTACAGTACCTGCACCCAATGGATTTTGAACCCCCATTTTTAAAGAAGATTTAAGGGGTCCTTACCACTAATCCAAACCCCAACTATGCAACACTTGGAATGTTGTATAATCCATCTCCCAATTTGTTTGCTGATGCCAAAGTACAAAATATTCACATAAATTGGATTTATATCCTTATTAATAGAAAAATTTATCGCATTAGCCACCAGTTTAACTCCACTTTTTGTCATGGTACTGTTTTCATCATGTTCATTTGTATAGAATGTATAACCATTAATTACGTAACCATTTTAAGATAATTCATACACACATGGTCTTCTAAGTATCCATAGAAGTCATTCTAAAATTGAATATGGATTTTCATCTGGCTCCTAAAAAATATGGCCCAGAAACCATCCTATAAACGGTTGATTATATGTATTTGATATACATATTTTATCCCTTAATGAATTCAAATTCATAAGAATTTCATTGTGGTTGTCATCATTTGGGGAAAAATCCAAACTGTTATGAAAATTTTTTTGGTGTAATTAATCCCGATCTATAATATTTATTGTGACAACATCTCTCAATGAAATTCCTTTACCATAAAGTTTCCCAGTGTGTTGAGATATTAGTAGAATAATGATTTTCACACCAAACATGTATTTGGTACAAAATTCAATACCTGCATCAAGAATATATCACCCTGAAATATCATTTCCATCAATGAACCATGGGTATATTTAGGCTATATCATTTCCATAAAATGCCTAGAGATATCAAAATTCGTTAATGAATAGAAGAGATAAATCATGTCTTGCATTATTCAATAATGCAAAATTACTCATAATAAACCCAATGTATCCGATCTCACTGTAAACATCTGTCGTCATGGTTTTTTCTAATACATAAAAGTATGTGACTCATAATATTAATTAATGAAAATATTATATTCTAAGGATCAATACACACATCCAAAGATGGTAACATCCAAAAACAATTATAAATTTGGATTTCCTTCTATCAGGTCTCATTCTCATAACATCCAATTAGATATTACTAAGGGAATACACCTTAATAAATTTCCTCAAAGTCCTATGAGTCTCCACCCCAAATAGCCTATTTTATTTATTTACCTTCAAATGATATCATCTGTCCATAGAACATATAAACAAGAATAATGTTATAGCACTTTTGGGTTCTTATGATAATAGTTAACTGCTACGACCTTTTAGTGAGAAAACTACTCTGAGGACATTATCACATACTGCGTCACACAGAAGAACAATCATGATGTTATAAGTAATTAATTAATATAAAAAACAATGAATATATGTTTATCAAAAAGTACATAGAAATTGGTTCTAGTGAACCAACTCTAATAGACTCCCACTTGAAAAAGTGCCAGCAGCTAAAAACCTTTAGTCCGTTAGATCTCACATGAAACTCATGCTTCTACTGAGATAAGCCTTTGGTCAAGGGGTCCTCCACGTTCTCTTCTGTGGTTACTCTTCTCACTAAAACATCACCCATATGAGAAAATACCTCAAGAGGTGATACTTCCAGAGGATGTGTTTTTTCTGTTGGTGTGCTCTTTTCTCTTTTTCAAGAGCCACTGCTATAGTATTATCTCAATACATATTGATAGGGTCTTTATTGCTGGGTTCCACATAAAGATCTTGGAAAATGTTCTATATCCAAAGGGCTTCCTTGGCTACATTAGAAGCTGCTATATAATCAGACTCCACTATAGAATCAATGAAAACTAGATTCTTTGAACTCTTCCTACTCCCAAATCCTCCGTGGAGACAAAAAACATATCCTAATTGCGACTTCAGATCATTCAAATCTATCTAAAAACCAACATCTATATAAACATTAATAACCATCTACTCGTCTCATTCATACACCAGGAACATGTCTTTAGTTCTTCTTAGATACATAAGGATAACCTTAATAGTAGTCCAATTTTATTCTCCTAGATCTTCTTGATATCAGCTTATAATGCTCTATTCATAGGTAACATGTCTAGTAAATTACATTTCATTCAAGATTGATCCTATAGCTGAAGCATACATGATCTTACTCATTCTATCTTTGTCTTGTTATGTCCGAGGAAATGTTTTCTTAGAAATATGTGTGACACTGGAACCAATCCCCTCCTGTATTATTTCAGAATAAATACTTTAGTATCTGGTCAATATATGTACTTTGACTTAGTACAAGCAGCCTCTTGTATCTATCATGAATGATATTAATCACCGAAATGTAGGATGCTTCACCTAAGTTGTTAATGGAGAAGAACATGTTCAACTAGTCCATAACTAACTGTAAGACCGATATATAATTTCAAATAAGTAATACGTCATCAACATATACTGCTAGGATAATTACCACATTCCCACTAAAACTATTGTAAATACATCGATAACATTCAGTCTTAATGAGACCAAATTATTTTATGGATTCATTTAATTGATGGTTCTAGGGCCTAGATTCTTACTTCAATCCATAAATTGATCTATGTAATTGGAAAATATTTTCAGCATCACATAGAGTCACAAACCCCCTGGTTGTGTCATATAGACATTTTTCTGAAGGTTCCCATTAAGGGATGTTGTTTTGAAATCCATATAACAAATATCATATCCATGATAAGTTTCCATGGAATGTATTATTCTCATGGATTTAAACATGGAAATTGGAGAAAAGGATTTATTATTGTCAATTCCATGACACTATTTAATCCCTAGAAATAACAGCCTTGATATATTGGTTCTAACTTTTCATCCATGTCCAGTTTCATCTAGAATACCCATTTACACCCAATAGGTTTTACATAAATTGTAGCATTGAATAGAACCCAAACATTGTTATGATACATGGAATCCATCTCAAAATTCATAGCTTCTATCCATCTTGTATATTCTGAGATCTCTACTTCCACCTTATAAGAGATATGTTCATTATTGTCTAACAATAATGATTAACCATCCTCAGTGACTGGAAAACCAGATCTCTCTAGTTATCTTTCCTATCTTACACTCATACATAGTACATTTTTTTTGAACTACTTCTTCCACAGGGACCTATGGAACATGTTCACATACCAACTCTTGTGTACCTTGAGCATCAACTTCATCAATATTAATAATTCTCCCACAATCCTTTTTGAGGAGGTCCTCTATCTCAAAAGGCTTTTCTAGTGACATTTATATTCTTCTCGAATGGGTTATATAGGTAGCATCCCTTTGTTTCATTGGGATACAATATAAAGATATGATTCAAACCTCGAGGTTCTAGTATGTTTCTTGAGAAGGCCTTAAAAACTCCCCACAACCCCATACCCATGTATGTGACAAAATAGGTTTCTTTCCACTCCATAGTCTGAAGGAAATTCTATTTTCTTCTTTAGTTGGTACTCAGTTTAATGTGTATGCTGTAGTTTGTAATGCATATCCCCCAAAGGATAATAAAATATCGGATTAACTCATCATCAGCCTTAGTGTGTTAATAAGGTAAAATTCCTATATTAATTAACAAAATTCAACTATGGTTTATAAGATGGAGTGCATTGAGATTGAATCCAAAAATCCTATATAATTTCAGTGAGCACTTTATTAGGATTTTCCCCACATCGATCTGATCGAAAATTATTTATCTTCTTTACCAATCTAATTCCCTAATTCATTCTTGAATTCCATGAATTTCTCAAAGGGATCAGACTTATACCTCATCATGTAAATGTATCCATATATACTCAAGTCATTATAAAATGTTATGAAGAATATCCAACTCTAGATTCCTCTAGAAATGTTCTTCACACATTAGTGTGAACCAATTTAGAAGATCTGTGGCCCTTTCACCCTATCCCCCAAATTGTGGTTTGAGCATTTTAACTTGTAAACAAGAAATACATCTATGAAATATTTTTATCTCAAAGGAGTCTAAATAAATATCTTGATGGAACTTTTTCAAAAGATTCTTGTTTACATGACCAAGATAATGATTCCTCTAGCACCCAAACACTTCATGGGGTGTTTCTCTTAAATATATTCTATTTATAGCCTATGTTTTATGAATCACTAGGACTATATGAAACAAAACATGGTTACTTTTATGATATATCAATAACCAAGCCATTAAACTTAAATTTACCAACTCTGTGATTTGAATTTTAAAAATATGACATACACGATTGTGTTTAAGATGATATTTAGAGTCTGATAGAATTAACTTATTTTTTGAGGAATAGTACCATACCCTTATAAATAGTAACCTAACATTTTGAATAGTAAATTACCCTTATGAATAGTAATATGACTTTTGTTAATGGTATCAATGTCCTTGAAGGTATAGATGAATTTAGGCACCTTAAAATGAAGATGAATATTTCAAGTGTTTAAATTTTTCGATTAAATTATTATTTAGATTAAATATTTAATTTATCATATTTAGAAAATTATTTTTGAAAACTGGAATACATTTATGGATTCTACAAGTCGAAAAATGTTTAGGGTGATTTTTGGGATTTTTCTGAAATTCTTAAATTTAAATGAATTGTAAAATCTGATAATTTATGGTAAATGCGATATAAGTAATTTATTGAGTCATTGATTATGATCTGATAATGTAAGCCCAATTTATTCAAATTCACATGCATATATTACTATTCTTGTTCATGTAATACTCACTATATGTTTTCTTGAGAGGAAATAATAAATTAATGATTATAATATTAAAAAACCTTTTCTCCTCTCCACTATATAAACCACCCCTCATCCCACTTCCTCCCACACCACTTAAGCTTCATGGCTTGCCATAATTCTACCAAATACTCTCCCCAAGCCCTCTTCCCACATCCCAGACCTGCCGTTCTCAACAAAATCCAAAAAACAAAGGCCTAAATGAGATTCTCAAGGAGGAGTACTCAAGAGGTGAACATTCCTTCTCTTTTCTTTCAATTTATTTTACAATGTTCCATTCTTTTGTTCTCCCTTCTCACCTACCATCATACAAATTCTCTGATAATTCTAGTACCTTAAATGTACTTAATTTTTATTATTTGAATGTAATATTTCATCATAATCTCTCTTTTCCCCTCCTTGTATACAATAAATGAAAACACCGTCCGAGATGTGTAAATTTATCACACTTAAGGAAGACGGGTTTTCAATTTGCATTAATATCTTCAATACTGGTCATTAAAACTTTTCAGTGGTTGACCTAAGTCATTATATTTGTATCTTTTCTTGATTAATGTTCTGTAATCTTTACACATTCATAATATGTAATAAAAATAAAAAACAAGTTTATTGTACACAAAACCGCCAAGCCAAATCCAAGCGTTTATTTTTAACTCATCGAATGAGTCATCCTCATGGTATATAACCAGAATCATTATAAGATCATTTATACCACATTAATATCACTAATTAATTATATTAACAATTCTGGATGTTTAACCACATTTCAAATGATCTCCCATTCACGAGTACAAGTAAACAAATCATGAAACCAAGTAAGTAAATGCTTCCAAAACAATACAATTAAATCTCTTTCACCCATCAAAAATGCCATTAATGAATTTAATAAGGTTATAACATATCAATTTCATGATTATGAGGTTCTGTAATTATTAATTAATGAAGCTAAATTTCATTATTCAGGTCATTAAAACAAACAAGAACACCTTTGAACGTAAGGTAAGGGATCCTCTCTCTCAATTTTGTTCAAGAATCTCTGTAGTGTTGTGCTCTTTTATATTTAATTCCTAATGATGGGGTATGTTTTTGCACCTCCCACATATTTACCTTGTGACATATAAATAATGGAATACAACTTTACCTCTCATTAAGCCCTCACAACATCACTTGTTACTATGCCGAAATGTTTGTAAGGGGTTTCTCATCTCACTTGTATTTATGAGAGATTTTCATTATTTGCCACTTATTTCTTGTATGTGATATATGTGTACTGCCATTTGATATATAATACCATGATTATCTTTATATTCATGTTATTAAATGATTCATTTGAGGATTATTATGTTTTGGTCATATTATTCGACCAATTTAATTGTAGTAAGAGGCTTTGTCTCAGCTACTATTTTGTTTTGACAAACTTTGTATGGTGCACCTAATAATCCTTATGTGGTGTACCTACTTCCCATTTGTGATAAATTTTAATTTTATATTATATTTATATTAAATATCCATAATCTCATATCAGGGATATTTTTTTTTACTAAACCTTATACCATTTTACATACGGTGTTTATTTGGAATGTTATTTTAATTATGGAAATATTGATGAATCGGTATACTATACTCTATATGAATATTGAAAAGGAATATATCTCTTGTATTGAATAAATTTATGACGAATTATTTGGAAATGAAATGGTGGGTGGAGCCCTCTATAGCCCCTATATGCATTGGTAGGTCTCATGAGACAAATCAGTTTGGCAACAAACCCTTTCAAGTTTGCTTCCAAAAATCAGACGGGTTTCTACCCATAAAAAAAACCATTTTAATGGTATTTTTGGTTCATGTGCCAAATAAATGACATCTAATTAATAATAATTTTCTTTATTAATTATCAGTTATTACTATCCATGAGGTTTTCACTATGACAAAATCTATGGATGCAGTTTCATTCTCAGTTTATTAATGGTGAGAGTTTTTCTTCTATTCACCTTTCCATATTGATTATGTCAGATTGATTATGATTCACTTATTTTTTTATTCATGCTTCTACTATTTGTAACCATTTCTGAGCATTTGAGATCACCCCTTTTATTGTTTACCCTTAATAGGTGATGAAGAGAAATACATTTATTGAGTTCATGTGGTTCAGTTTTTAGTTTTGTTATGTATTGTATTTTGTAACCTTTTTCAATGTATTTTGTGTTACATCTATGTATCTAGTTTCTTTAAGACTACTAAACTGATTATTCCTTTGTGATTTTTCATAACCTCTAACCATTCCAATATCACAATTAATGCACCAGCTCCAGACTAGATGGGTCAAGGTGTTACAGTTGGTATCAGAGGAAGTTTAGTAAAAAACATGGAAACTAGAGTAGGAAATGTATAGTAGGGAAAAAAGCCCTAAGGTAGTATTTGAGGATAAACTTACAAGAACATCCTGATATTTTTATAAGGAATAGATTATATGGATCTTTTATGCAATAAGTCCTTGTGTGGATATGAGTAGGTAGAGGCGGCTCTAGAACAGATGTAACTAGGGGTAAAACCCAAAAACACTACTTTAAGGTAGACTCAAATGGGAACTGGTGCACGAAAACAAGCCTTGATGCACTCTTGGTTACAACAATCCTGGGGTATATGCTTAGGATAATCAACATTTTCTTTAAAAGTCATTATGAAGGATTATAATGTATATTTTTCCTTAGAGAAACCAAGTTTATAAGATTAGATACACATAGAATTTCAATCTATGTTGAGTGATTTTCTATTTGAGATTCATAAACTAATCTAGAGTATCCCATTATTTAAAAATTGCGTCTAACAGAAGAAGGGGAATCAATACTCGTGGGAAAGGTAGGGATCTCTCCAATGAGCAAGTCAACACAGTCCATGTTGGAGTAGATTATATCATGACCATATTGGGGAAAATCACTCAGGTTGTAATGAATAACTATTCAACACCTATGATGGATCATTTCACACAGAAGAAGCCCCCATATTTTAGTGGGACTACTAACCTAGTGGTGTCTAAGAAATGGATCAAGTACGTTGAAAAGATATTCATGGAATTAAAATGCAATGAAAATGAAAAGGTGGTACTGGCAGTATATTTTCTCAAGGGCGATGCTGGTCAATGGTGGTCATTGATTTATAATACCATGGGGGGAGAAGAAATAGAAGATATGGAATAGAGGAATTTTAAGGAAATATTCTTCAAAAAATATTTCCCTCGTGAGCAAAGAACTGAAATGAAGATGAAATTCCTTAACATAAACCAAAGGGAATAAGACAGTGTTGTAGAGAAAGAGGCTACTTTCACAAGGCTAGCCAGGTATGTCGTAGATTACATACGTGACTCGGTAGACAATATTGATAATTTCTTTGAAGGTCTTAAGCCAAGTATTTGAAGGGAACTGTATTCTCAGTCATTTTCAACATATGATGAAATTGTATTAAGTGCCATCAAAATAGGGAAGGAATTTTCTAGATAAAATATTTTCAAAGGAAACAAAGACAAGAAGCGGTACTCTGATAACAAAGGAAAAGGATAAGCACCAATGAATTGTAAGGGAACAAAGCTATTCCCATTATGTGAGAACTGTGTTAAGAGTCATCTCAGGAAATGCTTGTATGGCACGAGAGTCTACTATAACTATAGAGAAAAGGGTCATCGATATGATGAATGCAAGGGGAATAAACAATTCAAGGATATTCGATGCTACAATTTTGGATAGATGGGACACAATTAAAATGAGTTTCCTAAGCACCAAGGAAACTTGACTCAGAATAGGCCAAGAGAGAAAGGGAGAGCTTATGCGATTACAACCGCAGAGGTCAATGTTCATAATGATGTGGTGGAAGGTAGTTTAATTGTTTCCTCAAACTTATCCAACACTTTATATGATTCTAGATCATCACATTCATTTATATCTTCTCATTAATCCATGAAAAATAGATATGTCCAATTTGATTTAATAAAAGAGTTGTCAGTCAAAACTCCTAGGGGATGTATCATTGCTACAAAGGCATGTTGACTTGTCCCCCTCTAGACACCAAAACATTCTTTACTTGCTAACGTTTTTATGATAATAATGACTGGATTTGATATAATTCTCAGTATGAATTGGTTGTCAAACTATGACGTGAAGATTTATTTTAAGAAGAAGGAAGTTACAATTTTTGAAAATGGTGTAGAATCCCTTTTCTTTAGGGAAGAAACTTCACCACGAGATTCTTATCTAGAACCACCCCCAGTAGCTCTATTGAATGCAATACTTGGAGAGGATTATAAAAAAATATCTCTGAGAAAGGATATAAATATTCAAATTGATGATGTGCACACAGTTTGAGAGTACATTTATGTATTTCCAGAGGATTTACGAGGACATCCTTCAAAGCGAGAAGTTGAGATCTCTATTGATTTAATTCCTAGTTCAAGACCTATATCAAATACTCCGTATAGAATGGCCATTGTGGAATTAGTAGATCTAAAGAAACAACTAGAGGAATTGAGTGAAAAATGATTTATTCATCCTAGTGTTTCTCAATGTAGAGCCTCTGTCCTCTTTGTCAAGAAGAAAGAAGGATCCATGAGGCTTTTCATTGATTACAGGGAAATCAATGCTACTAAAATAAAGAATAAGTATCCTCTTCCCCGTATTGATGATTTATTTGACCAACTTCTCAGAGCTCAATACTTTTCAAAGATTGAACTTCGATCAGGATATCATCAGTTGCGTGTGAGGTAGGAAGACATTCCTAAGACTGCATTTTGGACTAGGTATGGGCATCATGAGTTTATAGTGATTCTTTTTCGACTGAAAAATTCACCCTCTATTTTCATGGATTTAATGAATATAGTTTTCAACAAATATCTTGAAAACTTTGTTGTGGTATTCATCGATGATATCATCATATAATCAAAAATCAATGAAGATGATAAGAATCACTTGCGGGTTATTCTGAGAACTCTTAGAAGAAATAAATTATATGGGATGTTCCGAAAGTGTAAATTCTAGCTTCAATAAGTTTATTTTCTAGGACATATTGTATCTAAGGATGGAATCCTAATGATCCTATGAAGACAATGGCAATCCAGGATTGGCCCATGCCAACAAACATAAATGAGGTACGCAGTTTTATTGGCAAAACAGGTTACTATTAGCGTTTTGTTCAGAATTTTTCCTGACTAGCTAACCCTCTAACGAAGCTCACACGTAAAGGAGTTAAGTTTGTGTGGAAAAAAGAATGTATAGAATTCTTTGAATAATTGAAAAGGAGATTGGTAAATGATCCAATTTTGACTCTTCCATCTAGAAGTGGGGGATTTTTAATATACAGCGATGCATCAAGGAATGGACTCGGTTGAGTCCTTATGAAAAACAATAAATTTATTTCTTATGCATCAAGACTATTGAAGACTCATGAGAAAAATTATCCAACTCATGATAAAGAGTTTGTAGCCACAATCATTTCTATGAAAATATAGAGGCATTATCTCTACCGAGAGAAATGTGACATTTATATAAACCACAAGAGTTTGAAATAAATTTTCACATAAAAATAAATCAACATGAGGAAAAAGAGATGGCTTGAGTTACTCAAAGATTACGACTTTTTAATACTCTACCACTCGGGAAAGGAGAATGTGGTGGAAGATGCATTAAGCAGGAAAGATCATGGACTTTTGACTCAAATGAGGATTAAGAGAGATCCAATATTTTTAGATATAATAAAGATGGATATGGGAATTATTAAGGAAAGTGAAACATATTTCCTCTTTAAAATGATTTCTAAACAATATTTATTAGAGAAGATAAAACACTCTCAATTTAATGATGATAATCTAAAATTGAAAATTAATGCTATCAAGGATGGGAGACTAGATGAATTCGTGTATGAAGAAGGAGTTCTAATATTTAGGAAGAGGTTATGTGTTCCATCAGAACCTGAGCTAAAACGGGAACTATTAGACAATGCTCATAGGTCAAATTTTTCTATACACCCTGTTATCACCAAGATGTATTGAGATATGAAGGAATATTTTTGGTGGGATAATATGAAGATGGAAATTTCTGACTACATGTCAAGATGTCTAGTTTTTCAATAAGTGAAGGCAGAGAGACAACATCGCAAAAGAGTGATGCAACCTCTACCTATTACTATGTGGATGTGAGATAACATTACGATGGGTTTTTTTCACCGGACTACCAAGGACACATAGAAGGAATGATACAATATGGGTAATTGTTGGTCTTCTAACTAAATCAGCACCTTTCATTCCTATAAGAGAGGATTTTCCACTTGAGCTCTTGGAAAGAATTTATATTAATGATGTTTTAAGACTTCATGGTGCACCTCTATCGATTGTACCTGATCTAGATCCCCGGTTTGCATCAAAATTCTGGAAAAGGCTCCAGAAATATTTGAATACTATGCTTCCTATGAGTACTGCTTATCATCCCCAAACTGATGGATAGTCTGAAAGGACTATTCAAACTCTAGAAGACATGCTAAGGTCATGCTCTCTTGACTTCCTAGGAATGTGGGATCAATAGTTTCCTTTGGTGGAATTTTCCTACAACAATATTTTCCATTCTATTATTCAAATGGCTCCATATGAAGCATTATATGTAAATAGATGATGAACTCCAAATTGTTGGGACGAAGTTGGTGAGAGGACACTTATAGGAACTAAACATATTAAAGAGACCACAAACAAGGTGAAGAAAATACAAGCCCATATTAAAGCAGCCCAAAGTAGGAAGAAGATTTATGCTGACTACTGGATAATGGACTTGGAATTCCAAGTGGTAGATCATGTATTTCTAAAAGTATCTCCATGGAAGGGTGTCTTATGGTTTGATAAGAAAGGGAAAATGATCCCCAGGTACATCAGACCATTTGAAATTATGGAATGAATTGGAGCTATAGCTTACCGTTTACTGATGCCTCTAAATCTCTCAAGAGTTCATGATGTGTTCCATGTGTCATTTTTAAAGAAATACATTCCAGACACAATGCATATACTCACATAAGAATAAATTGAACTGGAACCTGATTTTTTATACTGTGAAAAGCCTATTGGGATTCTTGACACAAGGGAGCATGTTTTGAGAAATTGGATAACTCATCTAGTAAAGGTTCTTTGTGAAACTAGAATATGGAGGAAGCAACATGGGAACCCGAAGATGCTATGAAAAATAATCACCAACATCTTTTTGGTGAGATTCATACATAAAATTTCAAGTACAAAATTTCTGAAGGATGGAATAATGTAGCACCCCAAACACTTCATGGTATGTTTCTCTTAAATACATTATAGTTATAGCCTGTGTTTCCTGAATCAATGATCCTATATGGAACAAAACATGGTTACTTATAGAAGATATTCATACCCTATCCATTAGACTTAAATTTTCCCACTATGAGATTTGAATTTTTAAAATGTGACATACACGGTTTTGTTCAAGATGATATTTAGAGTCTGATAGAATTAACATATTTTTTGGTGAATTGTAACCTACCCTTATGAATATTAACCTACCCATATGAATAGTAACTCCCCCTTATGAATAGTAATATGACTCTTATGAATGGTATCCATTCCCTTGAAGGTATAAATGAATTTAGGCACCTTAAAAATGATGATGTATATTTTAAGTGTTTATATTTTGTAATTAAATAATTATTTTAATTAAATATTTAATTAATCATATTTAAAAAATTATTTTTGAAAAATGGACTTCATTTTTGGATTAGACATGCCGAATAATGGTTAGGGTGAATGTTTGGGATTTTTCTGAAATACATAAATTTTTGATGAATAGTAAAATGCGATAATTTAGGATAAATGCTAAATAAGGAATTTATTGTGTAATTAATAATGATATGATGATGTAAGCCCAATTGGTTCGAATTCACATGCATATATTACTATTACGGGTCATGGAATACTCACTATTTGTTGTCTTGAGAGGAAATAATAAAATAATTATTATAATATTAAGAAAACTCCTCTCCCTTCCACTATATAAACCACCCCTCACCCCCTCTTCCTCCCACACAACTTAAGATTCAAGAAATGCCTAAATTCTTCCAAAATACTCTCCCCAATCCCTCTACCCAATTCCAAGACCATCTGGTCTCAGAAAAATGCCAAAAACAGAGGCCTTAAGAAGATTCTCAAGGAGGAGTACTGAAGAGGTGAACATTCCTTCTCTTTTCTTTCAATTTATTTTACAAAGTTCCATTATTTTGTACTCCCTTCTCACCCCCCCTCATCCAAATTCCATGATAATTCCAGTACCTTACATGTACTATATTTTCATTGTTATAATGTAATATTTCATCATAATATTTCTTTTTCCCCTCCTTTTATACAATAAATGCAAACACCGTCTGAGATGTGTACATTTATCACACTCAAGGAGACGGGTATTTAATTTGCATTACTATCTACAATACAGGTCATGAAACCTTTTAAATGGATAAACTAGGTTACAATATATGTATCTTATCTTGATTAATATTCTGGAATCATTACACATTCGTAATATGGAATAAAAATACAAAACATGTTTATTGTGCACAAAACTACCAAGCCAAATCCAAGGGTTTATTTTTAACTCATCGAACGAGTCATCCTCATGGTATATAACCATAATCATTATAAGATCATTTATACCACTTTAATGTCACTAATAATGTATATTTAAAATTCTGGATGTTTAACCACATTTCACATGAACATCCATTCATGAATACAAGTAAACAAATCATGAAACCACGTAAGAAAATGCTTCCAAAACAATAAAATTAAATCTCATAAACCCATAAAAAAATCCATTAACGAAATTAATAAATTTATAACATATAAATTAAATGTTTATGAGGTAATGTAATTATTAATAAATTATTCTACAATTTATTATTATGTTTTTTAAAACAAACAAGAACACCTTCGAGCATAAGGTAAGGGATCCTCACTCTCACTTTTGTTCAAGAATCTCCCCTATGTTGTGCTCTTTTATTTTTAATTCCTAATGATGGGGAATGTTTTCTCACCTCCCCCATACTTCCTTTGTGACATATAAATAATTTAATACACCTCTATATTTCATTAATCATTCGCAATAACACTCATTACCATGCCGAAATGTTTTTAAGGGGTTTCTCATCTCACTTTCATTTCCGTGATATTTTCATTGTTCGCCACTCATTTCTTTTATATAGTATATTTGTACTAACATTTGATATATGATAACATTATTCAATTTATATTCATGTTATTCAATGATTCATTTGAGTATTATTATGTTTTGGTCATATGATTCGACCGATTTAATTGTAGTAAGAGAGTTTGTATCAACTACTATTTTGTTGTGACTGATTTTGTATGGTGCACCTAATAATCCTTATGTGGTGTACCTAATACCCATTTGAGGTCACTTTTATTTTGAAATTGTATTTATATTAAATATCCATAATCTCATATCATGGAGATGTTTTTTTGTCTAAACAGTATACCATTTTACATCCGGTGTTTTTTTGGTAAGTTATTTTAATTATGGAAATATTGTTGAATCTGTATACTCTACTCTATACAGATATTGAAAAGGCATATTGATCGTGTATTGAATCAATGTATAAATAATTATTTGGACATTAAATGGTAGGTTTGTCCTGCTATAGACACTCGATGCATCGGTAGGTCTCATGAGACAAATCAGTTTGGCGACAAACCCTTTCGAGTTTGTTTCCAAAAATCAGACGGGTTTCTACCCATAGAACTAAACCATTTTAACGGTATTATGGTTTCATGTTCCTGATCCATGATGTCCAATTAATAATAAATTTTTTTATTTATAATCAGTTATTACTATCCCTAAGTATTTCATTATGACAAATTCTATGGATGCAGTTTCATTCTCAGTTTATTAATGGTGTGAGTTTTTCATATATTCACCATGCCATATTGATTATGTAAGGTTGATTATGATTCACTTATTATTGTATTAATGATTCCCCTATTTTTTACCCTTACTATGAATTTGAGCTCACCGCTTTCATTGGTTACCCTCAACAGGTGATGAAGAGAAGGTCATTTATTGAGTTCACGTGGTTTCAGTTTTTCGTTTTGTTATGTATTTTATTTTGTATCCTTTTTCAATATAATTTGTGTTACATCTATGTATCTAGTTTTTTTAAGATTGCTAAAATGATTTCTCCTTCAGGATTTTTCATTCCTTCTAACCATTCCAATATCACAAGTAATGCACCAGCTCCAGTATAGAGGGGTTAGGGTGTTACAATTCCACAACTGCGTGTTATATGAGTTATGTGAACATGATTCATTATCAATTTACAACACATGGTTTTCATAATTTAATACATAAATATTGTTATTTAAATGTTCCATACCATATAATATGTTTTCATTATAAAATACACAACTTTTATTTACAAACATGAAAGTAAAGAAATATATATATATGGTTGATAATAAAAATTATGTTCTTGGTAATTTTAGGTATATAATAATTGTATTTCAAAACCAAAATCGTTCCTGTCATCAATGAAAGGTGGTAGTCAACAATGGATTTGGAAGCCAACCTATCTCCATTGGCAGTGCTCAGATCTACCTCTCCTCTAGAAATTTTTTAAAATCCACTTCATTCCTACAGTTAGATGTTGATGTGTGCACCACAAGCTATATCTAATACCCAATGTGTAGAAATGGAAATATTTCACTTCATAAAGAATGCATCTTTATCATCACCTTTTCTATGGGTGCACTTCCTCCTCCAGTGTCCTGAATTTTCACATGTAAAACATACTGCCTCATTTTCCTTACCATGCCTCTGGATCTTCATCTTCTTAGTAGGGAAGTGATCGAGAGCGTTAGACTATTTATATGTCTTGGGTCCCTTTACTTTTCACTTCCCCTTCTTATTCACCATATGAACTTTGGGTTTGTTATTCCCCATGCCCTTATCCACTTTGTGAATTAAAGTAATAGGTTCTATAATACTCTTCTCATTATTACTCATATTTTAATTAGTAATAAATTTGGAAAAGGTATTGGGTAGTTATGAATGTATGAGATCTGTATGCAACTCACCTGGGAATTTAAACCGTAAGTTGTCCAAGCGTTAAATGTAGCCAATAATCTTAACTACATAAGGCCCAAATGGAACAGAGTCTCTAAATTAGTTGTGAACAAAGCATTGGAGATCTTATACATCTGTTATCTTGCCTTATCTTGATGGAGATCTTGAAGGTGTGACATAATTCCATAGGCATCTATATCGTCCTGTTTCTTTAAAATATTTTCATACATGGATTATATAATGAATCACTAAACAAATGTAGCATCATTTAGATGTTTATGATAGATAGATAGAACTTCACCACGTTCCTTATTTCTAGGCGCAACATCTAATGGTTATTACAGTAGATAAAATTTTCTTTCATGGTATAGGATGACCTATATAAGCCTTTTCCACTCATGGAAATTAGTTCTGGTGTGAATGTTTTCCTTATAAATTATTGATTTGCAATGATATGATTCATGCCATTTTATTATTGTTTCTACAAAATAAGATGATCAGGATTTTAGTACTTTATCTAATAAGTTTAAACAAATATATAAATATTGTATATATTAGTCTCCCACTAATTTATCAAAACCCAATATCCCTCACCATTAGATTTAGAATATCTTGTTTCTGGGAAATTTCTTGGCCAAGGATCTATATTTCCCTTCTCATTACCCAACATTGGTTGGTTAGGCAATTTGAAAGGTTTTAGATTGGTATTCCAAATTCTAACCGCATTAACTCATAGTTCCTTGATCTATTGTGTGGAATCCACAATCATGAAATCATTAATTTATATTTCCTTAACCTTTTCCTCTCAGTTACACCAAGTCTTTCTTTAGTAGTCAACCCATGATGTCAGCTATATTAAGTCGACCCAAAACCCCAAGTTTGAATTGCCTGATAATTAACCCCATCCCAACTTTGGCTAGTCAAGCACATTGAACTATGGATTTATTCTAACCTAAGTAATGGAAGGATATACCAACATAATATTTTATTAAGGTATTTTATCCTTTATGTGTAAATTATAAATTATTATCTATATCACATGATTGTTAATATTAAGTTGGATTACAAAAGTGATTAACCATGTCTTAGATAATATTTACGCATAAGCTTATTTATTTTAGTTCCATATTGCATGCTTGTTTATTAATTAATTATATGTTCGTGATAAGAAATCCATAATGAAATAACCACCCAAATGATAGAAATAAAATAAAGGGTACGATCATGAGCCTATACTAATAGTTAGTTTATCTAGTGGTTGATTAATTAACCATTGATCTGGGGGAGAAACACATTGTACCCATTGAGGTTCATGTTTATAGCTTTCAACATGCCCACCTTTGTATCTCCTTGGATGGTTTTCGACTCAGTTCTGATGATGAACCTATTCTACTATCTTGTGATCTCCATCCAATACACATGACATTTACTCACACACAGGTGAGGAGGAAAATGGGTTTACATAAAACTAACCATGGGCATGCAGACCCTGCTCAATAATTTGGAGGGATGGCACACAAGCCAACAATTTATTTAAATAATAAATTAAATTAAACCAATCACATGCAAATGTCTGGTCTAGCTCATGATCATCCACATTCATGAAAATAATTACACATTTAATAAAGATAGAAATAAATTCTTAATTTTTCTTATTTAAGATAAATCATACTCGAATCTATTAACTATTATATTTGATTAATAAATAATGTTATCTTTATATTTTATATAAATTTCCTTGATATTCTCTTCCATTATAATTTTTAACAAATTAAATAAATTCATTTAAAATTAAATTTTTACATAAATGTACATTAGTGGTAAATTGGTGAATACCCATCCCAATCAAGCAAACTTGTATTATACATAGATATGGTTTTACTATTGTGATATTTGGCATACACGACTTACATATACAATCTCAACATGTACTTCACGGTTGATTACACAAATTACACAATTTTTTTAGCCTCATGTTATGCTTCAATGCACATATAGTAACAACATTTTTTATGATTTATATATGATAGAAAGATATGAAAATTACATAGATATTAATTATATATTTAATTATTTTAAATATTCATAATTTTGTAAAATTACACAATGTGTAGATCCGATCCACATGGCATGTACTCCCTTTGATGTCTCTCTAAGGTACACACCAAGGGACTCAACGTGTTAAACGTACCATGAAAATTGGAGTGCACAATATTTCTAGTGGTTCACACGCCATGTTGGATCCATGTTACACGGTCACCGATCAGTTATGACGTGTATGGAATACACAGTCCATATCCGAAGAAAGGGATTACACACTATGTCTAGTGGGCCACATGGCATGTAGTTCGTCTGAACATGCACCATTTAATCATGGTAAACACTGCATTTAATTAATGTGTAATTAATGTGCATAATCTCAGTCGATTTCTAAATCAATATTGATGAATTGAATGAGACTAAATGCCATGTAAATCTAATTACTTGGAGTGTTGTATGGTGTTGTCTGGACAGAAACTTTGGAACCTCTAGATGAGTTCCTCAATGTTAATTTAATCATAAAATTTATCATTTCCATTAAATCTGTGGGAAAACAGGAGAAGGAAGCAGATCTCACAATTTATATTAAAAAAATTATTAAACATGAATTGAAAACTAAATTACAAATTTGTAAATCAATAATGATTTTTAAATAATTATAAACAATAATGTTCTCGCTCTAACACCACTTTTAGGTTTCAGGTGCAACGAAAGTGTGGTATGTGTGGTTTCCAACATTTATTTTGACATGACCGACGATCAATGTGACTTATCTATAAATGTGAATACTGTGATCCATGAAATTGATCGACAAGATCATATAACGGTAATCACACATGAACCAAGAGAGAGGAGATCAATACATCTTGTTATTAATTAATTTAATTAAATAAATAATTACCTCTAAGGAATTATTTTTGTTATTGATGTGTCTAGTTATAGATCTGTATTGAACCATAATTGTGTTTTAGAAACCAAACATAAATCTCCTCTAGTTATCATCCACACGTGTTCTATGAATCTCCAGAATTTTCTGAAGGAGTCTCTGGGTGCTAGAACAGAAGATCCTTGAGCTTTTGTTGTCCGCATTCGATCACCTCAAGAATAGATTCCAAAGCATTTTCTTTATTCTGGTGTATGAAGATTTATCTTAGTTCTTGAGAGGGTTCTTGGAGAATAGGGATCTCTAGTATTGAGAGGTTTTCTCCAAATCCATTGTGCCTAGAAAAATTGGATTATATGAAAAATAATATATTTGGGAATTTATATTTCTTGGGAAAGAATAAAATAATTGCACTAGTGCCCTTAATTAATTTATTTAATCCTAGGAAAACCCTATGTCACATAATAATAGTAATATTATTATTTCTCGACACATGCTTAAAATTAAAATTATAATTAAATATTATCAAATAATATTAAACAATATTATTTCTCACCGGACCATTTAACTCAGTTCGTCATTCCTCCACAATATCTATAGATCCTTGAATAATTAAGGTTTAGTTATTAAATAAATATCCCTCAATGATTTTCTTATAAATTAATAAATGTTTTACTTACTAAATAGAAAATAAATATTTATTAAATGTTCTTCTCATAATATATTATCTTGAATAACTAGTGACATAATAAATGTGATCAGACATACATGAATAATTATTAAACCACAATATGGAATAATATTTTTCAACTTCTTAAATAATAAATAATAATATATTATTTAACTAATATTCTATATATGCTGAGTGTGTGACCCTCTAGCCCTCTTTCTCAGTAGAATTAGGTGAACCTGCCTAAAGTCCAAGGTCAAAATCAAGAAACACCCCAAGGTACCTATAGAAAATTAATATAATACCACCATTATATGTTACCACATACAAATGATTAATGTGTAATATAATACCTTTATCACAATATCTCTAATCGAGTAGGTTTCATGCTAGTAGAATCAACCTATATGCTCTATATATATTTCTTTGACTTTCCCAAAATTAAATTTTTCTATAGAAAACCATGGCCATGGATTTATTTTGGATATATCATTTCCATAAGTGACCCGGAGATATTAACTTCCATTAATCAAAAAAGGGATAAATCCTTTCTTGAATTATTCATTAATTCAATATTACTCATGATGCACCTAACATATCCTACCTCACCATGAATATCTTTCATCATGGTTTTTGTGAACACATAAAATTAAGCAACTCATAAAATTCATTAATAAAAATATTAATGTCTAAGGACTAATACACATGTCTGCGGATAAGAACATCCAACGACACTTATAAATTTCGATTTCTTATTGTCAGGTCTCATTATCATAATATCCTACTAGATATTACTAATGGCGTACATCATGAGAATGTGCCTCATAGTCCAATGAGTCTCCACACCCAATATCATGTACCATTTGTGTCCCTTAAAATGATATCTTCTATCCATAGAAGATACATTCCAAAATAATGCCATAGTACTTTTAGGTTCTCATCACCAAGGGGAACTGCTATGTCCTTTTTGGGAGAAAACTACCCTTAGGAAATTACCACATACTATGTCATGTAGAAGAACAATCATCATGTTATAGGTAGTTAATTAATATATAAAAAATTAATAAAGGTTTATCCTAATGTACATAGAAGATTGTTCAAGGGAACCAAATATATCATTTTAAACCTAATTGATTGTGTAACTTGTTTGAAAATAAGATACCCTTGAGTTCCTTTAATGATATATTCGGAAAAATATCTAGAAGAACGAATGGAATTTATCACCCCATACAAAATGGCTATCAACTTGAAATATTCATTTATATAATCGTTATACAATGTAACACCTGAATCCAACAATAATTTCAAATCCTTGATTAATAGAGCCAATTAAACATCAATATCATTACCCAATTGTTTTGGTCCTGACATAAACATAGTTAAAATGATGTATTTTCATTTCATGCATAATCACAATGGTAATTTATTATTTCAAAACATAACTGTCCATGTACTATGAGCCCTTCTTTGAAAAACAAAAGGATCCACTCCATCTGTAGATAACACAAGGCAAATTTTTCTTGACTCGTTTCCAAATTTAGGATACTCATGATCAATTCTCTTCCACTGAGGAGAGTCTTCTAGGTGAATTAGTTTCCCTTATTTAATTCTTTTATCTACATGCCTCGTCAATTCCTTTAAAGTATCCTCTTTTCTATATAAGCTCATAAACCTTGGAATAATTGGAATGTACCATACAAATTTCGTAGGACCAGGTTCATCTTTCTTATATCGAGAATCACCATACATTGGAAATTCTATAAGTGATTTTTGGTCCTTTAAAAATTGTATACTATCATTTTGGAAGGTGTGTATTCATTCAGAGATCATAACCATTTAGTATAGATTTCATTTGGCATCATATGTTCTGCTCAAGAGCTCATTATCTCTTGGGAGCATGTCATTCAAGAGAGAAAGTAGATTCATAAAACTAGCATCACTCCATCCGATGACTACTTTAAAAATATATAGCTTCAGTATGACTGGAAATGCTGTATATTAAGTGCAACCAGTATACAATGGCATCTTTACACAACGTTTTAACTTCTCAGAAAATTTTGGGAAATCATGAAGTTTATCATCAACTATCCTTGTACTTTCCTCAATACGATCTTCATCAAAATAGACATCTATAATCATACTGTTGGTAGAGTCTTCTTCATTTTCCACACTTGTAATCATATCAGATGATCCATAAAATTCAGTTTTATCCCAGCCACTAGCTACATTCACATTTCCTTGTGTTCATTACAACATATATAACATTGATCTATTCCATGAAAGATCAAGTGTAATTCAAACTGCTATGGACAAATTTCTCTTGAATAACAATAGTGTAAATACAAAAAAAAGGGTTTTGTGCAGGGTCATATGCCTGATCTTTTGAAAACTTGATTAACTCTTTCACTCTATCTTCATACTCTTTTTTCAGAAAATTTGAATCCACCTTTTTATATTTATATCCATCCTATTTTATTCCACAATATTAATATTTAACAAAATAAATACACACATACATGCTCATTTTCAAAACAATCTAAATTATGAAAATATAAATTTAGATTTTTCATATTAAATCATTTCCACAAATTACAAAAAAATTTATCTAATTTTTCATAATTAAATCAACCACTCAAAAATATTTCAAATGAAATAAATTTTGTCTTACATGGAAATCTTCACAAATGGTTTAAAAAATTAATGCATTTTTCACAATCCCCTTTTTAATTTCAATACAAAAAATTCCTTGTAAAAATGAAAAGAGAATAGAAACTAAATTGAAATCATTTCAAAACCATTAAAATACATTTCACTCACTCAGAAATTTCGTTTTAAAATCAACTCAATCAATAAAATATCATTTTCCATACCAAAATATTATTTTCTACACACAAAACTAGATTTTAAGTACTAAAATAGGATATTATAGGAAAACAAGCATGAATTGGTTTATAATGCACTATTAATGCTTAAATGTTTCGGAAAATAGTATAAAAGTGAAATTTATGGTTTGGATAAAGATAGGAAATCAAAGAATCAATATAAATCCCATAGGAACATGAATCTAGACACATATTGTTCTATGAAATGCATCACTTACATTGATTGGGATCATACACAATGAGAATATAATAGTTCAAACTCATAAGATAACCAATTATTTCTAAGATGATACCATGTATGATCCAAATATGTAGATAATAACACTTCTTTGGGATTTATTTTGGGTATTTCAATCCACCATGATATGGATATGACAATGGTGCTTCTCAGAAATCTCCAACTCTTTCTAAAACTGCTCCAAATATTTAATAAACCAAATCATGAAAAAAATATAAAAACCTATGGGAAACATTATCATTAACATGATCTCTATTTCAATGAATAAATATATTTTCATAAATCATTCAGTATCAAATAAAATCATCCATCATCAATTATTATTCAACAATTTTCAATAATATCAATCACCATCAATGATTTTCAACAAATACCATATTTAACATTACCATAAATCATGGAGAGGAGTATGTAATTAAAAACTAGTCATATACGACACAATTCTATGTCAAGGGAAAAGGTAATTAATCAATATTGAAAATCCAACCTAAAATCTAGATCAAATACCTCTATTTTCCTAGAAATCATGGATTATATCTCTCATAATCTTAGAAATTATAAGAATAATATAAATTTATATGCAAAAATAATACTATATTGACAAATAATTTAGACTGTTTGGAAGTTACAGTCTGACAATAGGGATGGAGGGGGCAGTGGTGGTAGCGGTGAAAATGGGGAAAATGGAGGTGGAGGTGGGGGTAGTGGAGAAAGGGGTAGGGGAACCAGAGGTAGAGCCAGCAGAGAAGGGGGTGAGGTAGAGGAGGTTAAGGTAGGTTGGGGATGGAGGTGGAAGAGGTAGAGGCGGCGACATATGAGGCTGCGTAGGTATGGGAGGGGGCGAAGGCGACAGATGTAAAGGTAGAGGAGATAGAGGTGGGGACAACAGAGGAAGGGGAAGTATAGAAGGGGGCAATGGAGAAGGAGATGGAGGCAAAGGTGGATGTGGCTGAGGTGGAGGATGAGGTAGAGGCAGAGGCTGTGGAGGAGGCGGAGGTCGAGGTGGAGGCGGAGGCGGAGGCGACGGTGGAGGTAGAGCTCTACTTCCATGAAATCTTGAGGCTTGAGCGGAAAGTGGATCTTCAAGGGTTCAATTTATAAAAAATGTAAAAGGCTTTGATCTGCGCTTTTCTAAAGGTTCTGATAAAGGATATGATTTTATAGGTGCTAAAATATAAAGCACTGATAAAACTGAACTTTATCGGTGCTTTTTTAGCATTGATAATGGTACAACATTATCAGCGCTAAAAAAGCACTCATAAAACATTCTTTTATCAGTGCTAAAAATATAGTAGTGATAAATTATTTCTTTATCAGCTCGTTTTAACGCTGACAAAGGGTTATCTTGACCGGTGAAAAAAACTATTGATAAAAACCTAATATTAATAAATTATTTATAATTTTATAATTATTTACATATATATTATTTATAATTGCAATCATAAATATTTTTACTTATGTATAATTT
The DNA here is from genome assembly GCA_963277665.1 of Viscum album. Lineage (NCBI taxonomy): Eukaryota > Viridiplantae > Streptophyta > Magnoliopsida > Santalales > Viscaceae > Viscum > Viscum album. The sequence continues at coordinate 835,026,954 of OY728139.1, read as the reverse complement.
TTTTTATATATTTACAAATATATTTCTAATTTTTTTTATATTTCTAAAATTATAATTATTATAAATATATTTATTCAAATTTTATAATTATTTAAATAAATAAATATTTATTTATAAATTTAATGATAATAAATATATTTATTATATTTCAAATTATATATAATAAATTTATTAATGATATATATTTATATAATTATAAATATGATATAGATATTTATTATAAATATAAATATATAAATTTATAGTCATAATTATAAATATATATATTTTTTAAATAATTATAAAATTATAAGAAATATCTATATTATATTTATAATTATAAAAAGATATATAATTAATATATTTATTATCAATTTAAAATTATATAAATATATCTGTATTTATTTATATTTATAAGTATATATATTTTCATATATTTATAAATATAAATACTTATAATTATAAATATAACTATAAATAAATATTTATTTATAATAATGTTTTAATTGATATATATATATATATTTATAGTTATAATTATAAATAAATTTATATTTATCTAAATAATTATAAAATTATGAAAAATATATTTATTAAACTTATACCTGAAGGTTCACTTACCGAATGAAATCATCTGAAAAAAATTATTAATGAAAATAAATAGTAAGAATACAGATTCCAACAATCATGTTGCACATAATGAACCACCAAACTAAAAAATTGGTAAGAGACAGCCCAAAAATACACAAAAGGCCCAAAAGCCCGTACATAATAACCATAGTCCAATGCAAATCAAAGATGTTAAACCATTCACCAAAGTAAGCTGCATCCCAGCCCATCTGCCAATGCATGACTAAAAATAGAGTTGTGTCCAACTGTAAAACATAGTATTGTTGATGCCTAACCATCACGCTCACAAGGTCGCTATCTTCACATCGCCCTGAGTTAATCGTCACAACAAGCCACTAGCACCCATCACCTTTGTGCCAGTGTGTCAATGCCCATCCTGAGAATATCACATCCCACTATCGCGCACCTATTCACTTCAACGTCAGCCAACCAATCACCGGCCATGACCCGCTCTTCACCGTCGACAGCACTCCCTCATCACTGGCCAGAGTGGCGCCCAATCATCGTCGTCGTTTGAGAACGGATGTCGTCATCCCTTCTTAACTCACCGTACAACGACAACCCGCCAGGATCCCATAAATAATTATAATTATAAATATAAATAAATATAGATATAAAATGATATATATATATATTAAAATAAATATAAAATTACAATAAATAAATAAATTATATATATATATATTTATTAATATATATTAACATATATTTTTATAATTATAACTATAAATAAATATAATGAAATATATTACAATATAATAATTTTATATTTTAGAAAAATAATAATGAAACCAAATCACATCATACTACAAATAAGGAATAAAACATCTTTCATTCAATGAAAAAACCATTGAAATGTCTAATTTGGGATTTCACACTTTTGAAACACGAAATGAGGATACTTTCATTAATGAAAATAATAAAAAACATATATTTAGAAATATATTAATTTAATTATATATATTTATAACTTTATAAATATAAAAACATATTTATTATTATTTTATAATTATTCACACACATATATATATATATATATATATATTAATTTATAATTATATGACTAAATAAATATTTTTATAAATATTTTTATATAATTATATAATTATATATATTTATAATAGATTAATATATTGTAATTTTATATTTATTTATATATATATAGTTATAATTATAATAAAAATAAATATATATAAAAACTATTTATGTAGAACAAAAAATTTAAAATTATATATTTAATAAAAATATTTATTCTAATTTTATAAGTATTTATGAGAACATATATAATAGTTTTATGAGTATAACATGAATGAATCATATATGTATTAAAGTATAAATAATATATAACGATTCATCACATATATGGACAACAAGAATAGTACTGAGGGTGCAATATAGAAATGAACTTTCATGATGAATAAGTAACATATGAATGTCAATTATAGTCCCACATCAATATATTTATTGAACAAATTCATTGGAAACATATATTAATTTATATATATATATATACATAATTATAATTATAAATATATATTTTGAAAAAGAATTTATATATAATTATAAATAAATAATTATAAATATTTAACAATAAATATATAATTATTAACATATAATTATAAATATATTCATTGTTTTATAAAATTTATTATAATCAGGAAATTATTTAAATAAAGATTTATTTTAATTATAGTCTTATAAATATTTTTTTAAAAAGAATATATATATATTTGAATTATTAATAATTATATATTAATTAGAAACAAGCATTTTATTTTTAAGGTATATAAATAAATATTATTTTTGAATACTGATATAGTACTTTTATATAAATTAATAGTATTAGTTATTAAAAATCTTTATCACCGCTAATAATAGTGCTGATAAATCAACCCTTTATCAGCACTTTTATCTCGAACTAATAAAGGCCCCCTTTATCAGTGTGTTTTTTCTTAGGGATGATAAAGGTTGGTGATGCCCTTGCACCAATATATGGTAGTCCTCATATCCCTCGGCCTCCCACCCTCCCTAATTCACTCACGAGTCTTATTCTCCCTTCACCAGAGTGCTGAATGACTCTCTTATCCTCATGCGTTATCTCCTAATTCAGATATTTTTTTTGATTCTGATATTCTTTGAAATCATATTATTGACTTCAAAATCCTTTTTCTATTTTTTCCTACCATTGTTTTCATTAAATTTATTTTCATAATAAATGTGATTTTAATAGATATATTAGTTGTTTAAATTTAGTTAATAACTTCTTTTACATAAATCCAATACATTGTTTTGCAATATTTATTAAATGATTAGGTAATTAATCAATTCATTAATTTACTCGGTTTATTATTGTATTAGGGGTTATGTAATGGAATGTTATTATATAGAATAATTCATGAGTTACCTATACTTAGATCAGTATACCCTTGGGTAGCCTTCAAAATTTTATTCATACCTTTTCATAGGTTAATGTACTCTTACATACATTTACACAGGTATTTTAAATCTTGACTGACCCTTATATATATATTCTTCAATAGACTACTCTTACCCTTACACAGGGGTGAGGAACATACCACTTGAAGAGCTAGTTGAAATCACTATTAATCCATTTATTCTAATTTCTCTATAATGAACAATTCTATCAAGTGTGGATACGTATATTTTATGAGCCAATATTTATCTCCCCTAGATTTTTTAAACCTCTAGACACCACTTTTTGAAATAACTTTATTTCTAGAATTATTTTTCCATGTAGCTTCTGAGTATCTTGAAAATAACTTGGATGATACCAATATGTTATTTTGTAATAAATCACTTGAATGGTTTTCCAAATAGTCAAACTTCATTAATAAAAAGAAAACTTGGATTTGAAATCTGGACCACTCTAAAATAGGCCTAAAATCAACAGTATATTTAATATTTCAATATATTCATATATGTTCTATCATTTATGGTCAAATTCACAATGTTTTACACTCAATTCATGATTTATGCATTTTTCTATTTATCTAGAACTAACATTTCATCATTCACACATGTATTTGTAATCCCCCTTTTAATGAACACATGGTGAATACCCCCACGAAATGTATTTACACCTTCATACAACATCATTCAATTTATCATATTTAACAATAAAACATAATGGGAGAGGGGTATCTCTGACATCCTGATGTTAATGATTCTGGTTCTTCTTGGTGAACCGAATCTTTTCTTCTACTCTTCCTCCAAGCCTTGCTATTGGTATTTTTTTCAAAATCACTTGTGATGATTCCACATAAAATGATTTTTAAGAAATTATTTATCCTTCTTGTCTTGGGTTCATTCACCATTATGAGACCAATCCCACTAATGCATGTTTTTTCTTTTGATACTATTTTCCCACACCCTTCAACATGTTTCATTTTCTAATAGAGGTATCTTCCACCAACTTTAACATCTTTCCTTGTGGAATGACATGTGATATCATTAAGGCATACTATGTTATTTTCCTTTTCTTTGAAACCCATAAGATTCACTTCAAAATTATTATTCCTTAGTGAATCCTTTTTAAGGGAACTTCCTTCACAATTTATGCACACTCTATATATATGTTGACACATATTACATTGATTTTGAAAGTTGAAAGTTTCTATTTTTGTTATTTGATGAATCTTGGATATTATTTCGGCTTATGGAAGGAGGCAAGTGATACATTTTACCTTTCCAATTAGAGATGAGTAATTTTTTGTAACATATTTTTTATTTCATTTCATATATCATTCAACTTAAATCTTCCATATCATTTATAAAATTTTCGATATTTTTTTAAATATTAGTTTCTATGATATAAGAATTGGATGATTATTTATATTTATATAAATTATGGTAGAATTGTTGTGTTATTATTATACCATGTTTTGGGGTTTTGATGTTGGGTGACATATTATTGTAATTCTTGAGAAAATGTTTTTTATCATAAAGACAAGTGTACATTTCATTGTTATGCAGATTATGAAATCTATTAAATAAGTTTTATGTAAGAGATTATTTTATTCTGATTTATGGATGCGTGGGCTAGGGTTTCTTCCTCTGGTTTCCTTAGTGAGTATAATAATTGTATTATTTTTCTTCTACATTACATTTTTATTTAATGTTCTTATTCATTATCAATTTTTTTAGGTACATATGTCTGAACCATAGTTGAATTATTCTCAACCTACTAGTATGTGTCCAAGTGGGGGTGTTCCTAGAGCTACGAAAATCACCCATTGTACCCATTCACACCCTGACCCACCAACAGACACCCCATTTCCCACACCTTTTAATGCTTCACTTTAGCCACAAGGGTTGTTCCCACCCATGCCTCTGTCATCATCTTATTTTTACTCTCATTCTCATACCTTCTATACATCAGCTTCAAATATCTTTCCACCTATACCATATCCATATCTTATAAGGTATCCACAACAATTCTATCATTATCCCACCATGTCTATGCCAGATCCATTTCCTAAATTCCATATATGATATGATGAATTTATTCCTTCCGCTTGAACTCTAGTGCATGTAGATGACTTGGTTCATGCTTTGGAATAGACACATCCTATAGAGGATACTGATCCAGGATATCCCACATATTTATCTTAGCCTATTGAGTAGTCAGCAACATGCTTTTATAAGTGTGTCAAATTATGTCACATTATTTTGTTCTTATTGTTATGTGAATTAATTATTCTTTTTCCCTTTTGTCTTATTTAGTGAGATATTCTAATAGGTGACTTGCCTGAGCCTATATTAATTATTCTTTGAATCATCAAATGTGGATAATATTGTATTACAGTGAAGATAATGAAATAATAGGTAAAAATTTCATACAATTTATATGTTTTATGGAAACATTAGCCAAGTAATATGATATCATTCTAGTGAAACTAGTCTCATGTAGGAAAATCAGTAATAAAATCATGGAAAAATAATGGAAAGATATATGGGTTAGAAAAATTATTAAATTTATATCTATATTATTATTGAATTTATATGAATTGAAATGTTTGTTGTAGTGTTAGTTTATATTTCCTGACAGTGAATCTACCAAGGTCGCATTGTTGATAGATGTTAGGAAGTTGTAGAGATCATATAAGCATGAGTTCAACATTGGTTGTGTTGGAGCTAGTGTCCTACACCTAACTTCTATGTAATTTATGATAAAATAACATCATAGTTTGGAATAGTAATAATCTTCTTAACACATCATGATTGTTGTTCTGCGTAACATAGTATGTCATAATATATAAAGAGTAGGTGTCACACTAATTGATCATAGAATTTCTCCACTATGATGAGAATCTAGAAGGGTCACAAAAGTATTTTTAAAATATATGTTCTATAGCTTGATGATATCATTCGAGGGACATAAATGATACAATCTATCAGAGGTGGAGACTCATGGGACTTTGAGGAACCATCTCATGGTATACTCCCTTGGTAATATATAGTGTAGGATATTATACGAACAAGGCCCACTAGTAGGAAATCCACATTTATACATGTCTTGGGATGTTCCAATCTATAGAAAAGTGTATTGATCCTTAGAATGTAAGATTATTGTTATTGAATATTATAAGTTACATACATTGATGTATTGATGAAAGTCATTATGACATATGTTCATGGTGAGGATGGATACATTGGGCGGGTCATGAGTAATATTACATTAATGTATAATTAGAGAATGGATTTGTCCCTTATGTTAATTAACAAAAGTTGATATCTCATGACCTTTCATGAAAATTATATAGCCAAAATATATTCTTGACTATGAAATTCTATAGGCATGTTCAATTTCTAAAAATTCAATGAAAGAGACATAGAGAACATTGGTTGATGACGCCAGCATGAAACCTTCTTGATTAAAGATATCGTGATAAAGAGATTATATTACACAGTGAGCATCCGTATGAGATATTATGTTGTTGCGTGATTAAATTATTTCTCTATAGTTTTCATGGTGTGCTTCAAGACGATAACCTTGGATTTTAGGCTGATTTGCCTAATGCCACTGAGAAAGAGGGATATAGGATCGCACACTAAATGTATCTAGAATCTTAGTTAAATAATATATTAATATTTATTATTTATAAATTTGAATACATATTATTCTCATAAACGGTTTAATAATTATTCCTCTTTTATTGATTATATATATTCTGACTACAGTTATTCGAGATAATATTATGTGAGCAAGATATTTAATACATATTTATTTTCTATTTAGTGAATATAATATTTATTTATTTGTTGGATAATAATACAGTGATATTTATTTATTAACTAACTTTTCAATAATTAAGGCCCGATAAATATTTTGGTGGAATGGAGGATCGAGTTTATTGGTCCAGTGAGAAATAATATATATAAAATATTATTTTATTAAATGATATTTAATATTATTTTGCATGTTTAACACATGTCAAGAAATATTATTATTCTTATTATTGAAATGGGGTTCTACAGGGATTAAATAAAATATATGATACACTTGTTCAATTATTTATTTCTAACCATAGCGGTATATAAATTCAATTATATTATTTTTCAAGAGAGTAAATTTCATTTGTGTTGTGTACAGTGATATCTAGAGAGAATTATCTCAAGCCCTGGAGAGGTCCCTCTCCAAGAACATTCCCATGAATAGAGGTTTATCTTCCTCCCCCATGTACTCTCAAATCTATATAGATCAAAGAGAATTATTTGGAAGCAATCCTTGAGGCGATAAAAAGTGAATGACACATGTGTTAGGATCATCCATGCTAGCACCTAAAGATTCCTATGACGAGGTTTGGAGATTTGTGGAACATGTGTGGATCACCGATTGTAACTCCCCTAACCTAGAGTCCACTAAACCGATGTTTTGAGCCAATCACCACATGACCTCAAGCATGCCTCCCCATATTCTAGGGGATGCCAATGAGCAGCGAGGGTCTTATTGGTCTCATGGGGAGATTATACACCCTTTTCAAGAGTTTGAAAGAATAGATAACATAACAAATAAGAAAAAAATAGACAATATAATAGAAGATTCATTACCAAACAATTTCCAAATTTTTTACAACCCAAACCAAAAGAAAAATATTCCATTTCATGCCAATAGTTCTGAATGTAATGGAAACCAAAAATAAAGACTGATGGAAATATCTCCCAAAATGGGTCATGAATGAAAGTATGAATCCTCATACATGCACATTCTATTCCAAACTAAACTCCCTAGAACATGTATTTTTTCCTTTCACAATACTAAAATTATGAAATTTTCTTTTGAACCCACCAGTGGCCAAACCAGGATGTGTGTACAACTTAGTATGCCCCCACCAATGGTGTCTATAAAATGTCATGTCTAAACAACTAGTGCATGAATGTAAAATATAAATGGAAAGATAAATAGAAGACAACTCAGATTCTATTAGTTAACAACATTTAATTTAGAAACATTGGTGATTTATTCCACTCAACAACTTAAACAATTTCCTTCACTTAATCCATGGGTTAGGAATTTACATCATTTGTACTATGTCCAAAGTCATTCAATTATTAGACATAATAGAATAATTGATGTTCTCTATCTCAGTAGAGCTAAAAATTTAATAACAAATACATAAAACTCACCTTGGAGGCTCAGTCCAGGTAGTCTCATTAAATGAAACTGTTATGGGCATAGAGCCTCAATCTGACTCCCAAACCCATGCATTCTACGGTTGGGGTTTAGAGCCTCTGCCAACCCAACCCAAGTGAGAAGCCTTAGTATAATACCCAATATACAATAAATCCATGGGTACATGCTTATTTTTCTAATTACCACATATTCCAAATCACAAACCATGCATAATCAATACACATAACATTCACAATTCTCTTTCCATTCAATAGTTAAATCATCTTGGGCCTTAACCCATTAACAAATTTACTACAAACCTTACATATCCAATTTAACCCAATTCCCTTTCATATCTCAACCCATTTAACTTACTCAAAAATTTCCATACATTAACACATTTAACATAATTTATCATTTCACACACATTATCCCATTCATGAATTTCAATTTCAATCTCACAATTCATCAGACACATTCAACTTATTCTATTTCAACCTCGTTACATTATTCCAAACAAACCCTTATTCTATTTTCAATGTCTAAAAAAACTATCAATAACCACTTTTCCAACTCAACTAAAATATCAACATGTTCATATTGGGCTCTACTTTATCACAATTCATTTGAATACTTTACTTTACAATTTTCCATGTTCGGGAATATTGGAAAACCCCATGGGAATTCAGTCTAGTCGACCTCAATACATCCCATTGGGATCATGAGGGGTTTGATTTATAATTTAACCAACCATTTTACCAAATATATTAAAAGGAATTAAATTCACAATAATAGAGAACCATTAATAGAACCAAGTAGGCACAAATCAACTTCTAGACCATGAAATATAGATTGTAGGCCACATACCTCGAAACCAAATATGGACACACGATTTAACATAGCCTTATATCTGGATGAAAGCACTCGTTGAAGCCCAAATATATGATCCAATGAATAAAGAGGATTTTAGGACATAAAAAGAAGAAGAATAAAACCAAAAGACCTAATCCATAAAAGGGAAGCAAGAGGATCATAATACTTACCCGTATCATTGATCCGGAACCAACAACACTATAAATAGAAGCATCTTCTACGAGCTCAACATCCTCGAAATCAAACACATGAGATGGGACAAGGTGATACTGTCGAAGTTGTGACACTTGAATAGAATCATTCATGCCAATATACCATTGTTAAAGGGCCAATTAGTATGTCATCAGCCTGATCCTCTCCACAATCTCAAATGGTCTCATGTACATCGGGCCAACTTTCCCTATTTATGAATCTGATGGTGACCCTGCCTTGGTGACACCAGAAGAAGAAAAAAATCACCCACCATAAACTTAATAGGACTATGATGCCGATACACATTATAATTATTTCTACATCGATCCATTTCTATATATTTCAGAATCAATTGAACGTATTCTGAAATCTCTTACATGAGACTCAGCCCTAACAATTCAGATTCTCTAACCTCCATCCAACACAATTGGGATCTACACTGCCTACCATAGAGCACCACGTACAGTTTCATCTAAATAATCACCTAGTAATTGTTGTTATAGGTGAATTTAACAAATGATAAGTGATTCTCAAATGATCCTCCAAAATCTAAAACACAAGCCCTCAACATATCATATAGTAACTGAATAGTATACTGTGATTACACATCAATCTGTGGGTGGGAATCCATACTCCAAACACCTAGGTAAGAAATGATTTCTGTAATCCCAACTAGAAATTGGATGTAAAACATGGGCCATGATATGAAACTATAGTCTATGGTACTCCATAAAACATCACTATTTAAAGAATATACTATTCACCCACCTGATAAACAATGAAAGTTTCTCAAATCTGTAAGAAATGTTCCACCATGGTCAATTGATTAACATCAACCCATATCACATCATTCATCATATAAATCCTTGGAAGTCCTACCATGAAATCCATCATTATGTCATCCCATTTCCATTCACGAATGGGAAATGGTTGTAACAAACCACCAAGACATTGATGCTTAGACTTCACTTATTGACCGGTAAGGAATTGTACCATGAAACCTGCAACTTCTTTCTTCATTCCAGGCCACCAATACTATTTAGGAAGATCATGAGACATTTTGGTCAAACCAGTATTCCCCACCCACCACAATACATAAAAATCTCACATAAAATCTTCTCACAAACATACTTTCAAAATAACATGACCACAAAGATAAATGATCACATCATTACTAACAATCCATCTTAAAGGTGACTACCCACCTTTAAGAATATCTCTTAAATCCGAACATTATGAATACTTATGCTTCCTTTTATCGATATGCATGGAAGCGTGAACTCAACGGCTAAGGATATAGGGGTCATCTACCCTTCCTCATTCTACACCTCATGATGCATCTCAACGAACAACACCATTATCCTCTATTCAGATCTAGATACCTAAACTTCCTGTGTTTGAGTCTTCCAGATCAAAGCATTTATAACCCTATTCCCCTTTCCTAGAGTGTAAACTAGCTCAAAGTCAAAATACTGCATGCACTCAACCCATCATCACTATTGAAGATTCAAATAATGATAAGATAATATTTAATTAAGGATTCTCAGATCAGTATACATGGTAAATGTTTCTCCTAACGAGTATTATCACCAACACTTTAAACCATAAGCTATTGTGGCCATATCAAGAATGGGAATAGGGAAATTTATTTCATGTGGTGTAAATTACCTTCACCCATACAACACAACCTGATCATTCTGCATCAACACTGCCCCAATAATAACACCAAAAACATCACAAAACAATTTATACCCCTTACCTTGGCTGGGTCAGAATTGGTGCAGATGTAAACAAATTAATTATCTCTTGGAAAACATCCTCATATGCCCCAGAACTTTCAAAATTGGATCCATTCTCAGTCAAACCCAAAAGTTGTGTTTCTAAATGGGAGAAGTCCTTAATGAACCTTTAGTAATAGCTAGAAAAACCCATAAGAAATTATATATTAGAAACATTCTTGGGTTGTCCTCAAGATATTACTGCTCGCACTTTCTCTGGGTCCACTAATACACCTTCCTCAGAGATGATGTTACCCAAGAAATAAACCCTATCGATTTAGAAATGAAATTTGGATAGCTTGGACTATAACCTATGATATCCTAGTGTAGTCAGTATAATTTCAAGATATTTGGAATGATCGTCATGAATTTTATTGTACACCAAGATTTCATTCAAAAACTACAAACCGATCTAGGTACATGTGAAAGATTTAGTTCACTAGATCCGTAAATGCTGCTAGTGAATTGGTCAATCCAAATGACATTACCAAAAACTCAAATAAAAATATCTTATCCTAAAGGATTCCCAAGGTATATAATAAGTTCACCCTTTTCCGACGATACCCTAATCTCAAATCAATATTACAGAACATTGAAGTGACCCATTGTTGGAAAAAATGATTATCGATTTGAGGAAGTGGGTGTCTGTTCTTATCCATCATCTGATTAAGCTTCCTCTATTTGACAAACGAAAGTTAAAATTCATAAGTATTATTAGGAAACAACATTGGAGATCCCAAAGGTGACATACTCAGGAAAAATCCTCTTCTTTTCAAATTCCTCCAAATGAGTTTTAAGATCCTAGAGTTCTGACAGTGCCATTCTATACATTGTAAATAGAAACTGTCTCTGCTCCCAGCAGCGACTCTATCATGAACCTAATTTCTCTTTTGATCGATAACCATGAAAATTCATCAAGAAACACATCCTAAAACTGATCTACCACATGAAAAAAGACATGATTCTCTACTACCCCATCATCAAGTATAAGAAAAGATACATGAGTTGTGAGCTCACCCAACCACCGACAAACTGGCCCTGCACGACTTGTATGAATATCCCACTCACCACGATAGACATAAGTGTCTTCTTTAAGATATGTGAATATAACCTATAGTGGAAATGAATTATATGGGCCTCATAAAACACTATCCCATCCATTTACTAAATAGAATAAGGACCTAAATTCTCAAGGATAAACACGTCCCATAAGAAATGGTACCTACCATCTTCAAGATAACACCCCTTAGGTTGCCTAATATTCTCTACTCACATCCCTAATGGTGTATCAATCGACTAACCCCACAAAAAAGTTCCACCTCTAGACCCTATATTACCAAAAGTTGATCAAAATTAAAATAATGTGAGGAACATGTATGGAAGAAAGAAATTACAAGAATGGAATTTATAAAGATATTACCAGGAATAGTAAATGGTTTAGGCTTCCCACCTCATAGTGTAGAGTGAACTGTATGTAGATGAGCTACCTCTATACACTAGGCTTCAATCAGAATTCCTGGTGTTTCACTACCTCGATGATATAAATTCCTTATCCCTAGAGTACCAAATATTCAATCTTGATCAGTATAACAAGTAGATATCCAATTGCCTTCCTGATATGGGGTAACCAACCTCTACCTACACTCCGCATCAACCTAAACCCTATATCAATTCCCATATGTTGATAGTTCCTATAGATCTTTTTCACATGCCATGTTCTTCCACATTTTCGTCACTCCACTGGTGGTTAGAGAAACTAACCACGCATGTGCCCCATCCTGCCACACTAATAGCCTAAAACATGAACAATACCCTGAGGGGCCGGTCCTGTCTTTTGACTACTCTATCCCCCCCCACCTTGGTCAATGTTCTCAAAATGAAGCTTCCTTTTATTAGAAATCACACAATTAGATCACCCAACTAAAACTGCATGGCCACCACCAGTGGTCTCCTTTAGGATTTCATTAGAAACAACGTCCTGATCCACCACCTTAGTAACTCTTTTTAGAATTATGATATTCACCTGGGACTTAATCTCATGTTTAAGAACACCCTAAAACCGTTTTTCCATACCTACCTAATCCCCTCCCAAAGATGGAACAAAACATTGGAAGTCGGTGAAACAACTGGTGCATTCTGTCATTGTCTTTAACCCCTGGGTCAACCTCATATACTACTCAACCATTTCATACCTCAAGTTCTCCAAATAAAAATTTCCCAAAAAAGTTTCCTATAATTATATCCATGAGATACTATCAACCTACACGGTCGAAACCAAAATGTCCCACCAACACTTTGCCTTCCCTCACAACATGTAAGCCACAAACATGAAAATATTCTCAGGAAGATCCTCTAAGTGACCAAAAATTATCTGGATGGACTCAATCTATAACTCATCTACATCGGGTCCACCCTCTCCAGCAAAATTTAGATGGTTTTGGAGATAAAACTTCCTCATCAGCTCAAATAGACTTGGAATGAACCACCCTTGGTCACCTTCTATCATTTGAATAAGATGAGGAATGTTATAAAAAATCCAATCCTCTCTTATGTTACCAGAAAACACCAGGTTTTATTGATCCAATTCAAGACTATCATTATCAATGGCGTCCTCTTATTTCCCAACTGTCACACAATGTCATGGTGGCATATTCCTTCAATTACAACACATATCTGAGAACAAATAACATAAAACACCGACAATTTCAATAAAATAAGGCTCTTCACTGGCCACAAACAACCCCCTTTTGCATACACTATTCCTAATAGACATTGTCTCAGTTTTAACACTACCCTAAACTGTCCATACCATGGGTCATGGTAAAAAAGGGGTGAAGAAAAATAAATACCCATGAGTCTTTCATTAGACACCCTTTTTAGACCATTTCCACATTTACAACGCTATTCTTTCTCTTCTAGGTACCTTCCTTATATTAGCATTTATTATTACCATCATTTTATCACATTTAACACCTTTAATCAATCAAAATTCATTAACTATTCATTCATAATGTTTTCATTCACCAATTTATTTCATATTTTTTATAAATTACATTCTTTATATTTTAATAAATATAAAAATCATTTTACACATCTCGTCTCACACATCCATCTCACATGTTCCCATCATGATGCATTCCACTTATATCCCATGGTGCCCATAATGATGCATGTATGCACAACCTCATTCCATTCCATCAACAAGCAAAATAACATAAATAAATCTCATCACACATCATGTGAATCTCCCAATGGTGAAATATCATTCAACTGTAACAACACATATCGAGATCATTAATTCCAACCTTGGGTACATGGGTTTTCCCATGTAAATGGGCTAGCTACTCCCAAACAAGATCTCATCACCAAAACATGAAACATACTAATCTGCCATATACAATTCGCAAATAGTAGGACCATTGATATTAACAACTTTGATTTTACATTTTATCATTTTTGGACCAAAATCCACTAAATTGGTGCTATGAGTTGGGTCGTTATATAACCTTTTGCACCCCTCCCCATATTTTAAAGGATACTGACTAGTAGTTAGGTTATAATTGGTCATGCGGGGAAACTATTCCCAATTTAACATAGTATTCTAAATTAGATAACATAATAAACAAGGGAGAAATAGAAAATAAACTATATTATTCATTACCAACAATTTAAAAAATAGGGTAAAACCACAACCAATGATTAATATTCCATGTCATTATAATAGTGATAAAAGTGAAGGAAACCCAAAATAAAGTCTTATGGAAACATCCCCCAAAACAGGTCTAGACTCTATGTCCGGATCCTCATCCATGCTCATCCTAAGTACAACTCAACTCCCAAGCACATGGCCTTTTCACTTGTCCAATATTATAATAATGAAATATTATTGGGTACCCAATGGTGGCCTGAGTAGGGTGTGAGTACAACTCAGAAGGCCACCACCAACAGTGCCTAGAAAGTATCCAGTCAAAACAGATAGTGTATGAAAGTACTAGATAAATGGAAAGATAAACAAATGAAAACTAAAGATCCATTAGTTAACAATATTAACTTGATTAACATTCAAAATTTATTCCATTAAATCTCTAAAACGATTTTGGTCACTTAATCCATTGGTTGGGTTTTTATATCATTTATACTTCATCCTAATCCTATCAGTTATCATATATACAAAAATAATTCAAGTTCCATATCTCACTAGGTACAAACATTTCATAAAAAATACATCACACTCACCATGGAATATGAATCCATCTAGTCTCATTAAATGAAACTAATAGGGGATTAGAGCCTCAATCCAACTCCACAATGTGTGCATTGTAGGGGTGGTGTTTAGAGCCGTAGTCTAACCCGACCTATAGGAAGATCCTGAGTCCAATATCCCACATACCACCACGCTATGTGCACTTTATTATTCATCCAATTACCACATATACCAAATCAGAAATGACGTATAATCAGTACACATTACATTCACAATTCACATTCTATTTAACAATTAAATCATCTATTGGCCTTAACCCATTAACACAATTTTCCAAACACCTTACATGCCCTTATAGACCAATTCCATTTCATATGTCAACCCATTTAACTTACTCAACAATTTACATACATTAACCCATTTCTTATAATTCATTGTTTCACATGTATTATCCCATTCATGCATTTCAATTTCAATCTCAAAATTCATTAGACACATTAAACTAATTCCATTTAAACCCCTATATATTTTTCCAAACAAACCCTTACCTCATTATCAATGTCTAGGAACAACTATCAATAATACCTTTTCCAGCTCAACTAACATATCAACATGTTCATCTTGGGATCTTCATTATCACAAGTCAACTCCAAAGTTAACATTTCAATTTTCCATGTTGGGAATATTTCAAAAACCCAATGGTGGACCTAAATCAGTCTAGTAAATCTCAATTCATCCAATAGGGATCATGAGGGGTTCAATTCATCATTTAGTTAACCAGTTTACTAAATCCATTCAATGGAATCAAATGAACAACAATATAGACACATTAACACAACCACACACACACAAATAAACGTCAAGACCTCGTAATATAACTTTTAGAAAAACCACATACAAACTGGAGTTGAACTGAAACATAACCTTAGACATAGATCAAGATTCAAGTACCCTTTGAATCCCCAATCTATGATCCATTGGAAAAAGGGGGTTTTGGGATTTAAAAGAAGAATCATGAAACCACAAGCCCAAATCTAGAAAAGAGAAGCATGAGGAGAATAAGACTTTACCATATTTTCAATCCACAAACAAATACACTACAAACGTCCTAAAAACGAAAATATATTTGTCCTTGAAATTATTTGGGTGTTTAGGTTAATCACCAGGGTTTTAGGAGAAATAATATGACAACCCTGATTTTTATTACAACTTAAACATGATTTATTACATAAAACATCACTTGATACAACAAAGAAGATCGAGAGGTTTAGTGTATTTGTGGTTTAGGATCATTAAATAAAAACATAAAACATGAAATACAACATCTTTATTGAAAACTTCCTTACATGACCACTACATTCCCTCGTACTTAGCATTGCATGGGATAACCTGAGGACATGTATAAGAAAAGGGCGAGCTATAAAGCCCAGTAAGGGAGTACACATGGAATAACATGAGGAGTACAATATATGTTAGACAATAGGCATATCAATAGAGAATAAGAAAAAAATGAACATAAAGGCATGATAAAGCATGATAATCATAACATGGAAATGTGGCAACAACACTTAACATGGAATTAGCATGAGCCAAGGCTCATTGCACATAGAGCATGAGTAAATCCTCATTGCACATAAATCAAGAGTAAAACCTCAATGCACTTGAATTATCATTATTCAACACTCATTGCACATGAAGTATCATGATACTATACTTTACCCAATGCATTGGAGCGCTATAAGGGCGTACCCTTCTTAAACATTTCATTTCATGCATAAGTGTGCCACATGGATCATAAAACATGGATTCATAAAACATAATAATTTATTCCAAGATAAAGGAATGTGGAATTAATACATGAAACTTTACAATTAATAAGTAAATGTGAATAATGGTGAATACCCTTGATGGAGAAATGGGCATGGTATTCACTACATAATGACATTGGCTTTGAAAATCGATGTGATTTCGGGAGTGTAACAGCATGACATAAGAATTCATAAAAAATGGTTGATGAGAGAGAAAGGGGTTCCTCATAATATTTAAATGTAATGGACAGTAAGGATGTCATATAGATACATGTCCCAACAATTTTAATGGAATTTAGATTCATGATACAAAAGTATTGCTTGAATGTAAAAGATGAGAGAGAAGTTCCTTTCGGAATTACAGCATTGTAATGGGTTTACATGGGAGGCATTTAATGAGAGAGAAAGGGTCTCATATCATTCAAACATAAAGAGGGAAGTATGAGGGAGGTGAAAAAACAAACCCCAACATTTATAATTGAAATTAAAATGGGAAAAAAACTTAATGAAAATTGGACAAAATGAGAAAGGAAGAAAAAACCCCTTACTTGGAAGTGTGCTTCCAAAGGCTAGAGAGGGGCTTGTGAGAGGCTTATTGGGAGCCTGGGGCACCTTGGTAGGATTCTAGATAATTTTGGGCAGAGGTTGGATGAACTCCAAAGGCTTTGAGTGAGGAATAAGTGGGAGATTAGGTGGGTTTATATAGGAAAGGTGAGGGAATTCTTTATTATTTAGGTTTGGGACCCCTTATATTAAATTAATACAAACCACAAACCATCCCATGGTTTTTCCCCATGGTTTTTGGAAAAGGGAAGAGGAAAAAATATTTTATAAGGACAAATTCTGAACTTCTTAAAATAGCAGGGTTTCTTATGTGGAGGTGAGTCACACTCCCATGGAAATTAATTTAAAAAGGCAAGGTGTTGAATAAGTCTTGAGGGGTCCATTAATTCTTTAAAAAGTAAGTAAAAAAACCCAAAATCACATTATTTTATTGGTAAAACATATATTGGCCGAATATAAAGATTATAGTATTTTATTACGTCACTATTGGGTCATTAGGATGTCATAAAACACATTATATATTTAAACGATATTTAATTTTTACCCAAAAATTTGACCGTCTCATAAAATTATGAAAAATTAACCCTTGGATAATTTTGATTTCCTGATTCCAGAAATAATATTTATTTTATCTAAATAATTTTTTAAATATGTTAATTTTCACTTTTAAAATAAAAACTGACATTTATCGAAAATTCATGGGTTTTGACAGAAATGGCTTTCAAACCTTAATAAAAAATTTTAATTGCATTCAAAAAATTATAAGATCATTTATATTTAATAAAAATTAATTTAAAAATATAAATATAATTTTATTAAAATATTATTTAATTCAAAAATACCTTAATTTAATAAAATATATTTTTTAATTAAATAATAACTAAAAACACCATTTGTACTTTAAAAACTATTTACAATGTATGAAAAATTACAAGAAATTATATTCATTTTTATATACAGAAAATAATGTACATGAAAATAGTACTACTTATTTATTATATAACCCCTTAAAATAGCCGCATAAGACCTAAGGGTGAGGTTTGTGATGGTGACAGACTCTTGGGGTGGCTCGGATAACATCGCTCGAGTGGTAATTTCAATCAACTTCCACTTTTCCTATAGACGGTCATGTTTGAGCTTGACATGATGAAGCTCAGCTTGGGCTTGGTCAAGGGCGAAGCCCAAAGACGCCACCTATTTTCTGAGCTCTGACAAATGGGATTCGTATGGGGAAATTCTACTGAATGAGGCCATCAATTCCTTTCTCTGAGTAAAATGGATTTGTTAAAGTCC
This sequence comes from Viscum album, assembly GCA_963277665.1. Lineage (NCBI taxonomy): Eukaryota > Viridiplantae > Streptophyta > Magnoliopsida > Santalales > Viscaceae > Viscum > Viscum album. The sequence continues at coordinate 835,008,000 of OY728139.1, read as the reverse complement.
TATATTTATACTAATCATGTGATCACTGTTCAATTGTTATAATAGAAATGATCAAAATTCTTAACATAAAACCAAAGAATTTGACATTTTATATAAACATAAACAGACATTTAATTAGATCAATAGGGATTTCCATTAATGAAATTTTGGGTCGTTACAATATTCCCCCTTAAGAAATTTTGCCCTCGAAGTTTTCCTTTTCCCACACTAAAACAAATTTGGGTAACTCAGCTTCATCATATCCTCCAATTCCAAAGTCTCTTCTTCAAACTTGTGGTTTCTCCACAACACCTTTACGAGGGGCATTGTCTTATTTCGTAGAACTTTTTATATATGATCTAAGATCTTCACTGGTTGCTCCTCATAAGAAAGATCATCTTCCAATTGTACAACATCAGAAGAGAGTACATGTGAAGGGTCTGTTATGTACTTCTTTAAGAGGGATACATGAAAGACATCATGTACTTTGGCCATGGAAGGTGGAAGTGCTAGTCGATAGGACACAACCCCGAAACGATCAAGAATCTCGAAGGGGCCGATGTACCTTGGACTTAACTTCCCTTTCTTTCCAAAACTCATGACCTTCTTCCACGGAGATATGCGTAGAAACACCATGTATCAAACTTTAAACTCAAGGTCTTATCGACGATTATCTGCATAACTCTTCTATCGACTCTGGGATGCCTTGATATGCTGCTGAATGGTTTTCACCTTCTCCACCATTTCTTCGACCATTTCTGGTCCAAGAAGCTTACGTTCACCGACCTCATCCCAACATGCTGGTGTTATGCACCTTTTCCCATACAGGGCTTCATTTGGTGCCATTTGGATGCTCGAGTGGAAACTGTTATTATAAGAGAACTCAACCAGATGAAGATGTTGATCCCATCCTCATTTAAAGTCCATTGAGCATGCTCTCAACATATCCTCAAGTGTTTGGATAGTCCACTCGGATTGGACATCAGTTTGAGGATGATATGCTGTATTGAAGTTCAGTTCAGTATTCAGAGCATTTTGAAGAATCTTCCAAAACATAGAGGTGAATATTGGATCTAAGTCAGACACAATAGATAGTGGTACTCCATGCAACCCTACCACTTCCCTGATGTATATCCATACCAGTTGATCCAAAGATAAATCCTCCCGAATAGCAGTGAAGTGTGCAGTCTTTGTAAGACAATCCACAACAACCCAGATTGCATTGTTTCCTTTAGATGTCCTTGGACGTCCGGTGACAAAGTCCACGGTGATGTTCTCCCATTTCCATTATGGTATAGGAAATGGTAGCATAATCCCCTTAGACATCTGCCTCTCTGCCTTCACTTGCTGACACACCAGGCACTTTGATGTATATTCATCAGTCTCCTTCTTCATATTATCCCACCAAAAGTTTTCTCAGAGATCTCGATACATATTTTTTCTCCCTGGGTGAAAAGGGAAATTTGAACTATGTGCATCATAAAAAAGTTCCTTTTCAGCTCCGAACATGATGGAACACATAGTATTTTACCAATCCACACGATTCCTTCTTCATTAACATTAAACTCCGAGGATTTTCCCTTTTTGATAACTTCCACTTTTTCCTGAATTCCCATATCACCCTTTTGAGCATCCTTTATCCTTTCTAAAATAGATGGTTGAGAAATCATTTGTGAAAGTATTGATGATGTTCCCTTCTCTATGATTCCCATGTCCATATTCATCATGTCTAAGAAGATTGGATCCTTCTCAATTCTCATCATTGATAGAATCGCTGGATCATTTCTACTTAGGGCATCTGCCACCTTGTTTGCTTTCCCAGGGTGGTAATGTATTGAACAACAATAATCCTTGATGAGCTCTATCCATATTCTCTGGTGCATATTAAGCTCTTTCTCTGTGAATATATATTTAAGACTCTTGTGGTCAGTATATATCTCACATTTCTCTCCATAGTGATAATGCCACCAGATTTTCAAGGCAAATATCACAGCCGCCAACTCCAGATCATGCGTTGGATAGTTTCTATCATGGATTTTAAACTACCTTGAGGCATAGGATATCACTTTATCATTTTTCATCAGCACACAGCCTAATCCCTTCTTTGAATCATCACTGAATACCACAAAAAGTTCCCCACTTGTGGGAAAGTGAGCACGGGCGCAGTGATAAGACTTATTTTCAACCCCTTGAAGATTTTTTCACATTCATCACTACAAGAAAACTTTAATCCCTTCTGAGTTATCTTGGTAAGACGGTTGGACAATAATGAGGAATTATCACAAATCGTCGATAATATCCAGCTAACCCCAAGAGGCTACGGATATCCGTTACCGATGTTGGCCTCAGCCAACCCTCAATTTCATCGGTTTTAGAGGGGTCCACAGATATCCCATTACTTGTGAGGATATGGCCCAAGAATGCGACCTCCTTCAACCAGAACTCACACTTTCTGAACTTTGCATAGAGCTTATCCTTGCGCAACATCTCTAGTACGTTTCTTAAATGCTCCTCATGATCCTCCTTGGTTTTGAAGTATATTAGAATATCATCTATAAAGACTACCAAAAATGTGTCTAGGTAATCTCTAAAGACTCTATTCATTAATTCCATGAAGATTTCTGGAGCATTAGTGAGTCTCAAACGCATTACTATGAATTCATAGGGCCCGTACCTTGTATGAAAAGCAGTCTTGGGGACACCTTCTTTCTTCACCCTTACTTGATAATATCCCGACTGCAAATCCACCCCGGAGAAGTATTGTGATCCATGTAGATGATCAAAAAAGTCATCAATTCTTGGGAAAGGATACTTGTTCATTATCATGATTTTGTTATGTTCACGATAATCGATGAAAAGGCGTATTGACCCATCCTTCTTCTTGATGAAGAGGACTGATGCACCCCATGGTGAATCACTTAGGCGTATAAACCCTTTATCAAGATTCTCCTGTAGTTGTTTCTTCATCTCTTCAAGCTCTACAATAGGAATTCTATATGGATTCTTGGATATTGGTAGTGCCCCAGGTATAAGATCAATTGGGAACTCAACATCTCTTCTTAGAGGAAGACCAGGAAGTTCCTCGGGAAACACTTCAGCGAATTCCCTCACAATAGGAATTTCTTCAAGGATGCTTTCTTCATTGGACTCAATCATCTGATCCAGATATGCATGCTCATATGGAAGTAATATCCATGCTTGAGATGATGGAGCTAAAGGAGATTCATCTTCTTCCTGACACTTGTAATGAATCTGGGCGTCGATTCTCCATATAGAGTGTGATTTCCCTCTCCCTACAATTTATGTTGGCTCTATATAAGGAAAGCTAATCAATGCGAAGAATTGTATCAAATTACACCAGAGGTAGTATGACGAGGTTCGCTGGGAAATTCAATCCACAGACTATAATAGGGGAGGACTTATATTCATGGGATGCAATGATTGCCCCATTTTCCATACTCACTGACATATTTACTTCCATGATTTGTGGTGGTGCTGGGATTGTTCTACTAAACTTTCGAGATATAAAAGAATGCGTAGAACCTGAATCAAAAAGTATGTTCACTATTCTTGAATGAATAACTAGCGTACCTGTCACCACTTCATTGTCGGGGTTCACTTCGGCATAAGTGATGGTAAAATATCATCCTTTATTCCTTTGAGGTTGTTGGTTGTCTCCGAAAACCCTTGGATTATGGCACTGATTTGCAAAATGACCCGGTTCTTTGCATTTGTAGCATTGAACAACACGTCGAGGTTCGAATGGAGCGTTCCTCTCCCCTGTCGCAGCCGCGGGACTTTCTTTCCAACAGTTAAAAGCTAGGGTTCCTTCTCTTCCACACCTGAAGCATTTTCTCGTCCCCTTAAGGCAATTTCTAGGATGCTTCTTTCCACACTTTTGGCAAGTGGGGTGCTGTATCTTCATAGCACCGTTGTATTTATCCATCAGACCACTAGAATTGAAGTCCACCTTACGCTTCTTGTCCCTATGATACCCCTGTGATTCCCCAATCTCCATTTCGACCTTGAGGGAACATTGGAAAATTTTTTCATAGCTGTCAAAGTCACGGATCACTAATGCTTTCCGCAAGCTAGGCTTCAGCCCACCAAAGAAGCGGCCAACCTTGAATTCGGGGGTAATGACAAAGATGAAAGCATATCGTTCAAGCCTTGTGATGTTTTCCTCGTAAGCTCGAAAAAATTATTCATCTTTTTTCTTGAGGGAAAGGAAGTCCCTTTCCATATTAAGATGGAGGGTGTGCAGAAAATATTTATCAAAAAACATCTTCTGGAAATCCATCCATTCCAATGCCTCAATCGCCTCCTAAGGCTTTGTATTTTTGATCAACGTCCACCATTGATCAGCTTCACCCTCCATACGATAAGTATCCAGGAGAACCTTCTCCTGTTCATAACATTGAAGGATATATAATATCTTTTCAATGGAGTTGATCCATTGTTCAGTGATCGTGGGATCAGATTATCCACTAAAAGTAGGAGGCATTTGTCTCATGAAGCTCTTGATAGCGACTTGTTCTTTCTTAGGGGGAGGGGGGTGGGGGGGGGGGGTTGAACATTCCTCTTGACCCGTGTTTCTATTCAAAAATTGAGTTATCTGAGAGAGAAGCGTGTCAAAGTTCATGATTCCCACTCCCATTGGATTGGGCATCTCATTAGTACATTCATCACACTGATCTTCACAACGGTTTTTAGCCTGAGTCCTCCTATTACCATCCATTGGCTGGAATAAAAGGAAAGTTAGGGGTAACACATAAAGGGTAATCCAAAGACAAAAGTTAATGACTTATAAATAAACTTTTATTTCCTTAACTCATGAGTCTATAGGCTTCAATCTAGGCTTTTCATGATCTACTTTCTAACATATATTCTTAGGGATTTTTTTTTAATTCCCTTAATAAGGGTTCATACTAAACTTGTGAATTTATCAAAACATATCTCTCAGGAGTGTCGTACCCAAGAGTGAAGCAAGGCCCATTTTCTTGCACCAGTTCCCATTCAAGTCTAGCTCAAAGCGGTGTTTTCAGGTTTTACCCCTAGGATACATCTATGCCAGAGCCACCTCTACCAGCTCGTATCCAGACAAGGATGTATTTTCTTGATAACCCAATTACTCAATACTCACCAAAACATAGGGATGATTTTATTATACTTAGTCTTGTCTCTAAGTCCTTTCTAGGGTTTCCTAATCCCAAAAATAACTAAACCAATCCTCTAATACCAACTATGACAACCCTGCTTTTTATTACAACTTAAACATGATTTAGTACATAAAAATTCACTTGATACAACAAAGAATATTGAGAGGATTAGTGTATTTGGGGCTTAGGATCATTACATAAAATCTTAAAACATGAAATACAACATCTTTATTGAAAACCTCCTTTACATGACCACTATATTCCCTCGTACTTAGCATTGCATGGGATAACCTGAGGACATGCATAAGAAAAGGGTGAGCTACAAAGCCTAGTAAGGGAGTACACATGGAATAACATGAGGAGTAAAATACATGTTATAAAATAGGCATATCAATAGAGCATAAGAAAAACATGAACATAAAGGCATGATAAAGAATGATAATCATAACACGGAAATGTGGCAACAACACTTAACATGGAATTAGCATGAGCCAAGGCTCATTGCACATAGAGCATGAGTAAATCCTCATTGCACATAAAGCATGAGTAAACCCTCGTTTCACTTGAATTAGCATGAGTCAACACACATTGAACATGATGTATCATGATACTATACTTTACCCAATGCATTGGAGTGCTATAAGGACGTACCCTTCTTAAACATTTCATTTCATGCATAAGTGTGCCACATGGATCATAAAACATGGATTAATAAAACATAATCATTTATTCCACGATAAAGGAATGTGGAATTCATACATGATACTTTACAATTAATAAGTAAATGTGCATAAAGGTGAATACCCTTGATGTAGAAATGGGCATGATATTCACTACACAATGACATTTGCTTAGAAAATCGATGTGATTTCGGCAGCGTAACAACGTGATATAAGAATACATAAAAAATGGTTTAGGAGAGATAAAGGGGTTACTCATCTTATTTAAATGTAATGGACAGTAAGGAGGTCATATAGATACATGTCCCAACAATTTTAATGGAATTTAGATTCATGATACAAAAGTATTGCTTGAATGTAAAAGAGGAGAGAGAAGTTCCTTTCGGAATTTAAGCATAGTAACAGGTGTACATGGGAGGAATTTAATGAGAGAGAAAGGGTCTCACATAAATAAAACATAAATAGGGATGTATGGGGGAGGTTCGAAACCATACCCCAACATTTATAATTGAAATTAAAAGGGAAAAAAACTTAAAGAAAACTGGAGAAAAATGAGAAAGGAAGAAAAAACCCTTACTTGGAAGTGTGCTTCCAAAGGCTGGAGAGATGCTTGTGAGAGGCTTCTTGGGAGCTTGGGGAACCTTTGTAGGATTCTAGAGAGAGTTTGGCAGAGGTTGGATGAACTCCAAATGCTTTGAGTGAGGAGGAAGTGGGAGCTTAGGTGGGTTTATATAGGAAAGGTGAGGGAATTATTTATTATTTAGGTTTGGGACCCCTTATATTAAATTAATCCAAAACACAAACCATCCCATGGTTTTTGCCCATGGTTTTTGGAAAAGGGAAGATGAAAAAAATATTTTATAAGGACAAAGTCCGAAATTATTAAAATATTAGGGTTTCTTATGTGGAGGTGAGTCACACTCCCATGGAAATTAATTTAAAAAGGCAAAGTGTTGAATAAGTCTTGAGGGGTCCATTAATGCTTTGAAAAGTAAGTAAAACAAACCCGAAATCACATTATTTTAATGTTAAAACATATATTGGCCGAAAATAATGATTATTGTATTTTATTATATCACTATAGGGTCATTTTGATGTCATAAAATACATTATATATTTAAACAGTATTTAATATTTACCCAAAAATTTAACTATCTCAGAAAATTATGAAAAATTCACCGTTGGATCATTTCGACGTTCTGATTCCAGAAATAACATTTATTTTATCTAAATAATTTTCTAAATATGTTAATTTTCACTTTTAAAATAAAAACTGACATTTATCGAAAATTCACGGGGTTTGACAGAAATGGCTTTCAAACCTTAATAATTTTGTTTAATTGCATTCATAAAATTATAAGATCATTTATATTTAATAAAAATTAATTTAATAATAATATTATTATTTTATTAAAATATTATTTAATTTAAAAATAGCTTAATTTAATAAAATATATTTGTTAATTAAATAATAACTAAAAACACCATTTGTACTTTAAAAACTATTTACAATGTATCAAAAAGGACTAGAAATTATATTTATTTTTATATACAGAAAATAATGTACATGAACATAATACTACTTATTTGTTACATAATCCCTGAAAACAGCCGCATAAGACCTAATGGTAAGGTGTACGATGGTTACAGACTCTTGGGGTGGCTCGGATAACATCACTCGAGTAGTAATTTCAATCAACTTCCTCTTTTCCCGTAGACGGTGACGTTCGAGCTTGACATGATGAAGCTTAGCATGGTCTTGGTCAAAGGAGAAGCCCAAAGATGCCACCTCTTTTCCGAGCTCCGACAAATGGGCTTCGTATGGGGCAATTTTAGTGGATGAGGTCATCACTTACTTTGTCTGAGTAAAATGGATTTGCTAAAGCCATATATTTATACTAATCATGTGATCACTGTTCAACGACTATAATAGCAACGGTCAAAATTATTAACATAAAACCAAAGAATTTGACATTTTATATAAACATAAAGAGACATTTAATTAGATCAAGAGGGATTTCCATTAATGAAACTTTGGTTCGCTAAAAAAATGAGGAAACAATTATGGTGAGGAACTTAAAATACCAAGGGAGAAAAATGGTAAATTACCACTTTTCATGAGGCTCACAGTTTGGCCTCTTGGTTATTCAAACTGTGTACCAACCATGAATCTACATCAATCAAAGAGGGACTGACTCACACAGTTATTTGGAGAGACATTAACGGTTAGACAAACTTTGCACCAACCATGCAGAATTCCCCTATTAAGGCCCACAAGGTTTGGACTCCCCTCTTGTATAGTGTACAAAATTGTTAACCCCTTCATGTTGGATAGCATGGTTTGGGTGCATGGTTACTACTAATCGTCCACCATCCTTTCAAAATTAAAAGAATGAAAAAAATATCGCTTTATTTCTCAAGCCCCAATGACACCCCCGAGCTTCCTCACACATCCAAAAACAATCTATTTACCAAAATAAGGATGCTTAATCAAAAACATAAACAAGAATGTACCTAAAGAAAATATGGAATCTTACACCGCTAGAAGGAATAATTCCTTAATTTATATTATGTAACAATAATAAAATTTTGATATATTTTCAGATCTATCAATAAAGATATAATTTATCACAAGTTAATTTTTTAATTGACTAAATTAATTATAAATATTATGTGATGATCTTATGCTCTAGTTTTTGCGTTTTATCTATTTTATATTTTTTATTCAATTACATTGAACATGATATTTATCATCATGTAAATCTTGTATTGATCATTGATTATGAAAAAAAATAAAATATGGGAATGACCCATCGAATGCTTCTTTTGTTCCCAGAACCAACAAGTTGTGTTAGATTGGTCACATAATTATTTATAATTATTTAAATATCATTGATTTATTTACATATTTGTAATTTAGTTTTCAATTTCAGTTTAATAATTATTAATTAAAAATTTCTAGATATGATTCTTACAATTTTATTTCTCATAAATATAATCAAATGGATTAATTTTTTGAATGAGATAAATTCAAAGATCTCATCTGGAGGTGCTGAGGAATCTATATGGATAACACAAGAGCACACCCGTGTATCCTAGTGGTACACACAATGTTCTATTTTCCAATGCATCTAGAATTAATTCATAAAAAATTAAAGTAGATTACATTTATTAAATGAATAACCTTTAATTTTATACCACATGATGACCGATCTAGTCTAGAACATAGTTAGCTGGAGTACACACCGTGTAACTGTCATACATGGTGCGTAATAATTTAGTCGCAGAAGGGTCATGTATCTTCGTACACGACCTACCTGACTGGTGACCAAGTAACTCAGAGACCACACAACATGTTTACAATGTACACATCTTGTAATCTAACATTTTTCCATGGAACAGTTTACAACCCAAGTCCCTAAAAGTGTTTCTTGGAGAGATGGTGAAAATAGTGCATGTTGTGTAGCTGGCTTGAAAAGTCTGTGTATTTTTACCAAATTACACCAAATTTAAAAAAATATTATACTATATAAACCTTATCAACATGTCTTTTGTGTTTTCATTATGTTTATATGACACACCATGTGATAGGTTTTAATATATATAAATTTTTAATTAATTTATGTATAATGTTCGGATCTGCATATCATTTATGAGTCATATTATAGTTATTTTTCTACATATATTGAAGCATAACATGTGATAGAAAAATAATTTAATTCGTGTAATCATTAACGTGATAGTACATGTCATCAAAGAGTGTGAAAAGTCATATATGACACAAATATCAAGAGTAAAAGATATATGAGTATAATACATATTGGGTTGTTTATATGCGTACTCACTGTGTTTCCTCCAAGGTATATTTATATACAAGGTTAATTTTAAATAAATTTATTGAATTTTTCATAAAATTATGATGGATAAGAATATAAAGGAAATTAATCTGTGAATTAAGATAAATTAATTGATTAATTAAAGAATATAATTAATCAATTCAAGCATGATTTATCTTAAATAAGAATTATTAAAATTGTATGCTAGATTTTTAAATGCGTAATTCATTTCACGCATGTGGATGATCATGAGCCTAGAAAAGGCCATTGCATGTGATTGGTTTAATTAAATTAATTATTAAATTAAATTGTTGGCATGTGTTCCATCTATAATCTTATTATGTAAGGGTTTTCATGCACATTATCGGTTTTATGTAAACCATTTTTCGTCACCTGTGTGTTAATAACATCCTATGTAATGGATGGAGCTCCCAACATAGTAGAAGAAGTTCATGTTTGGAGCTGAAATGAAACCAATCAAAGGGAGATACCTAGGTGGATAATTGGAAAATTTCAACATAAACCATAAATGGTTCAAGGTGTTTCCCCCTTGATTAATGCTTAGTTGGTCACCCACAAAATAAACTAACCATCAGTAACAACTTGATGAAATTGGTCCTTTTTTTTCAAACAAACCCAACTTACATCTTCATATGTTGTTTCTAAAACTCATTTTCAACCTATGATAGAAATTTCTTTTTATGAGAAAAAAACTGAATAATATATTTCTAATTTTTTTCATCAAGAATATTTTCAACCTATTATTGAAGATTATACTTTTGAAAACCTATGAAGTGATTTGTTTCTTAAGAATCATCATAGTGATAATATCATTGGTGGTGTAGATCAACATATTTGAAATAGAATTTCTTTGAGAAATGAATCTAAACATCTATCATTATTATCACAATTCTAACCTAATAATCCCGATGAGGATTTAGGTGAAGTGGATTGGACTAAATAATTGAAATATCAACTTAATGAATTTGAAAGGAACAAATTTTGAACATTTGTTGAATTCCCTAATGATACTTATATAATTTGAGTTAAATTGGTTTTTCAGAACAAATGTGATGAAAATTTCATAATAGTTAGAAATAAATAAAATTTTTTTACTAAGGGTTATAATAAATAAGAGGTAATAGACTATAGAGAATCCTATATACTGGTAGTAAGACATGAACTTATTCATATACTTATAGATTTTGCATCATTGTTATATTTTAATACATTTCAAATTGATGTGAACATTGATTTCCACATGGATATGATCAAGAGAGTGTTTATATACAAAAACACCATGGTTTTAAAAAAAAATACATCTAGAACATTTTTATAAACACACCAAAGTGCTTTATGGATGTAAAATATCACTTAGAGCATGGTATGATAAGTTAACTGGATAATTTTTTAAAAAATTTTTGTTAAGGGAGATACAAATCCAAATCATTTTATAAAAGAAGTTGATAAAATAATTATGATTGTACATATATATATTGATGATATTATATTTGGTTCAACTCAATAATATTTTACAAATTCATTTGCGGATATTATAAAATCTAAGTATGAACTGAGTATGATGGGTGAATTACCATGCATTCTAGGTTTTCAAATTTATGAAAAACAAGAATGAACATTTATATATCAATATAAGTATACAATTTTTTATAGGAAATTCAATTATGAAAAAACTAAATGTATCAGTACTCCCATCGAAACCTCTAATACTTTATATCTTGATGAAGCGATGAAAAACCAATTGATCAAAATACTTTTATTGGTATTATTAGAAGTTTACTTTACTGGACAACAAGTCATCCAAATTTAATGTTTTTAAAATGATTATATGCTAGATATCAAGAAAATCAAAAATAATCGCATCTTAAAGATATATTTTATCATTATCTTAAAATAATTATGGGTTTAGGATTATTCTATTCATCTAGAAATGGTTTTGAAATGAAAATGTTTTTAGATTTTGATTTTGGTGGATGTAGAATGGATAGGAAAAGACAGTTGGAACATGACATTTCTTATAAGAATATTTAATTTCATTATTATGTAAGAAAAAAAACTCAATAGCACTATCCATAACTAAAACAAAATATGTGGTAGTTGGAAGTTTTTATGCTCATGTGTTGTAGATGAAACACACACTCACTAACTATGGAATGAGTTTTAATATAACTCAAATTCATTGTGATAACACATGTTCCATTGGACTATGTAATCACCCATCACATCACCTACATTCTAAGAAAAAAGCCATAAGAGACCATTTCCTTCGAGATCACACAAACAAAGGAGATATTATTTTACAATTAATTAGACAACAAGAAAAACTTTTTGATATTTTTACTAAACCCATTAGTTATGATAGATTTGAATACATAAAATAAAAGATAGGCATGATCAATATCAGGTGGTTATTCATTTCTAATTTTTGTTATCAATCTCCTTTCAATAAATAACTACTTTTCAAATGGGGAATACATATGAATTTATGATTCTAAAACCTTTTGTTATCATAAAACATTTAGTTTTCTAAAAAGAATGAGTTTAAATATTTTGTTTTTCAGACTCAAAAACATTTTTTTTTGCAGATTCATATTTTTATATAAAAACTGTCGGAATTTAAAATGTTTTAAAAATGATTTTTTGGAGTCAATTATTTTTTCAGAAACCAAATATGGAATAAATTTTTTTTCCACATCTATGTTTTTTATAGAATTTTCAGACATAAAAATTATTACAAAATGTTTGGACAATATTATTCTTATAAACGTTATAATAACCATTTTTCATTACAAAAACCAAAAAATTTAGTTTACTCATACCAATGAAACTTTTCTACTCCAAAATTTATTCTTCTTTTAGTTGTTACGCAGATTCATTACATTACATAAAATTGTTCTTTTTTACTTATTATTTTAGATTTAATACATTGTTTTGTTTTAAAACTTATTAGTTTTCAAATCAGGTTTATAGTCATTTAAATGAAAAGTTTTTTTAAAAAACATTATGAGTTGAAAATTAACATTAAATTCATTCTTAAATTAATTCATGATCATCAGATCAGATAATTTCTTTTTATCTAAGACATTTAAATTCAAGCAATGTTAACTTTTAGAATTGTTCCTATATAAGGGTGGGACAACCTGTGCCCCTCCCCGGTTCTTAGATAATTTTCTCATAACTATTCCCAATCCTTTATATTCTATGTCTAATGTTTTGGAATTAATCTATTTCTCATTTCATGTCTCAAAAAATGGAAACTTTAAATGATTTATAATAGATATAAGTCTACATAGACATAATCATTGAAATAAAATGGTATGAAAAGTATGATTAAATTATTTAAAGGATCATTAGTTTTCAAGGTAGCGAGAAAGTATTTGTAGAAATCCCATATAAGGATTTTGATTTACATTTTCCTGAAATTATAAGATAATTTTATGCTATAGTTTGAGAAGGGATTATAAGAAGAAGAAGAGGAACATGAGGAACAGAAAGTAGTGGGAGATTTAGAAGAAGAAAATGAAGAGGAATAGGAAGTGGAAGAATAATATGATGATGATGAAGAAACAAAGACTGATGAAGACTGAAAATAAAAGAAAACATTAGACTCATCACCATCTTAAACTCTGATACCTTCCAAATCTGATTATGATACAGACTTGGAAGAATTAGGGGAAGACAAACCATCAACTAAAGAATAAGAAAATTCATCATCAAAAGATGAGGAGGAAGATAAAAAATATGAAACAAAAGTTTTAGATAAAGTTGTATATGATAAGGAATTGGACATTATTAAAGTATCAAAGGAATAAAATGATTCTCATAAAGGAAAGGAATTGTTTGATAATGAAGAGAAAATGTATGTATAATCCTCTTGGAAAACTGTACCTAAAGCTTTATCGGGTTCATAAAACTCTAAAGGGATAATTGATTAGAATGTTTTGACAATATTTTCTAAAAATTGAAATGGTTAAGTTCTTCCATTCCCTATCTTCCAAACCTAGAAGCAAGGTGTAATTTTATTCAAAGTAGTTTAAATAATAAATCATAATAACTGAATGTTTTGACAAAATTAGTTGTTTATAATATAGAATATTTGAAATATTTCAATTAAAACACAATGGATTAAATGAGATCATAAAATTACAGGGTTAAGTGTTCACAAAAGTGGAAATTTATCTCAAGGATCCTGATGATTAGTTCATAGAAGTGAGGAACATTTATTTAGAAATTGAAAAAAATTCTTGATAATTTATCAATGCATGGTTCTAATTGACTGATGATTGTGGAAGAGTTAAAATATACAATTGATGATCACAATGACGAAGTAAATGTTTTGAAATAATTGGTTCAAAAATTAGAGTTAGAAAACAATAGAATTATAACATGTAATGAATATATTTTCCTTATAATGGAGGAAACTAAAATGTTCTCTGAGGAAGTTGAAAGACTTAAGTCATAATGTCAAAAGAAAATAGTGATGGATGACAAGATAATGAATCTTAAATCACCAGTTGCATAGTCTTAGAAGGATCATGATGCATTTAATAAAATTAATGAAATTGAGAAAAAGTTAATGAATAAAGAATGAAAATATTAATTATTTAAACGCTTGATGTATATTTTGAATCATTTTTTGAATGAATATTAAATTTGAATGTTTTTTCATTCAAAAAATTTATTTATAAATGTATTCCAATTAATTTTGAATGTATTATCTTTTTTTTATTTCTTGGATGATTTTTTCTTTCACAAAAAATTGTTTTGTACGCTATATCTTTCTATTGTTTCAGGAGATACCCCTTATTTCTTATTTTTCTAAATCAAAATGTGAGATAAATTTATAAAGAGATAGAAATATATAAAATGGGAGAATTTTGTAAAAGGAAAGCATTTGATATGTTTTCCTAAGGGTGAGATGTTATCCTAATGGGGGGGACTAAATTAATTCTTCCACTAGATTACAAAGTAGTTATAAACTCACTGGGACTTAACATTTGAGATTTATGTTTTATGATCATAAAATTATAAAGGGCTGAATGTTTTTTTTCAATGTAATAATTTTTTTATTTTTAGGATTGTGTTTTGTGCTTTATGAAGGTTGTGGAGACTATTGAGTTAGAAGTTTACTTCTTTCCATTCCATTCCTTAGTCTTAGAAATCACAAACACACCCTTCAGAAAACTAATTTACTAACATTATATTTCTCTAGTATCCTAGTATGTTTTCTGTCAAAAATGTTACTTTATACCCAACCTAAAAATAATTCCTATGTAAAAAAATATAAACTTTTTATTTTTAATTATGATCAATTTGACCAAAGGTGAGTTTGATATATTGGAATGACTAATGGGCTAATCAGTGGTTAGAGTAACTACTTACTAAAAAACATCAATACCATTAGACTAACTCTGGTACCAATTCCTTATACTAACCATTATTCAGTTTATTATATTGAAAATCAATAAAGAAGTCCATTGGACTATCAATATTTAATAATTGGTTTTATTAGAATTATATCTATCACAAAGAATCCAAAATAGCATTGTAATTGTGCTAATGTAGATGATGTTGGACTATCAAAGTATAACTCATCCTTAGCTAGTATGTTGAATATCAAGATCATTATGAGCTGTCAAGTGAAAATAGTATGAGGCCATTGCAAACCATTATAAAATAACCTTTAAGAAGGATTTAATTTGAATAGTTGGAAGCTGATTCTATAATGACTCTTATTTTTCTACAGTTTGTTTTTTATAAATTAAATGGAAACATTTTGAGAACATTCCCTGAGACAGCGTGTGATTCTGAGGCTCAAGGTTTTCAGAATGAAAAATTGAATAATGTTCAATTTTTAATAAAAAATTATAGGGAGGCTAATATTTTAACTTTAATGACTTTCAAAATTTGTGCCTGAATCAAAAATACGAGGGAACTATTGTGTTAAGAAGAACAGTTCTATATTAGGTAGTTCATAACCTTGACTGGTCTGGTTAGAGGGTGAAAGTTAGGTATTGGATGTGAACGTCGTTAAAATATTTTAATAAAATTATTTTATATAGATTATAAGTGTTGATGCAACACTGATTTCAATTTTTAATAATCTATGTCAGAGTAATTTAGGGTTATCATCACAACACAAGAAATTCCACCGAGTAATGGAGAAGAAAACCCACTCAACGAAGAATGCCGGTGGATCGGGGATCGACGATGGCATAAACAATCGTTCTTTATTGGAGAATAATTCAATCTAAGGGTAGGGTCTGGATCTCCTTGTGATTTCATATTTTCTTATTCGATCCAATAACAAATGTGGACCAAACAATGAATAGGTTGATCCATGGTTTGATCATTTAGGTCATATAGCTTATGCTATAGTCTTTAAAGGGGTGATTGATCATGGAAAATATATTTGTTGATTTAGTTTATTTTTAACCCTTTTAACATGAATGGATCAAGGCTGACCCAAACAAGGCCAAGATTCATTCATCATGGTTGTTTTTGTCCCTTTCCTTTTTAGCCCAATTTTTTTTGTTCTTACTTGGGTGCATTGATCCAGGATGTGATCCAAAACCACAACGGTGCAAGGTGACTGAAATGCATGGCAGTTGATCCGGCCAAAAAATGTGGGGTTTGGTGAGGCATGGCTAGCGATGGTATAGTCAGCGGGGAGGAGGCACCAGTCCCACATATCAGACGTGCTAGGTGTACCCGGCAGGAAGGCCGTCTGTAGGGAGACCAGTGGCGGCATCATCTCGTAGTCTAAGTATAACCACAGAGGTGGGATGGCCCTAGATGGGTATGCAGCAGGTAGCGATAGACAAGGCCACCAGTAGGGTGGCTGACAGTGGTGTAGTGAACACGGTCTGGTGGACCACATCAGGTAGAGAATCCATGGCTTTGCAGCGGGTGAACACTGGTCATGCGGACTGTCTACGTGAAACACTGACTGACAGTATTGAACAGGGAGATTCCTAGACCATGGTCGGGTGACCGCTTGAGCCAGGGGTGGGTGGGGTAAGGCGGGCTGTTTTTGGTGGAGATTAGCTATCCCACACAACGTAGGCTAGGCTAGAGGGCTCGGTATCCGCCGGGTGGCCCATTGGTTGGGCCAGTTCAGAACAGGCCCAATGGTCCAAGCCGATTCGGGCCATCCCAGACCATCTTGGTTGGGTTGGGTCACCCGAACAGAATCGGGTCGGGTTAGACGGATAGTGCCCTATTGGACCGAGGTCGGGCCTGACCACTTTCTCATAAAATTGGACTTATATTACAAACCATATTTCCATTTTTAGTGCAGTGTTTATATTTTGGACCCTCATATCAAAGTGACACTTTTGAGAAACTCTATGTGAGTTTTTGTGGAATTTAGAATACAACCTTTGTCTTGAAAAGTAGGTTCTACTGGGACAAGTATAATAAAAATAGAATCCTGGGGCTGGAAGAGACATAGTGTCTACACGACTTGGTGGCTATGCGACTCTAGGGTTGTATGACACATCAACACTCTGTGGGCCAACCCAAACACTTTATGCACCTTTGACGCTCTATGCACTACCTTCTACACTTCTTGAAATGACGTCGAAACTCCGTGCACCGAAACAAAATCTCTGTGCACTGTCGACTCTTCATGCACTGCCATTGATGCTTCGTGCACTGACCCTGACACTCTGTGTTCCATCAATTCTCTGTTCATGACCATCGATGCTTTGTGAATTGGCAATGATGCTCGGTGCATCAGCGACACTCCTTGGGTCACCAACAATTTATGTGTCATCAAGATGAAACGCTATATGAACTTCTATTTATAATCTCTCTTTGTGTTTTTGACTTAAAACTATGTGAGATGATTGTACTTCATGTGTACTTTACTTGGTGGTGTACTTGGTTTACTTTCTTTTGTGGTTTCTTTTGAGGTTTTAGAGAATCCTAATGTGTATTGTTTACTCACCCCTGCACGTGCTTTACCCTTATGGCCAGGTTTTCTACAGATGAGTTTCAGGAGGTTGTACATTTACTTGTCAGACTCTTTTCGTTTGGTGGGTTTGTATTCTTACCCGTTAACTTTTTCATGTTTTCCAAATATTGTACTTTATGTTTAGTATCATAGTTTATTCATGCATTTTTTCTTGGTGTTTTCCATTTCATCATTTGGGCTTGGAGATGTGTGCGTGTGTACCGGTACTTAGGAAAATGCAACCCATTTTTGGGATATTCCTACTCAGTAATAGTCTCCAGCCCCTAGCCTATCAAAGGAAAGCTTGGGGAAGTCATGACATGGGCCCTATTGGGAAAGGTCATGGTAGAGTGGTATTAGAGTGCTCGGTTCTATTTAAGGATTGGGAGTCTTTGAGATTGGTTTGGGGAAATAGTGTTGACTGTTTTAAGAACACCTTCCAAGAAAGAGAATCCAGTGTTGGTGCCACAACTTATGTATCCTTACACTAATAATCTGAATACTTGATTTCCAAATCGGTAAATGGTTATAGGGGAAAAAGTGGTACAAGCATCATATAGGATTTTGAGTGTGTCCTCATGTCCTTTTTGAGTCAGCTCACTAGGTATACTCTTTTGACCTTGGTTCATCTTGATCTATTTCAAGATGACTCCACACAAATATCCATCCAAGATTCCATTGGATGACCACAAGGATGGTATGCCTAGCGATGAGGCATCAGTACATGGTCCTATACTAGAGATACATCGCACATCGAATATATCACCTACGGGTGGTGGACTAGAAGTACCACCACCTATCAATCAAAATTTTCAACCAGTTCTACTGGTGGAGGACACACACATGTAGAGTGAATTTCATGAGTTCCAAAGGAAGTGACCTCCCAGGTTCATGGGTGAGATATACTCACATGTAGCTGAGGATTGAATGGAAAAGGATAATCATTTCTTCTTCATTGTGACGACACCTCTTGAACATATGGATGTTTTATCCACGAGCCTTATTTATAGATCAACGGGATGACGGTGGATCTTTGTGATCTAGATGCATTAGGAGATGAATATCTATTTTGTAGAAATTGAGTGACTCTTCAGGGAGATGGAAATTCTAGATTTGTTACTCTCAGTGTATATATAGGAGCTCGTGCTTTTACAACAAGGCATCCTGACTATAATAGAGTAATCAGCAATATTCATGGAATTATCTTTCTACTGCATAGAAATGGTGTGAGACCCATTTTTCAGGGCACAAACCGTCGATATGGGGCTATTTTAGGAGATCACGGCATCGATTATATCCCTTATCATTCTGACATATGCTGGGGTACTAGAGCATGCTCTTCTCATAGAGAGCATTCTAACGAAGTAGGCGCTAGTAGTGGGAGCTACTAGTGGGCACCAAGTAGCCGATTCTTTAATAGTGGGTATCGGGTAGCAGAAGTAGAGACCAAATAAGGCTAAGAACTATAGAGGATGATCCCATGACATAGTATCAGTAGTACAAGACTCCTAAAGAATTGGGATTTAGCTTAAGGATTGGATGTGTAACACGTTCAATAGTTGGGAACACAAGGTTTAGGATTTCCCGACCACCATACAGATGATCGGTAGACGGTCGATAAACCTCTGAGATATAAGATGTGGAATGATTAGGGTTGTCAGTAGGGTAGTGGACATGGTATGGGAGTAGATAGAGAAGTAGGTGGTGGATGGGTGTTTGAGGTACTATGACTACCACCCCAAGGTGGTCCACCATGAGCTCAGGGGGTTGGTCAAAAGGGGAGATCCTAGCTTCATAAGATAGATGTTTATGATGCTGGTGATCTAGATATTTTTTGAGGTACGATAAATGACTTTTCCACCGTACCTACAATTATGATAGACATAGGTTCTAGTAAATCCTTCCTTACCACATAACATGTTCGGATTTCATAGTTTCCGATGGAGTCATTGGTTCGATTCTTATGTTTCGAGGCTCGTATGAGAGGGGATTAGATGATTACACACTGGTTCTAACAGTGTGAGATTTCTCTTGGAGGCAATATCTTTGGTTGGGATCTCCTAGTAGTGGCATTGAGGCCTTACGATGTCATTCTTGGTATGGGCTGGTAATCCACAGTCTATGCTAAGTTTGACTATTTTAGGCATAGAGTGCGGTGTTTCCATGGATATGGGAGAAGGTTTTCCATTTTTGGTGAAATGGAAATGCATGTAGTGAAAGATGGAATTTATCAGAGGTGGGTGCAGCCGTTTAATCACCAGTTGGCTAGCCTCACCCTCGGTGCGGTGGAGGAGAGGAGTCCCCAGTTTCCTATAGCGGTGGATGAGTATGGGGACATATTTCATAAGGATGTTCCAATATTATCTCCTCAATGGAAGGTTGAATTAGGTATTGATCGTTACCGTGGGATATCACAGATATCTACTCCCACATATTGGATGGATCTCACAGAACATTTTGAGTTGAGGGTATAACTGGAAGACTTGTAGAGGAAGGGATTCGTGAGACCCAATGTTTCACCCTTGGAGACCCTAGTTTTGTTTTCTTAGAAGTTATACTGGTACTTTAGGTTATGTGTGGACACCCAATTCTTGAATTAGGTGATCATGAAGAACAACTATCCACTAGTAAGGATTGAATAACTCTTCTATCAGTTTAAGGGAGATAGGTTATTCTCAAAGATATACCTCAGATCTAGCTATCATCGGCTTCATGTATAGGATGAGGATAAACCTAAGACAATGTTCAAATGTCGATACGACCACTATGAGTACTTGGATAAGCTGTTTGGTGTGACCAATTCCCCACCAGTGTTCATGAGACTCATGAACAAAATCATTCATCCCTACATTAACCTATATTCATCATGGTCTTCATTGATGACATCCTGGGGTAGTTAGCATCTAAGGAGGAGCACACGATACACGTGAGGATGATCCTATAAACACTTCAAGAGCACAATCATTATTGGATGCTCAAAAGTGTCAGTTATAGATTTGTGAACCTCACTTTATGGGGAATGTCATTTTAGAGGGAAGAGTTACAGTGGATTCGATGAAGATAGATGTAGTGATTTCTTGGGAGTCACCCAAGTGTGAGGCCAAGCGGAAGAGTTTCTTGGGTTTGGATGGTAAATATTAGAGGTTTTCCCCCAAATTTCATTTGGTATCGACACCCATAATGAACTCAATATTAAAGGGGAATCCCTTCATGTGGACTGAGAAGTTCCAGCAGTGTTTTCAAGAGCTGAGGTAGAGGTTGATGAGCACTACTATCTTGGGACTGATAGAGGAGGGTGTTAAATATGTAATGTTCTAATATGCGTCAGGGATTGTACTTGGTTCTGTACATATGTAGGGGAAATTGGTTATTTCCTATGGTTTTATCTATTTGAGAAAACATGAGAAGAATTAAGTAACCCACGATCATGAGATGGTGGCAGTAGTCTTCACACTGATGATGTGGAAACACTACTTGTCACATGAGTGGTTTATCCTCTACTCTGAACAAAATATCCTCAAGTATATCTTCTCCTAGAAGGTAATGAACTTGAGGGAGAGGTGGTGGCTAGAGTTCCTCTTGGATTATGAGTTCTAGATTGTATATACTCCAGGTAAGGGGAACGCCGTGGCAGATGCACTCACCCGGAGATCTAGCTTGCAGTTGCTAAGTGAGGTATCAGATCAGTTGGATAGACTATAAATATCCTTTGAGGAAGGTGATGGAACAACTTTACTATAGTAAATTGTTGTCACCCTTCCACTCTTATAGTGAGTCAAGAGGCACAAATAGAGTATATCGATTGCGAGACTTGATGTTTCCTATTTTCCATCGGGCATGCCCTAATGGATATTCGATAGGGGGAGCACATCATCCTATTCAGACAGTGCATCATTTTACCAGGGGAATTATAGGGGTAGGTACTGACAGAGTTCCCCACACCCCCTTTGGCGGTACATCCGGGTGTGGAAAAGATGTAACAAGACCTATGACGTTCGTTCTGGTGGCCAGGGATGAAGAAGGTGGTGGTAGAGTTCATTTCTCAGTGCCTCACTTATCAGGAGGTGAATAAAGATCACTAGGTTCTAGTAGGCTTGACTCAGCTAATTGAGGTGTCTGAGTGGAAGTAGGATGTCATATATAGAGACTTTGTGATGGGTTTACCACACATATCTAGGGGGCATGATACAATATGGGTGATCGATGACCGAGTCACCACGTCGGCCCACTTACATCCCATCTAGGAGAAGGGTTTAGTAGAGATCTTGGGAAGCCTCTATGTATAGGAGATAGTTCTGCTCTATGGTGTACCCTTGATGATAGTTTCATAATGTGATGATCATTTTACATCCCAACTATAGAAAGGGTTTCAGGTGGTGTTCAGGACTCAATTTCAATAGGGCACGACATTTCATCCATAAAGATATGGACAGACATAGAAGACCTTGAAGTTTCTAGGGTACATGATATGTGTTTGCATCCTGGACCTTGGCCTCACTTTGGAAGGTCACCTACCTATGGTCGAGTTTTCATACAAAAATATCTACCAATCCCCCATTATGATGGAACCATATGAGGCCCTGTACGAGTGACCTTGCAAATCACCTCTATGTTGGACTGACCTAGGGGAGTCCACACTAATGGGTCCAAAGTTGGTATGGACTACCACCGAGAAGGTTCAAATCATCAAGGAGTGGATGAGGACTTCACAGATATGGTATAAGTTGTATGCTTATAAAATATGGAGGCATCTGATGTTTGAGGAGTGAGACCACGTGTTCCTTTGGGAATCAACTTGACGAGGATTGTGGATATTTTTCTTGGGAGGCCATTTAACTACGAGATTCATCATCCCTTTTCAGATCTGGAGTAGATTTTGAGAGGTGATTACTTCCTATATCTACCCCCATTGATTCATCAGGTGAATGGTGTCTTTCATGTCTCATAGATGAGGAGGTACATGCATGATCCATCGCACAATATCGACTGGGGCGAGCTGGACCAGGATGACATGGATACTTTTGTGTAGTACCTGATAGAGATAGATGATCGACAGGAGAAGATCCTTCAAGGATGATGGATTTCTCTTGTACACACTTGGTATCAACATCAGAATGTTTAGGAGAGAACTTGGGAGTGGGTGGTGTGGATTTATGCTTAGTACCCTCAGTGTTTTTGAGAAGCCCTTATTTGGGATTTTGAGGATATAAAGCCCTTAGGTGGGGAGAATGTAATGACTATGATTTTTCTCTGATTTACATTTATAAATTAATTTGGATAATTTTTATACTAGGATTTGAGATGAAATGTGATTTTGAGGCCCATGGATCTTATAACAAAACATTAATAATGTTCTAGGACACATGATGAGTCCCAAGATTATATGGTAATCCCTACATCACATTATTCTTAGAATTACGTTCCACCTCCACCTACATTCAATTAATTCAAATTTGAAACTTGTACAATTTTAAAAATTCATAGAAATATATAAACTAAAAATAAGTAGGCTCACTTTAATTACCTCATTAGGCCAATATGAAACCATGTCATGCTACAGGGACGGGAGAACACATCTTGGGACTCTATCCAGAATGGCTAGGGTACCAACATTCGGTACCGAGTGCTCTCTCATTAGTATACCTTTATAATGTTTCCATATTTTCAACATTTTTCTATAAAACCATAGAAAAATCATTGGGGATCACTGCCAAATTATTATATTAAAAAAATTATCACAAATTGAATTTTTTTATTAGTTGATAAGAAACAAAACTAATTTCCTTACCTAAATTTCTCTCCTTAGTCGATCCAATGTGTCCCGAGGGAATGAAGAATAACCATGTTTTGTCAATGTAAATATATGTGGGTCATGCAGGATATGACCCAACTAGAGAATAAATGAATGGGGACCCTCTCCCATGGGATGATATGTCCCAAACATTATATATCAATGGCCTTATCATGATGAAATCCCGTAACCAAGACCACTTCTATGAGAGAAAGAAGAGGTTGAATTAAATCATATTTAAAAAATTTTCATAAATAATATTAAAGATGCACATATATATTTTTAACTCTTAATTGAAAATATAAAAACACATTTACGTTCATACATACCTCAACCCATAGAAGTAGATGCCTCTCTAGAATAATGTGGATGTGGTTCTAGTTTTTTTTAACAAGTCTGCAGTCATAAAAAGCATTAATAGTTGAACATACATATACTGTATATCAAATAAAGAGACATTAAATACATAAAAAAGCTTGAAAATGGTTTATAAAGAGTTATATAGTTAAAAATACGATTATAAAAATAGTAAAAAGCATCATACCTTTCACTAGACATGAAAATTGATCATTTAACCTTCAAATGTCTCTCTAAAATATTTAATATCTACATTATTTTTATCTATAATGTTTTTATATAGATATTTTGAAAAAAAATGAAATAGTCTCAAGTTCATATCATTTAATTAAAAATAGTTCTCACCTTTACATTTTCACAGAAACATTCCAATTTGGATTAGATAGTAAGGTGGTGAAGAAAATGTGTTCTACTTATGATGTCCAAATGAAAAGTATGTTACTAACTCATTCATCTCTATAAAACATGATATTAAATTAGACCAATGTAAACTAAAACTGATCCAAAATAGTTTCAAAGACTAGATCAACCCAATTACACTTTAATAATATGTATTTCAACATATGTGGATATACAATATCAATGATGTATTTCAATTGACCATAATAATAACAAAAATTTAAAGATGGATAACCAATGTCATGTTTTTTTTGTTTCTGATTTTTCATCAAAATAACTAATGTGAATCTAAATCAATTTATCATTTAATGATTTTCAATAATGAGTCGTTATAGATAGACCACATGCTAGTTGGTTAAATTCTTCAGTTAGTGTATGGTCACCTAACTCCTAGAGGTTATATACATAGATATTTCTGAAAATTAAATAAATAATCATTTAGAAATAAATCAGTACTATGATTAAATCATAATAAAATTTCATTTATACGTAAAAAATACTTAAACTAATCATGAAATGATGTATAATGGAATTTTGGAATCTGATAATGAGTAGCACAATGAATATATTGTTTAACCATATTAATGTGTTTCCTTGAATCTGATTACCACAAGAACAAGGCATATCTTGTTTGATCTTCTTAATGTGTTTCGTGTGAATAAAAATTCCATGTTTAAATGATCAACTTCTAAATGAAAAAAACACAGAAATGTTGAACAATGAAAGAGATAAGACGCTTACTACAATAATGGTGAGACTATTGGAGTATTGAACAAGATGTATCGATGAGATGCTACTACATTGATGTTGTCCATAAAAATTATTGTTCATTCCACATCTATCCTATCATGAATCTGGGAGGGATTATATATTTTTTTCAACATCTATAAGATAATCAGCATGAAAAATAGTACGATCATCCATCTAATAACCATTGGCTATTGATATATCTAGATTATATCTATTACATATAAATAATTTTAATGTATTCAAATACCACTCAATAGGATACATCCACCATAATTGCACAATACCATTAGTAATAACTTCAATGGATTTGTGTACCATTAAATAAAGCGTAACATAAAAAAATGAGAGTGTAAATACTTTATCTAAGGGAAAAATTGTTTGTAAAATTCTATCCTGTAAATTTTTTAAATCACTCATTAATTTATTTGTTAAACAAATAACTCTAAAAAATT
The DNA here is from genome assembly GCA_963277665.1 of Viscum album. NCBI lineage: Eukaryota > Viridiplantae > Streptophyta > Magnoliopsida > Santalales > Viscaceae > Viscum > Viscum album. The sequence goes on along the minus strand of OY728139.1, from coordinate 834,982,619 downwards.
ACTCATCTTAATCAATGGTTGAAAAACACTAGGTGATAAACCATAAAAAATTGTGATTATAACCAAATTTTTAAGTAGTATGTGATTGTCAGGAATTTTCAACCCTTTTTATAAGAGTATCCCTCAAGAACCCTGAGAATTTTCAAAATGTAAATAAATGTCATTTTTACTCATCATATAATGCGAATTAGGCATGTATTCCTTGTTTCCCTCATCCAATTATAAAGGAAATTATTTCCTTAAACCCATTTATTCTAAATCACATCATGAAATAATATTGTCCTTTTATTTTCCACCAACACCCAAAATACTCCCCAATATATTATAAAAAAAACTAAATGCGAATTAAATCTATATTATACCTTAATATGTTAATTTTCTAGTAAGGTAGATTAAAACTATATTTTTCTCCTTCCAATTGTGACTGTGTATTCTACCCACACCATGAATAAAGGTTAATGGATAATCCAACAAGTCCTAAAATTCATAAACCATGGTAATGTTTTCTTTCTCAAACTCTGATAATATTTCAACTCATTTCATTATCTTTTGTGTTGGGTTGAATAATAAAGAACCATAAAAATTAAATTCGGTCTTTTTGAACTTGGGATTAGGGGGAATAAAACATACGTGTCTCGTGTTTTTTCATTTTTTAAAATGTTTAATCCATATAGAGTTTTTAGTTTAATTGCATCAAAGGATATAAAATTCACCTTTCACATTCCAACCTGATAAATTTGTATATGTTGGGAATTCATTAATAGTCTATAATAAAATATCATATACTTTGAACATTTCATTCATTTCAAAATTTTATGTTATCACACCATCAAAAAAAAATCATCCCACTCGCCAATCAATGGTTGAAGGTAAACATCAATATTATCCCCTAAACTTTTAGGTCCATAAATAAGAGTATAATGTAATAGAAATTCTTTCTCCATACAAATATATAGAGAAATATTTTATGGAACCAACACCATAGGGAATGTGTTAGGAGTTTCACCAACCATAGACCTGAATTAATTGAAATCATATGGTAGAAACCCCAATCAGGCAATTTTACTATCTTTAGAAATTTCACGGTGGTAATGATTATGCTCTATTCTTGCAAGATAGTCTGTCAGGTGGGTTTACATATCACTATACTTATTTATTTCCATGATTCATATCAATAATTTAGAAAATCTAGATGAAATAAATAATATTTTCAACCTCATATTATTTGAAAGTGATGCATTTTATTTATGATATTCGATTTCCCGTGTTTCATAGTCTATATTTGATAAGTATGATTTCCCCCATTATCATTCCACTTGGAGTATCCAAAGACTATAAAAATATTCAAATGAGAAATTTATTTTCTAAATAACATAAAGTTGTTTTCACATGAATATATGATCAGATATTATAAACCTTTGTTCTTCGGTAGCCTAAAATAAGGGTAATATAACTCTAGAATATTTGCATTAGTAGGAAGTACTTTTTTCAATGACACCAACAACATGTTGAATCATGTGTCTAACCACTAATTCAAAGTCTTCAAGTGTAATAACTCCATGATAAAAGAAAATTTACTGTATGAATTATAATAAAAATATTATTCAGTTTATTCCTAATCAAGTATTTCATAAAAGCTCAATGAATCATGATCTACACCAGAGTACCGATTGATCTCACCTGTCTCAACATTTCAGATGATAATTCCTTTAGGATCTCACCCCCATAACATTTCATTAAGAATTTCCTACATCAGATCCTTCGTCCTTGCATCAACATTCTTCTGAATAGTTTCTATTCAATGAAAATGAATATATTATTCCCCATAACAAGTGTAAATATTATAATTTTTTTAGAAACCAATTAAAGAATAGGCGGTATCTCACAATATCTTTTGTGAATTAATTTCTATTTTTACATTTTCTATACAGAAAAATAATATAGTGAAATTGAAATCCTCTAGTGAAATCAATAAAAAAATAATTCCCTTAAAATATTCTATATATGTTATATTCTGAAGATCAATCCGAATCTTACACACACACACACACACACAGAGAGACACACAGACACACACACACACACACATATATCATGACCCCCTCTTCCCCCAAAGAGTATCCCTCTTGGGATGATAATTGGTCGAGGAGGACAGTGACTTCCTGAGTGCTGCCACCAGTAGGCCCCATGTTGGAAACAAGAACCAAGGGTATATCATATATATAAATGCGAGGCATAAAATCTAATAGAAACATGTATAAAAGAGAGAAAATATATATAGACCAATAAAATAATGCACATAAATATAAAAGAAAACCAAGTGTATACATGTAATGTCATCTGAAACTAAAAAATATGGAATCAACCTAAAAGTACCAAAAAGATAAACTCAACAGCTACCACAATGCCCAAACAGATCCTAAAAAACCATAAGCTAGTAATATCTATCTTGAACTCCAAATTTATCCTACTAACCTAAAAAAATTTATATATATGTTGGGTGATCATAATAGTACACTTAGTAGGATCCTTCCCCAAGCCTCTCACAAAACATATAAAGAAAGCATACTAAAGCCCAATGAATAATAAGTGTAACCAACTCATCACCTAAATTGGTATAATAAATGCCCAGACTCATCATGGATAACTATCACCAAGTCAAATATAAACGAGAGACCATATAATATAATGATAAATCTATAAGGTAACCCCACTTCCGCTTACCCATTGGTTTGATTCTATAACCAAATGTTACATGTCCCGATCCTTCTCTCTCCAAAAGAAGATGGCATAAAGAATCCTGGGACAATTATCATGAAATGCATCTCATTCATCACATATTTTCATTATCTCATGCCATATATCCATATACTAACTAATTAGTTTTATGGATCCACCAAAAAAATATTTTTAATCACCACAAATTAAAATCATTACACCATAAAAATTTTCAATTTCATTTTTTGCAGATGCCATTGTTTATTTTGGTGTATATGATACCACTTTGTTGTGGTGTAATCGTAGAATACAACCCCCCTAAAAATAATTCCAAGGACCAAAAAATAAATAATATTTTTTAATTCAATATAAAAAACAAAAAAAATGAATTTGACTACAATGAAACCACACCCAAACAGTGTGATGATGTGGGAATAGTGAAGTAACAATAGTGGCAGAAGAATAATGGAAAAAAACAAATCCAACACTATGATTTATATGATTCAGTCCCTTTGGGACCTACTGCACGAAATGAACACCACCAACTCTTGAAACTTTATTGTATATTCAAAACAAAAATGGTTTATAGTGTACATAAGAAAAGCAGATAGCCAACTAAAATGAATAGAAGTGCTAAAACAAAATCTAAGCAATATAAGAAGAAACATAGAAGAAATCAGGTTTGAAAAAAACTTTCAACCTCTGAAAAATGTTCTGGAATCCAGATCACTTCAAGATCCAAGAAAACCAATCTCATTACATCATTGGATCTCACCATAGGATGATCAATACAGGTCTCTATATTCGAGAAATGGTCACACTTCTTCAACTGGGAAGAACCTCGACAAACTCCACCCTTATCCAGACAACATCAACGTGTAGGGTGGTCGTCGAGCCACCATATGAGTTCACTGATAAGGATAATAGAACCACCAATACTGATATTGAATCATAGGAAGATGATTCTCAACACCAAGTGAGAGAAAAAATAGATCGAACCGCTGGTGGGATGAAAAACCACTAGGGGCAGAGGGAGTCAATTTTGAGAATCAAGATCTCTACTAATGAGATGAAATCCACCTAAGAAGTTGATTTGTAGATCTGTTTCTTATCTTGAATGCTGGTGCCACATGGGTGAGGAAAACCCATACCATAACCATAACCACCAAATTTTGCATCCAATGGGAGGATGACATGATGCCAACATCGAACTACCCACCCAAAAGCACATGGGACAACTCAAATGAATGGATGATAAGGATATATTAGGTGGAATCATCCATTAATGGATATAAATTGAGATAATATGTTTACAAAATATTTCTAAGATTTCATCCCAAATTGATATGGCCAAACAATCGAGCGGGCCACATAAATCAGATCATGTAGAAAAATGAAACAAAAATCCCGAAGGTATTAAAATGGGAAAATATTTAATAATAAATTTTGTGTAATTAAAATAGTTTAATTGGAAGAATAATTTAAATGGGTTAATTTAAATTTTCAATATGAAAAAAAAGAATACCTTAATCAATGACAATCTATTAAATTAATTAAACATTCTCTATTACATAATATTCTAGTTTAAAAAAACATAAGGAAGAAAAAAACTCATTATAATTCCTTTTATTATCATCAATAAGAATTTTAGCTTTATGTTCTTTATCAAATTCCATTAACAGATGTAACAACACATTCAGTTAAACATGCATACTTGAATCAATTTGTTCAACATAAAATTATGAGAAACACTAGATTTTTTAAACATGGGTCCTCTTTAATTATTTATCAATCCAACTAAACATTATCACCTCAATGTTCTTTATCCAAATTCATCAATTTCATTATGATAAGAAAAGAATAATTAAAATCAATATAAATCATAATATAAATAGAATACTATTTAGTAAAATCAGATGCAAACCATTATCATAGTGAAAAGATATAAACATGTGATCCCTAAACATAAAATAATTCCATTATTTAATCTGATTCAATATTTATTATGGTAAATAAATAAGATAAGAAGATAATCCCCTACCTAAAATCTTCGACATTCTTTGCAAGAAAATGAATCAATATCGCGGATCTATGATAACCTCTACAGTGAGGAACCAATGATCTCTCAAGGATGTCAATCCATGAATGCATTAATAAATGAAAAATAAAACTCCATTATAATAATGGAGATAGTCATCCATATCATGGAAAGAAGGAATGGGAGGAAATAAGATCAAATAGAGAGAAGCTGTTAGAAAATAAGAAGACCCTACCTCAGATCACCATAGACTAAACTCATGAATTTGGAATTTATCCCTTTTCAAATTCGGACTAAAAGCCTTCAAAATCACCCTTTCATGACTAGGGTTCAAGAGGAAGGAGTGGTAGAAAACATAGTCTAGGGGCCTTGGGGGTATTTATTGGAAAATAGATTTTTTGAGGACCATGAAGGAGCCCCTATGATCACATAGTAAACTTATGAGACCACTAAATAGTGGGAGGAGACCATATCATGACCCCTATTAAAACCTGTGTATAGAATCACTATTGGATCCATAGTGCATATCCTGTTTATCAAGGAGAGGGACTACAACCCAACCTATAGTTCACATTACAACCACCCCTGATATGGATGTATTCACAAAAAACCACTACGGCGCAACCTTATCAATGTATGATGTAGTGCTCGACACCAAGGTATGGGCTACACTGTATCCAATCACCATGGAACAATCATTCCTAAAAAGGAATTAGCGCTAATTTTAATCCTTCAAGTCTTCCTATTACATAGTTAGGAGACCACACCACAATATCATGGCTTACAACACAGCCCAGGGCACCACACCACAACCTAGCCTGAGATGGAGGGGGTGCCAATCATTTCCTTTCATTTAATCTCCAAACTCCTTGAAACCTCATCATGTTTCCACAAACACACAAAAAATTAAAATAAAGGGCCACTATGGTTTTAGACCTTACACTTTTTATGTACATCACACATTAGAAATTATAAATGATTTTGTATTTAATTAATTATTTGAATTTCAGATCACATAATATTTTTAAATAGTTATATAGTAATCATTTTTAAAACATATTATTTTATACAGTCACTCTACCAAAATAATTAAGGACCAGCCTCAATAATTGATAACATAGACTCAAATATGTATGAAACATTATCAATATATTATAATATCTTCTAATTACTCCCCATACCAGCTTATAGTGATCTCAATTTCAATGAACATGTTAAAAAAAATTTAAATTGATTAATCAAAAAAATTATAGAAACATGCATATATTTTATTTATATATAATGATGTTTCCATTTAAAATTAAACTCTATTTATAAATATTTTTATTTATTATTATATTTCTCATAATGTTTTTATACAATTATCAAAGTTACCTCTATATCACATAGATACGCTAGTATATATTTCATCTAACTATCTATCCTAATAATATTTATTTCAATAAGATTCATAATAACACCATTATCTAGTGAAACAAATGTTATTGCTATAGATTATAGAACATAGAATCCAAATAATAATAAATAAAAAATAAATATAGTGTTTATTACTTGAATGAAAATATTTTTTATGTTTTCTAATGGTGAATATTTTTCTTATATGATAGTATAATAGAAAACTAAGGTCAAACCAGAGAGAAAGATCCTTGTAGTTAATGTGCTATTAAACTACTCTTATAAGTCAGTGTGTTGAAATATATATTTTGAATAAATCCTCTTCTAATAGAATGTGTCCAAATTTTTAGCAAGAATATGTTTCCATATCCAGATTACATGAAAAAGTTTTTCATAAAGAAGAAGTAGAAGAATAATAAGAAGAGATAGATTGTATTATGATGGTTATCATATTGGGATGGATAATCAGACTGGTAAAATCATATTGATATTTATGGAATAAAGAAGAAGAAGTTCAAAATTGTTTCAACGTATTCTAACTCAGTTATATTTTCCATACTGAGCAATCATACGAGGGAACTAGACTGGGAAATCATACTAAGTATCATTAAAAAGTCCAATAAGTTCTTATCGGCTTCTGGGAAAAGAAAGTGAAGAATTATTTTGAATGATCAAATTTTGGAAATTTTTTATGAAGAACAATGACATGTTTGTTACAAATATTGTATTACATAATTTCGTGCTACTAGAATCTCGTACATTGTTGTATTGAAAATAGTTCTACACAAGTGTAAGGGTATATAAAACTCATTGTATTTCACAAAAGGATTGTTTTCTAGATGATTGGGTGGTATCATACTATTCACAAACCATACCAAGGACTAGCTACTCTTGTTTAGTAGTGAACCTAGTAAATTATTATGCTCATGTCGTTATGTGTTTGATTTTTTTTTTCAATATAGAAATAAATAATTTACCAAAGGTTAGGGTTGTTTATTAAGAAATGAAACATAAAATAATAATATATCACTCATTAAAACCCTCCACTATTACTGATACATACATTCTGGTCGGGTAATCTCAATATGTTCCAACCACGAAAACCTATATAATCTTCCATAAAATGCTATTGAATTATTTAAACATGCTCTCTGGCATAAGATTATAGTTTCAACAAACTTATGGGGGAACAAAACTCATTAATTGTGCCTTTTATTTTCATCAACATGAATTGCAGCTTCATGTTCTATATCCAATTCCATTAACACATGGAATAACACACTCATTTAAAAAATCATAATAACATCCATTTGATTACCATTAAATTATGAGAAACACTAGATTTGTTAGGCATGCCTCCTATTTAATTATTTATCCAACCAAAAAAACATTATATGAATTTTTTTATTTATAAAAATTCATCAATTTTTACATGATAAACAACACAAAATAACATGATATACAAAGCATAATATTAATAGCACACTACCTAGAAAAAAAAATCTGCAAACAATTATCACAGATAAAAAAAGAACATGAGATCTATAAACATAAAACAATTCCATTACTTAATCTAGTTAAATTTTAATTAGATTAATTACTCTACCATTAAAAGGAATAAACCATTAAGAATTAATGATTTCATGAAAATAAATTGGAGAAGAAATTAATCCACTACCTCAAGGATTTAAAATTCATTGCATGAGAATCAAACAATGCCATGGATGTTTGGTCACCTCTAACGTGAGAAAAATATGATCTCAGAAGGATGTTAGTCCATGAAAGAATTGATAAATAAAAATGAAACCCCCATTATAATGATGGTTATCATCTTTTATAACTTTTAAATAAAGAATGGGAGGAAACAAGATCAAATGGAGAGAAAACTCTATGGGAATGGAAGAGCCTACCTGAGATCACTATAGATTAAACTAGGGAAGTTGAGATTGATCCCTATAAATGGGGGGATTCAAAGTCTTTGAATACTCCCTTGGGTGACTAGGTTTCCAGAAGGAGTGTGATAAAATCCGGTCTAGGGGCCTCATGGCTATTTATAGGCATACATATTTTTTGAGGACCACAACTGGGAACCTATGAAAGTGTAGTAGACCACTTAGACCGCTGAAGAGTCGGAGGAGACCATATCATATCCTTTGGAAAAACCCACGTCTAGGATCCACTGTTAGATCTATGGTGAAGATTCTATTTAGGTTGGGGGTGACTATGACCCATCATACATCCCACATTTCACCCACCCCGATTTGGAAGTAGCCTCAAAACCACTACATACACATCCTCCTTTCTCTATGCTTCAATGCTCAACATTGGGGATGTGCCTACACTATAGCCAACCACCACGGCTCATCCATGCCTAAAAAGAAAGCACCCCCAATTTTCTCCCTTTGATCCTCCCTTTGATACAACTGAGAAACCATGCCACAGAAGCCTAGATTATTAAACAACCCATAGAACAAAGTCACAATTTGACCTCAAATAGAAGTGTAACCCTCCTTTATTTCCCATTTAGTTTCCAAACCCCTTGAAACCACCTCCAGGTGTCTCCAAATTCCAAAACACACAAATGGAAGGGCTAATGAGGTTCGATCTATTACACAATATATGTAAAAAAATAGTAGCAATTAAAAAATGTCAACTGATTTTTTAGAATTTCATATCACATTGTGTATTTAAATAGATGCATTGTAGACATTTAAAAAAAATATTATTTTATAAAAATCACTCTACCAAAATAATTTATGATATCTATCTTCAATAATTGATAACATAAACTCAAATATATATTAAATATTATGAATATATTATAAAATCCTTTAATAACTCCCCATATCAACTAATAGTGATCTTAATTTAGATGACCATGTTAATTTTTATCATTTGATTCATCAAAAAAGATTATAGAAATATAAATAAATTGTCTCTATATATAATGATGTCCCAATTTACATTTGAACGCAGTTTCAGAATATCTTTATTTATTATTATATTTCTCATTCTAGTTTTTATCCAATAATTATAGTGATATTTTTATAATATAGATATTTTGGAATAAAATATCTTCCATCTATCCATCCTAATAATATTCCTTTCAATAAGATTCATAATGACACAATTATTTAGTGATGTAAAGGTTATTAAGTTAGAATATTAAAATTAGAATACATTTAATAATAAATAAGAAATTCAATTTAGTGTCTAATACTAAAAAAATATATTTTTAAGTTGTATAATGCTGAATATTTTTATAATATGATATTATAACACAAAAAGGTCTATAGAGAAAACTACTTATAGTTAATGTAATTTTAAAATCCTCTTTTAAGTAAGCATGTTGAAATTTATATCTTCTAAAATTAATGAATAGAAATATAATATTAGATGGATATACTCAATCAATATGTGAAATAAATTATTCCATATGTAGTTAACTTATACATTGTTAGGACTCCAAAATAATTGTATTTCATTAGAAAATCCTCGATTCAATATAATTAATTAATATTATAAATTCACTCATTTGAATAACCCTAATAAAAAATCACATTTTCTTAATCATAGCCTGAAATTGAAGAATGAACATAATTTGAAATAAAGGTAAATAAAAGATATGTCTTGAATATATATGAGACAAGATGGAACGCAAAAATAGAGAGTTTTTTCAATGAATCAAGAATAAATATTGATAATTTGGTTTACCTCCTGAATCAGGAGACTACCGTAGGGTCGAAGAATAGAGGAAATGTGGGCAATGATGATGGTGGGATTGACATGAATTAGTGGAAAAGGTTAGTGGGTTATGTGATGTGTAGAAAAAGGGAGTTTTGATGATCACCAACACTACAATGTTAGCACTAACAGTAGATAGGGGTGAGGGAGTCGTGGGAGGGTGCACAGTCAGTGTAGGGAGTGAATGAGCCAAGTGGGGTGACATAGGTGTGGTTTTTTCTAGTGAAACATCCTCCAATGATGGTCATCCGTTTTAAGGTCCGAGAAGCTCAAATCTCTAGTAGTGAATTGTGTGAGAGAAACTCACATTAAGGTGAAGAACATTATTGAAAAAGAGAAAAATCATATTTATAATATTAAAAAAGATTGATGTTATTGACAACAAATCCAAATGATGAGAACATTTTACCCATGATTAGGGTGTAAAATTGAATTCATGGAAATGATTGTATTTATGAGAGATTATTCTCTGTGTAGAGGCTTAAATAAAAAATGTGGTCATGTGAATAAGTATCATTTGTTGAAAATTAATATTGTTTCCAATAACATAAACCACCAAGAATTTTTGATTGAGTGCTTTCAATAGTTGAAACTCACCAAGAATGTCCCACAAAGAAGATTGCAGAGAAACATGGTCTGCGCAAGGGCAAGCCCCACGAGCCTCGGGGATTAGGAAACCACTGAAATGGGGTCAACCAACAACCCGCTTCCTCTCTACCATATTCTCCTCAGCCCTAGGAGCACTAGTTAGTTCCAAAAATCACCCATCCATACATAACTTAATGACCTCATTACATTGTTTTTTTCATTGGTGAATCTACTTTTGCTCCACTATGTTGGGTGATTTGGGTTTATCATTCGTGCTTTCTCTTTCCAGCGATTCCTAGGGCTTCAGGGTATTCAACATGATTTTTTTACTAGACATGGCTTCCCAAAGAGGCACACATCCCCTATTATGACATGCTTCATTATACTATAGGAATTGAACGTTATGCTATGGAATATTTTGGCAGTGAACACACCTTGTGCAATGACAGGATGTGACTTCCATATCGTCTCCCTGCTTCCTCACCCACCTAAATCCCCACATCGTGTCCCTGTCAATTCCACTATTTTCTAGGATATCTCACCTCACCTAACCGTGAACCATCCTCATCTTCTACCACTTTTTCATCACATATCCTTTCCTCCATAATATTAACATAGGAATCCATCTTCCTTAAACATTGTAACATCAGATTCTTTAGGTGGAGGTTGGTCTACAGTGAACACAGATTTTTGAATTTTGATCGAATCTCCTATAATAAGCTTAACTGATTTTTACTCATTCTTATAAAAATAATTTTTTCAAATTACTAAAATTGTATATTTTGATCTTATCCACTTTGATCAAAAAATGAGACTAGTTCATGTCTAAGCATAGTTCAATGAACTTGTGGGACCCTTAGATTTGACTAAGTTCATCTTATATGTTTGATTTATTTTATCATAGATAATATTTTTACTGGTCAAACTCTATTATAGTCTTATAAAAGTCATATTTTGTCTTTATTTTATGAATATTACATAACAATTCCCCAAAACATTTTATTCTACAAGTTGGAGTTTTCCAGATAAGAATTCTTCTGATACTAATACATGTTCCAATATTAATTTTACATAATTTAAGTAGCCAATTTGAATTGAAACTCCACTAAATTATCCAACATGATCTAAATCTATATGACTATATAAACATTTCCAAATAAAATAAAATTATCAAGAACAATTAATTTGAATTTTATTATAATTTATAACGGTCCTTGCGATCAATCAATGACAGGGAGTTGACCAGATGAGATAGTAAAACAATGAGTGGATATATTTTATTTCATCTATTTTTTTGGGTTATTGATTTATTTGATTATGTTTACACAATTTAAACTATTTCATCATAGAAACTCATTGGGTAAGACATTTATAATGTTTCCATTTTTTTAAAATATCCCCTGAATGGGAGTTGACCACCCCAATCATTGTTGGAAATCATACCTACCCAATGAACAAAATCAGGTGACGATCATTCCACAGAGTCATGTATAGTATCAAATGTGTATTTATAGAATTCCCATGCTATATCACTGATTCCTAGGACCCTTCTTATCCCCCTCCTAGAAAAAGAGCTAAGATAATGTCAAACCCATTCTAGGTCAAGATTTGTGATGAATCAATTCATTTTTAGGGTCAAATCAATTGAAATATCCTTTAAGGAATCCCAAATCAAAACCCTCTTTGCACCCCTATGTTTCATTTTACAAGTTCACTTCTTTCCTATAGCCACTGACTCTGCACATCAACAATAAAGACATGATTATTAAATAAAATGAGAAATACATGCTCAAAATTAGTAAAATAATAAAAAAAATCAAATTAAGATCCCCGAATCATCCAAAATACAAGTAAAAATCCTAAAAAATTTACAGAAATCAGGTAACATAAATTAAAAATTATCCATACGTGGTTTTCTCATTCCCCCTCCCTACTTATATCGAAATCACACAAACATATACATTTTTCCATATAAGATTCCCAAATAAACACATTCTCTTTATGTGACAGCTATTTAGAAATATATTTCCATCCCCCTATTTAAAGATCACTGTTATAGAGCCAATCAAACCATTCCCCTATCCTGAAATGCATCTCCCTATAACTACCCTATCTCCAAACATGGGTGGGTGAAAGACCTGGTGATGATGTCGGTCTAATCTGAGCCCCGGTTCACCCTAATCCAAACACTTAATCGTTTGCTGAGTTAACATGGCTAATTAGGGAAGCATGGAAGAGGGGCACATGGCACATCGGTATTGAATGATTATTTATATTTATATAAACTATGAGAGTATTTACATGAAATTATTTTACCAAGTTTTGTGGTTTTGAAGTTTTGTGACACATTTTTGTTATTCTTGAGTAAATGTTTTTCATCATAAAAGAATGTGTATATTTCATTATTATGTATATTATGAAGGATATTTATGAATTTATAAGGAAGATATTATTTGACAATGATCGATTGATTTTAAAGCTAGGGTTTCCTCCTCCAGTTTCCTTAGTGAGTATAATAATTTCAACATTGTTCCTCTACATTAAATTTAATGTTATGTCCTTATTGTTGATCAACATTTTTTATTGGGGATGTTTGACTGAACCATAGTTGAATTCTTCATATCCAAATTGTATGGGTCTGAGTGGGGGTGCTCCAAGAGATACACTAACCACAAGTCATACCCATTGACACCTGGACCTGCCGACAGACAGCCCATCCACCACACGTTTAATATACCACATGGGACTCCAAGGTTGTTTCCAACCATGACTCCATGATCATCTTATTTAGACTCTTATTCATCTACCATGTCTAGTTTTCCTCAAAAACGTTTCCCACCTATGCCATATTCATATCCTATGATGTATGCCCATCCATTCTATACTTATCAAACCATGTTTATGCTGCCTCCTTTCACTACAATCAATCTAGTATCTGATGATTTTGTTCTTTTATCTTCATCTCTAGTTCATGTAGATGACCCCGTGAATTCATTGCAACAAAAAAACCCTTTAGAGGTCATTGATCCGGGATAACCCGTAGATTCATCCGATCCAAATGAGTACTCTCCATTAGGTTTTTATATATGTGTGTCAAATTATGTCACACTATTTTTTTTCCTTATTGTACTGAGAATTAATTCTTCTTTTTTTACGTTTTATCTTATTTAGTGATATTTGCTAATAGGCGACATTGGTTCAACTATATACATGAATCATGGAGTAATCAAATAGAAATTATTGTTATTATAATTAAGAAAATCAAATGATAGGATAAATTCCATGTAGTGTTGAAGTTATATGCAATCTTTATCCAAGTATAATGATGTCATTCTGGTGAAACCAGTCCCATGGAGGAATATCAGTAATAAAGTCAAGGAGAAATAATGGGTGGGGATATGGGTAAGTAAATATATTAAATTGATAGCAATATTATTATTGTTTTTATATGAATTAACATTTTCATTATAGCATCCTCTTAAATTTTCTATCATTGAAGCTAATAAAGTCGCATGATTGATAGATCATGGAAAGTTGTGATGATCATATAAGAATGAGTAATATGTTTTTTGTGTTGGACTTTGTGTACTAGAACCAACTTATGAGTACTTTATGATAATATGTATTCATAGATTTTAATATGAATAAAATTCTTAGCTCATCATGATTGTTCTTTTACATGACATAGTTTTGTGATAATATCCTAAGAGCAGCTATTGCATTGAATGGTCATGGATGTTCTCCACTATGATGAGAACCCATAAGTGTCACAATATTATTATTAAAATATATGATCAATATCAAAGTAATATCATTTGAGGGACACAAATGATAAAGTCTATCAGGGGTGGTTACTCATAGTACATTGAGGTACCTTCTACTGGTGTACCAGATTACTAATATCTAGTATAGGATATTATGAGAACATGACCCGCTAGTAGGAAATTAATATTTATATGTGTCATTATATGTTCCTATCTAAGTACGTGTGTATTAATCCTCATACATTATGATTATTATTAATGAATATTATAAGTCACATAATTTGATGCATTGATGAAAATTGTTTTGACATATTTTAATGGTGAGGTAGGATAAGTTGGGTGTGTCATGAGTAATATTGAGTTAATGAATAGAATGAGAATGGATGTTTCCCTTTTGTTATTTTACAGAAGTTGATATCTCAAACCCTTTCAGGAAAATGATGTTGCCTAAATAATCAATGGCCATGATGTTCTATAGGAAAGTTTTATTTCTGAAAATTCAATTTTAGAGATCTCAATCACATAGGTTGATGAAATGATCATTCTACTAGCTTGATTAGAGATATCATGATAAAGTGATTATATTACACATTTAGTGCCTATATGTGGTATTTTGATATTGTGACATTAAATTCTTTCTCTATAAGAGCCTTGGAATGTTAACATAGACTAATCTTGGACATTAGGTTTCTTCGCCTACTGCCATTGAGAAAGAGGAAAAGAGGATCACACACTAAATTTATCCAAAATCTCAGTTAAATAATTTATTAGTATTTATTATTTAAAAGTTTCCATAAATATTATCCTCACATGTGGTTTAATAATTATTCAAGTTTTTTATCACATTTATTCCATCACCAGTTATTCAAAAAAATATTATGTGAGAAAAATATTTAATAAATATTTGTTTTCTATTTAGTAAATATAATATTTATTTATTTATTGAAAAATAATGTAGTGATATTTATTTATTAAATAAATAGTCATTATTAATGTCCTGATAAATATTGTGGAGGAATTGTAGATTGAGTTTATAGGTTTAGTGAGAAATAATATATGTTGAATATTATTTGATAAAATAGTATTAATATTAATTTTTAATGTTTAGACATTTCAAGAAATAATATTAATAATAATAATGTCATTGAAAAGGGGTTCCGTAGAGATTAAATCAATAATAAGGGTCACTTGTGAAATTATTTATTTCTAACCATAGCGGTATATAAATCCAATTATATTATTTTTCAGGAGAGAAAATTTTATTTTTGTTGTGCACAATAATAACTAGAGAGAATCATCTCAATCCATAGAGAGCTCCCTCATTAGGAATTCTCCCAAGAGCAGAGAGCGATCTTTCTCCACCTTCTACTCATAAATCTAAAGAGATCAAGGAGAATCCATTGGATAGGATTTTCGAGGCAATAAAAAGAGAATGACTCAATCATTAGGATATTCAATACTAGCACTCGAAGATTAATATGATGTTATTCAGAGATTTGTGTTACTTTTGTGGATCGCCTCTTATAATATCCATGACCTTGAATCCACTAAACTAGTGATTTGATCTAGGTGAGTACATGATATCAAGTGCGTATCCCCATATTCTAAAGGATACCAAATAATAGTGAGGGTATAATAGGTCACATGGGGAGACTATACCTTCTTTACCAGAGTATTACAAAATATATATATTAAGAAATAAGGAAAAAAATAGACAATAAACTAGAACATGCATTACCAACCATTTCCCAAACATGGAACAACCACAACCAAAATATAAATATGCCATTTGATTCTAACCATGCTAAAAGTGAAGGAACCCCAAAACAAAGACTAATGAAAACATCCCCCAAAATGGGTCCAAACTCTTGTCTAAATCCTTATCCATGAAATTCACAAGCCCAAATCAACTCCCCAGGTGAGGTATTTTTCCAATCCCCAATCCTATAATAAAGAAATTTGCTCGAGTACCCAACAGAGGCCCGAGTAGGATGTGAGTAAAACAGAGTAGGACACCACCAATTGTGTCTCTAAAATATCTAGTCTAAATAGATAGTGCACTAAAGTACTAAATAAATGTGAAGATAAACCAAAGATAAATTAGGTTCTATTAGTTTAAAATATTCACTTTAGATGATTTGATCATTTATTCCATCAGATCACATAGATAATTTCTATCAATTAATCCATGTGTTAGGAATTTACATCATTGAAACACTTGACTAAGATGATCAATTATCAAACATATGGTAATAATTGAAGTTACTTATCTCAATAGAGATAAAAATTTCATAAAAAATACATCACAATAACATTGGAGACTCAAATTAGGTAGTCTCATCAAATTAAACTATTGGGGAATTAGAGGCTTCATACGACTCCCTAACCCATGCATTCTATGGGATGGGTTTAGAGACTCAGTCCAACCCGACCCATGGGGGAATCTGAAGTCTAATACACCACATACCACCAAGCCATGTGCACAAGATTATTCATCCAATTACCATTATACCAAATCATAGACGATGCATAATCAATAGAAAAAACATTCTATATTCCCATTCTATTTAACACTTAAATCCGATTTGGGCCTTAACCCATTAACACATTTACTACACCCCTTAATAGCCCATGTAACCCAATTCACATTAATATGTTAACCCATTTTACTTTTTCAATAAATTCCATAAATTAACACATTTTAAACAATTCATCATTTCAAAAGTATTATCCCATTCATGAATTTCAATTTCTATCTCACGAGTCATTAGACACATTCAACATATTCCATTTAACCCTATTTACATTGTTCCTAAAAACCCCTTATTCCATTATCAATGTCTATGTACAACTATAAATAATCCATTTTCCAACTCAACTAACATATCTATATGTTAATCTTGGGATCAACTTTATCACAATCCAATTCCATACTTAACAGTACAATATTAAATGTTTGGAAAAATTTTCACACCCCATGAGTGGACATAAATCCATCTAGTAAACCTCAATGCATCCAATGGTAATCATAAGGGATTTAATTCATCATTTAACTAACCAATTTTTCAAATCCATTCAATGGAATAAAATTCAAAACAAGAGATAACCATCAACATGACCACACATGCACAAATCAACTTCAAGACCATGGAATATGACTTTTAGACCACCAACCCCAAAAAAGAGATGAAAACATGATTAACATTAGTCATAGATGCGGATTAAAGAAACCTTCCAAGCCCCAAACTATGATCCACTAGAAAAAGAGGGTTTTTGGGCTTCAGAAGAAGAAGAATTAAAACAAAAGACCTATTATATAAAATATAAGCATGAAGAGCATAAGACATACTTGTATCTTTTTTCTGCAACCAATGACACTCCAAATTTCCCAAAAATGAAGGAGATCAATCCTTGGGTAGATTTTAGTGTTTAGGATAGTCACTAGGATTGGACAAGGAAGAATGAGGAATAAATTCGGGTGAGGAACATAAAATATTGAGGGGGAACTGATAAAATCTCTCTTTTAATAGGGACGATAGTTTGGCTTCATGGTTTTCCAAACAATGCACCAACCATGAACATGCCTCGGTCCAAGAGGAGATGGATCACATAATTACCCGGGGATCCATACACAAATTGAAAAACTGTGTTCCATCCATGTGGAATGCCTCTATCTAGGCCTACATGGTTTGGCCTCCACTTGTCACGGTTTACTAAACCGTAAACCCCTTCCTCTTGGCTATCATGCTTTAGGCATACAGTTATTAATAATCATGTGCCAATCATGTATCTTGCACAGGATGACCAAAACTCCATTCTATCGTGTCCCGAGCCCCTGAAACAACCTTGAGCATCCTCATAAATTTAGAAAACACTCCATTAACCCGAATAAGGAGGCCTAAACCAAATCATAAACAAGAATGTACCTCATGAAAATAAGGTATCTTACGACCTCCCCACCTTATAATGTCTCATCCTTGATCCATATTCCCATCCATCACTAAACATCGGATCTGGCCACTAAGCCCACATATATGTCTCCCTCTCCCAAGATTCTTTCTAAATGTTACCATGCTTACAAAAAAACTCGAACCAAAGGCACATTCTTTCCTTTCAAGGATTTCTTACTATGATCCACTATACAAACCAAATTCTGCTCAGAGGATGAATCAACATCAATCTCAACATGAACGACATCAAACACATGAGATAGGTCTGGGTGAGACTATCAAAGTTGTGACACATGAATAAAAAAATGCATGATATTATACCACTTCAAAAGTGACAATTGGTACACCACTATCCCGATCCTATCAAAAATCTCAAATGAAATCACTTACATGGGCACCAAATTTCCTTGTTTCTATATCTGACTATAAAGATCTAGATTTTTTCATGTAGTTTTTCTTAAATATATGGTAAATTTACGAGTCTACGAAAATTTACAGTGTGTGATTTCTGAGGCCCAGTGTTCACAGAATGAATTTCTAAACTTTTTTTCAGGTACGTTCAGTAAACGTGTGAGTGAGTTTTAGTTACTTTTGAACAAGTGCTCAGAATTGAAATCCGAGGACATCATTGAAATCGTAGTGCTAGTATTCTCTTAAGGAGACTTTCACCTTGACCGAAGTAGGTCGAGGGTGGAAGTTAGTTTCTCAAATTTCATTGTGGAATAAGAAAAATAAAATAATTATCTTTTTCTTTTTCTTTTTTAAACCTCTCTTTTTTAATTATAGAGGTGGGGACGACCCCATTATGAAACCTCTTTTTGAATTCTAGTGGTGGGGACCACCTGAACCCTTCTTTAATGTGGGGAAATCCCTTGGAAACCACCTATTAATTTTTGCCAATGTTATTCAATAAAAGTGCTAACATAACCTAATTAATTGTGATGACCTTAATTAAATTTGATAAAATTATTTTAGTATGTTGGCTCCTCATTTCCTTGTTGTAAATTGTTTCCAAAGGGGAGTTGGGAGAACCTTGGAGAACAGGAAAAAAATTTCTCCAAATGAAGAACACCCTCTCCAAAAAAGAACATCCTTTGAAATCAAGAATGAGGATGAAATACGAACCCGACTTCGGAAGCATGTTGCGGAAGCAACGAACACCGATGTCCTCTTCATCGACTATGCCTTCTTCTTTGTGCCACCTCCAATGGAAAATCAAGGTAGGGGTTTTTATATATGTTGAAATTATTCCTTTGACTATTTATATCCTAAATTCACGATGACGATTTCCCAAAAAACATGGCCATCCTCCATCACATTAAACATGATTTTCTTCATTTTATTTCATCGTGCATTCTTCGTCTATCCTTCCAACACCTAATATTTATTGGCACTGGAAACATAGAGTTTTATCAAGCATGATATATGGACGCGAAGCCCTTGACCCGAGGATCGTGAATATAAAATCGTACAATTTTTCAGGCATCGAACGAAGCCACAGGGGCTTGTGGAAGAAAGTGAGGACCGTCAGCTAGCCGGCCGTGAGAAAGGAAGGTTGGCGCGCGTCCGCACCGCCAGTTTAGGAGGAGGATGCAGCCCGTTGGCTACGGTTGGGCATGATGGCTGCAAGAAACCGACCAACCATGTAGTGGAGTGGTGGAGTGCATCCAGTCCACTAGGGGAGTAGGAGGCTGCTGCCATCAGGCTGTGGTGGCGGTAGGATGACAGTCGACACCCGACCGGCCGCAGGTGGACAGTGGCACCATCGCGCCGCTGGAAGGAAGACTGCTCGGCTGTTCCGGCCAGCTGAGGCACATCTCGTACTAGTAAGGCCACATAGTAAGGCCACACCATGAACCATACCATGAGCCGCACAACGAGTCGTGCCACAGGCCGCACCATAGGCTGCCCAGCGGGCCGCACCACAGGCCACCCATCGGGCCGTGCCATTGGGCTACACCCAATGGTCGGGCACTTCATGGGTCAGGCCAGACCACCTCCTTCGTGGGCCAGGCTGGACCATGGCCCTGCAGGCAGGGCCCATTGAGGCCCAGGCCATCTGGGCCAGACCTAGATTATGTCGGGTCGACCCAAACCGGGTGGGGTCGGTCCAGGCTGAGTTGGGCCAGGTCGGACCAGACTCAAGCCCATTAAGGACCCAATTTTACCTTTTTGGCCATAACATGAGAACCGAGCATCCATTTGATGATCCTTCTATGATTCCATAATCCTTGGACTGAGATAGTCCTTTTGGTATACTCCAATTTAGTTTTGGATAAGTATTGAGTATGTATGGGTAGGATTAGACCCCAAATCCAACCTGTCGCCTGGAGCAGAAACACTAATAACTAACAGATCAGTCATCCGATTGATGCACCATCAATTGCGTTGGGTACATTTTGAATTGACAGACCATTGGGGTACTTTTTCATGGAACTTATGGAAGGTTGAGATTTGAATTATGGCTTGGGGAGTGGTTTCCCTAGGTGCGATACATAAGGAACCCTACAACTGGCATAGACTTGATGACTGCTGACCATTACGACTCGGAGTGACTCGACATGCCCAGTAGAGAGTGACTATGTGTGACGTGGAAGACCCACGGTGGGGATAACCTCTGTGTGACTGGGAAGATACACAATAATCGATAGAATAAGTACCTCAATAGGCCATGAGGGGGAGCACCTCTGTGTGACACGGCATACCCATGGTGGGGAGTGCCTCCGTGTGACGTGGCAGATCCATGTTACTCAAGAGGAGGAGTACCTCAACAGTACAAGGTTAGTGGGAAGTGACACTATGTGACACGACATGCCCACTATACTTAATATAGGTTGAGTTCTCTAGCAGCCGAGGTTTTCGATGATGTGATTGGGGATGTTACTTATTACTACCCCTAGAATAAATCATTGTGTGAGTAGACTTTAATTAGTTCTTGTGATTAAGGTTATTCTATGTGATACTTCACCTTCATGGTGTTACCTTTATGGCATACATACCATGAAATGAGTATAGATTGATAACTTAGTTATATGTATGGTCATATACCTAAGTAGAGTTGGGATCTTGCTTGTGGTCTTTCCTTTATGGAACTCTAGTAGACCTATAGGATCTCAGTGTCCCTTCTGAGTATCATTATACTCACCCCTGCACGGGCTTTTCCAACACCTTGTTGTGTTTGGTTCAGATGATGGGAATCGTTCACTGAGGAAGAGGGTAGTAGGACTAGAGGTAGCTCAGAGGGGGACTTTAGATGAGGCGTACCGTAAAGATGACCGTTTGAGAGCTATACCTACCCTTCAGGTTGGATCCTTGGTAAGTGTTCATAGGAGCTCTTCTTTTTCAGTTTTACTTGTACTTTTTAGTTTACTTGTACATTACAGTTGGTCTTATATTCTATACCCTTTTTCATTCTGTACACTCCCTACTTACTATATTGTGTTACTTTGACCTTGTACCCTGCTTTGTTCTTTGTTGTGTGAGTTTGCAGGTTATAAAGCCAATGCCTTTCCATTTTTAAGGAATATTACTTTTAGTGCTAGTCACCAACCCCTGGTCTATGGAAGGCGGGATTAAGGTTATCATGACACGGGCTCTAAGGGATGGGTCATGTCAAATTGGTATCAGAGGATTTCAGTTCTACCAATGAACTAGAACTATGATCTTTTTGAAGTGGAAATAGTGTTAAGTGTTATGAGTGTGGTTTTCAGTTCGGGGAGTCCAGTTTTGGTGTGGAGGCCGACGTATCCATACACCAGGACCCTTACCTCTGATTTCTGACTCAGTGCCTGAAAACACTGATTATGTTTCTGTTTTTGAAAATTTTTCTTTGTGATCTCCTTGAGTCAGCTCACCAGGTATAAAATTAATGACCTTGGCACACCTATTTCTTTTCAGAATTCCTCCATACAGATAGCCAACCAGGATTTCAGTTAGAGTATGTGATGATAGCCCAACGAGTGACATGGCATCGGTGCATGGCCCCTTATGGAAGTTGTACCACCGAGTGGTGTACCAGAAGCACCACTACCTGTTGGGAAGACGATGTCACTGGCTCCACCAATAGAGGGTGCACGCCGCTTGAGAATTTTGCATGAGTTGCAGTGCTAGAAGCCACTGAGGTTTGAGGGTGAGACAGATCCACAAGCGGCTGAGGATTGGCTGGATGCTTGGTCAGAGTCTTTTGACTGATAGGGACACCAGCTGATCTCATGGTGATCCATGCCACCTGTCTTCTTCAGGCAGCAGTGGGAAGATGGTGGAGCTTGATGTTCCATGTTTAAGATGAGGTGACTCTCATCTGGGTGGACTTTGGGAGCCTTTTTAGGGCCCATTTCATCCCATAAACCCTACGCTTAGTGCGTATACATGAGCTACTCCACTTCCAGCAGGGTAGCATGACTATGGCTTAGTATTCAGCGAGTTTCACCGACCTCTCGCAGTACTCCACTAACATGGTGGGAGACACTTTCTTCAGTACCCAAACCTTCGAGTAGGGGCCCAAACAGAAGATTAAAGCTTCGATGGTTTCAGTCAGCATCCCAACATAGACATGGGTGTTGGAGAAAGCTATTTTAGTTGATATTTTCCTTGCTGAGAAGTCCCCGGCAGTGAGACCTACCACCGGACAACACGTAGCAGAGTCATCAGTAGCTAGTAACAGACAGATCACGTAGAGGTCCAAGAGGACCAGACCAACAAGCGGATGCCCGTAGGATACATGGTCGATGGTGCGAGGCTCTCGAAGCAGGGAAGGACATGCGAGGATCATGTAGTGTTACTCATGTGGAGGTTAGGGTAACATGGATCACGACAGCCAGACCCACTGTACCGACGACCAACAGACAGTCGAGGGACCGCTGAGGCAGAGACAGATGTTGGATCGAGGAGGTCTGTAGGCAGGAGGAGGACATGGAAGAGGAGCAGGCCATGCATCAGGTGGTGGGAGATGTTTCGAGATTCTACCGCCACCCCCATCAGGTGGTCCACCCTGACCACATGGAGCAGGAGGTCCACTTTCTAGGACATGTCATCTCAGAGGCTCGACACACTATGAGAGCACCAGCTTTATGGTCAGCTCTCAAAGTGATAGTTTTGGATAAGAGAGGTCCACTTTCTTGGACATGTCATCTCAGAGTCTGGAGTTGCGGTGGATCCAGTGATGATTGAGGATGTACTAGCTTGGGATCCATCCATGAGTGTAATGGAAGTGTGGTGTTTTCTGGGTTTGTCCAGTTACTATCGGAGGTTTGTGCCATAATATTCTAGAGTTGCTGCACCCTTATTAGTGTTGAAAAAGTAGGGTAAACCTTTCTTGTGGTCAGAGGGATACCATCAGAGTTTCCAGGAGCTGAGGCAGAGACTGATGAGTGCCTCTATTTTGAGGCTACCATAAGAAATCATTGGGTACGTAGTCTACTAGGACACATCAAGGATTGGGCTTGGATGTGTTTTAATGTAGGAGTGAGCAGTGATCGTGTATGGTTATCGACAAATGAGATAACATGAGCAAGACTATGCTACTCATGACCTGGATTTAGCAGTAGTGGTCTTCGCCTTGATGATTTGGCGACATTACATTATGGGAGAATGATTTATAGTCTACTATGATCATAAGAGTCTCAGGTATGTCTCCTATTAGAAGGACCCGAACCCGAGACAATGGGGTTTGATTGAGTTCTTCCAGGACTATGACTTCGAGATTGTCTCCACTCCTGGGATGGGGAATGTAGTAGCAGATGAATTCAGTAGCAGATCTGGTATGCAGTTGCTGAGTGAGGCGAAAAAGAAGCTAGCCGCCTTATGGATATCCTATGTGGATGAGATGGATATTCTTATCATCAGTCACTGACAGTCACTCTCCCACTTATTCAGAAAGTCAGGGAGGTGCAGCTTGGGGATGCTGACTGCGTGGCTCAATGTGGTTAGATATCTACAGGACATGCACCTGATGAATTTTTTGAAGGTGGGGAACACATCATCCACTTTAGAGGGTGTACTACGGTTCCAGTGGCACTTAGGAATGAAGTTTTGAGGGAGTTCCACACAACCCCTCTAGTGGTACATCCTGGAGTGGCGAAGATGTACCAGGACCTTCGATGTCAGCACTGGTGGTTGGGAATGAAGAAGGAAGTGGCATAGTTTTCCTCTCAGTACCTCAATTTATAGCAAGTGAAGGTAGAGCATCAGGTTCTAGCAGGCTCAGTTCATCCATTAGAGGTTCCAGAGTTAAATTGGGATGTAATTTCCAGGGAATTTATGATAGGTCTTCCATGCACCTCTAGGGGAAGTGATTCCATCTAGGTGATCGTGGATAGACTCACCATGTCGGCCCACTTACTAACTATCAGAGAGAAGGGTTCAGTAGAGGAATTGGGATGCCTCTACATACCAGAGATTTTACGGCTTCATGAAGTCCCATATATGATTTTCTCCAGTCATTATGCATGGTTTACTTCCTGGCTATGGAAGAGTTTTTATGAGGCGTTCGGGACATAGCTTCGGTTGAGCACCTCTTTCCATCCCTAGAAGGATGGCCAGACAGAGTGGACCATTAAGACCCTCGAGGACATGCTACTTTCTTATGTCCTTGATTTTAGCAGCACTAGAAGGATCACTTGCCTTTGGTAGAGTTCACGTACAATATCAACTATCACTCCACTATCTGTATGACACCATTAGAGGTGTTGTACGAATGACATTTCATATCACTTTTTTGTTAGAAAGACCCAGGGGATTCACCACTCATGGTACTAGAGATGGTGTGAGCAACCACAGAGAAGGTGCAGATCATCCACGAGTAGATGAAGACTACATAGTGCAGGCAGAAATCTTATGCTGACAGGAGACAGAGACCTCTGGAGTTCGAGGATAGAGACCATGTCTTTCTACATGTATCACATCGATGAGGTTTTTAGAGATTTGACAAGGGTGGAAAGTCATCTCAAATGTTCATCAGACCCTTTTAGGTTCTCAGTAGGGTTGGCAAGGTGGATTACTGCTTAGCTCTTCTACCATATTTGCACTGGGAGGATGACGTTTTTCTCATATCCCAGCTGAGGAGATACGTGCAAGACCCATCTCACGTCATCAACCAAAACGAGTTGGACATCGATGATGGGGAAACATTTCTGGAGGATTCAATAGATATTGAGTATTGATAGAGTTGGGTCCTTTGTGGGTGGTAGATACCTCTAGTGCATGTTCGCTGACAGTATGGAAACCTCCAGGAGAGCACAAGGGAGCAGGAGGCTTAGATACGTGCTCAGAACCCCCCACTTGTTTTCCTAGTTTATATTGTGGATTTCGGGGATGAAAATCCATGAGGTGGGGAGAATTCATAGACATTTATTTTTCCATATATTTCTTTTCAATATATTAGAATTTTACATGTCTCCAAAAAATTTACAGCGCGTAATTCCGAGGCCCGGTGTGCCTGAAATGAATCTATGATCTTTTTTTCATGTATGTTCAGTAAACGTGCGAAAATTTTGTTTTAACATTTGAACCGGTTCCCAGAATTGAAATCAATGGACACAGTTGAACTCACAGCACTAGTATTCGATTAAGGATACCTTCACCTCAACCGCAGTAGGTCCAGGGTGGAAGTTAGTTTTTTATTTTTTTGTGGAAGAAGAAAAATAAAATAATTAGCATTTTTTTTAAACCTCTCTTTTTGAATTGTAGAGGTATGGAACACTTGTGATTGAAACCTCCTTTTTGAATTCTAGTGGTGGGGACCACCAAAACCCTCCTCTAATGTGGGGAAATCCCTTGGAAACCTCCCATTCATATGTGCCACCATAATTCAATTAATGCTCCAACATAACCTAATTAATTGTGCCATCCTTAATTAAATTTGATAAACTTATTTTAGTATGCTGGTTCCTCATTTACATGTTGGAATTCACTGGCAAAGGATATTTGGGAGAACCTTGGAGAACTTAGAAGAACTTTCTTCAAATGAAGAACACCCTCTCCAACAAAGAACATGCTTTAGAATCATGAACGAGGATGACAAAAAAGCCCGACTTCGGAAGCATTTTGTAGAAGCGATGAATGCCGACAACCTCTTCATTGACTATGTCTTCTTCCTTGTGCCACCTCCAATGGAAAATCGAGGTATGGGTTTTTATATATGTTGAAATTATATTTTTGACTCTTCATATCCTAAATTCACTACGACGATGGACCAACAAACAAAGCCATCATCCCGCACATTAACCTTACTTCTCTTCCTTTTATTTTTTCACATGTTCTTCGTGAATCCTTCCAACGCCTAATATTTATTGGTGTGGGAAACATGGAGTTTTTCGGAGTGCGATATATGGACGGGAATCCTCCGACACAAAGATTGTGAATATGCAGTCGTATAATTTTTCGGGCTTGGAACGAAGCCGCAATGGCTTGCGGAAGAAGGTGACGACCGAAACCCATCCAACCATGAGTAAGGAAGGGTAGTGCATGTCCGCAGTGCTGGTTGAAGAGGAGGACACGACCCGTCGGCCGTGGTGGGGCAGGATGGAGGTCGACAACTGTTCAGCCGCGTGGTGAAGCAGCAACGCGTGTCCACCCCACTGGTGGAGCAGGAGGTGGCAACCGATTTGTTGCGGCGGAGGCCGACTGACAGCTGGTCAGCCGCAGGTGGACAGTAGCACTGCCGCACCGCTGGAAGGAAGACCAACCAGGTCGGTCCAACCAGGTCGAACTGGACTCAGGCCCCTTAAGAACCCAATTTTACCGTTTTTGCAATAACATGTGAACCAGGATTCCATTTGACGAACCGTCTGTGGAACCAAAATCTCTAGACCAAGACTGTCCTTTTGTTATACACCACTTCAGTTTTTGATAAGGTTGTATTATGACTGGTTTGGATCAGTTTCCAAATCCAATCGGGCCCCTGGAGTAGAAACACTAATAACTTACAGACCGTGCATCTGATTGACGCATCGTTTATTGCGTTGGGTCCCTATTGACATGATAAAAATTTGGAATACTATTTCTTTGAACTTCTTGAAGGTTGATATAAGACCTATGGCTTGTGGAGCGGTTCTCCTAGGTGCGATACATACGAAACCCTACGACTGGCTGAGACGTGATGACTGCTGACCATTACGACTCAGAGTGACCCAACAGGCCCAGTGTGGAGAAACTCTCTATGACGCGGTAGACCCACCGTGGGGAGCGCCTCTCTGTGATGTGGTAAACCGATAGTACTCGACAGGAGGAGTACCCTATCAGTCCATTATGGGTGAGTTCCTCTTTGTGACGTGGAAAAAACATGGTGGGGAGCGCTTCTGTATGACGCAGCATACCCACGATACTCGACATGAGGAGTACCTCAGCAGTCCAAGGTAGGAGGGATGTGTCTCTGTGTGATGGGGCATGCCCACTATACTCGAAAGAGGAAGCATTCTCCAGTATCCGAGATGTTCGACGATGTGACTGGGGGTGTTACTTGTTTCTAACCCTAGAATAAATCCTAGTGTGGACTGACTTTACTTTGTGCTTGTGATTGAGGTTATGCTATGTGATACTTCACCTTCATGGTGTTACCTTCGTGGTATACTTACCATGACATGAGTATAGCTTGATAGCTTAGGTATATGTATAGGAATATACCTATGTAGAGTTGGGATCATGCTTGTGGTATTTCCTTTGTGGAACTCTAGGAGACCTATAGGGTCTCGGGGTCCCTATTGAGTATCGTTATACTCACCCCTGCACGGGTTATGCCCGCAACTTATTGTGTTTGGTATAGACTACAGACAACACTGGCTGAGGATGTGGGTACCAGGACTGGAGGTTTCTCGGAGGTGGACATTAGATGAGGCATACCGAAGAGATGACCTTTTGAGAGCTATACCTTCCCTTCAGGTAGGATACTTGGCGGGTGTTCACAAGAGCTATTCCTTTTCAGTTATATTTGTACTTTTCAGTTTACTTATACTTTATAATTGGGATTGTATTCTGGGCCCTTTTTCTTTCTGTACACAACCTGATTACTATATAGTTTTACTTTGTGTTTGTACACTACTTTGTGCTTTCTTGTCTGAGTTTAGAGGTTATAAGGGCTATGTAATATAGTTTTTAGGGAATACGCCTTTCGGTGCAAGTCACCAACCCCTGGCCTATGGAAGGCAGACTTGGGATAGTCAAAATATGGACCCTGAGGGACAGTTCATGACACTGATAGTGAACAAAACATGGTGACACCCAGAGAAACATATGATCACCCACCATAAAATCAAGTGGTGTAGGACATCGATTCACATATGAATTCTGCATACTTTGATTTGTTTCCAAATGTTTATGAATAAACTGAACCTATTCCAACATCTTCTACCCGAGACTCAGCTGTAATAATTCATATTCTCCTTCCTTTATCAAACACAACAAGGATCTACATAGTCTACCATAGAGTGACATATAGAGTGTCATCTAAATCATCCCATCGTAAATATCATTATAGATTATTTCAACAAGATCTATGTGCTTCTCCCATGATCCACAAAATTGAAGAGACATTCCCTCAACATATTCTATAGTACCTGAATAGTATGAATTGATTTTCATCCCATTTGCGGGTAGAAATCCATACTCAGAGACACCTGGGTACCAGACACTTTCTATAATCCCAAGTAGAAATGAGTTGTAAAATTTGGATCATGTCCCAAAACTATAGTCTGTGGTACTCCATGCAACTACACTATTTCCCAAAAATACAATTCACTCTACTAATTAATGTTATAAGTCTCTCAAATTGGAAAGAAATATTCCACCATGGTTAACTGATAGACAACTATCCATATCAAATCATTCTTCAATTCAATACTCAAAATTCCAACCATTAAATACAATGTTATTTCATTCAATTTCCATTCTAGGAGAGGGAATCGTTGTTACAAAACACCTGACCATTTATGTTTGGCCTTCACCTGCTCATAGGTTAGGGATTGCGCCATAAAACATAAAACCACTTTCTTCATTCCTGGTAGCCAATACTGTCTACGAATATCATGATAAAGTTTTTTCAAACTAGGATTTATCACCCACCTCGATGCATAAAACTCATGCATCAACTATTGCAGAAAACTTACTGTCACAAAAATAAAACCATAAACATAAATGATCCCATCATCACTAATGGTCCAACCAAAATAAGAACCCCCACCTTTAATACTCTCTTTTAAATCAAAAAATTCTGAATCCTCATCATTCCTTTCTATGATCCATCTCAGATGAATGAATATAACTACCAAGGATGAAAGTTTCATCTACCTTTTCTCATTTCCCCCCTCAATATGCATCTCAATGAACAAATACATCAACATCCATTCAGAACTAGCTTCCTAAAAAACCTAACTTTGAGTCTTTCGGATCAAAGAATCTGGAACACTACTATACTTTCCCAGAGTGTAAACCAGCTCAAATTCAAAAAACATAATGTACTCATCCCATATTCATTGTCTAAGATTCAAATAATGATGAGGGAATATGTAATTATGACTTTTATGATTGATATACCTGGTAAAAATTTCTCTGAACAAGTAGTGTCACCAAAACATTAGAGAATAAACCATTGTTTCTAAATTAGGATCACGTGTATGGTAATTTATTTTATGAGGTCTTAATTTCCTTGACCCATTCACCACAATCTAATAATTCTACATCAATACGCCAAAAATTACAAAAGCAGACACCTCAAA
Organism: Viscum album; assembly: GCA_963277665.1. NCBI lineage: Eukaryota > Viridiplantae > Streptophyta > Magnoliopsida > Santalales > Viscaceae > Viscum > Viscum album. The sequence continues at coordinate 834,952,714 of OY728139.1, read as the reverse complement.
AAGCAATGTATACCCCATACCTAGGTCGATTAAATTCCGAATTGGTGTCGATGTTAACAAATACATTAACTCTTAGACAATAGCCTCACATGCCCCAGACCATTCAAACTTGATTCCATTCGTAGTCAAACCTAAAATTGGTGTTTCCAAATGGTAGAAGTACATAATGAACCTTAGGTAATTTCCAGAAAAACCCATAAAAATTTGTATATTTGAATCATTCTTGGGATTTTACCAATTTACAATAGATCTCAGTTTCTCTGGGTCTACTAACACAGCTTCTTCATAAATTATGTCACCAAAAAATTCACCCTATCAATTCAAATATTACATATGGAATCCTTGGAATATAGACTATGATATCATTGTTTACTCAGAATGATGTAAATATGTTTGGCATGATCATCAGGAGTTTCAGAGTACACCATGATTTTATCAACAAAAACAACTACAAACTAATCCTGATATGGGTGAATGAATCTATTCATTAGGTTCATAAAACCAGTTGGGGAATTTTTCAATCCAAAGGGCATTATGAAAAGATCATATAAACCATATTTGAACCTGAAGGTAGTCCGTGTTATATAATAAGATCTCACCCTTAGTTGATTATAATATGATCTCAGATCAATATTAGAGAACACTGAAGAACCCATAGCTGGTAAAAAAGATCATCTATTCATGGAAGAGGGTATCAATTTTTAACTGTCATCTAATTCATCTTCCTATAATAAATACAAAACTATAATGATTCTCCATCATTCTTCAGAAACAACACTAGAGATATAGTGACCATTAAATTAAATACATTGATACTACATCGAAATTTCAGTATATTCATTACAACATATAATAAATCCACAACATGAACGTATAGGTATAGTGTCATTAGAAACTGGGAAACATAAAAAACAAGTTCATAAAACATTGATATAGTCTTCGAATTATTTTTTCATAACTGGAATCCTTTTCGGCATATCATACATAATACCCTTATTCATGACCTGGGGAAAAAATATGAAAGGGTAAGCTCAAATGATCATTAAGGGTAAAAAAGGGAGAATATAAATCTTATCACAAATAGAAGACATATGAACATAACAACTGGAGGACTTATCTTATATATAAATGATCATAATATCAGTTCATGGGATAAAAGTTCACAAGAATTAATGGAAATAATCCTAAAAGTAAAAACATAAGACATGAAGTTTTGAGGCATACACATAAGAATAGAATATCATTTCGATATTATCTAAGGCTCATCGCCAAGACCATCATTGTGGAAAAAGTCCATTACTGAACCAGGATTACATTCCGTTCCAAACCATTACTACTGAAACAAATTTACTTCCTATTACAGTCATGTTTATCTCATGAGATATAATTCTTTACCCAATTCATTTGAGGGAGATATAGGTCCCACCCATCTCATAATGAAATCTTTCTTTTATGCTTTACAAAAACATAAACCATAGCCTAACCCATGAAAACAATGGGTTTATTAAACATCATTCCATCATAATCCATATAAAATAAATAGAATTAATAAATTTCATTCCATAATAAATGAAACTCAAATAATAGTGATAATAGGGATAAAAACATTACCTTATTAAAATAATGTCACATTATATGGAATGTAATTTTGATAAAATATTAGAAATCAATTCTTGAGGAAAATATACTTTTGTATTCAAAAACATTTTCATTTTCCTAAAGGCCAAAAAAATTATAAAGAAGAGATTTTAATTAAAAATACACATGAAATATTGTAAAGGAAACTTCATGGAAATTAGGAATTATGAAAGCATAATAATCCATTCATGCCGTATAAGTTAAAAAAAATTCTTTTCATACTCCTTCCGGAAAAGTAAAAAAATACCATGTATGGATAATGAAATAAATATTCCATCCATAAAATTTAATAAAAGTTTACCAATGGGTAAACTTAAATTTATAAATTATTATATGAATAGAAATAATGGTATATATTTAGAAAAGATGGATGTGAATTCTAAATATAACTCAGTAAGTATTTACGAATAAGTAATCTCATATAATAATGAGATTGTAATATTATCCCTTACCATTCGTCCAATATCCTTCATAGTTATCCAAACCTCCAGTATAATGATTTAAATAATGTTATTGAATTATTAAGTAATCATAATTGTTTTTTATGATCTCATATATGACTATATTATAATCTGTTTGTTAGTAACATTTCATTGACAATCGTTATTTGTATATTAACTGCTTTATGTTCTTATGCCAGTTTTGACGAGTAATTTCTTGTTTCATTTCTTAGTTTATAGTTATATCATTTAAAGAATGATATTAGTATAATATATGTCATATATATTCATTCCATTAATGTATATAATTGTGGATTAATTAAGATCATGTAAAATGAATCTCATCGCATTGTGGGGACGGTAGGTCGTACGTACGCACGAGCGATGATATCATTCACTTAATGGTTAAATGATATGTAATTGGATGGTATATTAATTATATGTAATAAGTATCATGTTATATTAATTATTTAAATCCATTATACTCATCATTATACCCATCCAAATAATGTATTTTTGAATAATAAATTACACAACGATGTGGAGACTGTAAGCCATACGTATGGACACATGATGATATTGTTATTCATACGATAGATAAAAGGATGTATAAGGTTGTCCCATAATTATAATTAAATTTCTTGATGTATAATATATTTGATTTATTACTTTAGTATGGGGAAAAAATAATAATAGGAAGTAGAATAAGAAAACAATTTTGAAAGAGGTGATAAAACAATTAACTATTTTTCAAGTATCTCCTTTTGATTTACACAAAAGGCCTCCTTAGGATGGATTTACGCCCAATGTGTGGCCTCTAGGATGAATTTATGTAAGTTTGTAGAAAACATTAGATGGTTTTGGCAAATAAAAATGGTTTTAGAGGTGTGATTAAAAGAGAAGGAGATGTTCCCTTTTATAAGAGAGGGGAGGAGGACCTTTGGAAAAACCCAAACTATTAAAAAAATACAAATTAATTTTTTCAATTAAATATTCTCCAAATTAGATTATTTATAATATAATATGAGTATGGGCAGAAATCCTCTAAACCAATAAACTTTAGACATGTTTTTCATTTATTTTATACATTATAATTTTTATTTATCCTTATTTAATCTATTTAATTTTAATTGTGGTAATAAAATTCTAAATATTTAATGGTTATAAATATTAACATATATGGTGTTAATTTACTATTAATGGATATTTTATGACATTTTATACCATATAATTATCATTTTGTAATTTTTAAATATTTTTAAGATATTTATATAATTTAATGAAATATTTTTTTTATAAAATATCAATAGTATCAATTTTAACACTATTAATTTCATTGATTTTAAATAAAATCCACACAGAATATGAATTTGAAAAAAAAATTAATATACTCTAAAAATTTCATAATAACCTATAAAATTCATTGATAACCTTAATTAATTGAGGTTATATTTCTTTTAATATTTTTAAAATCATTTATTTGATATTTCTATTAATAAAATTATATCTCCATTAGTATTGTGTCAACCATAATGGTAATTATTTAATTCATAAAAATTATAAATAAATTTATATGATGTAGGAAATTCATTGAGATTTCCATATACTTTATATAGTCGATATTATCTCCTGGTTATCCATCTATTAAAATTATTATACTTATATAAATATAAAGTGTGACATTTTTTCACATACATTAATTTTAGTAAAATTAATGTCATATTTGTGGGAAAGATACCATTAAGTGATTAAATTTATAAAAATAGAATATAGGAGTCAAATTTATACATCGAATATGATTTTGATAAGAGTTCAGGTAATTTTATAATATTATTTTGACCTTTAATTACCCGATTTATCCTTTACCGCGATAAAAAATTACTAATGTTACTATTCATAATGTCTAAAGAATAAAAGTAACCTATTAGAAAAATTTGTACCCACTAATTCCAAATATGGAATCCATTTTTCAAAATTTAAAACACATAAGTTGTAGTAATTAAATTAAAACTAATCATGTTTTCGAAATGAGAGAACAAGTTTTAAAAGTTAAAATATTTCAAAATATTGAATTATTTTTATATCTGGATTCAACGTAAAATCAATGCTAAAGAAATAAACTATATTTAATCATAAAAATATATTATATATATAATTTAAAACCATTCAACAATTTAATGTACCAATATAAATTATTTGGTTGAAATAAGTTGTTTTCACTTAAAATATGATGTATTCTTAGTATTCATCGAAACTTGAATGTTATTATAAAAAATATTATATATTCATCAAAAGTAAATTTTTATATCACAATTTAGAAGAAAATGTCTATTTTTCCATATGAAAATTTTTAATGTGTCCAAAAAATTAATTTAAAAGGGGTTATCCATTCAAAGGCGTAAAATTACCCTTTTAAAAAAGTATATATTTTTATACAAAAAATACGGTTTATTCACACCATATGATTAAAATATCCATATGATGAATATATAAAATATTTAATATGACATATATATCTCATTAATTTCATTTAAAATAGTAAATCACTCAAAAATACAAATATATAATCTACATTTTTCATTAATAATATATAACTAATGAATTCAAAATGCATTTTCATAAGTTTGTTATACTTGTTCCCGCTAAACAAACATATAGGATATGATGGTAATTTTATACTAAGGGAGACTCACGATTAATTTAAACTCACAATTACGTGCAACATAAGCTATTGAAGAATAAAAATTATTTAAAGTAAATATTTCATAAAAACATCGGGGTGTTAAATTATACCCCCCTTAAACTAAATTTCAACCTCAAAATTAATCACTTGAAAAAAAACAGAAGAGGATACCTCTCACTCATCATATCTTCAAGTTTCCATGTAGCTTCTTAAAATTCGTGGTTCTTTCATAAAACATTTACCAAGAGAGTGGTCTTGCTTGGTAGATCATTTTCTCTAGGATCTAGAATCTCTATTGGTTGTTCTTCATAAGAAAGATCTTGCTCCAGCGGTCTAACTTCCGAGTTTAGTACATGGGAAGGAACTTGTATATACATTCTCAGGAAAGATACATGGAATACATCATGAAATTGATAGAGTTTTGGTGGATTCACCAATTCGTATTCTACCTTTCCAACATGATCCATAATTTTAAATGGGCCGATATACCTAGGGATCATCTTTCCCTTCTATCCAAATCTTATTACTCTCTTCTTGGGAGATATTCATAGAAACACATTATCAGCCACTTCAAACTCTAGGTCTTTTCATCGGTTGTCAGAATAACCTTTTTTTACTCAAAGATTATTTTATGTGTTGTCGAATATATTTTAACTTTTCTACTATTTCACTAAAAAAATTAGTTCCAAATTTCTTTCATTCCGCAACTTCATCCTAGAAAGTGGGAGTTCTCCATTTCTTTCCATAGAGGGATTCATAAGGAGAGATATGAATACTGGAGTGAAAGATATTATTGTATGAAAATTACACCAAATGATGGTGTTGATCCAGACCACCATTAAAATCTGTAGAGTAAGATTTCAACATATATTCGAGTGTTTCAATTGTCATCTCAGACTGACCATCTATCTAAGGATGATAAGAAGTGCGGAAACATAACCTTGTATTTAGATCCTACTGAATACTTCTCCAAAATATTGAGGTAAACCTCCGAACCCAATCAAATACAGGGTAAAATGGTACTCCATAAAATATTACCACTTCCTTTACATATATACTGGAAATCTAATCAAGAGATAAATCCTCTCAAATAGAAATGAAGTGTGAACACTTCCTAAGGCGATCAAATATAACCCAAATAGCATTATTTCTTTTGGATGTCTTGGGAAGTCCAATGAAAAATTACATAACTATTGTTTCCCATTTCCATTTCGATATGGGTAATGGTTCTAACATCCCTTTATACTTTTGTCTCTCAGCCTTAACTAGTTGATAAACCAAGCATTAAAAGAAATATTTAGTGACATCTATTTGTATTCCATAATTACAAAAATAATATTTTAGGTCCTTGTACTTCATTGTTATTCTAGGGTGAATAGAGAGTGAAGAAATATGAGTATCATCCAACAGATCCTTATTTAATTCTAGTATGGGAGGAATAAAAACCTGGTTCTTGAACCTTATTATTTAACCACAATCAAGATTGAATTCATGAAAATTTCTCACCTTCTTTTGTAGCTATACATATTTCTTAGGAGCCTCTTTAATCTTCACTTGTATAGATGGTTGATCATTCACTTGAGAAAGATAATATTTCCCCTTCCATTAAAAATTAAATACTAGTCTTCTAAAAATCCATAAATATTTCATCTCTTTTTATCCTCATCTGGGATAAACTAGCATGTTCATGTCGACAAAAGGAATCTTCCACCTTTTTCACATTCCCAGGGTGGTAATTTATTCAACAGTCATAATCTTTAATCAACTCCAACCATTTTATTTAGCGCATATTTATCTCCTTTTTTTGAAAATATTATTTAAAATTTTATGATCAATATAAATGTCACACCATTCACCATAAACACAATGACTCTTTATCCTTAATGAAAAGATTACAACAGAAAACTATAAATAATGAGTTGATTAATTTTTCTCATGGATTTTCAACTGCCGGGGGGAATACACTATCACTACATCATTTTACATGAGAACACATCCCAAATTTTTTTTCTATGAATCAATGTAGATCACAAATCTTTCACCACTACAAGGTAGTGCGAGAAGAGGTGCACTAGCTAACCATATTTTTAGCCCTTCAAAATTATATTCACATTCTTCCATCCATACGAACTTTACCCCTTTCTGAGTAAACATGGTGAGTATATTAGATAATCATGAAAATTATTTCACAAAACATCGATAATATCCATCCAAAACAAGAAAACTTTCGATCTAAGATACCGTTTTTTCTCTCGGCCAACTTTCAACAACTTCTATTTTTTATAGTTCCATAGAAATCCCATCTCATGAGATTATATGACCCAAAATCAAACATTATAAATAAAAAATTGACACCAGTTAAAATATTATCAAAGAATCTATTTTCTCAGCGTCTTCATTACAATTCTCATGTGGTCTTCATGTTCTAATTTTCTCTTCAAATAAATAAGAATATCATATATAAAGACTTCCACACACTTATCAAGATAGTCACTAAAGGATTTTTTCATCAGATCCCTGAATATCGTAGGGGAAATAGTAAGGCTAAAAGGAATCACAATAAATTCATAGTGTCCATACATTGTATAGCCTATCGTAATTGGTATATTCACCTTTTTGACCCTTAATAGATGATATCCCGAATGAAGAACAATCATAAAAAAGTATTGTGCTCCACATAGTTGGTCGAATAAGTAATCAATGTGGGGGAGAGGATATTTGTTCTTGATACTGATCTTGTTATGTTCTCAATAATCAATGAAAAGTCTCATTGATCAATCATTCTTTCTAACAAATAGAACAAGTGCTCCCCATGGTGATTCCTTAGTGAATATGAATCCCTTATCAAGATTCTCTTGTAGTTGCTTCTTCAATTCCTACAACTCAATTGGGACCATTATATATGGTTTATTTGAAATAGTTATATCACCCGATATGTGTTCTATTGAAAACTCAACTTCACAATTTTGTGGAAGACATAAAAATTCCTCCAGAATGAAATCATCAAACTCTTGTAAAATGGGAGTATTCTTAATCATGTGTTTCTCCCCAACCATTTGAGATAAATAATGTTCATTTATAAGAATCAAAACCCATAAGATGGAAGAAATTTATATTGGAAGGTTATATGAATCCATGCATCAATAGATGATCATAGATTGATATGGAATATGAAATATGACTTCCCTACCATGGAAATTGATATGAGGTCTATATAGATATTTCTAATCCATTCTGATAATCACATCAAATTTCACTATAGGACGGCTCACATGATTGCAGGTAGCGCTTTCCCACAAACTTCAACCAAAGAAGAATTATAAAATTTTTATGTGACTATTTTTCCATGAAAAGATTTCATAGCTATGTAAATATCTAATTGGTGAGGTAATAATATGATACACTTAGAAAAATATTCAGAAATAAAAGAATGGATGGATCCAGAATAAAATAAAACATTTTCTACTTTATAGTGGATGTTAAGTGTACCCTTCACCACTTCATTATCATACTCCACATTGTCGATAGTGATTTATTATGACTTATATTTTTATTTGGCCTTATGATTTTGTTGGAATCAATCATCATCAAAAACCCTTGGATTAGTGAATTTATTGGTATAATGCCCCACTTCCTCTCACTTCTAAAATTGAAGTGTAGAAGGCTCATTCTATGCAGACTTTAGTTTTTTTCTCATAATTAGTGATCATTTTCCCATCAATTAAGCATTAAACTACCCTATGAACTTATTTTCCATACTTAAAACACTTACTAGTCCCTTTAATACAATTTCCTCTATGTTTCAATGAACACATTGAACATAAGGGAAAAATCATCTTCTTTTCACTGTGTTCTTGAGATTTTCTTTCGAATTCGATTTTTATTTTCTTATCATACCCACATGACAGATGGGTTACTCAAATATTCATATCAACCTTGAGAGAACATTGAAAAATTTCCTCATAGCTATTAAACACCATTATGGATAATTCCCTTCGGATATTTGGTTTTAAGACACTAAAGAATCGATCAATTTTACTCTCATGTTAGATAATAATTCCCGAAGTGTACCTTTCGAGCCTTGTAATATTTACTTCATATGTACTAAAGGATTCATTATCCTCTTTCTTATGTTAAAGGAATTTTTTCTCCATCATTTTTTAAAAATATGAGGAATGTACATACACCAAAATAAGTTCATGAACTCATCCCATTCCGCAAACACAATTTCATCTCTTTTCCTCGGATTCCTGATAAGATTCCCCCATTGATAAAGAAAACATTCCTAAATATAGACTAATAAGATGAATTCATCATTTTAAAAACTTTGTTGAACTGAAAATATATTTTCAGTGGTGCTGAATCATTGTTTAGACACTTCTGGCTCAGAAGACCCATTGCATGAAGGTGGATGCTACCTCACGAAGAAATCAATAGAATGTTTCTCCCTCATTTTCTCATTTGGATTTCATGTGTGATTCATATCTTGAGAAATTTGTGTGGGCATGGATACAATATTTTTTTATTCCAGATCCCATAACATTTGGTTGCATATGGGGACAAGCATTTCATTTCCTGTCCTATTTAGCATTAACACGGTTTCGTCGGGTTCCATCCATCGACTAAAACAAAGAATCATTGTGTGAGTAACAATAATCATAAAATAAAAACCACATAATCATGAATAAAATTTCAATTTAGGATACTTTAGGTTTTATTCTAGGTTATTCCTGGTTATTTTTAAAACACTAGGATTGCATCCTATACTTAGACATATACTTAGGGTTCTTAGTAAGTTGTTCTCATCCTAGTTTCCCGAGGTTAACTATATATTTCATTTGATACCAAATATTTCAACCATACTTTATGTACATTGATATTACATAAAAATATAAGTATATTCATTACAACAAATAATACATCAATGACAGGACCATATAGGTATAATTCATTTAGAAACTGGTAAACCTAACCAATTATTTCATAAAGCATCTACATTTTATCCCACTTATTTCTTCATAAATAGAATCCTATTTGGTATATCATAATTAATACCCTTCTTCCTAACTTGGGGAAAATAATCATTTTAAATGGTGATCTCAAATTATCCTTAAGGTTACATAAGGAAGAATACCAATCATATCACAATAACAGGACATGAGAACATTACATTGGGAGGTCTTCTCTTTCAATGAAAAATATTGATATTATGTCATGGGATAAAAGTTCATTAAAATTATTGGAAATAATCCCAAAAGTAAAAAAACTATGTCATTATTTTTTTTGGAATACTCATAATCATAGATAATTGTTTCCATATTTTCCAAGGCTCATGGCCAAGTCCATCATAACAGACAATGTCCATTACTGAACCGGGTTTACTTGACGTTCCATCCTTGTATTGGTAGATTTAAATTCCATTTCGATCATGTCTATCTAATTAGATATAAATCTTTTCCCAATTAATTGGAGTGTGATATAGGTCCCACCCATCTCATAATGAAATCATTCTTACTAGTGCCACATAAGCATAATTCATAGCATAACCCACAGAGAAAATGGTTTTCTTAAACATCATTCCATCATAATCCATATAAAAGAAATGGAGTTCATAAAAATAATTCCATAATAAACAGAAGTCAAATCATAGTGGTAATATGGATAGAAGCACAACCCTATTCAAATAATTTCATCTTATGTGGAAAGTTATTTTGATAATATATTTGAAATCAATTATTGAAGAAAATATCCTTTATTCATCAAAAAAATTTCTTTTCTGAAAAATACTTGCAATTAAAAAAAAGAATTTAATTGAATATACACTTAAAATATTAGAAAATAACATTCATGGAAATAATTCTTTATGAAATCATAATAATCCATTCATGCTGTATAAGTTAAAAAAAATATTCTTCTCATACTCTTGTGGGAAAAGTAAAAAAGCACCTCGTATGGAAAATGAAAGAAATATTCCATCCATAACGTTTAATAAAAATTTACCAATGGGTAAAATTCCCATTAAAAATTAGTATAAGAATATGAATAATATTATATATATAGAAATAATGGTCATGAATGATAAATATACCATATTAAATACTTATGAACAAAAAATCTCATATAATAATGAGATTGTAAAATTTTCTGTTACCTTAGGCTCAATCATCTATTTATAAGTAACATTTTATTATCACTCATTATTCCTATATTAAATGCTTTATGTTATTAGGAAAGTTATGTTGGGTAATTTCACATTACACTTACTAGGTTATAGTTATATATTTTAAATAATGACTTTAGTATAACATATATCATATTTATATATTCCATTAATGTATATAATAATGGTTTAATTAGTCTCATGTAGAATAAATCACATCGCATCGTGGATACAATAGGTCGTGCATATGCACGAGTGACAATATTAGTAACTTTATGGTCAAATGATATGGAATTGTTTGGTATACTAATTATACAGAATATTTATCATGTTATATTCATTATTTAAATCCATTATACGCATAATTATATCCATCCAAATAAATTTTTTGTTGAATGACAAATTACACCATTGTGTGGAGACGGTAAGCCGTACATACACACACATGACGATATTGTTATTTGTAGAATGGATAAAAGGAGGTACATGGTGGTACCATAATTATAAAAAAATATCATCATATTGAATATAATGGATTTATTAATTTAGTATGGTGACAACATAATAAGAGGATGTAGAAGAAGAAAAGAAATTTGAAAGATGTGATAAAACAATTACCACTTTTTCAGGTGTCTCCTTTTGATTTGAAGAAAATGCCTCCTTAGGATGGATTTATGCCCAAAGTGTTGCTTATAAGATGACGTGAGGTAACTTTAGATAGGAAATGGACATGTTTTTTCGAAGAGAAAGGGCTTTATCAGTGTGATTAAAAGAGAAGGAGAGGTGTCCTTTTATAAGAGAGGGAAGGGGCAACTTTGGAAAGAGTCAAACAATTAAAATAATATATATTAATTTAAAATTAAAGTGGCCGCAAAGTTTATTATATATAATATAATATGAGGATGGTTCAAAATAATATAATCTAATAAACTTTAGCCACGTTTTAAGTTTGTTTTATACCTATAATTTTGATTTATCCTTATTTAATCCATTTAATTTTAATTTTGGTAATAAAATTCTAAATATTTAATGCCCATAAATATTTACATATATGGTATTAATTGGCCATAAATGTATGTTTTACGCAATTTTATACCTTATAATTATCTTTTTGTATTTTTGAAATATTTTAATAAAATGTTATTTTTATAAAATATCATTAGTGTCAAATTTCACACTATTCATTACTTTGATTTTAAATTAAATCCAGAAGGAATATAAATTAAAAAAATAATATACTCAAAATTATTCATAATTACTTATAAAATGTAGGTATTACCTTAATCAATTCAAATTATATTTATTTTAATATTAATAAAATAATTTATATGATATTTCTATTAATAAAATAATTTTTGCATCAGTATTATGTCATCCATAATAGTAATTATACAATTTCATTAAATTATTACTAAATTTATATGATGTATTTAATTCATTTATCTTTCTAAAGAATATCCATAGTCGATATTATCTCTGGATTTTGCGTATATTAAATTTAATATAATTATATAAAAAGAAAATGTGACATTTTGTAACATTCATTGGTTTTAATAAAATTAATGTCATATTCTTGGGAAAGTGGCCATTAAGTGATTCAATTTCTAAAAATATATTAAAATGGTATAATTTCATCATCCAATCATATTTTTACAGGTTTTATGGTAATTTTATAATATTATTTTGACCTTTAATTTGCTGATTTACCCTTAACCATTGTGAAAAATTTACTAATGTTACTATTAATAATTGTCAATGAATAAAAGTAACCTATTAAAACAATTTTCCCAACTAATTCCAAATATGTAATCAATATTTTAAAATTTAAAACAACTAATTTTATGATATTAAATTAACATTAATCACATTGTCAGAAAGAGAGAATGAGTTTTAAAAGCTATATTATTGTAAAAGATTGAATTGTTTTTATATGTGGATTCAATGTAAAATTAATGCTAATGACATAAATTATATTTAATGATAAAAATATATTATATTTATACTTTTAAACTATTCAATATTATAATGTATCCATGTAAATTATTTTGATGAAAACTGTTGGTTTAACTTAAAATTTAGTGTGTTTTTAATATTCATTAAAAAATTAAAGTTATCAGAAAAAATATCATAAATTCAACCAAAGTAAATTTTAATATTAATCATTAAAATAGAATGTATATTTTTTTCATATTAAAATTATTAATGTGTCAAAATAAAATTTTAAAAGAAGTTCTCCATTCAAAGGCGTAAAATTACCCTTTTAAAAATGTAAGTTTTTATACAACAAATAGGGTTTACTCACACCCTAGTATAAAAATATCCATTGGATAAATATTAAAAATATTTTATATATCATATATATATCATTAATTTCATTTACAATAGTAATTCACTAAGAAATAAAAATATCTATTTTATAATTTTCAAAAATAATTGATAACCAATGAATTCACATTGCATTTTCACTGGTTTGTTATACTTATTCCCGATAACCTAAAAGCATGGATATAGCTGTAATTTTAGACTAAGGGTGTCTTTTAGTTCATTTAAACTCATGATTTTGTGCAACATAATATACTAAAGAATAAATACTATTTAAAGAGGATATTTCATAAAAACAACTATGTGTTATAGGAGATACCCAAGGTGACATACTAGATTGTTCAAACCTCTTTTTTCCACATCCTACAATTGAGTTTTAAGCTCTTAGCATTCAGATGGTGACATTTTATATCAATATATTAAAACTAGCTATGATACCTATAAAAATTTTATCGTGAACTTGACATGTATTTCTGGAAACAACCTAAGAAGTCCTTAGGAAACATATCCTGAAACTAATACACTGCATGAGGAAAGATGAGCTACTCTAATCCCCCTTAATCAAGCATAATACAAGACACTTGAATTTTGAGCTCACCCAACCGTAGAGAAACTTGCCCTGCCTAGTCTGCCTGAATATCCCACTCACCACAATGGATATAAGTGTCTCCTTCAAGATACGTGAATAATAACCTATGAAGACAAAATCCAATATGGGTATGGTAAAATACTATCCAATCTATGCCCAAAATCAAATCAAATCCTTACATCTCAAAAACAAACATGTCCCATAGTAAATGGTACCCACCAAATTCAAGAGAACACCCCTTACAGTACTTAATATTCACTTCTCGCATCCCTAACGTTGTATCAATAGACATGACCCCAAAAGAACATTCCACTACTAAACCTAACAGAACTTAAAAATGAGTAGAAATAAAATAATGGGAGGCACCTGCATTAAATATAGCACTAACAGGAATGGAATCTATTATAATCATACCTTGAATAGTTAATGGTTCAACCTTGATACCTCCTAGTGTAGACTGAAGTATAGAAAGCTGACCTACCCATCTACCCTAGGCTTTATTATATATGAATTCCAAGTCCTTCACTACCCTACTGATATGGATGCTCTCACACCAATGTACCACAAATTCCACCTCAATCGGTACAACCAGTAGAGCTCCAACTGCCTGCCTAATATGGGGTATGAAACCCCATATATAAATTCAACATTGGCCTTGACCATCCATAATTTCCCATCTATCAAGTGTTCTTATAGAACCTCTGCACAATCTCTATTCTTCGGCATGATTAGAACTCGGATGGTGCTCAAGGACACTATCCTTACATGTGCCCCATCTTTCCACACTAATAGTAGAAAGCTTGATCACTAACCTAAGGGGATGGTTCTATCTTATGAATACTCTATCCACCACTAACATTTTAGATGTTCTTGAAACTGCGCTTCTTGCCCTTGGATGTTTCACAACTGGATCACCCCAAAGGAAATGAATTCCCATCAACGGGGGCTTCCTCGAGTTTTCCCTTCAAAATAAAGGCCTAGTACACCACCTTTGAAACACTTATTAAAATTAATACATTCTCATGGGATATAATGTCATGTTTAATTCCATCCTTAAAATGTCATTCCATAGTTTATTCATCCCCTACCAAAGCTGGAAAATATCTTTTCATGTCGGTGAAACAACTAGTGTATTCATTCATTGTCTTTTACCCATGGGTCATCCTTATAAACTATGTATCCTTTTCCATTCTCAGGGTCTCTGAATAGAAATATTTTGAAAACATTTCCTACAAATACTTACATGACATACCATCATCTTGATGGGTCTAAACAAGAATGTACCACCAGTGCTTTGTCTTCCCTCGCAAGATGTATGGAGCCGACTTGACTGTCCTCTCAGGAGGAGTCTCTATGGGAAAAGGAATCATCAGGATGGAATCTATCTAGAACTCAGCTACATAAGGTTCACCCTCTCTATAAAAATTCACAGGGTGTTTTATCTGAAACTACCTAGTCATTTTAATAATTTTTGGCACAACCCACACATGGTCTCGTTCCATCATCTGCATAAAATAAGACAACTTATCATGAAAATGATCCTTTCCTATGTTATCCTAAACAATAGGGTTTTATTTCTCTACTTATAGAGGATAATTCATGACGATGTCTCCTTTTTTCCTATCTAGAACATGAAGTTATGATGGCATATTCATATAATGAAAACACACATCTCAGAACACAAAGCACACAACATCTATAGTTTTCAAAATATATGTCCCTCCACTAGCCATAAATAACCCCTTTAAACTATTCCCGAAAGACATCATCTCACTTTTAACACTACCTTCAACCATCTATACTATAGGTCATGTTCAACAAGCGGTAAACCAACTTACACAGTCATAACACTTTCATTAGAAAACCTTTTTAATCCATTTCCAAATTTACAGTACATATATTTCTCTTTTAACTACCATTCTCATCTCCCCATTTATTATAACCAAAATTTTATCTCATTTACCTCATTTAATCAAGAATAAATGTTTAACCATTCTTAAGAAATCTTTACATTTACCCATTATTATCATCTTTATTAGACATTACATTCTTTATATTTTAATGAATGAAAAAACAACTCCACCCTTCCTGTCTCACACATCCATATCATATGTGACCATCAAGAGGAATTCCATCTATATCCCTACGTGCATATACTGATTGTTGTATGCACAACCTATTTCTATTCTGACCACAAGAAAAATATTCTAAAACTATCTCATCACAAAACATGTGAATCACCTAATGGTGAAATATCATTCAACTGTAACAACACATAATAAAAATAATAATTCCCACCTTGGGATGTTAGGTTTTCCCCAAAGGATGGGTTAGATACTCCCAAACACATGATCATCTCCAAAACCTAACATATCATAATCTCCCATATACCATACCGAAATACTAAGGTCATAGAAAATAACTACTCTAATACCACATTGTAACATCCCCAACTCGAAATCCACTAAATGGGTGCTCTGAGCTGGGTCACCATATGACCTTAAGAACATATCACATGTGCTTGCTGTTACAGACTTGTAGTGATTGACTAATGGGTCATGTGGGGATACAATACCTTCATTAACATGTTATGCTACCTCAAGTAACATTAAAAATAAGGAAAAAATAAATAATAAACTAGAACATCAGTTTCAAACATTTTCCCAAATAGTGTACAACCATAACCAAAATATAAATACGCCATGTCATGCTAGCAGTTTCCAAAGTAAAGGAAACCCAAAATAAAGACTAATCGAAACATCCCCCAAATCAGGTCCAGACTCCATGTTTGGATCCTCAACCATGATCATCCCAATCCCAACTAAACTCCCTACCATATGGAATTTTCCCTTATCCAATCCTGCAATAATGAAATGTTCTTGGGTGCTGAATGGTGGAATACACAGTGTGTGATTACAACTCAGTAGGTCACCACCGATGGTGTCCAAAAAATATCTAGTCAAAACATACAGTGTATGCAGGTACAAAATAAAATGAATGATAAAAAAATACATCCTATTTTACATAGGTCAACAAAATTCACTTTAGAAACTTGCATCATTTATTCCATTCTATCACTTAAACCATTTCCATCACTTAATCCCTGGGTTATGCATTTACATCATTTAAAAATCAACCTATATTGATCATTATCAGACATAAGGTAATAAGTCAAGTTCCCTATCTCACCAGGGAAAAACATTTCATAAAAAATACATCACACTCACCTTGGAGTCTCATTCCAGGTAGTCTCATCAAATGAAACTATTAGGGTCTTAGATCATTAATCCAACTCTCTAACCTATGAATTCTTGGGATGGGGTTTAGAGTATTAGTTCAACCCATCCCAACCCAAGGGAGGAGACCTAGTCCAATATCATACACACCAACAATACATGTGCACATTATTATTCATCCAACTACCACATATACCAAATCATAGACCATATATAATAAGTACACACAACATTCACAATTCACATTCCATTTAACACTTAAATCATCATTGGCCCTTAACTCATTAACACATTGACCACACACATTACATATTATATTTACCCCAATTCACATTTATATCTCAACCCATTTAACTTTTTAAACAATTTACAGACATTAACCCATTAACATAATTCATCACTTCACATGTATTATCCCATTCATGCACATCAATTTAAATCTCACAAGTCATTAGACACATTCACCTTATTCCATTTAACCATCTTTATATTTTTACTAAAAATCCACTTTTCCTTTAACAAAGTCCTTCCACAACAATAAATAATATATTTTCCAACTCAAATAACATATCAACATGTTCATCTTGGGTTCTACTTTATCAAAATCCAAATCCATAGTTAACATTATAATTTTCCATGTTTGGGTATATTGGCACATTCTATGGCTGGACTTTAATAGGTCTAGTCAATCGTAATTCTCCCATGAAGATCATGAGTGTTCAATTCATCTTTTAGCAAATCATTTTACAAAATACGTTCAAATGCATCAAATGAACAACAATAGAGAACCATTCACACAACCAGACATGCAAAATCAACATTAATAGCATGGAATATAACTTGTAGACCACCTAACTTGATACTGAATTTGAAAGCATTCTTAATCATAGACTAAGATTTAGATTCAATCACTATTTGAATCCCCAACCAAAAAACCATTGGAAAATATGGTTTTAGGGATTCAGAAGAAGAATAATGAAACCACAAGACCTAATCAAGAAAAGAGAAGCACTGGGATCATATTAATTACCTTGAGTTTGGATCTGCAACCAAAAACACTCCAAATGGTCTAGAAATGAAGGAGATAGTTCCTTGGTAATATTTGGGTGTCTATATTCATCACTAGGGATGTTGGAAGAAAAATGTTGAATAAATTTGGGTGAGAAACATAAAAATTACAAGGGGAAAATGGTAAAATACCACTTTTAATGAGGCACATAGTTCGACTTCATGATTTTCCAAATCATGTGCCAACCGTGCATCTGACTCTATCCTAGAGGGGTTGAGTCAGATGGTTACATAGGGAGACCTGAACAAGATGAAAAATCACGCGTCAACCATGTGGAATGCCTCTATCCAGTCTTGCATGGTTTGATCTCTCTTCTTCAATGGTTTACTAAATTGTGAAACCCTTCCTCTTATCTAGAATGGTTTGGGTGCATGGTTATTATTAAGCATGACCCAACCATGAAACATGAAAATGATGGCCAAAATATCTATTATTTCATGTCCCTATCCCTTTAGGAATAACTAATATTCCTCATACATGGGGAAAAATTCCATTAACCACAATAAGGATACTTAAAAAAACTCCAACAAGAACGTTCCTCGAGATAATCCTGGACCTTTCACTTCTATAGGGAATCTTCACTTGATTTCTGTAATTCAACGACAATAAAACATTGATATTTTTTCTGATCCATAAAAATTGAACCAATTTCTCACAAGGTAGATATTTTTAATTCATTAAATTAATTATAAATAATTTGTGATGATCCTGTTCACTGGATCTAGTGTTTTATCTGTTGTCTATTTTTATTCAATTTCATTGATCATGATGTCTATATTCATGTAAATCTTGGATTTATCATTCATTATGACAAAAAAATATTAAATTTCCCACCACATGATTCTATTGTTTCCATAACATACATGTTTTATTAGAGCAGTCACACAATTATTTACAATTATTTAAATATCGTTGATTGATTTGTGCATTTTTAATTTAGTCTGTAGTTTCAGCTTCATCAATATTAATTCAAAATTTTTAGATCCACTTATTCCTCATTCATATCTCATAAATATAATAAAATTTATTAATTTTATGAATGAAATAATTTTGATGATCTCAATAGGAGGTACTATGGAATCTTGTTGAAATACACAAGAGTACACACAATGTAACCCTTAGGTACACACGATGTACTAGTGTTTTATGTACCAAGAATCAATTCAGAATTAATTCAAAGAGTGTACATTTATTACACATAATAGCTTTAATTTTACACCACATGTTGACAAGTCCAATCTGGAACACAATTAGCTAGAGTACACGTTGTGTTACTACCGTACATGGTGTCTAATCTTTTAGTCACAAATGGGTCATGTATCTTCCTACACGGACGACTTGACTGGTGACCATGTAAGTCAAAGACCACATAACATGTAGCCCCTATACAAATTGTGTAACATAAAATTTTCAATGGAACTATTTCCACTTGAAGTCCCTAAGGATGTGTCTCAGATATATGGTGAAAATACTATGTGCCATGTAAATGGATTTTACATGATGTGTACTTTTACCAAATCATGCAAAATTATAAAATCATTTAATATAC
Source organism: Viscum album (assembly GCA_963277665.1). Taxonomy (NCBI): domain Eukaryota; kingdom Viridiplantae; phylum Streptophyta; class Magnoliopsida; order Santalales; family Viscaceae; genus Viscum; species Viscum album. The sequence goes on along the minus strand of OY728139.1, from coordinate 834,933,028 downwards.
AATGAAACTTTTATCAACATGTAATTGGGTGTGGTCACTAAGTTGATAAGAGACTCCATGTGATGAGTTTTAATATATAAAAATGTTTAATTAATTTCAATATAATGTTTGGATCTACATTTCATTTATGAATTATATTGTAGTTATTTCTCTATGTATATTGAGGGATAACACATGACAAGAAAATAATGTAATTAGTATAATCATTTAGTTGATAGTACACTTCATGAAAGTATGTGATAATTCATGTCCCAAACATATCTCAAGAGTAAACAATATATGAATATAATACATTTTGGGTAGTTCATATTGATAGTCACCATGTTCCCTACGAGGTATAATTACCTACAAAGTGAATTTTAAATAAATGTATTTAATTTTTCTAAAATTATGATTAATGAGAATATTAAGAAGATTTAGTTGTGAATTAAGATAAAGAATTGATTAATTAGAGAATGTAATCAATTGATTCAAGAATGATTTATCTTAAATAAGAATAATTATAAATGAATGATAATTTTATTAAATGTATAATTCATTTCATGTATGTGGATGATAATGGGCCTAGATCAGACCATTTAATGTGATTGTTTTCATTTAATTAATTAATAAATTAAATTGTGTGTATGCATTCAATGTCTCTTCATATTATATAAGGGTTTTATTGACAATTTTTACTTTATATAATCCATTTTTCATCACATGTGTCAGAATAAAAGCATATGAAATGGTTGAATCTATGAAGTTAGTGTAGGATATTCAATTTTGGAGCCAAGATGAAACCAATACAAGGGAGATACATAGGTGGATAGGTGCAATACTACAACAAAAACCTTAAATGTTTCATGGTGTTTTTCCCGTCATTCAATGGTTAGATTATCATCCACTTGATAAACTAACCATTAGTAAAATCATGATGAAACATATCCTTTGGTTTTCAAAATACCCATACTAATATCTTTATATGTCATTTTAAAACTAATTTTCAACCTATGTTAGAATGTTATTTATTTTGAAAAAGTATCTCCAGAATATATTTTTCATGTTTTTTATCAAGAATATTGTCAACCAATTTTTTAAGAACAAACTTTTGAAAACCCATTAATTTAGTTTTTTCTTAAGAATCATCATAGTGATAATGTCATTGGTGATATAGATCAAATGATTAGAAAAATAATTTATTTGAGAAATGAAATTGAACATCTATCATTTTTATAAAAATTCAAACATAATAATCCCCATGAGGATTTAGCTGAAGATGATTTTATTAAATAAATTCAAGATGAACTCAATGAGTATGAAAGGAATAAAGTTTGTACTTTGGATGAACATTATAATGATACTTTTATAATATGAGTAAAATGGGGTTTTCCTAACAAATGTGATGAAAATGGGATAATAGATACAAATAAAGCTAAAATTCTTACTAAAGGTTATAATCAACATGTGGAAATAGACTATGGATAAACCTATTCACTAGTATCCAGACATGAACTTATTTTTATACTTCTAGATTTTATAGAATTCATAAATTTTAATACATTTCAAATGGATGTGAAGTTTTATTTCCATAATGTATATGTTCAGGAGAATGTTTATGTATAACTAATCCATGGGTTTGAAAATAAATGACATCCAAAAACTATTTATAAACATTCTAAATCACTATATGGACTTAAATAATCCCCTATCACTTGTTATGAAAAGTTAGCTGGATTTTTGTAACAAAACAACTTTGTTATAGGAGATATAAATCAAAATATTTTTATAAAATATGTTAATAAAAGCATTATGATTTTAAAAATATATGTTGATGACATTATATTTGGTTCAACTCAAAAATCATTAATATATTACAATAATGATCTTATGGAGTATATGTTTGGAATGAGTATTATGGGTGAGTTAACATACATTCTAGGTTTTCAAATTTCTAAAAAACTATAAGGAAATTTTATATCTCAACATAATTATATAAATCATCTTCTTAATAAACTCTGGTATGACAATAATAAAATTATTAGTACTTCCATTAGAACCACTAATACATTAGATCTTGATGAATCTGGGAAACCAGATGATTAGAATACCTTCAGAGGTATGATAAGAAGTTTACTTTACTAAAGTTCTAGTAATTCAGATTTAATGTTGTCAGTATTCTTATATTCTAGATATCAAGAAAATCCAAAATAATCACTTCTTAAAAATTAAAAAAAAACATTGTTTCATTATCTTAAGAGAATTATGGATTTGGGCTAGTTCTATTCTTCTAGAAATAATTTTGAACTAAACTTTTTTTCAGATACTAATTTTCATGGATATATAATGGATAGTAAAAGTTCATTTGGAACATGATATTTCTTATTAGATGATTTAGTTTCTTATTTTATTAAGAAACAAATCTTAGTATCACTTTGCACAAATGAAGAAAAATATGTTGTAGTTGGAGGCTATTTCACTGAAGTCTTTTAGATGTAACAAACACTCACTGACTATGGTATGAGATTTACTAAAACTAATGTTTTGTGTGATAACAAAAGTGCCATTACACTAAGTAAATTCCCATCACATCAGTTAAGTGCTAACAGAATACAAATAAATTCCATTTCCTACAATATCACACATATAAAAGAGATATTATTTTATGATTCATCAGAAGACAAGAACAAGTTGGTGATATTTTTACAAAACCCCTTAGTTCTAATAGAATTGAATACATTAATTAGAAGTTGTGACAGATGAATATCAGGCGATTATTCGTATGTAATTATGTTTATCAATATACTTACATTAATGAAATTATTTTCAAAGGGAGAGTATGTATGATTTTATGCTTCTAAAACCATTTTTCCTTAAAACTTGTAGTTTTCTAAAAAGTTATAGTTTTTATATTTACATTTTCAGGATAAAAAACTTTTTAATTTTTTTGAGTCATATTTTATTATAAAAACGCTATGAATCTAAAATGTTTTACAAATGATTATTTGGAGAATTTTTTTTCCCCAAACCATATTTTGTTGTAAAAAGTTGTTTGTATCATTTTTTTTATTTTTTGGACTCAAATGTTATTACAAGATATTCAAAAAATATTTTATTTATAAAGATTATATTAATTGTTTTATTATCTAAAATAAATAAGATTTGGTTAATCATACTAATGAATATATTCCAATCATTAAGGAATTATTCTTTTTAGTTTATACACGGATTCATTACATTAGTATTAAATGTTCATGTTTACTTATTCTTTTAGTTTTAGTACTTTTTTTATTTCAAAATTATAAATTTTCAAATCAGAGTGATACTCTTTCAAATGAAAAATTTTCTTAGAAAAGTTAGAAGTTAAAAATTAACATTAAATTCATTCTTCAATTAACAGATGATGTTCGAATGATATATGGACTTTTAATCTGATCCATTTAAATTCATGGAATTCAAACCATCACTTTCGTTCCTATATAATGGTGGAAAAACCTGTGTCCCTTATCAGTTCTCAGATACATTGTCTGTGACTCTTACCGCTCCTTTAAGTGATCTGTCCAATGTTTTGGAATTGTTCTAATCTTCAGTTGAAGTCTCATTAATATAGAATCTTTAGAATTTTTCTCACTGAGAAGTATATAAAGAAAGAATCATCAATAGAAAATGATATAAAAGGTGTTATTGAATTTTTAAGGGTCTACTCCTTGCTCCCCCCTCCTTTGGAGACCCGCTCTGGGAAGAAACTACCGGTGTCACTACCCAACACGGTGAAAGAGGATCCTCAGGGTTTAACCAAGGGGAGCGTCAATGAAATGGGAAGTTCTACTCAGAAGGTAAGGACTAGAAATGAACCTATCCTTTGTTCAGAGGAGGATATGGTCTAGTAATTTCTGTATATTGACATTACATAGGAAGAGGCTGATATGATGGGAAGAGCTGTATGAGTGGAGGCCGACCACGAATAGGAAAAGTGGATTGACATGCAAGATTTGATCTTAATGAGAGGCTTCAATGACAAGAAAATCAGCACATAAGAATATATCCGCACTTGGGACAAAATGGAGAACCGTTTGGAAGATGTAATTGGAGAAGATCCTGAGGATAAGGTATGGCTAATGCATTGGAATCTCTATAGGGAAGAAAGCAATAATAGGCTAAAGCTGTGTTTTGGTAACATTTCCTTTTCTTATGAGGCTTCACCCCCGGTCTGATTTGGGAAGTGCAGTCTGGACTTCCTCATTGGGCTAGAGCACTATACCATTTCCTTTGCCGGTCATTTGGGATATGGCTGATTTGGAGGGATGGAAACATCGGGAGGGACCATGCTTGAATGGGATTGCCGAGTGTCCAGCTTAGGGATGGTGGTTGTTGTTTTTGCGTGTATGTGGTAGTTCCTGCTCTCTCCGGTTTTTGTTTGGGTTTGTTTGGATGTCTTGTTGGACCTTTGGTTTCTCACCTTTTCCACAAAAGTGTTTCCTTAATAAAAAAAATAATTGTCAGTCAATTAGTAAGGGTCATTACATTTCAAGGATGAGAGAATGTTTCTATAGAAAAAATAGATAAGTATTTTGATTCACATTTTCCCAAAATTATATGAAAATTTAATTCAATAGTTTGAGAAAGAATTAGAAGAGTATGACGAGGAACGAGAACAAGAGAAAGAAATGGGAGAATAAGAAGAAGAAGAATATGAATATGAAGATGAAGAAGAAGAAGAAGAAGAATAAGAAATAGAGACTGATGAAGATTAAAAATAAACAAAAAAATAAGACTCATTATCATCTCAATATACTATACCATCCTAATAAGATAAGGAAATAGACTTAGAGGAATTAGGGGAAGAAAAATCATCATCCAAATAGGAATAAATGTAATTTTCAATAGATAATGAAGAAGATAAACTATCACAAAAAAGGTTTCTGGTAAAGTTGAATCACATAAATAAGTGGACATTATTAAACTATCAAGAGAATAAAATGTTTATTATAAAATCAAAGACAACATTTGGAAAGAAGAAAACCAGATATAGAATCCTCCAAAACAAGTTCTCTAAAAGCTTTATCAGGTTTATTAAAATCTGATGGGATAGTTTTGTAAACAAATTTTCACTATATTTTACAGACCTTGAAATGGTTAATTGATTCTATTACGTACCTTCGAAACATAAAATCAAGGTATAAATTGATAAAAAATATTATAAACAAAAAATCAGAATCACCAAATGTTTTAATAGAATCGGTTGTTCATGATAAAGAAGATTGGAAATCTTTTAATAAAATGATGAAGGATTAAAAGAGATTGTAAAATTAGATGGTTATGTATTCAAAAAAGTGGAAATGTATCTTATGGATAATGATGATCAGTTTATATAAGTCAAGAAACATTCCTCAGAAGTGAAAAAAAATCCTTTCATAATTTGTCAACAAATTTTTATGATAGATTTAAGTTCGTGGGAAAGTATAGAGATACAAATAATAATTGTAATTAGGAAGTAAATTTTCTTAAATAAATAATTCTTAGTTTATATTTATAAAATTGTAGACTCTAAAGGTATGAAGATGGGAGTTTCTATGTTATAGTGGAAAATAAAAAGATCTATCACGAAGTTGAAAGAATGAAGTTATAAATTCATAAGCAAACAATGATGGAGGACAAGGTCGTGAATCTTAAATCATCGGTTGGGGAGACTTAGAAGGATCATGATGCATTTTAGAAAATGAAGTCAATTTCGAAAAAGTTTATTAATAATGGATTACATTTTTTATTTGAACTCTTGATGTATATTTTGAATCATTTTTTGAATATTGTTATATCTGAATGAAATTTTCATCAATAAATATTATGTGTGAATGTATTCCAACTAAATTTGGATGTATGTTATTTCTTTTAGTTATTGGATGATTAGTTATTTTACATAAATTTTTTTCATATGATATCTCTTTCTAACATTCGATGATATATAATTTCCTATTCTTTTTGTAGATAAAAAGTGTCTAAATTTATAAAGGGGGATAAATTTATAAAATGAGATATATTTATAAAGGTATAATCATTTGAGATATTATACTATGGTGGAGATATGATCCTAAGGGGGGGGGGGGTGAAAAAGATTAATACTTTCCATCAGATTGTATAAATGTTATAAAATCAGGGGGTGTTAGGATATTATTTATATCTTTTATGATCTTAAATTCATAAAGGGAAGTATGTTTTTTTTTCAAAGATAGATGTTTTTTCATTTTAAGTGTTGTGTTTTGTGCTTTTTGAAAAGGGGGGATTGTTGTGTCAAAAGACTTACTTCTTAAATTTCCATTCCTTTGTCTTGGAAACCACAGAAAATTACTTAAAACATATATTTACTAACATTATATGTCCCATGATTCTTATAATATTTTATAGAAAACATTAATTTGTACTAGACATTGAAGTGATTCCAATGAAAAAACTATAAACTTATTATTTTTCATTATGATTAATCATACTGAAGGTGCGCATGCTAAATTGGAATAACTAGTCATTTTATCATTGGTTAGAGTTACAACTTACTGAATAATTTAGTGACCATCAGACTCACCCTTGTACTGATTCATCAGAATAACCATTATTTAGTTTGATGAATTTAAAATAAAAAAGGAAGTCAATCAAACAATCTAAAGTTTATAATTTGTTTAATTAGAATTATATCTTTCACATGGAATCCAAAATATAATTTTAATGATGCTAATCTAACGGACATAAAACATTCAATGTAATGATAATCCTTAACTAGAAATTTGATTATCCACATCATTATGATATGTGAAGTTTCATATGGCAATTTCCATTTCAACTAACTTTGAAATATGACCGTTTGAAAATCACCTATAAATAGGTGGTCTTTTGAATAGATGGGAACTGATGGAATATTCAACTCAAGTCATCTAAAGACTATTCAATATGAACACATCATTCATAATCTTTTTAATGCTTTAGAGAGTTTAAGTTCTATGGAGTCCTTTTGAGGATTATAATTCCTTAAAAACTATTTGATTTTTTAATCACATGTACAATCAGGGTACCGATCAAAGGATTCAGAGGATAGGGCGATGGTGAATCTGATCCGTTGAATTGAGGGATTTGAGGATTGGAAGGAAAATGTTGATCATCATGTCATGGTATTTCTTGGAAAATAACGGCAGATTTTAATCTAATCTTCATATCAAGGTATTCTTGGGGGATTAGAATATAGAGTTGATTCGAATCCATCATATTGAGGGATTTCTGAGAAAAACAAATGACATACCTTTGAGTAGGGACTAAAAACTATGGATATTTTTAGTCTGGATTTATGACTACCGTAACTATTAATGTTAATGAATAATTTTTATTATAATCTTGTAATCCATTGTTAATATTATATGCTTCTTTATTTATTTTTAATATAGGGTGTTTTTTTTCATGCATGTGTATTAAAATGTTATTTTTATACATATCTTCCCAACAAATTTCTTTATTGGTGTGTCTGTGATACTAGTTAACTATAATTTAATCAGAAAATATCTAGATATGATTGTATTAGTCCAATCATTAGATGATATTTCAGTCTGATCATTTTTGTTTAAGAGGATTTTTATTTTGTTATAGTTTTATTTTTATACTACATTTCACCACACCCTATTATATATATCGAATAATATTTTAAACCAATAATTTCTAGTTTATTTAAGGATCTCTCAAGAAGAATAGTGTATTTATACAAAAGAAAAGAGTGGAGGGTGAATAGGTGAATGATATTAAACTTGTTCATTAAATTATATGATTTTTAAAAAAGTAAACATTGATAGATATCTCCAGAAATCATCCTTAAGAACATTTAAATTTATCACATTAACTTTGTGTTCGTATAAATTTTGATTCTATTCTTTTTTTAATTTATAATAAAAAAATGTTTTTGATATTTTAAAAATTATTAAATAAAAAATAATAAATTGTTAGAATAGTGAAGAACCTAGCCACACACACTCTTTAGGAAAATTTCTCATTCTTCCCTATAAATCATTCTATGCATTTACTAATTACTTTGAATGTGGTCTCCATCAACAACGCTATCACCCATTTTATGTGATTTTTCAATTAACTCCAAATGTGAGTGATAACATCAATATTGAACATAATAAGAACTTTGGGTATTCGATCAATGTTTTAATTGTTCAAATCAATTTTAAATGACTAAATTATCATTTTTATAATATTTCATGTCAATCATAGCTTGTTTGGCCAGTTTTAACTCCTAAAAACATGATTTTTTCTATTATTATAAAAAGATTTAATAATGTTAAAAAATACCTTAATCCATACTGGTCAATATGAGCATCACATTGATATATGGTTGACTCCAAAAGATAAAAAATGGTTAAAGGAATTTTATCCTAGATTTTCACATCAATCTGAATTCATTTTCTCGTTTTGAACCTCCGATGGGAGATATGCAATTATAATGAAACTACAAAATGATACATATTGTTTACTATCATAATATGTGACAAGGGAATCTGATGGATGCGTAGTTTATTCCTATAGATAAAAAATGACTTGGTGGTTATTCTCCAATAATTTAATGTCAATCAAAATGTGTTCTCTTACCATTATTCCCTTTTTTGTGATTTTTTACATAACTCTAAATTCAGGGGTTCCAATTTCAATCAGAATAAGAAATTCGGGTATCCAGTCGATGTGCTTGTAACATCCTGGTTTTGGGAGCTGCCCAGAGGTTCCTTGTACCCAGTTGGTCACATGGCCTCAAGCGCATTTCCCCTAATGCTAGAGGCTGTCGACTAGCATTGAGGGGTTTGGGTGTGAAAGTGGGGAAACTATGCCCTCATTGGAAGAGTAATGTATTGGAAAGAAAAATATAAAAATAACATAAGCAGTAATAACAAGAAAAAATTACAAAGTGGTAGACTGGAAGTAATAACCAACTGGAGCACATATATATAAACTATTCATGATACATTTGTCTAGGAAAGAATTAAAATAACTCACAATGTTGGAATATAGTACTAAAAAAAGTACAATGAAAAAAAATAAACTCCAATAGCATATCAATCCTCACCTTGGTCTCATGCTCTTCACCTCCATAGAAATCAATGTTCGATCGAATATGTAGATGTATATGTATATTAGATAGAACAATACAAGAGGGGGGGGGGGGTGAATTGTAGGTTTAAAAACTTTGTATTTAAACACATAAGAGATTAGTTTAAAAGGTTTTAAACTAATATAAATACAAACACCCACAATTGTATTCAGACTAAATGGTATGATGTAATGTAATACTAATGAAAAGAAAAACAATAGTATTCGATATGAACACAATAATCAAAGTAATATAAAGATGAATGATTCTACCTTAAAGCGTATAGAATCAATCAATAAAATATGTAATAGAATGATTGTAATTGATACAATTACAAATGAATATGTAAAGAAGAAAGGAAAAAATACAAATTCCTTTCTAATACAAGCAGCAGTGGAAAAGTAAAAGTATTACAACTCTTTTGACCCAAAGAGAACGGTTATCCTTTCACTTAGGATAAAAGGTCTTTCTCATAAACACCTTGACAAACCTTCGATACGATGATCAGACTGTCTGTCTGCCTATCCCTGGTAGCCTTCGATACGATGATTGGAACATCTATCTGCCTATCCCCAGCAACCCTCGATATGATGATCAGTCCATCCATCTGGCTGTCCCTGGTAGCCCTCGATTTTGTAGGTAATCGGCACCTGTGTCTTTCAATCACTTGAATGCCCTCGATACGATGATCAGACACACAAAGCATATGAGAGAAGTCACAATTTCTCTCTCCAGAACGTGATAGAAGTAGAGTATCACAATTGTTTTTTTAAAGTTTCTCTTTCAGCTTCAAATGACCCCCGATTTATAGGCCTCGGGTTCCAACAGTCATGTTGCCTCCAACGGTCATATTTCTCCGAAAAACATGGAGGTAATTGGACAACTGGCATTATAACGGTCATATAGAAATAGAAAGAACGGCATAGTTTGGATTAGTTTGTAACTAACTCAACGACATCGTATTGGTTAAAACAAGATATATGTCGATGATAAGCAATAGTAAGATTAATATGAAACACATGTATTTGACTAAGTACCAAAACAAGTAATGAAAGTATGAATAGAAGAGTCAGTACGATACATTTGATAGAGTCAGTACGATACGATTGACAGAGTCAGTATGATACGATTGATAGAGTCAGAACGATATGATTGACAAGGTCAGTACAATACTATTGATAAAGTTAGTACGATTAAAAAGACATTTGTGATTTCCAAAATAAGATATAGAAGTCAAAAGATAACTTTTGACTCAAAAATCTCCCCCTTTTTGGAAATCACAACACACCAAGTAAATATAACAAGAAATACTTATCTCCCCCTGAGTGATTGGAAACTCTTCTGAATATGAATTAGAATAAAAATAACTCCCCCTTACATGTATACATTCCTAAGGATTATATTCATAGATTTTACTTTGTTTCAAAGTATTTGATTAAACCAATTTCCCTTTGTAAAACATTATCGCCCTTTATAAAACATTTTCCCCATTTTTAAAACATTCTCCCCCTTTGTGGTATACAAAAAGAATGGGGTTAGTTTGAGTTACCTGAAAGGGTTAGAGGGAAGAATTGCAGGACAAAAGAAAGGAATCATAAAAGTTATTACAAAAAAATATAGGTTCCAAAGGAAAAAAAATACAACATTCATTTATTTTCTCTTTCCTTTTACTTCTTTATGAGCTCATGAAGAACAGATTTCATCTTATTGATTTCATTCTTGTCTTCAGAAAATGATTCACCCTGAATTCTGAGAAGGTCTTGTTGATCCACAAAAATCTGATCTTGAGTCTTGATAGTCTCCTCCTGGACTCTGATTACATCCTCAAGGGTATCAATTCTATCTTGCAGATTCTTGTTATCTTTAGATAACACAAAATTCTGTTTCTTCAAAAAAACCATTTCATCCTTGAAAGATGAACCCTTCTAGAATTTAGATTGAAAAGAATTCATTCTCTGTTTCTTTCACTGAAGGAATATCGGCTCCATGAGTTATCTGATTCAGCCATTCAACAGTTTCTTTGTCATGCTTATTAAAGGAAATAGCAAGATCATTTTACAATATCCTTATATCTTCAATTGATATCTCATGGTCATTCACCGAGATTTCAGTTTTATATGACCACGTGGTCATCCTGTTGCAAGGTTTCTTATGAGCAGCCGAGGTTTTAGAAAGAACATTCAAATCGGCTTCAACTGAAAAAACTTTCTTTCTCAACTCTCTTACTGAACCAAACTTCTTTTTCTGATTGTCAATAATGAAATCAATTTTTCCTTCCAGCCTGGGAAAGTAAGGAATAGTCTTTTCAACTCTTCGTAAAACATGAAAAATATAATCACTCTTCTTGAGAGAGATTGTATGTTCTGAATCAGTATCCTCATCATACGAAGGCAATTCATTTGATCTGATTGAGTCAACAACTGGATTTTTTCCTTTTGCTTTTTCTTTCTCTTTTCTCTTTTCTTCTACTTTGTTACTGTTGACAATAAATTTTTCAGTATGAGAAGCTTGAGCACCTTGATTTACATGAGGTGGTGTTTTATCTGGGGTTTCAGAAGCTTCAAAAGGTGTTTGATCGGCAAGAGGGATTTTTTGAACACCTTCACTCAGCTTTTGAACCGATTCCTCCCTACTCTTCTTCTTACTCTGAAGGAATTCTAAAAGAAAACATCCTTCCTCCTCTTCCAATTCTTCTATCTCTTCCATCATTTGTTTTCCTTTTTCTTTCTTAGGAATTCTCTGTACGATAGGCTCTTGATGTACTTCTGTGGTATGTTGAGCACTAGCTTTCTCCGCTTGGCTACAACTTCCTTACTGTACTTAGGCTTCTTCTTTGGCTTTGAGCTGGTTTGAGGATCAGACTTCTGAGGAGCAACAAGAGAAGGAATGTCTTTGGCTGGCATAGGTGCTGATTGATTTTGAGCCGATTTAGCTTCTACATCTCTTATAAAAAGTTTTGAATTTGGATCAAAACAAACATTCAGCTTTTTCAATGTACTCTTACTAATCCATGATTGCTTCAGATCTATCGGGTTTCCTTTCAAAGGAATGTTTCAAAACTTCATGCTCTCAAGAATAAACTTTGTAAGGATGGATGGATACATAATCATTTGGGACTTAATCCCTCCTGTCTTGACATTCTTAATGGTTTCAAAAACATACCCCATGAGATTTACTTTTCTCATATTTACAAGATAGTCAAGCATAAAAATATCAGAAACTTTCAGAGTTTTTCTATCCCCTTTCCTTGGGATAAGAAAACATTGCATCCATAAAGTCACAAACCGATTGTCCAGAGAAATATGAGCCACTTTTATCTTCTCTTCATTTATAACAAACAAGGACTTTTCAGCACTTTCTCTATTAAGCATACCGACATCCTCTGGTAGTTTATGAGATGGACAGAAAGAATCCCCTTCTACTGGGACATTAAGAAAATGGGCCACTTGTTTCACAGACATAGACAACTTTCTACCATACACAGAAAAATTGATAGTCATGTCTTTGTCGAATGATACGGTTTTATAGAACTGACTAACTTCATAAAAGAGAACCCGATCTTGAGAAACAGGCCTTTCAACACATAAATGTTCCCATCCTTGAAATAGAATGATTCTTCTGATTGTTTAATCATACGAATCAAAAAAGTCCCAAGAAACAAACCTTTCTCTGAAAAATTCTTTCTCTATAAATGTCTTTGAAGACATTTCGGCGGGAGTGTTAGCAGAAGACTGAGACATGAAGGTGCTGCCGATGAAAGATCGTACGATGATTTAAAACCAGTGGAACAGAGATTTTACTCAAAACCTGAAAAACCAATGTAGGTTTGGGGAGGGGGGTCTATTTATAGGCAATATAGGGGTGACCATTGATCTTCTACGGTCAAGATTAGAGGAAAAAAGATCAATGGTTAGGATAAAAATGAAAGAATTTTTTTTTAAAAAAAAATGAGAAGTACCTGCCAGAGAAAGTAAGTTTATTGTTGGTTTTGGTAGAGTTCAAAAGAAAACACAAACGTATGAAGTAAAAGAAAACCATCAATCTTCATTCCGATGGAAAATAAAGTCGTTACCATTAACTAACAAGCCGATGGAAAACAATCTCGTTACCATGAACTGACAAGCCAATGGAAAACAATCTCGCTACCATTAACTGACAAGCTGATGGAAAACAATCTCGTTTCCATGAACGGACAATATGATGGAACATAATCTCGTTACCATGAACTGACAATACGATGGAAAACAATATCGTTACCATGAACTGACAAGCCGATGGAAAACAATCTCGTTACCATGAACGGTCAGTACGATGAAAAAGAAAATCATTACCATCATTGGTCGATACGATGGAAAAGAAAAATCATTACCATCATCGGTCGATACGATGAAAAAGAAAATCATTACCATCATCGGTCGATACGATTAAAACGAAAATAATTACCATCATCGGTCGATATGATGGAAGAGAAAATCATTACCATCATCAGTCGATACGATGGAAAAGAAAATCATTACCATGATCGGTCGATATGATGGAAAAGAAATTCGTTACCATGATCATACGATACGATGAAGTAAATAATACAACAAAACTGTCAATACGATAAACAAATAGGTATATATTACGACAAAACTGTCAATATGTCAAACAGAAAAACAAAAATACATACCAGGACTGTAAATAATTAAAGATCATAAGATAAAAAGAAACATAAAAAACATAGTAAGATATGTCCTCCCCCTTTCAAAGGGAGTTATTTAATGTTAGGAGAATTTTAAAACATGAAGTAGATATGAATGATTATTTTAATGTAATCATTCCTAGATTCTGGTTTATAAACTCAAACCTATCGGAAGGAAATGGTTTTGTAAAAATTTCAGCAAGTTGTTCTTGCATTCTGATAAATTGTAGAATAATATATCCTTTCTGTGTGTGATCCCTAAGAAAGTGATGCCTAATATCTATGTGTTTTGCAAGAGAGTGGTGTGCTGTGTTCTTACTGGGAGCTATGGCACTAATATTATCACGACGAATTTGAGTTTTGGAGAAACTCAATCCATAGTCAGTGAGTGTGTGTTGCATCCACAATACTTGATCACATCAACATCAAGCTACTACATATTCAGCTTCAGCAGTGGATAGTGCTACTGAGTGTTGTTTCTTGTAGGACCAAGAAACCAGAGAATCTCCTAAGAAATGACAAGTTCCAGATGTACTTTTTCTATCCATTCTGCAACCACCAAAGTCAGCATCTGAAAAACCTTTTAAAACAAAATCATTCCCAGAAGAGTAAAAAGACCAAAATCCAAAGTACCTTTTAAATACCGAAAGATTCTCTTTACGGCTTTTAAATGAGACACTTTTGGATTAGATTGGTATCTTGCACATTAGCATAAAAAAAACATTAAGTCGGGTCGACTAGCTGTCAAGTATATCAAACTTCCTATCATACCTCTAAAGATTTCTTGATCTACTGGTTTCCCAGTTTCATCAAGATAAAGTGTATTTGAGGTACCAATTGAAGTGCTAATACTTTTAGTTTTTTCATATCCATACATTTTGAGTAAATATTTTATATACTTATGTTGAGATATATATTTTCCTTCTAGTTTTTGAGAAATTTGAAAACCTAAAAAGAATTTTAACTCACCCATCATACTCATTTCAAACTCATATTTCATTAAATTAGCAAAAGAATCTGTTAAAGATTTCTGAGTTGATCCGAATATGATTTCATCAACATAGATTTGAACAATTAAGACATCTTTATTTTCCATTTTTATAAAAAGGGTTGGATCTACTATACCTTTTGTATAATTGTTTTGTAAAATAAATCTTGTAAGTCTATCATACCATGCTCTAGGGGATTTTTTAAGACCATATGGAGCCTTGGTAAGTTTAAAAACATGATTAGGATGTTTTGGGTCTAGAAAACTAGGAGGTTGTTCGACAAAAACTTCTTCTTGAACAAAACCATTTAGAAAATCACATTTTACAACCATTTGAAATTGTTTGAAATTAAAGTATGATGCAAAAGCTAATAGAATACAAATAGATTCAAGTCTAGCTACAGGAGCATATGTTTCTTCATAGTCTATTCCCTCATGTTGATTATATCCCTTAGCAACAAGTCTTGCTTTATTTCTTACAATGATTCCATTTTCATCACATTTGTTTCTGAAAACCCATTTTACACCGATTACAGTTATTTCTTTAGGTCTATCCACTAAAGTCAAGACTTGATTCTTTTCAAATTAATTTAGTTCATCTTGCATTGCTTTGATCCAATCTTCATCACCTAAGGACTCACTTGGACTTTTAGGTTCAAATTGGGAAAGAAAAGAAAGATGTTCTATTTCATTTATTAAGGAATTTCTGGTCCTTACAGGTTTATTTTCATCACCAATGATGTTATCACTGGGATGATTCATAAAAAACAATTGATTTGGGTTTTGTAAAACCTGTTCATCAACATATGGTAGAAAATATTCCGTGCTAAATGTTTCAGAAGTATCTTCTTGAATATTTTCCTTATCAGAAGGATCTTCTATCAAAGGTTGATAATCAGTTTTTGAAAACACATCTGAGGATATAGGTTGGGATAATTTGAAAACAAAAGGATCAGATTCATCAAATTTCACATGTACTATTTCCTCAACAGTACAATTATTTTTATTAAAATCCCTATAAGCGTTAGAAGTTGTAGAGTAACCTAGAAATATTCCTTCATCAGATTTTGGTGCAAATTTTTGTAGATTATATTTTGTATTCAGAATGAATACTATGCATCCAAAAACTTTTCAGTATGAAACTTTAGGTTTTCGTCCAATCCATAACTCATAAAGGGTTTTATTAAGAAATGGTATCGTTAAAACACACTTTATAGTATAACTGGCAGTACTAACAGCTTCAACAAAAAAGTTGTTAGCAATTGAGTATTCACTCAACATGGTTCGAGTCATTTCCTAAAGAATACGATTTCTTCTTTCAACAACACCATTTTTCTGAGGAGTTCTTGGAGATGAGAAATTGCGAGTAATACCTGTCTTACTACAAAAAGATTCAAAATCTGAATTTTGAAATTCTCCACCATGATCACTATGAATAGTTTTCAATGGTAGGTTTTTCTCATTTTTAACATGGGCTCTAAAAGTTTTGATATAGGAAAAGGATTCAGATTTGTTTGTGAGAAAGTAGACCCATGTAAATCTAGTAAAGTCATCAACTAAAACAAATACATAGTATTTTCCTCCAATGCTTCCAGTTTGTGTAGGACCAAAAAGATCCATGTGCACTAGTTGTAATTCATTAGAAGTTGAAACTTCATTAATTGATTTAAAGCTAGTTTTATGTTGCTTGCCAAATTGACAAGGATCACAAAATTTTGAATAATCATATCTAAGGTCTGGTAGTCCCTTCACAAGTCTTTTCTTTGAAAGTTTACTAAGGTTTCTCAGATTACAGTGTCCTAGTATTCTATGCCATAGCCATGATTGGTCTTCTATTGCACTTAAGTAGGGTAGGTTTTGGCTCCTAAGGTCTTCTAAGTTAATAGTGTAAACATTCTCTTGCCTATTGGAAGATAGAATGAACTCATCCTTGGAATTTTTAACTAGACACTTATCATTTCTAAAATTCATAGGGTAACCTTCATCACATAATTGAATTATGCTAATGAGATAATGCCTAAGACCTCTAACAAATAAAACATTTGAGATAAGAACTTTTCGAAGAAAAACGATATTACCTATACCAATAATCTTTCCTTGAGCATTATCTCCGAAGGTAACTCTTCCACCTTTTGTTTTGATAACCTTTTCAAAGAGATCTTTGTTTCCAGTCATGTGTCGAGAACAACCACTATCTATGTACTAAATACTCTTATTGGTACACTTCTCATTTTCCTGAAAAAGAAACAATTAGTTTTTCGGAATCCAAACTTGTTTGGATTCAGAAGGGTTAGATAAAAGTATTTTAGGAATCCACATTTGTTTTGCAAAATGAGCTTTATTAAATCCTAAAGATTGAGTTCTGTTAAGAGAACAATTCCTTCTCCAGTGTCCTCTACATTGACACTTATAACAAAAAGAGGTTTTTTGAGGAACAAAATAGTTATTACTAAAAACAGGTTTGGAATGAGTATAACCAAGACCAGAATGATTTCTCAAAGGTCTAATTTGAGAATACATCTTGTCAAAAATTTTCTATCCATGAGTAAAATTTGATAAACATTTCTTTAAGGAACAAATTTCTGACTTTAATTTTAAAACTATGTTTTTATTTTCCAAATCTGTTGATTTTGAACTAGAGTTAGGCTCTAAAATATTTTTCTTTGAAAACACAGTTTCAAGTTCCTTAGAAAGTTTATCCTTATCATATTTGACTTTCTTAAGGGCTTTTAAAATATTTTCAAAATCAGAAGATTTCATATCATGTTCCTTAGAAAGATCTGACACTTCTTTAATGAAAACTGAAATTCTAGAATTTTCTTTCTCAAGATTCTTCTTGAGTTTAGAATTTTCATTTTCAAGTAATTTAGAAAATCTAGATATTTCTTAAAAAGAATGTAATGTATCATCTTATGATGATGGAGATTCATCATTTGAAGATTCATAATATCTATTATCAGTATAATTTGCATTCAAAGAGACATTTGTAATAGCTTCAACATTATGTACCTTAGCCATGAGACAATGATATTCAATTTGTAGTTTGGATATAATTCTGATATTCCTCTATCCGGAGGACTCATATTCTGAAGAATCATATGAAGAATCACTACCACTTTCACTCCAGGTATCATTTTCCTTCAAAACATTCTTTGTCTTATAAAACCTTTTTTTTCTTTGAGAATGTTTCCCTTTTATGTCCTTCCTCTTCAATAAAGGACAATTAGGCCTTATATGTCCTGATTTCTTACATTCATAACAAGTTAACTCTGAATCTTTCTTATCCTTCCTATCTCTCTTTTTGAATCTATATTGGAAGTCTTTCTTTCCCACAATCTTGTTCATCCTTCGAGCAAGATTGGCTAATTCATTTTCTGAAAGATCACAATCCCTTGAATCAGATATAACTTTCTTGGATTTGGATCTTCTAAGCCTTTCATGTGTTTTAGCTTTATATGTAAAGGATACTCTTCCATTACCATTCTTCTTGTTGAAATCAACATCTCTCTTCATTCTTGTCTCGTGCTGTAGAAGAGTCCCAAAGAGTTCATCTAGAGAAATCTGGGAAAATTTTCTATTTTCATCAATAACTGTCCTTTTTGACTCCCATTCATTTGGCATTATATCTATAATCTTACCAACTAGAGCATCATCATCAATACATTTTTCTCCCATAGATTGTAATCTATTGAAAATTGTCATAAAACTTTGTTGCACTTTACAGATTGGCTCTCCATAAGGAAAAAACAAAACCATGATACTCTGCTCAAAGCATTGCTCTTCTTCTTTCTATAACCTTGGATGTACCAAAAAGAGTGACTTCCAATTTATTCCAAATACAATTGGATGATTCACATGAAGATATATGACTGTATATATTCCTATTCATAGAGCATAATAACGTATTGCATACATTGTAATTCAGTTGATAGTCTTGCTTCTCTTGGTTAGTGAAAGTACTGACTTCTTTGTCAGGAATTTTGTAACCTCCAGTAAGTATAATAAAATTTTCTACTCTAGTGTTGATCACAAAAGTCTTTATACGATCTCTCCAGTACTCATAATCATTCCCATCAAAGATAGATGGTCTAGAAGGATTTAGATTTTCTATTGACCCAATATTCATTCCTGTCATCTGATAAAACAAAAATCTTTTCCACTCCACACGTTAGTGTAGTTAGTAAAAATAGAACAAGAAATATAAATCAGTGGAAAACCTCCTTTGATAACAATTGTTGGATCAAATATATTGATGTATATGTATATTATATGGAACAGTACAAGAGGGGGGGGGGGTGAATTGTAGGTTTAAAAAATTTGTATTTAAACACTGAAGAGATTAGTTTAAAAGTTTTTAAACTAATACAAATACAAACACCCACAATTGTATTGAGACTAAATGGTATGAAGTAATGTAATACTAATGAAAAGAAAAACAATTGTATTCGAGATGAACATAATAATCAACGTAATATAAAGATGAAGGCTTCTACCTTAAAGCATATAGAATCAATCAATACAACATGTAATAGAATGATTGTAATTGATACAATTACAAATGAATATGTAAAGAATAAAGGAAACAATACAAATTCCTTTCTAATACAAGCATCAGCGAAAAAGTAAAATTATTATAATTCTATTGACCCAAAGAGAAGGGTTATCCTTTAACTTAGGATAAAAGGTCTGTCTCATCAACACCTTGATAAGCCATCGATACGATGATCGGACTGTTTGTCTGCCTATTCCTGGCAGCCCTCGCTACGATGATCGGAACGTCTGTCTGCCTATCCCTAGCAGCCCTCGATACGATGATCAGTCCGTCCGTCTGCCTATCCCTGACATCCCTCGATTTTGTAGGTAATCAGCACCTCTTTCTTTCAATCACTTGAAATCCCTCGATACGATGATTGGACGCACAAAGCAGATGATAGAAGTCATAGTGTCTCTCTCTAGAACTTTATAGAAGTAGAGTATCACATTTGTTTTTTTAAAAGTTTCTCTTTCAGCTTCAAATGACCTCCTAGTTATAGGCCTCGGGTTCCAATGGTCATGTTGCCTTCAACGGTCATATTTCATCAAAAAACTCGGAGGGACTTGGACACCTGGCATTATAACAGTCATATTGAAACAGAAAGAACGACATCGTTTTGATTAGTTTGTAACTAACTCAACGACATCGTATTTGTTAAAACAAGATATATGTCGATGATAAGCAATAGTACGATTAATATGAAACAAGTGTTTTTGAATAAGTACCAAAACAAGTAATGAAAGTATGAATAGTAGAGTAAGTACGATACATTTGACAGAGTCAGTACGATATGATTGACATAGTCAGTACGATACGATTGACATAGTCAGTACGATATGATTGATAGAGTCAGTAGGATACAATTGACAAGGTCAGTACAATACTATTGATAAAGTCAGTACGATTAAAAAGACAATTGTGATTTCCAGAACAAGATGTAGAAGTCAAAAGAGAACTTTTGACTCAACAATCATGTACCCGAAGTAGAAGTTTGCTTGCCCTTATCAATACCTACAACAATATAGTCTTTTTTGGCCCAAAAGAATGACCCAAATAGGGTTTAAGACGAATCCCAGTATGCAACCACCCAATGATCTGTGCCTAACATCTAATTAATATATATGGTAGGCAATAAGAAAAATGATGTCCTAAACCAGGAAGTACCCAAAGGTAATAAAATCCTACAGTTCCAATTTCATTAATTTTCATATATCAAGTTAGTAGCAAATAAAAAACAAGTAGCCCTTTGGGAAGTACTCACAACATAACCCCTCTGGTTCAACCAATCAAACCAAAGAAACCCTATGGGATGTACTTACAGTCTAACCCCTTTGGTTCATCTTTAGAAAAGACTCTATGAGGATGAACTCACCATCAATTCCCCCTGTGGACTTTTTTCGGTAATCTACAAACACTTAGGGATGCACTCAACATCAAATTCCCTTTTTTGGTCTCACAAATTAGATCTACAAACACTCTAAGGGAGGACACACATCCATCCCTCCTATGGTATGGAAACGTAAAAAGTAAATAGACATTCTGGAGAAGCCCTCAGCGTCCATTCTCTCTATGGTATACTACACTAGGTTCCCACAACCTGATGTATGTCAATCATGCACAATGATGTTTAACAACCCAATTAAACCTTATGAACTACTTGTATAATAGATTTCAATAACTAGTTGTCTAAATAGCTACATGCATAAAATAACATTAGATAAGAATCACTCTGTCCTAACAACAGCAGGCCTGGAAAACAAACAACCTAACATCAAAAGCTGGGTCCAATGGCTAATATCAGTTCCAACATGGACAAGTGAATCTAAAGAAAGGTAAATAAACCTATTCACATTCAAACAACCACTACTCAGGCATAAATGGAATATTAGGCATTAACAGTGATAAATCCCCTAAGCACTCAAAACCCCGTTCTAGGGTATTGTGAACTTGTTCATCTAATATTTAATGACTAACTACAAAAAGTCACAAACCACCTACCTCGATGTCTTAAGATTAAAATACTCTAGCATCGGCCCTTGAGTTGACATAGAATGTGGTAGATCTACTAAAACGTCAAAAACGCTCAAATGAGGATATCTCTAGAAAGAGAAGAAAGGAAAATATGAGGCTTTAGAAGAAGGAATAAATCACCATTGTGACTCAAACACAACTGACAGAGTTCGATTTGTAGAATGAACGATGAGTCAGAGGCCTGAAGAAGATTTTCCAGTATCCATCACTCCTGGATGAGACATACCTAAAAGAATACGTTTCTATCGATTGGACGTGACCCCGATATGACATAAGAATTAAAAATAATAGTACATGACATGTTGTTTAAAATTACATCTAGTGTACTTTCCTTAATTGACTTATACTTTAGTTGATCACCAGGTCTCCCCACAAGACCATTTACTCAACCATTACACGACCGGTACATAGACTCCTGCAGCAACAGGGTACATGACGTGTACTCAAAAGTACACAACATGTACTCCTCATATTTCTAGATTCTTCTATTTTTATCAAAAACACCATAAAAGGAAATCCCAAACCTGAAATAATGATCCGAGTTCTTACAAATATCATCTGTTAAAGAAATTCATCCATAAATTACCCTAGCAAGGCGGCGTAGAAGAAGAATCCTCGAACATCTATAGCCACTGTGATCACACATCAGCCTTCCACTCCCAAGTCTCATCTTGTACTCGTCCATGATTCAATATCACCCATACTAGAGGAACAAACCGGCCACATAGAACAATCGCGATGTGATCAACAATACAGATAGGATGCTCCTCAAACGAGGCGTCCACCTCCAACCCAAAATCATCAGGTTGGAAATCATGATATGGGTCTATGAATTAACACCGTAGCTAAGAAACATGGATGATGTTGTGCATAGCCCATTTCCTATAAGATAAATAAAACTGATAGGAAACTGGCACAACTCTCTCCAAAACATCAAACGGCCCAACATATCTCGGCAGAATCTTTCTCTATTTTCAAATCCTCATGTGTCCCATCCTCGGTGTGACACGTAGGAAAACCTAATCTCCTACCTTGAACTATAGAGGTCATCACTGTCGATCTGCATAAGACTTCTATCGTGAATGTGTAGTATCCATCCTCTCTCGAACCAACTCCACCAGCATTGTGGTCTCTTGAACAAGATGAGGTCCCAGCATAGCTGCCTCTCCTGCCTCCTGCCAACATAGCGTTGATCGGCATGGCCTACCATACAATGTTTCATAAGGTGAAATATTAATAGTTTTTTGAAAACTATTATTGTAGGAAAAATCCTCAAGTGGTTTGTGATTCTACCAAGAAACACCAAAATCTAGGATGCATTCTTGAAGCATGTAATCCAACACTAGTATCGTATGGTTAGACTAGCCATCTATATGGAGATGGTAAGACATACTCAAAATTACATGTGTACCCAAATCCCTTTATAGTTTGTACCATACCCGAGAATAAAAACGTGCATCCCTATCTGAAGCAAGAGAGTTTGGAACCCCATGTAGATGTACACCCTTCCAGATGTACAACCTTCCCAGCTCATCTACACTAAAGGTCTACTTAATCGGAAAGAAGTGAGAAATCTTCTTGAGTTTGTCAATGACTTCACAAACAACATCATTCCCACAATGAGACCATGGTAAACCTATCATGATGTACATCACGACATAATTCCACTTCCACTCGGGAATCGGTAACTACTGCAAAAGCCCTGCTCGAAGCTGATGATCCACCTTCACCTGCCAACAGGTGAAACATCTCTTGACATGACCAGAAACATCTATCTTCATAACTAGCCACCAATACTGACGGTGGAGATCTTGATACATCATGGTAACACCAGGGTGAACTACCCGAACTGAGGAATGCAAGTCCTACATCAGCTCCTCGCGTATGTTTGCAACCACCTATACGCACCCTTGAAAATGAAAGATCACATCCTTGCTTACGGTCCATCCAAAAATATAGTCCTCTCCTAACACAATCTCTTGTATAAATAGTCCTTATGAGTCTTATAGATACCTCATTTTTACTTGTTCAAGAAGATTAGTGGTAAAACTATTGTAGAAAGAAATGACTACCCCTGTCTATCGTGCACCTCCAAATGCATGTCAAAGAACAAAACCATAATCTGCCCCTCAATCCTGGCATCCTGAACTTCCTGTATATGACTCCTCCTACTCAGCGTATTAGCCACTGCATTGCCTTTTCTAGGCGTGTAGGAAATCTCAATGTTAAAATACTAAAGGTAATCAACCTAACGTCATTGTCTCAATTTCATATCGCGCTGAGTAAAGATATACTTGAGAATTTTATGGTCGGTGGAAAACAAAAAATGCTCTCCCAAAAGATAATGTCTCCAACATCGTAAGCCATGAACAACTGCAGCCAACTTGAGATTGTGCTTTGGGTAATTTCTTTCATGTGTTCTCAATTGTATAGACCTGTATGAAACGACTCCTTCCCCCTGCATAAGCACTACTCCAAACCCGATACCTGATGCATCACAGTAAAAAGTTTTTCTCTTGCCTAGCTCTAGCAATACTTGTATCAGTGTTGAAGTCAACCTCATTTTCAGATCCTGAAAGGTTGAATCACAATAATCAATCCATAGGTACTTTGAACCCATCTTAGTCAGGCCTTTCAGTAGTGCTCATAAGCGTGAAAAGTCCTGAATAAAATATCTGTAGCATCCATCCATCCCTAGAAAACTCTGTACCTCAAAGAAGTTTTTCAGCTTCTCCTAAGAAACTACTGCTCTCACTTTCAATGGGTCTACTGAAACTCCAATTTTTGTGATAACATGACCAAATAAGTGAATTTGGTTCATCAAAAAGTGTCATTTTGAGAGCAAAGAATATAAAATATGCTCTCTATGTGTACTCAAAAGGTTCTCAAGATTGGTATCATGGTTGTGTTGACTGTGAGAGTACACCAAGATATTATCCAAAAAAACCACAACAATGAAATCTATGTATGGATGAAACACTCGGTTCATTAGTGCCATAAAAACTACATGCACGTTCATGAGGCAGAATGGCATAAACACATACTCGTATAGACCATACATACTCTGAAAGTCTACAAGAGGTATATCTGATGGTCTAACACACAATTGATGATAACTGGATATCAAGTCAGTCTTCAAGAATACCCATGCTCCTCGAAGCCGATCAAAGAGATCATCAATCCTTGGCAAGGTATATAGGTTACTGACCATCATCAGGTTCATCTTCTGATAATGCACACAACATATAAGGGTACCATCCACCTTCTTCGCAAATAGGATGGGAGAACTGCAAGGAGAAGTACTTGGTCAAAGGAAACCCTTAGCCTGTAACTTCTCTAACTGCTTCTTGAGCTCCTGTAACTCTGTTGTAGCCATCCTATAAGGAGGAATGTACACTAGTGTCTCTCCTGGAACAAGATTAATCGAAAATACTACCTCTCAATCAGGATAAAAACCTACAAAGTCCCCTGGAAAGACATCCATGAAACGATCCACCACTAGAGGAAAATCCATTAGTGAGGTTCCTAGTCATCCAGACATAGACTAGAAATCTTGGCTATAATTCTTCCCAACCCATGATGCTTAGGTCTTTCTCTGCCAGCCTGGACATCCCATTCACTCTTATGTAAAAATGGAGCATCCCTTTGGTGACGTAAAACTCACTGTACGACGATAGCAGTCGACAATAGTGTGGAAGGGAACTAATTAGTCCATTCAGAGAATGACATCATATCCCATCATCCATAAGACATACAGGTCCAAGAGGAAGTGACACACACCATCCTCAAGAGGACATTCCTTTCACTGACGTACTCTAGACGTTTTAGTCCCCAACGGAGTGTATAGCTTCATAACATCCCCCGAAGTAAAGATATAGATCCCAAGGTTTTCCACAACAGCAATAGATCTGAAACTATGGGAAACCCTATATTGAAAAGTGAAGAATCTAAAACTGAGGCAATTAGAATCATACCTTGAATTTTATAGGGTCTGAAATCCTGCTCCTACTGGGTCTTCTCCACAGCAAAAGTCTAGACTGTACCACGACCCTGTGACCCTGCCTGACCACCCTGAACTGATCCACCCTTTTGTCGCTAAAAGTATACTGACTGGATACCATGACTGTGATATCCACCTCAGCTCAAACATCCTCAAGAACTCCAGTTTCTAGAATGATGAGAAACATGTGTTCCTACTCCTGAATATGGATTCATATCCGAACTCTTATCACCCGATGCGGGTGAAAAAATCCAAAAGAAACGCTTCAGATGGCCCATCTTACTACAAGATCAGAACTCCCCCAAGTCCCTTGAGGAATGTGGCCTCCTATGAATACTATTACCACACTGGTAGCACACCACCAAAAAACCAGAAGAAGTATTCCACCTACTCGGATCTCTACGTTTATACTCCCTACTGCACTTCCTATTGTCAGCCAGAGGGGTGCCAACTCCAGATGCCAAGCTTCCCTAGCCCACAGCTCCAAAATCCCACCAATCGAACTCTGTTATCAGCTCCTACTTGACTTTATAAGAGATGGAAGCCAACCTGAATATGTTTACCTATGAATGGATGTCATTCCAGATACCATACTCTCACTTCCTCTCCAGGAATAACTCATCTCTCCTGGAATGGGTGTGAAGTGTTGTAGTTCTGCGAAGTAAGAAGAATACTCCCTGAATTTTAGAGTACCATACTCCAGGCTCATGAACTCTCAAGCTATATCGGACATCAAAGTCTCTAGGTAGAAGTAATCGTAGAAAGAACACTGGAACTCATCCCATGCCACAACCTTCTGGCATCCTACCTGTGAAATCCCATCCCACTATTCTTGGCGTAATCTCAAAACATATACATTGAAATCAACACCCTCATCTATGAAGGCATCTCCAGATGCTCGAAGATAGATAACATGGCTTCCAACCATGACTCGGCAGCATGAGGTCCTCCATCCCCTGATTTAGTGAGATGATTTTGTTGCTAAAAGACCCAAGTCAAATTTTCCATTGACAAGGTAGGAGGATGTGCTCCCAGGAAGTTCTACATAAACCTCAAGAAACCTTCTCGGAACTTTGCATCAACACCTATATCCGGAATGATGGTTGGTTGCAAGACTGGCATGATGAGAGGATTTTCTAGTAGTCCTTGATCTTCCATGTCCAGCCTCTTTTCACTACCCTATAACTGGCATACAACTGGAGGACGTCGTAGTGACATGAATCTGCAAGGTCAAGTGCACACCTTAGATCATGATTATCGTGGACTGAAACTAATATGTGAATGAAAGGAATAGGAGAAATAAAGAATATAATATTTCTAAAAGGTGGATACATTGGGGGTACAACCCCTACATGGCGTGTTCCCTTAAGCTTTCTTGTAGACAAGTACTTTATCCTACCTAGGTCATCTAACATCACATAAACACGGCGTGTTGTCTTAAAACATGGCGTTTACTCGAATCATCTTCCCCTTCCTAAGTTTTTCTACCTGACTTAACCCAATCGGGTTTTCCTAGATCAAGACTACACGACATGTTTGTTCTAGACACGACATGTACTAGAAGATATTCATCGACTCGTGATGTCAATCATACGACTAGTAACATGGATGACTCTATACGGCGTGTTTATGCTAGACACGACGTGTACTAACTACCCATAATCCACCCATTTTGTTAGTCACACAACTGGACACATGGTCTATAGACACGACATGTGCATCTAGTACTCGACGTGTGCCACCAAATATTTCCCAACCCAGTTTCACTTCCCATAGAGCCAGCCTCACGGTTAAAGACTACACGACGTGAAAATACAGTACACGACTTGTGCTTAAGAAAAGTTTGTCCTTCCAGATCATAAGGACAAATGGCTTGTATTAATCATTAAACGTCGTGTATTCTGGTTTTTTTAGACAGTAAGCCTTAGAAACTACTCTAGAACCCATAAAAACACCGAAATGAACCTTAAAGTGAAAACTTCTAATTTGTGGGGGGCCATACTCCCCGTGAATCTAAGATTATCATCTTATACATTTCATATAGAAGAATAACAATGTAATTATCCAGAAAATTCTAATCCATGAGGGCCCATAACACCTCAAGAACCAATATTTGGAGTTCATTAATATGGAAACTTACATAATCCAATACCCTATCAAATAGTATGTATCATATCAAGGAATGTATCACAAAAACATTCATATCTAGCACAACATCTATCAAAACAACATGAAATTAGTAATTCATCATAAATGGCATGGAAAGAATGCATGAAATGTGATATCTATCAAGGGCCTATATGATGCATGATATGTAATATCCTTATCTCATCATGTTAGAATAGAAATAAAACTTCAATATTATCAAAATTAAAAACCAATATCATTTGAATCACCCAATGGTGAAATCAAACCAACTATTATAATAGAAAAACCAAGAAAATAATCGCAATATACAAGGTAAATTGGCATTTCCCTTTACACATGTCAGCTACTCCCGTGCATAGCTTATTACCAAGTACATATACCTATTTATCCTTATCTATAGGCTCTAAATAGTAATTCAAGATGAAAATAAATCCTCTGATACCACTTTCTAACTTCCATGTTCTGGGAGCTGCCCATAGGTTCCTTGTACTGAGTTTGTCACATGGCCTCAAGCACATTTCCCCAAACACCATATGCTACCAACTAGCAGTGAGGGCCTTGGGTGTGGTAGTGAATAAACTATGACCTCATTGTAAGAGTAATGTAGTGGACAAAAAAATATAACAATAGAGGAAGTAGTAATAACATGCAATAAGTACACATCGGGAGACTGGAAGTAATAACCAACTGGGATCACATATATATAAATGATGCATGATACATATGTCTAGGAAAGATAGAAAACAAGTTAAAATGATATTATATAATACTAAACCAAATTACAATGGAAAAAAATAATCTGAACCAGCATCACAAGCCGCAGCTTGGTCCAATTATCTCTAGCTCCACAACAATCATGTACCAGAAGTAGAAGGGTGATTTTCCTTATCTATACCTACAACAATATCGTCTGTTTGGGCCCCACATAATGAACCAATTATAGTTTGAGAAAAATCCTAGTAGGAAACCACCCAATGTCATGTGCTTAACATCAGGGAATATATATGGTAGGGAAAAAAATGAAGCAGTAAACAAGGAAGTACCCAAAGGTAAACAATCCTATAGATCCAATTACTATCATTTTCAAATATCAAGTAAGCATCAAATCAAAAACAAGTAACCCTATGAGACGTACTCCCATATTATCCCCTATAGTTCAACTAATGAAATAAAATAAACCCTCTGGGAAGTAATCAAAGTCTAACCCCTCTATTTCAACATTAACAAAGACTCTGTGATGAAGCACTCACCATCAATTCCCCCTGTGGTCTTTTATAGGTAAACTATAGACACTCTGGGGAAGCACTCAATATCCAACCCCCTGTGGTCTCACAACTTGGATCTACAAACACTCTTAGAGAGCACTCACATCCATCCATCTATGGTATCACACCATGAAAAGTAAACAAACACTCTAGAGAAGCCCTCAGCATCCATTCTCCCTATGGTCTACTACACTAAAACGATGTTTAAAATCCAAAGTAATCCTTAAGAACTACTTGGATAACATCTTTTAAGAACTACTTGAGTAAACAAAAACAATCATAAAACAATATTAGACAAGAATCACTCCATCCGAAAAACACTAGGCATGCAAAACAAGATGCCTAACAGGGAAAACTAGGCCAAACGACCAATATCAGTTGAGACATTGACAAGGACATCCATAACAAGGTAAATAAACATATTCAAAATCAAACCACCTCTACTCAGGCACATAAGGCATTACAGGAATTAAGATGAAGGAAATCCCAAAACACGCAATACCCCGTTATATGTTATTGGGAACGTTTTCAAATAATATTCAAAGACTAACTATGGATAGGCACAAACCACCTACCTCGATGTTATATGATTGATATAATTCGGTTTCGGCCATTGAATTGACCTCAAACATAGTAAATCTACAAAAAACGTCAAAAATGATCAAATGAGGATATATCTAGAAACAGAAGAAAACAATAGATGAGGCTCCATAATAAGGATGAACTCACCACTATGATTCCAACACAACCAATAGAGTTCAATTCGGGGAACGAAAGGATAGTTAGAGTCTTGGTGAATATTCTTCGGTATCCATCGCTCCTGGATGAGACAAACCTAAAAAAAAGAGGGTTCTATCGATTAGATGTGACCTGGGATTGACATACCAATTTTAAAAAAAGTACACGGTGTGTTATTTAAATGTACACGGTGTGTGCTTTCTCTAATCGAATTCCTCTTTAGGTGGTCTCAAGCTCACCCCACACAGCCATGTAGTCGGCCATTACACAACCAATGCATGGTCACCCATGGAAATCAGGTACATGTCATGTAATCCAAAGTACAGAGTGTGTACTCCAAACTACATAGTGTGTGCTCCTTAAATTTCTATAATCTCTTATTTCTCTAAAGAACAACATAAAAGGGAAACCCATACTTAAAACGATGATCTGGGTTCTTATAGTGATAACGAATCCAATAGATTGTAAATGATTAAAAGTTAATTTTACTTGGATTTCATATTAAGCAAATCTCTCTTGGTTGGTATTACCCCTAACCATATCATTTTCCCATTACTACAAAATATTAATAATTTAAAATCATACATTATGTTATAGTGATAAATGTGGGCATAAATTGATGCTTGGTTGATTCCAAAATAATAAAAATGATTCAAGGGATATTCTCCTTGATTTTCACAGCAATCCAAATTCATTTTTTATTTCTACCCCCAATATGAGATAATTCATTTTAATAAAACTAGGCACCAGTACTCATTATTTTCCATCATATCCTGAGAAATGAAAATATAAAGGATGTGACTTTCATTCCTATCGATCAGAAATTTCTCAGTGATCATTCTCCCATAATTTCATGTCAATAAAAGTGTATTTACATGTCAGTAAAACCTTTTATGTGATTTTTCACTTACCTCCAAATCTGATAATTATCTCCTTCCAAATATTTCATGTCAATCAAAGATTTTTTTGGTTGGTTTTAACTCTTAAACACATAGCATAATCCATACAGATGAATTTGGGCATCATATTGACACGTGATTGATTCCAACATATAAAAAATGATTTGAGGAATGTTCCCTTACATATTCACATCAATATGATGTCATTTTTCCATTTAAGACCCACCCTTATAGAAGATATGTTGTTTTAATAAAACTATACATGGTTACCAGTTGTTTTCCATCATACCGAGTGACATGAGCATTCTATGGATGAAACATTGACTCCTACGGATCCAAAATAACCTGGTGATTTTTATCCTTCAATTTCGTGTCAGTTCTAGTGTGTTTTCATGGCATTAACCTCCATTTAGGTGATTTTTAACTTAACTCCAAATCTGATGGAAAATGTGACTTTTGAACATACTGACCAATTTGGATATATGAGTGATGTGCTGATGATTTCTGTAGATTTTAAATGACATAAATATCATTTTCATTGGATTTCATGTTTATTGGAGGTCATCATTATCTTATTATTACACACTAATCCAAGTCTGTTTCCTAATTTTTGAATCCTAAACTGGTAATAGGTCATTTTAACAAAATAACAAATGAAAAAATGTTCCTTCAATTACACAATCTTCTTTGAGAATACAACTAACATGTGTTTGCAATATAAAGATAAAAAATTACTCAATGGTTGTTTTCTTATGTTTTCTCATAAATATAAATTTATTTGGTTGGTTTTCAATCGCCACATGGTCAGATTTCATTTTAATGAAAATGTAAATATGATTTGTGAATTTACTAAAAAAATGAGACATTCAATTTGAATGGGAATCCAGAAAGATAAAATGAAAAACGTTTCATGGATCATATGCGTCTTATAGGACCATGGTTTCTGCATACATCATCATTAGTTGGGGTTTAAAAAATATAATAAATATAATATTAATTAATTTAAAAAGTAAACAAAAAATATTTTATAAACCTACATCATAGGATCCCCTACACCATTACACTAGAAAATATATTCCCATAGTGCTCTGACCTTAGATAACAATAGTGCATTTATCTTCTCAAGAGCTTACATCTAGCCTCTAAACTTGTCACTCATTATTTCACCCCAGAAATAATTGGAGCCACAACCTTATCATGTGAAACTATAGATCATGGAATCTCTATTCCTTATGTCAATTTATATCCATGTCCATAATGACTAACAATGTTATGAAATATATCATCCCACCTACATGTAATGTTATCGATGGTTACTGGAAGGTATGTTAACTCACACTCAAATAGATCATGTGTAATATATAAATATATATATATATATATATATAGAAATATGTATGAAATTTTAATTAATATAATAACTTTATATAAGAGTCGTAATCTTAATATCATTTTGATCTTGAGTTATCATCCACACCGACATTCAATCAGTTAATGTACATTGCTCCCGTAATTATAAAACAATAAGATATAAAAAATAGAACACCAAACTATATCAAATAGTATATATAATAATTAAATTATATATAAATCATGTCAAATCATAGAAAATTGACGAGTCCCAAGCCTGTGAGGTAGTCCCTACATCACATGATTCTTATAATGACATGTCGCCGCCACCTACATTCAATTAATTCAAATTTGAAACTTGTAAAATGTTAAAAATTATTTGAAATATATATAAAAAAATAAGCAGGCTCACTTTAGTATCCTTAGTGGACCTATATGTAACCATGTCACACCACTGATATGTGATAACACCTCTTGGGACTCTATCCAGAATGTCTACAGAACCCACATCTTATACATAGTACTCCCTCTTCACTCAACCTTTATAATATTTAATTTTTTTAACATTTTACCACACACACTGGATGAAAATAATTTGGGATCACTATCACATTTTTCTATTTAAGCAAAAAATCACAAATTTAAGTGTTTTTAATACAAAAATAAGAAACAAAAATGATTCCCTTATCGGAACATCCCCCCATAGGAGATCTAATGCACCCTAAGAGAATGAATCCCACTCATGTGTAGTCAATGGAAATTAATGTGGGTCATGCATGATATGACCAAACTGAAGAATAAGTTAAGGGGTACCCTCTCCCATGGGATGATATGTCTCATAAAATGATATATCAAGGGTCTTGCCATGATGAAACCCCTCAACCAAGGACTCTCCTATGAGATCAAGAAGTGATTTAGTAAAATCATATTGAAAAAAATTTCAAAGGTAATTTTAGAGATGTGCATATTTATGTTTAACTCTTATATGAAAATATAGACACAAATTTACCTTCATACATACCTCGACCCATAGAAGTATATGACTATCAAGAATAATACTGATGTGGTTCCGGATCTACTAACATATCTACAGTCACAAAACACATTAATAGTTGAACACACATATAATGCATATCATAGAAAGTTACAATAAATACAAAAAATAAAATTTAAAAGGTTTATAATTGGATAAAAAATTAAAAATAGATTTAAAATAAAAGAGCATGAAAACATAATACATTTAACTAGACATGAAAATCAATCACTTCTCCTTCAACTGTCTCTCTAAACTATTGAATATCTTCTTCATGTTGATTTACAATGTGTTGATCTAGATTTTGTGAGAAAAACTGAAATAGTCTCAGGTTCATCTCATTCAACTAAAAACACTCTTAGCCTTGATACTTTCATAGAATCATTCCAATTTGTATAAGATAGAAAGGTAGTGTAAAATTCATCTACAACATGTGATTCCCAAATGAAAAGTGCGTTACTAACTCATTCATATCTTTATAAAATACTATAAAAGTTCAACACTATAAACTAAAATTAGTCAACTTTAGTTCCATAGGCTAGACCAAACAAATTACAGTTTAACAATATGTATTCCATCCTATGTGAATATAAAACAAGAATGATGTATTTCAATTGACCATAGTAAGAAACAAAATTTATAGATGGATAAACCATGTCATAGTTTTTTGTTTCTTGTTTGTCATCAACATTTTAAATGTGAATCCAAAAGGCATTATCATCTAAATATTTGTAATGATGATTTGTTACAGTTGGACCATCTTCTAGTTGGTTAAATTCTTCAGTCGGTGTAGGGTAACCTAACTCCTAATGGTTATGTACCTATATATTTCACAGAATTCAATAAATATTTATGAAGAAAGAAATTAGTACTATACTTCAATCCTAATGATAATTCATTTAGACAAAAAAAATCCTTGAACCAATCAGGAGATGACGCATAATGGGACTGTTGAATATGATAATTAGTAGGAAAAGGCATATATTGTTTTCTCTTATTAATGTGTTTCCCATAAATGATAATTCATTGTTTAAATTATCAAATTCTATATAAAAACAAAAAACATAATATTAGAATAGTAAAAGTGAAAAAACTCTTACATCAATAATTTTTCAACGAATGGAATAATGGACAAGTTATATTGATGATATTTTACCACTTCGACGTTGTCTATAAAAAATAGAGTTCATTTTATATCTACCCTATCATGAATCCAAGAAGGACTATCTAATTTTGTTTCAACATCAATAAGATATTAATCACAAAAAGTTGTACACTCAGCCATCAAGTAACCGTTGGCTATTGATACTTTTGGATGAGTTCTATTATATATAAATCATTTTCATACATTCAAATACCACTCAATATGATAAATCCACATGAATTGCAAAATTATAGTATCAATTAATTCAATAGTTAAGTGTACCATCAAATAAAGTATAACATATAGAAATGAGGGTGTAAATAGTTTCCACAAGTGAAAAAGTGTAAGTAAATCCTATCTAATAAATATTTAAAATCACCCATTCATTGATTTTATAAAAAATATGTCTAAAATAATTACCCATCTAAATAATTTGTTAAACATCATTGTAAGATAAGCAATCAAAAATTGAGATTGGAATCAACTAACGAGTTAGTATGTGATTGTCATGAATTTTCAACCCTTGCTAGAAGAGTATCTAGTAGGAACCATGATCATATTCATAATAGAAATAAATGTCATTTTTACTCAATATATATAGTGAAAAAGGTATGTATTCCCCGTTACCCTCACCCAACTATAAATTCTACTATTTCCGTAAACCCATTTCCTCTAAACCACATCATGCATTGACATCGTCATTTTATTTACCACCAACACCCAAAATGGTACCCAATATATTATCATAAAAAATTTCAATGTGCATGACATCCAGATAATGCCTTAAGAGGATAATTTTCTAGTAAGTGAGACAAAAAATTATTTTCCTCCTTCCGATTGTGATTTTGTTTTCTACCAGTTCAATAAATAGACGGTAATGAAAGAGCCAACAAATCCTAAAATTCATATACAATGGGAATGTTTTATTTCTCAATCTATGATAATATTTATACTCATGTCATGATATTTGGTGATGGGTTGAATTCTATAAAACCATAAAATTAGAATTTGGTCTTTATAAACATGTTCTGAGGGGGAAGAGAACATATGAGCTCGTGTCTGTCCATTTTTTACAATGGTTAATCCATATATAATTTTTACTACTATTGAATCAATTGAATGAAAAATAACCTTTTGTAACACAACATAATAAATTTTTATAATTTGAGAAGTCTTTCACTGTTTATAAAAAATAGCCTAGAGTTTAAACATTTCATTCATTTCAAAATTTTATTTTATAAAACCATCACCTCAAAACTCATTGAAATCATAAATCAATGGAAAAAGGTAAACATCAATATTATACCCAGGACATATAGGTCCATCAATAGGAGTAGATGTATTAGAATGTTTTGTTTCATACAAATCCATGAATGAGGAATATATATAATAAACACCATGGGACATGTGTTATGAGTTATACAAATCAATGACCTGAAGGAATTGATGTCATCTGCTACTAAGCCCAATCATTAAGCATGACTATATTTATAAAATATGGGGTGCCACTGATTATGCATCTTCTTTTCAAGAGAGTTTGTCAGTTGGGTTAGTATATCACTATCCTTAATTTTTTTTCACATTTCTTCCCATTAAATTATAATGTTTAGATGACATAACTAATATTTTTTACCTCATATTTAGTGGAAGTTGATTCATTTTCTTTACAACAATCAGTTTCAGCTGTTTCATATTCTAACATGGAAAAGTCTAATTTCCCCTCTCATCTTTTCACTTGGAAGATCCATATACTATACAATTATCCAAATGATAAGATTATTTTATAAACAACATAAATTGTTTTTCCGATGAATCTAGGGTCTCATATGTGAACCCTATGTTCTTTGTCAACTTATGAGCACTGTAATATGACTATGAAGTCATAGAATCAGTAGGTAGTACTTTTCTATATAACCATATTTTTTTGAATGATCCATTTGACCACTAATTCAATGAATTCAATAGAAATAAATCCATGATAAAAGATAATTTACTTTTACATTACACTAAAAATATAATTTAGTTTTTGGATTATCATGCGTTTCAAAAAAACTCAGTAAATCATGATCTATACCAGAGTGTAGATTGATATTAACAATCTCATCATGTTACATATTAATTCCTTCAGGATCCAACCACATAACATTTCATTAAGAATTTTATGCATAAGATCAGTCATCCTCGCATCAACATCCATATTAATAGTTACTATTCAATGAAAATGAAAATATTATTCCCCATAAAAAGTACAAATTTTATAATTTTTTATAAATCTATTCAAGAAAAGGTTCTCCCTAATAGTATCTTTTTTGAATTGATATCTGTTTTCACATTTTCTACAAAGAAAAATAATATAGTCACTTTTAAAACCTCTAGTGAAATCAATAAACTGGATAATTCCATAAAAATATTCATTTGATGTTATATTTGGATGATCAATCAAACTATTATCCATATATGTATGTCATGGCCTAGTCCCCCCCAAAGGGTATCCCTCCTTATCTAGGAATTGGATCAGAAGGATAGTGACAGCCCAAGCCCACTACTAGTAGGCCCCAGGATGAAAACTAGCACCAAGGGTATATCAAAAATATAAATGTAAGGCATTATAATATAAGAGAAACATGAAGAAAAGATATATAAGAAATATAAACCAGTTAACTCATGATCATAAATATTAAAGAGACCCATGTGTAAACATGTAACGTCATACAAACCTAAAACAACTGGGAAGAAAACTAAAAGTACTAAAAAGGTAAACTCAACAGTGACAACCAAGCCCAAACATCTTCTATAAACCCTAATCTACAAATATATAGAATGATCTAAAAAATTCTATTATTGACCTCAAAAAAAATTTATATATGTTTGGGATGATCATTATAGTACACTCAATATGATCCTCCCTAGATCCTCTCATGGAAAAGATAAAGAAAGCATACTAATGACCAATGAAAAATAAGTGAAACTAACTCACTACCTAAATAGGTATACTAAGTACCCTTTCTCACCATGGATATATATCACCAAGTCAAAGACAAAATAGATATAATATAATATAACAACAAATCAGCATAGGAACCCTGCTTCTACTTCCCCACTGGTTTTCTAATTTGACATAATGTTGCATGTCTAGTGCCATCTCTATCTCGAAGAACCAAGCATAAGAAACACCTAGGCTATGTATCATGACATGCATCTCATTAATCACATATTTTCATCATCGCATGCCACATATCCATATAGTAAACAATTATTTTTAGGGACCCACCACATCCCATATGACGTTTATCATACATCAAGTATTATACCTCAAGCCATCAAAAACCATACACCGAGTATGGTACCTAAATCCATCACATCCCATACACATCATATATATAATAATACTATGGATATTTTATCCATAGAGACATGTGTGTGAAATTAACACAAGAAATTATATCCCTCTATACACATATAAGGGGAAACTAACCACTGTTTATACTAGAACATAATACTATCAGGATAAGAGAATAGGACTTGAGGGGGTAGTCAGTCATCTATCCCTCTCCAACCTAGATGTTGGGGAAAAAAATCATCCCAGAGTCCACTAAGTGTAATTTTCCCTACCAGAATGGGTGGGTTAGCAGAATAAATCATAAAACATGAAAGATATAGTATATTCCATGACCACATTATAGGAATTAATGTAGTCATAAGCTCAACTATATCTATCATCTCTCAGAAACCTGACTGCTACATCTAAGGACTAGATATCGTTTAATCAGACATGAAATTAAATGATCTACATTAAATTAATTATTTTTTTAATGTTTCACTTTATGTAATTAAATTAATTAAATATTAATTAATAATATTCCAATTATTTTCCATTAACCGTCCACATGAATTCCATTCACTCCATGAATAATCCAAATAAGTCCATGGTTTCTTAGGATTAACATTAACATTTTCATTCCAGTAAGAACTAAATCCATGGTTTAAACATTTATTAAACATTATAACCATTCCACAATTCCAAGTATTATTAGAATACATCCTAATAATCCATTAATAGATGTAACCAACCACATCCATCTACCTCAAGCAGTGGGGAATAAAATGTATGTAAAACATTAAACCCAATCATTTCTCCATTAAATAGATTCATTAAAAAGTAAACATATCTAATTTAAACATAGAAATGAGTATGCCTAATTTCAACCCATTCCATAAACTCTTGTGTTATCCCCAACACCCTCATGCAAATCAACATGCATCTTCCCAACATGGGCATCAAGTACCGCCATAAATCTAAGCCTCCCCACCCATATCTAATCAAACATTCTTATCTAGTATCTCATCATATAAAAAGGGTCATATATTGATCACACATAATGTTTCAAGAAACAAACATTGTCTTGAAGGAAACATGTCCCTAAAAACAAGGCATCTAGCCTTCACATGCAAACATGCTCTCACAGCCCCATAACAAGACATTAAGCCATTACATGAAAACTAGAAACCTTTTCCCCAGAAATTTATCTTTATTAAGAAATAAGGATTTATTCCACATTGAATTAACCAATTCAATTATCATTGGTTACAACTATAAGAAACATAAGGAATCAGATATAACAATTGTAAAGGGATAATGACGTAATAAAACCACCCAAAAATAATTCCAAGGATGTCCTAATAAATAATATTGTTTAATTAAATATATAAAAAAGTAAAATGAATTTGTTTTCAACCAGGAAGAACCCCATGAGCCTCCACCATGTGTCGCACACCCACGGTGTGTAGGGGAGTTAGTGGGCCAGCAGATAAATCCACTAATGAGGATGATAGGACCACGACCGGTGATATAGAAGATGAAGAAAAATATTCTCAACTAGATGCGGGAAAAAGTAGACTGTACCATAAGAGGGAAGAAAAAAACCACCAGTGGTGAGGGGGAGTCAACATCTGGAATTTGGATGTCTACTTACCAGATGAACATGACCACCTAATTTGACGATTTTTAGATCTGTTTCGTATAACAAATGTAGGGGCCACATGGGTGATGAATGTAATTCCCTAAACAAAAAAGCCAAGTTCCTGTGAATTATTTTATTACATTGACATGATTTTAAAGAATCATGTCCTGAATGACCAATCAGTTTAGTAGTCTTTAAAAATAGATTACATACATGAACTTTATATTACAATTTCTAATCATAAAACAAAACATAGATAATCCTTTGAAAATTATAGTATTCCCCTAGACTGACCCTAAATATCAATCATGAAAAAGTTCTTGGAATTGTGGGAAAAAGAAAAATAAGAAATGGGTTAACTTAAATGCTTAGTAAGGATAAAAAATATTGAAGAAGCTATCATAAATAAGCATAAACATTTAAGTCAAGGTATAAAATTGAAACACAATACTTTTAAACATAATCGTTAGCACAATATGGACAGAATAAATCAAATAATTCCATTTAAAATTTCACATGTATATTCTACTAGTCTAATAATCACATGTAATCTGAATAATTAATATCATAATGAGGGAATTCATAATACCGGATATCTGAAACATACCATCGAGGCCTCGACCAAGGCATCCAAAAACAAATGGCTATGGCCTCGGCCAAGTCCATATAAGAAAATAAATGGGAATGGCCTCATCCAATTCCATATCTAGTTTGTCTCATGAGACCTACAGATGTATCGAGGGGCTATAGAGGCCCCCAGATATCACATACGTAGTCTAATGCACTCCTCATATAAAAAGGGTAAAACATAACATAAACAATCACCTTAAATCTAGAATATGAAATGAAAATACTTTAACCATAAACCATAAATGGTTTAAAATTAGAACATCCGTAGTCAAACATATCATAACCAATTCAATACAATATGATGAATTGTATTATAATTAATCACCCTCAATCAAGAATAATATCCAATAAATGATGTTGAAATAGTTGAAAATAATCAGTAAAACTCTTTGAGAGAAATATCCCTTTTCATGAAATCATTTATATAGAATAATTTATAATGGAATTTATTTAAAAGAGAATTTTGAATAAAAGTGTCTCATACAAATTTAAATCTTTTTAAAGGAATTAACATTTTAAAATAATCATGTCCATATAAATAAATCCTTAAAATCATATTGAATACTTGGACATTAATTAAATAGATTTAGAAAAATACATCATTAAAAAAATTTAAATAATGATCTAGTTAAATATTACCTTCCATATAACCATAAAGGATTTGTTTTGATACCATTTTAAAGAAACATGTAAATGTTTGATAAATATTTCCCACTAAATACATACACATAAACAATCTCAGATAATGATGAGATTGAGAAATTAAACCTTACCTTAGGCTTGATACTCTCTATACATGTCCAAAAATTCAGTATAATGTTTTTAAACATATTATTAACTTATATAATAACAATAATAATATTTAGGATATAATATATGATTGTTTTATGACTTTACATCACCATTTTATTAACAATCCCATGTTAATGCAATATTTCGGGTAATAATTTCTTTTTTTTATCATACGTGTCTTGACCTGTTATTCTTGATCTTATTACTTAAATCATGATTTAATTACATACGGAAAGTATAATATGATTTATATATATTATATATTCATAATATAAATATATATAATAGATTGATATATGAAATGGGATACACTGTTCACAGAGATGGTAGACTATACCTAATCTTTAAAAATGATTTCGTTTTCTTATCGTATTTAATGGAAATAAGTGAATGACATATAAGTACACACACACACACACACACACATATATATATATATATGTCTAATTATAGTGTACTTATTATGTAATATATTTCATAATTATTCAAAATATATATATTTTTTTAATCATTCTTGGATGGTGAATGTGGAAGATGAGTCTCATCGCGTCGTGAA
This sequence comes from Viscum album, assembly GCA_963277665.1. Lineage (NCBI taxonomy): Eukaryota > Viridiplantae > Streptophyta > Magnoliopsida > Santalales > Viscaceae > Viscum > Viscum album. The sequence continues at coordinate 834,892,178 of OY728139.1, read as the reverse complement.
GATGGTAAGCCGTAAATACGCATGAACGAAAAAATCATTTCCTTAAAATTTAAATGGTATTTATTTGGATGGAATATGAATTTTAATGAAATAATAACTTGTCATATTTTATATTTATGATATTTATATTCATCATTGTACCCATCAAAATAATGTATTGATGAAAAATAGTTTAACCACGGTGTGGAGACAATAAGTAATATGCACACACACACACACACGGTGGTATTGTTTTTCATACTACGTGTAAGAGATAGAATATTTCTGTCCCATATTCATAAAAAAATCTCAACATATTTTATATTGTTGAGTTATTATTTTAATAAGTAAAAAATTGAGGAAGAGGAAGTAGAAGATGAAAATAACTTTTTTGATGTGATAAAATGATTACCTCTTCTTTGGGTGTCACATTTGGATTTTCACAAAAACAAACTCCATAATTTGGTTATCTACCCAAAGGTATTCCTCTAGGAAGAATTTGGGGATTTTTTAAGAAGATTTGGGCAGAGGTTGGCCAAGAAAAAGGTCTTTGGATGTTTAAATTGAAGAGAAGAATAAATACCCTTTTATAAGAGAGGTGAGAGGCACTTTAGGGAAACCATGAAATGATAATTTATTATAAATTTATTTTAAGTTTATAATCTCTACAATGTAACATATTTATAGGATTATATGATTATGGGTATAAATACTCTAATACAAATGATTTTTAGACAAGTTGTGATCATGAAATTAACCTTATCTGTTGGGATTAATCCTTAGTTAAATGGTTTAACACTTACCATTTCTTCCTGTATTTATATACTATATGGTTTGTATAGTTACTATAAAATACCAAGATAAAATCAAGTGGATCATTAATTATAGTTTTAAAATTATATAATGTAGTTGGATGATTCTTAGATTTTTAGGATTTTTATATCATTTAATAAAATAGTATTTGTATTAAAAATTAATTTATGACAATTTTAACACTATTTAGTAATTAATTTTTATAAAGTCATAACAACTTGATTAATTATAAACAAACGAATTAAATATAATATAAAATTTCATATTCATCCAAAATTTTTAGATGGAACAAAAACATTCAAATTACATTTATTATAATATTTATAATATCATTTATTTGAATCTTTCATTTAAAAAGAATATAATTTATCATTATAGTATCATAAATAAATTTAATTATATAATGTATAAAATTTTAAAAATAAATACCATGATGTAGGAAATAATATTATATTTATAATTAAAATTTACAGTTTAAGAGATCACTTATATAACTCGAATTAAAATTGGTTTATTAATAAGATACATGTTTAAGTAATATTTCCCTTTACTTTAAATTAAATATTAGAACATGTACTTTCACACCCAAGTTGCTCCATGGAGTCCTAAAATAGACCTAAGGATTCTCATGGTCGTCCATATACCTTGAAATAGGATTAAGACACATTTTAAAATAGTTTTATATTATCATAATATTATATTTACTCTTATTTACCTAATTTACCCTTTAACCATGATAAATAAAAATAATTACTAAAGTTAATATTGAAAGTGTCCAAAAATGAAAGGTACCTATTTCCACAATTTAGGCCATATTTTTACAAATATGGATTCCATAATTTAAAATTCAAAACACATAATTGGCAGAAATTAATTATAAATTAATTCCCATTGTAAAAACCAGAAAGTTGGGTTTTAAGAAATAAAAATGATCAAAAGATTGACATGTGTTTATGTCCAATTTTAAATGATAAATTACTTTAAATGAAAAAATTGGATTAAATAATAAAAAATAATATAATTATACTTTAAAACCAATTAAAAACATAATATAACTATATAAATAATTTTATATGTAAAAGCTTTTTTGAAGTAAAATGCAGTTTTTTTCACTATTCATTGAAATATGATTGTCAATAGAAAAAAAATAAAAGACTATCCAAACTAAATTTTTATGTCCTTATTATACATAATAATTTAATATTGTAAAATTGAATATATAAAATTCTTAAATGTTGGATTTAAAAAGGTTATCCCATTAAAAGTCGAAAAGAATGCATTGTTTTTGAAAAATACTTCTTTTATATGAAAAATTGAATTTGTTCGCATAATATTAATGTTAAAATTATATGTAATATATAAAAATAAAAATGCTCATAACACTATTCATAAATACTTTTTAAATGTGTGGTTTAATATATCATGGTGCGCTCGAACTCAGTGTTGCGCGTAGCACATGCTATTGAATTATTAAGAAGAAGCGTACCATGGAAGCTTAGGGTGTTACAATGAAACACCCTTCAAGAACCTTAACGGGAAGGGAAGATTCCATGAATCCAATGAAATATTTCCCACTCAGAGGCACATATAACAGCTCAAATAAATGGATGGATATGATAGATTATGCTGAAACATCCATTGATGACTAGAAATGAAGAGAATAGGTATACAACATATAGCCAAGGTGGCATCCCAAATCAAGTAGTCCAAATAATTGAGTGGGCCCTGTAATTCATCTAATTATAACAAATGAAACCAAAAATCCAATGGATATTAAAATGACGAAATATTTAATAATAAAATGAATTTATTTAAAATAGTTTAATGAGAAGAACAATTTCAATGGGTTAATTTCAATTTTCAATATGAAAATAATGAATAACCAAATTAAAAAATATCCACCATTTTCAATTTATAATTGGTGGTGTTATTACACCTATTTATTATTCCAGTGGATCCATGTTCATATTCTCTAGGAAATTCTTGAATGTTGATAAGGTTAGAACCTTTATCAAACTATTAGCTAGGTTTTCATCTGTGTACATCTTAGTGACACACAGTTCTACACATTCAATAAATTACACAATAAAATGAAGCATTATATATATGTTCCTAGACCTACTATTCCATACTAAATTTTTAGACAAATAAAGGGAATATTGATAATAAATATGTACAATAATAATAGAATTACATATACTAAGTTCATGAATCAAAATCATAAACCACATGGCTTCTTTTGATACTTCTGTCAGTGCTATATATTTAGCTATAGTTTCTCAGAGGGTCACCACCAAATTAATATTTCACTTCCATGATATATGACTTCCACATGTTGTAAAGACATAACTAGTTAGTGATTCCCTAGTTTCAAAATTTTTATCACAGTTAGAATCCATATAACCAGTCCCAAATTCAACAGAATTTAAATTTTTACTACAAAAAATTAAAAGAGATGAAGTAGAATAGTTTTACCTCAATAACCATTTAAAATCATTGCAATGTTCATTTCATGTAATTTCCATAAAATTTCTCAAAGTACAGATAGAAAAATAATCATCTAGTCGAGAAAAAATCATAAATTACATAAGAATTCCCACTACATTAACATACACAACTCTACACCTATATTTAATATCAAAAGCTTTGGATGGTGGCTGAGATAAGGAAAATTTAAAATTTTGACATAAAGGAAAACTATTTTGAATCAAATAATCAAACAAATACCTCTTAATCACTTTAATGATATAGGAACATTGAGATAATTTATAAAGATTAGGATTCTTATCTCAAATAATTTCCATGTGGAGAATTTTCATAGAACATTATATATCAATCATTTCAAAAGCTGAATTCAATTTAATTTTAACATGGGTGATTAATTTTTTATCACTAAATAAGATTAACATCTCTTCTACATAGAGCATTAAATGATGCATGGATTTATAATAGATTTATAATATACTCATTCATTAAAATGACTCTTGCTGAAACAATCTTCTAGAATAAATGAATCAAACATCTATTACTATTTTCTGGAAGCTTATTTTAATCCGTATAATGATTTATTATGAAACAAAAACTGGTTAGATTTAAATTCATGTTCAAAAAAATTGTAGGATTAAATTTTTATTTTCTCCATTAAATCACCAGGCAAGAAAGAAGTTTTGACATCTAGATATTTTGTTTGAAAATCTAACTAGGGAGAAAAAGAAAGAATAATTATTATTGTAGAATGCTTCAATATAAGAGAAAAAAATTTAAATTAATAAATTAATTCTCTGTTAAGGATGACTTTAGATAGAAGTCTAGATTTAAACAAAATTTTATTTAATTCAATATGGTTTTATTTTGTTTTATATGTCAATTTACAACCAATCACCTTAGATGTAGGTGGATTGTTGACTATGAGAAATGTGTGGTTCCTTATTTGGGATTTAGTCTCATCTTCCATAGATCATATCCAATTCTTATAGTTTCTACCATTTACATCTTGATTTTATATTTTGATATCCTATCCACAATGATCCACTACCACATTTAAGGAAAATACAATTATAACAACATGGATGTACCTAGGAGGAGGTCTATTGACCCTCCCTTACCTATCCCTAGTGAAATGATAACCCCTAAGGTTACAAGGAAGTCTATCATTAAGAGTATCATCAGAATCATTATAAGATTGTGGAATAGGCTAAGAAAGGGGCACCTAAGAGGTAGTGGTAGTCCCAATAAGAGACTCACAAAGACTGGGTGGATCAAACTCATGATTCCTTTTCTGAGAATGATCATCACTATCATTAGTGGAAGGCTAGACTCTAGAATGAATAGACTCTTGAAACATCTCATCCCAGATAAGAATACACTTTTTAAATCTATGTTTATCTACCCAAATCTTATACCCCTTCACCCCTCAGGATACCCTGTGAAGATGCACTTGATAGCTGTGGGCTCATGTTTATCTTCTTTAACATGAGCTTATGCAATACATCCAAACCCGCTAAGATGTTTATAGGATGGGGAGTTATTTCTCAACAATTCAACTGGAGTCTTAATCTGTTGGTAGATGTGATACACCTATTTATTAAGAAACAATTGTAGTGAAAACTCTATCCCAAAAGGATTTTGTCAATCCTAAGCATGCATGCATGACACGAAACCACTCAAGAATGGTATTGTTCATATGCCCCTCTATACCTTTCTTCTGAGGAGTATGACTCATGATTGAGTGATTCAAAAATCATTCACCTTCAAAATACTTGATAAACTCATTAGATTGTTATTCAAGGCCATTGTAATTCCTCAAATACTCTACCTTCTTTGTAGATTGATTTTATACAGAGTATTTCCATGTTTTAAACACCTCAAATACATCATATTTATTTCTCAAGATATAAACCCATACATTCCTTGAAAATTAATCTATAAATGGGAAAATGTTATATCCTTTACCATGCGAGGTAGTCCTCGAAGGTTCCTACAAATCAGAGGGAACATATTCTAGTTGGTGACCAAATTTAAAGCTGGATATATAAACATTTAATATTTTAGATTTACCCATGACACAGTCATCACACAAGTGTAAGTTACTTGGTTTATCTTTATTGATAAGCCCTTGATTTCTCAATTTATCTAGACCTTTACCACTCACATGTACCATCCGCCGATTCCAAAGAATAGTGTTGTTATTGTCAGTGAAATAAGTGTTTCTCGACTAATTGATGTGTTATCTTCCATTCAAAACATATAACCCATTCAACAAGGAGCCTTTAAGAACCGTATGATCATCCTTGGAAATTCTAATACAATCAAAATCATATTTGAAGGTAAAACCATTCTAATCAATGATACCTTATGATATAAAATTTTGGTGTAAATACCAAACCCAAATCACATCCATTAATGTTAAAAGAGAATGTTTTGAGAGCTCTACCATAATAGAACCTCTAGTCATTACACAACATCTCTTGTCGTTGCCTATAACAACCACTCCTTCAACTACCTCAGTCGAATAAGAAAAATAACTCTTATACGACCACATATGGAAAGAATATCCCTTGTATAAGACCAACTCAACATCAAATGACCACTGGCATTCAGACCCTCAGTTACATGTTTAACCAATGCCTTACTATGCAACTCATGTGAAAGTAAGGAAAAATTGAATTCCTCTAAAGTCGAGAAATCTCTTCCATAAATCATAGTATCGATAATATGTTAAGATGAACTATCTAAATAAATTCAATGTATGATGGATTAGCCCACATCTTCGCTGTTAAAATTTATATTAGTGATCTCTAAAAATGTTTTGTTAAACACATCATGTTGTGTCTGGATGGTGGTTCCATGAAAAATATTGAATGTTTATAATTTGTGATTATTTTGTACATTACCAATTAAATATGTGTTCTTGTATAGTTTCTGATGTTTAGAAAAAATAGCAACTACAAAGGCAACATAGGAAACATCCCACAGATCTTTATCACCTAAATACAAGGTTAAATACCTATATTCTTTCAGTAAAATGTTAGGAGGAACATCATAATAGGCTGTGAATATTTGACCATTAGTGGATTGGCATAGTTGCTGTTTCCTAGGTCAGAACAGGGAATCTTGTAGACGTGGTTGTACAACAGGTCTCACATTTTTAATCAAAAAAAAAATTAAAATTATTTCACCCATCATTTGTTTTCTATTTCATATTTAACAAACACAATTGTTTATTCAGGTGGCTATGATACCACATTGTTGTGGGGTAATAGAGGAATAAAACCCTCCCAAAAATAATTCCAATAACCACTAAATAAAAAATATGTTTTCATCAAATATATAAAACAAAAAAATGAAATTTATTACCATGAAAACACACCCAAACAGAGTGATGATGTGAGAATAGTGAAAGAACAATGATTGTAGAAGAATAAACGAGAATAAAAAGTAAAGGAAACACTAGGATTTTTGTGATTTAGTCACTTTGGGACCTACTAAAACATAATAAAACCACCTAAACACGAAATTTTATTAGATTATCATAAAAATAGATTGCAGTATACAAACACAAAGAAGACAACCAACTGAAATGCACAAAAAGAACTTAAATAGAAATCACACACTTGAAACAACAACATAATGGGAATTAGGTTTTAGAAAAACATAAAACCTCAGAAAAATTTATGAGAGTATAGATCGCTTCAGTATCCATGAACACCAATATTGTTTCATCATTTGATGTCACCATAGTATGATCATTCCGTGTCTCCAGATTCAATCAATGGTCTCATGTATTCTACTGGAAAAAACCCTGATAGGATCCACTATGAGTTGTGCCCTAGCATCATGTAGGGGGTGGTGGGATACATGATGAGTTCACCAATGATGATTATTACACCACCACTGAGATATTGAATCAATGAAATAATATTCTCAACATCGGCAGAGTTCCAAACCAGATCAAATCAACAGTGTGAATAAAAAACCACAAGCGAAGGGAGGGATTCAATTTCAGGAATCTAGATCATTGCTTACTAGATGAACTTGAACTCCCAAGAAGATTATTCTTAGACTTATTTCATATATCTATTGTGGGCGTCTTAGGGGTTAGGAAACTCCCTACCAGAACCCTAACCATCTAGCTGCGTAGCCAAGGGGAGGGTAAAAAAAATCCAATATCGAACTCCCAACCCAATGGAACATGGAACAACTCAATGCAATGGATGGAGTAGATATATTAGCATGAAACACCTATAAATTAAAGGAATATGTATACAATAGATAGCTAGGTAGGCATCCCAAATTGAGCAGACCATAAAATTGAGCGGGCCATGTAAATTAGCTCATGTGGTAAAATGACACCAAAATTTAGAGGATATTAAAATGGGGAAATATTTAATAATAAATTTAATATATATAGAAAAATTTAAAAGGAATAATATTTAAATGGGTTAATTAAAATTTTTAATATGAAAAAAATACTCAAATTAACAACAAGTTATTAAATTATTTAAACATGTTATAAAAGATAAGCTTCCAGTTTCAAAAAACTTAAGGAAGAACAAAAGTCATTAATCATACCTTTTATTATCATGACTAAGAATTATGGATTCAGGTTAATTATCTAATTCCATTTTCAAAATTAATAACACATTCATCTAAGCATTCATACTTGCATCAATTTGATTACCATCAAATTATGAGAAACACCAAATTTGTTAAACATGTATCCTCTTTAATTATTTATCCAAACAAAAAAACATTATTGAAAATATTTTCCTTATACAAATTCCTAAATTTCAACATGATAATTCAAGAGTAAAAAAATTCTAATCAAATCTTATTATATATATAAAACTATTTGAAAAAAGAAGAAGAAAACCATTATCACGGTGGAAAGTAGCAACACAAAATCACTATACGTAAACTAATTCCATTCTTTAATCCAGTTTAATATTTTTTTCATTAATTAATCCACCATCTAAATGTATAAAACATGGTCAATTTATTATTTAATAAAAATAACTAGAATAATAAAAGTATCCCCTACCTCAAAGCATCAACATTCTTTGCACGAGAATGAATCAACGTGACAAATCTCGGATCAAATTTATCATGTGGAAACCATGGTCTCTCAAGGATGTAATTTTATGAATGCATTGATAAATGAAAAATAATACTCAATTATAATGGTAGAGACCATCTTCTATTACATAGAAAAAAGAGGAGGAAATGATATTAAATGGGGATAAACTACTAGAAATGAGGAAGAGCCCAATTCAGATCACCAAAGATTGATCTCAAGAACTCTAGATTCATACCTATCAGAAATTGGATTAAAAGCCTTTGAAAACCACCTTTGGGTACCTAGGGTTCTTGATTAATGAGTGGGAGGAAACTGGATCTATGTTACTTTGTGGTATTTGTAGGAAAATAGATTTTTAGAGGACCACCATATAGCCCCTAAGATCACATAGTAGACCACCTAGACTACTACATAGTAGGAGAAGGCCATATCATGGCCCCTATTAAAACCCATGTTAAGGTTCCAACGATAGTTCCACAGTGACTATCCCATTTATCCATGATAGGGACTAAAGGTAAAACAACATACGATGTTTCACCCCCCTCATTTGGATTTAGCCTCAAAAACAACTACAACATAGCCACCTTGTTCCATGCCGCAATGATTGAAAATGGGGAAGGGCCAATGCTATAGCCAACCACCACAGCACAACCACACCTAAAAGGAAAATATCCTCAATTTTAATCCTCGTATCCTCCCTATTTCATAGTCGGGATAGCACAACATATAATTTTATCTTACGAAATAACCCATGGCTCCACGTTGCAACTTGGCCTCAAATGGTAGTGGCACCCACCTTTTTTCATCATTTATCCTTGAAACTCATTGAAACCTTCTATAGGTGCATCTAACACCCAAAACACATATAGGGAAGGGAAATTGAGGTTCTATCCCTTACTCTATTTATTAAAAACAAATAGTTACAATTACACAAGATTTTATATTAGATGAATTTTTTGAATTTCAGATCAGATAATATATTTAATTTGTTGTACAGTACTCATTTTTAAAAAATTTCATCTTATGAAAATCATTATACAAGAATAATTCATGATATATTGGCTAAACAATTTATAACATAACCTCCAACATTTATTAAAAACTATCATTATATTATAAGAAACTCTAATGACTCCCTATATCACCTTATAGTGATAAAAATTTCAATGATGATGTTAAAAAAATTTACAATTGATTAATTAATAAATTTATAAAAACAAAAAAAACTGTTGTATCGATATATAATGATTTTCCCATTTACATTCGATCTCTATTTATAAATTTTTTAATATATTATTATATTTCTCATAGTGTATTTATCCCATTATCAAAGTGACCTCTTTATCATAATGATATACTGGTATAAAGTTTCTTCCAACTACCCATCCAAATAATAATTTTTTCAAAAAGATTCATAATAATAAAATTATCCACTTAAAGAATGGTTATTACTATAGAATATTCTACTTTGAATAAAAAAATAAGTAATTCAATATATTTTCTACTACTTGTAAATATTTTTTAAGTTATATAATGTTGAATATTTTTCTTATATGATAGTATAATAAAAAAACAAGGTCATGTTAGAGTGGGTGTCCTAGAACCAACAGTTTTTACTTTGATTACAGGAATATTTATTGTATTTAAATTTTAAACATCTTATTACAAATTGTGCATTGTTCTACCTTACTATGATTTAATAATGTTCTAGAGTATTTTTCGCATTGATTAGGTCATAAAAGTTCTCTGATATGATGAAAACCTTGATGTTCTATGACAGTATTCTTAAATATAGTTCTACAGTTGGATGGCATTATATTATGGGACACATAGTATACATACTATTAGGTGTGATTTATCGTAAGCAGACGAGGCTTCCTCTCATAAATCTTTCACTTGGTAATCTCCAATAAGGGAGATTATGATAACAGACATTTCAGTAGGAATTCATTAGGTTTTGATGCCATTAGATATTCCTATATATGAGTGTCTGTAATGGTCCATAGACTTTAATATTATCATTAATACATGTCACAAATCATGCACTATGATTTAGCTATGAAAATAATCACACTAAATGATGTTGGGAAGTAGGGCACATTGGGTGCATCAAAAATGACATGTTATTAACAGATAAGTCAAGGAAGGATTTTCCCTTCCATATGTATTGAAGTTGATATCTCATCCCTTTGATTGAAATGGAACCATTACCCAATATTCCATGGATATGGTGTAATGATGAGTTTAAATTTAGGTAGTCAAAGAATGATGTATCAAGAATATAAGTTGATGGCACTCTAAGGAATCCTTATTGATGATATATTGTGGAAAATGAATTATATTTCATATTGAACATTCTTATGTGGATGTTATCATTGCGACATTAAGTTCTCTCTCTTGGGTTCCAGGACCAATTTCTAGATAATAAACTTATATATTAGGCAAGCGCGCCTAATGCCAACTGGAAAGAATCCAAGAGGGTCACACAGTATGTGTTTTTGGTGGAATTGATTAAATTATATTCGAATTTAACTAATGAAATAAATATTATTCTCAAGACTTAGGAATAATTTAATTCTAGTTAAAATGATCACATAACAAACATAAATATTCATTCACTAGATTTTGAATAAAATTTATTTATTTATTTTATTAAACATTTAATAAATATTTATTTACCAGTTTGTAAATAAAAATGTTTATTTAAGTGAATAAACATTATTCGGTTGTTCAATAAATGTAAGTGGAGATTGAACATGCCAAGATCATGTATGGTGATAAATTAATTATTTAAAAGTATTTAAAAATTATTTATTTATGTGGCGTAATAATATGAATAATACTTTTATCATTATGTGGCTCAAGATTTCATTTATGGTTCCATTTTACACAAGTTTGTGCACAAAAACTAATGATGTTGTTATTTTTATTATGTGGCACAGGTTTTCCCTCTTGGTTATAATTGTGTTTAATCAATGTTTTGCAATTAAATATTGTAATTGAAATAAGAGCTCGATTAATTGAATTGTACATCTATTATTCCAATGACGCTTGTGATGAAAGATAATTCCATGAATGGAATAAGGAATTGATGATCCAAAAATTTCTCTATTGACTAATCTCCTCTCACCCTCTCGAGAATGAGAGAAGTTCTTCATGACCGAAGAATAAGTGATCTAGAACAATCGACATAAGACATTCACTTCACCGTGATATCACCCAGAGAATGAGTGGTATTGGTTGGAGGCAAATAGAGTACATGTGGATCACCATTAGAGGGATTATAATTTGGATCATTTCAAGTGAAATTATGTCAATTTAGAAAGGCCATTCTAGACAATCAAGAAAAGTTAACAAAGAAAGTACCCAAAAACCAAGTATTTTAATCTATTCAAAAATTAATAAATTAATTTTAAACATGATGCACACGATCCTATTTTTCATATCTGGTGTTTTTCTTCTCTTCACCTATATCTATGATTTTAATCTTTGTATACTAGAGTTCATCATCGTTTTGATCCAGAATTGGTCGTCGATTATGGAAAAAGTAAAGTAGGGCCCCACCCAACCACCACATGTCTACTATATGAAGACCCATCAAATGGTATCAAAGGAAGGTTCATGATTATTTTTATTTATTTAAATAATTTTTTGATGCTTTACTCTTTATGAGTTTTGTTTTTCAATTGAATTTTAACCGTTCTGGTAATCTGAATTTTGAGATATATTCTTCCCATTCAATTTCTCATAGATTTAACAGAAAAAAATATTTTCTGGATTAAAATTAAATGGAGGATCTAATAAAGATGTGCTGATTATTCTGTCCAATTAATATGATAGTATACACTATGTATTCAGTGTTACACATCATGTAATCTGCCATACATGCCATGAAATCATAATTACACACTGTGCAGTTGTGTTAAACACATCAAGAGTAATTCAAAAATTATTCATAACATGTAAATTAATGACGTGAAGTGTATTTAGTTCTTATATCACGTGTTGATTAGGACATATAGGCTCATGGTCAGCCAGAATACACGCCGTGTGGCCCACTGGACCAATCTTGTAGTCCCTTTAAGGTCAAAGTGCATCTTTGAATCCCATTCATGGCTCAGCAGACAGGTGACCATGTAAAATGGAGACAACAAGGAGTGTGGCCCACTGGACACACCGTGTACTCTGAGATTTATGACGTACACCTCACATACTGAGTCTCTAGGTATGTATATTATATTGATGGTGAATTTACTACACATCGTGTAGTCAGAACTACATGCCATATACTTTAACAAATTATGCAGAATTAAAACATTAATATCTACATATTCTTTGATCTGTGTATCATGTGTAAATCATATTACTGGTTTTTACTCTATGTATTTAAGAAAAACACATGTATGAAAAAATAATTTGATTCATATAATCTTCTGTGAAGTACACATTGTGATAATAGGCATTTAATAATGAATTCCATATATCATGAGAGTAAATAAAATAAAAATATAATTAATGTTTGGTAGATTCAGAAGGGTATTCATCATGTTAACTCCTAGGTAATGGATCATAATATCAAGGAAATTAAGAAAGTTATTATGATATAAGGATTGATTAATTAAATATAATATTTTATCGATTCAAGCATGATTTATCATAATAAGAACAATTACATAATTTAATTCTAGTTTATTAAATGTGAAATTTGTTACATGTTTGTGGATGATCATGAGATCGAATAGAACTTTGTAAGTGATTGGTATCTTATTAATTTATTTATTAAATTAAATTGTTGTTCTACAAGCCATATCAACTACTTAATATGTAAGGCTGAAGTTCCCATGATTTATTTTATGTAAAAATCTTTTTTACCACTCAACTGCATGTGAGTTAAAAGAACATATGTAATAGATGGATCTCCCAATCCTATGGAGGAGGTCTAAGTCAGGATCCAAGGAGAAAAAAATCTAAGAGATCTTTGTTTCCAGTCATGTGTCTAGAACAACCACTATCTATGTACTAAATACTCTTATTGGTACACTTCTCATTTTCCTGAAAAAGAAAAAATTACTTTTTTGGAATCCAAACTTGTTTGGATCCAAAAGGGTTAGATAAAAGTATTTTAGGAATCCACATTTGTTTTGCAAAATGAGCTTTATTATATTCTAATGATTGAGTTCTGTTAAGAGAACAATCCCTTCTCTAGTGTCCTCCACATTGACACTTAGAACAAAAAGAGGTTTTTTGAGGAACAAAATAGTTATTACTAAAAACAGGTTTGGAATGAGTATATCCAAGACCAGAACAATTTCTCAAAGGTCTAATTTGAGAATACATCTTGTCAAAATTTTCCTTTCCATGAGTAAAATTTGACAAACATTTCTTTAAGGAAAACATTTCTGACTTTAATTTTAAAACTATGTTTTTATTTTCCAAATCAGTTGATTTTGAACTAGAGTTAGGCTCTAAAATATTTTTCTTTGAAAACACAGTTTCATGTTCCTTAGAAAGTTTATCCTTATCATATTTGACATTATTAAGGGCTTTCAAAATATTTTTAAAATCAGAAGATTTCATATCAAGTTCCTTAGAAAGATCTAACAATTATTTAGTGAAAAATGAAATTCTAGAATTTGCTTTCTCAAGCTTCTTCTTGAGTTTAGAATTTTCATTTTCAAGTAATTTAGCAAATCTAGATATTTCTTCAAAAGAATGAAATGTATCATGTTCTGATGATGGAGATTCATCATTTGAAGATTCATAATATCTATTATTAGTATAATTTGCATTCAAAGAGACATTTGTAATAGCTTCAGCATTATGTACATTATCCATGAGACAATGATCTTCAATTTGTAGTCTGGCTATAATTCCGACATTCCTCTATCCGGAGGACTCATATTCTGAGGAATCATATGAAGAATCACTACCACTTTCACTCCGGGTATCATTTGCCTTCAGAACATTCATTGTCTTATAAAACCTTTTTTTGTTTCTTTGAGAATGATTCTCTTTTATGTCCTTCCTCTTCTGTAAAGGACAATTAGGCCTTATATGTCCTGCTTTCATACATTCATAACAAGTTACATCTGAATATTTATTATCCTTCCTATCTTTCTTTTTGAATCTATATTGGATGTCTTTCTTTCCCACAATCTTGTTCATCCTTTGAGCAATATTGGCTAATTCATTGTCCGATAGATCACAATCAGATGAATCAGATATAACATTCTAGGCTTTGGATCTTGTAAGCCTTTCAGGTGTTTTAGCTTTAGATGTAAAGGCTACACTTCCATTCCCATTCTTCTTGTTGAAATCAGCATCTCTCTTCATTCTTATCTCGTGCTGTAGAAGAGTTCCAAAGAGTTCATCTAGAGAAATCTGGGAAAATTTTCTATTTTCATCAATAGCTGTCCTTCTTGACTCCCATTCATTTGACATTATATCTATAATCTTATCAACTAGAGCATCATCATCAAGACTTTTTTCTCCCATAGATTGTAATCTATTGACAATTGTCATAAACCTTTGTTGCACTTGACATACTGGCTCTCCATAAGGAAAAACAAAACCATGATACTCTGCTCGAAGCATTGCTCTTCTTATTTATATAACCTTGGATGTACCAAAATGAGTGACTTCCAATTTATTGCAAATACAATTGGCTTCTTCACATGAAGATATCTGACTGTATATATTCCTGGTCATAGAGCATAATAAAGTATTGCGTACCTTGTAATTCAGTTGATATTCTCGCTTCTCTTGGTTAGTGAAAGTAATGACTTCTTTGTCAGGAATTTTGTAACCTCCAGCAGGAATAATAAAATTTTCTACTCTAGTGTTGATCACAAAAGTCTTCATACGATCTCTCCATTACTCATAATCATTCCCATCGAAGATAGGTAGTCTAGAGGGATTTAGATTGTCTATTAACCCAATATTCATTCCTGTCATCTGATAAAACAAAAATCTTTTCCACTCCACATGTTAGTGTAGTCAGTAAAAATAGAACAAGAAATATAAATCAGTGGAAAACCTCCTCTGATACCAATTGTTGGATCGAATATATAGATGTATATTTATATTAGATGGAACAATACAAGAGGGGCGGGGGGTGAATTGTAGGTTTAAAAAATTTTTATTTAAACATTTAAGAGATTAGTTTAAAAGGTTTTAAACTAATACAAATACAAACACCCACAATTGTATTGAGACTAAATGGTATGAAGTAATGTAATACTAATGAAAATAAAAACAATTGTATTCGAGATGAACACAATAATCAAAGTAATATAAAGATGAATGATTCTACCTTAAAGCGTATATAATCAATCAATAAAACATGTAATAGAATGATTGTAATTGATACAATTACAAATGAATATGTAAAGATGAAAGGAAACAATACAAATTCCTTTATAATACAAGCATCAGCGGAAAAGTAAAAGTATTACAATTCTTTTGACCCAAAGAGAAGGGTTATCCTTTCACCTAGGATAAAAGGTCTGTCTCATCAACACCTTGATTACCCCTTGATATGATGATCGGACTGTCTGTCTGCCTATCCCTGGCAGCCCTCGATACAATGATCGGAACGTCTGTCTGCCTATCCCTGGAAGCCCTTGATCCGATGATCAGTCCGTCCGTTTGCCTATCCCTGATAACCCTGGATTTTGTAGGTAATCATCACCTCTTTCTTTCAATCACTTGAAACCCTCGATACGATGATCGGACGCACAAAGCAGATGAGAGAAGTCATAGTGTCTCTCTCTAGAACTTTATAGAAGTAGAGTATCACAGTTGTTTTTTTTAAGTTTCTCTTTCAGCTTCAAATGACCTCCTAATTACAGGCCTCGGGTTCCAACGGTCATGTTTCCTTTAACGGTCATATTTCACCAAAAACCTCGGAGGGACTTAGACACCTGGCATTATAACGGTCATGTTGAAATAGAAAGCACGACATTGTTTTGATTAGTTTGTAACTAACTCAACGACATCGTATTGGTTAAAACAAGATATATGTCGATGATAAGCAATAGTACAATTAATATGATGCAAGTGTTTTTGAATAAGTACCAAAACAAGTAATGAAAGTATGAATAGTAGAGTAAGTACAATACATTTGACAGAGTCAGTATGATACGATTGACAGAGTCAGTACGATACGATTGACATAGTCAGTACGATATGATTGACAGAGTCAGTACGATACGATTGACAAGGCCAGTACAATACTATTGATAAAGTCAGTACAGTTAAAAAGACAATTTTGATTTCCAGAACAAGATATAGAAGTCAAAAGAGAACTTTTGATTCAACAATCAAGTACCCGAAGTAGAAGTTTGCTTTCCCTTATCAATACCTACAACAATATAGTCTTTTTGGGCCCAAAAGAATGACCCAAATAGGGTGTGAGACGAATCCCAGTATGCAACCACCCAATGATTTGTGCCTAACATCCAATGAATATATATGGAAGGAAATAAGAAAAATGAAGTCGTAAACAAGGAAGTACCCAATGGTAATAAAATCCTACAATTCCAATTTCATTAATTTTCATATATCAAGTAAGTAGCAAATCAAAAACAAGTAGCCCTTTAGGAAGTACTCACAACCTAACCCATATGGTTCAACCAATCAGACCAAAGAAACCCTATGGGATGTACTTACAGTCTAACCCCCTTGGTTCAGCTTTAGCAAAGACTCTATGAGGATGCACTCACCATAAATTCCCCCTGTGGACTTTTTTTGGTAAACTACAAACACTTAGAGATGAACTCAACATCAAATTCCCTTTTGTGGTCTCAAAAATTAGATCTACAAACACTCTAAGGGAGCACACACATCCATCCCTCTTATGGTATGGAAACGTGAAAAGTAAATAGACATTCTGGAGAATCCCTCAGCGTCTAATCTCCCTATGGTATACTACACTAGGTTCCCACAACCTTATGTATGTCAACCATGCACAATGATGTTTACCAACCAAATTAAACATTATGAACTACTTGTATAATAGATTTCAATAACTACTTGGCTAAATAGCTACATGCATAAAATAACATTAGATAAGAATCACTCTGTCCTAACAACAGTAGGCCCGGAAAACAAACGGCCTAACATGAAATGCTAGGTCCAATGGCTAATATCAGTTCCAACATGGACAAGTGAATCTAAAGAAAGGTAAATAAACCTATTCACATTCAAACAACCACTACTCGTGCATACAAGGAATATTATGCATTAACAGTGCTAAATCACCTAAACACTCAAAACCCCGTTCTAGGGTATTGTGAACTTGTTCGTCTAATATTCAATGACTAACTACAGAAAGTCACAAACCACCTACCTTGATGTCGTAAGATTGAAATACTCTATCATCGACCCTTGAGTTGACCTAAATCGTAGTAGATATACAAAAACGTCAAAAACTCTCAAATGAGGATATATCTAGAAAGAGAAGAAAGAAAAATATGAGGCTTTAGAAGAAGGAATAAATCACCATTGTAACTCAAACACAGCTGACAGAGTTCGATTCATAGAATGAACGGCGAGTCAGAGGCCTGAAGAAGATTTTCCAGTATCCATCGCTCCTGGATGAGATATACCTAAAAGAATAAGTTTCTATCGATTGGAAGTGACCCCGATATGACATAAGAATTAAAAATAAAAGTACATAACATGTTTTTTAAAATTAAATCTAGTGTACTTTCCTTAACTCACTTATATTTCAGTTGATCACCATGTCTCCCCACAAGACCATTTACTCAACCATTACACGACCGGTACATAGACTCCTACAGCAACAGGGTACACGACGTGTACTCAAAAGTACACAACATATACTCCTCATATTTCTAGATTCTTATATTTTTATCAAAAACACCATAAAAGGAAATCCCAAACCTGAAATGAAGATCTGACTTCTTACAAACATCATCCCTTAAAGAAATTCATCCATAAATTACCCTAGCAAGGTGGCTTAGAAGAAGAATCCTCGAACATCTCTAGCCACTGTGATCACACATCAGCCTCCCACTCCCAAGTCTCGTCTTGTACTCGCCCATGATTCCATATCACCTGTACTAGAGGAACAAACTGGCCATAGAGAACAATCGCGATGTGATCAACAATACAGATAGGATTCTCCTCAAACGAGGCGTCCACCTCCAACCCAAAATCATCAGGTTGGAAAATATGATATGGGTCTAAGAATTAACACCGTTGCTAAAAAAACATGGATTATTTCGTGCATAGCCCATTTCCTATAAGATAACTGAAACAGATAGGAAACCGGCACAACTCTCTCCAAAACATCAAACGGCCCAACATATCTCGGTGGAATATTTCTCTATCTTCAAATCCTCCTGTGTCCTAACCTCGGTGTGACGCATAGGAAAATATGATCTCCTACCTTGAACTATAGAGGTCATCACTGTCGATATGCATAAGACTTCTATCGGGAATGGGTAGTATCCATCCTCTCCCGAACCAACACCACCAGCTTTGTGGTCTCTTGAACAAGAAGAGGTCCCAGCATAGCTGCCTCTCCTGCCTCCTGCCAACATAGCATTGTTCGGCATGGACTACCATACAATGTTTCATAAGGTGAAATATTAATAGTTTTTTGAAAAATATTATTGAAGGAAAAATCCTCAAAAGGATTGTGCTTCTACCAAGAAACACCAAAATCTAGGATGCATGCTTGAAGCATGTCATCCAACACCCGTATCGTATACTCAGACTAGCCATCTATATGGAGATGGTAAGACATACTCAAAATTACATGTGTACCAAAATCCCTTTATAGTTTCTGCCATACCCAAGAATAAAAAGTGCATCCCTATCTGAAGCAATAGAGTTTGGAACCCCATGTAGATGTACACCCTTCCAGATGTACAACCTTCCTAGCTCATCTACACTAAAGGTCTCCTTAATCGGAAAGAAGTGAGAAAACTTCTTGAGTTTGTCAATGACTTCACAAACATCATAATTCCCACAATGAGACCATGATAAACCTATCATGATGTACATCACGACATAATTCCACTTCCACTGGGGAATGGGTAACTACTGCAAAAGCCCTGCTGGAAGGTGATGATCCACCTTCACCTGCCAACAGGTGAAACATCTCTTGACATGACCAGAAAAGTCTATCTTCATACCTAGCCACCAATACTGACGGTGTAGATCTTGATACATCTTGGTAACACTAGGATGAACAACCCGAAATGAGGAATGCAAGTCCTACATCAGCTCCACACGTATGTCTGCAGCCACCTATACGCACCCTTGAAAATGAAAGATCACATCCTCTCCTACAGTCCATCCAGGAATATGGTCCTCTCTTAACACAATCTCTTGTAGAAATAGTCCTTATGAGTCTTATAGATACCTCATTTTTACTTGTTCGAGAAGATTAGTGGTAAAAACTATAGTAGAAAGAAATTTCTACCCCTGTCTATCGTGCACCTCCAAATGCTTGTCAAAGAACAGAACCATAATCGACCCCTCAATCCTGGCCTCCTGAACTTCTTGTATATGAGTCCTCCTGCTCAGCGTATTAGCCACTACGTTGCCTTTTCCAGGCATGTAGGAAAGCTCAAAGACAAAATACTAAAGGTAATCATCCCAACGTCATTGTCTCAAATTCAGATCGTGCTGAGTAAAGATATACTTGAGAATTTTCTGGTCGGTGGAAAACAGAAAATGCTCTCCCAAAAGATAATGTCCCCATCATCGTAAGCCATGAACAACTGCAGCCAACTTGATATTGTGCTTTGGGTAATTTATTTCATGTGTCCTCAACTGTATAGACCGGTATGAAATGACTCTTTCCCCCTGCATAAGAACTACTCCAAACCCGACACCTGATGCATCATAGTAAAACGTTTTTCTCTTTCCTAGCTCTAGAAATACTAGTATCAGTGCTGAAGTCAACCTCATTTTCAGATCCTGAAAGGTTGAATCACAATAATCACTCCATAGGTTCTTCGCACCCTTCTTAGTCAGGCCCGTCAGTAGTGCTCTTAAGCGTGAAAAGCCCTGAATAAAATATCTGTAGCATCCATCCATCCCTAGAAAACTCTGTACCTCAAAGAAGTTTTTTGGCTACTCCTAAGAAACTACTGCTCTCACTTTCAATGGGTCTACTGAAACTCCTATTTTTGTGATAACATGACCAAATAAGTGAATTTGGTCCATCCAAAAGTGTCATTTTGAGAGCATAGAATATAAAATATTCTCTCTATGTGTACTCAAAAGGTTCTTAATATTGGTAGCGTGGTTGTGTTGACTGTGAGAGTACACCAAGATATTATCCAAAAAAACCACCACAATGAAATCTACGTATGGATGAAACTCTCAGTTCATTAGTTCCATAAAAAATACATGCACGTTCATGAGGCCGAACAACATAACCACATACTCGTATAGACCATACCTACTCTGAATGTCTATAAGAGGTATATCTGACGGTCTAACGCACAACTGATGATAACTGGATATCAAGTCAGTCTTCAAGAATTCCCAGGCTCCTCGAAGATGATCAAAGAGATCATAAATCCTTGGAAAGGTATATAGGTTATTGACCATCATCAGGTTCAGATTCTAATAATTAACACAACATCTAATGGTACCATGCACCTTCTTTGCAAATAAGACGGGAGAACTGCAAGGAGAAGTACTTGGTCAGAGGAAACCCTTAGCCTATAACTTCTCTAACTGCTTCTTGAGATCCTGTAACTCTGTTGTAGCCATCCTATAAGGAGGAATGTACACTAGTGTCTCTCCTGGAACAAGATTAATAGAAAATCCTACCTCTCACTCAGGATGAAAACCTAAAAAGTCCCATGGAAAGACATCCATGAAACGATCTAGCACTAGAGGAAAATCCATCAGTGGGGTTTCTAGTCATCCAGACATAGACTAGAAATATTGGCTATAATTCATCCCAACCCATGATGATTATGTCTTTCTCTGCCCGCCTGGACATCCCATTCACTCTTATATAAAAAAGGAGCATCCCTTTGTTGACGTAAAACTCACCCTACGACGATAGCAGTCAACAATATTGTGGAAGGGAACTAACTAGTCCATTTAGAGAATAACATAATAGCCCATCTTCTCTAAGACATAGAGGTCCAAGAAGAAGTGACACCCACCATCCTCAAGAGGACACTCCTTTCACTGACGTACTCTAGACGTTTTAGTCACCAACGGAGTGTGTAGCTTCATAACATCCCCCGAAGTAAAGATATAGATCCCAAGGTTTTCCACAACAGCAATAGATCTGAAACTATGGGAAACCCTGTATTGAAAAGTGACAAATCTAAAACTGTGGCAACTAGAATCATACATCGAATTTTAGAGGGTCTGAAATCCTTCTACTACTGGGTCTTCTCTACAGCAATATTCTGGACTGTACCGCGACCCTGTGACCCTGCCTGACCACCCTGAACTGATCCACCTTTTTGTCGTTGAAAGCCTACTGACTGGATTCCATGACTGCGATATCCACCTCAGCTCAATATTCCAGAAGAACTCCAGTTTCTAGAATGATGAGAAACATGTGTTCCTACTCCTGAATATGGATTCATATCAGAACTCCTATCACCCGATGCAGGTGAAGAAAAACTAAAAGAAACGCTTCAGATGGCCCATCTTACTGCAAGATCAGAACTCCACCAAGTCCCTTGAGGAATGTGGCCTCCTATGAATACTCTTCCCACACTAGAATCACACCACCTAGAAACCAGAAGTAGTAGTCCACCTACTCGGATCTCCACGCGTATACTCCCTACTGCACTTCCTATTGTCAGTCAGAGGGGTACCAACTCCAGATGCCAAGCTTCCCTAGCTCACAGCTCCAAAATCCCACCAGTCGCACTATGTGATCAGCACCTACTTGACTGTATAAGAGATAGAAACCAAACTGAAAATGTTTACCTATGAATGGATGTAATTCCAGATACCATCCTCTCACTTCCTCTTCAGGAATAACTCATCTCTCCTGGAATGGGTGTGAAGTGTTGTAGTTCTGTGAAGTAAGAAGAATACTCCATGAATTATAGAGTACCATACTCTAGTCTCATGAACTCTGAAGCTATATCGGACATCAAAGTCTCTAGGAAGAAGTAATCATAGAAAGAACGCTGGAACTCATTCCAAGCCACAACCTTCTGGCATCCTACCTGTGAAATCCCATCCCACTATTCTTGGCGGAATCTCACAACATATACACTGCAATCTTCACCCTCATCTATGAAGGAATCTCCAGATGCTCGAAGATAGATAACATGGCTTCCAACCATGACTCAGCAGCATGAGGTCCTCCATCCCCTGATTATGTGGGATGATTTTGTTGCTAAAAGTCCCACGTCAAATTTTCCATTGACAAGGTAGGAGGATGTGCTCTCAGGAAGGTCTACATAAACCTCAAGAAACCTTCTCAGAACTTTTCATCAACACCTATATCCGGAATGATGGTTGGTTGCAAGACTGGCATGCTGAGAGGATTTGCTAGTATTCCTTGATCTGCTATGTCCGGTGTCTTTTCACTGCCCTATAACTGGAATAGAACTGGAGGAAGTCTCGGTGACATGACTCTGTAAGGTCAAGTGCACACCTTAGATCATGATTATCGTGGACTGTAACTAATAAGTGAATGAAAGGAATAGGAGAAATAAAGCATTTAATATTTCTAAAAGGTGGATACATGGGGGGTACAACCCCTACATTGCGTGTTCCCTTAAGATGTCTTGTAGACATGTACTTTATCCTACCCAGGTCATCTATCATCACATAAACATGGCGTTTTGTCTTAAAACATGGCGTTTACTTGAATCATCTTCCCCTTCCTAAGTTCTTCTACATTACTTAACCCAAATGGGTTTTCCTAGATCAAGACTACACGACATGTTTTTTCCAGACACGACATGTACTAGAAGAGATTCATCGACCCGTGATGTCAATCACACAACTAGTTACATGGCTGACTCTATACGGCATGTTTATGCCAGAAACGACGTGTACTAACTACCCATAATCCACCCGTTTTGTTAGTAACACAACTGGACACATGGTCTATAGACACGAAATGTGCATCCAGTACACGATGTGTGCCACCAAATATTTCCCAACCCAGTTTCTCTTCCCACAAAGCCAGCCACACGATTAAAGACTACACGACGTGAAAATATAGTACACGACATGTACTTAAGAAAAGTTGGTCATTCGCGATCATAAGGACACATGGCTTGTATTAATCATTAAATGTCGTGTATTCTGGTTTTTTAGACAGTAAGCCTTAGAAACTACTCTAGAACCCATAAAAAGACTGAAATGAACCTTAAAGTGAAAACTTCTAATTTTTGGGGGACCATACTCCCCGTGAATCTAAGATTATCATCTTATTCATGTCATATACAGGCATAACAATGTAATGATCCACCAAATTCAAATCCATGAGGGCCCATAACACCTCAAGAACCAATTTTTGGAGTTCATTAAAATGAAAACATACATAATCCAATACCATATCAAATAGTATGTATCATATCAAGGCATCTACGACAACGACATTCATATCTAGCAGAACATCTATCACAACAACATGAAATTAGTAATTCATCATAAATGGCATGGAAAGAATGCATGAGATGTGATATCTATAAAGGGCCTATATGATGCATGATATGGAATATCCTCACCTCATCATTTTAGAATAGAAATAAAACTTCAATATTATCAAAATTAACAACAAAAAACATTTGAATCACCCAATTGTGAAATCAAACCAACTATAATAACGGAAAACGAAGAAAATAATTTCAATATACAAGGTAAATTGGCATTTCCCTTTACATGTGTTAGCTACTCCCGAGCATAGATTATTACTAAGTACGTATTCCTATTTATACCTTTCTATAGGCTCCAAATAGCAATTCAAGAAGAAAATAAATCCTCTGATACCACTTTTTAACTTCCCGGTTCTGGGAGCTGCCCATAGGTTCCCTATACTGAGTATGTCACATGGCCTCAAGCACATTTCCCCAAACACCATAGGCTACCGACTAGCAGTGAGGGCCTTGGGTGTGGTAGTGAAGAAACTAAAACCTTATTGTAAGAGTAATGAAGTGGACAAAAAAATATAACAATAGCGGAAGTAGTAATAACATGAAATAAGTACACATTGGGAGGCTGTAATTAATAACCAATTGGATAACATATATAAAAATTATGCATGATACATATGTCTAGGAAAGAAGGAAAACAAGTTAAAATGATATAATACAGTACTAAACCAAATTACAAAGGAAAAAAAATAATCTCAACCAGCATCACAAGCCTCAGCTTGGTCCCATTATCTCTATCTCCACAACAATCATGTACCAGAAGTAGAAGGGTGCTTTTCCTTATCTATACCTACAACAATATCGTCTATTTGGGCCCAACATAATGAACCAATTATAGTTTGAGAAAAATCCTAGTAGGAAACCACCCAATGTCATGTTCTTAACATCAGGGAATATATATGGTAGGGAAAAATAAAAATGAAGCAGTAAACAAGGAAGTACCAAAAGGTAAACAATCATATAGATCCAGTTATAATCATTTTCAACTATCAAGTAAGCATCAAATCAAAAACAAGTAACCCTATGAGACGTACTCTCATCATATCCCTTATAGTTCAACCAATGAAATAACATAAACCCTCTGGGAAGTACTCAGAGTCGAACCCCTCTGTTTCAACATTAACAAAGACTTTGTGAGAAAGCACTCACCATCAATTCCCCCTGTGGTCTTTTATAGGTAAACTATAGACACTCTGGGGAAGCACTCAATATCCAACCCCCTGTGGCCTCACAACATGGATCTACAAACACTCTTAGATAGCACTCACATCCATCCATCTATGGTATCACACCATGAAAAGTAAACATACACTCTAGAGAAGCCCTCAGCATCCATTCACCCTATGCTCTACTACACTACAACGATGTTTAAAATCCAATGTAATCCTTAAGAAATACTTGGATAACATCTTTTAAGAACAACTTGTATAAACAAAAACAATCATAAAACAATAATAGACAAGAATCACTGCATACAAAAAACACTAGGCATGCAAAACAAGATGCCTAATAGGGAAAACTAGGCCAAACGACCAATATCAGTTGAGACATTGACAAGGACATCCATAGAAAGGTAAATAAACATATTCACAATCAAACCACCTATACTCAGGCACATAAGGCATAACAAGCATTAAGAGGAAGGAAATCCCAAAACACTCAATACCCCATTATAGGTTATTGGGAACGTTTGCATATAATATTCAAAGACTAACTATGGATAGGCACAAACCACCTACCTCGATGTTGTATTATTGATATAATTCGGTTTTGGCCATTGAATCGACCTAAAACATAGTAGATCTACAAAAAATGTCAAAAATGATCAAATGAGTATATATCTAGAAAGAGAAGAAAACAATAGATTATTCTCCATAATAAGGACGAACTCACCAGTATGATTCCAACACAACCAATAGAGTTCAATTCGGGGAACGAAAGCATAGTTAGAGTCTTGGTGAATATTCTTCTGTATCTGTCACTCCTGGATGAGACAGACCTTAAAAAAGAGGTTTCTGTCGATTAGATGTGACCTCGGTTTGACATAAAAAATTAAAAAAAAAGTACATGGTGTGTTATTTAAATGTACACGGTGTGTGCTTTCTTTAATCGAATTCATGTTTAGGTGGTCTCAAGCTCACCCCACACAGCCATGTAGTCGGCCATTACACAACCAATACATGGTCACCCATGGAATTCAGGTACATGTAATGTAATCAAATGTACACAGTGTGTACTCCAAACTACACAGTTTGGGCTCCTTAAATTTCCATAATATCTTATTTCTCTAAAGAACACCATAAAAGGAAAACCCATACCTAAAACGATGATCCGGGTTCTTATAGTGCTAATGAATCCAATAGATTGTAAATGAATAAAAGTTAATCTTACTTGGATTTCATATTAAGCAGAGCTCTCTTGGTTGGTATTACCCCTAACCATATCATTTTAACATTACTACAAAATATTATTAATTTAAAATCATACATTATGTTATAGTGATAAATGTGGGAATAAATTGATGCTTGGTTGATTCCAACATAATAAAAATGATTCAAGGGATATTCTCCTTGATTTTCACATCAATCCAAATTCATTTTTTATTTCTAACCCCAATAGGAGATAATTCATTTTAATAAAACTAGGCACCATTACTCATTATTTTCCATCATATCCTAAGAAAAGAAAATATAAAGGATGTGACTTTCATTCCTATCGATCAAGAATTTCTCAGTGATCATTCACCAATAATTTTGTGTCCATAAAAGTGTATTTACATGTCATTAAAACCTTTTATGTGATTTTTCACTTACCTCAAAATCTAATAATTATCTCCTTCCAAATATTTCAAGTCAATCAAAGATTTTTTTGGTAGGTTTTAACTCTTAAACACATAGCATAATCCATACAGATGAATTTGGGCATCATATTGACACGTGATTGATTCCAACATATAAAAAATGATTTCAGGAATGTTCCCTTACATATTCCCATCAATATGATGCCATTTTTCCATTTAAGACCCACCCTTATGGGTGATATGTTGTTTTAATAAAACTATACATGGTTACCAGTTGTTTTCCATCATACCGAGTTACATGAGCATTCTATGGATGAAAACTTGACTCCTACGGATTCAAAATAACCTAGTGATTTTTATCCTTCAATTTCGTGTTAGTTCTAGTGTCTTTTCTTGGCATTAACCTCCATTTAGGTGATTTTTCACTTAACTCCAAATCTGATGGAAATGGTGACTTTTGAACATACTGACCAATTTGGATATCTGAGTGATGTGCTGATGATTCCTGTAGATTTTAAATGACATAAATATCATTTTCATTAGATTTCATGTTTATTAGAGATCATCATTATCTTATTATTACATAGTAATCCAAGTCTGTTTCCTAATTTTTGAATCCCAAACTGGTAATAAGTCATTTTAACAAAATAACAAATGAAAAATGTTCCTTCAATTACACCATCTTCTTTGAGAATACAACTAACATGTGTTTGTAATATAAAGATAAAAAACAACTCAATGGTTGTTTTCTTAGGTTTTATCATCAATATAAATTTATTTGGTTGGTTTTCAATTGCCACATGGTCAAATTTCATTTTAATGAAAATGTAAATTTGATTTGTGAATTTACTAATAAAATGAGACATTCAATTTGAATGGGAATCCAGAACGATAAAATGAAAAACATTTCATGGATCATATGCGTCTTATGGGACCATGGTTTCTACATACATCATCATTAGTTGGGGTCTAAAAAATATAATAAATATAATATTAATGAATTTTAAAAATAAAAAATAAATATTTAATAAACCTACATCATAGGATACCCTACACCATTACACTAGAAAATATATTCCCATAGTGCTCTGACCTTAGATAACAATAGTGCATTTAACTTCTCAAGAGCTTACATCTAGCCTCTAAACATGTCACTCATTATTTCACCATAGAAATAATTGGAGCCACAACCTTATCATGTGAAACTATAGATCATGGAATCTCTATTCCATATGTCAATTTATATCCATGTCCATAATGACCAACAATGTGATGAAATATATCATCCCACCTACATGTAATGTTATCGATGGTTACTGGAAGGTATGTTTAGTCACACTCAAATAGATGATGTGTAATATATAAATATAAATATATATGTATATATAGACATATGTATGCAATTTTAATTAATATAATAACTTTCTATAAGAGTTGTAATCTTAAGATCATTTTGATCTTGAGTTATCATCCACACCGACATTCAATCAGTTAATGTACATTGCTCCCGTAATTATAAAACAATAATATATAAAAAATAGAACACCAAACCATATTAAATAGTAAATATAATAATTAAATTATAAATAAATCATGTAAAATCATAGAAAAGTGATGAGTCCCAACCCTGTGAGGTAGTCCCTACATCACATGATTCTTATAATGACATGTCGCCGCCACCTACATTCAATTAATTCAAATTTGAAACTTGTAAAATGTTAAATATTATTTGAAATATATAAAAAAAATAAGCAGGCTCACTTTAGTATCCTTAGTAGACCTATATGTAACCATGTCACACCACTGATATGTGAGGACACCTCTTGGGACTCTATCCAGAATGTCTAGGGAACCCACATTTTATACATAGTACTCCCTCTTCACTCAACCTTTATAATATTTAATTTTATTAACATTTTACCACACACACTGGATGAAAATAATTAGGGATCACTATCACATTTTTCTATTTAAGAAAAAAATCACAAATTTAAGTTTTTTTAATACACAAATAAGAAACAAAAATGATTCCCTTGTCGGAACTTCCCCCCCATAGGCGATCTAATGCGCCCTAAGAGAATGAATCCCACTCATGTGTAGTCAACGGAAATTAATGTGGGTCTTGCATGATATGACCAAACTGAAGAATAAGTTAAGGGGTACCCTCTCCCATGGTATAATATGTCTCATAAAATGATATATCAAGGGTCTTACCATGATGAAACCCCTCAACCAAGGACTCTCCTACGAGATCAAAAAGTGATTTAGTAAAATCATATTGAAAAAAATTTCAAAGGTAATTTTAGAGATGTGCATATTTATGTTTAACTCCTATTTGAAAATATAGACACAAATTTACCTTCATTCATACCTCGACCCATAGAAGTAGATGAATATCAAGAATAATGTCTATATGGTTCCGGATCTACTAACATATCTACAGTCACAAAACACATTAATAGATGAACACACATATAATGCATATCATAGTGAGTTACAATAAATACAAAAAATAAAATTTAAAAGGTTTATAATTGGATAAACCATTAAAAATAGATTTAAAATCAAAGAGCATGAAAACATAATACATTTAACTAGACATGAAAATCGATCACTTCTCCTTCAACTGTTTCTCTAAACTATTGAATATCTTCTTCATGTTGATTTACAATGTGTTGATCTAGCTATTGTGAAAAAACTGAAATAGTCTCAGGTTCATCTCATTCAACTAAAATCACTCTTAGCCTTGATAATTTCATAGAAGCATTCCAATTTGTATAAGACAGAAAGGTAGTGTAAAATGCATCTACAACTTGTGATTCCAAAATGAAAAGTACGTTACTAACTCATTCATATCTTTATAAAATACTATAAAAGTTCAACACTATAAACTAAAATTAGTCAACTTTTGGTCCATAGGCTAGAACAAACAAATTACAGTTTAACAATATGTATTTCTACCTATGTGAATATAAAACAAGAATGATGTATTTCAATTGAACATAGCAAGAAACAAAATTTATAGATGGATAAACCATGTCACAGTTTTGTGTTTCTTGTTTTTCATCAACATTTTAAATGTGAATCCAAAAGGCATTATCATATAAATATTTGTAATGATGATTTTCTACAGTTGGAACATCTTCTAGTTCGTTAAATTCTTCAGTCGGTGTAGGGTTACCTAACTCCTAATGGTTATGTACCTATATATTTCACATAATTCAATAAATATTTATGATGAAAGAAATTAGTACTATACTTCAATCATAATGATAATTCATTTAGACAGAAAAATCCTTGACCCAATCAGGAAATGGCGCATAATGGGACTGTTGAATATGATAATTAGTAGGAAAAGGCATATATTGTTTTCTCTTATTAATGTGATTCCCATAAATGATAATTCATTGTTTAAATTATCAACTTCTATATAAAAACAAAAAACATAATATTAGAATAGTAAAAGTGAAAAAACTCTTACATCAATAATTGTTCAACGAATGGCATAATGAACAAGTTATATTGATGAGATTTTACCACTTCGACGTTGTCTATAAAAGACAGAGTTCATTTTATATCTACCCTATCATGAATCCAAGAGGGACTATCTAATTTTGTTTCAACATCAATAAGATATTAATCAAAAAAAGTTGTACACTCAGCCATCAAGTAACCGTTGGCTATTGATACTTTTGGATGAGTTCTATTATATATAAATCATTTTAATGCATTCAAATAACACTCAATATGATAAAGCCACATGAATTTCACAATTATAGTATCAATTAATTCAATAGTTAAGTGTACCATCAAATAAAGTGTAACAAATAGAAATGAGGGTGTAAATAGTTTCTCCAAGTGAAAAAGTGTAAGTAAATACTATCAAATAAATATTTAAAATCACCCATTCATTGATTTTATAAAAAATATGTCTAAAATAATTACCCATCTAAATCATTTGTTAAACATAATTGTAAGATAAGCAATCAAAAATTGAGATTGGAATCCACTAACGAGTTAGTATGTGATTGTCATGAATTTTGAACCCTTCCTAGAAGAGTATCTAGTAGGTACCATGATCATATTCATAATGGAAATAAATGTCATTTTTACTCAACATATATAGTGAAAAAGGAACGTATTCCCCATTACCCTCACACAACTATAAATTCTACTATTTCCATAAATCCAATTCCTCTAAACCACATCATGCATTGACATCATCATTTTATTTACCTCCAACACCGAAAATGGTACCCAATATATTATCATAAAAAATTTCAATGTGCATGACATCCATATAATGCCTTAAGAGGTTAATTTTCTAGTAAGTGAGACTAAAAAAATATTTTCCTCCTTCTAATTGTGATTTTGTTTTCTACCAGTACAATGAATATAGGGTAATGAAAGAGCCAACAAATCCTAAAATTCATATACAATGGGAGTGTTTTCTTTCTCAATATATGATAATATTTATACTTATTTCATGATATTTGGAAATGGGTTGAATTCTATAAAACCATAAAATTAGAATTTTGTCTTTCTGAACTTGTTCTGAGGGGGAAGAAAACATATGTGCTCGTGTCTGTCCATTTTTTACAATGGTTAATCCATATATAATTTTTACTACTATTGAATCAAGTGAATGAAAAATACCCTTCTGTAATACAACCTAATAAAATTTTATATGTTGAGAAGTCTTTAACTATCTATAAAAAATAGCCTACAGTTTAAACATTTCATTCATTTCAAAATTTCATGTTATAAAACCATCACCTCAAAATTCATTGAAATCATAAATCAATGGAAAAAGGTAAACATCAACATTATACCCAGGACATATAGGTCCATCAATAGGAGTAGATGTATTAGAATGTTTTGTTTCATACAAATCCATGAAGGAGGAATATATCGAATAAACACCATGGGACATGTGTTATGAGTTATACAAATCAATGACCTGAACTAATTGAAGTCATCTGCTACAAAGCCCAATCATTAAGCATGACTATATTTAGAAAATATGGGGTGCCTCTGATTATGCGTCTTCTTTTCAAGAGAGTTTGTGAGTTGGGTTATTATATCACTATCCTTAATTTTTTTCACATTTCTTCACATTAAATTATAATGTTTAGATGACATAACTAATATTTTTAACCTCAGATTTAGTGGAAGTTGATTCATTTTCTTTACAACAATCAGTTTCATCTGTTTCATATTCTAACATGGAAAAGTCTAATTTCCCCTATCATCTTTTCACTTGGAAGATCCATATACTGTACAATTATCCAAATGATAATATTAATTTATAAACAACATAAATTGTTTTTCATATGAATCTAGGGTCTCATATGTGAACCCTATGTTCTTTGTCAACTTATGAGCACTGTAATATGACTATGAAGTCATAGAATCAGTAGGTAGTACTTTTCTAAATAACTATATTTTTTTGAATGATCCATTTGACCACTAATTCAATGAATTCAATAGAAATAAATCCATGATAAAAGATAATTCAATTTTACATTACACTAAAAATATAATTCATTTTTTGGATTATCATGCGTTTCAAAAAAACACAATAAATCAGGATCTATACCAGAGCGTAGATTGATCTTAACAATCTCATCATGTCAGATATTAATTACTTTAGGATCCAACCACGTAACATTTCATTAATAATTTTATGCATAAGATCAGTCATCCTCGCATCAACATCCATATTAATAGTTACTATTCAATGAAAATGAAAATAGTATTCCCAATAAAAAGTAAAAATATTATATTTTTTTATAAATCTATTCAAGAAAAGCTTCTCCATCATAGTATCTTTTTTGAATTGATATCTGTTTTCACATTTTATACAAAGAAAAATAATATAGTCACTTTTAAATCTTCTAGTGAAATCAATAAACTTGATAATTCCATCAAAATATTCTTTTGATGTTCTATTTGGATGATCAATCAAACTATTATCCATATATGTATGTCATGACCTAGTCCCCCCCAAAGGGTATCCCTCCTTATCTAGTAATTGGATCATAAGAATAGTGACAGCCCAATCCCACTGCTAGTTGGCCCCAGGATGAAAACTAGCACCGAGGGTATTTCAAAAATATAAATGTAACGCATTATAATATAAGAGAAACATGAAGAAAAGATATATAAGAAATATAAACTAGTTAACTCATGCTCATAAATATTAAAGAGACCCATGTGTAAACATGTAACGTCATACAAACCTAAAACAACAGGGAAGAAAACTAAAAGTACAAAAAAGGTAAACTCAACAGTGACAACCAAGCCCAAACATCTTCTATAAACCCTAATCTATAAATATATATAATGATCTAAAAAATTATATTATTGACCTCAAAAAAATTTATATATGTTTGGGATGATCATTATAGTAAACTCAATAGGATCCTCCCTAGATCCTCTCATGGAAAAGATAATGAAAGCATACTAAAGACCAATGGAAAATAAGTGAAACTAACTCATTACCTAAATAGGTATACTATGTACCCTATATCACTATGGATATATCTCACCAAGTCAAAGAAAAAATAGATATAATATAATATAACAACAAATCAGCACAGGAACCCTACTTCTGCTACCCCACTGGTTTTCTAATTTGACATAATGTTGCATGTCTAGTGCTATCTCTATCTTGAAGAAGCTAGCATAAGAAACACCTAGGCTATGTATCATGACATGCATCTCATTAATCACATATTTTCATCATCCCATGCCACATATCCATATAGTAACCAATTATTTTTAGGGACCCACCACATCCCATATGACGTATATCATACATCAAGTATTATACCCCAAGCCATCGAAAACCATACATCGAGTATTGTACCTAAATCCATCACATCCCATACACATCATATATATAATAATACTATGGATATTATATCCATAGATACATGTGTGTGAAATTAACACAAGAAATTATATCCCTCTATACACATATATGGGGAAACTAACCACTGTTCATACTAGAACATAATACTATCAGGATAAGAGAATAGGACTAGAGGGGGTAGTCAGTCATCTATCCCTCTCCAACCTAGATGTTGGGGAAAAACTCCTCCCAGAGTCCACTAAGTTTAATTTTCCCTACTAGAATGGGTGGGGTAGCATAATAAATCATAAATCATGAAAGATATAGTATATTCCATAACCACATTATAGGAATTAATGTATTCATAAGCTCAACTGTATCTATCATCTCTCAGAAACCTGACTGCTACATCTAAGGACTAGATATCCTATAATCAGACATGAAATTAAAGGATCTACATTAAATTAATTATTTTTTTAATGTTTCACTTTATGTAATTAAATTAATTAAATATTAATTAACAATATTCCAATTATTTTCCATTAACTGTCCACATGAATTCCATTCACTCCAGGAATAATCCAAATAAGTCTGTGGTTTCTTAGGATTAACATTAACATTTTCAGTATAGCAAGAACTAAATCCATGGTTTAAACATTTATTAAACATTATAACCATTCCAAAATTCCAAGTACGATTGGAATACATCCTCATAATCCATTAATAGATTTAACCAACCACATCCATCTACCACAAGCAGTGGGGAATGAAATGTATGTAAAAAATTAAACCCAATCATTTTTCCATTAAATAGATTCATTAAAATGTAACCATATTGACTTTCGAAATAGAAAAGAGTATGCCTAATTTCAACATATTCCATCAACTCTTGTGTTATCCCCAACACCCTCATGAATATCACCATGCATCTTGCCATCATGGGCATCAAGTACCGCCATAAATCCAAGCCTCCCCACACATATCTAATCAACCATTCTTGTCTAGTATCTCATCATATAAAAAGTGTCATATATAGATCACACATTATGTTTCAAGAAACAAACATTGTGTTGAAGGAAACACGTCCCTAAAAACAATGCATCTAGCCTTCACATGGAAACATGCTCTCATAGCCCCATAACATGACATTAAGCCTTTACATGAATACTAGAAACATTTTCCCCAGAAATTTATCTTTATTAATAAATAAGGATTTATTACACATTGAATTAACCAATTCAATTTTCATTGGTTACAACTATAATAAACATAAAGAATCATATATAACAATTGTAAAGGGATAATGTCGTAATAAAACCCCCCAAAAATAATTCCAAGGATGTCCTAATAAGTAATATTGTTTAATTAAATATATAAAAAAGTAAAATGAATTTTTTTTCAATCAGGAAGAACCCCATGATCCTCCACCATGAGTCGCGCACCCACGGCGTGTAGGGGAGTTAGTGGGCGACTAGATAAATCCACTAATGAGGATGATAGGACCACCACCAGTGATATAGAAGATGAGGAAAAAGATTCTCAAAAAGGTGGGGGAAAAGTAGAATGTACCATAAGAGGGATTAAAAAACCCACCAATGGTGAGGGGGAGTCAACATCTGGAATTTGGATGTCTACTTACCAGACGAACATGACTGCCTAATTTGACGATTTTTAGATCTGTTTCGTATAACAAATGTAGGGGCCACATGGGTGATGAATGTAATTCCCTAACCAAAAAAGCCATGATCCAGTGAATTATTTTAGTACATTGACATGATTTTAAAGAATCATGTCCTGAAGGACCAATCAGTTTAGTAGTCTTTAAAAATAGATTACATACATGAACATTATATTACAATTTCTAATCATAAAACAAAACATAGATAATCCTTTGAAAATTCTAGTATTCCCTTAGACTGACCCTAAATATCAATCATGAAAAAGTTCTTGGAATTGTGGGAAAAAGAAAAATAAGAAATGGGTCAACTTAAATGCTTAGTAAGGATAAAAAATATTGCAGAAGCTATCATAAATAAGCATAAACATTTAAGGAAAGGTATAAAATTAAAGCACAATACTTTTAAACATAATCATTAGCACAATATGGACAGAATAAATCAAATAATTCCATTTAAAATTTCACATGGATATTCTACTAGTCTAATAATCACATGTAATCTGAATAATTAATATCATAATGAGGGAATTCATAATACCGGATATCTGAAACATACCATCGAGGCCTCGACCAAGGCATCCAAAAATAAATGGCTATGGCCTCGGCCAAGTCCATATAAGAAAATAAATGGGAATGGCCTCATCCATTTCCATATCTAGTTTGTCTCATGAGACCTACAGATGTATCGAGGGGCTATAGCGGCCCCCAGATATCACATATGCAGTCTAATGAACTCCTCATATAAAAAGGGTAAAACATAACATAAACATTCACCTTAAATCTAGAATATCAAATGAAAATACTTTAACCATAAACCATGAATGGTTTAAAATTAGAACATCCGTAGTCAAACATATCATAACTAATTCAATACAATATGATGAATTGTATTATAATTAATCACCCTCAATCAAGAATATTATCCAATAAATGATGTTGAAATAGTTAAAAATAATCAGTGAAACTCTTTGAGAGAAATATCCCTTTTCATGAAATCATTTATGTAGAATAATTTATAATGGAATTTATTTAAAAGAGAATTTTGAATAAAAGGGTCTCATAAAAATTTAAATATTTTTAAAGGAATTATCATTTTAAAATAATCATGTCCATATAAATAAATCCTTAAAATCATATTGAATACTTGGACATTAATTAAATAGATTTAGAAAAATACATTTTAAAAAATTTTAGATAATGATCTAGTTAAATATTACCTTCCATAAAACCATAAAGGATTTTTTTGATACCATT
Source organism: Viscum album (assembly GCA_963277665.1). NCBI lineage: Eukaryota > Viridiplantae > Streptophyta > Magnoliopsida > Santalales > Viscaceae > Viscum > Viscum album. The sequence continues at coordinate 834,855,587 of OY728139.1, read as the reverse complement.
TTTAAGAATGATGTACATGTTTGATAAATATGTCCCACTAAATACATACACATAAACAGTCTCAGATAATAATGAGATTGAGGAATTAAACCTTACATTAGGCTTGATACTCTCTATACGTGTCCAAAACATCAGTATAATGTTTTTAAACATGTTATTAACTTATATAATAATAATAATAATAATATTTATGATATAATATATGATTATTTTATGACATTACATCACCATTTTATTAACAATCCCATGTTAATGCAATATTTCGGGTAATAATTGCTTTTTTTATCATACTTTTCTTGACCTGTTATTCTTGATCTTATTACTTATATCATGATTTAATTTCATACAGAAAGTATAATATGATTTATATATATTATATATTCATAATATAAATATATATAATAGATTGATATATGAAATGGGATACACTGTTCACAGATATGGTAGACTATACCTAATCTTTAACAATGTTTTCGTTTTCTTATCGTATTGAATGGAAATAAGTGAATGACATATAAGTACACACACACATATATATATATATATATGTCTAATTATAGCGTCCTTATTATGTAATATATTTCATAATTATTAAAAATATAAATATTTTTTTAATCATTCTTGGATGGTGAACGTGGAAGATGAGTCTCATCGCGTCGTGAAGATGGTAAGCCGTAAATATGCATGAATGACAATATCATTTCGTTAAAATTTTAATGGTATTTATTTGGATAGAATATGAATTTTAATGAAATAATAACTTGTCATATTTTATATTTATGATATTTATATTCATAATTGTACCCATCGAAATAATGTATTGATGAAAAATAGTTTAACCATGGTGCGGAGGCAATAAGTAATATGAACACACACACACACGGTGGTGTTGTTTTTCATAATATGTGTAAGAGCTAGAATATTTCTGTCCCATATTAATAAAAACATCTCAACATATTTTATATTGTTGATTTATTATTTTAATAAGGAAAAAATTGAGGAAGAGGAAGTAGAAGATGAAAATAACTTTTTTGATGTGATAAAACGATTACCTCTTCTTTGGGTGTCACATTTTGATTTGCACAAAAACAAACTCCATAATTTGGTTATCTGCCCAAAGGGATTCCTCTAGGAAGGATTTGTGAATTTTTTAAGGAGATTTTGGTAGAGGTTGGACAAGAAAAAGGACTTTGGATGTGTAAACTGAAGAGAAGAAGAAATACCCTTTTATAAGAGATGTGAGAAGCACTTTAGGAAATCCATGAAATTATAATTTATTATAAATTTATTTTAAGTTTATAATCTCTACAATGTAATTTATTTATAGGATTAGATGATTATGGGTCTAAATACTCTAATAAAATGATTTTTAGACAAGTTTTGATCATGAAATTAAACTTATCTGTTGGGATTAATCCTTAGTTAAATGGTTTAACACTTACCATTTCTTCTTGTATTTCTATACTATATGATTAGTATAGTTACTATAAAATAGAAAGATAAAATCAAGTGGATAATTAATTATAGTTTTCAAATTATATAATGCAGTTTGATGATTCTTAGATTTTTAGGATTTTTATATCATTTAATAAAATAGTATTTGTATTAAAAAATAATTTATGACAATTTTAACACTATTTAGTAATTAATTTTTATAAAGTCATAACAACTTGATTAATTCTAAAAAAATGAATTAAATATAATATAAAATTTCATATTCATCCAAAAAAATTTTATATGGCACAAAAACATTTAAATTACATTTATTTTAATATTTATAATATCATTTATTTGAATCTTTCATTTAAAAAGAAAATAATTTATCATTATAGTATCATAAATTAATTTAATTATATAATGTATAAAATTTAAAAAATAAATACAATGATGTAGGAAATAATATTATATTTATAATTATAATTTACAGTTTAAGAGATCACTTATATAACTCGAATTAAAATTGTTTTATTAATAAGATACATGTTTAAGTAATATTTCCCTTTACTTTAAATTAATTATTAAAACATGTACTTTCACACCCAAGTTGCTCCATGGGGTCCTAAAATAGACATAAGGATTATCATGGTCTTCCATATACCATGAAATAGGATTAAGACACATTTTACAATAGTTTTATATTATTATAATATTATATTTACTCTTCTTTACCTAATTAACCCTTTAACCATGGTAAATAAAAGTAATTACTGAAGTTAATTTTGAAAGTGTCCAAAAATGAAAGGTACCTATTTCCACAATTAAGACATATTATTCCAAATATGGATTCCATTATTTAAAATTCAATTCACATAATTGGAAAAAATTAATTATAAATTAATTCCCATAGTAAAAACCAGAAAGTTGGGTTTTAAGAAATAAAAATGATCAAAAGATTGCCATGTGTTTATGTCCAATTTTAAATGATAAATTAATTTAAATGAAAAAATTGGATAAATTAATAAAAAATAATCTAATTATAGTTTTAAAAAAATTAAAAATATAATATAACTATATAAATAATTTTATATGTAAAATCATTTTTGAAGTAAAATGCAGTTTTTTCACTATTCATTGAAATATGATTTTCAATAGAAAAAAATAAAAAACAATCCAAAATAAGTTTTTATGTACTTATTCTAAAGAATAATTTAATATTGTAAAATTGAATATATAAAATTCTTAAATGTTGGATTTAAAAAGGTTATCCCATTAAATGTCGGAAAGAATGCATTGTTTTTGAAAAATACTTCTTTTATATGAAAAATTGAATTTGTCCGCATAAGATTAATGTTAAAATTATATGTAATATATAAAAATAAAAATTCCTATAAAACTATTCATAAATACTTTTTAAATGTATGGTTTAATATATCATGGTGCGGTCGAACTCAGTGTTGCGCGTAGAACATGCTATTTAATTATTAAGAAGAAGCGTACCATAGAAACTTAGGGTGTTACAATGAAACACCCTTCCAGAACCTTAATGGGAAGGGAAGCTTCCATGAGTCCAATGAAATACTTCCCACTCATAGGCACATATAACTTCTCTAATAAATGGATGGATAGGATAGATTACGCGGTAACATCCATTGATGACTATAAATGAAGAGAATAGGTATACAACAGATAGCCAAGGTGGCATCCCAAATCAAGTAGTCCAAATAATTGAGCGGGCCCTGTAAATCAGATAATTCTAACAAATGAAACCAAAAATCCAGTAGATATTAAAATGACAAAATATTTAATAATAAAATGAATTTATTTAAGACAGATTAATGAGAGGAACAATTTCAATGGGTTAATTTCAATTTTCAATATGAAAATAATGAATAACCAAATTAAAAAATATCCACCATTTTCAATTTATAATTGGTGATGTTATTACACCTATTTATTATTCCAGTGGATCCATGTTCATGTTCTCTAGGAAATTCTTGAATGTTGACAAGGTTGGCACCTTTTTCAAACTACCGGCTAGGTTTTTATCTGTGTACATCTTAGTGACACACACTTCTACACTTTCAATAAATTACACAATAAAATGAATCATAATATATATGTTCTTAGACCTACTATTCCATGCTAAATTTTTAGACAAATAAAGGGAATATTGATAATCAATATGTAAAATAATAATAGAATTACATATACTAAGTTCATGAATCAAAATCATAATCCACATGGCTTCTTTTGATACTTCTGTCAGTGCTATATATTTAGATATAGTTTCTCATAGCGTCACCACCAAATTAATATTTCACTTCCATGATATAGGACTTCCACATGTTGTAAATACATAACTTGTTAGTGATTTCATAGCATCAACATTTTCATCACAGTTTGAATCCATATAACCAGTCACAAATTCAGCAGCATTCAGATTTTTACTACAAAAAATTAAAATAGATAAAGTAGAATATTTTTACCTCAATAACCATTTAAAATCATTGCAATGTGCATTTCACGTAATTTTCATAAAATTTCTCAAAGTACAGATAGAAAAATAATCATCTTGTCGAGAAAAAATCATAACATAAATAAGAATTCCCACTACATTAACATACAAAACTCTACACCTATATTAAATATCAAAAGCTTTGGATGATGGCTCAGATAAGGAAAATTTAAAATTTTGACATAAAGGAAAACTAATATGCATCAAATAATCAAACAAATACCTCTTAATCACTTTAATTATATAAGACCATTGAGATAATTTATAATGCTTAGGCTTCTTATCTCGAATAATTTCCATGTGGAGAATTTTCATAGAACATCCTATATCAATCATTTCAAATGTTGAATTCAATTTAATTTTAACATGGGTGATTAATTTTTTATCACTAAATAAGAGTAACATCTCTTCTACATAGAGCATTAAATGAAGCATGGATTTATAATAGATTTATAATATACTCATTAATTAAAATGACTCTTTCTGAAACAACTTTCTAGAATAAATGAATCAAACAACTATTACCATTTTCTGGAAGCTTATTTTAATCCATATAATGATTTATTATGAAACAAAAACTGGTTAGATTTATATTCATGTTCAAAAAAATTGTAGGATTCAATTTTGAATTTCTCAATTAAATCACCATGCAAGAAAGAAGTTTTGACATCTAGATATTCTATATGAAAATCTAACTAGGGAGAAAAGGAAAGAATAATTATTATTGTAGAATGTTTCAATATAGGAGAAATAAATTTAAATTAATATATTACTTCTCTGTTAAGGATTCCTTTAGATACAAGTCAAGATTTAAACATAATTTTATTTCATTCAATATTGTTTTATTTTGTTTTTTATGTCAATTTACAACCAATCACCTTAGATGTAGGTGGAATATTGACTATGGAAAATTTGTGGTTCTTTATTAGGGATTTAATCTCATCTTCCATAGATCAAATCCTATTCTTAGAGTTTCTACCATTTACATCTTGATTTTATATTTGGATATCCTATCCACAATGAACCACTACCACATTTAAGGAAAATACAATTATAACAACATGGATGTACCTAGGAGGAGGTCTATTGACACTCCCTTACGTATCCCTAGCGATATGATAACCCCTAAGGTTACAAGGAACTCTATCATAAAGATTATCATCAGAATTATTATAAGACTATGGAATAGGCTAAGAAAGGGGCACCTAAGAGATAGTGGTAGTCCCAATAGGAGACTCACAAAGACTGGGTGGATCAAACTCACGATTCCTTTTTTGAGAAGGATCATCACGATCATTGGTGGAAGGATAGGCTCTAGAATGAATAGACTCTTGAAACATCTCATCCCAAATAAGAATACACTTTTTAAATCTATGTTTATCTACCCAAATCTTATACCCCTTCACCCATCAGGATACCAGGTGAATATGCACTTGATAGCTGTGGGCTCATGTTTATCATCTCTAACATGAGCTTATGCAATACATCCAAACCCGCTAAGATGTTTATAGGACGGGGAGTTATTTCTCCAAAATTCAATTGGAGTCTTAAATCTCTTGGTAGATGCGAGACACCTATTTATTAAGAAACAAATTGTAGTGAAAACTCTATCCCAAAAGGATTTTGTCAATCCTAAGCATGCATGCATGACACGAAACCACTCAAGAATGGTACGGTTCATATGCCCCACTATACCATTCTACTGAGGAGTACGACTCATGATCGAGTGATTCAAAAATCCTTCACCTTCAAAATACTTGATAAACTCATTAGATTGGTATTCAAGGCCATTATAATTCCTCAAATCCACTACCTTCTTTGTCTATTGATTTTATACAGAGGATTTCCATGTTTTAAACACATCAAATACATCATATTTATTTCTCAAGATATAAAACCATACATTCCATGAAAATTAATCTATAAATTGGAAAATTTTATATCCTTTACCATGAGAGGTAGTCCTAGAAGGTTCCCACAAATCAGAGGGAACATATTCTAGTTGGTGACCAAATTTAAAGCTGGATATATAAACGTTTAATATTTTAGATTTACCCATGACACAGTCATCACACAAGTGTAAGTTACTTGGTTTATCTTTATTGATAAGCCCTTGCTTTCTCAATTTATCTAGACCTTTACCACTCACATGTACCATCCGCCGATTCCAAAGAATAGTGTTGTTATTGTCAGTGAAATAAGTGTTTCCCGACTAATTGATGTGTTATCTTCCATCCGAAACATTTAACCCATTCAACAAGGAGCCTTTAAGAACCGTATGATCTTCCTTGGAAATTCTAATACAATCAGAATCATATTTTAAGGTAAAACCATTCTAATCAATGATACCTTGTGATATAAAATTTTGTTGTAAATACCAAACCCAAATCACATCCATTAATGTGAAAGGAGAATGTTTTGAGAGCTCTACCATAATAGAACCTCTACCCATTACACAACATCTCTTGTGGTTGCCTATAACAACCACTCCTTCAACTACCTCAGTCGAATAAGAAAAATAACTCTTATCCGACCACATATGGAAAGAATATCCCATGTATAAGACCAACTCAACATCAAATGACCACTAGCATTCAGACCCTCAGTTTCATGTTTAACCGTTGCCTTACTATGAAACTCATGTAAAAGTAAGGAAGAATTGAATTACTCTAAAGTTGAAAAATCTCTTCCATAAATCATAGCATCGATAATATGTTTAGAGAACTATCTAAATAAATTAAATGTATGATGGATTATCCCACATCTTCAATGTTAAAATTTATATTGGTGATCTCTAAAAATATTTTGTTAAACACATCATGTTGTGTCTAGATGGTGGTTCCATGAAAAATATTGAATGTTTATAATTTGTGATTATTTTTTACATAACCAATTAATGATGTTTTCTTGTATAGTTTCTGATGTTTAGAAAAAACAGCAACTAAAAAGGCAACATAAGAAACCTCCCATAGATCATTATCACCTAAATACAAGGTTAAATACCTATATTCTTTTACTAAAATGTTAGGAGGAACATCATAATAGGCTGTGAATATTTGACGATTAGTGGATTGGCATAGTTTTTGTTTCATAGGTCAGAAAAGGGAATCTTGTAGACCTAGTTGTACAACAGGTCTCACATTTTTAATCAAAAAAAATTAAAATTATTTCACCCACAATTTGTTTTTGTATTTCATATTTCACAAACACAATTGTTTATTCGGGTGGCTATGATACCACATTGTTGTGGGGTAATAGAAGAATAAAACCCTCCCAAAAATAATTCCAATAACCAATAAATAAAAAATATGGTTTCATTAAATATATAAAACAAAAAAATGAAATTTATTACAATGAAAACACACCCAAACAGAGTGCTGATGTGAGAATAGTGAAAGAACAATGATTATAGAAGAATAAACGAGAAAAAAAAGTAAAGGAAACACTAGGATTTTTGTGATTTAGTAAGTTTGGGAGCTACTAAAACATAATAAAACCTCCCAAACATGAAATTTTATTAGATTATCATAAAAACAGATTGCAGTATACAAACACAAAGAAGACAACCAACTGAAATGCACAAAAAGAACTTAAACAAAAATCACACACATGAAAAAACAATATATAAGGAATTATGTTTTAAAAAACATAAAACCTCAGAAACATTTATGAGAGTATAGATCACTTCAATATCCAAGAACACCAATATTGTTTCATCATTGGATCTCACCATAGTATGATCATTCTGTGTCTCCAGATTCAATCAATGATCTCATGTATTCTACTGGGAAAAACCCGGATAGGATCCACTATGAGTTGTGCCCTAGCAGCATGTAGGGGGTGGTGGGATACCCGATGAGTTCACCAATGATGATTATTATACCACCACTGAGATATTGAATCTAAGAAATAATATTCTCAACACCGACATAGTTCCAAACCAGATCAAATCAACAATGTGAATAAAAAACCACAAGCGAAGAGAGGGATTCAATTTTAGGAATCTAGATCCTTGCTTACTAGATGAACTTGAACTCCCAAGAAGATTATTCTTAGATATATTTCATATATCTATTGTGGGTGTCTTAGGGGTTAGGAAACTCCCTACCAGAACCCTAACCATCTAGCTGCGTAGCCAAGGGGAGGGTCAAAAAAAGCAAATATCGAACTCCCAACCTAATGGAACATGGAACAACTCAATGCAATGGTTGGAGTAGATATATTAACTTGAAAAACCTATCAACGAATATAAATTAATGGAATATGTATAAAATAGATAGCTAGGTAGGCATCCCAAATTGAGCAGACCATAAAATTGAGCGGGCCATGTAAATTAGCTCATGTGGTAAAATGACACCAAAATCTAGAGGATATTAAAATGGGAAAATATTTAATAATAAATTTCATATATATAGAAAAATTTAGAAGGAATAATATTTAAATGGGTTAATTAAAATTTTTAATATGAAAAAAATACTCAAATTAACAACAAGGTATTAAATTATTTAAACATGTTGTAAAAGATAAGCTTCCAGTTTCAAAAAACATAAGGAAGAACAAAAGTCATTAATCATACCTTTTATTATCATGACTAAGAATTATGGATTAATGTTAATTATCTAATTCCATTTTCAAATTTAATAACACATTCATCTAAGCATTCATACTTGCATCAATTTGATTACCATCAAATTATGAGAAACACCAAATTTGTTAAACATGTATCCTCTTTAATTATTTATCCAAACAAAAAAAATTATTGAAAATATTTTCCTTATAGAAATTCATAAATTTCAACATGATAATTCAAGAGTAAAAACATTCTAATCAAATCTTATTATATATAGAAAACTATCTGAAAAAAGAAGAAGAAAACCATTATCACGGTGGAAAGTAGCAACACAAAATCACTATACATAAACTAATTCCATTCTTTAATCCAGTTTAATATTTTTTAGATTAATTAAACCACCATCTAAATGTATAAACCATGGTCAATTTATTATTTAATATAAATATGTAGAATAATAAAAGTATCCCCTACCTTAAAGCATCAATATTCTTTGCCCGAGAATGAATCAATGTCACAAATATCTGATCAAATTTATCATGTGGAAACCATGGTCTATCAAGGATGCAATTCTATGAATGCATTTATAAATGAAAAATAATACTCAATTATAATGGTGGATACCATCTTCTATTACATAGAAAAAAGGGAAGTAAATGATATCAAATGGGGATAAACTACTAAAAATGAGGAAGAGCCCAATTCAGATCACCAAAGATTGATCTCAAGAACTCTAGATTCATACCTTCCAGAAATTGGACTAAAAGCCTTTGAAAACTAGCTTTGGGTACCTAGGGTTCATGATTAATGAGTGGGAGGAAACTGGATCTAGGTTCCTTTGTGGTATTTGTAGGAAAATAGATTTTTAGAGGACCACCATGTAGCCCCTAAGATCACATAGTAGACCACCTAGACTACTACATAGTAGGAGAAGGCCATATCTTGGCCCCTATTAAAACCCATGCTAAGGTTCCAATGATAGTTCCATAGTGACTATCCCATTTATCCATGATAGGGACTAAAGATAAAACAACATACGATGTTGCACCCCCCCCCCTCATTTGGATTTAGCTTAAAAATCAACTACAACATAGCCACCTTGCTCCATTACACAATGATTGAAAATGGGGAAGGGCCAATGCTATAGCCAACCACCACAGCACAACCACACCTAAAAGGAAAATATCCTCAATTTTTCTCCTCTTATCCTCCCTATTTCATAGTCGGGATAGCACAACACATAATTTTATCTTACGAAATAACCAATGGCTCCACATTGCATCTTGGCCTCAAATGGTAGTGGCACCCACATTTTTTCATCATTTATCCTTGAAACTCATTGAAACCTTCTATAGGCGCATCTAACACCCAAAACACATAGAGTTAAGGGACCCTAAGGTTCTCTCCCTTACTCTATTTATTTAAAACAAATAGTTACAATTACACAAGATTTTATATTAGATGAATTTTTTGAATTTCAAATCACATAATATATTTAATTTTTTGTACAATACTCATTTTTAAAAATGTCCATCTTATGAAAATCATTATACAAGAATAATTCATGATATCTTGGATAAAAAATTTATAACATAACCTCCAATATTTATGAAAAACTATCATTATATTATAAGATACTCTAATGACTCCTTATATCACCTTATAGTGATAACAATTTCAATGATGATGAAAAAAAATTTACAATTGATTAATCAATAAATTTATAAAAACAAAAAACTATTGTATCTATATATAATGATTTTCCCATTTACATTCGAACTCTATTTATAAATATTTTAATTTATTCTTATATTTATCATAGTGTATTTATCCCATTATCAAAGTGACCTCTTTATCATAAAGATATACTGGTATAAGGTTTCTTCCAACTACCCATCCAAATAATAATTTTTTCAAAAGGATTCATAATAATAAAATTATCCACTTAAAGAATGGTTATTACTATAGAATATTCTACTTTGAATAAAAAAATAAGTAATTCAACATATTTTCTACTACTTGTACAACTTTTTTATGTTATATAATGTTGAATATTTTTCATCTATGATAGTATAATAAAAAACCAAGGTCATGTTAGACTGGGTGTCCTATAACCAACTGTTTTTACTTTGATTATAGGAATATTTAATGTATTTAAATTTTAAACATCTTATTACAAATTGTGAATTGTTCTTCCTTACTATGATTTAATAATGTTCTAGAGTATTTTTCGCATTGATTGGGTCATAACAGTTCTCTGATATGATGAAAAGCTTGATGTTCTATGAGAGTATTATTAAAAATAGTTCTACAGTTGGATGGCATTCTATTATGGGACACATAGTATACATACTATTAGGTGTGATTTATCGTAAGCAGATGAGGCTTCCTCTCATAAATCATTCACTTGGTAATCTCCAATAAGGGAGATTATGAGAATAGACATTTCAGTAGGAATTCCTCAGGTTTTGATGCCATTAGATATTCCTATATATGAGTGTCTGTAATGGTCTATAGACTTTAATATTATAATTAAAACATGTCACAAATCATGCACTATGATTTATCTATGAAAATAATAACAGTAAATGATGTTGGGAAGTAGGGCACATTGGGTGCATCAAAAATGACATGTTATTAATAGATAAGTCGAGGAAGGATTTTCCCTTCCATATGTATGGAAGTTGATATCTCACCCCTTTGACTGAAATGGAACCATCACCCTATATTCCATGGATATGGTGTAATGATGAGTTTAAATTTAGGTAGTCAAAGAATGATGTATCAAGCATATTAGTTGATGGCACTCTAAGGAATCCTTATTGATGATATATTGTGGAAAATGGATTATATTTCATATTGAACATTCTTATGTGGATGTTATCATTGCGACATTAAGTTCTCTCTCTTGGGTTCTAGGACCAATTTCTAGATAATAATCTTATATATTAGGCAAGCACGCCTAATGCCAACTGGAAAGAATCTAAGAGGGTCACACAGTATGTGTTTTTGGTGGAATTCATTAAATTATATTCAAATTTAATTAATGAAATAAATATTATTATCAAGACTTAGGAATAATTTAATTCTAGTTAAAATGATCACATAACATACATAAATATTCATTCACTAGATTTTGAATGAAATTTATTTATTTATTTTATTAAACATTTAATAAATATTTATTTACCAGTTTGTAAATAAAAATGTTTTTTTAAGTGAATAAATATTTATTCGGGTTTTCAATAAATGGAAGTGGTGACTGAACATGCCAAGATCATGTATGGTGATAAATTAATTATTTAAAAGTTTATAAAAATTATTTATCTATGTGGCGTAATAATATGAATAATACTTTCATCATTATGTGGCCCAATATTTCATTTATGGTTCCATTTTACACATGTTTGTGCACAAAAAAAATGATGTTGTTATTTTTATTATGTGGCACAAGTTTTCCCTCTTGGTTATAATTGTGTTTAATCAATGTTTTGAAATTAAATATTGCAATTGAAACCCGAGCTCGATAAATTGACTTGTACATCTATTATTCCAATGACGCTTGTGATGAAAGATAATTCCATGAATGGAATAAGGAATTGATGATCCAAAAATTTCTCTATTGACTAATCTCCTCTCACCCTCTCGAGAATGAGAGAAGTTCTGCATGACCGAAGAATAAGTGATCTAGAACAATCGACACAAGACATTCACATCACCGTGATATCACCTAGAGAATGAGTGGTATTGGTTAGAGGCCAATGGAGTACATGTGGATCACCATTAGAGGGATTCTAATTTGGATCATTACATGTGAAATTAAGTCAATTTAGAAAGGCCATTCTAGACAATCAAGAAAAGTTAACGAAGAAAGTACCCAAGACCCTAGTATTTTAATCTATTCAAAAATTAATAAATTAATTATAAACATGATGCACATGATCCTATTTCTCATATCTAGTGTTTTTCTTCTCTTCACCTATATCTATGATTTTAATCTTTTTATACTAGAGTTCATCATCGTTTTGATCCATAATTGGTCATCGATTATGGAAAAAGTAAAGTAGGGCCCCACCCAACCACCACATATCTACTATATCAAGACCCATCATATGGTATCAAAGTAAGGTTCATGATTATTTATATTTATTTAAATAATTTTTTGATGCTTTACTCTATATGAGTTTTGTTTTTCAATTGAATTTTAATCGTTCTGGTAATCTGAATTTTGAGATATATTCTTCCCATTCAATTTCTCATAGATTTAATAGAAAAAAATATTTTTTGGATTACAATTAAATGGAGGATCTAATAAAGAGGTGTTGATTATTCTATCCAATTAATATGACAGTATACACTATGTATTCAGTGTTACACATCATGTAATCTGCCATACACGCCATGAAATAATAATTACACACCGTGTAGTTGTGTTAAACACATCCAGAGTAATTCAAAAATTATTCAGGACATGTAAATTAATGACAGGAAGTTTATTTAATTCTTATATCACGTGTTGATTAGGACAGATAGGATCATGGTCAGCCAGACTACACGCCGTATGGCCCACTGGACCTGTCTTGTAGTCCCTTTAAGGTCAAAGGGCATCTTTGAATCCCATTCATGGCTCAGTAGACATGTGACCATGTAAACTGGAGACAACATGGCGTGTAGCCCACTGGACACACCGTGTACTCTGTGATTTATGATGTACACCTCACATACTGAGTCCCTAGGTATGTATATTAGATTTATGGTGAAGGTAGTACACATCGTGTAGTCAGAACTACATGCCATATACTTTAAAAAATTATGCAGAATTAAAACATTAATATCTACATATTCTTTGATCTGCGTATCATGTGTAAATCATATTACTGGTTTTTACTCTATTCATTTAGGAAAAAAACATGTCTGAAAAAATAATGTGATTCATGTAATCTTATGTAAAGTACACATTGTGATAATAGGCATTTAATAATGCATTCCATATATCATGAGAGTAAATAAAATACAAATATAATTAATGTTTGGTAGATTCATACGGGTATTCATCATGTTACCTCCTAGGTAATGGATCATAATATCAAGGAAATTCAGAAAGTGATTATGATATAAGGATTGATTTATTAAAAATAATAGTTAATCGATTCAAGCATGATTTATCCTAATAAGAACAATTAAATAATTGAATTCTAGTTTATTAAATGTGAAATTTGTTACATGTTTTTGGATGATCATGAGATCGAATAGAACTTTTTAAGTGATTGGTATCTTATTTATTTATTTATTAAATTAAATTTTTGTTCTGCAATCCATATCTAATAATTACTATGTAAGGCTGAAGTTCCCATGATTTCTTTTATGTAAACATCTTTTTTACCACTCAAATGAATGTGAGTTAAAAGAACATATGTAATAGATGGAGCTCCCAATCTTATGTAGGAGGTCTAAGTCAGGATCCAAGGAGGAAAAAATCAAAGAGATCTTTGTTTCCAGTCATGTGTAGAGAACAACCACTATCTATGTACTAAATACTCTTATTGGTACACTTCTCATTTTCCTGAAAAAGAAACAATTAGTTTTTCGGAATCCAAACTTGTTTGGATCCAGAAGGGTTAGATAAAAGTATTTTAGGAATCCACATTTGTTTTTCAAAATGAGATTTATGAAATCCTAAAGACTGAGTTCTATTAAGAGAACAATCCCTTCTCCAGTGTCCTCCACATTGACACTTAGAACAAAAAGAGGTTTTTTGAGGAACAAAATAGTTATTACTAAAAACAGGTTTGGAATGAGTATAACCAAGACCAGAACGATTTCTCAAAGGTCTAATTTGAGAATACATCATGTAAAAATTTTCCTTTCCATGAGTAAAATTTGACAAACATTTATTTAAGGAAAAAATTTCTGACTTTAATTTTAAAACTATGTTTTTATTTTCCAAATCAGTTGATTTTGAACTAGAGTTAGGCTCTAAAATATTTTTCTTTGAAAAAACAGTTTCAAGTTCCTTAGAAAGTTTATCCTTATCATATTTGACTTTCTTAAGGGATTTTAAAATATTTTCAAAATCAGAAGATTTCATATCAAGTTCCTTAGAAAGATCTGACACTTCTTTAGTGAAAATTGAAATTCTATAATTTTCTTTCTCAAGCTTCTTCTTGAGTTTAGAATTTTCATTTTCAAGTAATTTAGAAAATCTAGATATTTCTTCAAAAGAATTTAATGTATCATATTCTGATTATGGAGATTCATCATTTGAAGATTCATAATATCTATTATCAGTATAACTTGCACTTAAAGAGACATTTGTAATAGCTTCAGCATTATGTACCTTAGCCATGAGACAATGATCTTCAATTTGTAGCCTGGCTATAATTCCGATATTCCTCTATCCGGTGGACTCATATTCTGAAGAATCATATGAAGAATCACTACCACTTGCACTCCAGGTATCATTTTCCTTCAAAACATTCTTCATCTTATAAAAACTTTTTTTGTTTCTTTGAGAATGTTTCTCTTTTATGTCCTTCCTCTTCAGTAATGGACAATTAGGCCTTATATGTCCTGCTTTCTTACATTCATAACAAGTTACCTCTAAATCATTCTTATCCTTACTATATTTCTTTTGGAATCTATATTGGAAGTCTTTCATTCCCACAACCTTGTTCATCCTTCGAGCAAGATTGGCTATTCATTGTCCGAAAGATCACAATCACTTGAATCAGATATAACTTTCTTGGCTTTGGATCTTGTAAGCCTATCATGTGTTTTAGCTTTAGATGTAAAGGATACACTTCCATTCCCATTCGTCTTGTTGAAATCAGCATCTCTCTTCATTCTTGTCTCATGCTGTAGAAGAGTTCAAAAGAGTTCATCTAGAGAAATCTGGGAAAATTTTCTATTTTCATCAATAGCTATCCTTTTTTACTCCCATTCATTTGGAATTATATCTATAATCTTATCAACTAGAGAATCATCATTAAGACATTTTTCTCCCATAGATTTTAAGCTATTGACAATTTTCATAAACCTTTATTGCACTTTACATACTGGCTCTCCATAAGGAAAAACAAAACCATGATACTCTACTCAAAGCATTGCTCTTATTATTTCTATAACCTTGGATGTACTAAAATGAGTGACTTCCAATTTATTCCAAATAAAATTGGCTGCTTCACATGAAGATATCTGACTGTATATATTCCTGGTCATAGAGCATAATAAAGTATTGCGTACCTTGTAATTTAGTTTATATTCTTGCTTCTCTTGGTTAGTGAATGTACTGACTTCTTTGTCAAGAATTTTGTAACCTCCAGTAAGGATAATAAAATTGTCTACTCCAGTGTTGATCACAAAAGTCTTCATAGGATCTCTCCATTACTCATAATCATTCCCATCAAAGATAGGTGGTCTAGACGGATTTAGATTGTCTATTGACCCAATATTCATTTTTGTCATCTGATAAAACAAAATTCTTTTCCACTCCACACGTTAGTGTAGTCAGTAAAAATAGAACAAGAAATATAAATCAGTGGAAAAACTCCTCTGATACCAATTGTTGGATCGAATATATAGATGTATATGTATATTATATGGAACAATACAAGAGGGGGGGGGGGGGGTGAATTGTAGGTTTAAAAAATGTGTATTTAAACACTTAAGAGATTAGTTTAAAAGGCTTTAAACTAATACAAGTACAAACACCCACAATTGTATTGAGACTAAATGGTATGAAGTAATGTAATACTAATGAAATGAAAAGAAATTGTATTCGAGATGAACACAATAATCAAAGTAATATAAAGATGACTGATTCTACCTAAAAGCGTATAGAATCTATCAATACAACATGTAATAGAATGATTGTAATTGATACAATTACAAATGAATATGTAAAGAAGAAAGGAAACAATACAAATTCCTTTCTAATACAAGCATCAGTGGAAAAGTAAAAGTATTACAATTCTTTTGACCTAAAGAGAAGGGTTATCCTTTTACCTAGGATAAAAGGTATGTATCATCAACACCTTGATAAGCCCTTGATACGATGATTGGGCTGTCTGTCTGCCTATCCCTGGTATCCCTCGATACAATGATCGGAACGTCTGACTGCCTATCCCCGGCAGCCCTCGATACGATGATCAGTCCGTCCGTCTACCTATCCCTGACAACCCTTGATTTTGTAGGTAATCAGAACCTCTTTCTTTCAATCACCTGAAAGCCCTCGATACGATGATCAGACGCACAAAGCAGATGAGGGAAGTCACAGTGTCTCTCTCTATAACTTTATAGAAGTAGAGTATCACAATTGTTTTTTTTAAAGTTTCTCTTTCAGCTTCAAATGACCTCCTAGTTATAGGCCTCGGGTTCGAACGGTCATGTTTCCTCCAACGGTCATATTTCACCAAAAAACTCGGAGGGACTTGGACACCTAGAATTATAACGGTCATATTGAAATAGAAAGCATGACATCATTTTGATTAGTCTGTAACTAACTCAACGACATCGTATTGGTTAAAACAAGATATATGTAGATGATAAGAAATAGTATGATTAATATGAAACAAGTGTTTTTGAATAAGTACCAAAACAAGTAATGAAAGTATGAATAGTAGAGTAAGTACGATACATTTGACAGAGTCAGTACGATATGATTGACAGAGTCAGTACGATACGATTGACATAGTCAGTACGATACGATTGACAGAGTCAGTACGATACAATTGACAAGGTCAGTACAATACTATTGATAAAGTCAGTACGATTAAAAAGACAATTGTGATTTCCAGAACAAGATATAGAAGTCAAAAGAGAACTTTTGACTCAACAATCAAGTACTCAAAGTAGAAGTTTTCTTGCCCTTATTAATACATACAACAATATAGTCTTTTTGGGCCCAAAATAATGACCCAAATAGGGTGTGAGACAAATCCCAGTATGCAACCACCCAATGATCTGTGCCTAACATCCAATGAATATATATGGTAGGAAATAAGAAAAATGAGGTCGTAAACAAGGAAGTACCCAAAGGTAATAAAATCCTACAGTTCCAATTTCATTAATTTTTATATATCAAGTAAGTAGAAAATCAAAAACAAGTAGCCCTTTGGGAAGTACTCACAACCTAACCCCTCTGGTTCAACCAATCAAACCAAAGAATCCCTATGGGATATACTTACAGTCTAACCCCTTTGGTTCAGCATTAGAAAAGACTCTATGAGGATGCACTCACCATCAATTCCCCCTGTGGACTTTTTTCGGTAAACTAGAAACACTAAGGGATGCACTCAACATCAAATTCCCTTTTTTGGTCTCACAAATTAGATCTACAAACACTCTAAGGGAGCACACACATCCATCCCTCCTATGGTATGGAAACGTGAAAAGTAAATAGACATTCTGGAGAATCCCGAAGCGTCCATTCTCCCTATGGAATACTACACTAGGTTCCCACAACCTTATGTATGTCAATCATGCACAATGATGTTTAACAACCAAATTAAACCTTATGAACTACTTGTATAATAGATTTCAATAACAACTTGGATAAATAGCTACATGCATAAAATAACATTAGATAAGAATCACTCCGTCCTAACAACAGCTGGCCTGGAAAACAAACGGCCTTACATGAAAAGCTAGTTCCAATGGCTAATATCAGTTCCAACATGGACAAGTGGATCAAAAGAAAGGAAAATAAACCTATTCACATTCAAACAACCACTACTCAGGCATACAGGGAATATTAGGAATTAACAGTGCTAAATCCCATAAACACTCAAAACCCCGTTCTAGGGTCTTGTGAACTTGTTTATCTAATATTCAAAGACTAACTACAGAAAGTCACAAACAACCTACCTCGATGTCGTAAGATTGAAATACTCTAGCATCGGCCCTTGAGTTGACCTAGAACGCGGTAGATCTACAAAAACCTCAAAAACAGTCATATGAGGATATCTCTAGAAAGAGAAGAAAGAAAAATATGAGGCTTTAGAAGAAGGAATAAATCACCATTGTGACTCAAACACAACTGACAGAGTTCGATTCGTAGAATGAACGAAGAGTCAGAGGCCTGAAGAAGATTTTCCAGTATCCATCACTCCTGGATGAGACATACCTAAAAGAATAAGTTTTTATCGATTGGATGTGACCCCGATATGATATAAGAATTAAAAATAAAAGTACATTACATGTTATTTTAAATTACATCTAGTGTACTTTCCTTAACTAACTTATACTTTAGTTAATCACCAGGTCTCCCCACAAGACCATTTAGGATACCATTACTCGACCAGTACATAGACTCCTGCAGCAACAGGGTACACGACGTGTACTCAAAAGTAGACAACATGTACTCCTCATATTTCTAGATTCTTCTATTTTTCTCAAAAACACCATAAAAGGAAATCCCAAACCTGAAATGAAATTCCGAGTTCTTACAAACATCACCCCTTAAAGAAATTCATCCATAAATTACCCTAGCAAGGCGGCGTAGAAGAAGAATCCTCGAACATCTCTAGCCACTGTGATCACACATCAGCCTCCCACTCCCAAGTCTCGTCTTGTACTCACCCATGATTCCATATCACCCATACTAGAGGAACAAACCGGCCACAGAGAACAATCACGATGTGATCAACAATACAGATAGAATGCTCCTCAAACGAGGCGTCCACCTCCAACCCAAAATCATCAGGTTGGAAAACATGATATGGGTCTAAGAATTAACACCGTATCTAAGAAACATGGATGATGTTGTGCATAGCCCATTTCCTATAAGATAACCGAAACTGATAAGAAACCAACACAACTCTCTCCAAAACATCAAACCACCCAACATATCTTAGTGGAATCTTTCTCTATCTTCAAATCCTCCTATGTCCCAACTTCGGTGTGACAGGTAGGAAAACCTGATCTCCTACCTTGAACTATAGAGGTCATCACTGTCGATCTCCATAAGACTTCTATCATGAATGTGTAGTATCCATCCTCTCCCGAACCAACTCCACCAGCATTGTGGTCTCTTGAACAAGATGAGGTCCCAGCATAGCTGCCTCTTCTAACTTCTGCCGATATAGCGTTGATCATCATGGCCTACCATACAATGTTTCATAAGGTGAAATATTAATAGTTTTTTGAAAACTATTATTGTACGAAAAATCCTCAAGAGGTTTGTGCTTCCACCCAGAAACACCAAAATCTAGGATGCATGCTTGAAGCATGTCATCCAACACCAGTATCGTATGCTCAGACTATCCATATATATGGAGATGGTAAGACATACTCATAATTATATGTGTACCCAAATCCCTTTATAGTTTGTGCCATACCCGAGAATAAAAACTTTCATCCGTATCTGAAGCAATAGAGTTTGGAACCCTATGTAGATGTACACCCTTCCATATGTACAGCCTTCCCAACACATCTACACAAAAGGTCTCCTTAATCGGAAAGAAGTGAGAAAACTTCTTGAGTTTGTAAATGACTTCACAAAAAGCATCATTCCTACGATGAGACCATGGTAAAAATATCATGATGTACATCATGACATAATTCCACTTCCACTCAGGAATGGGTAACTACTGCAAAAGCCCTGCTGGAAGCTGATGATCCACCTTCACCTGCCAATAGGTGAAACATCTCGTGACATGACTAGAAACATCTATCTTCATACCTGGCCACCAATAATGACGGTGCAGATCTTGATACATCATGGTAACACCAGGGCGAACTACCCAAACTGAGGAATGCAAGTCCTATATCAGCTCCTTGCATATGCTTGCAGCCACCTATACGCACCCTTGAAAATGAAAGATCACATCCTCACCTATGGTCCATCCAAGAATATGGTCCTCTCCTAACACAATCTCTTGTAGGAATAGTCCTTATGAGTCTTATAGATACCTCATTTTTACATGTTCGAGAAGATTAGTGGTAAAAACTATAGTAGAAAGAAATGTCTACCCCTGTCTATCATGCACCTCCAAATGCATGTCAAAGAACAGAACCATAATCTGCCCCTCAATCCTGGCCTCCTAAAATTCCTGTATATGAGTCCTCCTGCTCAGCGTATTAGCCACTGCGTTGCCTTTTCCAAGCGTGTAGGAAAGCTCAAAGTCAAAATATAAAGGTAATAAACCCAACGTCATTGTCTCAAATTCAGATCCAGTTGAGTAAAGATATACTTCAGAATTTTGTGGACGGTGGAAAACACAAAATTCTCTCCCAAAAGATAATGTCTCCAAAATCGTAAGCCATGTACAACTGCAGCCAACTTGAGATTATGCTTTGGGTAATTTCTTTCATGTGTCCTCAACTATATAGACATGTATGAAACGACTCCTTCCCCCGGCATAAGCACTACTCCAAAACCGATACCTGATGCATCACAGTAAAAAGATTTTATTTTGCCTAGCTCTAGCAATACTAGTATTAGTGCTGAAGTCAACCTCATTTTCAGATCCTGAAAGGTTGAATCACAATAATCACTCCATAGGTACTTCGCACCCTTCTTAGTCAGGCCTGTCAGTAGTGCTCTTAAGCGTGAAAAGTCCTGAATAAAATATCTGTAGCATCCATCCATCCCTAGAAAACTCTGTACCTCAAGGAAGTTTTTTGGCTACTCCTAATAAACTACTACCCTCACTTTCAATGGGTCTACTAAAACTCCTATTTTTTGTGATAACATGACCAAATAAGTGAATTTGGTCCATCCAAAAGTGTCATTTTGAGAGCATAGAATATAAAATATGCTCTCTATGTTTACTCAAAAGGTTCTCAAGATTGGAAGCATGGTTGTGTTGACTGTGAGAGTACACCAAGATATAATCCAAAAAAACCACCACAACAAAATCTACGTATGGATGAACCTCTCGGTTCATTAGTTCCATAAAAACTACATGCACGTTCATGAGGCTGAATGACATAACCACATAATCGTATAGACCATACCTACTCTGAAAGTCTATAAGAGGTATATCTGACGGTCTAACGCACAACTGATGATAACTGGATATCAAGTCAGTCTTCAAGAATACCCAGGCTCCTTGAAGCTGATCAAAGAGATCATCAATCCTTGGAAAGGTATATTGGTTATTGACCATCATCAGGTTCAACCTCTAATAATGCACAAAACATCTAAGGGTACCATCCAACTTCTTCGCAAATAGGAAAAGAGAACTGCAAGGAGATGTACTTGGTCAGAGGAAACCCTTAGCCTGTAACTTCTCTAACTGCTTCTTGATCTCCTGTAACTCTGTTGTAGCCATCCTATAAAGAGTTATGTACACTACTGTCTCTCATGGAATAAGATTAATAGAAAATACCACCTCTCACTCAGGATGAAAACCTAAAAAGTCCTTTGGAAAGACATCCATGATACGATCCACCACTAGAGGAAAATCCATCAGTGAGGTTCCTAGTCATCCAGACATAGACTAGAAATTCTAGCTATAATTCCTCCCAACCCATGATGATTAGGTCTTTTTCTGCCCGCCTGGACATCCCATTCACTCTTATGTAAAAAAGGAGCATCCCTTTGGTGACGTAAAACTCACCCTACGGTGATAGTAGTCGACAATAGTGTGGAAGGGAACTAACTAGCCCATTCAGTGAATAACATCATAGCCCATCATCTCTAAGACATATAGGTCCAAGAAGAAGTGGCACCCACCATCCTCAAGAGGACACTCCTTTCACTGACGTACTCTATACGTTTTAGTCCCCAACGGAGTGTGTAGCTTCATAAAATCCCCTGATGTAAAGATTTAGATCCCAAGGTTTTCCACAACAGCAATAGATCTGAAACTATGGGAAACTCTGTATTGAAAAGTGAAAAATCTAAAAACGAGGTAACTAGAATCATACATCAAATTTTAGAGGGTCTGAAATCCTGCTCCTACTGGGTCTTCTCCACAGCAAAAGTCTGGACTGTACCGCGACCTTGTGACCCTGCCTGACCACCGTGAACTGATCCACCCTTTTGTCACTAAAAGCCTGCTGACTGGATACCATGACTGCGATATCCACCATAGCTCAAACTTACAGAAGAACTCCATTTTCTAGAATGATGAGAAACATGTGTTCCTACTCCTGCATATGGATTCATATCAGAACTCCTATCACCCGATGCGGGTGAAAAAAACTAAAAGAAACGCTTCATATGGCCCATCTTACTGCAAGATCAGAACTCCACCAAGTCCCTCAAGGAATGTGGCCTCTTATGAATACTCTTCCCACACTGGTAGCACACCACCTAGAAACTAGAAGAAGTAGTCCACCTACTCGGATCTCCACGCGTATACTCCCTACTGCACTTCCTATTGTCAGTCAGAGGGGTACCAACTCCAGATGTCGAGCTTCCCTAGCTCACAGCTCCAAAATCCCACCAGTCGCACTGTGTGATCAGCGCCTACTAAACTATATAAGAGATGGAAGCCAACCTGAATATGTTTACCTATGAATGGATGTCATTCCAGATACCATACTCTCACTTCCTCTCCAGGAATAACTCATCTCTCCTGGAATGGGTGTGAAGTGTTGTAGTTCTGCGAAGTAAGAAGAATACTCCATGAATTATAGAGTACCATACTCTAGTCTCATGAACTCTCAAGCTATATCAGACATCAAAGTCTCTAGGTAGAAGTAATTGTAGAAAGAATGCTGGATCTCATCCCAAGACACAACCTTCTGGCATCTTACCTGTGAAATCCCATCCCACTATTCTTGGAGGAATCTCAAAACATATACATTGAAATATTCACCCTCATCTATGAAGGCATCTCTAGATGCTCGAAGATAGATAACATGGCTTCCAACCATGACTCAGCAACATGAGGTCCTCCATCCCCTGATTAAGTGGGATGATTTTGTTGCTAAAAGACCCAAGTCAAATTTTCCATTGACAAGGTAGGAGGATGTGCTCCCAGGAAGGTCTACATAAACCTCAAGAAACCTTCTCAGAACTTTGCATCAACACATATATCTGGAATGATGGTTGGTTGCAAGACTGGCATGGTGAGAGGATTTGCTAGTAGTCCTTGATCTGCCATGTCCGGTGTCTTTTCACTGCCCTATAACTGGAATACAACTAGAGGACGTCGCGGTGACATGACTCTGCAAGGTCAAGTGCACACATTAGATCCTGATTATTGTGGACTAAATCTAATATGTGAATGAAAGGAATTGGAGAAATAAAGCATTAATATTTATAAAAGGTAGATACATGGGGGGTAAAACCCCTACATGGCGTGTTCCCTTAAGATGTCTTCTAGACATGTACTTTATCCTTCCCAGGTCATCTAACATCACATAAACACAGCGTGTTGTCTTAAAACATGGTGTTTTCTTGAATCATCTTCCCCTTCCTAAGTTCTTCTACATGACTTAACCCAAACGGGTTTTCCTAGATCAAGACTACACAACATGTTTGTTCCAGACACGACATGTACTAGAAGAGATTCATCGACCCGTGATGTCAATCACACGACCAGTTACATGGCTGACTCTATACGGCATGATTATACCAGACACGACGTGTACTAACTACCCATAATCCACCCGTTTTGTTAGTCACAGAACTGGACACATGGTCTATAGACACGACATGTGAATCCAGTACCCGACGTGTGCCACCAAATATTTCCCAGCCCAGTTTCTCTTCCCACAGAGCCAGCCACACGGTTAAAGACTACACGACGTGAAAATACAGTACAGGACATGTACTTAAGAAAAGTTGGTCCTTCCCGATCATAAGGACACATGGATTGTATTAATCATTAAACGTCGTGTATTATGGTTTTTTTAGACAGTAAGCCTCAGAAACTACTCTAGAACCCATAAAAACACCGAAATGAACCTTAGAGTGAAAACTTCAAATTTTTGGGGGACCATACTCCCCGTGAATCTAAGATTGTCATATTATACATGTCATATACAAGCATAACAATGTAATGTGATCCACCAAATTCTAATCCATGAGGGCCCGTAACACCTCAGGAACCAATGTTTGGAGATCATTAAAATGAAAACATACATAATCCAATAACCTATCAAATAGTATTTATCATATCAAGGCATCTATCACAATAGCATTCATATCTAGCACATCATCTATCACAACAACATGAAATTGGTAATTCATCATAAATGGCATGGATAGAATGAATGAAATGTGATATCCATCAAGGGCCTATATGATGCATGATATGGAATATCCTCATCTCATCATGTTAGAATAGAAATAAATCTTTAATATTATCAAAATTAACAACAAAAAACATTTGAATCACCCAATTGTGAAATTAAACAAACTATAATAACTGAAAAACCAAGAAAATAATTGCAATATACAAGGTAAATTGGCATTTCCCTTTACAAATGTTAGCTACTCCCAGTAATAGCTTATTACCAAGTACATATTCCTATTTATCCCTACCTATAGTCTCCAAATAGTAATTCAAGAAGAAAAGAAATCCTCTGATACCACTTTCTAAATTCTCGGTTCTGGGTGCTGCCCATAGGTTCCCTGTACTGAGTTTGTCACATGGCCCCAAGCACATTTCCCCAATCACCATAGGGTACCGACTAGTAGTGAGGGCCTTGGGTGTGGTAGTAAAGAATCTACGACCTCATTGTAAGAGGAATGCAGTGGAAAAACAATATAACAATAGCAGAAGTAGTAATAACATGCAATAAGTACACATCGGGAGACTGGAAGTAATAACCAATTGGATCACATATATATAAATGATGCATGATACATATGTCTAGGAAAGAAGGAAAACAAGTTAAAATGATATAATACAGTACTAAACCAAATTACAAAGGAAAAAAATAATCTCAACTAGCATCACAAGCCTCAGCTTGGTCCCATTATCTCTAGCTCCACAACAATCATGTACCAGAAGTAGAAGGGTGCTTTTCCTTATCTATACCTACAACAATATCGTCTGTTTGGGCCCATCATAATGAACCAATTATAGTTTGAGACAAATCCTAGTAGGAAACCACACAATTTCATGTGCTTAACATCAGGGAATATATATGGTAGGGAAAAATAAAAATGAAGCAGTAAACAAAGAAGTACCAAAAGGTAAACAATCCTATAGATCCAATTACAATAATTTTCAAATATAACGTAAGCATCAAATCAAAAACAAGTAACCCTATGAGACATACTCCCATCCTATCCCCTATAGTTCAACCAATGAAATAAAATAAACTCTCTGGGAAGTACTCAGAGTCTAACCCCTCTGTTTCAACATTAACAAAGACTCTGTGAGGAAGCAATCACCATCAATTCCCCCTGTGGTCTTTTATAGGTAAACTATAGACACTCTGCGGAAGCACTCAATATCCAACCCCCTATGGTCTCACAACTTGGATCTACAAACACTCTTAGAGAGCACTCACATCCATCTATCTATGGTATCACACCATTAAAAGTAATCATACACTCTAGAGAAGCCCTCAGCATCAATTCTCCCTATGGTCTACTACACTACAACGATGTTTAAAATCCAAAAAAATCCTTAATAACTACTTGGATAACATCTTTTAAGAACTACTTGTGTAAAAAAACTATCATATGTCAATATTAGACAAGAATAACTCCATCTAAAAAAAAACTAGGCATGAAAAACAAGATGCCTAACAGGGAAAACTAGGCCAAACGACCAATATTAGTTGAGACATTGAAAAGGACATCCATAGGAAGGTAAATAAACATATTCAAAATCAAACCACCTCTACTCAGGCATATAAGGCATAACATGCATTAAGAGGAAGGAAATCCCAAAACACGCAATACCCCGTTAAAGGTTATTGGGAACGTTTGCATATAATATTCAAAGAATAACTATGGATAGGCACAAACCACCTACCTTGATGTTGTATGACTGATATAATTCGGTTTCGGCCATTGAATCGACCTAAAACATAGTAGATCTACAAAAAACGTAAAAAATGATCAAATGAGGATATATCTAGAAAGAGAAGAAAACAATAGATGAGGCTCCATAATAAGGATGAACTCACCACTGTGATTCCAACACAACCAATAGAGTTCAATTCAGGGAACAAAAGGATAGTTAGAGTCTTGGTGAATATTCTTCGGTATCCGTCGCTCCTAGATGAGACAGACCTAAAAAAAGAGGTTTCTGTCGATTAGATGTGACCTCGGTTTGACATAACAATTTAAAAAAAAGTACACTGTGTGTTATTTAAATTTACATGGTGTGTGCTTTCTTTAATCGAATTCCTGTTTAGGTGGTCTCAAGCTCACCCCACACAGCCATGTAGTCGGCCATTATACAACCAATACACGGTCACCCATGGAAATCAGGTACATGTCATGTAATCCAAAGTACACAGTGTGTACTCCAAACTACATAGTGTGTGCTCCTTAAATTTCCATAATCTCTTATTTCTCTAAAGAACACCATAAAAGGAAAACCCATACCTAAAATGATGATCCGGGTTCTTACAGTGCTAATGAATCAAATAGATTGTAAATGATTAAAAGTTAATTTTACTTAGATTTCATATTAAGCAGAGCTCTCTTGGTTGGTATTACCCCTAACTATATCATTTTCCCATTACTACAAAATATTAATAATTTAAAATCATACATTATGTTATAGTGATAAATGTGGGTATAAATTGATGCTTGGTTGATTCCAAAATAATAAAAATGATTCAAGGGATAATATACTTGATTTTCACATCAATCCAAATTCATTTTTTATTTCTACCCCCAATAAGAGATAATTCATTTTAATAAAACTAGGTACCATTACTCATTATTTTCCATCATATACTGAGAAATGAAAATATAAAGGATGTGAATTTCATTCCTATCGATCAGGAATATCTCAGTGATCATTATCCCATAATTTCATGTCAATAAAAGTGTATTTACATGTCATTAAAACCTTTTATGTGATTTTTCACTTACCTCCAAATCTGATAATTATCTCGTTCCAAATATTTCATGTCAATCAAATATTTTTTTGGTTGGTTTTAACTCTTAAACACATAGCATAATCCATACAGATGAATTTGGGCATCATATTGACACGTGATTGATTCCAACATATAAAAAATGATTTGAGGAATGTTCCCTTACATATTCACATCAATATGATGTCATTTTTCTATTTAAGACCCACCCTTATGAGAGATATGTTGTTTTAATAAAACTATACATGGTTACCAGTTGCTTTCCATCATACCGAGTGACATGAGCATTCAATGGATGAAAAATTGACTCATACAGATCCAAAATAACCTGGTGATTTTTATCCTTCAATTTCTTGTCAGTTCTAGTGTGTTTTCTTGGCATTAACCTCCATTTAGGTGATTTTTCACTTAAATCCAAATATGATGGAAAATGTGACTTTTGAACATACTGACCAATTTGGATATCTGAGTGATGTGCTGATGATTCCTGTAGATTTTAAATGACATAAATATAATTTTCATTGGATTTCATGTTTATTGGAGATAATCATTATCTTATTATTACACACTAATCCAAATCTGTTTCCTAATTTTTGAATCCAAAACGGGTAATAAGTCGTTTTAACAAAATATCAAATGAAAAAATGTTCCTTCAATTACACCATCTTCTTTGAGAATACAACTAACATGTGTTTGCAATATAAAGATAAAAAACAACTCAATGGTTGTTTTCATATGTTTTCTCATCAATATAAATTTATTTGGTTGGTTTTCAATCGCCACATGGTCAAATTTCATTTTAATTAAAATGTAAATTTGATTTCTGAATTTACTAAAAAAATGAGACATTCAATTTGAATGGGAATCCAGAAAGATAAAATGAAAAACATTTCATGGATCATATGCATCTTATAGGACCATGGTTTTTACATACATCATCATTAGTTGGGGTCTAAAAAATATAATAAATATAATATTAATGAATTTAAAAAATAAACAAAAAATATTTTATAAACCTACATCAATGGATCACTTACACCATTACAATAGAAAATATAATCCCATAGTGCTCTGACCTTAGATGACAATAGTGCATTTAACTTCTCAAGAGCTTACATTTAGCCTCTAAACTTGTCACTCATTATTTCACCCCAGAAATAATTGGAGCCACAACCTTATCATGTGAAACTATCTATCATGGAATCTCTATTCCATATGTCAATTTATATCCATGTCCATAATGACCAACAATGTGATGAAATATATCATCCCACCTACATGTAATGTTATCGATGGTTACTGGAAGGGATGCTAACTCACACTCAAATAGATCATGTGTAATATATAAATATAAATATATATGTATATATAGACATATGTATGCAATTTTAATTAATATAATAACTTTCCATAAGAGCCAAAATATTAATATCATTTTGATCTTGAGTTATCATCCACACCGACATTCAATTAGTTATTGTACATTGCTCCCGTAATTATAAAACAATAAGATATAAAAAATAGAACACTAAACTATATCAAATAGTAAATATAATAATTAAATTATAAATATATCATGTCAAATCATAGAAAAGTGACGAGTCCCAAGCCTGTGTGGTAGTCCCTACATCACATGATTCTTATAATGACATGTCGCCACCACCTACATTCAATTAATTCAAATTTGAAACTTGTAAAATGATGAAAATTATTTGAAATATATATAAAAAAATAAGCAAGCTCACTTTAGTATCCTTATTGGACCTATATGTAACGATGTCACAACACTGATATGTGAGAACACCTCTTGGGACTCTATCCAGAATGTCTATGGAACCTACATTTTATACATAGTACTCCCTCTTTACTCAACCTTTATAATATTTAATTTTTTTAACATTTTACCCCACACACTGGATGAAAATAATTAGGGATCACTATCACATTTTTCTATTTAAGCAAAAAATCACAAATTTAAGTGTTTTTAATACACAATTATGAAACAAAAAGGATTCCCTTGTCGGAACTTCCCCCCATAGGCGATCTAATGCACCCTAAGAGAATGAAGCACACTCATGTGTAGTCAATGGAAATTAATGTGGGTCTGGCATGTTATGACCAAACTGAAGAATAAGTTAAGGGGTACCCTCTCCCATGGGATGATATTTCTCATAAAATGATATATCAAGGGTCTTGTCATGATGAAAACCCTCAACCAAGGACACTCCTATGAGATCAAGAAGTGATTTAGTAAAATCATATTGAAAAAAATTTCAAAGGTAATTTTAGAGATGTGCATATTTATGTTTAACTCTTATTTTACAATATAGACACAAATTTACCTTCAAACATACCTCGACCCATAGAAGTAGATGACTATCAAGAATAATGTCGATATGGTTCCGGATCTGCTAACATATCCACAGTCACAAAACGCATTAATATTTGAACACACATATAATGCATATCATAGTAAGTTACAATAAACACAAAAAATAAAATTTAAAAGGTTTATAATTGGATAAACCGTTAAAAATAGATTTAAAATAAAAGAGCATAAAAACATAATACATTTAAATAGACATGAAAATCGATCACTTCTCCTTCAACTGTCTCTCTAAACTATTGAATATCTTCTTCATGTTGATTTACAATGTGTTGATCTAGCTATTGTGAAAAAAACTGAAATAGTCTCAGGTTCATCTCATTCAACTAAAAACACTCTTATCCTTGATACTTTCATAGAAGCATTCAAATTTGTATAAGATAGAAAGGTAGTGCAAAATGCATCTACAACATGTGATTCCAAAATGAAAAGTACGTTACTAACTCATTCATATCTTTATAAAATACTATAAAAGATAAACACTATAAACTAAAATTAGTCAACTTTAGTTCCATAGGATAGACCAAACAAATTATAGTTTAACAATATGTATTTCAACCTATGTGAATATAAAACAAGAATGATGTATTTCAATTGACCATAGCAAGAAACAAAATTTATAGATGGATAAACCATGTCATAGTTTTGTGTTTCTTGTTTGTCATCAACATTTTAAATGTGAATCCAAAAGGCATTATCATCTAAATATTTGTAATGATGATTTGTTACCATTGGACCATCTTCTAGTTGGTTAAATTCTTCAGTCGGTGTAGGGTAACCTAACTCTTAATGGTTATGTACCTATATATTTCACAGAATTAAATAAATATTTATGAAGAAAGAAATTAGTTCTATACTTCAATCATAATGGTAATTCATTTAGACAAAAAAAATCCTTGAACCAATCCGGAAATGACGCATAATGGGACTATTGAATATGATAATTAGTAGGAAAAGGCATATATTTTTTTCTCTTATTAATGTGTTTCCCATAAATGATAATTCATTATTTAAATTATCAACTTCTATATAAAAACAAAAAACATAATATTAGAATAGTAAAAGTGAAAAAACTCTTACATCAATAATTGTTCAACGAATGTCATAATGAACAAGTTATATTGATGAGATTTTACCACTTCGACATTGTCTATAAAAAACAGAGCTCATTTTATATCTACCCTATCATGAATCCAAGAGGGACTATCTAATTTTGATTCAACATCAATAAGATATTAATCACAAAAAGTTGTACACTCAGCCATCAAGTAACCATGGGGTATTGATACTTTTGGATGAGTTCTATTAGATATAAATCATTTTAATACATTCAAATACCACTCAATATGATAAATCCACATGAATTTCACAATTATAGTATCAATTAATTCAATAGTTAAGTGTACCATCAAAAAAAGTATAACATATAGAAATGAGGGTGTAAATAGTTTCTCCAAGTGAAAAAGTGTAAGTAAATCCTATCTAATAAATATTTAAAATCACCCATTCATTGATTTTATAAAAAATATGTCTAAAATAATTACCCATCCAAATCATTTGTTAAACATCATTGTAAGATAAGCAATCAAAAATTGAGATTGGAATCAACTAACGAGTTAGTATGTGATTGTCATGAATTTTCAACCCTTGCTAGAAGAGTATCTAGTAGGCACCATGATCATATTCATAATGGAAATAAATGTCATTTTTACTCAACATATACAGTGAAAAAGGCATGTATTCCCCGTTACCCTCACCCAACTATAAATTCTACTATTTCCGTAAACCCATTTCTTCTAAACCACATCATGCATTGACATCGTCATTTTATTTACCACCAACACCCAAAATGGTACCCAATATATTATCATAAAAAATTTCAATGTGCATGAAATCCAGATATTGCCTTAAGTGGTTAATTTTCTAGTAAGTGAGACTAAAAAAATATTTTCCTCCTTCCAATTGTGATTTTGTTTTCTACCAGTACAATGAATAAGGGGTAATGAAAGAGCCAACATATCCTAAAATTCATATACAATGGGAATGTTTTCGTTCTCAATCTATGATAATATTTATACTCATGTCATGATATTTGGTGATGGGTTGAATTCTATAAAACCATAAAATTAGAATTTGGTCTTTCTGAACATGTTCTGAGGGGGAAGAAAACATATGAGCTCGTGTTTGTCCATTTTTTACAATGGTTAATCCATATATAATTTTTACTACTATTGAATCAAGTGAATGAAAAATAACCTTCTATAATACAACCTAATAAATTTTTATAAGTTGAGAAGTCTTTCACTGACTATAAAAAATATCCTAGAGTTTAAACTTTTCATTCATTTCAAAATTTCATGTTATAAAACCATCACCTCAAAATTCATTGAAATCATAAATCAATGGAGAAAGGTAAACATCAATATTATACCCAAGACATATAGGTCCATCAATAGGAGTAGATGTATTAGAATGTATTGTTTCATACAAATCCACAAAGGAGGAATATATTGAATAAAAACCATGGGACATGTGTTATGAGTTATACAAATCAATGACCTGAACGAATTGAAGTCATCTGCTACTAAGCCCAATCATTAAGCATGACTATATTTAGAAAATATGGGGTGCCTCTGATTATGCGTCTTCTTTTCAAGAGAGTTTGTGAGTTGGGTTAGTATATCACTATCCTTAATTTTTTTCACATTTCTTCCCATTAAATTAGAATGTTTAGATGACATAACTAATATTTTTAACCTCAGATTTAGTGGAAGTTGATTCATTTTCTTTACAACAACCAGTTTCATCTGTTTCATATTCTAACATGGAAAAGTCTAATTTCCCCTATCATCTTTTCACTTGGAAGATCCATATACTATACAATTATCCAAATGATAAGATTATTTTATAAACAAAATAAATTATTTTTCACATGAATCTAGGGCCTCATATGTGAACCCTATGTTCTTTGTCAACTTATGTGCACTGTAATATGACTATGAAGTCATAGAATCAGTAGGTAGTACTTTTCTAAATAACAATATTTTTTTGAATGATCTATTTGACCACTAAATCAATTAATTCAATAGAAATAAATCCATGATAAAAGATAATTTACTTTTACATTACACTAAAAATATAATTCAGTTTTTGGATTATCAGGTGTTTCAAAAAAAGACTCAATAAATCATGATCTATACCAGAGTGTAGATTGATATTAACAATCTCATCATGTTAGATATTAATTCCTTTATGATCCAACCACATAACATTTCATTAATAATTTTATGCATAAGATTAGTCATCCTCACATCAACATCCATATTAATAGTTACTATACAATGAAAATGAAAACATTATTCCCCATAAAAAGTACAAATCTTATAATTCTTTATAAATATATTCAAGAAAAGGTTCTCCCTCATAGTATCTTTTTTGAATTGAAATTTTTTTTTTACATTTTCTACAAAGAAAAATAATATAGTCACTTTTAAATCCTCTAGTGAAATCAATAAACTGGATAATTCCATCAAAATATTCTTTTGATGTTCTATTTGTATGATCAATCAAACTATTATCAATATATGTATGTCATGACCTAGTCCCCCCCCCAAAGGGTATCCCTCCTTATCTAGTAATTGGATTAGAAGGATAGTTACAGCCCAAGCCCACTGCTTGTAGGCCCCAGGACGAAAACTAGCACCGAGGGTATATGAAAAATATAAATGTAAGACATTATAATATAAGAGAAACATGAAGAAAAGATATATAAGAAATATAAACTAGTTAACTCATGCTCATAAATATTAAAGAGACCCATGTGTAAATATGTAACGTCATAAAAACCTAAAACAACTGGGAAGAAAACTAAAAGTACTAAAAAGGTAAACTCAACAGTGACAACCAATCCCAAACATATTCTATAAACCCTAATATACAAATATATAGAATGATCTAAAAAAGTCTATTATTGACCTCAAAAAAAATTTATATATGTTTGGGATGATCATTATAGTACACTCAATAGGATCCTCCCTAGATCCTCTCATGGAATAGATAATGAAAGCATACTAAAGACCAATGGAAAATAAGTGAAACTAACTGTAACGACCCAAAGTTTCATTAATGGAAAATCCCTCTTGATCCAGTTAAATGTTTCTTTATGAAAAATGTTTTTTTATAAGATGTCAACTTCTTTAGTTTTATGTTAAGATTTGTGACCGTTACTTTTATAGCCGTTGAACAGTGATCATCTGGGTAGTTTAAATATAAGGCTTTAACGAACCAATTTTCTACTCAGACAAAGGAAGCGATGGCCTCATCCAGTAGAATTGCCCCTTACGAAGCCCATTTGTCGGAGCTCGGAAATGAGGTGGCATCTTTGGGCTTTGTCCTTGACCAAGCCCAAGCTGAGCTTCATCAAGTCAAGCTCGAACGTGATCGTCTACGGGAAAAATGGAAGTTGATAGAGATTACCACTCGAGCGATGTTATCCGAGCAACCCCAAGAGTCTGTCACCATCGCACACCTTACCCTTAGGTCTTATGCCGCTATTTTAAGGGGTTATGTAACAAATAAGTAGCACCATGTTCATGTACATTATTTTTTGTATATAATAATGAATATAATTTTTAGTCATTTTTGATACATTGTAATTAGTTTTTAAAGTACAAACGGTGTTTTTAGTTATTATTATATTTTATTAAATTAAAGGATTTTTGAATTAATTAATATTTTAATAAAATATTATTATTAATATTAAATTAATTTTTATTAAATATAAATTATCTTATAATTTTATGAATGCAATTAAATTTTTTTATTAAGGTTTGAAGGCCATTTCTGTCAAAACCCGTGAATTTTTTATAAATGTCGGTTTTTTTTTAAAAGTGAAAATTCACATATTTAGAAAATTATTTAGATAAAATAAATATTATTTTTGGAATCAGGACGTCGAAATTATCCAACGGTTAATTTTTCATAATTTTCTGAGACAATCAAATTTTTGGGTAAAAATTAAATACCATTTAAATATATAATGTGTTTTATGACATCATAATGACCCAATGGTGATGTAATAAAATACCATAATCCTTATGTTCGGCCAATATATGTTTTATCATTAAAATAATGAGGTTTTGGGTTTGTTTGACTCACTTTTCAAAGCATTAATGGAGCCCTCAAGACTTATTCAACACTTTGCCTTTTTAAATTAATTTCCATGGGAGTGTGACTCACCTCCACATAAGCAACCCTAATTTTTTAATAAGTTCGGACCTTGGACTTGTAAAATATTGTTTTCCTCTTTCATTTTCTAGAAACCATGGGCAAATACCATGGGATGGTTTGTGGTTTGGATTATTTTAATATAAGGGGTCCCAAACATAAATAATAAAGAATTCTCTCACCTTTCCTATATAAACCCACCCATGCTCCCACTTCCTCCTCACTCAAAGCCCTTGAAGTCCGTCCAAACTCTGCCCTACTCTCTCTAGAATCCTCTCAAGGTGCCCCAAGCTCCCAAGAAGCCTCTCACAAGCCTCTCTCTAGCCTTTGGAAGCACACTTCCAAGTAAGGGGTTTTCTTCCTTTCTCATTTTTTTTTGTCAATTTTCTTTAAGTTGTATTTCCCTTTTTATTTCAATTATGAATTTTGGAGTATGGTTTATCACCTCCCCCATACTTCCCTCTTATTGTTTGAATGATGGGAGAACCCTTTCTCTCTCATTAAATGCCTCCCATGTACACCCGTTACTATACCGAAATTCCGAAAGGAACTTCTCTCGCTTCTTTTACATTCAAGCAATAATTTTGTATCATGAATCTAAATTCCATTTATATTGTTGGGACATGTATATATATGATCTCCTTACTTTCCATTACATGTAAATATGATGAGGAACCCCTTTCTCTCTCGTCAACCTTTTTTTATGAATTCTTATGTCACGCCGTTACGCTGCCGAAATCGCACCGATTTTCTAAGCCAATGTCTTTGTGTAGTGAATACCATGCCCATTTCTCCATCAAGGGTATTCACCTTTATGCACATATACATATTGATTGTAAAGTTTCATGTATGAATTCCACATTCCTTTATCGTGGAAGAAATGATTATGTTTTATGAATCCATGTTTTATGATCCATGTGGCACACTTATGCATGAAATGAAATGTTTAAGAAGGGTGCACCCTTTATTGCGCTCCAATGCATTGGGTAAAGTATAGTATCATGATACGTCATGTGCAATGAGTGTTTACTCATGCTAATTCAAGTGCAACGAGGGTTTGCTCGTGCTTCAAGTGCAATGAGGGTTTACTCATGCTCCATGTGCAATGAGCCTTGGCTCATGCTAATTCAATGTTAAGTGTTGTTTCCACATTTCCATGTTATGATTATCATGATTTATCAAGCCTTTATGTTCATGTTTCTATTATGCTCTATTGATATTCCTATTTCCTAACATGTATTTCACTCCTCATGTTATTCATTGTTTACTCCCTTACTGGGCTTTATAGCTCACCCTTTTCTTATGCATGTCCTCAGGTTATCCCATGCAATGCTAAGTACGAAGGAATGTAGTGGTCATGTAAAGGAAGTTTTCAATAAAGATGTTGTATTTCAAGTTTAAAGTTTTTATGTAATGATCCTAATCCCCAAAGACACTAAACCTCTCGATCTTCTTTGTTGGATCAAGTGAAGTTTTATGTAATAACGCATGTTTAAGTTGTAATAAAAAGCAGGGTTGTCATAGTTGGTATCAGAGGATAGGTTTAGTTATTTTTGGGATTAAGAAACCCTAGTAAAGCCTTAGATACAAGACTAAGCATAATAAAAACATCCATAAGTTTTGGTAAATACTAAGTAAGTGGTTTATCAAACAAATACATCCCTGTCTGGATACGAGCAGGTAGAGGCGGCTATGGCACAGATGTATCCTAGGGGTAAAACCCGAAAACACCGCTTTGAGCTAGACTCGAACGGGAACTAGTGCACGACAACGGGCCTTGCTGCACTCTTGGTTACGATACTCCCGGGGGATATGTTTTGATAAATTCACAATTTTAGTATGAACCCTTATTAAGGGAAAAATGCATCTAAGAATATATGTTAGAAGGAAGATCATGAAAAGTCTGGATTGAATCCTATAGACTCATGAGTTAAAGATATTAAAGTTTATTTATAAGTCATCAACTTTTGTCTTTGGATTAACCTTTATGTGTTACCCCTAACTTTCCTTTTATTCCAGCCAATGGTCGGTAATAGGAGAACTCGGGTAACAACCGTTGTAAAGATCAGTGTGATGATTGTACTTATGAGATGCCCAATCCAATGGGAGCGGGAATCACGAACTTTGTCACGCTTCTCTCTCAGCTAACTCAAGTTTTGAATAGAAACACTGGTCAGGAGGAAAGTTCAACCCCCCCTAAGAAAGAACAAGTCGCTATTGAAAGATTCATGAGACAAAGGCCTCCTACTTTTAGTGGATCATCTGATCCCACGATCGCTGAACAATGGATCAACTCCATTGAGAAGATATTCTCCATCCTCCAATGCTCTGAAAAAGAGAAGGTTCTCCTGGAGGCTTATCGTATGGAGGGTGAAGCTGATCAATGGTGTACGTTGATCAAAAATACGAAGCCTGAGGAGGAGATCGAGGATTTGGAATGGAAGGTATTCCAGAAGATGTTTTTCGATAAATATTTTCCACGCACCCTCCATCTTAAGATGGAAAGGGACTTCCTTTCCCTCAAGCAGAAAGATGAGGAATCTGTGGGAGCGTATGAGGCAAACTTCACAAGGCTTGCACGATACGCTTCTGACTTTGTCGTTACCCCCGAATGCAAGGTTGACCGCTTCTTTGTTGGGCTGAAGCCTAGCTTGCGGAAACAATTAGCGATCCGTGACTTCGACAGCTATGAGGAAATTGTCCGATGTGCCCTCAAGGTTGAAATGAAGATAGGAGAATCAAATGGGTATCATGGGGACCAGAAGCGGAAGGTGGACTTCAATGCTGGTGGTCCGATGGATAAATCCAACGGCGCTAAGAAATTCCAGCACCCCACTTTCCAAAAGTGTGGAAAGAAGCACCCTAGAAATTGCCTTAGGGGGACAAGAAAATGCTTCAAGTGTGGAAGAGAAGGGCACCTAGCTGTTAACTGTCAGCAAGAAGGAACCGCGGCTGCGACGGAGGGGAGGAATGCTCCGTTTGAACCTCAACGTGTTGTTCAATGCTTCAAATGCAAAGAATCGGGTCAGTTTGCGAATCAGTGCCCTAATCCAAGGGTTATCGGAGGCAATCAACAACCTCCAAGACAGCAAGGAAGATCTTTTGCCATCACTTCTGCCAAAGTGAACCCCGACAACGAAGTGGTGTCAGGTACACTAGTTATTCATTCAAGAATAGCGAACGAACTTTTTGATTCAGGTTCTACGCATTCTTTTATATCTCAAAAGTTTAGTAGAACAATCCCTGCACCACCACAAATCATGGAAGTAAAGATGTCGGTGGGTACGGAAAATGGGGCAATCATTGCATCCCATGAGTATAAGTCCTCCCCTGTTATAATATGTGGATTGAATTTCCCAGCGAACCTCATCATACTCCCTTTGGTGGAATTTGATGCAATTCTTGGCATGGATTGGATTTCCTTATATAGAGCCAACATAAATTGTCGGGAGAGGGAAATCACACTCCATATGGAGAATCGACCCCCGATTCTTTACAAGTGTCAGGAGGAAGATGAATCTCCTTTAGCTCCATCATCTCAAGCATGGATATTACTGCCTTATGAGCACGCATATCTGGCTCAGACGATTGAGTCCAAGGAAGAAACCACCCTTGAAGAAATGCCTATTGTGAGGGAATTCGCTGAAGTATTTCCCGAGGAACTTCCTGGTCTTCCTCGAAGAAGAGATGTTGAGTTCTCAATTGAACTTATACCTGGGGCACTACCAATATCCAAGACTCCATATAGAATGGCTGTGGTTGAGCTTGAAGAACTGAAGAAACAACTACAGGAGAATCTGGATAAAGGGTTTATACGCCCAAGTGCATCACCATGGGGTGCACCAGTCCTCTTCTTCAAGAAGAAGGATGGGTCAATGCGGCTTTGCATCGATTATCGTGAACTTAACAAAATCAAGATAAAGAACGAGTATCCTCTCCCAAGAATCGATAACTTGTTTGATCAGCTGCGTGGAGCACAATACTTCTCCAAGGTCGACTTGCAGTCGGGATATTATCAAGTAAGGGTGAAGAAGGAAGATATCCCCAAGACTGCTTTTCGTACAAGGCACGGGCACTATGAATACATAGTAATGCCTTTTGGACTCACCAATGCTCCAGCAATATTCATGGACTTGATTAATAGAGTCTTTAGAGATTACCTAGATAAATTTGTGGTAGTCTTTATAGATGATATTCTAATATACTCCAAAACCAAGGAGGACCATGAGGAGCATTTAAGAACTGTACTGGAGACTTTGCGCAAGGAGAAGCTCTATGCCAGGTACAACAAGTGTGAGTTCTGGTTGAAGGAGGTCTCATTCTTGGGTCATATAATCACAAGAAATGGGATATCTGTGGACCCCTCCAAAACAGATGCAATTGAGGGATGACCGAGGCCAACATCAGTAATTGATATCCGTATCTTCTTGGGGTTAGCTGGATATTATCGACGATTTGTGATAAATTTCTCACGATTTTCCAACCCTCTTACCAATCTAACTCGAAAGGGAGTAAAGTTTTCTTGGAGTGATGAATGCGAAGAAAGCTTCAAGGAGTTGAAAAGGAGGCTAATCACTGCACCCGTGCTCACTTTACCCACAAGTGGGGAGCTTTTTGTGGTATTCAATGATGCTTTGAAGAAGGGCTTAAGATGTGTGCTGATGCAGAATGATAAAGTGATATCCTATGCCTCAAGGTAGTTGAAAATCCATGAGCGAAACTATCCAACGCACGATCTGGAGTTGGCGGCGGCGATCTTTGCCTTGAAAATCTGGCGGAATTATCTTTGTGGAGAGAAATGTGAGATATATACTGACCACAAGAGTCTTAAATATATATTCACACAGAAAGAGCTTAATATGCGCCAGAGAAGATGGATAGATCTCATCAAGGATTATGACTGTTCAATACATTACCACCCTGGGAAAGCGAACAAGGTGGCAGATGCCCTAAGTAGAAAGGATCCAGCTATTCTATCAATGATGAGAATTGAGAAGGATCTAATCTTCTTAGACATGAGGAAGATGGACGTGGGAATCATAAAGAATGGAACATCATCAATCCTTTCACATATGATTGCTCAACCATCTCTTTTGGAAAAGTTAAAGGATGATCAAAAGGATGATGCAGGAATCCAAGAAAAAGTGGAAGCTATCAAAAAGGGAAAATCCTCAGAGTTTAATGTTAATGAAGAAGGAATTGTGCGGTTTGGGAAAAGACTATGTGTTCCATCAAGTTCGGAGCTGAAGAAGGAACTTTTGGATGATGCACATAGTTCAAATTTCTCTATTCACCCAGGGAGCACAAAGATGTATCGAGATCTCCGAGAAAACTTTTGGTGGAATAATATGAAGAAGGAGATCGCTGAATATACATCAAAGTGCCTGGTGTGTCAGCATGTGAAGGCAGAGAGGCAGAAGTCTAAGGGGATGATGCAACCATTGCCCATACCAGAATGGAAATGGGAGAACATCACCATGGACTTCGTCACTGGACTTCCAAGGACATCCAAAAGCAACAATGCAATCTGGGTTATTGTGGATCATCTTACAAAGACTGCACACTTCATTGCTATTCGAGAGAATTTCTCTTTGGATCAACTGGCACAGATATATATCAGGGAAGTGGTACGGTTGCATGGAGTACCACTATCTATTGTGTCTGACCGAGATCCAAGATTTACCTCTATGTTTTGGAAGAGTCTTCAACATGCCCTGAATACTGAACTGAACTTCAGTACGGCCTATCATCCTCAAACTGATGGCCAATCCGAGCGGACTATCCAAACACTTGAGGATATGTTGAGAGCGTGCTCAATGGACTTTAAAGGAGGATGGGATCAACATCTTCCTCTAGTTGAGTTCTCTTATAATAATAGTTTCCACTCGAGCATCCAAATGGCACTATATGAAGCCCTGTATGGGAAAAGGTGTAGAACACCGGCATGTTGGGATGAGGTTGGTGAACGTAAGCTGCTTGGACCAGAAATGGTCGAAGAAATGGTGGAGAAGGTGAAAACCATTCAGCTGCATATCAAGGTAGCCCAAAGTCGACAGAAGAGTTATGAAAATAATCGTCGACGAGACCTTGAGTTTAAAGTCGGAGACATGGTGTTTTTACGCATATCTCCGTGGAAGAAGGTCATGAGGTTTGGAAAGAAAGGGAAGTTAAGTCCAAGGTACATCGGCCCCGTCGAGATTCTTGATCGTGTTGGGGATGTGGCCTATCGACTAGCACTTCCACCTACTATGGCCAAGGTGCATGATGTCTTCCATGTATCCCTCTTAAGGAAGTACATACCAGACCCTTCACATCTACTCTCTTCCGAGGTGGTACAATTAGAAGACGATCTTTCTTATGAGGAGCAACCAGTGAAGATCTTAGATCGTAGAGAAAAAGTTCTACGAAATAAGACAATGCCCCTCATCAAGGTGTTGTGGAGAAACCACAAGTTTGAAGAAGCAACTTGGGAGTCGGAGGATATGATGAAGCTAAGTTACCCACATTTGTTTTAGTGTGGGAAAAGGAAAAATTCGAGGGCGAAATTTCTTAAGGGGGGAATGTTGTAACGACCCAAAGTTTCATTAATGGAAAATCCCTCTTGATCCAGTTAAATGTCTCTTTATGAAAAATGTTTTTTATAAGATGTCAACTTCTTTAGTTTTATGTTAAGATTTGTGACCGTTACTTTTATAGTCATTGAACAGTGATCATCTGGGTAGTTTAAATATAAGGCTTTAACGAACCAATTTTCTACTCAGACAAAGGAAGCGATGGCCTCATCTAGTAGAATTTCCCCTTACGAAGCCCATTTGTCGGAGCTCGGAAAGGAGGTGGCGTCTTTGGGCTTTGCCCTTGACCAAGCCCAAGCTGAGCTTCATCAAGTCAAGCTCGAACGTGATCGTCTACGGGAAAAATGGAAGTCGATAGAGATTACCACTCGAGCGATGTTATCCGAGCAACCCCAAGAGTCTGGCACCATCGCACACCTTACCCTTAGGTCTTATGCGGCTATTTTAAGGGGTTATGTAACAAATAAGTAGCACCATGTTCATGTACATTATTTTTTGTATATAATAATGAATATAATTTCTAGTCATTTTTGATACATTGTAATTAGTTTTTGAAGTACAAATGGTGTTTTTAGTCATTATTATATTTTATTAAATTAAAGGATTTTTGAATTAATTAATATTTTAATAAAATATTATTATTATTATTAAATTAATTTTTATTAAATATAAACGATCTTATAATTTTATGAATGCAATTAAAATGTTTTATTAAGCTTTGAAGGCCATTTCTGTCAAAACCCGTGAATTTTTTATAAATGTCGGTTTTTATTTTAAAAGTGAAAATTCACATATTTAGAAAATTATTTAGATAAAATAAATATTATTTTTGGAATCAGGATGTCGAAATTATCCAACGGTGAATTTTTCATAATTTTCTGAGACAGTCAAATTTTTGGGTAAAAATTAAATACCATTTAAATATATAATGTGTTTAATGACATCATAATGACCCAATGGTGATGTAATAAAATACCATAATCCTTATGTTCGGCCAATATATGTTTTATCATTAAAATAATGAGGTTTTGGGTTTGTTTGACTCACTTTTCAAAGCATTAATGGAGCCCTCAAGACTTATTCAACACTTTGCCTTTTTAAATTAATTTCCATGGGAGTGTGACTCACCTCCACATAAGCAACCCTAATTTTTTAATAAGTTCGGACCTTGGACTTGTAAAATATTTTTTTCCTCTTTCCTTTTCCAGAAACCATGGGAAAATACCATGGGATGGTTTGTGGTTTGGATTATTTTAATATAAGGGGTCCCAAACCTAAATAATAAAGAATTCTCTCACCTTTCCTATATGAATCCACCCAAGCTCCCACTTCCTCCTCACTCAAAGCCCTTGAAGTTCGTCCAAACTCTGCCCTACTCTCTCTGGAATCCTTTCAAGGTGTCCCAAGCTCCCAAGAAGCCTCTCACAAGCCTCTCTCTAGCCTTTGGAAGCACACTTCCAAGTAAGGGGTTTTCTTCCTTTCTCATTTTTTTTGTCAATTTTCTTTAAGTTTTATTTCCCTTTTTATTTCAATTATGAATGTTGGGGTATGGTTTCTCACCACCCCCATACTTCCCTCTTATTGTTTGAATGATGGGAGAACCCTTTCTCTCTCATTAAATGCCTCCCATGTACACCCGTTACTATGCCAAAATTCAGAAAAGGAACTTCTCTCTCTTCTTTTACTTTCAAGCAATAATTTTGTATAATGAATATAAATTACATTTCTATTGTTGGGACATGTATATATATGATCTCCTTACTGTCCATTACATGTAAATATGATGAGGAACCCCTTTCTCTATCATCAGCCTTTTTTATGAATTCTTATGTCACTCCGTTATGCTGCCGAAATCGCACCGATTTTCTAAGCCAATGTCTTTGTGTAGTGAATACCATGCCCATTTCTCCATCCAGGGTATTCACCTTTATGAACATATACATATTGATTGTAAAGTTTCATGTATGAATTCCACATTCCTTTATCGTGGAAGAAATGATTATGTTTTATGAATCCATGTTTTATGATCCATGTGGCACACTTATGCATGAAATGAAATGTTTAAGAAGGGTGCGCCCTTTATAGCGCTCCAATGCATTGGGTAAAGTATAGTATCATGATACATCATGTGCAATGAGTGTTTACTCATGCTAATTCAAGTGAAACGAGGGTTTACTCGTGCTTCAAGTGCAATGAGGGTTTACTCATGCTCCATGTGCAATGAGCCTTGGCTCATGCTAATTCAATGTTAAGTGTTGTTGCCACATTTCCATGTTATGATTATCATGCTTTATCATGCCTTTATGTTCATGTTTCTATTATGCTCTATTGATATGCCTATTGCTTAACATGTATTTCAATCCTCATGTTATTCATTGTTTACTCCCTTACTGGGCTTTATAGCTCACCCTTTTCTTATGCATGTCCTCAGGTTATCCTATGCAATGCTAAGTACGAAGGAATGTAGTGGTCATGTAAAGGAAGATTTCAATAAAGATGTTGTATTTCAAGTTTAAAGTTTTTATGTAATGATCCTAAGCCCCAAAGACACTAAACCTCTCGATCTTCTTTGTTGGATCAAGTGAAGTTTTATGTAATAAAGCATGTTTAAGTTGTAATAAAAAGCAGGGTTGTCATACTAACTCATTACATAAATAGGTATACTAAGTACCCTATCTCACCATGTATATATCTCACAAAGTCAAAGAAAAAATAGATATAATATAATATAACAACAAATCAACATAGGAACCCTGCTTTTTCTTCCCCACTGGTTTTCTAATTCGACATAATGTTGCATGTCTAGTGCCATCTCTATCTCCAAGAAGCTAGCATAAGAAACACCTAGGCTATGTATCATGACATGCATCTCATTAATCACATATTTTCATCATCCCATGCCACATATCCATGTAGTAACCAATTATTTTTAGGGACCCACCACATCCCATATGATGTATATCATACATCAAGTATTATACCTCAAGCCATCAAAAACCATACACCGAGTATGGTACCTAAATCCATCACATCCCATACACATCATATATATAAAAATACTATGGATATTATATCCATAGATACATGTGTGTGAAATTAACACAAGA
The DNA here is from genome assembly GCA_963277665.1 of Viscum album. Classification (NCBI taxonomy): domain Eukaryota; kingdom Viridiplantae; phylum Streptophyta; class Magnoliopsida; order Santalales; family Viscaceae; genus Viscum; species Viscum album. Next base: position 834,810,805 of record OY728139.1, on the reverse strand, counting down.
AATTATATCCCTCTATACACATATATGGGGAAACTAACCAATGTTCATACTAGAACATAATACTATCAGGATAAGAGAATAGGACTAGAGGGGGTAGTCAGTCATCTATCCCTCTCTAACCTAGATGTTGGGGAAAAAATCCTCCCAGAGTCCACTAAGTGTAATTTTCCCTACCAGAATGGGTGGGGTAGCATAATAAATCATAAATCATGAAAGATATAGTATATTCCATGACCACATTATAGGAATTAATGTAGTCATAAGCTCAACTGCATCTATCATCTCTCAAAAACATGACTACTACATCTAAGGATTAGATATCCTATAATCATACATGAAATTAAAGGATCTATATTAAATTAATCCTTTTTTAATGTTTCACTTCATGTAATTAAACTAATTAAATATTAATTAACAATATTCCGATTATTTTCCATTAACCGTCCACATGAATTCCATTCACTCCAAGAATAATCCAAATAAGTCTGTGGTTTCTTAGGATTAACATTAACATTTTCATTCCAGCAAGAACTAAATCCATGGTTTACACATTTATTAAACATTATAACCATTCCACAATTCCAAGTACGATTGGAATACATCCTAATAATCCATTAATAGATGTAACCAACCACATCCATCTACCTCAAGCAGTGGGGAATGAAATGTATGTAAAACATTAAACCCAATCATTTTTCCATTAAATAGATTCATTAAAAAGTGACCATATCGAATTTCAACATAGAAATGATAATGCCTAATTTCAACCTATTCCATCAACTTTTGTGTTATCCCCAACACCCTCATGCATATCACCATGCATCTTGCCATCATGAGCATCAAGTACCGCCATAAATCCAAGCCTCCCCACCCATATCTAATCAACCGTTCTTGTATAGTATCTCATCATATATAAAGGGTCATATATAGATCACACATAATGTTTCAAGAAACAAACATTGTCTTGAAGGAAACATGTCCCTAGAAACAAGGCATCTAGCCTTCACATGCAAACATGCTCTCACAGCCCCATAACAAGACATTAAGCCTTTACATGAAAACTAGAAACCTTTTCCCCAGAAATTTATCTTTATTAAGAAATAAGGATTTATTCCACATTGAATTAACCAATTCAATTATCATTGGTTACAACTATAAGAAACATTAGGAATCAGATATAACAATTGTAAAGGGATAATGACGTAATAAAACCCCCCAAAAATAATTCCAAGGATGTCCTAATAAATAATATTGTTTAGTTAAATATATAAAAAAGTAAAATGAATTTGTTTTCAACCAGGAAGAACCCCATGAGCCTCCACCATGAGTCACGCACCCACGGCATGTAGGGGAGTTAGTGGGCCACTAGATAAATCCACTAATGAGGATGATAGGACCACCACCGGTGATATAGAAGATGAGGAAAAAGATTCTCAACTAGGTGTAGGGAAAAGTAGACTATACCATAAGAGGGTAGAAAAAACACACCAGTGGTGAGGGGGAGTCAACATCTGGAATTTGGATGTCTACTTACCAGATGAACATGACCGCCTAATTTGACGATTTTTAGATCTGTTTTGTATAACAAATATAGGGGCAACATGGGTGATGAATGTAATTCCATAACCAAAAAGCCAAGATCCAGTGAATTATTTTAATACATTGACATGATTTTAAAGATTCATGTCTTGAAGGACCAATCAGTTTAGTAGTCTTTCAAAATAGATTACATACATGAACTTTATATTACAATTTCTAATCAAAAAACAAAACATAGATAATCATTTGAAAATTCTAGTATTCCCATAGACTGACCCTAAATATCAATCATGAAAAAGTTCTTTGGAATTGTGGGAAAAAGAAAAATAAGAAATGGGTCAACTAAAATTCTTAGTAAGGATAAAAAATATTGCATAATCTATCATAAATAAGCATAAACATTTAAGGGAAGGTATAAAATTGAAACAAAATACTTTTAAACATAATTTTTAGCACAATATGGACAGAATAAATCAAATAATTCCATTTTAAATTTCACATAGATATTCTACTAGTCTAATAAGCACATGTAATCTGAAAAATTAATATCATAATGAGGGAATTCATAATACCGGATATCTGAAACATACCATCGAGGCCTCGACCAAGGAATCTAAAAATAAATGGCTATGGCCTCGACCAAGTCCATATAAGAAAATAAATGGGAATGGCCTCATCCAATTCCATATCTAGTTTGTCTCATGAGACCTACAGATGCATCGAGGGGCTATAGAGGCCCCCATATATCACATACGCAGTCTAATGCACTCCACATATAAAAAGGGTAAAACATAACGTAAACATTCACCTTAAATCTAGAATATGAAATGAAAATACTTTACCCATAAACCATGAATGGTTTAAAATTAGAACATCCATAGTCAATGTCACACCCTCTATTTCAAAATTTATTTATTTTATTAATTTACTTTGTGTTGGGTAGTTTGGGTTGAAACCTGACATAAGATTTTGAGTTCATGGTGTTTGGTCTTGATTGCATCTGGCGCAACGCGGTCGAAGCTGCGCGACCTCGCCTGGGCTGCCATGCGACCCCGCCTGATTCACCGCACGCCTTGTTGATGTTTAATTAATGAAATAATTTTTACTAATATTATATTGGATGATAATTTAATAGAGAGTATTATTTTTATTATTATTTCCATTGTTGTAACTTGTTATTATTATTTTCCATTTACTTTTATTATTATTATCGTTAGTCTTATTTTATTTTTAGTTTTACTTTTATTTTATTATTTTGTTATCATTATTATGATTATTAATTTGTTTTGTTTTTAGATATTTTTAGGTTTCTTTTTATTTATTTATTTTGTTCCCCTTATTTTTTTTTATTTTTATTTTTTTTCTTCTCTCTTTTTTCCCCTCATTTCCGTCGGGTCCCCTCCCCTTTCCCCGCCCGTGTCACACTCCACTCCCCCCTGAAACCCTAGGAGCCGCACCTAAATCCCGCTGCTACCCCTTGCGCCGTTGCACAAATCCCACCGGTGCATCTCCCTCACGTCGTCACCCTAAGTCCCCCATCCCCGCCGCTCTCTCTTTCCCATCCACAGTCGTCAGACACCTCCCTCTTTGCTAGACCACCCAGTAAACCCTCCCGACGAGCCGCTCCCCTCCACCTCCTGTTCGGCGGAACCTCTCCATGCTCCTCACCCCCTTCGGCGACTTCTCCTCAGCCCGTCGCCCCACCACACTCCTCCGACACTGATCACTTTTGGCGCCCCGCACCCCTTCCACTCTTGACCAGATTTCTCAGCTCGCCCCACGGACCCCCCCTTGGCCAACCGCCGTCGCCCCCTCCCGGATGGCCGTCACCCAGCCGCTAACCCCATTGTCAGTAGTTTTTGTTTTCTTTTCCGGTGAAGTCTCGGTCCGGTGACCGCTACCCCCCCCCCCCCCCCGCCCCCCCTCAGGTCGAGTTTCATTTATTTCATCTTGAGTATTGGCTGTTTCAGCAGGTCGGATATTTTAGGGTTCCATTTTAATTAATTTTGGGATTAATTCTTGTTTTAGGGTATAAATTTGAGTTGGTTGTGATGGGAATTGGGTGCAATTGGTGTTTCACATCCAAGCTTGAATATCTCTACATCAAAGGAAGGTGATTTTGCATTTAACCATGTTTTGACGAATTAATTTTCTTCTTAAATAAGTTTAGCATATTGTTTAATTAGTTTATTTGATGCGAATAATGTTTGTAGTTTCATTTGTTATGTGCATGCGATATAAGTGTGCTTTATGTGAAAAATTGATGTTAAACGGGTTATTTGTAGTTTATAAATTATACAGATTGTGCTCTGGGTTAGCGTCAGTTTGCGTTGAGTCACAAAGGAATGTTTGACTATATTTTTAGTATTTTCGAGTTTTGCGGAACACCTTCGTTTTTGTTTCTTAAATTTTAGGGGTTGTCAGGTTATATTTTTAGGGTGAAGTGGGTTTAATTTTGACGCATTTTTTGTTACTTGTTTCTAAGGTTCTTTTGAATTTGTGTGGTGCATTGGATGACTAATTGGAGTCGCGCCCTAAATGTTGTGGAGTCTCCAACACCTGAGGTAGGTGGTTCCATGTCTTTACATAATTTAGATAATTTAATTTGTTTGTTTATTTTAACTTAATATGTTCTATGGTTTAGTTGCATGATTCGAATTATGTTTATAATGTTTTGGTAGAGCTATAGAGCTTTTGCGAAATTCTTTTTAAAAATGGTGTAACATGCGTGTGTGATGAAAATTGCACCTGTGTTCAGAAATTGTCATGTTTTTCTTTTAGATTCAGTCGTGGTAAATTTTATAAGTGTTTAGTAATTGTTTATAGAGTTCCAAAGAGGTTTTGAAAGGGTTGGTTTGTGAAATTGATTTCGTAATGGTTTCTTTTGAAAGGTGTTTTCAAGTCACTTTAGGTGATTGTGTATTTAAATAGACATTTTAAAAGTATATGAATCACTTTTGGTGTGTTTTCCTTGTTGTGTACCTTTGATGTTGAAATGAAAAAATGTTTGAATAATTAAAAACAAGTTTTTACATGGTTACCTCATGTATCAAGTTTTAAAGTGACGCCTCTGTATAAAATCAAGATGTTTTTGGTGTAAGGTCTTCCTGTCTTTTCTGAAAATGATTTCAATAACAACTCAAATGATTTGTTGGTGTATTTATATGGCGCTAAAATGGTTCTTTATAGGAGTTGAATATGCTTTCACTTTTAAAGTGGTGTATTTTTTTTATAAAATGAGACATGTCGTGTGCGTGTGTCTTTGAAATAGTGCTTTGGTATACAAATGGTGAATGTTGTGGGCAATATCTTGTTTGGTCTATGATATGAGAAAGAAATATATTATGTGAATGTGAAGCTTGTTTGATCACAAGGGAAAACCCTGGGTATCTAGGTGGGCGGACTAGAACTAGTGCGTTATTGAACCGGATGGGTGTCGTCCCTATTTCACTTAGCTGGATTGACGATTGAAACACTAACTAAACATGATATCTGAGGGTCGTGGCCTTCTAAGCCACGTGTTCTGAGGGTCGTGGCCTTATAAGCCACGTTTTCTGAGGGTCGTGTCCTTCTATGCCACGTTTCCCCGAGACACGAGGTTCTAGGGTCCCACTCGAGCTAGATGAACCCTAGGGGATTTACCCACAGTGCTCTACCATCAATGTCGTGGTGCCTTCCGTCGGTATATGGAGGACCACTTGGGGGTTAGCGCGCGTGTGTGTGTGTGGGTGTGTGTGTGTGAGTATGTGCGTGTGTCTGTGAGTATGTGTGTGTGTGTGCATGTCTGAGAGTGTGTGTGTGTGTTCCCATAATGAACTTTTCCTATCCTCTTTAAAATTGTGTCTGTGAAACGAGTTCATTCTAGTGTTTTTCTTTACCATTTTGCTTGTAACTGTTTTCTTTAAAAGCATTATTAAAGTATAATTTTGAATAAGCACTTTAAATTGACTTTTGATGTTGTGGCATGGAACCATTTCTCGGTGGCATCCTACTGGGCTTTTAGCTCACACCCTGCATACACCCTTGGGTGTATGTAGATTCTGTTTCTTCTGTATTCCAGGTTGCGACTTCGTGCTCAGTGATGGTGGTTCAGGTTGCAGTTGGTCTTCTCATGTAGAATGGTGTTGATGTGGTCTCACTTCTGCCAGGAGGTTGAGTATGATTTTTAGTTTCCGATTTTGTCTATTATTTTTAGTTGTTGTTACGAGTTGTAGACCTTAAACTTGTTCATAGTTTAAAGGCATGTTTCGTTGTCTATTTCAAATTTTAGTTTATCTATCTTGTTAGTTGGTTTTTCTGTCTTGTATTTCAGGTAAAACCATTCCCACTTGTTAAACTTGATACCCGGGCACTTGTGCCAGCCCGTGGGGATCGGGAACGCCCTTTGGGCCTTGCCACGGACCGGGTCGGGTGCCGGGAACGCCCTTCGGGCCTTGCCACAGACGGGGTCGGGCACCGGGTCGGATGGCGACCCGGCCTGGGTCATGACAAAATGGTATCAAAGGAGGTTGTTGCTCTCTTGGGTCATTTTTTTGGGATAGAGTCACGGTATACTTGAGTTAAATTTTTCGGGACTTGACGTCCTGACTACGAGCAATGTGCCTGGCCAGCACACCTCGTGGCGGGACTCGAGATACCAAAGTATGTTGAGGTTTGTCTGAGTTTTTGGTCCTTGCGGAAAATCTTGTCTAAGGGAAATGAAAAGGGAGTAAGGTCAGTGGTCTTAGTGAGCTCGCAGGGTCTGGCAAGCCTTGTGGAGTTGGGGACACTGTCCTAAAATACTCTCTGTGGCCCATGGCGTGATCGGCGTATGGCCGCCAACCATATGTTCCAATCACCCGCTGACCCTAGTTTCCTCCGAATTTGCTTCTCGTCTCTTTGTTTTGGAATTGTGAGAATTTGGTTTTTAAGTAAAAATGATTTGGTCTTCTAAATTGTTTTGAAATAAAGCACTTTAAAAATAAAATGATGTGAAAGGTTTGTAAAGTGTGGGTTGGATGTTTTGGTTTTGAAAAATAGAACGGTTCGGTTTTGATCCTTGTTGTTCTCGTGGCCAACCACATGCATGAGTGTATACGAAAAGGGAAATGGTTAATGGAACAAGAGGATAAGTGCTTGGATGGATATGAGGTGGGTTCATGTGCGGCACGAGAACATGCATGTGCGAGGCCCACGGGACACCATTGTTGTTTGTGCAACCTACTGGCTTTGCTTATTTTTTTAAAATGTTTTGTAAAAGGAAAAGTTTGGTGTTTTTGTAAATGGTGTTTGTGTGGTGTGTCCTTGTGTTTTTGAGATGTTGGATGTGTGGCTTTTTGAGCTGAGTATTCTTTCTGAATGGTTTGTGTCCCGAGTTTGAGTTCTTATTTGTAAGTTGGTATGGAAGTGTGTGGTTAGTAAATTCTTTCGAAGAGTACATCGGGGAGACCTTGTAGTGGTTTTCCCTGCATGTTTGGTGTTTGCTTGTGTGGTATGTCTTGACTGTTGGACTAGTTTGATTTGGGTCTATGGTTTTCTTTCTTGAATAGTGTATGCCCCCCATAAAGCGTTAAAATGCAATTGAAATATGGCCATGGGAAATTCGTCATTGGCCGACCCTCCAGTTGATCAGAGTACACTCTTTTTGAATTCTATAATTGAACCCACCTCTCCTTTTTACAACAAGTGGATCCTCCCGCAGCGGGATGACAGATGTGAGGGGAGTTGAGCAGAGTTTTGGTTTCTTTATGTTGTCTGAGTCGTCGGATATGAAATTTAACGTCGTTTCATTTGAAGGTTCCCCCTGGAAATGACGAAATGAATTCTTGCAGGGAAGGGTGAAGGCGATTCGAAATTTTCAGTGTGAAATAGTGTCTTGAAGGTCTTTGTAGTATTTACATCGGTTTCAAGGGCCATGTTTGGTGACGTCTTGCAGTGGGAGGTACCTTTGATAGTCAACAGTGGTTTGGAAGCGGTAAAGGAGACTCCAGTGGGAAAAAGGTGGAAGCAACCTAGAGTGGTCGGTGCTGACCACTATTCGAAATGACCTTTGGTCCTTCGTTGGTTTCGTTTAAGAAAGGGTCTATGTCAGGCCACTAGTTTGGCAGACCAAATCGTATGAGGCTACTATGGTCATTTGCAGGAATCACGTGGTGTTCAATATGCCGTTTAAAGTCATTCTCAGCGTAATGTTTCTCTCGACAACAATGATCGTACTCGTTGACGTTTTGTGTTGTCGTGTTCTCATTCAGTGCAACAAAGGGTGATGCGCATGCACCATTTCAACTCTTGTGTTGGTGAATGTTCTGTGTATAATTAGTTGTATGTCGTAATGTGTTGTGCTGCTGGTGTTGCCTCGGTTGTAGTGTGGTTGCGTGTGACACCAAAAAGGAGAAGCTTCACATGGGTGTCCTCAATACCTGACTACGAGGTAGGAGATGCTTCAATCATCAGGGCTCCAGCCATAGGCCTCGGAGTGAAGCTGGCACGTGGTCAGGAACCCCGAGAGTGTATGGGACCCCAACTTTTTTTTTCTATCATCGGTACTGAAGGTGAAGGAGGACTAAATTTTTTTCAATGGTTGTTCCGTTTCGACGTCCCGCCTAGGTGCGTGAGGCTTCTCGTGGCTATGTGGAGGTGTGTTTGTCTAATTACCTAAATGATTTTGGGGTTGCGTCCCACTAGATGCAATCGCTTTAGTGGCCTTTATGGGGTCTATTGGGTTAAGTAGTCTAACGATTGTATAATGCTCATCCAGAAATGTGGAAAATGATCGTTTGTTTTGGGTTGTGGTTCTAACGCCCTGGTAGTTGGGTCCCTCCCTCCCCGCCCCTTGTGGTGGGGTGTTTGGTCACCATCAAGAATTTTTCAATGTTATGTATCTTCTTTTGGTTATAATGGCAGCGAGACCCATGCTGGGTCTCGCACAAATGTCTCTTGAATAAATCAGTGTTGGCCTTTCCTTAATGGTGGGGAGACCCACATTTGGGTCTCGCATGAATGTCTCTAGGATGAATCAGTGCTGGACCTATATTTAATTGTAGGGAGTCCGCTCGAACCTCCCCGTGTCAGCTTTCCAGTCTCGTCTCGAGCATCAGTGAGTTCCAAATGGTGGGGAGCCCCTCGGGCCTCCCCATGTTGACCTGTAGCCTCTGTTATTAAATATGACTAGGTAAAAAGTGATAAAAGAGTTCCTTGGACATGTCCTGACCTTGTCTGTTGATTCCAACCAAATGGTGTGGTTTTCATTTAATAATGTTTGAGTTGTTTCATCTTCTGAAGTTGGTTTTCTGGGTGCAAGAGTCATTTTCCTTGATCAATCAACTGAAGATATTTTAGCCCTTTGGGGTGGGCGTCCCATATCATAAAGTCTTTTACGTGTTTCTTAATGTGGTCATTTGAGTCACTTTCTTTGAGCACGATACTTTTTCTTCTTTTCACTTGTTGATTGTAGGGATCCTCTTTAAACCTTAGTGGTGTATCCGTTTCTTCTTTTTGGCTCAGCCTCAGCTGTGGCTTTCCGAGGACGGAAAGCTTTATCGTGGGGAGAATTGTCACACCCTCTATTTCAAAATTTATTTATTTTATTAATTTACTTTGTGTTGGGTAGTTTGGCACGAAACCCGAGATAAGATTTTGAGTTCTTGGTGTTTGGTCTTGATTGCATTTGGCGCAACGCGGTTGAAGCTGCGCGGCCTCGCCTGGGCTGCCATGCGACCCCGACCGTTTCACCGCACGCCTTGCCGATGTTTAATTAATGAAATAATTATTACTATTATTATATTGGATGATAATTTAATAGAGAGTATTATTTTTATTATTATTACCATTGTTGTGACTTGTTATTATTATTTTCCATTTACTTTTATTATTATTATCATTAGTCTTATTTTATTTTTAGTTTTACTTTGATTTTATTTTTTTGTTATCATTATTATTATTATTAATTTGTTTTGTTTTTAGATTTTTTAGGTTTCTTTTTATTTATTTATTTTTTTCCCCTTATTTTTTTTTATTTTTATTTCTTTCCTCTCTCTTTTTCCCCCTCATTTCCGTCGGGTCCCCTCCCCTTTCCCCGCCCTTGTCGCACTCCCCTCCCCCCTGAAACCCTAGGAGCCACACCTAAATCCCACTGCCACCCCTTGCGTCGTTGAACAAATCCCTCTGGTGCAACTCCCTCATGTATTCGCCCTAAGTCCCCCATCCCCGCTGCTCTCTCTTTCCCATCCACAGTCTTCGGACACCTCCCTCTTTGCCAGACCGCCCAGAAAACCCTCCCGACGAGCCACTCCCCTCCGGCTCCTGTCCGGTGGAACTTCTCCATGCTCCTCACCCCCTTCGGCGACTTCTCCTCAGCCCGTCTCACCCCCGCACTCCTCCGGCACTGCTCACTTTTGGCGCCCCGCAACCCTTCTACGCCTGACCGGATTTCTCGGCTCGCCCCACAGACCCCCCCTTGGCCAACCGCCGTCGCCCCCTCCCGGATGGTCGTCGCCCAGCCGCTAACCCCATTGTCGGTAGTTTTTGTTTTCTTTTCTGGTGAAGTCTCGGTCCGGTGACCGCTACCCCCCCCCCCCCCGCTCAGGCCGAGTTTCATTTATTTCATCTTGAGTATTGGCTATTTCAGCAGGTCAGATATTTTAGGGTTCCATTTTAATTAATTTTGGTTTTAATTCTTTTTTTAGGGTATATATTTGAGTTGGTTGTGATGGGAATTGGTTGTAGTTGTTGTTTCGCACCCAAGTTTGGATATCTCTGCGTCAAATGAAGGTAATTTTGCATTTAACCATGTTTTGACGAATTAATTTTCTTCTTAAATAAGTTTAGCATATTATTTAATTAGTTTATTTGATGCGAATAATGTTTGTAGTTTCAGTTGTTATGTGCATGCCATATAAGTGTGATTTATGTGAAAAATTGATGTTAAACTGGTTATTTGTAGTTTATAAATTATACAGATTGTGCTATGGTTTAGCGTCAGTTTGTATTGAGTCACAAAGGAATGTTTGACTACATTTTTAGTATTTTCGAGTTTTGCGGAACACCTTTGATTTTGTTTCTTAAATTTTAGGGGTTTTCAGGTTATATTTTCAGGGAAAGGTTGGTTTAATTTTGACACATTTGTTGATACTTGTTTCTAAGGTTCTTTTGCATTTGTGTGGTGTGTTGGATGACCAATTGGAGTCGCGTCCTAAATGTTGTGGAGTCTCCAACACCTGAGGTAGGTGGTTCCATGTATTTACATCATTTAGATAATTTAATTTGATTTTTTAGTTTAACTTAATATGTTCTATGGTTTAGTTTCAAGATGCGAATTATGTTTATAATGTTTTGGTAGAGCTGTAGAGGTTTTGAGAAATGCATTTTAAAAATGGTGTAACATGCGTGCGTGATGAAAATTGCACCTGTCTTTAGAAATTGTCATGTTTTTCCCTTAGATTCGGTCGTGGTAAATTTTAGAAGTGTTTAATAATTGTTTATAGAGTGCCAAAGAGGTTTTGAAAGGGTTGGTTTGTGAAATTGATTTCGTAATGGTTTCTTTTGAAAGGTGTTTTCAAGTCACTTTAGGTGTTTGTGTATTTAAATAGACATTTTCAAAGTGTATGAATCACTTTTGTTGTGTTTTCCCTGTTGTGTACCTTTGAAGTTGAAATGAAAAATTGTTTGAATAATGAAAAACAAGTTTTTACATGGTTACCTCGTGTATCAAGTTTTAAAGTGACGCCTCTGTATAAAATCAAGCTGTTTTTTGGTGTAAGGTCTACAGGTATTTTCTGGAAATGATTTCAATAACAACTCAAATGATTTGTTGGTGTATTTATATGATGATAAAATGGTTCTTTATAGGAGTTGAATATGATTTCACTTTTAAAGTGGTGTATTTTTTTTATAAAATGAGACATGTCGTGTGCGTGTGTCTTTGAAATAGCGCTTTGGTATACAAATGGTGACTTTTGTGTGAAATATCTTTTTTGGTAGGCGATATGAGAAAGAAATATATTATGTGAATGTGAAACTTGTTTGAGCATAAGGGAAAACCCTGGGTATCTAGGTGGGCGGACTAGAAATAGTGCGCTAGTGAACCGGATGGGTGTCGTCCCTGTTTCACTTAGCTGGATTGACGATTGAAATACTAACTAAACATGATATCTGAGGGTAGTGTCCTTCTAAGCCACGTGTTCTGAGGGTCGTGGCCTTCTAAGCCACGTTTTCTAAGGGTCGTGGCCTTCTAAGCCATGTTTCACCTAGACATGAGGTTCTAGGGTCCCACTCGAGCTAGGTGAACCTTAGGGGATTTACCCACAGTGCTCTACCGTCAATGTCGTGGTGCCTTCCGTCGGTATATGGATGACCACTTGGGGGTTAGGGTGTGTGTGTGTGTGGGTGGGTGTGTGTGTGTGTGAGTATGTGTGTGTGTCTTTGAGTATGTGTGTGTGTGTGTGTGTGAGTGTGTGTGTGCCTATAATGAACTTTTCATATCCTCTTTAAAATTGTGTATGTGAAACGAGTTCTTTCTAGTGTTTTTCTTTAGCATTTAGCTTGTAAATGTTTTCTTGAAAATCATTTTTAAAGTTTAATTTTGAATAAGCACTTTAAATTGTATTTTGATGTTGTGCCCTGGAACCATTTCTCGGTGGCATCCTACTGGACTTTTAGCTCACACCCTGCATACACCCTTGGGTGTATGTAGATTCTGTTTCTTCTGTATTCCAGGTTGTGACTTCATGCACAGTGATGGTGGTTCAGGTTGTAGTTGGTCTTCTCAGGCAGAATGGTATTGATGTGGTCTCACTTCTTCCAGGAGGTTGAGTATGAGTTTTTGTTTCCACTGTCGTCTTTTCTTTTTTGTTGTTGTTTCGAGTTGTAGACCTTAAACTTGTTCATAGTTTAAAGGCACGTTTCGTTGTCTATTTCTAATTTCAGTTTATCTATCTTGTTAGTTGGTTTTTCTATGTTGTATTTCGGGTAAAACCGTTCCCACTTGTTAAACGTGATACCCGGGCACTTGTGCCAGCCCGTGGGGATCGGGAATGCCCTTCGGGCCCTGCCACGGACCGGGTCAGGCGCTGGGAACACCCTTCAGGCCTTGCCACATACCGGGTCAGGCGCCGGATCGGATGGCGACCCGGCCTGGTTCGTGACAGTCAAACATATCATAACTAATTCAATACAATATGATGAATTGTATTATAATTAATCACCCTCAATCAAGACTAATATCCAATAAATGATGTTGAAATAGTTGAAAATAATCAGTAAAACTCTTTGAGAGAAATATCCCTTTTCATGAAATCATTTATGTAGAATAATTTATAATGGAATTTATTTATAAGAGAATTTTGAATAAAAGTGTCTCATACAAATTTAAATCATTTTAAAGGAATTAACATTTTAAAATAATCATGTCTATATAAATAAATCCTTAAAATCATATTGAATACTTAGACATTAATTAAATAGATTTAGAAATATACATCTTTAAAAAATTTTAAATAATGATCTAGTTAAATATTACCTTCCATAAAACCCTAAAGGATTTGTTTTGATGCCATTTTTAAGAATCATGCACATGTTTGATAAATATTTCCCACTAAATACATACACATAAACTATCTCAAATAATAATGAGATTGAAGAATTAAACCTTACCTTAGGCTTGATACTCTCTATACGTGTCCAAAACATCAGTATAATGTTTTTAAACATATTATTAACTTGTATAATAAAAATAATATTTATGATATAATATATGATTCTTTTATGACTTTACATAACCATTTTATTAACAATCCCATGTTAATGCAATATTTTGGGTAGTAATTTCTTTTTTATCATACGTGTCTTGACCTGTTATTCTTGATCTTATTACTTATTTCATGATTTAATTACATATAGAAAGTAAAATATGATTTATATATTTTATATATTTATAATATAAATATATATAATAGATTGATATATGAAATGGGATACACTGTTCACAGAGATGGTAGACTATACCTAATCTTTAACAATGTTTTCGTTTTCTTATCGTATTGAATGGAAATAAGTGAATGACATATAAGTACACACACACACACACATATATATATGTCTAATTATAGTGTCCTTATTGTGTAATATATTTCATAATTATTCAAAATATAAATATTTTTATTAATCATTCTTGGATGGTGAACGTGGAAGATTAGTCTCATCGCGTCGTGAAGATGGTAAGCCGTAAATACGCATGAACGACAATATCATTTCCTTAAAATTCTAATGGTATTTATTTGGATGGAAATTGAATTTTAATGAAATAATAACTTTTAATATTTTATATTTATGATATTTATATTCATCTTTGTACCCATAGAAATAATATATTGATGAAAAATAGTTTAACCACGGTGTGGAGACAATAAGTAATTTGTACACACACACACGGTGGTATTGTTTTTCATAGTATGTGTAAGAGCTAGAATATTTCTTTCCCATATTCATAAAAACATCTCAACATATTTTATATTGTTGAGTTATTATTTTAATAAGGAAAAAATTGAGGAAGAGGAAGTAGAATATGAAAATAACTTTTTTGATGTAATAAAACGATTACATCTTCTTTGGGAGTCACATTTTGATTTGCACAAAAACAAAGTCCATAATTTGGTTATCTACCCAAAGGGATTCCTCTAGGAAGAATTTGGGGATGTTCTAAGGAGATTTGGGAAGAGGTTGGCCAAGAAAAATGTCTTTGGATGTGTAAATTGAATAGAAGAAGAAATAACCTTTTATAAGAGAGGTGAGGGGAACTTTAGGAAAACCATGAAATGATAATTTATTATAAATTTATTTTAAGTTTATAATCCCTACAATGTAATTTATTTGTAGTATTAGATGATTATGGGTCTAAATACTCTTATAAAATGATTTTTAGGCATGTTTTGATCATGAAATTAACCTTATCTGTTGGGATTAATCCTTAGTTAAATGGTTTAACACTTACCATTTCTTCTTGTATTTCTATACAATATGGTTAGTATAGTTACTATAAAATACCAAGATAAAATCAAGTGGATCATTAATTATATTTTTAACATTATATAATGCAGTTGGATGATTCTTAGATTTTTAGGATTTTTATATCATTTAATAAAATAGTATTTGTATTAAAAAATAATTTATGACAATTTTAACACTATTTAGTAATTTATTTTTATAAAGTCATAACAACTTTATTAATTATAAGAAAATTAATTAAATATAATATAAAATTTCATATTCATCCAAAAAAAATTTAGATGGCACAAAAAATTCAAATTACATTTATTTTAATATTTATAATATCATCTATTTGAATCTTTCATTTAAAACGAAAATAATTTATCATTATAGTATCATAAATAAATTTAATTATATAATGTATAAAATTTAAAAAATAAATATCATGATGTAGGATATACTATTATATATATAATTAAAATTTACAGTTTAGGATATCACTTGTATAACTTGAATTAAAATTGTTTTATTAATAAGATACATGTTTAAGTAATATTTCCCTTTACTTTAAATTAATTATTAGAACATGTACTTTCGTACCCAAGATGCTCCATGGGGTCCTAAAATAGAACTAACGATTATCATGGTCGTCAATATACCATGAAATAGGATTAAGACACATTTTACAATAGTTTTATATTATTATAATATTATATTTACTCTTATTTACCTAATTTACCCTTTAACCATGGTAAATAAAAATAATTTCTGAAGTTAATATTGAAAGTTTCCAAAAATTAAAGGTACCTATTTCCACAATTTTGGCCATATTATTCCAAATATGGATTCCATTATTTAAAATTCAAAACACATAATTAGAAGAAATTAATTATAAATTAATTCCAATAGTAAAAACCAGAAAGTTGGGTTTTAAGAAATAAAAATGATCAAAAGATTGACATGTGTTTATGTCCAATTTTAAATGATAAATTAATTTAAATGAAAAAATTGGATTAAATAATAAAAAATAATCTAATTATACTTTAAAACCAATTAAAAATATAATATAACTATATAAATAGTTTTATATGTAAAAGCTTTTTTGAAGTAAAATGCAGTTTTTTTCACTATTCATTGAAATATGATTTTCAATAGAAAAAAAATAAAAAACTATCCAAACTAAATCTTTATGTCCTTATTCTAAATAATAATTTAATATTGTAAAATTTAATATATAAAATTCTTAAATGTTGGATTTAAAAAGGTTATCCCATTAAAAGTTGGAAAGAATGCATTGTTTTTGAAAAATACTTCTTTTATATGAAAAATTGAATTTTTCCGCATAAGATTAATGTTAAAATTCTATGTAATATATAAAAATAAAAATGCTCATGACACTATTCATAAATACTTTTTAAATGTACGGTTTAATATATCATGGTGCGCTCGAACTCAGTGTTACGCGTAGCACATGCTATTGAATTATTAAGAAGAAGCGTACTATGGAAGCTTTGGGTGTTACAATGAAACACCCTTCGAGAACCTTAATGAGAAGGGAAGATTCCAGGAATCCAATGAAATATTTCCCACTCAAAGGCACATATAACAGCTCAAATAAATGGATGGATAGGATAGATTATGCAGAAAAATCCATTGATGACTAAAAATGAAGAGAATAACTATACAATAGATAGCCAAGGTGGCATCCCAAATCAAGTAGTCCAAATAATTGAGTGGGCCCTCTAAATAAGATAATTCTAACAAATGAAACCAAAAATCCAGTAGATATTAAAATGACAAAATATTTAATAATAAAATGAATTTATTTAAAACAGTTTAATGAGAAGAACAATTTCAATGGGTTAATTTCAATTTTAAATATGAAAATAATGAATAACCAAATTAAAAAATATCCACCATTTTCAATTTATAATTGGTGATGTTATTACACCTATTTATTATTCCAATGGATCCAGGTTCATGTTCTCTAGGAAATTCTTGAATGTTGATAAGGTTAGAACCTTTGTCAAACTATTGGCTAGGTTTTCATCTATGTACATCTTAGTGACACAGAGTTCTAAAATTTCAATAAATTACACAATAAAATGAAGCATAATATATATTTTCTTAGACCTAATATTCCATAATAAATTTTTAGACAAATAATGGGAATATTGATAATCAATATGTACACTAATAATATAATTACATATACTAAGTTCATGAATCAAAATCATTATCCACATGGCTTCTTTTGATACTTCTGTCAGTGCTATATATTTAGCTATAGTTTCTCATAGGGTCACCACCAAATTAATATTTCACTTCCATGAAATAGGACTTCCACATGTTGTGATGACATAACTAGTTAGTGATTCCCTAGTATCAACATTTTCATTACAGATAGAATTTATATAACCAGTAAAAAATTCAGCAGAATTTAAATTTTTACTACAAAAAATTAAAATAGATGAAGTAGAATAGTTTTACCTCAATAACCATTTAAAATCATTGTAATGTGCATTTCATGTAATTTCCATAAAATTTCTCAAAGAAAAGATAGAAAAATAATCATCTAGTCGAGAAAAAATCATAACATACATAAGAATTCCCACTACATTAACATACAAAACTCTACACCTATATTTAATATCAAAAGCATTGGATGGTGGCTGACATAAGGAAAATTTAAAATTTTGACATAAAGGAAAACTAATATGCATCAAATAATCAAAAAATACCTCTTAATCACTTTAATGATATAAGAACATTGAGGAAATTTATAAATCTTAGGCTTCTTATCTCGAATAATTTCCATGTGGAGAATTTTCATAAAACATCCTATATCAATCATTTCAAAAGCTGAATTCAATTTAATTTTAACATGGGTGATTAATTTTTTATCACTAAATAAGAGTAACATCTCTTCTACATAGAGCATTAAATGAAGCATGGATTTATAATAGATTTATAATATACTCATTCATTAAAATGACTCTTGCTGAAAAAATTTTCTAGAATAAATGAATCAAACATCTATTACCATTTTCTGGAAGCTTATTTTAATCCATATAATGATTTATTATGAAACAAAAACTGGTTAGATTTAGATTCATGTTCAAAAAAATTGTAGGATTCAATTTTGAATTTCTCAATTAAATCACCATGCAAGAAAGAAGTTTTGACATCTAGATAATCTATATGAAAATATAACTGAGGAGAAAAAAGAAAGAATAATTCTTATTGTAGAATGTTTCAATATAGGAGAAAAAAATTTAAATTAATAAATTACTTCTCTGTTAAGGATTCCATTAGATAGAAGTCTTGATTTAAACATAATTTTATTTCATTCAATATTGTTTTATTTTGTTTTATATGTCCATTTACCACCAATCACCTTAGATGTAGGTGGATTATTGACTATGGAAAATGTGTGGTTCTTTGTTAGGGATTTAATCTCATCTTCCATAGATCAAATCCAATTCTTAGAGTTTCTATCATTTATATCTTGATTTTATATTTGGATATCCTATCCACAATGATCCACTACCATATTTAAGGAAAATACAATTATAACAACATGGATGTACCTAGGATGAGGTCTATTGACCCTCCTTTACCTATCCCTAGCGATATAATAACCCCTAAGGTTACAAAGAACTCTATCATAAAGAGTATCATCAGAACTATTATAAGATTGTGGAATAGGCTAAGAAAGGGGCACCTAAGAGGTAGTGGTAGTCCCAATAGGAGACTCACAAAGACTGGGTGGATCAAACTCATGATTCCTTTTCTGAGAGGGATGATCACTATCATTAGTGGAAGGCGAGACTCTAGAATGAATAGACTATTGAAACATATCATCCCAAATAAGAATACACTTTTTAAATTTATGTTTATCTACCCAAATCTTATACCCCTTCACCCCTCAGGATACCCTGTGAAGATGCACTTGATAGTTGTGGGCTCATGTTTATCATCTTTAACATGAGCTTATGCAATACATCCAAACCCGCTAAGATGTTTATAGGATGGGGAGTTATTTCTCCACAATTCAACTGGAGTCTTAAATCTGTTGGTATATGTGAGACACCTATTTATTAAGAAACAAATTGTAGTGAAAACTCTATCCCAAAAGGATTTTTTCAATCCTAAGCATGCATGCATGACACTAAACCACTCAAGAATGGTACGGTTCATATGCCCCTCTATACTATTCTACTGAGGAGTACGACTCATGATTGAGTGATTCAAAAATCCTTCACCTTCAAAATACTTGATAAACTCATTAGATTGGTATTCAAGGCCATTATAATTCCTCAAATCCACTACCTTCTTCGTAGATTGATTTTATACAGAGGATTTACATGTTTTAAACACCTCAAATACATCATATTTATTTCTCAAGATATAAACCCATACATTCCTTGAAAATTAATCTATAAATAGGAAAATGTTATATCCTTTACCATGCGAGGTAGTCCTAGAAGGTTCCTACAAATCAGAGGGAATATATTCTAGTTGGTGACCAAATTTATAGTTGTATATATAAATGTTTAATATTTTAGATTTACCCATGACACAGTCATCACACAAGTGTACATTACTTGGTTTATCTTTATTGATAAGCCCTTCCTTCTCAATTTATCTAGTCCTTTACCACTCACATGTACCTTCCGCAGATTCTAAAGAATAGTGTTGTTATTGTCAGTGAAATAAGTGTTTCCTGACAAATTGATGTGTTATCTTCCATCCGAAACATAAAACCCATTCAACAAGGAGACTTTATGAACTGTATGATCTTCCTTGGAAATTCTAATACAATCAAAATCATATTTGAACGTAAAACCATTCTAATCAATGATACCTGGTGATATAAAATTTTGGTGTAAATACCAAACCCAAATCAGATCCATTAATGTGAAAAGAGAATGTATTGAGAGATCTATCATAATAGAACCTCTACCCCTTACACAACATCTCTTGTCGTTTCCTATAACAACCAATCCTTCAACTACCTCAGCCGAATAAGAAAAATAACTCTTATCCGACCACATATGGAAATAATATCCCATGTATAAGACAAACTCAACATCAAATGACCACTGGGATTCAGACCCTCAGTTTCATGTTTAACCGTTACCTTACTATGCAACTCATGTGAATGTAAGGAATAATTTAATTCCTCTAAAGTAGAGAAATATCTTCCATAAATCATAGCATCGATAATATGTTTAGATGAACTATCTAAATAAATTCAATCTATAATGGATTAGCCCACATCATCAATGTTAAAATTTATATTGGTGATCTCTAAAAATATTTTGTTAAACACATCATGTTGTGTCTGGATGGTGGTTCCATGAAAAATATTGAATGTTTATAATTTGTGATTATTTTTTACATAACCAATTAAATATGTTTTCATGTATAGTTTCTGATGTTTAGAAAAAATATAAACTAAAAATGCAACATAAGAAACCTCCCATAGATCTTTATCACCTAAATAAAAGGTTAAATACCAATATTCTGTCACTAAAATGTTAGGAGGAACATCATAATAGGCTGTGAATATTTGACCATTAGTGGATTGGCATAGTTGTTGTTTCTTAGGTCAGAAAAGGGAATCTTGTAGACCTGGTTGTACAACAGGTTTCACATTTTTAATAAAAAAAAAATTAAAATTATTTCACCCATAATTTGTTTTCTATTTTATATTTCAAAAACACAATTGTTTATTCGAGTGGCTATGATACCACATTGTTGTGGGCTAATAGAAGAATAAAACCCTCCCAAAAATAATTCCAATAACCACTAAATAAAAAATATGGTTTCATTAAATATATAAAATAAAAAAATGAAATTTATTACAATGAAAACACACCCAAACAGAGTGCTGATGTGAGAATAGTGAAAGAACAATGATTATAGAAGAATAAATGAGAATAAAAAGTAAAGGAAACACTAGGACTTTTGTGCTTTAGTCACGTTGGGACCTACTAAAACATAATAAAACCACCAAAACATGAAATTTTATTAGATTATCATAAAAACAGATTGCAGTATACAAAGACATAGAAGACAACCAACTCAAATGCACAAAAAGAACATAAATAGAAATCACACACTTGAAACAACAACATATAAGGAATTAGGTTTTAGAAAAGCATAAAACCTCAGAAATATTTATGAGAGTACAGATCACTTCAATATCCAAGAACACCAATATTGTTTCATCATTGGATCTCACCATAGTATGATCATTCCGTGTCTCCAGATTCAATCAATGATCCCATGTATTCTACTGGGAAAAACCCTGATAGGATCCACTACGAGTTGTGCCCTAGCAGCATATAGGGGGGTGGTGGGATACCCGATGAGTTCACAAATGATGATTATTACACCACCACTGAGATATTGAATCAAAGAAATAATATTCTCAACACCGACAGAGTTCCAAACCAGATCAAATAAACAGTGTGAATAAAAAACCACAAGCGAAGAGAGGGATTCAATTTCAGGAATCTAGATCATTTCTTACTATATGAACTTGAACTCCCAAGAATATTATTATTAGATATATTTCATATATCTATTGTGGGTGTCTTAGGGGTTAGGAAACTCCCTACCAGAACCCTAACCATCTAGCTGCGTAGCCAAGGGGAGGGTAAAAAAAAGCCAATATCGAACTCCCAACCCAATAGGACGTGGAACAACTCAATGCAATGGATGGAGTAGATATATTAGCTTGAAACACCTATCAACGAATATAAATTAATGGAATATGTATATAATAGATAGCTAGGTAGGCATCCCAAATTGAGCAGACCATAAAATTGAGTGGGCCATGTAAATTAGCTCATGTGGTAAAATGACACCAAAATCTAGAGGATATTAAAATGGGAAAATATTAAATAATAAATTTCATATATATAGAAAAATTTAAAAGGAATAAAATTTAAATGGGTCAATTATAATTTTTAATATGAAAAAATACTCAAATTAATAACAAGCTATTAAATTATTTAAACATGTTGTAAAAGATAAGCTTCCAGTTTTAAAAAACTTAAGGAAGAACAAAAGTCATTAATCATACCTTTGATTATCATGAATAAGAATTATGGATTCATGTTAATTATCTAATTCCATTTTCAAAATTAATAACACATTCATCTAAGCATTAATACTTGCATCAATTTGATTACCATCAAATTATGAGAAACACAAAATTTGTTAAACATGTATCCTCTTTAATTATTTATCCAAACAAAAAAACATTTATAAAAATATTTTCCTTATAGAAATTCATAAATTTCAACATGATAATTCAAGAGTAATAACATTCTAATCAAATTTTATTATATACAGAAAACTATCTGAAAAAAGAAGAAGAAAACCATTATCACGGTGGAAAGTAGCAACACAAAATCACTATACATAAACTAATTCCATTATTTAATCCAGTTTAATATTTTTTAGATTAATTAAACCACCATATAAATGTATAATCCATGGTCAATTTTTTATTTAATATAAATAAGTATAATAATAAAAGTATCCCCTACCTCAAAGCATCAACATTTTTTGAATGAGAATGAATCAGTGTCACAAATCTCTGATCAAATTTATCATGTGGAAACCATGGTCTCTCAAGGATGTAATTCTATGAATACATTGATAAATGAAAAATAATACTCAATTATAATGGTGGAGACCATCTTCTATTACATAGAAAAAAGGGGAGGAAATGATATCAAATGGGGATAAACCACTAGAAATGAGGAAGAACCCAATTCAGATCACCAAAGATTGATCTCAAGAACTCTAGATTCATACCTATCATAAATTGGATTAAAAGACTTTGAAAACCACCTTTGGGTACCTAGGGATCATGATTAATGAGTGGGAGGAAACTGGATCTAGGTTCCTTTGTGGTATTTGTAGGAAAATAGATTTTTAGAGGACCACCATGTAGCCCCTAAGATCACATAGTAGACCACCTAGACTACTACATAGTAGGAGAAGGGAATATCATGGCCCCTATTAAAACCCATGTTAAGGTTCCAATGATAGTTCCATAGTGACTATCCCATTTATCCATGATAGGGACTAAAGATCAAACAACATACGATGTTTCATCCCCCCTCATTTGGATTTAGACTCAAAAACAACAACAACATAGCCACCTTGCTCCATGCCTCAATGATTGAAAATGGGGAAGGGCCAATCCTATAGCCAACCACCACAGCACAACTACACCTAAAAGGAAAATATCCACAATTTTTCTCCTCTTATCCTCCCTATTTCATAGTCGGGATAGCACAACATAAAATTTTATCTTACGAAATAACCCATGGCTCCACGTTGCAACTTGGCCTCAAATGGTAGTGGCACCCACCTTTTTTCATCATTTATCCTTGAAAATCATTGAAACCTTCTATAGGTGAATCTAACACCAAAAACACATAGAGGGAAGGGACCCTAAGGTTCTAGCCCTTACTCTATTTATTTAAAACAATTAGTTACAATTACACAAGATTTTATATTAGATGAATTTTTTGAATTTTAGATCACATAATATTTTTAATTTGTTGTACAATACTAATTTTTAAAAAATTTCATCTTATGAAAATCATTATACAAGAATAATTCATGATATCTTGGCTAAAAAATTTATAACATAACCTCCAATATTTATGAAAAACTATCATTATATTATAAGATACTCTAATGACTCCCTATATCACCTTATAGTGATAACAATTTCAAAGATGATGTTAAAAAATTTACAATTGATTAATCAATAAATTTTTAAAAACAAAAAACTATTATATCTATATATAATGATTTTCCCATTTAAATTCTAACTCTATTTATAAATATTTTAATTTATTCTTATATTTCTAATAGTGTATTTATCCCATTATCAAAGTGACCTCTTTATCATAAATATATACTAGTATAAAGTTTCTTCCAACTACCCATCCAAATAATAATTTTTTCAAAAAGATTCATAATAATAAAATTATCCACTTAAAGAATGGTTATTACTATAGAATATTCTACTTTGAATAAAAAAATAAGTAATTCAACATATTTTCTACTAACTGAACAACTTTTTTAAGTTATATAATGTTGAATATTTTTATTATATGATAGTATAATAAAAAACCAAGGTCATTTAGAGTGGGTGTCCTAAAACCAACTGTTTTTACTATGATTATAGGAATATTTAATGTATTTAAATTTTAAACATCTTATTACAAATTGTGCATTGTTCTTCCTTACTATGATTTAATAATGTTCTAGAGTATTTTTCGCATTGATTAGGTCATAGAAATTCTCTGATATGATGAAAACCTTGATGTTCTATGACAGTATTCTTGAATATAGTTCTACAGTTGGATGGCATTCTATAATGAGACACTTAGTATACATTCTATTAGGTGTGATTTATCGTATGCAGACGAGGCTTCCTCACATAAATCTTGCACTTGGTAATCTCCAAGAAGGGAGATTATGAGAACAGACACTTCAGTAGGAATTCCCCAGGTTTTGATTCCATTAGATATTCCTATATATTAGTGTCTGTAATTGTCCATAGACTTTAATATTATCATTAATACATGTCACAAATCATGAACATTAGATTTAGCTATGAAAATAATCACACTAATTAATGTTGGGAAGTAGGGCACATTGGGTGCATCAAAAATGACATGTTATTAATAGATAAGTCGAGGAAGTATTTTCCCTCCCATATGTATGGAAGTTGATATCTCATCCCTTTGATTGAAATGGAACCATCACCCTATATTCCATGGATATGATGTAATGATGAGTTTAAATTTAGGTAGTCAAAGAATGATGTATCAAGAATATAAGTTGATGGCACTCTAAGTAATCCTTATTGATGATATATTGTGGAAAATTGATTATATTTCTTATTGACCATTCTTATATGGATGTTATCATTGCGTCATTAAGTTCTATCTCTTGGGTTCCAGGACCAATTTCTAGATAATAATCTTATATATTAGGCAAGCGCGCCTAATGCCAACTGGAAAGAATCCAAGAGGGTCACACAGTATGTGTTTTTGGTGGAATTGATTAAATTATATTCAAATTTAATTAATGAAATAAATATTATTCTCAAGACGTAGGAATAATTTAATTCTAGTTAAAATTATCACATAACATACATAAATATTCATTCACTAGATTTTGAATAAAATTTATTTATTTATTTTATTAAACATTTAATAAATATTTATTAACCAGTTTGTAAATAAAAATGTTTATTTAAGTGAATAAACATTTATTCAGGTGTTCAATAAATGGAAGTGGAGATTGAACATGGAAATATCATGTATGGTGATAAATTAATTATTTAAAAGTATATAAAAATTATTTATCTATGTGGCGTAATAATATGAATAATACTTTTACCATTATGTGGCTCAAGATTTCATTTATGGTTCCATTTTACACAAGTTTGTGCACAAAAAATAATGATGTTGTTATTTTTATTATGTGGCACAAGTTTTCCCTATTGGTTATAATTGTGTTTAATCAATGTTTTGCAATGAAATATTTTAATTGAAACCCGAGCTCGATTAATTGGCTTGTACATCTATTATTCCAGTGACGCTTGTGATGAAAGATAATTCCATGAATGGAATAAGGAATTGATAATCCGAAAATTTCTATATTGACTAATCTCCTCTCACCCTTTCGAGAATGAGAGAAGTTCTTCATGATCGAAGAATAAGTGATCTAGAACAATCGACACAAGACATTCACTTCACCATGATATCACCCAGAGAATGAGTGGTATTGGTTGGAGGCCAATGGAGTACATGTGGATCACCATTAGAGGGATTCTAATTTGGATCATTACAAGTGAAATTAATTCAATTTAGAAAGTCCATTCTAGAAAATCAAGAAAAGTTAGCGAATAAAGTACCCAAGACCCAAGTATTTTAATCTATTCAAAAATTAATAAATTAATTATAAACATGATGCACATGATCCTATTTCTCATATCTGGTGTTTTTCTTCTCTTCGCCTATTTCTATGATTTTAATCTTTGTATACTAGAGTTCATCATCATTTTGATCCAGAATTGGTCATCGATTATGGAAAAAGAAAAGTAGGGCCCACCCAACCACCACATATCTACTATATCAAGACCCATCATATGGTATCAAAGGAAGGTTCATGATTATTTATATTTATTTAAATAATTTCTTGATGATTTACTATTTATGAGTTTTGTTTTTCAATTGAATTTTAATCATTATGGTAATCTGAAATTTGAGATATATTCTTCCCATTAAATTTCTCATAGATTTAATAGAAAAAATATTTTTTGGATTAAAATTAAATGGAGGATCTAATCAAGAGGTTCTGATTATTTTGTCCAATTAATATGACAATATACACTACGTATTCAGTGTTACACATCATGTAATCTGGTATACACGCCATGAAATCATAATTACACACCGTGTAGTTGTGTTAAACACATCAAGAGTAATTCAAAAATTATTCAGGACATGTACATTAATTACATGAAGTGTATTTAATTCTTATATCACGTGTTTATTTGGACAGATAGGCTCATGGTCAGCCAGACTACACTCCGTGTGGCCCACTGGACCTGTTTTGTAGTCCCTTTAAGGTCAAAGTGCATCTTTGAATCCCATTCATGGCTCAGCAGACAGGTGACCATGTAAACTGGAGACAACATGGCGTGTGGCCCACTGGACACACCGTGTACTCTGAGATTTATGAAGTACACCTCACATACTGAGTCCTTAGGTATGTATATTAGATTGATGGTGAAGGTAGTACACATCGTGTAGTCAGAACTACATGCCATATACTTTAACAAATTATGCAGAATTAAAACATTAATATCTACATATTCTTCGATCTGCGTATCATGTGTAAATCATATTATTGGTTTTTACTCTATGCATTTAAGAAAAACACTTGTCTGAAAAAATAATGTGATTCATGTAATCTTCTGTGCAGTACACATTGTGATAATAGGCATTTAATAATGCATTCCATATATCATGAGAGTAAATAAAATACAAATATAATTATTGTTTGGTAGACTTAGAAGGATATTCATCATGTTACCTCCTAGGTAATGGATCATAATATCAAGGAAAGTCAGAAAGTGATTTTGATATAAGGAATGATTAATTAAAACTAATAGTTAATCGATTCAAGCATGATTTATCCTAATAAGAACAATTACATAATTTAATTCTAGTTTATTAAATGTGAAATTTGTTTCATGTTTGTGGATGATCATGAGATCGACTAGAACTTTGTAAGTGATTGGTATCTTATTTATTTATTTATTAAATTAAATTGTTGTTCTGCAAGCCATATCTACTAATTAATACGTAAGGCTGATGTTCCCATGATTTCTTTTATGTAAACATCTTTTTTACCACTCAACTGCATGTGAGTTAAAAGAACATATGTAATAGATGGAGCTCCCAATATTATCGAGAAGGTCTAAGTCAGGATCCAAGGAGAAACAAATCAAAGAAGATTCAAAGGTGTAAAGGTGGACATGTGGAAAGTTGTACACGCGATCCTTTTTTCAAGGTGTTTCTCACCTAGGATAGTGGTTTGTTTTTCAATCGCTAGATAAACTAACCATTATAAAATATCTTGATCATCTCCTTTTCTTTAATTTATTTCTGTCAGTTGCATGGTTTTTTCATTATGGATATACTTTCCCAATTACATAATCAATTAATTAACTACCATGGATGTTAGAACTAATATAAAAAAGGAATATTAGTAAATATTATTTATGATTTTTTAATCACTTAAATAAGTTCCACTTAAAATAAACAGGCACAGGATAAATATAATAAAGTAATTTACGAATAAAAGATAAAAATACATCAATAAAATATTAATCCAAACTAGGCCTTCTATTACATGATTAAGAGAAAGACTCAATTAAACTACGTGTTTAACCAATCCTTGTTGGGAAACTTATATTTATATAGTAATATCTTATGAAATTTTTCAGGTTGAGTTAACTATTTTTCATCAAGAGGATCATCCCTTGCTAGACATAGTGTAAAATTGGAGGCAAGTATTGAGGAAATCCAAGTCATGATTTCAGGATCGAGAGTCCACTAAATAGATCAGGGAGCTTTAAGCCTATACTTGGGAATGACCTACCTACCTAAATAACTTCAAATATATGGACCAACCCTTGTTGGGGTTATGAAAAGGGAAATTTGGATCTATTCCACTTGAATGTCCTAGCAAGGGTACATTATGATTTTAATGGAGAGGGATATTGGGGATTAATAAAATAATAGGAGACATAATGAATTTAATTTATCATTTCTCGTAAAATTTAATCAATAACGTACAGATAATATACTGTTTTAATTGTAAAACAAAATAAAAATATAGTCAACCACACTATCCCTATGAACAATACTGTATAAAGCTGACATCCTCACTCATAGTAACTTCCAGGAATGGTTTGGACGCCTTCAGGTTATTCTACACAATAAATAGAAATATTATGTGTTAGAGTCCTCATTACTTGATCCTCTTTCCCAAAAGGTGAGTGATGAAGATTTCCTGGTCTATCAGAAACACATGAACGATGTGGTCAACGTTCAATGTTTTATGATATCATAAATGTCTAGTGAACTCATATAGTCTAGTAGAAACATGAATTACTAAATAATTCTTGAGAAAATAAATGGTATTTACTAAGAGAGAGAAATAAATGAAGGGTTTGAGATCTCCAAGGCACTAATTCAGAGTAATCTAAGAGAGGGCTCCCCAACTGGGCCGCACGTAGTTTAGCTCATTGGATACATTGAGCAACTAGAGGTTCTAGGGTTTAAACTTTCTGATGAAATGAGTACTGATCTCATTCTCATGTTAATCCTTCAATGATTCTATAGTTTGGTTGTAAATATTAATATTAACTAGATTGTAAATTCTCTATATAATCTTATTATCCTCGTTCACCAAGTGGATAAAGACATGATTCAATAAAATCCTTCTATCCTTGTAGTGAATAAGAGGAAAAGGAAGGTGAAGAGATATAATCCCAAAGCTTCTTCACACACTTCAAAGAATAGTATGATCAATGGGGGGAAAGGAAAAAATGAAGTTTTTTGGTTTGCAAGTGAAAAGGTGGGTCACTGGAAGAAAAACTGCACCCAGTTAAATAAGTAGGGGGACGCTTCAAGTGCCTTTATTATGAAGTGGAATTTATCTATTTCTACAAATTGGGCGTTAGATACAGCTTAGGGTGCTCAAATATGTATTCCAATTAAAGAAACAAGTTATACAATAAGATTTAAAGAGGGGAGGGAGATCTAGGAGCATCCAATAGAGATAGACATGATTTTTTAGATATCGGGGACTACCACCTCACATTGCCAACTGAGATGATCTTGTTTTTAATGGGATGTTATTTTGTGTCTTCTATAACTAAGAACATTAATTCTGCAACTAGACTAGATAAATATGGATTTATTTTCAATATTGGAAATGAATTTTTATTCTTTTATAAATATATAATTTGTTTTGGTAAGGCGTGTTTATATAATGATCTTTACATGTTGGATTACACAAACCAATTATTGGAAATCGATACCAAAGTTACTTCTCATGACTCATACACACCAAACTTTGGCATCACTATCTAGGTCATGTAGATAATTAACACTTGAAAAAGATACATCAAGATGGATATTTAGATTCTTGTGAACTAAAACAACATAGTGTATATCATGCATGTTTATATGGAAAAATGACCAAATCCCCATTTAGTGGGAAAGGTGAAATGACCAAATAGCTTCTTGAATTGATTCATACCATTGTGTGTGGACTATTTATTGTTGAATCAAATGGGAGGGTAATCATACTTCATAAAGTTTACAGATGATTTTAGTAGATATGGATATATCTCCATAAACGGGTATAATTTGTATTCATTTTGATAAGTTCAAGGAATACAAGAATAAAGTTTAGAACCATCATGGTAGGAAGATTAAGAAACCTATCTCAGACTGAGGGTGATAATATCCTAATCAATCCTTCATTTATTTCTTTTAGTAGTTTGAGATTTTATCCCAAACCACTCCTCCTTACACGCCTCATCATAATGGTGCTAGAGAAAGTAGGACATATATTATAAAGATCATCAGGTTTTAATACACATATGAAGATGAAACGTCCTCTCATGAAGTTCACACATGGTAGTCTCGGGGATGTGATATTACGAGAATAGACCCGCTAGTAGAAATTGTACATGTTTTGGTGTCATTAGATATTCCTATTTTCAAGAATATTTAATGGTTCATAGACTCTAATATTTTCTATAATACATGTCATGACTCACAAACATTTATTTTCTCGAAAAAACCACCCTTCCATATGTTGGTAGGACGTAGGGTATGTTGGGTGAATCACAAATTCTATTTTATTAATAGATAAGTTGAGGAAGGATTTTTACCTTCTATATTAATAGATGTTGATATATCAACCCTTTTATTGAAATAAAACACTCACCCGAAATTCTATAGATGTGGCATAACGACTAGTTTATTTTAGGTAGGCAAAGAACGAAGTATCAACCATACATATTTATGAAACTATCATGAAACCTTCATGATGATATATTGTGATAATGGGATTATATAACATAGTGAATGTTCTAATGTGGATGTCATCGTTGCAACTTTATGTTACTTTTCGTTGGTTCCTTGACCTATTACTAGATAGTAATATTTGACTTTATGAAATCCCACCTAATTATAATGAGAAAGAATCATAGAGGGTTACAAGATATCTGTGTTTGGTGGTATTAATTAAATTCTATTTGAATTTAATTAATTGAGTACATATTTTTATAAAGACAAAAGAATAATTTTATTCAAGTAAAAAATGAGCGCACAAATTAAAAAATATATTTATTCACTGGATTGTGAATAAAATATAATTATTTATTTTATTAATCATTTAATATATATTTATTTACTACTTTTTAAATAAAAATATTTATTTAAGAGAATAAAAATTTATTCGGGTGTTAAATAAATGGAATTGGAGTTCGAATAGACCAAGACCATGTCTGGTGATAATTTATTTATATACAAGTAGGTAAATATTATTTATCCAGGTGGCATAAAAATAAAAATAATTATGTTATCATTGTGTGGCTCAATATTTACTTTAAGGTTACATTTTACATAAGTTGGATAACCATGAATAATGATGTTGTTATTGTTTTTAAGTCTCATGGGTTTTCTCTAATGGATATAATTGCATTTAATCGTTGTTACATAATTAAATATTGTAACTTAAACCCGGATCGATTAATAGACAGATATTTCTATTGTGTTAATGCGGCATGTGATGAAAGATAATTTAAAGTATCGAATAGAGAATTATTGAGCCAAACATTTTTATCTCGACTCTTCTCCACTCCACCTCTCAAGAATGAGATAATTTGTTTAAGACTAAAGAAAAAGTGATCAAGAAAAATATACATAATAAATTCCCTTTGATGTGCTAGTATATAGAGAATGATTGGTGTTTATTAGTGACCATTGGAGCATGTGTGGATCACCGATATAGGGATTCTTCTTTGGATCCTCCTGAGCATATTGATGTAAATCTGGAAGGGTCATTCAAAACAATCCATGATTATCAATGATGAAATTACCAAGGAACCAAGTATTTTATATTTTTTCAAAATAAATAATTTAATTATAAACATTATGTAAAGGATCATCCTTCTCAGATATGGTTTTTTCTTCTCTTTTTATATATATTTGATTTTAATATGTTTATACTGGCTCTTATAGTCGTATTTATCTTAGATTGGTCATCAATTCTAGAAAAAATAAATTTTGGCCCCACCCAACCTCCAGGCTTCTACTGTGTCACAAATCATCTGGTTAAACTGGATAGAAGAATCCATGATGGTAATTTATTTTTAAACCTCTCTTGTAAGTCAGTGTGTTGAAATGTAGATATTGATAAACTCATATTGCAAGAGAGATGCTTTGCATTTCTTGTACGAAGAAGTTTTCAGATCGATCTTACTAGAAAACTTTTATTAGAAAGAAGGAAAAGAAGAAGAAAAAGATAGATTGTATTTGATTAGTTTTCATATTTGGCTGGATAATCCAACTAAAAAAATCATATTTAGAGTTATGGTCTAAAGAAGAAGAAGCCCAGAATTGTTTCAGTGGAATTATAATAGAGATATTTTTTCTTTATTGGGAAATCAAACATTGGAATCAGACTGGGAAATCAGACTGAGTATCATTATAATGCCCAAGAAGTTTTTACCTGCTTTTTGGTAAGAAAGCGAAGAATTTTTTTGAAAGATCATATTTTTGAAAGTTGTTCATGAAGCACTATAATATGTTTTTTACAAAAATTATATTACATCATTTCAAGGCACTCTAAGCACATGAACTATTGCATGGAATATAGTGTTACATGAGTATAAGGACAAATCTGACTCATTGTAGTCCACACAAAAGGATTATTTTCTAGTGGATAGTGTGTTATCATATTATTTCCAAACAACACGAACGAATATATACTCTTTTTGAGTAGTGAACCTTGTCAATTATTACATTCATGTGGTAATGTGTTTGAATCATTTTAACAATGAAATAAATCATTATTCGAAGGTGAATGTTGTTTCATAAGAAAGAAAAATTCAAATAAAATGATATAACTGATTCAAACATTCCCTATCTTAGTGATACTTAAATACTTGTTGGGTAATATAAATAGGTTCCAACTATGAAAACCTATAGACTCATCTATTACAAGATATTAAATTATTTAAACATGCTCTCTGGAATATGTTTTCACTTTCAACAAACATGAGGAAGAAAGAACTATTAACATGCCTTTTATTATCATCAACAAGCATTGCAGCTTCATGTTCTTTATCCAATTCCATTAAAATATGGAATAACACATTCAGTTAACCATGCATACTTGAATCAATTTTATTACCATCAAATTATGAGAAACACCATATTTTTTAAACATGAATCAACTTTAATTCTTTATCCAACCAAAAAAACATTCTTAACTTTACATTCTTTATCCAAATTTATCAATTTGAACATTATGAATAAATAATAACAACATGTTATACAAATCATAGTACAAATAGAACACTATCTAGACAAATAAGAATAAAACCATTATCATGGTGGAATGAAACAACATGCGATCACTAAACATAAACCAATTATATTCTTTAATATGGTTTAATAATTATTAGGATAATTCCACTACCATCGAAAGGGATAAAACATGGTCAATTTATGATTTGATGAAAATAAATAATAGAGAAAAATGAATCCCCTACCTCAAAGATTCAACATTCTTTTCATGATAATGAATTAATGTCACGGATCTCTAATAACATATTCCATGAAGAAACTACAATCACTTGAGGATATTGTTCCATGAAAGCATTTATAAAGGACAAAGAAAACCCCATTAGAATTATGTAGGTGAGACCTCATAATACAGAAAGTAGGAATGTGGTGAAATGAGATAAAATAAAGAGAAACCTATAGAAAAGAGGAAAAGCCTACTTGAGACCACCACAGATTGAACTCTGGACATTAGGATTGATCCCTATCAATAGGTGGCTTCATAGCCTTCAAAAATAACCCTTTGGTGATTATGCTTAATGAGGAAGGAGTAGAGGAAAACTGAGTATAGGGGCCTCAGGGCTATTTATAGGAAAACATGTTTTTAGAGAACAACAATGAAAACCCTTAGACCATGTAGTTGACCACCTAGACTACTGAACAATGAAAGGGGACCATATCAAAACACCCTATTAAAACCCATATCTGGGATCCACTACTGGATCTGTAGTGTATATCCTATTTAGCTGAGAGGAGGGACTTTCACCCATCCAACAACCCATTTTGCAATCACCTCTAATTTGAAAGTAGCCTAAAAACCACTAATGTGTAACCCCCTCACTCCACGTTGTAGTGCTCGACAATAGGGATTAGCCAATGTTGTAGCCAACCCCCATGGTTCAACCAAGATTTAATTGATAGTAGACCCAATTTTCCTCCTTTGAACCTCCCTATGCAGCACCTCAGAGACCACACCATATAAACTAGGATTACGACACAACACATGGCTCCACATCGCAACATAGAATCAAATGGCAGTGGCACCCACTTTTTTCCCCATTTATTCTCCAAAATCCTTGAATCCTCCAGGTTCCTCCAACACCCAAAACACACAAAGGGAAGGTCTACTGAGGTTCACCCTTTACACTGTATATATAAAAAATATAATAAAAATTAAAAATATATTATGTGAATTTTTAGAACATCAAATCACATATTTTATTTAAATAGATTAATAGTATAAATTCAAAAAATATTATTTTATACATATCACTCTGCAAAAAATAATTCATGATATCTTGCTTCAATAATTGGTAAAATAGACTAAAATATTTATGTAAAAATATGAATAAATTATAAATTCCTCTAATGACTCACCATATCACCTTATAATGATCCAAATTTCGAGGACCATGTTAAAAAAATTTCAATTGATTCATCAAAAAAATTATAGAAACATGAAAATATTATCTTTCTATATATAATGATGTCTCCATTTAAAATTGAACTCTATTCAAAAATATATTAATTTATTATTATATTTATTATTCTATTTTGTATTCAATTAACATAGTTATTTCTTTATCATATAAACACATTGGTATAAATTTTATTCACATCATCCTTACAAAAAGTATTTATTTTAATAATATTCATAATAACACCATTTTCTAAGGAAGTTAAGGTTATTACAGTAGAATATATAAAATAGAGACCATATAATAATAAATAAGTAATTCAATTTAGTTTCTTCTATAGGAACAAAAATGTTTTTTATGTTGTATAATGTTGAATTTTTTTCTTATATGATAGTATAATAACAAACCAAGGTCAAACTAGAGAGAAAAATCTTTGTAGTTAGTGTATTTTTAATCTCATATAGTAACTTAGTGTACTGAAGTATAGATTTTGTTAACATTTTTAATATCAATATAATACTATATGGATACACTAAATCAATATCGGAAATCAAGTATTCCATATGTAGTAAACTTAAACATTTTTAGGCTTCAAAAATAATTATATTTCATTTTAAAATTTTATTTCAATATAATTTTATAACAACATAAATTCACTCAATTATGAATACTTAATAACACTAAAAAAGAAAATATTTTATGCAGATCTACTCATTAAAAATGCTAGTGAAAAGAAATTTTTTTATTCATTGAGATTTTTGATGAATCACTTATTTTTAAAAGATTAATAAATTGGAAAACCCTTCATGGAATCCCAATTGAAAACCCTTTTCTCACCCCCACATTTTAGTTTAGAACTAAACTAATTCCCTAAACCGACAAACCATGCACAAAAAAAAGAATGATTATTTTAGATAATGAGAAAACTATGTTAAATCTGGGTCAAACAATCAACACAGAATCAAATCAAAATCTCCAACCCATCTTAAAAAAGAGGTGACATACTCTAAATTTTTCCAAGCCTAGGAAACATAAATTTTGAATTATCCAGAAGAGGTTTTCTCATCCCCACCCTCCTTATATATCAATTATAGAAAAAATATGTTTTTTTCCATGTAATATTTTTAAATTAGTTATTTCTCTTCAGGTGATATAGATTTAGAGGATGCATCCCCTCCCCTAATTTTAATATTTTTTTTCTGAAACCAATCCCAAAATTCCCCCAACATTATATGTGTTGTAGATCTCTTCCATTTCTCATGATGTGGGTGGGTACCTGACCAAGTTATGTGGTCAGTTGAATTATTATTTCAAGTGAGGCTCAGTAGATTTTATGAGCTAATATTTATCTCCCCCTAAATTATTGAACCTATGGACACAACTTATTGAAACCAATTTGTTGGAATCATTATGTTTTCATGTAGAATTTGAGTATCCAAAAAAGAACATAGATTATACCAACATGTTATTTTATAATAAATCACTGGAATGTTTTTCCAAATAGCTGAACATCATTAATAAAACTAAAACATGGATTTGAAACCCGAATAACTCCACAATAGGCTTAAAATCCATTATATATTTAATATTTCAATATATTTATATATATTTCAGTATATATGGTCAAATTCACAATTCTCTACACTTAATTCATGATTTGTGTAATTTTATATGTATCTAGAAATTTCATTTGATCATGCTCTCTTATATTTGTAATACTGATTTTAAAAACACATGGTAAATAAACCCCATATATTTTATTTAACTCTTCATCCTATATCACTCAATTTATCATATTTAATAATAATTTAAAATGGGACCAAGGTACCTCAAACATCTTCATGTAAATGATTGTGGGTTTTCTTGATGAACTGACTATTTTCTTCTAATCTTCCTTCAAGCCTTTCTAGTGGTTGTTTTTTTGAATAACCACTTGTGATGATTCCACTTCAAGTGATCTCTATTATATTATTTATCTTTATTATCCTAGTTTCCTTCACCATTATGAGACCCATCCCACTAATTCATATCACTTATTTTGAAAAAAATTTCTCGCACCATTCAACATGTTTCCTCTTCTAATGGAGGGATCTCCCACTAAAATTGAACTCTTGAAATATACAGTGCTATGTGAGATCATTACGACATACTTTGTGATTTTTCCTCTTCTTTGATATCCAAAAGTTTCATTTTAGACTTATTCTTCCTTAGTGAATCCTTATATATGAGAACTTCCTTCAAAATTTATGCACACTATATGTTCATTTATACACAATTTACTTTTATTTTGGTAGTTAAATGTTACCATTGGACATAGTGGTTGATAATGTGATATTATTCAGGCTTACAGAATGAGGCAAGTGATACATTTTCCATTCCAATTAGATATGATTAATTTTTTATAACATATTTTGTCTTGCATTTCATATATCATACAACATTGTGTTTCCATATCTATTATTACATTTTGTTTTTCTTTATAAATCACAGTTTCTATTATATTAGTATTGGATGATTATAATTTATATTTATCTCAATTATAGTAAAATATAAAGGATATTGTTTTACTATGTTTTTTGGTTTTAAGGTATGGTCATACATTGTTTTCATTCTTGAGTAAATGTTTTTAATCATGAAGACACGTGTACATTTCATTATTATTTAGATTATGAAATATATTGAAGAATTTAGAAGGAATATATTATTTTATAATGGTCGATGGATGTGCAACCTAGGTTTTCCTGATCCTTTTAACTTATATAATATAATAATTGTAATATTTTTCTTTTACATTGAATTTAATGTCATTTTCTTATTATTTATAAATTATTATAGGAATATTCAATAGTACCATAGTTTAACTCTTCATATTTTACAATTATGGGTCCAATCATGGGTGCCCCTAGATCTACTTGGATAACCTGTCATTCCTTTTCACACTCTGACCCGCCAATAGACACCCCCTATAGAACACCTTTTCATCCTCTAATTGATCCTACATGGTTGCTCCCAACCATGCCTCTATATATCATCTTATTTCGCCCATAATTCTTATAATATATCTAATTCACCTCTAGAAATGTTCCCACCTATACCATATCCATATCCTAAGATGTATCCCTAAACCTTTTATCCTTATCCCACCATTCCTAGGATGCCTCCATTTCCTTCAATCCTTTAAGGATATGATGATTTTGTTCCATTAACAACTACTCTAGTGCATGAAGATGAACCAATGCATGTGTTGAACAAACAAATCTTTAAGAGGTTACCAATCTAGGAAAATCTATATATCCATCCTATCCTATTAACTAGTCTACATCGGGTATTTTATAAGTGTGTCAAATTATGTCACATTATTTTTTGTTGTTTTACTATAAAATAAAACTTCTTTTTCAGAGAACCAAAGCTTGACGTAAATGGAAAATTCATTAATTTAATAGAATACTTAATATATAACAGAAACAAACACCCAAATACCGTATTAGTTTATTGTCTTTGGAGACTCAGAACATAATCTTCTAATCATGGTGAAAGATCCTCAACATCTCCCATAAAGATATATCCCTTTTGTATTCTTACCTAAATCATTTCTTTATATCCTTGGGAAAAGAAGACATAAAAAAGGTGATCTCCAATTCTCAGTAAGGGTAAACATGGAGAACATAAAACAATCCATAAACATTTGATCGTATAAACATGAACATAAAACATCAAAATCATGAGTACTGACATAAATCTTGGATGTGCATAAGGCATAGATCATAAAGGAAAAATAACCATACTAAACTTGAATGGGAATAAAACATGTAATTGTGGAAAACCATTAATCACATGTTTTAATTTCCATAGTAGCAAAGGCATTGCTGCCATGACCAACATAGTGGACAATGTCCATTATTGAACTGGGTATACATGCCGTTCCAGTCCTATATTACTGAACCAAATTTTACTTATCATTCCATCCATATCTATCTCATGAGATTTAAATCTTTACCCTATTCATTGGAGGGAGATATAGGTCCCACCGATCTTATAATGAAATCATTCTTTCATGTGCCACAAAATAAACATAAATCATTAATCATAAACCAATGAATAAAATTGGATTCATAAACATCATCCCATCATAACATAATCCATATAGAATAAATGGATAAAATTTCATCATAAGAAAAATTAAACCATGTAAATAATAGATACATTATACTAGAAACATAAACAAATTAAATAATGTCATCTTAGATGGAAAATAGTTTTGATAAAACACTTGAAATGAATTCTTGAAGAAAATATTTTTCTTGTTCAAAATCCATTTTTATCAAAATGCCACGAAAAAATGATTTTTTGGAAGATAATAATGAAATCATGTAGAGGAAGCTTCATGTAAATAAGGATTTATGATACCATAAAAATCTGTTCATGTCGTATAAGTTAAAAAACATTTTTCTCTTACTTTTGCCGGAAAAATCAAAAAGTACCTCGTATGGTAAACAAAAGAAAGATTACTTCCATACCATGTGGTAAAATTCAAAAAAGGGTAGAAAATACTTAAAAAATACATGAAATAATAGTAAAAAATTTATTAATTTTTTTTAGAAAACATGGACATTGATGATAAATAGAACCCCATTTAATACTTACGAATAAACAATCTTGTATAAGAACGAGATTGGAATAATTATCCCTTACCTTATGTCCAATTTTTTCTATATGTGTACGGGAATCCTATATAGTGGGTTTATACATATTATTAACTTTTAATAGAACCACAATAATATTTATGATATCATATATGATTCACTTACGACTTTATATTACCTGTTCATTTGTCAATTCCATGTTAAAGCGGTGTTTTGGGTAAAATCATTTCATTTATCCTATGTGTTTGGACTTGTTATTCTTGATATCATTACTTATATCATGATTTAATTATTTAAATAATGTAAAAAATGATTTATATATAATATATATTCAGAATATAATATATATAATTGACCGATAAATGGAATAAAATACACTGTTCATGAAGACGGTAGGTCATACGTATGCATGAATGCTATTTTCATTTCCCTGTTAAATTGAATGGAAGTGTTTAAATAAAATATAAATAAATCAATTATAATTATTATGTCATATATTTCATGATTATTTATTGTATATACATTATGATCATTCTAAAACGATTAACACGGAGAATGAATCCCATCGCGTCGTGGTGACGGTAATCTGCACATACATAGGAGCGATGACATCGTTCCCATAATTATTGAATGGAATTGGAGTGGATAATATCTCATAATAAGTATGATGTTATAAGAATCATATATAGTTATTATTTCCAACATTATACCCATCCAAGTATGGTGGTGGTGGAAAAATAGATTACACCGCGGTATGGAGACAACAAACCATACGTACGCACGTGCGATGATTTCATTTTTCGTATGATGGATACAATGTGAAATATGGTTGTTAAATTTTTAAAATAACATATCAGTATATTAGTTATACATATATTATTACTTTAAAATGAAACAACTCATATAGATGAAGTAGAAGAGCAAAGAAATTTGAAAGAATCGGTAGAAGAGATTACCTCTTTTTCGACGCACCTACTTTGAACGTCTTCTTAAGGGATTAGAGTTGGTGTTTTTAGAATACCAGAATCTCAAAAATGTTACTAGAGAAGTTGAGAAGAGTAATGGTAAGGGTTTTTCCGATAATGGAGGCTCAAAATGGTGTGAGGAGGAGATGGATGAGGTGCCATTTTATAAGAGAAGAGAGAGGCACTTTTGGAAACCTTTAAAATATTAATTTATAATAAACTCAAAAACCACTTAAAAACCACCACAAATGACTCATATTCAAAGATACGATGGGATAGGGTTGTAATAGCCTCAACCAAATAAATTTAGACATGTTTTGAGTTTATTTTAAACCTTATCAGTTTGATTTATCCTTATTTGATCTATTTAAATTTGTTTGTGGTAATAATATCATAATAAATAAATTGTTATAAATACTTACTTATGTGTTGTGAATTTTCCATAATTAGATACATTATTACATTTTAGACCATATAATTTTCAATTGTTAATTTGTAAATTTTTTTCTGATTTTAAAGAATTTAATAATATGTTATTTTTATAAAATATCAATAGTGTCAATTTTGACACTATTCAATTATTTGAATTTAAATGAAATCCACGCAGAAGATATATTCGAAAAAAAATATTAACAAGATTCATAACAAGTAATATGAATCTAAAAAATTCATGGGGCACATTAATTTGTTCATATAACATTTATTTTAATATTTTTAAAACCATTTATTTCATATTTCCGTTAATAAAAAAATTACGACAACATTTTTGTATAATTATTTAATATAATTATTTTTTGCATAAAAATTAAAAATAAAATACTATGATGAAGGTAAATATAATATCTTACATAATAATACTTTTACTCAAATTTTCCATCTTAAAATTACAACATTTAAACTGTTATTATTATTAAATTATGAAGGTGACAACTTTGACGTCATTTAAAACAAAATAATATAAGTGTCATAATCACTTATATAAGGCTTAAAATGGTCACATATTCTACCATTGGATGGTTATGGTATATTTGTACACGACCAATAAGTGTTGGTCCAGTTTTTGTTCATTTTATGGTCACTATTAGTTTATTAAAATGTTTATTATTTATTTTTCACTAAATAGACAATTTCTGCATCACTATTGTGTCACCATTAATGATAATTATTTAATCCCTAAAAATTATAAATAAATTTACATGATGTATATAATTTTATTACCTATATGGTTACTATTTATGTTTGATTTTTTTGAAGTTTATCACTAAATTAAAATTATTACTCTTATTAGATATAAGAGACTGACTTGTTGTCACATTCCGTGGTTTGAATAATAATTACATCCTTTTCATGGTCTAAAGTCCATTAAATTAATCTATTACGAACCATAGGTGATATGGGTCGACTATTATTCATCCAATAGAATTTTGGCAGGTGTTAGAGTAATTTTATAATCTTATTCTAACCCATAATTACCCGATTTATCTTTAACTATAGTAAAAAAATTTACCGTAGTTACTATTCATATTGTTTAAAAATAAAAAAGTAGTCTATTAACATAATTTTGACCAAATGATTCCAAATATGAAATACATTTTTCCAAATTCAAAAAACATAATATGTAGTATTTAATTAAAAATTAATCCCGCTGTTGAGAAAATGAGTTTTAAAAGTTAAAACATTGCAAAAGATTGAAATGCTTTTACCAATGAATTCAATGTAAAATTAATGATATTGACTTGAATTATATTAAATTGTAAAAACATATTCAATTTATAATTTAAAACCATTCAATATGATAATTTAACCATATAAATTATCTTGATGAAAAAAGTTGTTTTTACTTAAAATTTACCATATTTTTACTATTCATCAAAATTATAAATGATAATAGAAAAATAAGAAAAATTTATCCAAAGTAAATTTTTATATAACTATTGAAATGAATAAGTTGATTTTGTCAAATTTAACACATAAACAGGTCAAAACTAGATTTAATGTGGGTGTGCCATCAAAAGGCGGCAAAACTGCATTTTTAAAAAAATACTTTTTTTACCCGAATATTTTAATTTTTTCTCCTACCATGTTCTAGAATATGAGTAATATGAATTAATATGTAATAAAATTTAAAATGTAGTTAATAATATTCATAACTACTAGTTCATAATAATATATCGTTGTTTAGTGAAACTTGATATTGCGTACAACACATTCAGTCGAGGAAGGTCGCTCTTGCGTGCAACACAAGCCAAGAATAGTGTTTGCATATACTACCAGCTAATACGGTGTTTAATAAAGCTCAATATAATCTTATTATAGCGTACAATAAAATATATCAAAGATATTAAAAATAATATTTCTCATAAAATCTCGGGGTGTTACATTCTACCCCCCTTAAAATTATTTTCCCCCTCGAAATTCATCAGCATTATAAATCATTTACTATTTGAATGTTTCTTTCATAGAAACCCACATCGTAAAAATGAATACTAAAACATAATTTTAAAAAGTAAAGTATGAAATGTAACGGTTACCTAACTTAACTCATTACTGGGTTTCCACATAGGATAAATAGGTGAAAATATTGATATGGAAGAGAATTATAACTATCATATTCTGATGGAGAGTGGTAGAGAACATGGCTATAAAAAATCCAACAATCACAAAGCCATAAATTTGTGATGATCTAAGGTACCATCTGAGTCATCAGATATGAGCATAGTAGGACAACATTTTTGATTTTCAAGATCCATTCCATAAATTTAAAAATATTTAATTTCAAGATATACATACTTCATTTTGGTACAATCTCACCGTTGGACGTTCTATGAACAATTTCCACTTCATATCATAAAGAAATGAATTTGAATTTGTCATTCGTGAAGTGTTAGCAGATCGTGTGATAGAATGATGGGCCATTCCATCTGTCTCAAACAAAAGGTTAGGAAAAGTTATTAAATATTCATTAGTACATATATGGTGATATTAGTCGTATATGGTTCCAAAAATGAACTTATACTTCATCTATAATACCGCTTAATAAAATAAAACTAATTTCAACTAACCAGGGAATTCCTGTAGGCAATTGGTAGGCGATAAAGGCATGTCGCACTTCGGTTGTGGGTTCGATTCCCGCATCCTTGTCCGACGCGACGGGTTGTCGCCCATTCTACGGGTTTTCAATTTTCTAAAACTATACTATTATAATATTTCAGAAATAATATCAAAAATTTCTAGCCTTAAACAATACTTTCAAATATATAACTTAATTCATTCCATTCATTAGGCTTATCCAAAATACTTCTATCCAATCTCATAGAATAATGAAAATGATTACTAAAAATGTTATCTACCAAGCATGTTAATACCATCATTTATCCCCCATATATCATAAGATATATCTTTTTGGTCATATTCCAAACATCTGAAGACCTTAATCATGTATTCCCTTGAAACATGAATGAAAATAGAAATTTTTTGAAAACATTAATGCTGCCAAAAGTTAATTATTAGCACATACCAAAATCCCAAAAATTTCTATATACTCAACCCATGATGTCACTTTATCCTTATATCAGTCATGAGTTCATTAATACTATCAAACATATTATTTTCTCAGTATCCATTCATTATGCGCATATCATCAACTTTCCAAAAATATCTCAATAACCTTTCATGGTTACAGATACCATTTAACATATTCTTCTAAATACATTCAGAAAAACAATAGTGTAACAATCCTTTAATGTTTCTTTATTCCATAGTACCATTAAATTACCTATACAACCTAACACTTGATAAACATACAATCATTCCACTACCTTCATAAACCATTGACCGAGCTTCATCATTTTATTCCTAAAAACTTCTTTCATCTCATATATCATTTGTAGTCTCTTCATCATCATCAACATAAATACTACCCATATGACCATGGTGATTCTATTCATGATATGTTCCCAGAAAGAATTGTTTTCATAATGCCCCTACATTCTACATTTAAAACATTTGTCTGTTGTTGATGTCTTAGGGATACCATTATACTTGTCCATAGTTTTAACTAAACCCGTTCCTTTTAAATTACTGGCTTTTTCTCCTTCTTTTCCACACCAAAAGAATCTTCCAGTTCCATTGAAACATTCTCCTTGATGTCTCTTCCCACATGATTTACATGAGGAAAATTACACTTTCTTTCCTCTATGATCATCATGAAACTCCATCTTTCTCATATTAGTTGAGTCATGAAACTTACAAAAGTTGAGATTATTAATCATATTATGAGATTGTTGATTAGGAATAATAAGGATGTGCCCCTTCCAAATCCTGTTTCATTTGCTTGATCATGAAGAATATCATTCCATTGTCCATCATATTCACCATTAACATGAAACTTCCTGTTTCCAGCAATTTTCTAAAACCAAAAAAAAAATGTGAGAGGAAACAATCACACTAGGAAAACAACATAATCAGGGGGAGTACTTTCAATATCTAACATCTTAGGTTATTCATGATCGTTATAATAATTCTAGGACTATAAATTATACTAATACTTAATCTTAGTGACATCCCTAGACATACCATAGAAATATCTATAGGGATCTCACTAAAGTTTTCATATCCTATTTTCAAAAGTTTAACTAATCATTTGCTTTGATACCAACTGTAGATACTAGAATCTTGACGTACATGGACATTACATTACTTTCTTGGAATACTTAATACATAACAGAAACAGACGCCCAATGTCCGTATTAGTTTAGTGTCTTTGGAAACTCAGAACATAATCATCTAATCA
This sequence comes from Viscum album, assembly GCA_963277665.1. Classification (NCBI taxonomy): domain Eukaryota; kingdom Viridiplantae; phylum Streptophyta; class Magnoliopsida; order Santalales; family Viscaceae; genus Viscum; species Viscum album. The sequence continues at coordinate 834,766,279 of OY728139.1, read as the reverse complement.
TGGAGAAAGATCTCCAAAATCTCACTTAAAGATCATCCCATTTTGTTTTATTAACTAAAACCTTTCTTTATATACTAGGGAATAGAAAACATAAAAAGGGTGAGATCAAATTCTTAGTAAGGGTAAACATGGAAAACATAAAACAATCCATAAACATTTGATCGTAAAAACATGAACATAAAACATCAAAATCATGAGTAATGAAAAAATCTTGGCAGGGCATAAGGCATAGATAATAATGGAACATTAACCATGATAAAATATCATGGGAATTAAACATTTAATTGTGGAAAACCATTAAGCACATGTTATTATTTCCATAGTAGCCAAGGCATTACTTCAAATACCATCATAGTGGACAAAGTCCATTACTGAACCGGGTTTACTTGCCATTCCAGGACTATATTACTGAACCATATTTCACATTCCATTACAACATTTTCTATCTCATGAGATATAAATATTTACCCAATGAATTGGAGGGATATATAGTTCCCACCCATCTCATAATGAAATCATTCTTTCATTTGACATAAAATATACATAAATCATTCATCATAACCTAATGAATAAAATGTGTTTCATAAACATCAACCCATATTAACATAATACATATAGAATAAATGGATATCATTTCATCATAATATAAATTAAATCATTTAATAATAGAGACATTATACTTGAAACAAATACATATTAAATAATTTCATCTTGGAAGGAAAACAATTTTGATAAAACAATTGAAATGAATTCTTGAGGAAAATATCTGTTATTCTTCAAAAGCAGTTTTTTCTCAAAATTCCATGAAAAAAAGGATTTTTTTGAAGATAATCATGAAATAGTGTAGAGGAATAATCATTTAAATAAGAGGTTATGAAACCGTAAAAATCTATTCATGTCGTATAAGTTTAAAAACCATTTTTCTCGTACTTTTTTAGGAAAATTCAAAATGTACCTCGTATAGTAAACAAAAGAATGATTACTTCCATACCATGTGGTAAAAGTCAAAAAAGGGTATAAATGACTTTAAAAATACTTGTAATAATAGCAAAAAAAATTGAAAACATTTTTAGAAAACATGGACATGGATGATAAACATAACACTAGTTAATACTTACGATTAAACAACCTCAGATAAGAACGAGATTGGAACAATTATCCCTTACATTATGTCCAATTTTTTCATATGTGTCTGAGACTCTTGTATAGTGGGAAAAACCTATTTTTAACTTGTAACAGAACCATAATGATATTTATGATATCATATATTATTCACTTATGACTTTATATTACCCGTTCATTTTCCAATTCCATGTTAAAGCAGTGTTTTTGGTAAAATCGTTTCATTTATCCTATGTGTTTGGACTTATTTTTCATGAGATCATTACTTATATCATGATTTAAATAGTTATTTAATGTAAAACATGACTTATATATCATATATATTTAAAATATAATATATACAATAGATGGATAAATGGAATGAAATACACCATTCAGGGAGACGGTAGGCCGTACGTACGCATGAACGTTATTCTGGTTTCATTATTAAATTTAATAGAAGTAAGTAAATAACATATAAATAAGTAAATTATCATTATTATGTCATATATATCATGATTATTTATTATATATACTTTATAATCATTTTGGAATGGTTAACATGGAGAATGAATCTCATCGCGCCATGGAGATGGTAATCCGTACATACGCATTAGCGATGATATCATTCCAATAATTATTGAATGGAATTGGAGTGGATAATATATCATAATCATTATGTTGTTATAATAATAATATATAGTCATTAATTACACCATTATACCCATCCAAGTATTGTGCTGGTGGAAAAAACAGATTACACCGCGGCATGGAGACGGTAAGCCGCACGTACACACCTGCGGTGATTTCGTTTTCCGTAGGATGTATAGAATGTGAAATAGGGATTTTTCATATTTATTAGAACATATAGATATATTATTTATACTGATGTTATTACTTTATAATGATACAACACATATAGATGAAGTAGAAGAATAATGAATCTTGAAAAAATCGATAGAAGAGATTACCTCTTCTTCGACGCACCTCCTTTGAACGTCTTCTTAGGGGACTAGAGTTAGTCTTTTGAGAAGACCAGAATATCCAAAATGTTACTAGTGAAGTTGAGAAGTTTAATGGGAAGGGGTTGGCCAAGATTTATGGCTAAAAATGGTGTGATAAGGAGAGGTATGAGGTGCCCTTTTATAAGCGAAGAGGGGGGCACTTTTGGAAACATCCAAAATTTTAATTTATAATAAACTTAAAACCCAACTAAAACCCCCAAAAATAACTCAAATTAGAATATGAGATTCCATTGGATTGTAATATCATTGACCAACAAAATTTAGACATGTTCTGAATCTAATTTAAACCTTATCAGTTTCATTTATCCTTATCTAATTATTTAATTTTATTTTTGGTAATAATATTCTAATTTTTAAATTGTTATAAATACGTACTTATGTGTTTTAAATTTTCCATAACTAGATAAAATATTACATTTTATACCTTATAATTTTAAATTTTAAATTTTTAAATATTTTAATGATTTTTAAACAATTTAATAATATGTTTTTTTATAAAATATCAACAGTGTCAATTTTGACACTATTCAATTATTTCAATTTAAATTAAATCCACAATGAATATATATTGGAACAAAAATTTCTAATAGATTCCTAACTTTTCATATGCATCTAGAAAATTAATTTAGAAAAATAATTTGTTCAAATAACATTTATTTAAATATTTTTAATACCATTTATTTTATATTTCCATTAATAAATTAATTACAACAACATTTTTGTATAATTATTTAATATAGTTATTTTTTCATAAAAATTAAACATTAATAACTATGATGCATATAAATATAATATCTTCCATAATAATTATTTTACTATAATTTATCATCTTAAAATCACATGATTTAAATTGTTATATTTATTAAATTATGAAGGTTACAACTTTGACATCATTTAAAATTATATAATATTAGTGTCATAATCGCTTTTATAAGGATCCAAATGGTCAAATATTAGACCATTGGATTATTATGGTTTATATATACACGATCAATATTTTTTGGTTAGGAGTTCGTGCCTTTGATGGTCACTATTAGTTAAAAAAATTGAATTATTGATTTTTCACTAAATAAACAATTTCAGCATCACTATTGTGTCACCATTAATGATAATTATTTAATCCCTAAAAATTATAAATAAATTCAAATAATCTATATACATTTATTTATCTTTCTAGTGACCATTTATGTTCTAATTTTTATTAAGTTTATCACTAAATTAAAATTATTAAACTTATAAGATATTAGAGAGTGACATGTTGTCACTTTCTCTGACTTTAATAATAATTACTTCATTTTCATGGTCAAAAGTCCATTAAATGAATCTATTACTACCATTAGGTGATATGGGTATATTTTAATTCATCCAATAGAATTTAGAAAGGTTTTAGGGTAATTTTATAATTTTATTTTTACCCTTAATTGCCCGATTTACCTTTAACTATAGTTAATAAAAATTATAGTTGTTACTATTTATAATCTTGAAAAATGAAAATTATCCTATTAACATAATTTTGAGCTACTAATTCCAAATATAGATTCCATTTTTCCAAATTCAAAACACAGAAGTTGCAGTACTTAATTTATAATTAATCCTGCTGTTGAGAAAACACATTTTAAAAATTAAAACATTACAAAAGATTGAAATGCTTTTACCTATAAATTCAATGTCAAATTAATGAGAATTAATTGGATTATTTTAAATGGTAAAAATATATTCTATTTATACTTTAAAACCATTCAATATGGCAATTTAACCATATAAATTATCTTGATGAAAAAAATCTATTTTTAATTAAAATCTAGCGTATTTTTACTATTCAACAAAATATAAAAGTTAACAGAAAAATATTAAAAATGTATCCAAAGTAAATTTTTATATATTTATAACAATGAATAAGTTTATTTTGACATATTTATCTCATAAACATGTCAAAAACTATATTTAAAGTGGGTTTTCCATCAAAAGGCGGTAAAACTGTATTTTTTTTAAAATACTTATTTTTCCCGAAAAATTTATTTTGTTCTCATACCATGTTCTAGAAAATATGTAAGATGAATTATTATGTTATAATATTTAAAATTTAGTTAATACTATTCATAACGGCTAGTTAGTTATAATATTTCATTGTTTAGTGGAACTCGTTATTGCGTAAAACACACGCTATCGTGAAAGGTCGCTCTTGCGTGCAACACAAGCCAAGAATAGTTCTTTTGTATAATAATAGCTAATACGTTGTTGAGTATAGATAAAAATAATCTTGGTGTAGCGTACAACATAAGAAATCAAAGAAATTAAAAAGAATATTTCTAATCTTGGGGTGTTACATTCTACCCCCCTTTAAATGAATTTCGCCCTCGAAATTCATCGGGGTTATAAATCATTTACTACTTGAATGTTTCTTTCATAGAAACCCACATCATAAAAAGGAATAATAAAACATAATTTTATAATGTAATGTAAGAAAATAAATGGTCCCCAAATTAACTCATCACTCGGTTTCCACATATGAGAACATAGGTGAAAATATGGATATGTAAGAGAAATCTAACCATCAAGTTTGGATGGAGAGTGGTTGAGAACATGGCTATGAAAAATCAATTGATCAAAAAGCCATAAATTTGTGATTATATATTGTACCATCTAATTCATCGGATATGAGGGTACTAGGAAAACATTTTTGATTTTCAAGATCCTTTCCATAAATTTGAAAATATTGAATTTGAAGAAATACTTACTTGATTTTGGTACAATATCACCGTTGGTTGTTCCTTGAACAATTTACACTTCATATCATAAGGAAATGAAGTTGAATTTTTCATTCATGAAGTGTTAGAAGATCATGTGATAGAATTATGGGTTATTCCATCTGTCTCAAAAAAAGGTTATCAAAAGTTATTAAATATACATAAGTACATATATGGTGATATTAATCATATATGGTTCCAAAAATGGACTTATACTTAAACTATCATACCGCTTAATAAAATAAAACTTATTTTTACTACCCAAGGACTTCCTCTAGGCCAGCGGTAGGTGATAAAGGCCTGTCACACTTCGGTTGTGGGTTTGATTCCTGCATCCTTGTCCGACGCGACGGGTTGTCACCCATCCTACGGTTTGTCTATTTTTTAAAACTATTCTATTATAAAATTTCAGAAATAATATCAAAAAGTTTGAGCCTTAAACAACACTATCTGATGTACAACTTAATCTATTCAACTCTTTAGGCTTATCCAAAATACTTCCATCAAATCTCATAGTATAAAAAAATTATTACTAAAAACATCATCTACCAAGCATGTGAATACCATCATTTATACCCTATATATAATAAGATATATCTTGTTTGTCATATTCCAAACATGTGAAGACCTTAATCATGTATTCTCTTGAAACATAAATTACCATAAAACCCCAGTGAAAACATTAATGCTATCAAAAGTTAATTATTTCCACATACCAAATTACCAAAATTCTTGTATACTCAAACCATGATATCACTTTTTACGTATACCAGTCATGAGCTCATTAATACTATCAAATATTTTTTTTTCATTATATCCATTCCTTTTGCGCATATCATCTTCTTTCCAAAAATATCTGAATAAACATTCATGGTTACCACTTTCATTCAACATATACATTCAAATACCTTCAGAAAAACAATAATGTACCAATTGTTTAGTGTTTCATTATTCCATAGTACCATTAAACTACCTATATAACAAAACTATGGATAATCATACAATTATTCCACTACCTTCATAAACCATTGACCGAGATTCATCATTTTATTCCTCAACACTTCTTTCATCTCATATATCATTTGTAACATCTTCAACATCATCAACATAAATACTAACCATATGACCATGCTAATTCTTTTAATGAGATTTTACCTAATGTAATTTGTTTTCATAATGCCCGTCAATTCCACATTTAAAACATTTATCTATTGCTGATGTCATAGGGATACCATTATCCTGGTCCATAGTGTTAACTAAACCATTTCCGTTGCAATAAATGGCTTTGTTTCCTTCTTTTCTACACACAAATCTTCTTCCAGTTCCATTGAAACATTCTCCTTAATGTCTCTTCCCACATGATTTACATGAGGGAAATTGTACTTTCCTTCCTCTATGATCATCATGAAACTCTATCTTTCTCTTATTAGCTGAGTTAGGAAACTTACAAAAGTGGATATTATTGATCATATTATGAGATTTTTGAATAGGTATAATATCGATGTTTCACCTTCCAAATCCCATTTCATTTTCTTGATCATGAAGAATAGCATTCCATTGTCAATAATATTCTCCATAAACATGAATCTTCATGTTTTTAGACATTTTCTAAAACCCAAAAAGATTAGTGTGAGAGGAAACAATCTCACTAAGAAAACATAATAATTAGGGGGAGTACTTTAAATCTCTAACATCATAGGTTGAATCCTAGGTTATTCATGATAGTTATAATAATTCTAGGACTGTAAACTATATATATACTTATCCTTAGGGACATCCCTTTAAATATCTTAAAAATATCTCTAGGGATCTCACTAAAGTTTTAGTAGCCTAGTTTCCAATGTCTAACTAATCCTTTGTTCTAATACCAACTATAGAGACCAAAAGCTTGACATACATGGACATTACATTACTTTCACAGAATACTAAATACATAATAAAAACAGACACCCCAAGACCGTATTAGTTTAGTGTCTTTGGAAACTCGAAATGTAATCTTCTAATCATGGTGAAAGATCTTCAACATCTCCCAGAAAGATCTTCCACTTTTATTTTCTTACCTAAATCCTTTCTTTATATACTTGGGAAAATAAATCATAAAAAGGGTGAGCTCAAATTCTTTGAAAGGGTAAACAAGGAGAACATAAAACAATCCATAACCCTTCGATCGTAAAAACATCAACATAAAACATCAAAATCATGAGTAGTGACATAAATCATGGTAGTGCATCAGGAATAAATCATTAAGGAACATTAACCATGATAAAATAGAATTGGAATAAAACATGTAATTATAGAAAACCATTAATCACATGTTATTATTTATATAGTTTCCAAGGCATTGCTGCCATGACCATCATTGTGGACAAAGTCCATTACTGAACCGGGTATACTTGCTGTTCCAGCCCTGTATTACTGAACTAAATTTTACATGTTGTTCCAGCCATGTCTATATCATGAGATATAAATCTTTACCTGATTAATTGGTCGGAGATATAGGCCCCACCCATCTCATAATTAAATCATTATTTTCTGTACCACAAAATAAACATAAATCATTCATCATTACCCAATGAATAAAATGGGTTTCATAAACACCATCCCATTATAACATAATCCATATAAGATTAATGGATATCATTTCATCATAAGAAAAATGAAACCATATATATAATAGAGACATTATACTTGAAAAATAAACATATTAAATAATTTCATCTTAGATGGAAAATAGTTTTGATAAAACACTTGAAATGAATTCTTGTTGAAAATATCATTTCTTATTGAAAATCATTTTTTTCTAATAATTTCATGAATTCTTTTTGAAGATAATCATGGAATTTTTTATAGGGTGATTTTTGTAAATAAGTCATTATGAAACCGTATTAATCCATTCATGCCGTATAAGTTAAAAAACATTCTTCTCATACTTTTTCCAGAAAAGACAAAACGTACCTCATATGGTAAAAAAAAGAAATATTACTTCTATACCATGTGGTAAAATACAAAAAATGGTAGAAATTACTTTAAACATACATGTAAAAATAATAAAAAATTTATGAAAAAAATTATAGAAAACATGGACATGGATGATAAACATAACACAATTTTATACTTACGAATAAACAATCTCGGAAAAGAACGAGATTGGAACAATTCTCCCCTAACTTATGCTAAATTTCATCCATACATGGCAGTGGATCAATTATATTGGGTGTAAACATATTATAACTTGTAAAAGAACCATAAAAATATTTATGATATCATATATCATTCACTTATGACTTTATATTACCTGTTCATTTGCCAATTCCATGTTAAAGTAGTGTTTTTGGTAAAATCGTTTCATTTATCCTACCTGTTTGGAATTGTTTGTCTTAATATCATTACTTATATAATTATTTAATTAATTATATAATTTGAAACATGATTTATATATAATATATATTCAGAACATAATACATATAATAGATTTATAAATGGAATTAAATACACCGTTCATGGTGACAGTAGGTCGTACGTACACATGAACGCGGTTTTCATTTCCTTTTTAAATTGAATGGAAGTAAGTAAATAACATATAAATAAATAAAGTATATTTATTATGACATATATGACATTATTATTTATTATATATACTTTATAATCATTTTTGAATGGTAACATGGAGAATGAATCTCATCGCGTCGTGGAGACGGTAATCCTTACACACGCAGAAGCGATGATATCATTCCCATAATTATTGAATGTAATTTGAGTGGATAATATCTCATATTCAGTATGATGTTATAATAATCATATATAGTTATTATTTACACCATTATACCCATCCAAGTATGGTGGTGGTGGAAAAACAGATTACACTGTGGCATGGAGACGGTAAGCCGGACGTACGCACGCGGTGTGATTTTGTTTTTCGTAGGATAGATAGAATGTGAAATAGGGTAGTTTCATATTTATAATAACAAATAAGTATATTATTTATACTGATATTATTACTTTATAATGAATCAGATCATATAGATGAACTATAAGAATAAAGAAACATGAATGAATCGGTAGAAGAGATTACCTCTTCTTCGACGCACCTCCTTTGAACTTCCTCTTAAGGGACTAGAGTTGGTCTTTTGAGAAGAACAGAATATCAAAAAATTTACTAGTGAAGTTGAGAAGTGTAATGGGAGGGGGTTGGAAAAGCTTTAAGGATCAAAATGGTGTGAGGAGGAGAGGTATGAGGTGCCCTTTTATAAGAGAAGTGAGGGGCACTTTTGGAATCCTCCAAAATGTTAATTTATAATATACTAAAACCCCACATAAAAACCACCACAAATGACTCAAATTAAAATATGATATGCATTATGGTTTTAAAATTATCATCCAATAAAATTTAGACATGTTTTGAGTTTATTTTAATCCTTATCAGTCTTATTTATCCTTATTTAATCTATTTAATTTTATTTGTGGTAATAATATTCTAATTTTTATATTATTATAAATAATTACTTATGTGTTGTTAATTTTCCATAATTAGATACATTATTAAATTTTAGACCATATAATTTTCAATTTGTAATTTTTAAATATTTTTTCAATTTTTAAAAATTTAATAATATGTTATTTTTATTAAATATCAACATCGTCAATTTTGACTCCATTCATTTATTTGAATTTTAATTATATCCACACAAAAGATATATTTTAACCAAAATATTTATTAGATTTAATAACCTGTCATATGCATCTAAAACATTCATGGATAATGTTAATTTGTTCAAATAACATGTATTTTAACATTTCTACAACCATTTATTTGATATTTCCGTTAATAAATTAATTACTACAACATTTTTGTACAATTATTTAATATGCTTATTTTTTGAATAAAAATTAAAAATTAAATACTATGATAAATATAAATGTAATATATTCCATAATAATACATTTACTATAATTTATCATCTTAAAATCACAAGATTTAAATTGTTATATTTTTTAAATTATGAAGGTGAAACTTTGACATCATTTATAATAAAATAATATAAGTGACATAATCGCTTTTATAAGCCTCCAAATGGTCCAATATTCAACCCTTGGATTATTATTGTTTATATTTACACGACCAATATGTTTTGGTTAGGTTTTCGTGCCTTTTATGGTCATTATTATTTTAATGAAAACTGAATTATTGATTTTTCACTAAATAAACAATTTCTCCATCACTATTGTGTCACCATTAATGATAATTATTTAATCCCTAAAAAATCTAAATAAATTAAAATAATGTATATTATTTTAATATAATTCTGGTGAATATTTATTTCTTATGTTTTATGAAGTTTATCACAAAATTAAAATTATTACAATTATAAGATATTAGAGAGTGACATGTTGTCACTTTCTTTGGTTTTAATAATAATTACATCATTTTCATGGCAAAAAGTCCATTAAATGAATCTATTATGACCCTTAAGTGATATGGGTCTATTTTCATTCATCCAATAGAATTTTGGTTGTTTTTAAGGGTAATTTTATAATCTAATTTTTAGGCTTAATTACCTAATTTACCTTTACCTGTAGTAAATAAATATTACCATATTTACTATTCATAATGTATAAAAATAAAAAGTAGTCTATTAACATAATTTGGACCTAATGATTCAAAATATGGAATCCATTTTTCCAAAGTCAAAACACAGAAGTTGCAGTATTAAATTTAAAATTAATCCCGCTATTGAGTAAATAGGTTTTAAAAGTTAAAACATGGCAAAAGATTGAAATGTTTTAACGTAAAAATTCAACATCAAATTAATGATAATGACTTGAATTATATTAAATGGTAAAAATATATTATATTTATACTTTAAAACCATTCAATATGATAATTTAACCATATAAATTATCTTGATGAAAAATGTTGTTTTTAATTAAAATTAGGCGTATTTTTAAGGTTCATCAAAATATAAAAGTTAATAGAAAAATAGTAAAAATTTATCCAATGTAAATTTTTATATACTTATAGAAATTAATAATTTGATTTTGTCTAATTGAACTCAAAAACGTGTCAAAAACTAGATTTAATGTGGGTGTTCCATCAAAAGGCGGTAAAACTACATTATTTGAAAAAAACTTATTTTACCCGAAAAATTTATTTTTTTCTCATATCGTGTTCTAGAATATGTGTAACATAAATTATTATTAAATAATATTCAAAATGTAGTTAATAATATTCATAACGTCTATTTCATAATAATGTAGCATTGTTCAGTGAAAATTGGTATTGCGTACAACACACACTATCAAGAAAGGTTGCTTTTGCGAGCAACACAAGCCAGGAATAGTGTTTTCGTATACAAAAAGATAATATGGTGTTGAATATAGCACAAGATAATCACGGTGTAGAGTAAAACACAAGAAATAACTGAAATTAAAAATAATATTTCTCATAAAATATCGGGGTGTTACATTATACCCCCCTTAAAATGAATTTCGCCCTCGAAATTCGCTGGGGTTACAATTCATTTACTACTTGAATGTCTCTTTCATAGAAACCCACATCGTAAAAAGGAATACTAAAACTTAATTTTTAAAAGTAATGTATGAAATTTAATGGTTACCCAAATTAACTAGTCACTCGGTTTCCACATAGGAGAACATAGGTGAAAATATGGACATAAAAGAGAAATCTAACCATCAAGTTTTGATGGAGAGTGGTAGAGAACATGACTATAGAAAATAAAATGATCGAAAAGCCATAATTTTGTGAAGATCTATGGTACCATCGGATTCATCAGATATGAGGGTACTATGACAATATTTTTGATTTTCAAGATCCTTTCTATAAATTTAAAAATATTGAATTTGAAAAATACTTACTTTATTTTTGTACAATCTCCCCATTGGTCATTACATGAACAATTTCAACTTCATATCATAAAGAAATGAAGTTGAATTTGTCATTTAGGAAGTGTTAGCAGATCGTGTGATAGAATGATGGGTCATTCCATCTATCTCAATAAAATGGTTAGCAAAAGTTATTAAATATACCTAAGTACATATATGGTGATATTAATCGAATATGGTTCCAAAAATTAACTTATAATTCAACTATCATACCACTTAATAAAATAAAACTAATTTCTACAAACCAGGGACTTCCTGTAGGCCAGTGGTTGGCGATAAAGGCCTATCACACTCCGGTTGTGGGTTTGATTGCTGCTTCCTTGTCCAACGTGATGAGTAGTCACCCATCCTACAGGTTGTCATTTTTCTAAAACTATACTGTTATAACATTTCATAAATAATATCAAAATGTTCTATCCTTAAACAATAAAATCTAATTTTCAACATAATCCATTCTATTCTTTAGGCTTATCCAGAATACTTTTATCCTATATCATAGTATAATGAAAATGAGCACTAAAAAGTTCAACTACCAAGCATGTGAATAATATCATTTATCCCCCATATATCATCAGATATATCTTGTTGGTCATATTACAAACATGTGAATACCTTAATCAAGTGTTCTCTTGTAACATAAATTATAATAGAAGCTTAGTGAAAATATTAATGCTGTCAAAAGTTAATTATTTCCACATACCAAAATCCCAAAATTTCAATATACTCAAACCATGATGTCACTTTGTCCTTATATCAGTCATGAGCTCATCAATACTATAAAACATATTATTTTCTCTGTGTCCATTCATTCTTCACATATCATATTCTTTCCAAAAATATTTGAATATCCTTTCATTGTTACTGGTACCATTCAACATATACATTCAAATACTTTCAAAAATACAATACTGTAACAATACTTATATGTTTCTTTATTCCATAGTACCATTAAATTACCTATAAAACATAACTCTTGAAAAAAATAAATTCATTCCACTACCTTCACAAACCATTGAATGAGCTTCATCATTTTATTCCTCAACACTTCTTTAATCTTATATATCATTTTTAGTCTCTTCATCATCTTCAACATAAATACTACCCATATGACCATGCTGATTCTCTTCATGAGATTTTCCCATAGGTAATTGGTTTTCATAATGCACGTACATTCCACATTTAAAACCATTAACTGTTGTTGATGTCTTAGTGATACAATTATCCTTGACCAAAGTGTTAACTGAACCCTTTCATCTGTAATTACTGGATTTGTGTCCTTCTTTTCCACACCCAAACCATACTCCAGTTCCTTTGAAGCATTTTCCTTGATGTCTCTTCCCACATGATTTACATGAGGAAAATTGAACTTTTTTCCCCAACGATCATCATGAAACTCCATCTTTCTTTTATTAGAAGAGTCAGGAAACAAACCAAAGTTGAGATTATTGATCATATAATGAGATTGATTATTATGAATAATAATGATGTTTCGATTTCCAAATCCCATTTCATTTTCTTGATCAGGAATAATATCATTCCATTGTCCATCATATTCTCCATTAACATGAATCTTCCTATTTCCAACCATTTTCTAAAACCCAAAAACAATAGTGTGAGAGGAAAAAAACACACTAGGAAAACAACATAATAAAGAGAGTAATTTCAATCTCTAACATATTAGGTTTAATCCTAGGATATTAATGATCATTATAATAATTCTAAGACTGCGACCTCTACTTATACTTAACCTTAGGGACATCCCAAGACATACCTTAGAAATATCTCTAGGGATCTCACTAATGTTTTTTCATCCTAGTTTCCAAATATTAACTAATACTTTGCTACGATACTAACTGTAGAGACCCAGAGCGTGACGTATATGGATATTACATTTCTTTCGCGGAATACTTAATACAAAATAGAAACAGATGCCCAAAGATAGTATTAGTTTAGTGTATTTGGAAACATGGAACATAATCTTCTAATCATGGTGAATGATCTTCAACATCTCCCATAAAGATCTTCCCCTTTTTTTTCTTAACTAAAACCTTTCTTTATATCATGGGGAAAAGAAAACATAAAACGGGTGAGATCAAATTCTATGTAAGGGTAAACATGGAGAACATAAAAATATCCATAATTATTTGATCGTAAAAACATGAACATAAAACATCAAAAATCATGAGAAATGACATGAATCTTGGCAGTGAATAAGGCATAGATTATAAAGGAACATCAACCATGATAAAATAGCATGGGAATAAATCATTTAATTGTGGAAAATCATTAATCACATGTTATGATTTCCATGGTATCCATGGAATTGATGCCAATACCATCATAGTGGACAAAGTCCATTACTGAACTAGGTTTACTTGTCGTTCCATCTCAGTATTACGGAACTAGATTTTACTTTTTGTTCCAGCCATGTCTATATCATGTGATATAAATCTTTACCCATTTCATTGGAGGTAGATATAGGTCCCACCCATCTCATAATGAAATCATTCTTTTGTGTTCTACAAAATAAACATAAGTCATTCATCAAAACCCAATGAATAAAATGGATTTCAAAAACATCATCCCATCATAACATAATCCATAAAGAATAAATGGATATCATTTCATCATAAGAAAAATTAAACCATATTAATAATAGAGACATTATACTTGAAACATAAACATATTAAATAATGTCATCTTTGATGGAAAAGTGTTTTGATAAAACACTTGAAATGAATTCTTGAGGAAAATATCATTTCTTCTTCAAAATCAATTTTTTTCTCAAAATGACATGAAAAAAGTATTTTTTTTAAAGATAATAATCAAATCGTATAGAGGAAGATTAATGGTAATAAGGCATTATGAATCCATTAATATCCATTCAGGTTATATAAGTTAAAAAATTATTTTTTTGTTCTTTTACCGGAAAAGTCAAAAAGTACCTTGTATGGTAAACAAAAGAACTATTACTTCCATACCATGCAGAAAAAGTCAAAAAAGGGTAGAAGTGACTTTAAACATACATGGAAGAATAGTAAAAAAATTATGAAAACATTTTTAGAAACCATGGACAAGGTTGATAAACATAACCCTAGATATTACCAACGAATAAACAATCTCAGATAAGAATGAGATTGAAACAATTATCCTTTAAATTATGTACAATTTATTCGGTCTGTGTTCGAGACTCTTTTATATTGGGATTAAACATATTATTAACTTGTAAAAGAACCATAATAATATTTATGATATCATATATGATTCACTTACAAATTTATATTACCCGTTCATTTGTCAATTCCATGTTAAAGTAGTTTTTTGGAAAAAATCGTTTCATTTATCCTACATGTTTGGAATTTTTTTCTTGATATCATTAATTATATCATGATTTAATTACATCTATATTTTAAAACAATATTTATATATAATATATATTCATAATATAATATATATAATAGATCTATAAATGGAATGAAATACCCAGTTCATGGAGACAGTAGGTCGTATGTACGTACAAACACTGTTTTCGTTTCCTTATTAAATTTAATGGAAGTAAGTAAATAATATATAAATAAGTCTAGTATAATTATCATGTCCTACATTTCATGATTATTTATTATATATACTATATAATCATTCTGGAATGGTTAACATGGAGAATGAATCTCATCGCGTCGTGGACACTGTAATCCGTACATACACACGAGTGATGATATCATTCCCACAATAATTGAATTGAATTGGAGTGGATAATATCTCATAATAAGTATTACTTTATAATAATCATGTATAGTTATTATTTCCACCATTATATCCATTCATGTATGCTGGTGGTGGAAAAAAAGATTACACCACGGCGTGGAGACGGTAAGTCGTACGTACGCACACGCGGTGATTTCGTTTTCCATAGGATGAATAGAATGTGAAATAGGGTTGTTTAAGATTTATAATAACATATAAATATATTATTTATACTGATGTTATTACCTGATAATGAAATAACTCATATATAGGAAGTAGAAGAATAAAGAAACTTGAATGAATCAGTAGAAGAGATTATCTCTTCTTCGACACACCTCCTTTGAACTTCCTCCAAAGGGACTAGAGTTGGTATTTTGAGAAGCCCCAAAACTAAAAAATGTTACTAAGTAAGTTGATAAGTGTATTATTCAGGGTTTGGTACATCTTGAAGACTCAAAAGCTGGGAGGAGGCGAGGGATGAGGTGCCCTTTTATAAGAGAAGAGAGGGGCACTTTTGGAAACCTCCAGAATATTACTTTATAATAAACTCAAACCCCACCTAAAAACCACAAAAAATGACACAAATTTAAATATGAGATGATATAGAGTTTTAAAATAATAATCCAATAATATTTAGACATGTTTTTAGTTTAAATTAAACCCTATCAGTTTGATTTATCCTAACTTCATATATTTAATTTTATTTGTGGTAATAATATTCTAATTTTTAAATTGTTATCAAGACCTACTTAAGTGTTGTGAATTATCCATAATGAGATACCTTATTACATTATAGAGGATATAAGTTTAAAATTTTAATTTTTAAATATTTTTGTTATTTTTAATCAATTTAATAATATGTAATTTTTATTAAATATCAATAGTTTAAATTTTGACACTATTCAATTATTTGAATTTAAATTCAATCCAAATGGAAGATATATTCGACAAAATATATTTAATAGATTCATAACTTTTCTTATGAATCTAAAATATTCATTGAGCACATTAATTGTTTCATATAACATTTATTTTAATATTTTTAATACCATTTATTTGATATTTCCCTTAATAAAATAATAACTTCAACATTTTTGTATAATTATTTAATATACTTATTTTTTTCATAAAAATTAAAAATTAAATACTATGATGTATATAAATATAATATATTCCATAAAAAAACATTTAATAGAATTTTTCATCTTAAAATCACAACAAGTAAATTGATATATTTATTAAATTATGAAGGTGACAACTTTGACATCATTTAAATGAAAATAATATAAGTGCCATAATTGCTTTTATAAGGCTCCAAATGGTCAACTATTCTACCATTGGATTATTATGGTCTATATATACACGAAATATATGTTTTTGTATGGTTTTTGTGCCTTTTATGGTCACTATATGTTTAATAAATAATGTATTATTGATTTTTCACTAAATAATCAATTTATGCATCACTTTTATGTCTCCATTAATGATAATTATTAAATATATAAAATTTTTAAATAAATTAAAATAATTTATATAATTTTATTATATTTCTGGTGACTATTTATGTTCTATGTTTTATTATGTTTATCAGTAAATTAAAATTATTACACTTATAAGTTATAAGAGAGTGACACATTGTCACTTTCTTTGGTCATAATAATAATTACATCATTTTCAAAGTCAAAAGTCTATGTAATAAATATATTCAGACCCTTAGGTGATATGGGTATACTTTTATTCATCCAATAGAATTTTGGCAGGTGTTAGGGTAATTTTATTATCTTATTTTTACACTTAATTTCGAGATTAACCTTTAACTGTAGTAAATAAAAATTACCGTAGTTACTATTCATAATGTCTAAAAATAAAAATTATCCTATTAACATAATTTGGATCTACTGATTCCAAATATTGAATCCATTTTTCCAAATTCAAAACAATGAAGTTGTATTATTTAATTTAAAATTAATGTCATTGTTGAGAAAAAAGGTTCTAAATGTTAAAACATTGCAAAAGATTGAAATGTTTTTAACTTTTAATTCATTGTAAGATTAATGATAATGACATTCATTATATTAAATTTTAAAAATATATTTTATTTATTCTTTAAAAGAATTAAATATGATAATTTAACCATATAAATTATATTGATGAAAGAAGATGTTTTTAATTAGAGTTTTCCGTTTTTTTACTATTCATCACAATATAAAAGTTAAGAGAAAAATATTAAAAAATTATCCAAAGTAAATTTTTGTATAATTATTGTAATTAATAAGTTTATTTTGTCAAATTGAACTCATAAATGTCTCACAAACTAGATTTAATGTGGGGGTTCCATTAAAAGGCGGAAAAACGTTTTTTTAAAAAGTACTTATTTTACCCGAAAAATTTATTTCGTTCTCATACCATGTTCTAGAATACTTGTAAGATGAATTATTATGTAATAAAATTAAAAATTAAGTTAATACTATTTATAACGTCTAGTTCATAATAATATATCATTGTTTAGTGAAACTCGGTATTGCGTACAACACACGCTATCGAGGAAGGTCGCTCTTGTATGCAACACAAGCCAAGAATAGTGTTTGCATATAGTACCTGCTAATACGGTGTTTCTTATAGAACAAGCTAATATTGGTGTAGTGTACAATAGAAAAATAAAAGAAATTAAAAATTATATTTCTCATAAAATCTTTGGGTGTTACATTTTTTACCTTTTTATATTATTTAGTGATATATTCTAATTAGTGATGTTGGTGAAAATATATGTCCGAATCATGGAATCCTCAAACATAAATAATGGTGGATCATAATAAAGAAAACAAAATGATTGGCAAAAATGTCAGGTACTGTAGAATTTTTATGACAATGTTTTCCAATTACAACGATATCATTCTGGTGAAACCAGTCTCATGGAGGAATAACAATCGTAAAATAAATTAGAAATCATGGGTGAAGATATGGGTAATAAAATTTATTAAATTAATATCTATATTATTTTTTTATATAAAATAACATTCTTGGGTTGTTTCCAAGATACAAATGCTCGCACTTTATATGATTATTCATGCACGCCTTCCATAGAGATGATGTGACCCAATAAATGCACCCTATTGATACAAAAATGACATTTGGATAGCCTGGTGTGTAAACTATGATATCTTATTTTACTTAAGACTACACCAAGATGTTTTTAATTATCATCATGTGTTTTAGAATACACCCTGATTTCATCAACAAAAACAACTAAAAACTGATCTTGGTATGGGTGAATGAATTTGTTCATTAGGGCCATAAACAGTACTTATGAATTGGTTAATCCAAAAATCATTTCCAAAAAACTCATATAAACAATATCAGCTCCTGAAAGATGTTCATAGTATATTAGAAGGTATCTCCATTAATTTATAATACCATGATACCAGATCAATCTTATAGAACACTTATGAAACCCTTATCTAGTAAAAAATATCATCGATTCAAGGAAGAGGGTATCAGTTCATAATTTTCATCTGATTCAGCTTCTTAAAATTGACACACAACCATAATTATCCATCCTCATTCACAGGAAAATACACTATAGATCCCCTACGTGACATAATCGATGGAGTACATATTCTTTTTCAATTCCTCCAACTAAATTTTAATCTCCTAGAGTTCTGACTGTGCCATTCTATATGACAGAATAGAAACTGGCTCTACTCCTAACAACAACTCTATCATGAACTCGACATATCATTCTGGAGACAACCCCATGAAGTCCTCATGAATCAAATATTTAAATTGATCCACCAATGGTGGAAATAAAAGCTTATATTCTCCCCCATCATCAATAATAAGACATTCCACTTGAGTTGTGATCTCACATAGACTCTGACAAAATTTCCTTGCACGACCTGCCCAAATATCCCATTCACCACGATGGATATAAGTGTCTCCTTCAAGATATGTTAATGTTAACATTGGGCAACAACAGTCGATAGACTACCTAATATTCTCAACTCACATCAATAATGGTGTATCAATCAACTTGACCTAAAAAAATATTCCACCTCTACACCCAAAATAACCACAAGTTGAGTAGAAATAGAAGAATGTGGGGGAACCTATATTGAAAAAGAAAAAACAAGCATAGAAGCAATAAGGATTATACCTCCAATAGTCGATGGTACTACCACACCATGTTCTAGTGTAGACTGAACTCTATGAATATGACCCACCCCTATACCCTAGGCTCCGATGTGAATTCCTAGAACTGCACTTCCCTGATGATATGGATGCTCTCTCCCCAGAGTACCACATCCTCCACCTTGACTAGTATGGCCATTAGACCACCAACTACATGCCTGATATAGGCTAACCAACCCCCTTCTGGAATTCGACATCGACCTCAGCCATCCACCATTTATCATCTATTTAGGGTTCTTATAGAACCTCTCCACATTCCCAATTCCTCCACATTTTTTCACTCAACTAGTTGTATGGGGCACTGGCCACACATGTGCCCTGTCTTGCCACACTAATAGTAGAAAACATGACCACTACCCTTAAGGACTAGATCTGTCTTTTGATTACTCTTTCCACCATTAACCAAATAAGTGTTCTCAAAACTGAGCTTTCTTCAATTAGACATCACACCACTGGATCACCCATATATATCTTTATCCCCCCACCATGGAAACCCTTGAGGTTTCTATATGAAATAAGGTCCCAAACCACCACCTCAATAACTCTTTTTGAATGTAAGATATTCACTTGGGAATTGATATCATATTTAAGTCTATCCTAGAATTGTATTCCTAATTATTCATTATCCCCTGCCAAATATGGAACAAAATGTTTGAAGTTGGTGAAACAACTATCATATTCCTTCACATTATTTGACACCTAGTCCAACCTCATAAACTATATAGAATTTTCCCGCATCAAGGTATCTGAATGTAAATTTCTAAGAAAGTTTTCCAACAAATATTTCCATGAAATACCATCATCATTCATTGTATTAATCATAATGTCCAACCAGTGATTTGACATCCATAACAACATGTAAGCTTCTAACTTAATAGTATTTTCAGGATAATTCTCCATGTGACAAAGAATCATCTGGATGTCATCTTTCCGAAACTTAGTTGCATCCGGTCCGCCCTATCTAACAAAAGTCATAGTGTGTTGCAGATGAAATCCCTAGTCAGATCAATCATACTTGGTATGACCGGCCCTGGATCTCTTTCCATCATCTCCATTAAATGAGCTATGTTGTCACAAAACATCTCTTCTTTTATGCTTCTATAAACGATTGGGTTTTCTTGCTCTTCATTTGGAGGATCGTTCCTCACGATGTCCATTTATTTATCAAATATAACACAATGTTGTGGTGGAATATTCCTATAATTCAACACACGTCTCATAAAAGATAACATAAAACATCCATAGTTTTCAAAAAATAATGCTATCCAGTAGAGACAAACTACTTTTTTACATAAAATATTCCCAACATACATTGTCTCAAATTGAAAAGTAGCCTCATGCACCCCTACTACAGGTCATGGTTAACATGGGTTAAGCTATCTTACACAGTCATGGGTCATTCATTAGATACCAATTTCAAACCATATCCACAATCACAATGAAAATCTTTCTATTTTAAGTACCCTAGTCATCTCACAATTTATTATAACCAAAATTTTATATTCTTTACATCCTTTCATCAAGAAACATTCTTTAACCATTCTTCACAATATTTCCATTTATCCTTTCATATCATTATTACTAGAAATTACATTCTTAATATATTCAGGAATGTGAAAAGTATTCTACCTTTCCAATATCAGACATCCATCTCATCTATTCCCATTGCGATTCATTCCACTTATATCCATAGGTTCCTATAATAATGCATGTATGAACAACCTCATTACATTATCATCATGAGTAAAATATCATAAAAAATTTCATCACACAACAACTACATCACCCAGTGGTGAAATATCATTTAACTGTAACAACCCATATCAAGAACAACAATTCCCACCCTAGGAACTTGGGTTTTTTCCATGGATTGGTTAGCTACTCAAAAAAATGAGCTCATATGAAAAACCTGACACATCCTAATATCCCCTATACCATCCCAATATAGTTAGATAATAAAACATAACTTCACTAATACCACATTGTAACATCTCTGACCCAGAAACCAATAAAATGGTGCTCCGATCTGGGTGACCACATGACTTTAAGAGTGCCTCCAAATATGCTAGTAGATTTAAACTAGCAGCTGGGGTATAATAGGTCATGTGGGTAGACTATAACCTCTTTACCAGAGTATTCCATGATAGATAACATACTAAATAAGAAAAATATATATAATTTACTAGAAAATTTATTACCAACCATTACCTAAATAGGGTATAACAAAATCAAAAAGTTAAATATGGAATATCATTCTAATAGTTTAAAAAGTTAAGGAAACCCAAAATAAATACTAATGTAAGAACCACCAAATTGGGTCTTGACTTCATGTACAGATCCTCATCCATGCTCATCCCAGTCCCAACTCTATACCCTAGCACATGGACATTACACTTTTACAATCCTATAATAATGAAATATTCTCAGGTAACCAACAACAACCCAAGAATGGTTTGCATATAACTCAGTAGTCCACCACCAATGGTGAATATAAAATATCTAGTCAAAAAAGACATTTCATAATCAATACGCATAAAATTCATAATTCAAATTCCATTTAACACTTAAATCATCTTTGGGCCGTAACCCATTAACACATTTTCCACACACCTTAAATATCCTATTTAACCCAATTCATTTCATATCTCAACCCATTTAACTTATTCAACAATTTCAATACATTTACCCTTTTCATATAATTCATAATTTCACATGCATTATCCCATTCATACATTCCAATTTTAGTAATAGAATCCATTAAACCCATTCACCATATTCTATTTATCCCTCTTTTCATTGTTCCAAAAAAAACCCTTATGCCATTATCAAAGTCTTGGAACAACTATAAATAATCCCTTTTCCAACTCAACTTACATATTAACATGTTCATCTCGGGATCTACTTTATCCCAATTCAACTCCGAAGTTAACATTAAAATTTTCCATGTACGAGAATATTGTCATACCCCATTGGTGGCTCGAAATCGGTCTACTTACTTTCAATGCATCTGATAGGGATCATGAGGGGCTCAATTCATCATTTATACAACCACTATCAAAAATACATTAAAAGTAATCAAATTGACAAAAATATAGGACCATCAACACAAACAAAATTTCAGAAGTCAACTTAAAGACCATGAAATATATCATGTAGAACACCTTGCTCAATACTAGAGATGAATTAATGCTTAATCATAGCCTTAGATCTAGATTCAATCACCCTTTAGAGTCCCAACCAAATAACTACTAGAAATGAGGGTTTTAGGGATTCAAAATAAGAATAAAAAAACCACAATCCCTAATTCGAAAAAATAGAAGTAAGAGGATCATAAGACCTACCCAGTGTTTTGATCCACAATCAAAGATACTCCAAATGACCAAGAAATTAAGGAGATCGATCCTCAAGAATATTAGGGACTTTTGGTTAATCACTATGGATATAATAGGAATAATTATGAAGAAATTCAGGTTAGTAACAAAACATATCAAGGGTCAAAAATTTGTTAAATACCAGTTTTAATGAGCCCCATAGTTTGGCCGCATAGTTTTCCAAACCATGCACCAACTACACGTCTGCCTCTATCCAAGAGGGAATGAGTCACACTATCACATTGGGAGCCCAAAAAAGTTTGAAAAACTAGGCACAAACAATGAAGAATGCCTCAGTCTAGGCCCGCATGGGTTTTCCTCCCCTCTGGCATGGTTTTCTAAACACTGAACCCCTTCCTCTTAGCAAGAATGTTATAGGTTCAGGGTTACTAATAACCTTACACCAACCATGAAACACACACATGATGGACGCAATATCACTAGTTTTTTGTCCCAATCCTGATGACACCCATGGAATTCCTCATGCATCCAAAAAAAATTTCATGAACCACAATAAGGATACATAATCCAATAATTTAAAAATAATGTACCTTAAGAAAATCCAAGATATTACACTTACATAGAGAGACTTCCCTTGATTCCTATAACACAACGATATTACAACATAAATCTATTGTTAGATCTATCAACAAAGGTAGAATTTATCATGAGGTAATTTTTTTATTGGTTTAATTAATTATAAGTAATATGTGATGATCCACTGCTCTAGTTCCATTATTTTATCCATTATTTGTTTTTATTCAATTTCATTTATCATGATGTTTATCGTCATGTAAATATTCTATTGATCATTAATTATGACAAATAGAAATGTTGGGCCTGACCCATCGCACACTTCTGTTGTGCTCAGAACCTATAGGTTGTATTAGAGTGTTCAAATAATTATTTATAATTATTTAAATATCATTGATTTATTATGCATTTGTAATTTATTTTTCTTTTTTAGTTTAATTAGTATTCAATCCAAACTGAGAGATATGCTTATTACTTTTTTATATATGATACATATATTCAAATGGATTAATTTTATGAACATTAGAATTTGAAATATCTCATCTAGAGGTGATGAGGGATCTGGATGGACAACACAATAGTACACAACGTGTAACCCAGAGCTACACATTATTTTTTAATGTTCAATTCATCAAGAATTACATCAGAATTAATTCAAGGAGTGAGAATTTATTACACGTAGTACCATTAATTTTACATCATTGGTTGACTGATCTCTTCTGGCACACAAAGGGTGAAATAAAATACATGGTCATGTGAATAGGTTGCATTTTTTTAAAAAATTATTATTATTTTAAATAACATGAAGAACATTGAAAACTTGAATGACTTCTTTCAATAGTTGAAACTCACCATGAATTTCATATAATGAATATTGTAGATATAGGTGAACATTTGAAAGAAAAAAATGGGTGAATATTTGAATGTTTATAGAACACCAAGAATGTCATACAAAGACAATGATAGATATAGGGGAACAGGTCCGGCCAGAGGGTTTGACCCATGAACTCAGAGGCTAGGGAAACATTTGACATGGGAGAAACTATCCTCCATATGTCTCTGTCTGATTTTCTCTACAACCTTAGATGTATTCTCCGGTTCCAAAAATTGCCCATACCTATGTCCCTTGATGTCCTTGTTGAATATTTTTAGTCATCGGTGAATCTTCATTAGCTCCAATGTGTAGTGTGATCTGGATATATCATCTTTTCATAGTATTTTCATTGATTATGAGTGTCGTAGGGTCTTTTGATTGATTTTTGTATTTCCCATGGATCCCCAAAAAGCATGCCACCAGTGTTATTTGATGATTCCTTGTACTCTAGGAATTAAAATTATACTCAAGAATATAACATTGGTGAACACACCCTATTCAATGATGGGCTCAGTCTGCATCCACATATCCTTGCTTACACGTGTTCATAAATACCCCTATCACTCCCTTGTCAATGCCACTCTTCAATATGAATCTCACCTCGCCTAACAGTGATCCATCCCCATCTTATATTTCTTTTACAATGTATACCCCTACATCCGATTTCTAAATACAAGAATACATCTTACTTGAACACGGTAACATTATATTCATTAGGTGGAGGTTGGTCTTCAGAAAACACAAATACGTTAATATTGGTGGAAGTTACTTTAATAAAATTAATTGCTTTTTACTCATTCATATAAAAAAGACATGTAAAATTTATTAAATTGATTTTTTTGAACTTCCTACTCTGAGTTAAATATGATACTAGTTCATGTCAACGCTTCTTTCAAAGATCTCGTGTGACCCTTTTATTTGATTAATTTCTTCCTGTATGTTCAATTTCATTTTTTTCGATTGTATTTTTCTTAGATAAATTCTATTATAGTCTTACAAAAGTCAAATTTTTTCCAGATTCTATACCTCATACATATCGATTCTGTGAAAATTTTTATTCTGCGTGTAGGAGTTTGTCTTGTTAATATTTCTTCTGATACTGATACATGTTCCAATTTAAATTTTACGTAATTTAACGGGCCTATTTGAATTTCAAATCCTATAAATTATCCAACATGAAATAAATCTATATAATAGTTTATAAAATTCCATGTAAAATAAAATTTCGAAGAATGAATTACATCATATTTTTTGTAATTTATAATTTGTCCTTGGAATCAATGGGTGGATGAGAGGTGACCAGATGTGACAGAAAAGAAATGAGTGGATAGATTTTATTTCATCAAATTTTTTTTTACATATTTTTATTCCGTAGAATAAAGTTTTGATGTTTATCATATTTTGATATATAAAACAATTTATCACCCATTAATTTCAAATTAAATTAATTTGATGTTTTTAAAATATGTATAAAATTTTTACGTATGTTCTTTATATAATAATTCATATTAAAAAGTTAATATTTTGAAAATATGGCTTAAGAAACAATATTTCTTTGGCCTCTATATGTGGACACGTGAATGATAGAAATAGACGAAGCTTTGAAAAAATTAAAGAGGTTCTTCAAGAGAGGAAACATGAGAATTTAAATATAACATGAGTCTACATGTACTAGATTTGGAAGTCATCAAGGATTGGTGCATGATGGAACTAGTCTTCTAACTAAGATGTTGAAATATGATCATATCCACACAATATTATTACTTTTATCAGAGAAACTCAATGGGTAAAACATCTATAAAATTTCCATTTTTAAAAAACATCCCATGCATGGAACTTGACCTCCTCAATCGTGGATTAAAAGTATACCTACCCAAAGATCTCAGAATTTATATTTCATTGCATATCATTGCATGGATCCTCCGAACCCCACCATGTGACACATTTATATATTTATTAACTATATTTTTAGCCTTATTTTGGTAAGTTACACCACCATAGATCTCACAATTTTTAACACTATTAAAAAAACCCGGATAATGGTTAAAATTTTATCACTGCTAACAAAAATCGATTAATAATGATACTTTTATCAATTTTAAAAAAATGATAAAAAAATAATTTTTTTTCACCATATAATTTAGTATTGATAAATGGTTACCATTATTAAAATTTATTTACTTTTGATATAGTATATCATGAATAATATAATTCAGATATAAATATTTGTATATTTTTAGATGTGATTTATACACTACTAGAGAATGTGGCAATCCCCACCCATCTATACTCACAGTTTTTATAAACAATGAGTATAGAGTAGCTGTAATCAATTTATACAAATGATTTATGTAAACCATTAGTATAGAAAACTTATCCTAACTGGTTTTAAATAATCGTTTCAGTGGGATGATATATAAAAACAATTTGTTATAAACCATTGAGAGAGTGTTATCAAATACCCCTTTGATTCCCACCCACCCTAATTAACTCACAATCCTTATTCTCTTCTCACCCCATCACCAAACGACCCTCTTATCCTCCGAAATTCTATCCAAATTCAGAATTTTGATATTTCGATCCTCTTCAACATCATATTAGTGACCTCCAAATCCTTCCTCTCTTTTTCAGACTATTATTATCATTTTTATTATCTTCATAATAAATGTGATTGTACTAGATATATTTATTATTTTAATTTAGATATCGAGTAATTTTACTTAAATACAACACAAAATTTATGGTAATATATAATAATTTTTTATGTAAAAAATTAATTTAGTAATTTTTTATTTATTACTACATTTGGGGGTTATTTAATGTCCTATGATTAGATAAAATAATTCAGGAGTTACCTTTAGTTAGATTGGTATACCCTCATGTATCATTAAACTATTTATGCATACCTATACATAGGTCAGTGTACTCTTACCCACCATTGCATAGGTATTGAAAATCTTCATTGACCCTTATTTAGTTTCTTAAATGTAATAATCTTTTCCGTACACATGGGAAAGGAACATACCACCTGAATATCTAGTTGGTAGTACTATCAATCCATTTCTTCCAATTCCTCAATAAAGAATATTTATTTCATGTCAGAATAAGTAGATTTTATGATCCAATAATTATCTGCCCATGATTTTTTGAACCACAAGATGCCAATTGTTGATACCTCTTTTTTGGGAGAATTATTTTACAGAGTAGATTTCTATTATCCTAAGAAGAAATCAAATGATACCATCATGTTAGTTTATAATAAATCACTATAATGATTTTCTAAATAACTAAAATTAATTAGTGAAACTAAAATCTGTATTTAAAACATTAATTACTAAAAAATCGACTAGAAATCCACTATATCTTTATTATCGTAGTAGATTCATATATATTCTAGCATTTATGGTAAAACTCACAATGTTCTACCCTTATTTCATGATTTTTTCTATTTTATATTTTTCATGAAATTTCATTTCATCATGCACACTTGTATTTTTAATACTCCTCTTATTGAAAACATGGTGAATACCTCCATGTATTGTAATTAACCATTCATCCTACATCACTCAGCTAATCATATTTAACAATGAAGTACAAGGGGAGAGGGGTGCCTATAACATCCACATTTTTATTATTTTTGTTTTTATTGATAAACCGACTCTTTTCTTCTACTCTTCCTCCAATAATTTTTAGGGGATATTTTTCTCAAAACCACATGTGTTGATTCCAATTAATATTTTCTCAATGAGGTTATTTATCCTTCTTTTATCCAGTTCATTCACCATTATGAGTAAAATCATACCAATACTTTTATCTTCTTTTGATACATTATTTCCGAACCCTTTAACATGTTTCCTCTACATATAGAGGGATATTTCAAAAAAATTGACCCCCTTAATTATGGAGTGATATGTGATTTCATTAAGTAATACTTTGTTCATTTACTCTTCTTTGATATCCATAAGAGTCACTTTATATTTATTCTTCCTTATTTAATTTTTATGTAAGGGCACTTACTTCACAATTTATGTACAGTCTATGTGTATCCTGAACCAATTTACATTGATTTTTTTAGTTGAGAGATACTGTTTGTGTTAGTGTATATTGATTCTATTTTATATGGGATTATGAAAGGAGACAAGTGATACATTTTTCATTTACAAAAGAGATAAGTAATTTTTACTAACAAATTTGTATTGCATTTCATATATCACAAAACGTCGAACCACCATATCCTTGATTATATTTTGGATAATTTTTTTATAAATATTAGTTTCTATGATATTTGGATTTGATGATTATTTATGTTTATATAAATTATAGAAGAATTTACATGATATTATTATACCATGTTTTGGGGTTTTTATGTTGGGTGACACATTTTTATTATTCTTTAGTAAATGTTTTTAATGATAAAGACGAGTGTACTTTTCATTCTTATTTATATTATTAAATATATAGATGAAGTTTGAAGGAAGAGATTATTTGATAATGATTAATGGATGTAAAATCTTGGTTTTCCTGCTTTGGTTCCCTTACTGAGTATAATACTTATAATATTTTTCATCTGCATTACATTTATTGTCATGTCCTTATTCTATATCAATTTTTTATAGATGTTCAACTGAACTAGAGTTGACTTCTTCTCATCCAAATTATATGGGTCAAAGTGTGGGTGCTCCTAGAGCTACATGGAGCACCAATCATCCTCATTCACCCCTTGACCTACCAACTGAAACCCCATCCACCACACCTTTTCAACCTCCACATGATCCTCGAGGGTTGTTCACACTGATAAATTAATCAACATTTTATTTATCCTCTTTTTATTATACCATGTACACATAACCTCCGAAAAATGTTTCCACCTATATCATATCCACATCCTATGATGTATCCCTAGACCTTTTGTACTTGTCCCACCATGTCTACTTCTCCTCCATTTCCAACTATACATACAAGATCTGATGATTTTGTTCTTTCGGCTTCAACTATAGTGCATACAGATAACCAATTGAATGCACTAGAACATACAAATTATTTAGAGGATACTAATCGATGATAGCCCATAGATCAATATGAGCCTAATGATAATTCTACATTAAGTTTTCTATAAGTCTTTCATATTATGTCAAATTATTATTTTCTTGTTTTAATGGGAATTATTTTTTTTGTTCCCCTTTTATATTATTCATTGATATATTTTAATAGGTGTCATGGGTGTACCCATATTCACGTTTCATAGAATCATCAAATATAAAGAATGGTCTATTACAATAAAGACAATAAATTTATAGGTAAAAATGATAGGCAGTGTAAATTTTTTATAGAAACATTATCGAACAACAAAAATTTCATTTCAGTGAAACCAGTTTCATGGAGGCATACCGGTAATAAAATCAAGGATAAATAATGGGTGGAGATATTGGTAAGAAAATATATTATATTTATATCTATATTATAATTTTATTTATAAAAAATAACATGTTCATTGCAGTGACAGTTTAACTAATGAATCTTCTCTTGATAATTATAACCAGATCTTGTGTGCCACCCTTAATAAACTTGCTTCTGATCATCATACGATCTTAGTCAGCTTTCCTCAAAACTCTCAGAAACCTTCCTTTACTTTCAGATTTAATTTGGCATGATCTTCTTACTCGAATTGTGTCTCTCTTATAAATTCATCTTGGACTAATATGGGAAATCACAAGGATCCTTTTGATTGCACCACTAAGTTGAAAAATCTGAAGAACATTCTTAAAAAATGGTGTTTTGATAAAACAAATTTAATTGACAAATATATCCAAGACGTAGAAAAGGATATGTCCCTCTTTAAAGTTGACAACACTTCATTCATTTCTGACCCCCAGGATGAAATCACCATCTCTACTAAATTGATCTCTCTTCTAAACTTTAAGGAAAATTAAAAAAAATCTTCAGAGCTAAATGGCTCAAGGATGGGGATAGAAACACAAACTTTTACAAATCTCTATAATATATTAGGAAAACCTGTAAGCCTCTCTCTTGCTTAAGAGTTGAGGGTAAAATCATTGACTCTAAGGAACAAATTGAAAATTATGTTGTTTCATACTTCACTGGCATTTTCAATGGTCCTAGCATTAACAAAGATATCCTTCCAAACATTATTCCTTGTATGGTGACTTCTGAGGATAACTGTTTTCTTAACTGCATCCCTCTTGATTTTGAGATCAACGATACTGTTTTTGGTCTAAACCCAGACAGTGCCCCAGGCCCCAATGGTTTCAACAATGGTTTCTATCAAAAACATTGTGATGTCCTTCAAAATGATGTCTGCAACTTAGTTAAATAATTCTTTAAAAAATGTGTTCTTCCACACGCTCTCAACTCTCAGTTCCTCATGTTAATTCCTAAAGTTGATAATGCGGATGAAATTCACCTCTTCCATCCCATTGCCCTCTTAAATTCTATTTTTAAAATCATCACCAAGATTCTTGCTAATAGGATTTCTAATATTAGTAATAAAATTGTCTCCTGGAACCAGTTTGGTTTCATCAAGGGCTGATCTATACAAGATTGTATTTGCCTCGCCTATGAATCCACCAATTTATTGAACAGAAATACTAGAGGTGGGAACATTTCTCTTAAGCTTGACATCACTAAGGCTTTCAATACGATTGACTGGACCTTCATTTTTAAGGTCCTTTCCAGTTTTGGCTTCAATGACTCCTTTATTAATAAAATTAAAATCATCTTCAACTCTACAAACATCCCTATGCTTATTAATGGCTCACCTAGGGGTTATTTCAAATTCTCTAAAGGT
The DNA here is from genome assembly GCA_963277665.1 of Viscum album. Taxonomy (NCBI): domain Eukaryota; kingdom Viridiplantae; phylum Streptophyta; class Magnoliopsida; order Santalales; family Viscaceae; genus Viscum; species Viscum album. The sequence continues at coordinate 834,734,990 of OY728139.1, read as the reverse complement.
GTTAGGCAAGCTGATCTGCTTTCTGCGATCATTTTTTCTATCGCTAAAGATTATCTTAGTAGACTGCTCTCCCTCAATGTTGAGGAAGGCAGACTCAAACCTATCATTTCTTCCAGGAATCTTTATGCTCCATCTCACTTGCTATATGCCGATGATATTATCCTTTTCCTTCAGGGAGATAAAAGAAATTTCAATAACCTTAAATCCATCATTTCTCACTACGAGGAGATTTCTGGTCAATGCATTAACTGGAAAAAATATTTCATTTACTTTGGTAAAAACATATCCTCTAATAGGAAATCTCATATCACCAATGTTTTAGGGATAAAGGAAGGATCACTTCCTTTTAGTTATCTTTGTGTTCCCCTGTTATGGGGTCGGCCCAAAGCTTGTTATTTTCATCGCCTTGTTGATCAAACTCTAAATCAATTTTCTTCCTGGAAAGGTAAATCCCTTTCAATGGCTAGAAGAATTTGCCTTGTTAAATCCACTATTGTCTCTAAGCTTGTCTATTCCATGATGGTCTACAAATGGCCTTTGGGGATGATAAAACGACTTAATACAGCTATCAGAAATTTCATCTGGAGTGGAAGTACTCTGGAAAATAAATTAGTTACAGTTTCTTGGGCCACTTGCTGTAAACCTATTGAAAATGGAGGAATCCGTATTAATAATCTTAAAATTTTTAATGAGGCTCTTCAAGCCAAAATCACATGGTCCCTCATTCATAATAACTCTCTATCCATGAGATTCCTCAAAATCCTCTTCCTTGATAAGCTTAATTCTAGCTCTTCTAATTATATGACTTCTTCTATCTGGCCTTCGATCAAAGCTTCTTTTCAGTCTATCATGGAAACTTCTAGATGGCTTGTTAGTAAAAACTCTTCTTCAAATTTCTGGTTTGATAACTAGACTGCCTAACCTCTCATTACTGATATGACTAATACCTTTTCTCATAATACTTCAAATCGCTATATTAGAGTGATGATCAATTCCCCTGATTCTCAACTTCCAGATCCTATCAAGGGGATTGTGGATAATTATTTTTCATCTCCAATGAGGATCTCCTTGTTTGGGGACCTTCTCATAATGGCCTGTTAGACTCTAAATTTTTTTATCTCTATCAATTCCCTAATAAGGATGAAAATTTTAATTGGGTTTCTAACCTCAATAAATCTTGGATTAAGCCTTCTCGCCTTACCCTTATGTGGCGTATTTCTCATAAAAAAATTCCAACTGATATCTTCCTGCAATCCTACAACTTTATCCTTTGTTCTAAATGTAGATTATGCAACCAACATCGTGAGGACATCAATCATCTTTTTTTATCTTGTGATACTACTATGGACCATTGGCATTACAATTCTGATCTTTTTGATTATAGATGGATTTTAGATACATTTATTCTCTCTCAACTGAAAAGAACGTTGGAATTCCCAAGATCTCCTCAAATCAAGAATCTATTTCTAACGGCTGTTGCGGAGCTTATGCATATTCTTTGGTATGGTAGAAATGATTCTGTTTTCAACAATAATTAATTTAATATTAATGCAGGTAAAATGCGGATTCTACTGGCTATGAGGGAAGCGGCTACGATACAAAAGGATTGTTGTGACAATTCTGTCATAGATTTTGAAACCCTTCACCGAATTGGTGTCAAAGGTATTTTCCCGAAACCTCGATACACTATTGAAGTTTTCTGGAAGGCACCTGCTTCTGGTTGGATTAAAGTAAATGTGGACATAGCATTAAAGGGCAATCCTGGTCTTGCTAGATGCGGGGTAATCTTTAGAGATCATCAAGATCGGATCCTTGGTTGTTTTTTTGGAAGCTGTAGAACTGCTTCTGTGCTGGAGGCTGAGATGCTTGCTACCATTCATGCCGCCTCTTATGCAAAGCACTTCAACTGGAAGAATATCTGGATCGAGAGCAATTCCACTACCATTGTGCAAGCCATCTAGAAGGGTGATGTTCATCTGGCATGGCCTCTCACCCCCAGATTGATGGATTTCCTCGCTATGCTCAATGACCGCAATTTTATTGCCACACATACCTATCTGGAGGATAATATGGTCGTGGATGGACTTACCAACATGGGGGTCTCTCATGAGATCACATGGATGAATGAACTCCTGCCAGAGTTTATTCCTGCTTTTATTGAAGATTCTAGAAAATTGCCCTCTTTCCATCTGTTGTAACTCGTTTGTGACTTTCTCTTTTGAATAAATTTCTTAGTTCTTGTCTTTTGACCAGAACCTACCTTTTTTTAAACAATGATAGTGAATCTACTAAGGTCAAATAGTTGATGGTTCTTGGGAAGTTGTGGTGATCATATAAGCATTAGTTATATGTTGGTTGTGTTGGAATTGGTGTCCTAGAACCAACTTTTGTGTACATTGTGATAATATGTATTCATATTTTTTATATTAATAAACATATTACCACATCATGATTTTTCTTCTACGTAGCATGGTATGTGATAATATCCTAAGAGCTGGTGTCACACTAAAAGGTCATAGAAGTTTTCCACTACGATGAGAAAGTAGAAGTTTCAAAATAGTATTCTTAAAATATATGTTCTATAGCCAGATGATAAAATTTGAGGGACACAAATGATATAGGCTATTAGGTGTGGAGACTCATAGGACTTTGCGGAAACTTATCTGGGTGAAATACCTTGGTAATATCTAGTGTATGATATTATGAGAACAAGAACCGTGAGTAGTAAATCCACACATATATATATTTCATTGGATGTTCCCATCTTCGGACATGTGTATTTATCCTTGGACATTAATATTATTGTTAATGATTTTTTTAAGTCACATACTTTAATGTATTGATGAAAATCATTATGACATATGTTCACGACGAGGTAGGATATGTTGGGTGCATCATGAGTCATATTTCACTATTGAATAATGCAAGAAATGATTTTTCCATTCTATTATTTAAAGGAAGTTGATATCCCAAGCCCTTTCATGAAAATGATAGAGCCTAAATAACTTTATAGACATGATGTTCTAAAGGCAGGTTCTATTTTCAGAAATTCAACGAAAGAGACATCGAGCACATAGGTTGATGACAACAACATGGAACCTGATTAATAAGATATATTGTGATAAAGGGATTGTATTACACACTAAGCACCTGTTTGAGTTATTATATTGTTTCACCATTAACTTCTTTCTCTATAGGTTCTCTTGCATGTTTCATGATGCTGAACTTGGAATTTAGGCTTCTTCAACTAATTCCACTACAAAAGTGGCATCGAGGACCAAACACTAAGTGTATTCATAATCTCAGATGAATAATATATTACTATTTATTATTTAAAAAGTCAAATAAATATTACTATTCTATGTTGTTTAATAATTATTCTTGTTTTATTGATTGCATATATTCTTTCAATAGTTATTCAAGAGAATATTATTTGATTAGAGTATTTTATAAATATTTATTTTTGGTTTAGTTAATATAATATGTATTTATTTATTGATTAAAAATACAGTGATATTCATATATTAAATCAATAGCTATTATTCAATTCTAAATTAATATTATGGAGGAATGGAAGATCGAGTTTATAAGTTTGGTGAGAAATAATATATATTGAATAATATTTTGTTAAATGATATTTAATTTTAAGTCACATTTTTATCTAATGCCAAAAAAATAATAACATTATTAATATTATTATTAACATGGTCTTCTAAAGGATTCAAAAAATAATAAGAGGAAATCGTGCAATTATTTATTTCTAAATATAGTAGTATATAATCCCAATTATATTATTTTTCAAGAGAGTAAATTTCATTTTTTTGTGCACAGTGATAGTCATAGGGAATCGATTCTTGAGATGATAAAAAGAAAATGATGCAAGTGTTAGGATCTACCACGGTAGCACTCATAGATTACCATGATGATGTTTCTATATTTTTGGAACATTTCTAGATCACCTCTTGTAAATTCCTTGACATGGAATCCACTAAACATGTGCTCTGATCTAGATCACCACATGACCTCAAACGCGCCTCCTTATGTGCTAGCTGATTCCAACTACCAGTGATGCTCTAATCAATCATGTGGGGAGACCATACCCTATTTACAAAATTTTGACATAATAGTTAACATAATAAATAATTCAAACAATAGAAAAATAAAACCATAAATAGCACAAATAACCATTTCTTAAAAATGGTACAACCACAACCAAAAGAAAAATATTCCATGTCCTACTAATAGTTTCTAAGTTGAAGGAAATCAAAAATAAAAACAAATAGAAACATCCCCCAAAATAGTTTCTCAATCCAATTCTGAATCCTCATACATTCACATCATAATCCCAACTCAAATCCCCAGAACATAGCTTTTTCCCTTGTCCAATCATAAAATAATTAAATTTTCTTAGGTATCCAACGGATGCCCAAGCATGGTGTGATTACAACTCAATAGGCCACCACCAACAGTGTGAATAAAATATCCAGTCTAATTATATTATCCATTCAAGTACAAAAAAATGAAACTGGAAACAAAATACAACCCAGGTTTTATTAGTTAACAATATTAACTTTATATGAATTGATCATTAATTTTATTTGATCACTTAAATCATTTCTATCACTAAAACCATGGGTTAGAAATTTACATCATTTACACTCTTGCCGAATCCAATCAAACATCAAACATAAGGTAATAAGTCAAGTTCCATATCTCACTATAGATTAACATTTAATCAAAAATACATCACACTAACCTTGGAGCCTCAATCCATGTATCCTCATAAAATGAAACTATTAGGGGATTAAAGATTTAGTTAGTCTCCCTAATCCATGAATTCTAGGTGTGGGATTTAGAGCCTAAATCCAACCTAACCTGCGGGATGAGTCCTAGTATAATAATCAACATTCCACTAATCCATGTGAACATTCTTATTCGTCCAATAATCACATATAGAAAATCAAATACCACGAAAAATCAACACACATAACATTCACAGTCACCATTCAATTTAACAATTAAATCATGTTCGGTTCTTAACCCATTAACACATTTACCACACACCTTACATGTCCCATTTATCCCAATTCCCTTTCAGATCTTAACCGATTTAACATATTCAAGAATTTTCATACGTTAACCCTTGTCACATAATTCATCATTTCACATGTATTAACCCATTCATGCATTTCAATTATAATATCCCAATTCATTAGACACATTCAACTTATTCCATTTAACCCTCATTGCACTGTTCCAAAAAACCATTATTATTTTATCAAAGTCTTGGCATAACTTTCAATAATAAATTTACCTACACAACTAACATATCAACATGTTCATCTTGTGATCTACTTTATCACAAGTCAATTACATACTTAACATTACAATTTTCCATGTTCAGTAATATTGGTACACCCCATGGGTAGCCCTAAATTGGTCTAGTCAGCCTTTATGCATCCCATGAGGATCACGATGGTTTAATTCAAAATTTAGCTAGCCAGATTGTTTAAAATCCATTAAAATGCATCAAATTCACAATAACAGAGAACCACTATCACAACCAAAAAAGAAAAAAATAAACTAAAACACCATGGAATGTAAATTTCCGACCAAATACCTAGAAACTAGAGATGAACACACACCTAGAAATATCTGTAGATCTTGATTCAAGAACCCTATGAATCCCTAACCTATGGCTCACTAGAACTATATCGTTTAACCGATTAAAAATAAGATGAATGAAGCCATGAGACCCAATCCATAAAAGAGAAGAAATAGGAGTGTAAGACATAAATTTAACTTTGATATTCAACCAAAGACACTCCAAATGGCTTTGAAATGAGGGATATTGATCCATGGTAAGATAAGGGTGTTTAGATTCATCACTAGGGATGGAAGAGGATGAATGAAGAAGAAATTCAGATGATGAACATAAAATAATGGGGGTATAAAAGGTAAAATACCATTTTAATGGGGCCCATGGTTTGGCCGCATAGTTTTCCAAACCATGCTCTAACCATGATAATTCTCTTTTCCAAGAGGGACTCAGTCGGACAGTTTACTGGGGAGCCATTGAAGATTTTGAAAAATATACTCCAACCTTGTGGAATGCCTCTGTCTAGGTCCACATGGTTTGGCCTCCCCTCTTGAATGTTTTACTAATCCATGAACCCCTTCCTCTTGGATTTCATGGTTTGGGTGCTTGGTTACAACTATCTATGCGCCAACCATGTAACATGCACATAATAGACAAAATCTCCCTTCTTTATTGTCATGTTATCCTAATACACCCTAAGCGTCATCATACATCTATAAATCATTCAATTAATCATATTAATGGTACTTAAAAAAACTATAACAATAACTTACCTTATGAAAATTAGGGATCTTACAACATCCCCACCTTATAGTTGGTGATCCTTCAGCCTAATTCCAAGTTTCAATGATCTTCTATGCAAAAGAGATTGGGCCACTGAGCCCACATATATGTCTCCCTCTCCTAATTTTATTTTTGAACATTATCATACTACCAAAAAACTCGAACCAACGACATAGTTTTTCCTCGCAAGGTATTATCATTGTGATCCACAATATGAATTGAATTATCCTCAAAGGTTGCATCAGCATCATGCTCAATATCCTCTATATAAAACACATGATATGGGTTAGGGTGATACTGTCAAAGCATTGACACCTGAAAAACATCATGCATGCCCCTATACCACTATGGAAGATCCAATCAGTATGCCACCGACTTGACCCTCCCCAAAATATCAAACGAACCCATGTACCTGGGTGCCGACATTCCCTTTTTTTTTATCTGATAGTGACCCATCCGTGGAGAAACCTGAAGTAACCAAAGACCAACCACCATAAAGTCAAGTGGTCTATGAGTTCGATCCAATTATGAATTATACTTACTCTGAGCCATTTCCTTATTTTTTTTAATCAACTAATCCTATTCTGATGTCTCTTGCATGAGAGTTGTCCCTAATGATTCAGATTCTCTTACCTCCGTCCAACACAATGATTATCTACACTATCTACTATAGAGCGCCTCATACAGTCTCATCTGAATCATCACCTTGTTAATGTTGTTATAGGTGAATTAAAAAATCATTAAGTTCGTATCGCATAATCTACAAAGATCTTGGTCACAAGCCCTCAATGTATCCTATAGTACCAGAATAGTATGATCTAATTTCCCATCGATCTATGGGTGGAAATCCTTACTAAAAAACACTTGGGTGAAAAAACTTTCCATAATCTATGCTAGAAATGTGATGTAAAATTTGGATCATGATCCAAAACTATAGTCCATGGTACTCCATGAAACTACATATTTCCTAAACACACAATCCCCCCAACTTATCAATGGTGAATGTCTCTCAATTTTCCACGTAATTTTGCAACATGGTCAACTGATCCAAAACTATCTATATCGAATTATTCTTTTGAGGCTTCCTCAGAATACCTACCACGAAATCCATCATTATCTCATCCCATTTCCATTATGGAATGGGAAATTATTGTAACAATCCAACTGACAATTGATCCTCGACATTCACATGCGGACAGGTAGGGCATCACACCACAAAACAACTAACTCTTTTTTCATTATTGTTCCCCAAATATTGTCTATGATTATCTCAATACATTTTTGTAAAAAAAATCAACTTCCCACCTCGATGCATAGAAATCGCACATCAACTCTTCTTGAAAACATACTGTCACTACAACATGAACATGAACACAAATGATCCCATCATCACTAACATTCCAATAGTAATGTGACTCCCCACCTTTAAGACTATCCGTTAAAGCCAAACATTCCAAATCCTCATGTTTCCCTTCCTTGATCCAACATATAAGAATGATCTCAACTTCCAAGGATTAAAGGGTCATTTTCCATCCTCATTCTATACCTCACGATACATCTCAGTCAAAAATGCCATAATCCTCCTTTCAGAATTAGATATCTAATCTACCCAACACTGAGTATTCCAACTCAAATCATCTACAATAGAATTTTTATCTCCCAAGTGTAAACCATGTCAATGTCAATAGACTGCATGTACTCAAACCATATTCATTTATGTATATTAAACTCATATTGAGAGAATATGTATTTAAGGCTTTTATGATTGGTGTGCATGGTAAATTTTTCTTCAATAAAGCAGTGTCTCCAAAACATTAAAGTTTAAATCATTCAATCCAACTAAAGATCATTAATATGGTAATTGCATCCATGAGGCCTTAATTTTCTGGACCCATACGCCACAACCCGATCATTCTACATCAAAACTACCCCATGTCCAATGCTAGACACATCAAAAAACAAGGTTTACCTATAACCTAGGCCAGGATAGATCAGTATTTATGTAGATGTAAACTGATTCTTGAACTCCTATAAAATATCCTCAAATTCCCTATACAATTCCAAATTGATTCCATTCTTAGAAAAACCCGAATGCGTTGTTGCAAAATAGAAGAAGTACTTAATTACCCTTGGTTAATAGATAACCAAACCCAGAAAACTTTATATATTAGAAACATTCTTGGGTTTTTCCCAAGATACAACTGATCACACTTTCTTGGAGTTCGCTAACACACCTTCCGTGGAGATGTTGTGACCCACAAAATTCTCCCTATTGATTCAGAAATAGAATTTGTATATCATGGAATATATCTCATGCTCTCATAGATTAATCAGGTTGATTTTAAGATGTTTGGAATGATCATCAAGAGATTTAGAGTACACCATGATGTAATACAAAAAAACAAGTAAAACCGGATCCAGGTACAAGTGAATGATTCTGTTCATTAGAGACATAAACATTTCTATTGAATTGGTCAATCCAAAAATAACTACCAAAAAATCATATAATCTATATTTTATCATGAACATAGTCAACCTTATATCATTTGTTCTCACCCTTAGATGATGAAACCCCGATTTTAGATCAATCAAAGGGAACATTGAAGAAATCCTTTTCTAGTCAAAATGATCATTGATTTGAGGAATAGGGTGTCATTTCTTAACTATAATCTGATTTATATTACAATAATCAACACACAACTCGAATGATCTTTCAGCCTTCATAGGAAAAAACACTAGATATCCCGAAGGTGACATATTCGGGTGAAAAATCCTCTTGTTTTCAAATTCCCCTGATTATGTTTTGAGCTTACCTAACCAATAAAAAACTGGTACTGCAAATCCTACCCAAATGTCCCACTCTCCATGATGGACATATGTGTCTCCTTCAAGAGACATGAATGTTAAGATATAAAGATAATAATCGATATGTTCATTTTAAAAAACAATCCAATCCATTGCCAAAATTATATCAAAATAAGACTTCTCTAGAACATACCCATCCCCTAAGAAACAACACCCACCAACTTCAATACAACACCCCTTACACTACCTAATATTCTTTTCTCAGATCCCTAATTGTGTATCAATATATTTCAACCCACAAAATCATTCTACCAATAAACCCAACATAACCACAAGACTAGTAGAAATAAAAGATTGTGAGGCACCTATATCAGATAAAGCACTATCAAGAATGGAAGATTCAAGGATCATAACTCGAATAGTCAATGGTCCATCCTCACCACCTCCAGGTGTAGACTGAACTGTATAAAGCTATCAAGACCCTATATCTGAGGATCTAGTTTGAATTCCAGGAACTACACTAACATGTTGACATAGATTCTCTCTCCCCAAAGTACCATATCCACTACCTCATCCGATACAACCATTAGAGTTCCAATTTCCTTCATGAAAAGGGGTAACCATTCCCTATCCTACACATGGAATCAGATTCAAACCTCCATAATTTCCAATATTTTTAGGGTTCCTACAGAACCTCTCCACATGAACTATTCTACTACATAATTAATACTCAACTAGTGGTTAGGGATACTGATCATGCTTATTCCTGGTCCTACCACACTGATAGCAGAAAACATGATCACTACCCTTAGGGGCTAATTTTTTATTTTGACTACTCTGTATACCAATGCCCTGGTGAATGTTCTCGAAATTTCAGTTCCAATAATTGGCTGATGCACCATTGGATCTCCCAACCAGAACTGTATGCCCACCATCAGGGCTATCCTTGAGAGTTCCCTCTAAAATGTGGCTCTGGACCACCACCTCAACAACTATTTTTAAACATAAGATATTAAAATGATAAATAATATCATGTTTAAGTCCATACGAGAAATATATTTCCATAGAAACCTCATCCCTTACCAAATCTGGATCAATAAATTCCAATTTAGTGAAAAAATCGCTTATTCCATCTCTATATTTGATCCCTAGGGAATCCTCATAAACAAAAAATCATTTTCCAACCTCATGGTCTCCGAATAGAAATTTTCTAGAAACACTTAATGGAAAAATTTCCATGAAATTCCATAATTCAACTAGGTCTAATCCAGAATGTCCCACCAACACTTTTCCTATCCTTGCATCATGTAAGCCACCAACTTGACTCTCTTCTAAGGAGGAGTCTCTAAGTGACCATGAATTGTATGGAAGGACTCTATCCAGAACTAAACTGCATTAGGTCCACCGACTCTAGAAAAAGTCATAGGGTGGTGTAGCTAAAACTCCCTAGTCAGTTCAAATATACGTTTCATGACCTGTCTGATGTCACATTCCATCATCTACATAAAATGAGTGAATTTCTCACAAAAATGATCTTCTATTATGTTACCATGTTGCACTAGGTTTTCTTGCTTCACTTCGGGAGTAGTTTTCTCAGCAACAACCTATTATTTCCAAATTATCATAGGAAATTATGGTGGAATATTACTACAATACCATCACACGTCTTATTACACCTAACATAAGACATCTTCAATTTTTATTAAAAGGCTCTCCCCTATACATAAAAACCATTGTTTCATGCACTCTTCCCAAAAGACCTCATCTCACTTTGAGAACTTCCCTCAACCATCCCTACAATGGGTTATGGTCAACATGGGGTAAACAAACTTACATAGTCATGATACAATAGTTAGGGTCTTAAAGACACATTCTGATTCCCTAACCCATGCATTTTAGGGGCATGGTTTAGAGCCTCAGTTCAACCCGACATGTGGGAGGAGACTGAATCCAATATCTCATATACTAGCAATCCATGTACACATTCTTATTCATCCAATTACAACATACACAAAATCCTAGACCACGCATAATCAATACACATAACATTAACAATTCACATTACATTTAACAGTTAAATCATCTTTAGACCTTATCGCATTAACAAGTTTAATACACACCTTATATATACCATTTAACCCAATTACCTTTCATATATCAAACCATTTATCTTATTCAAATATTTTCATAATTTAAATATTTTCAAATAATTTATAATTTACTATATATTATCCCATTTAATAACAGAAGTCATTATACACATTCACCATAATCTATTTGACCCTCTTCACGTTGTTCCAAACAAACCCTTATACCAATATAAAATTATCAGAAAAACTATCAATAATCACTTTTCCTACACTACAAACATATCAAAATCTTCATTTTGGGATCTACCTTATCACATATCAACTCCATGGTAAACATTACTACTTTCCATGTACATGAATATTGGAACACCCCATGGGTGGCCTTAAATGGGTCTAGTAAATATCAATGCATCCCATAGGAATAATGAGTGGTTGAATTAATTATTTATCCAACCATTTTACCTAATCCATTCAAATGAATCAAATAGAAAACAAGAGAGAAACATTAACAAAACCACTCATGCACAAATCAACTTCAAGGACTTGGAATATAACTTATTGACCATCTAACTTTACACTTGAGATGAAACCATGCTTAACTATAGACTTAGATGTGGATTCAAGCACGCTTTAAATCACCAAATTATGATAAAATGGAAAATACTGTTTTAGGGATTCATAATAAGTCGAATGAAACCATTCCCTAATCCAAAAAAGAGAATCTATAGGATCATAAAACTTACCCAGAGTTTCGATCCAAAGCCAACGACACTACAAATAGACCTGAAATAATGTATATCGATCTTAGGGAGGAATTTTGTGTTTATGTTCACCACTAGGGTTGTAGGATGGATAACGGGGAAGAAATTCAGCTGTGGAAATTCAAATACAGTGGGGGAAAATTGTAAAATTCAACTTTAAATGATGTATATGGTTATGCCCCATGGTTTTCCAGTTTGTAGACCAAAAGTGCATCTGCTTCTATACAATTTGGGATAAGTTTCATGGTTTCCTAGGGAGCCCCGAATGGATTGACAAATTGTGCACCAACCATGCAAAATGAAACTTTCTTGGCCTGTATGGTATGACCTCCCCTATTAAATGGTCTACTAAGCCTCCCACACTTTTCCCTTGGCTAGAATGGTTTTGGGGAAATATTAATACTAACCATTCGTTAACCATGAAACCCTCATAGGATAGAAAAAATATCCCTTAGTATGTTTCATAAGCCCCCTGAGGCACCCCTAAGCTTCCTCACATATCAAAAAAACATTCCATTAACCACAATAAGGTGACATAAGGGAAAACATAAACCAGAACATACCTTGAGAAAATAAAGGATTCTACACCGCTAGAGGGAATTTACCTTTGATTCCTATAACACTACTACAATACAATGTAGATATGTTTTCAGATCATTCAATAATGATTGAATTTCTCAGAAGGTAGTATTTTAATATATTAAAACAATTATAAATAATATGTGATGATCATATTCTATTGTTCAAGTGTTTTATCCATTGTATATTTTTTATACAATTCCATTTATTATAATTTTTATCGTCATTTAAATTTTGAAAAATATAATTGATTATGAAAAAAACATTAAGAATGAACCATCACACACTTATATTGTGCTTCTAAGCTAAAATTTGTATCAGATCGGTCACATAATTATATATAATTATTTAAAAACTCATTCATAGATTTGTTAATTTTTAATTTAGTTTTCAATTACATATTAATCATCATTAAATTCAAATTGTGATATATGATTTTTCCACTTTAATTTCTCATAAATATATTCAAATTAATTATTTTTATGAAAAAATTAAATTTGATTACCCCAAGTGAAGGTGCATAGAAATACAATCACATAAAAAAAGAGTACTCATAGTGTGGCCTAGAGGTACACACAAGGTACTCATGTTTCAAGGAGTTTACATTTATTACAAAGAGTACCTTTAATTTTACACAACATGTTGACTGCACCAGTCTAGCACACATTCAGCTGGTGTACATGGTGGTTAGTCTTTTAGTTACAGATATTTCATGTATATTCTTAAACTGCCTACCTGGTAGGAGACCATGAAAATCAGAGACAACATGACATTTATCCCATGTACACAATGTGAACACTTACTTTTTCAATAGAACAATTTACATGCCAAGTACCAAAGTGCATGCCTTAGACAGATAGAAAAAATACTACACGCCATGTAGATGTCTTGTAAAAACCATGTACATTTACCAATTACACAAAATTAAAAATTAATTTATTATAATATCCACACCTTATATACATTTCCATTTGTGTTTTCATTAATCTAATAGGAAATTCCATGCAATGAGTTTTAATATATAAAAATTTTCAATTAATTTCTTTATAATTTTCAGATCTGTATATCATGTATGAGTAATATTATAGTTATTTCTCTACATACATTGATGCCTAACATGTTACAGAAAAACAATGTAATTAATGTAATCATTAATTTTATAGTACATTTATTTGAATTATGTGATAAGTATTGTATGAAACATATATAAAGAGTATATGGCATATGTACATAACACATATTGGGTAGTTTTGATGGTTACTAACCATGTTTCCTCTAAGTCACATTTCGGAACACAGTTAATTTTAAATAAATGTATTTAAATTTTCTAAAATTATGGTGGATGAGATTCATAAGAAAATTTAGATGTGAATTAAGATAAAAGAATTTATTAATTATAGAATATAATTATTTGTTTCCCAAGAAATTAATCTTCAATAAGAGTGATTATTATTGAATGTTAATTTTATTAAATGCATAATTTATAGCATGCATGTGGATGATCTTGATCCTAGACGAGACCATTTATTGGGATTGGTTTCATATAATTTATCATTAAATTAAATTATTGGCTTGTGTGCCATCTCACCTCTTATTATGTAAGGGTCTCCATGCACATTGTTTCTTTTATGTAAACAATTTCCCCTCACTTCTGTTTGAATAAAAGTATATGTAATGGATGATGATCCCATCTTGGTGGGGGAAGTTTAAGTTTGGATCCAAGAAAAAAATAATCCAAGAGAGATACATATATGGATAGGTGAAAAAAAAGCAACACAAACCACAAATGGTTCAATGGGTTTTCCCATTAGTCAACGGTTATTTTATCATCCACTTGATAAACTAACCATTAATAAAATATTGATGAAATAGATCCTTTTTGTACAATCAACCCCAACTTACATCTTCAGATCTTATTTCTAAAACCAATAGTTAACATATGATAGAAAGTTATTATTATGATAAAACTGAATAAAATATTTTTGATGTTTTTCATCAATAATATTTTGAGCATATTATTGAATAACATACTTTCTAAAACCCAGGGAGTCATTTTAATCTTAAGAATCATCACATTGATAATATCATTGGTAATCTAGATGACTTAGTTGGAACTAAAATTCCTTTGTGATATAGAATAGAGAATCTATAATATTTGTCGAAATTTGATCCTAAGAGACCTAATGAGGCTTTAGGTGATGAGGATTGGATTAAGGAATTTCAAGATAAAACTCAATAAGTTTGAAAGGAACAATGTTTGGACTTCGGTTGAACATCCAAGTGATACTTCTATAATTGGTGTAAATGTGTTTTCTGAACAAATGTGAAGAAAATTTCATAATATTTATAAATAAACCTAAAACTATTACAAAAGGATATAATCAAAAATAGGTATTAGACTATGGAGAATCTAGTGCACTGGTAGAAAAACTTGAAAATATTCATATAATTCTTTATTTTTTATAATTATTATATTTTTATATCTTTCAAATGAATGTGAAGTGTGATTTCATAATTTGATATTTTAATGAAAATGTTTATGTATAACATCTCCTTGTTTTGGAAATAAAAAACATCTAGAACATGTTTATAAACATACCAACATGTTTTATGAACTTAAACTATCCCCTAGAGTTTGGTATGATAAGTTAACAAGATTTTTTTAGAATACAACATTGTTAAGGGATATACATATCCAATCCCTTTTATAAATTTATTAATAAACATGTTATGATTGTTCAAATATATGTTGTTGACATTATATTTGGTTCAACTGAAAAAATATTTAACAGATTCTTTTGCCGATCTTATGAAATCTGGGGTTGAAATGAGAATGATGGATGAGTTAACATACATTCTAGGTTTTCAAACAACTGAAAACCTAGAAAGAAATTTTATATCTCAACATAAGTATATAAAATATATTCTTAAAAAATTAATGTTTGACAACAATAAAAATTATTAGTACTCCCATTGGAACCTCTAATACTTTAGATCATGATGAATCATGGAAACCATTTTATTAGAAGACTTTTAGAGGTATGATTATAAGTCTACTATACTCAATAGAAAGTCCTCCGGTTTTAATGATTTTTATATGATTATATCCTAGATATCAATCCCATAAAAAATAATCTCATCTAAAAGAAATATTTTTTTTATCCTAAGGTAACTATGGTTTTAGTATTGTTCAATTATTCAATAAAGGATTTTGAACTAAAACATTTTTCAGAAAATGATTTTGGTGGATGTAGAATGGATAAGAAAAGTACTTCAGGAACATGTTATTTCATAGGATAATCTTTAGTTTCTTGCTTATATAAGAAAACTGCTGAGTAGAAATTTCCAAAACTAAAGCCAAATATGATTTAGTTGGAAGTTATTGTGATCAAGTGTAGTAGATGCAACACACACTCAATGACTATGGCAATAGTTTTACCAAAAAATAAATTTCTTATGATAAAACAAGTTCCATTAAACTGAGTGAAAACTCATAACATCCTTTATGTGCTAAGAAAATAGACATAAGAAACTATTTCCATTGAGATCACACATGAAAAGGATATATAATTTTACAATTCTTCATAATGAAAAACAAACATGATGATATTTTTACTAAACCCCTTAGTTCTGATAGATTTTCATACATTAAACAAAAGCTAGGAATGATTAATATCAGGTAATTTTTCATATATACGTCTTATTATAAATCTTTTTAAATTAATGAACTCCTTTTCAAAGTTGAAGTACCTATGATTTTAAGCTTCTAATACCTTTTAGTTTCTTTAAAATGTCAGTTTCAAAAATTATTTTTAAAAAAAATTTAGTGTCATATTTTCTTATAAAAACTATCAGAATCAAAAAATGATTTACTAGTGATTATTTGGAGTTAATTTTTTTAAAATCCAAAATAAGTTGTAAAAAGTATTATGTATCAACATTTGTTATAAAAGTTTCAAACTCAAAAATAATTAGATAATGTATCACCAATATTTTTGTTATAAACATTATCATAATTATTTTTATTTAAAAAACCATGATGATCAGTTTAGTGGTATCAATGAAACTTTTCTAATACAAAATGTATTCTAATTTTAGTCTTCACCTTTATTTATTACAGTAGTTATAAATTTATGGTTTACTTATTCTATTAGTTTTTATTCATTTTCTCAAGCATATATGTTTTCAAATCAGATTGATAGATATTCCAATGAAAATATTTCTTAAAAACATTAAGAGTTCAAAATTAACATTAAATTATTTCTTCAATTAAGTCATGATCATCAATTTAGTTAATGACTTTTAATCATAGTCATTGAAATTCACGTAATTATCACTGTCTCTATCAGTCCTATATAATGGAGGGACAACCTACATCCCTCATGAGTTCTCAGATCATTTTCTACTAACTCTTAACTCTCATTTAAGTGCATTGTCCAAAGTTTTGGCATTTGTTTGATCACCAATTAATGTTTATATACAATGGAAACTTTAGAAGATTTTCTATAGAGAGTATTCTATAGATAAATATTCATCAAGAGAAAATAGTTTAAAATTACGATTCAATTATTAAAAGGATCATTAGTTTTCATGGATTAGGGAAATTTTGTGTAGTAAAATGAGACATAAATTTTGATTTAAATTTCCCAAAAATTATAATAGAATGTTATGAAATAGTTTGAGACGAAATTAGAAGAATGGGAAGAAAAATAATAAAAAGATGAAGAAGTGGGAGAGTAATAATAAAAAGAAGAAGTGTAATAGAAAAAGGAAGATGATGATGATGAAGAAGAAGAAATACATATCGAGGAAGAGTCAATAAAAAAAGAAAACATAATACTCATCATCATATTAAACTATGATACCTTCCTGATTAGACAAATATGTAAACATAGAAGAATTAGGGGAATAAAAATCATCATTGAAAGAATAAGTAAAGTCATCCATGTAATCTATGGAATAAGATAAAAAATCCCAAAAAATGTTTTAGATAAATATGAATATCATAAAGAAGTAGACATTATTAGAGTATCATAACAAGAAATTGTTTCTTAAAAAGGAAAGAACAAATTTGAGACAGAAGAAAAACATAATGTAGAATCCTCCAAACCAAATGCTCAAAAATCATTATCAGGTTCATAAAACTCTAAAGAGATAGTTTCCAGAATGTTTTTCACTATATTTTTTAAATCATTAAAAGGTAATGTGATTCCATCCCATATCTTCAAAACAAAGAGGTAATTTTTTAAATTAATTCCAAATAGTCGAAATGAAAAATTAGAATCATAGAATGTTTAGACGGAATCAGTTGTTCACAATAACGAAGATTTGAAATCATTAAATAAAATACAATGGCTTAAAAGAGATCATTCAATAATATTGTTAAGTGTTATAACAAAGAAGAAATTCATCACAAGGATCTTGATGATCAATTCATAGAAGAAAATAAACATTCTTTATAAATGTAAAAATACTTTGATAATTTATCAACGAATGTTTATGATGAAGTAATGTTTGTGGAAGAGTTCATATATACAACTGTTGATCATAATTAGGAGATAAATGTTTCAAAATAAATGTATCATAGTTTAGAGTTAGAAAATAGGCGACTCAAAACGTATCAAAAAGATATTTTCCTTGTGAAGGAGGAAAATAAAAATATCTATAGTGGATTTGGAATACCTAAGTCATAAATTTAGAATAAAACAATGTATGAGGACCAGATCGTAAATAATAAATCATGAGTTTCCAATACATAGAAGGATCGTGATGCATTTAATAAAATGAAGGAAAATTTTAAAATTTTTAAGAATAAAGAATGAACTTTTTTTGGAATACCTAGACCTTGTTCATTTTTTCGAATTGAAAATCAATAAAGAAGTCCATCAGAAAATCCAATGTTTATAATTGGTCTAATTAGAACTATATCTATATTATTGAATCAAAAATACAATTTTAATGGTTCTAATGTAAATCATTTTTTTCAATCAAAGTACAAATGAAACTTACCTAGAGTGTTGAAGATGTAGATCATTAAGAGGTGTCATGTGTAAGCTGTATGAGGCCATTTCAACTAACTCTAAAATATGACCATATGAAAATCAACAATAAATACAAGGTCATTTGAATAGTTGAGATCAATTGAAAATTTCAATTAAAGTCCTCTAAATAATTCTCTTCATGAACACCTCGTTCCTTGTATTTGAAATGATCTAGAGAGTAGAAGTTTTAAACAATTATCATGAGGATTATAATTCCTTAAGTCCTATCTAATTTTCTAATCACATGGCCAATCATGGTATTGGTTGAGTGATTCTTGGGATAGGAATATGGAAAAAAGATCCATCAAATTGAGGGATTTTGAGGATATTAAGACAGAAATAAATCATGATATTGAGGAATTTCTTGGTAAATAAAGACAAGGATGAATCTGATCATTGCATTGAGGGATTCCTATAGATTGGAAGACAAAGATGATTCTGATCCGTCAGATCAATATATATCTTTGTAAGAAATGTTATGACTTATAACTGGAATTGAAAATAGTGGATTTCTTTAGTTAGGATTTCATCCTAGATTAACTCATAATCATCAGATGATCTGTGTGTCTGGACAATTTTATGTAATAGTTTTTTTTATTTTTTTAGTTTAATTGTCAAAAAAAAATTCATCCACCTCTTGTAGCCATTGAATACTCTTTTAATCCAATAATTTTTGGTCTGTTTAAGAATATCTCAAGAATATTAGTGGTTCCATGAAAAAAAACAGTTTAGGGTGGATATGTGAATGATATTTAATTTTTTCATTGAATTGGTTGATTTTAAAAAATTAAATAATGATAGAGCTCACTAGAATTCATCATTTTTAACATTTGAATTTATTAAATTGATTTTGGGAGCATCAAAATTGGAATTAAATTATATTTTTCATTCATAAAAAACACAATATTTGTTATATTTAAATAATTAAGAAACGAAAATAAATATTTATAACTGATTATAATATTGAGGAACTGACCCGCACACACTCTATGGGAAAAGATCTTGTTCACGCGTATACTTCACTCCAATATTTCATTAAAAATCATTTTTGAATTAGGTTCATAAAAATCATGTGATCATCCATTTTATGTGATTTGTCACATAGCTCAAAATGTGAGTAATTGCACATATTTTGAACATACTAAGAAATTTGTGTATCTGATCAATGTGTTAATGATTCATATAGATTGTAAATGAATAAAATATAATTTTCCTAATATTTCATTTCAATCAGAGCTTGTTTGGTCAGTTTTAACCCCCAAAAATGATTTGTATATTATTATAAAAATGTTAATATTGTCAAATAAAACACTATGAAATACCAATAAATATGAGAATCATATTGATTTTTGGTTGATTCTAAGAGATAAAAAATGATTTCAGGAATTTTATCCTATCTTTTCACATCATTATGAAGTCATTTTCTCGTATTGAACCCTCGATATGAGATAAGTCATTTTAATGTAACTATAAAACACGACCTTTATTTTCCAACATACTGAGCATCATGAGAATCCGAAGGATCTTGAGTTGATTCCAAGAGATCCATAGTTGCTTTGTGATCATTCTCCCATGATTTCATGTAAATCGAAGTGTGTTCACTTGGTATTATTTTCTTTTATGTGTTTTTTCACTTAATTATAAATTTCAAGGGGCACCACTTTCGATCAAAATAAGAATTTTATGTATCTAATCAATGTGACAATGAATCCAATAGATTTTCAATGAAATAAAGATTGTTTCCTAGGATTTCAGGTTAATAAGAGCCTGTTTGGTTGGTTTTTTCCCATAACTATGTGATTTTACTATTATTACAAATTTTTTAATAATGTCGAATAAAACAATAAGGTATACTAATCAATAAATGAATAAAATTAATGTTTGGTTTATTCCAAAAGATTAAAAATGATTCAAGGAATAATAATCTTTATTTTCACAATAATCTAATGTAAGTTTCTTGTTTTTACCACCCTGTGATAGATATTTCATTTTAATAAAACTTTGAAATGTTACTCATTATTTTCCATCAAATCTAGAGACACTAGAATCCGATGGATGAAATATTTATTGCCAGAGATCAGAAGTTTCTTAGTGATCATTATCCCATAATTTCATGTTAATAATATTTTGTTTACTTGTAATTTAACCCTTTTATAAAATTTGTCACTTAAACTCAAATCAGAGAGACAAACATGAATTTCAATCATATTGAGTAATTTGGGTATCTGATCGATCTACCAATGATTCCTATAGACTATAAATTACTTAAAGACCAGCTTAAAAATATTTTGTGTCAATAAAATATTGTTTGGTTGGTTTTAACCCCTACACACTTATCTTAATTCTTAAAGATCAATATGGGCATCAGATTGACATACAATTGATTTAGAAAAATCACAAATGATGTGGGGAATGTTATTCCAGATTTTCACATCAAGCTGATGTTTTTTTCTCATTTCTAGACCCATTATGGTAGATATATCATTTAAAAAAACCATACAATGTTACTAATTATTTTCCTTCATACTAAGAGTCTCAATCATTTGATAGATTTTATGTCGACTCCTACAGATCAAAAATGACACAATGATTTTTATCTATCAATTTCATGTAAATCCAATGCTCTTTTCTGTGTAATGACCCCATTTATGTGATTTTTCACTTAACTCCAAATATGTGGGATAAAACCACATTTAATCACACTGACCAATTTAGATATTTGATTGATGTTTTGATGATTCCTAGGGATTGTAAATGAATTAAATATAATTGTACTAGTATTTCATGTTAATCAAATATTGTCATTATCTTAGAATTTTACACTAATCTACGTTTGTTTCCAAATTTTTGACTCTTAAACCGGTAATAATACAATTTATGAAAACAATAAATGTAAAAAATCTCCTTAAATTGCCAAAACTATTTTGATAATACAATTGACATGTTTATTGAAATTTATTGATTAAAACACTTAATGGTTATTTTCTAAATTCTTCTAATAAATATAAATTTATTTAGATGGTTTTAAATTACCACCTAGTCAAATATCATTTTAATGAAATTGTATGTTTTATTTGTAACTTGACTAAAAATAGAAAATAAAATGAGACATTGAATTTGAATGGAAAACTAGAAATATTAAATGAAACACACCTCCTAAATTTGATGTATATTGGAGGACCACAAATTCTACATATGTCTGTTGTAGTAGGGGGATTATAAAAAATAATAATTATAAATATTATAACAGTGAATGTAATAATAAACAATGAATATAGTATAAACCTACATCGTATGATCCCCTGCACTATCACCCTATAAGATATGTTCCCAGATACCTCTAATATCAGCTAGTAGTAGTGTATTCATCATCCAAGGAGCCTAATTCTAGCCTTCATATTTGTCACCCAATAAATTCTCCCAACAATAATATGTGCCTAAACCATAACACGTGAAACTATAGAATGTGGGATCTCTGTTCCATATGTCAATTTATATCCATGTCCATAAAGATCAATGATACAATTAAATATCTCATCCCTATGGAGAGTAATCGATTGTCATCTCACAGCTATGTTAACAGAACCTCAAATTGATCATGTGTAATATATAAATATAAATATATATTTATATATAGATATATGAATGTATTGTTAATTAATACAAGATATTTCAATAACATTTATAACCTTAGGATCATTTTGACCTCGGGTTATCATCTACAAGGATATTCTATCGGCCGTTGTACTTTTCTCCCATAACTATAAACCAATAAGATATAACTATGGAAAACAAAAAAATATTAAATTATAAATATAAAAAATATTCATTAAATACATTAGGTCAAACCTAGGGAATGCGATGAGTCCCAAGGTTGTGAGGTTGTACCTGAATCACATGATTCTCAGAATGATGTACTTATACCACCCACATTCAATTAATTTATATTTAAAACATGAAAATGTTACACATTCTTTGAAATAAATAAACCAAGAATAATTAGCCATGTTTTCATAGCCACAATGGATCAATATGTTACCATGTCACTCCACAGGGATGGGAGACCACCTCTTGGGACATTATCTAGATTGTCTAAGGCTCCCAATTTTGGTACCAAGTGTTCCCCCTTCAATCTAACTTTATATTATTACCACATTATACAAAATTTTTCCTTAAACACCATATTAAACTCATTAGAGATAACTCATAGAATAATATATTTAATAAAAATAATTATCCTAGATTTAATTGGTTTTTTAGCATATCTAAGAAACTATATTGATTCAATTACATGAAAATACCTCTATAGTCTATCTAATGTGTCCTATGAAAATGCATCCCAGTACTATATATTAAATGGAAATCAATGTGTTTCATGAATGATATGACCCAAATTGCGAATAAATGAAGAGGGACCCTCTCCAATTGGATGGTATGTACCACAAAATGATATACCAAGGTTCTTTTCATGATAAAATCTGAGAACGAAGGTATCTCTTATGAGAGGAAGAATAGGTTGATTCAAATTGGATTGACAAAAATTTGATAAATAATTTTTAAGATCTGCATATATTTTTTCAATACTTAATTGAAAATATAAATAAACATTTACATCCATACATAACTTTACCCATAAAAGTAGATGCCTCTATAAGATAATGTTGATATGGTTCCAGTTCTTCTAACATTCCTACAGTCATAGAAATACTTAATAGTTGAACATAAATTTACTATATATCAAAAAAAGAAAAATTAAATACACAAAAAACATTTAAATGGTTTATTAATTGTTAAATAGTTTATAAAGCTTTAAAAAAAGTGTCTTAAAAGATTTATACCTGTCACTAGACATGAAAATTTATCATTTATAATTCAACTATCTCTCTATACTATTTAATATATTATTCATGTTGATCTATACTATGTTGATCTTACTCTTGTGAAAAAATGTAATAGACTGAGGTTTATCCAATTCAATTAAAAACATTTCTCAACGTTACATTTTCATAGAAACATTCCAATTATGATTAGACAACATGTTTGTTATGGAAATAATGTTCTACTTGCGATGCCAAAATGAAAAATATGTTAATAAGTTATCCATCTCTATATAGCATACTATTAATCGTAACCAATGTATACTGAAATTGACCAAATGTAGTTCAACAGACTGGATCAACCCAAATACAGAATAAAAATTTCTTTTTCAACCTGTGTGCATATACAACATCAATGATGTCATTCAATTGACCATTGTAATAATTAAAATTGACCCATGGATAACCAATTTCATAGTTGTGTGTTTCTCCTTTTTCATTACAATATTTAATATTAATCTAAAAATAATTATCATCTAATGATTCTTAATGATGATTTATTATAGATGGGATTTCATATATTTTGTTACATTCTTAATTCGATATAGGGTCACCTTACTCCTATAGGTTATATACCTATATATTTCATGGAATTTAATAAATATTTATGTAGAAAGAAATTACTACTATAATTAAATCCAAATGTAAATTATTTTATACATACAAAATCCTCAAACCAATCATAAAATGATGCATATTGGGACTGTTGAACTTGATAATCACAAGCACAAGGAATATCTTGTTTTATCTTATTAATGTGTTTCTTGTAAATGATAATTACTTGTTTAAATGATCAACATATATATGAAAACAAAAACATGTAAATGATGAACAATAAAAGTTATAAGACACTTATCACCACAATGGTGAACCATATGGATTATTGAACAATATGTATTGATGTATTCAAATACCACTCAATAGGATACATCCACCATAATAGCACAATACCAGTAGAAATTAATTCAATGTTTAAGTGTAACATTAAATTAAGCTTATCATCAGAAAACGAGGGTGGAAATAGTTTCTCCAAGTGAAAAGGAGTAATTAATATCCTATCCTGCAAAATTTTTAAATCATCCATTCATTGATTTTTTAAAAAATATTTCTAAAAAAATTTATCATCTCAATCAAAGTTTGAAAACATTGGGTGATAAAAATGGAATGAAATTTCTTTTTTACTAACCATATATAGTGAAAGAGGAATGTATTCCCCATTTCCCTCACCCAACTGTATATGTGATTATTTCCTTATACCCAATTTATTCCAAATCACATTACTTATTGATCTTGTACTTTTATTTTCCATTGACACCTAAAATGTTTCCCCAAAATATATAATTGATTAAAATTCTATGAGAGTTTAATCCAAATTATGCCTTAATTTGATAACTTTCTAGTATGGGAGATTGAAGAAATATTTCTCTTCTTCTAATTGTGTCTGTTTTCTACTCAAACTACAAATAGATGGTATTTAATGATATAACATATCATAAAATTCATATAACATGGGAATGTTTTCATTCACATTCTCTAGTAATATTTCCACTCATGTCATGATCTCTGGTGCTAGGTTGAATTTTCTAGAACCATCAAATTCATATATAGTCTTTCTGAACTTGTGTTGATAGGGAAGAAAACATATGTGGCTCATATATTCCAATTTTTTACCATGTGAAATCCACATATAATTTTTACATTTATTTCATCATGGGAATGAAAATTTTCCTTTCATTATCCAACCTAATAATTTTTTATAATTAGAGAAGTCGTGAAATGTCTATAATAAAATTGCCCATAGTTTGAAAATTTGTTTCATTTCAAAATTGAATGTTATCACACCATCACCAAAAACTACATTCAACTCTTTAAACAATGTATGAAGTAAACATATATATTATCCTCTATACTTGTAGGTCCATCAAAAAAGTGGAACTTAATAGAAATTGTTGTTTCATACAAATCCTCAATGGAAGATTGTTCAAAACCAACACCATTGTTCCAGGTGTTATCAGTTGCACCAACCAAAGACTAGAATGAATAGAATCGTCACCTAACAACCCCAATCAGACATTATTACTATCTTTAAAATTTCAGGGTGCCTATGATTAAGCTCCTTCCTTGAAAGAGAGTTTTTTTGGTGGGATATCATATCAAAATATTTATTTCATTCCAAATATCATCTCATTAATTTAGAAACATTATATGGTATAAATAATATTTTAAACCTCAAATTTAGAATAAAGTGATGAATTTTATATATGGTAATTGGATTCCCCTATTTAATAGTCAAACTTTTATATGTCTAATTTACCCCATTATATTTTCACTTGGAAGATCTATATACTATAAAATTATCCAAATGGGAAGTTTCTTTCTTAAAAACATACATTTATTTTCACATGAATCTATGGTCTCATATGTTAAACCTAAGTTTGTTTTAATCTAATGGGCATTGTAACATGAATATAGAATAATTGCATCAATAGGAAGTAATTTTTTCAATAATACTAACAATATGTTGAATAATGTGTCTGAACACTAATTCAAAGCCTTCTAGTGAAATAAATCAATGATAAAATTCAATTTACTATAAGTAGTACACTAAAAATATGTTTTGTTTTTTTAATCATAAAGTATTTCATTAATACTCAATGAATAATGATACACACTAGAGCATAGATTAATATCATCAGAATCCACATTTCAGATGTTAGTTTTTTTTTAGATCCAATCCACATAACATTTTATTAAGCATTTCATGCATCAGATCATTCATCCACGCATCAACATCCATATGAATAGTTTCTATTCATTGAAAACAAATATATTATTTCCCATAACATTTCCAACTCTTATATATTTATAGAAACCTCATCAATAATATGTGATCCCTCATGGAATCTCATGTGAATTGATATCTATTTGCACATTTTCTACATGGACAACAAATTTGGTCACTTTGAAAACCTCTAGATAAATAAATAAACTACATAATTCCTTCAAAATAATTCTTTTATGTTCTATTTGTAAGATCATTATAACTCTTTACCATATACAAATATCATGACCCCCTCCCCTAGGGATTACCCCTCCTGGGATGGAAATTAGATAGGGAGGATTTTGACCACCTGAGTCCTTCCACCACTAGGTCCCAGGTTGGAAACTAGCACCCAGTGCATATCATGCATACAAATGTAGAGCATTACCCTCTAAGAGAAAAATGAATAAGAGATAAATAAGACAGATACACTAATTAAATAATTCTCATAATGAAAAAATATTCCCTAGTATATAAATGTAATGTCATACAAAACTAAAAAAATAGGTAATGAAACTAAAAGTACTAGAAAGGTAAACTCAACAGCAAACTTCTAGCCCAAACAAATCCTACAAAACCACAAGTGAGTAATAACAAACTGGATCTCCAATGTTCTCTTAATAAGATAAAAAAATTATTATATACATGGGGTGATCATAGTAGTACACTCATTGGGATCCACCCTAGAGCAACTCATGAAAAAGATAAAGTAATCATAATAAACCATAATGAACAATAAGTGAAACTAAGTCATCCCTAAAATAGGTGTACTATATACCCTACCTCAACATGGATATATCTCACCAAGGAAATGATACATGATATTTCAAATAAAATAATAATAATTCATCATGGGAACCCAGCTTCCACTTCCCCACTAGTTTGCTGCTATGACCTAACATTGCATGTCCTGAGCCATTACTCTCGAAAAGAAGCTAGAAGGAAGACACCTGAGAAAAGTATCATGACATGCATCCCAATAATCACATCTTTTCAACTCCTCATGACCACATATCCATATAGTAACCATGTACTTTTAGGGATCCAACACAACCTGTATGACATGTATCATACATCAGGTATTATACCCAAGCCATCACAACCCATACACCGAGTATGGTACCTAAACCCATCACATACTATACAAGTCATACCTATAATAATCATTTGGGAACTATATACATATAAAAAAGTGTGTAAAATAACAACAATAAATTAAATTCCTCTCCACATATATATGGGGAAACTAACAACTATGCAAACTAGAACATAATATCCTTAGAAGAAGTGAATGGGACTAGAGGGGGTAGTCAGTCATCTGTCCCTATACAACCATGATGTTCATGAAAACACCCTCCCAAAGTCCACTGGGTGTCATTATCCCTACCAACATAGATGGGGTAGTGTTAGAGATCGGAAAATGAAAGATATAGTATTTCCCATGACCAAACTATTTTCATTAACCTATTCTTTGGATCAATTGCATCTCTCATTTCTCCAACATCTGATTGATACATTTAAGGACTAGATATCCTATAAGCACACAATCAATTAAAAGAGGTATATTAAATTCAATATTTTATTTTAACATTTCACATAACATAAATTAATTCATTAAATTATAATTAACATTAATTATATTATATTTTTGTAAACATCCAAGTGAATTCCAAGAACTCTAAGAATAACCCAACTAAGACCATTGTTTCTTAAGATTAAGATTAACATTTTCATTCTAACAAGAACTGAAAATTGGGATAATCATTTTTAAAAAATTATAACCATCCCATTATTCAATGTACACTAGGAAAAAATATTATGCTATCATTAAAAGATGTAACCAAACACAACCATTAACCTCAAACAGCAGTGAAATGAATGTAGGTAAAACAAGACACCCAATCACTTGGACATTAAATATATTCATTAACAAAAAAGAATATATTGTTTAAGCACATTAACAAGTAAGAATAAATTCAACCCATTCCATCAACTCTAGATTCATCATCGACACCCTCATGAATATCACCATGCATCTCAAAGTCATGGGAATCAACTGATATAGCATCCCACCTTTTTATCACATAGACATTCATTGCATTTTACAAAACTGAGGATCTTTAAGGTTTAGTGTCTTTGAAACTAGGAACTTAAAACACGAAAACATAAAACATTCTTCTTAAACACTTGAAAGGGTTATCCTCATGTTCATCCTAGGTTCATTACAGCATCTCATAACCTGGGGACATACATCAAAATAAAAGGTGAGCAGAAGGCCCTGTAAGGGAAACAAGGGAAACATTTAACATGTGAACTTGAGATACGTTAATAAAGTCATAAAACGAACTTTAAGGCATGAGAATGAAATCATGAGGAATATCATAGGAAAAATAAAATTTTTCATAACTTTAGGATGTGTCTATATCATTTAACATAGAAAATCATGAACATATCACTAAGGTCCACCCCCAAGGAGTCATTTGAAAATTAACAAGGTTATTCACCATGATAACATGAAAATTGTAATCTCTAGTGGTTACATCATTACCCAATGCATTGGAGCGCTATCAGGGCGTACCCTTCAATTTTTCTTTATAATCATGTTTGCCACATATATCATCATTAATAATTTAATAAACAACCCATATAGCATAAATGAAATGGGCTTCATTTCATAATCATAACGTTTTAAAAACTGCTTTAAAGACATGATCTTTATGTCACTTTAAACCCACGGAAAGGGAAAACGGGTCTCATGTATGTAAATCCCGAACATTAAAATAGAAAATTTTGGTATATATGTGAATAACCATTTATAAAAAAGGGCTTTGAGTTTTCAATTAATAAAATGAAATAATTTTAGAAAAATAGAGAGACATTTTGAGACGAAAATTCTGCAGCATAACGGCTATGTTATAGGGTTTTAGAAAACATTGAAAAGAGAGGGGACACAAGTCAAACATTCATAAATGAACCATAAAAAAGTATAGGGATTGAATATAAGGGATTTAAGAACATGGTAATGAAATTTTATAATATAACATATGAAATGAAGAACATGAAAGGAAGACAAAAATAAGATTTCACTTTTGAAAATTCGGTAGCCTAACGACGTCACATAAACTTCAAAAAAAATTAATTGATGAGATCAAATAGGGTATCTCATCATATTAACATAGAATATCAGTATGATATATATATATAGATCATACCCCAAAATAATAAAAAGGAACGTGCAAGACTTGACATGGAATTAGAACTTTGAAAAATGAGAAAGGTGAAAGAACCACTTAAACATTCGGCAGCCTAACAGCACCACTTAAAACTTCAAAATACTGAATTGTAGAGATCAAATGGGGTCTCTAATCATATGATCATAAAATATCAGTATGAGAGATATAGAGATCATACTACAACATAATAAAAAAGCACATGAAGGACCTGACATGAAAGTAGAACTTGAAAACAAGAAGGGTGAAAGAACCACTTAAAAATTCGGCAGCCTAACAGCGCCACTAAAAACGTCAAAATACTGAACTGAAGAGATCAAATGGGGTCTCTAATCATATGAACATAAAAGATCAGTATTATAGATATAGATATCATACCCCGACATTATAAAAAGGAACTTGAAAGACATGACCAGAAAATAGAACTTGAAAACGAGAATGGTGAAAGAATCTCTTAAAATTTCGGTAGCCTAACGACGCTAGTTGAACATTATTAAAATGAATTGATGAGAGAAAGAGGGGGTGTCTCATCATATTAACATGAAAATTTAAGTAAGATGAATATATAATAACATCCACCAAAATAATAACATGGATCATAAAATAAATGACATAAAAGAGATTACATGAAAAGAAAGAGAGAGGTCGGATCCCTTACCTTAAAACGTATCTCTTAAAAATCAAAGGTTTGGACCTTGAGGGATTGGGGGCAACTTGGGAGGACTCTTTGGGAGGTAAGGAGACCAGAAATTCGTTGAGAATGATTTTGGATTCCAAAGGATGAGATAATGGCTCGGTATTTATAGGGAAAGTGAGGGCGACAAGGCATTAATGGCCAAGGGACACCTCAAAAGTGGGTTTCTCAAAACCATGTGCTCTCCCAAGATATTTCCCATGAAGTTAGGCCACATGGGGCCCCCAATACATTAATTCATCCCCTTTTGTCGGCCAACCCATAAAATATCTTATGACATCATCATGAAACAGTTATGATGCCATTAAACATACCGAAACCCTAAAACTGTATTTTTACTATTCACTGAAAATTCAGCTTTCTCAGAAAAATCCCAAAATTTCACCTTAACCAAATATCAATGCTCTGATTTCAAAAATGAACTCCATTTTATAAAAATAATTTTCTAAATATTTTTAATTTATTTTTTTAATAAATACACTATTCACCGAAAAATCATTTTTTTCAGAAAAAACCCCAAAATTTAACTTAACATAATATCAATGCTCTGAGTTCAAAAATGAAATCCATTTTATAAAAATAATTTTCTAAATATTTTTAATTTAATTTTTAATTAAAAAACACTATTCACCTGAAAAAACTAATACTTGAATAATAATTTATGAAAACGTTATTTAACCTTTTTATTGAATCAGATTACTTAATCAAGGTGCCTAGATTATATTAATACTTTATTTAAGTGAGATTACTAATCCATTTAGTCACATTACTAATCCTAAGCATAAAATCACTATTCATGATTTACTATTCATCAAAAATTATGTTGATCATATTAGACTCTTAATTTCGTACTGAACATAATTGTAGAAGACCATTTTTTGAAAATCATTACACATTTTTAATTAATTAAGGATTAAATAAACATTTTTTAAAATATCCTTTCTCTAAAATTCACCAAAAATATGCATACTATATTTATCCGAACATTTAAAAAGTCATAAACATCGTCATAAGAAGAAATCCCAATTTTTATTTAAAAAAAAGGATTACACAAGGCAGTTACGATCTCCTTACATACCCCCTTATCACTGCAGCATAGGACCTAAGTGTAAGGTGTGCTAAGGTGAGATAATCTGAGGGAGGCTCGACCAACATTTCACGAGTAGTAATTTCTATCAGTTTGAACTTCTAGCAAAGGTGATCCCATTCTGGCTTCACACGATGAATTTCAGCTTGGGTTTAGTCCAGAGCAAAGCCCAGTGGTGCAACCTCATTCCAAAGTTCTGTTTGATGGGCTTCGATCGGTCCAAGACTACTGGGTGAGGCCATCAAATCTTCATTCTATATTAATTAACCAAGATTTCTTGTATTTAGAGACAATAATCAAAACATTAAGTTTCCAGTGGTCATATTGAACATTGGTCATATAACAGTAAAAACCCAACGAACTCATTTTAATTATACTCATGTTATCAAATGAATCATTTTTGTTGAGTATAAAAATAAAATAAAATAACACACAAAATTTAGAAATAAGATTTATTCAAAATTTTGTGTCATTACAATCTTCCCCCCTTATGAAATTGTGTCCTCATAATTTTTATAATTGGGTTTGGAAACTTCATTGAAAGTCCCACATCGGAAAAGGAGTCAGTAAAACTATTACTTTAAATCAAAGAAAGGGAAGTACAAAGGTCACCCGTGTTAACCCACACTAGGATTCCATGTAAGAAAACATGGACATGGAGGAAAAAACAAAGGGTCATGTTCTGAGGGAGAGTGATAGAAAACATTATTAGTAGAAAGTTAACCATGAGAAAATCACAAACTTATGATGTGTGTAAACGGCCTTTGATTACCTAGTAGGAAACGTAAACCAACAACATTTTTGATTTTCATTCCATTTCAAAATTTTGAGGAATTCATTTAATACATAGAACAAAAACATAAGGAAATAT
The DNA here is from genome assembly GCA_963277665.1 of Viscum album. Classification (NCBI taxonomy): domain Eukaryota; kingdom Viridiplantae; phylum Streptophyta; class Magnoliopsida; order Santalales; family Viscaceae; genus Viscum; species Viscum album. Next base: position 834,702,752 of record OY728139.1, on the reverse strand, counting down.
ACCTACCTTCAAATATACTTTCATCATTTAATAAGTCTCTACCAAAACTAATCTTTTCTCCAAACGATGAGCATTAAAAAACATTTGGTCTCATCAAAACACATGAATCATCTTCTTGAGAGTCACGTAATCCACAAAAGATTAACTATCAATTTCTGCTATCTTTAAACATTATCCGAAAAACAGAAAGGGTAAGATAAAAAATCTTCAAAAAGAAATAATCCCATAAGAAGGGAAACTACTTTTAAATCTTCAAGGTTCCATGGTACTACCCAAATTTTATCATAGATCATTCCATAAATAAATGTCCTTAAAATTATTTGAAATAAACCAATCTAAGATTGAAAGCCAAATAGAAGAAGCATTTGATAACATAGTCTTCCAAAATAAACTTCATCATTCATCTCCAAACAACATCAACCACTCCTAACATCTTAGAACAAAAGTATCTAACCAAAACATATTTTCCCCAAGATAGGTAAATCATTTTCATAAGTGACCTAAATTACTATAAGTCCACCTTAAATTCATCGATTCTTCAAAATATAAGTCAACCTTACTCCTCAATGAAAATACCATAGTAATCTATTTACCTCGATCATATAGGGTCCCCAAAATAGTGAACGTCTTCCAAAATAATAATCATCTTTTAATCCCCTAATCATCTCGGTTATATTAATACGACAATCGTCGCATTTCCTATCACTTTGGTTGTTAGGACATGTTCTTCCATTTCCCACCATTAACTAAGAAGAGAAAGTATAATTAGGGTCTTAAATACTTAGACAATAATCATGAAAAGGAACTTAAATCATATAAGGATAACATGTAGAAGAAAAGTATACCCTAACGTGTGATCCCCTAGGTTTCAAACTTGGTTATACATTATCATATATTCTTATGTGAATCTTTATTTTGTTTTATATTTGTTCCTTTAACAATGGTTCATACTATGCTTATGAATTTTCCAAAGCATATCCCTGGGGTGTGTCATAACCATGAGTACAGCAAGACCCATTGTCGTGTATCGGTTCTTGTTTGAGTCTAGATTAAAGAGGTGTTTTCGGGTTTTACCCCTATATACATCTGTGCCAAAGCCACCTCTACCTGCTCATATCTAGACATGGATGTATTTGCTTGGCAACCCATTACTCAATACTCACAAAAATTCCAGGAATATTTCTTATATACAAACTTTTCTTTAGGCTTCTTCCTAAGGTTTTCATATCCTAATTTCCACAAATTACTAAACCATCCTTTGATAACAACTATAGCATCCCGCCTTTTTATCATATAAACTTTCATTACATTTTACAAAACCAAGGATCTTTAAGGTTTATTTTCTTGGAAACCAGGAACTTAAAACATGAAAACATAAAACATTCTTCTTAAACACTTGAAAGGATTATCCTCATGTTCATCCTATGTTCATTACTGCCTCTCATAACCTGGGGACATAATCAAAAGAAAGGGTGATCAGAAGGCCCAGTAAGGGAAACAAGGGAAACATTTAACATGTTAACTTGAGATAGATCAATAAAGTCATGAAAAGACCTTTAAGGCATGAGAATGAAATCATGAGGCATATCTTAATAAAAATAACATTTTTCAATACTTTAAGATGTGGCTACATCATTTAACATAGAAAATCAAGATCATATCACCAAGGTCCATCCCCAAGGTGTCATTTGAAAATTACCAAGGTTATTCACCAAGATATCCCGAAAATTGTAATCTCTAGTGGTTACATCATTACCCAATGCATTGGAGCGCTATCAGGACGCACCCTTAAATTTGTATTTATCATCATGTGAGACACATATATCATCATTAATAATTTCATAAACCACCCATATAGCATAAAATAAATGGGTTTCATTTCATAATCATAACGTTTTAAAAACTGCTTTAAAGACATGATCTTTATGTCACTTTAAACCCACGGAAAGGGAAAGCGGGTCTCATGTATATAAATAACAGAATTTAAAATAGAACATTTTGGTATATATGTGACTACCCATTTAGAAGAAATATCTTTCAGTATTCACTTAATAAAATTAATGGACTTTAGAAAAAGAGAGAGACATTTTGAGATGAAAATTCTGCAGCATAACAGCTATGTTACAGGGTTTTAGAAAACATTGAAAAGAGAGGGGACATGGATCAAACATTCATAAATGACCGTTAAAATATTAGAGAGACATAATATAAGGGATTTAAGAACATGGTAATCAAATTTTAGAATATACCATATGAAATGAAGAACATGAAAGGAAGACAAAAATAAGATTTCTCTTATGAAAATTCGGCAGCCTAACGGCGTCACATAAAATTCAACAAAAAATGAATTGATGAGATCAAATAGGGTCTCTCATCATATGAACATAAAAGATCAGTATGATATATATATAGATCATACCCCAACATAATAAAAAGTGACATGAAAAACTTGACATGGAATTAGAACTTTGATAAAGGAGAAAGGTGAAAGAACCACTTAAAAATTCGGCAGCCTAACGACGCCACTTAAAACATCAAAATACTAAATTGAAGAGATAAAATGGGGTATATAATCATATGATCATAAAATATCAGTATAATAGATATAGATATCATTCCCAAACATAATATAAAGGGACTTGAAAGAACTGACATGAAAGTAGAACTTGAAAACGAGAAGGGTGAAAGAACCACTTAAAAATTCGGCAACCTAACGACGCCACTTAAAACATCAAAATACTGAATTAAAGAGATCAAATGGGGTCTCTAATAATATGAACATAAAATATCAGTATGATAGATATAGAGATCATACCCCGACATAATAAAAAAGAACTTGAAAGGCATGACAAGAAAGTAGAACTTGAAAACGAGAATGGTGAAAGAATCTCTTAAAAATTCGGTAGCCTAACGGCGCCACTTAAACATTCATAAAATGAATTGATGAGAGAAAGAGGGGGTATCTCATCATATGAAAATGAAATGGGATGTAAGATGAATATAGTAGAAAATCCTCCAACATAAGAACATGGAGCATAAATGAAATGACATAAAGGAGATTACTTGAAAAGAAAGAGAGAGGTCGGATCCCTTACCTTAAAACGTAACTCTTAAAACACAATGGTTTGGACCTTTAGGGCAAGGGGGAACCTTGGGAGGACTCCTTGGGAGGTAAGGAGACCAAAACATCGTTTAGAATGATTTTGGAGTCCAAAGGATGAGATAATAGCATGGTATTTATAGGGAAAGTGAGGGGGACAAGGCATTAATGGCCAAGGGACACCTCATAAGTGGGTTTCTCAAAACCATGAGCCCTCCCAAGATATTTCCCATGAAGTTAGGCCACATGGGGCCCCCAATACAATAATTCATCACCTTTGGTCAGCCAACCTATAAAATATCTCATGACAGCATCATGACACATTTATGATGTCATTAAACATACCGAATCCCTGAAACTGTATTCTTACTATTCACTGAAAATTAAACTTTCTCAGAAAAATACCAAAATTTCACCTTAACCAAATATCAATGATCTGATTTCAAAAATGAACTCTATTTTATAAAAATAATTTTCTAAATATTTTTAATTTATTTTATAAATAAATACACTATTCACCGAAAATTCATTTTTTTTTCAGAAAAAACCCCAAAATTTAACATAACATAATATCAATGCTCTGGTTTCAAAAATGAAATCCATTTTATAAAAATAATTTTCTAAATATTTTTAATTTAATTTTTAATGAAAAACACTATTCACCTGAAAAAACTAATACTTGAATAATAATTTATGAAACCGTTATTTAACAATTTTATGGAATCACATTACTTAAAAAAGGTGCCTATATTATATTAATGCTTTCTTTAAGTGAGATTACTAATCCATTTGGTCACATTACTAATCCAAAGCATAAAATCACATTTCATAATTTACTCTTCATCAAAAATTAAGTTGATCTTATTAGACTCTAAATTTTGTACTGAACATAATTGTAGAAGACCATTTTTTGAAAATCAACACAAATTTTTAATTATTTAAGGTTTACATAAACATTTTTAAAATATCCTTTCTCTAAAATTCACCAAAAATAAGCATACTATATTTATCCGGACATTTAAAAAGTCATAAACATCGTCATAAGAAGAAATACCAATTTTTATTTAAAACAAAGGAATACACAAGGCAAATACGGTCTCCTTACATAGCCCCTTATTACAGCAGCATAGGACCTAAGTGTAAGGTGTGCTAAGGTGAGAGAAATCGAGGGAGGCTCGGCCAACATTGCACGAGTAGTAATTTCTATCAGATTGAACTTCTCGCGAAGGTGATCCCGTTCTAGCTTCACATGATGAAGTTCATCTTGGGTTTGGTCCAGGGAAAAGCCCAGTGGTGCTACCTCCTTCCCAAGTTCTGTTAGATGGGCTTCGATCAGTCCAAGACTACTGGGTGAGGCCATATAATATTCTTTCTATATTAATTAACCAAGATTACTAGTATTTGGAGACAATAATCAAAACGTTTAGTTTCCAGTGGTCATATGAACAATGGTCATATAACAGTCAAAATCCAACGGTCTTATATTAATTATACTCATGTTATCAAATGAAACATTATTGTTGAGTATAAAAATAAAATAAAATAACACACAAAATTTGTAAATAAGATTTATTCAAAATTTCAGGTCGTTACAACTGCTACCACAAATTCAAGCATCCCCATCCATATCTCATTATCCACCAAGTTTCATATCACATCACATTAAAAGAATCATATATTGATAACAATGAAGGTGGAAAGTATCAAACATAGTCAAGAAGGAATATTTTTTGTAAAAACAAGGAATCCGGCCTTCACAAGAAAACATGATCTTAAAATCCCAACACAAGACATTAATACTTAAAATGAAAACATAAAATCTTGGACCTAATCATTTATCTTTATTAAACAATTTGTTTTTATTCCACCATTAATTAACTATTTCAATTATCAAAGGTTCCCACTATGGGTAGCCAAATGAATTATCTATGAAGGAGTATTATGGGGGAATGACAGAATACAACCCCCCTAATTCCTAGGAAAACAAAATAAAAAAAGAAGGTTTAATTAAATGCATAAAATAGAAAAATTAATTTGATTAAAATGAAAACACACCCAAACAGAGTGCTGATGTTGGTATAGAGAAACAAAAACAACTACAGAATAAGAAATGGGAACATAAAACAAAGGCCACACCCAGATTTATGTGCCTTAGTCCCTTTGGGACCAACTTCATAGGAAGAACACCACCCACACATAGATTTAGTAGATGTTCAAAATAATAACAGATTACATTGTATATAGGAAAACATGATGGAAAACATAAATGATTAGAAGTGCTAAATAGAAACTGTGCACTAGATATAGAAACATAGAAGGCATTGGGATTAAGAAAATATTACGACCTAGAAAAATGTCCAGGCATATAGATCACATCAAGATCCAATAATATCAATCCCACTACACCATTGTATATCTTTATAGAATGATCAGTTCTATGTACTCGAATGCTGAGTTTGAGAGGGTCACCATCGATTTCATATTTTACTTCCATGATATAGGCCCTCCACATGCTGTAAAGACATAACTAGTTAGTGATTTACTAGTTTCAACATTTCATGGATATTCATAATACCAATAACTAGTCACTAATTCAGAAGAATTAATATTATAACCATAGAAAATTGATAGAGGAAAATTAGACCTCAACAAAAATTTAAGAGAATTATAATGTGTCTTGCCTATATATTTTATAAATCTACTGAATGTACATATAGAAAAAGTGTAATCGGGTCAATTAAAAATTATATCATACCTAATACTTCCCATTACATTAGTATACAATATTATACTCTTATATTCGATATCAGATACTATTATCGGTGACTGAGATAATGAAAATTTAAAATATTGACCAAAGGATCACTAACATGCTTCAAAGCATCATTAAAATACTTCTTAATCACTTTAAGGATATAATAATTAAGAGACACATAAAGAATCATATTCTTCTTATTCATAATATTTTCCATGAACATAATTTTCTTAGCACAATCTAGATATTTCATTTCAAAAGCTGAATTCAATTTAATTTTATCATTGGTGATTAATTTCATATCACTATAGTTGTGTAACAGATCATTTACATAAAAAAGTAAATAATGAATGGATTTTTAATAGATTTAAAATATACACATGAATCAAACATACTCCTACTGAAAGCATTTTATAATATAAATGAATAAAACTTCTTATACCATTTTCATCACACTTATTTTAATCTGTATAATGATTTATTAATAAAAACAAAATTGGATAGATTTAAATTAATGTTCCAAAGCAGTAGGAGGATTCATATATAATTTATCAATTAAATCACCATGAAAGAAAGTAGTTTTGAGATCTATTTTATCTATATGAAAATATAAATGGTCCACACATGAATGAAGAATTCTTATTTAAGAATATTTCATTGCTAGAGAAAAAATTTTAGAGTAATAAATTCCTTCTATTTGAAGTAATCATTTAGATACATGTCAATATTTAAACTTAAATTTATTTCTTAGAGTATTGTGTTAATTTATTTTATATATCAATTTACAACGAATCACCTTGGAAGTAGGTGGTTTATTGAATATGGACCTTGTATGGTTCTTTATTAGGGACATTCTTTCATATTCCATAAATAAATTCCAATGCTTAGAGTTTCTGTTATTGAAAGCATGATTGTATCTTAGGAGGATGTCTAATGGCCATCCCTTTACTACCCCCAGATAACTGATAACCCCTCAGATCACTAATAATTCCCTCATCAATTGTGTCTTCTGAATCCAACCACGTTTATGGAATAGGAAGATAAAGTGTCACCTGAGAGGTAGTAGGAGTATCAATGGGAGACTCACTATCATTGAGTGTATCAACCTCCAGATCCCTTTTCTGAGAAGGCTCAACACTCTCATTAGTGGGATGATGGACCATTTCACTAAAATAATCTTGAAACACCATATACTTACTAATAATATCATTTTGAAATCCCTATTTATCTACCCAAATCTTATACCCCTTCACACCCTTAGGATACCCTATGAAGACACACTTGACATCTCAAAGATAATGTTAATCTACATTATCATAACTTTAAGAAGTGCGTCTAAACACCCTAAGAAGTACATAGGATGTGGATTTATGGCTCCAATGTTCTATATGAGTCTTAAATATATTGGCAGATAATGGAAAGATATTAAGTTACTAAACTACCATAGTGATATCTTCTGACCAAAATGATTTGGAAAGACCGAGCATGGAAGAATTCTATGAAGCCACTCAAGAATAATACGACTCATTCACACATCTATACCATTATACTATGGCGTACGACTCATGGTTCGTGCATTAAATTTTCATCACTTTTAGAAAACATGATAATCTTTATAGATAAATATTGAAGGCCATTATTAGTCCTAAAAACATTTAACTTATTCATAGATTGATTTTCAATAGAGGCTTTCCATGTTTTAATCACCAAAAATATATCAAAATTATTTATCAAAATATTAACCCATACATTCTAGAAATTTCATCTATAAAGGTGAAAAAATAAGAGGCTACACCCTAGGAGGTTTTACTAGAAGTTACCCACAAATCAGAGTGAAAATAATCAATTGTGTGACTAACTTTAAAGTTATATATATGAAAACTAAATATTTTAGACTTACCTATGACATAATCTTCAAAATATGGATTGTTACTTGGTGTAACATGAGTGAGAAACCCTTAATTTCTAAATTTACCTAGACCTTTAGAACTTCCATGTCCCAATCAACTATTACAAATCATATTTTTTCATTGTTAGTGACTTAAGTGTTTCCCAAATACTTGATTTCTGTTCTTCCATCCAAATCATATGACCCATTCAGTAAGGAGACTTTAAGAACCATACGATATCCCTTGGAGATTCCAAGTTTACCATAATCAGATTTAAAGGTAAAACCTATTTGTTCTAATACAGCTAGGGAGATTAGATTCTAGTGTAAATTATGAACCCATATCACATCCAAAAAGGTGGAAACTGAATGGTAAGATATTTCTATAAAAATAGTAAATATACCCATGACTCAAAATCTCTTATTGTTTCCTACAAAAACATCTCCTTCAACTCCATTAGTAAAATAAGAAATGGAACTCCTATTCAGGAACATATGTAAAGAACATCTTCAATATAAAACCCACTCAACATAAAGAGTATATCATGACACACACAATACCTCAACAATTTAAAATCATTGGTAGGAAGAAAACGAATGATCACTAGACTCCTTAGAAGATTTTCCATATTTAAAAATGGGCCATTTGGGTCTAATATTCCCAGGATTCCCACAGTGGTAGAAGGTCACCTCTTTTGGCTTGGGTTTATATCGATGTTCGTGTGATTGGTTAAAACTATTACTTATCTTCCTTTGTTTACCTTTCTTTTTCCCTCAAAAATATGAAGGACCCCTCACAATCAAACTCTTGGCTTCGAGGTTATCCTTAGCCTCGCTACGCAACTCACTTGAAAGCAAGGAAAACATGACTTTCTCTAGGGTCAAGTAATATCTACCATACATCATATAATTGATAATATTTTCATATGAACTATCCAAATAAATTGAAATTCTGATATATTGGTCCTCATATTCAACATTTAAATTTATATTTTCCATCTCTAATAACATTTTACTAAACATATCTAGGTACTTATGGATGGTGGTTCCATGACGTATCTTGAAGGTATATAATTTGTTCTTCTTTTTTAGGCAACTAATTAAGGATGTTTTCATATATAGTTTTTCACGTTTAGAGAAAATACTGGTTATAGTGGTCTCATAAGAAACCTCCCATAGTACTTTATTACCTATATACAAGGTTAAAGAGCTACGTTCTTTCATCAAAACATAGGGGGGACATTTAAATTGGTTGTAACTATTTCACTGTCAATGGACATACTTACTTAGTGTTTTTAGGACCTTAAATTGCTTCTTTCAACCCTTGGTGTAAAAAAAAGGGATCAAATTTTTAATTTCTACAAATTGAAATCATTGCTCCCATAAATTTTTTTATATCTCATATTTCACATATTCCATTGTTTATTCATGTGGATCTGATACAACTTTTTTGTGGGGGTGATAATAGAATATAAAACCCCTGAATAAAATAATTCCAAGGACCACCGAATAAATAGTATTTTTTAATTCAATATAATGAAATATAAAAATAAATTTGATTACCATAAAAAACACCCAAAGAGATTACTGATATGAGAATAGAGAAACAAAAAACCATTGTAGAAGATGATATGAGAACAAAAAAGAAAGGCAACACCTGGATTTACATGATTCAGTCCCATTTAGGCATACTTCACTAATTCACAGCAAGAACACCACCCACCCACACACATTTATTAGATTCTAATAATGTATTATAGTGTATAGAAGATGATTTTATGATTTATTTTTTATATTGAATCTAGGCATTATAGGGGTGATGAAACCCCCAACCAAAACCAAAACCAACTAACTACACATCTAAGCGGAGGCTGCCAGAAAGCCCAAACCAAATGGCTAGAGTGGAACATGGAACAACTCAAATAAATGGTTTGACATGATAGATTAGGTATAATCAACCGTGGAATTCCATAAATGAGGAGAATAAGTATACAATAGATAGGCAATTGGAACCCCAAATCGATCATGGAAAACAATTTAGTGGGATATGTAAATCTACTAATGTAGTAAAATGAATCCAAAATATAGAAGATATTAAAAGGAGAAAATATTTAATAATAAATTTCATTTATAAAAAAATTAAATAATATAACAATTTAAATGCGTTAATTTCAATTTTTAATATGAAAACAAAGAATACAAAAATTAACAACAATCTATTAAATTATTTAAACCAGATAAATGACATAAGCTTCAAGTTTCACCAATATTAATGAATAAAAAACTCTTAAATCATTCATTCTATTATAAGAAAAAATAATTCCCTCTTCAATTACTTTATCCAATTTCATTAACACATGGAATAACACATTCAGTTAAATATCCATAGTTGCATCAATTTTCTTACCAACAAATTATGAGAAACACATGATTTGTTAAAAATATATCCTCTTAAATTCATTTTAAAATCAACAAAATATTATCATATTGGTGTTATTTATCCAAATTAACATATTTAAATATTATATTACATGAATAACAACATTCTATACAAATAATTTTATAGATAGAACTCTGTCTATAAAAGCAAGAAGCAAACCATTATCATAGTGAAAAGAAACAACATGTGATTTATAAACATAAAACAATTCAATTATTTAACTTGATATAATAATTATTAGGTTAATTCGACCACTATCTAAATGTATAAACCATGGATAAATTATAATTTCATGTAAATTAATAGGAGAATAAAAACATCCTCCACCTAAAAGTGTTCACATTATTCATATGATAATGAATCAATGGAACGAAACTCCGATCTCCTCTATCAGGAAGGAATTATGATCTATTAATGGGTTAGTTCTTTATACACATAGATAAAAATAAAAAAATTTATTTGAATGATGGAGATCATATTCCATAACATGGAAATAAGGAATGGGACAAAATGAGATTAAATAGAGAGAAACCACTAGAAAAGAGGAAGAGCCTACCTCATATCACCCCAAATTGAACTAGGGATTTTGAGATTCCTATTTATCAAAATGGGGCTTCAAAGATGTTGAAAAATGCCATTGGGTTCTTAGGGATGAAGAGGAAGGAGTGGGAGAAAACCAGGTCCTGGGGTCATGGGGAAAGTTATCGAGAAACATACTTTTAGAGGACCACGACGTAGCCCCACAATCACAAAGTGGACCACCAAGGCCATTGTATAGTAGGAGGAGACCATATCATGGCCGCTTGTAATAAACAAGTATGGGATACACTATAGTATCCATGGTGCATATCATATTTATCCAGGGGAGTGTCTATGACCATGCCTACAAACCAAGTTGCACCCCCCCCCCCGATTTGGCAGTCTTCTCAAAAACAACTCTGATGTAGCCACCTCTGTCCACGATATAGCACACGACACCAAGGTAGGTCATAATTTGTATCCCACCACCATGACACAACAAGTCCTAAAATTCCAGTTGCTCTAATTTTCCTCTGACCCTCCCTACACCGTAACCGGGAGACCACAACACAGATGCCTAGCTTACATCACAACGCAAAGCTCCAAGCTGCATTCTAGCCTCTAATGGAGGTGGAAACCACATTTTTTCATCATTTATCCTCCAAACTCCTTTAAACCTCCATTTTGTGACTCCAAAACCAAAAAACACAAAGGGAAGGGCCACCAAGGTTCGAGCCCTTACACGGTTTATGTACAGCAAACAATAACATTTAAATAGGATTTCATATTAAATGAATATTTAGAATATCAGAACATATAATATATTAAAATAGGTGTATAATACATATTTTTTAAAAATATTATTTTATATTGTTCAATGTACCAGAATAATTTAGGATATCTATCCTTTATAATTAATAATATAGACTAAATTATGTATGAAAAATTATCAATATATAATGAAATCCTATTATGAGTCTCCATATCACCTTATAGCGATCAAAATTACAATTACCATGTTAAAATTTTTTAATTGATTATTCAATAAAATAAAAGAAACCTAAAACTATTATCTCTATATATAATGAGGTTCTAATTTATATTTATACCCTGTTACTAAATATTTGAATTTATTATTATATTTCTCTTAGTGTTTTTTGTCCAATTATAATAGTGACCACTTTATCAAATATATACTCCCATATAAAATTTATTCCTACTATCCATAATTATTATATTTATTTTAATCAGATTCTTAATAACACCATTATATACTAAAAGAAAAGTTATTACTATATTATGTAAAACTTACAATCAAAATTATAATAAATAAGTAATTCAATTTAGTGTATAATACTTGAACATAAATAATTTTAGCTTATATAATGTTGAATATTTTTCTTATATGATAGTATAATACCAAACAATGGTCAAACTAGAGAGAATGATATTTGATGTTAATGTATTTTTAAACTCCTCTTATAAGTATGAGTATTTAAATTTATATTTTGATAAACTATACTACAAGAGTTAAGATATTCGTTTCAAGAAAGAATATGTTTCTACATCGATATTACATTACAAAGATTATTATACAGAAGAAGAAGAATAAGAAGAGTAATAAGAAGACGAAGAAGAAGAGATATATATCATTCAGATGGTTATCATATTGGACTAGATAATAGGATTGGGAAAATAGTATAGTGATTTATAGACTAAATAAGAATAATAAAATAATTGTTTCACCAGTATTCTGATTGATTAATAATTTTCATATTTACCAATAAATCTTAATAATCAGACTGGGAAATCAGAGTGAGTATCATTACGAAGTCCAGAAAGTTCCTACTATCTTCTGGGTAAGAAAGTGATGAAATGTTTTGAAATATCATATTTGTGAATGTTGGTCAATAATAACGGTAAAACATTTTTTAGAAAAATTCTATTACATCATTTCATGCTACTTGAATCACAATCAATATTTTATTGAACATAGTGTTAAAAAGTGTAATAGAATATCTTACACATTATATTCCACACAAAAGGATTGTCTTCAAGTGAATTTTGTGGTATCAGTGTACTTACAAACCATAATAAGGACTGGCTACTCATGTTTATTAGTGAAACTTGTAAATTCATATGCCCATGTGGTTATGTGTTTGATTTGTTTTCAACAGAGAAAGAAACATTCAATAGGAGGTGAAGGTTGCTTCTTAAGAAATTAAACATAAAAGGACATGATATCACTGATTCACCCCCTCTACCTCTAAGTGATACATAAATCATGGTTGGGTGGTCTTAATAGGTTTTAACTACAAAAACATATGGAATCATCTATAAAAAGATGTTAAATTATTTAATCATGCTCTCTTGAATATCCTTCCATTTTCAACATATTTAAAGGAAAAAAAATATCATTAACCATGACTTTTATTATCAGCAACAAACATTCCATATTGAATTTATTTATCCAATTATATTAACCTAGGGAATGACACATTTGGTTAAACATGCATACTTGCATAAATTTGATTACCGTCAAATTATGAGAAACAATAAATTTGCTAAAACTGCCTCATTTCAATTATTTATCCAACCAACAATACATTATCTAATTTTCGTTATTTATCAAAATATATCAATTTCAACATTATAATTCTAGATTAAAAACATTATATATAAATCATGGTATAAATAGAACACTATCTAGATAAATAATAAGAAAACCCCTGTCACAGTGGAAAGTAACAACATGTGATCGCTAAACATAAACCAATTCCATTCCTTAAAATTGTTTAATCATTATTAGGTTAATTCCACTTACAATGAAAGGGGTAAACCATTGTCAATTTATGATTTCACATAATAAATAGGATGAGAAAAGAACCCCCAACCTTAATGCATCAACATTCTTTTCATGAGAATCAATAAATGTCACGAAAATCTCATCACCTCTACTCTGAGGAAACTATGATCTCCAAAGGATGTTTTTTCATGACTGTATTATTAAATGAAAACTAAAATTCCATTAGAATGATAGAGATCATCCACTATAACACGGAGATAATGAACAATAGTAAATTAGATCAAATGAAAATAATCCTCTAGAAAAGGGTAAGATCCTACCTAGGGTCACCAAATTTTGAACTTGGGAAGTTGGGATTGATCCCTATTTAAATGGGGATTCAAATCCTTTGAAAAGAATTGTAGGGTGACTTGGGTTGAAGAGGATGAAGTGGTAGAAAACAAGCTCCAGAGGCCTTAGTGGTATTTATTTGCAGACATATTTTTAGAGGACCACAACACAACAACTAACACTATAGAGTAAACCACACAGACCATTCCATAGTCGAAGGATGCAATACTGTAACCCATGAAAAAATACACATATGGGATCCCCGACTGAATCCATGGTGAAGATACTATTTATACAAGGGGAGGGAATATAAATCAGCCTAAATCCTATGTTACAACCCCCACAAATTTTTATGTACCATAAAAAATCACTACGGTGCAGGCACCTCTCTCCCCATCGCAGTACTTCACACCAGGCAGGGGCCTACGCCGCAACAGACCAACAAGACATAATGAGGTCTAAAAAGGTAGTAGCCCTGATTTTCCTCCTTCAAGCCTCCCAATTCTATAGTTAAACGACCATGCCATATATTACTGGTTTAAAACACACCCCATGGATCTGCATCACTACCAAGACTCAAATGGATTTTTCACCCACACTTTTCCCCATTTTCCCTCCAAACTCCTTGAAACCTCATCTAGGTTCCTCCACACCCAAAACACACAAAGGGATGGGCCAATGAGGTTTAATCCCTTAAATTGTATAAGTACAAAAAATAGTATTAATTACACAAATATTATATTGTTTTTTAGAATTTCGGATCACATAATATATTAAAATAGTTCAGTAGTACACATTTAAAAAAATATTATCTTATACCAATGTAATTCATGATATATAGATTTAATAATTGATTACATAGACAAAAATATGTATGAAAAATTATGAATATGTTATAAAATTTTATACTGACTCACCATATGACCATATAGTGATCCCAATATCAATTACCACGTTAAAAAAAATTTCTATTGATTTATCCAAATAATTATAGAAACATGAAACTATTGTCTCTATATATAGTGATATCCCCATTTACATTTGAAATAAGTTTCTAAATATTTTAATTTATTATTATATATCTCCTACCGTTTTCATCCAATTATCATTGTGCTATCTTTATCATATAGATTCGTGAGTATAAAATGTCTTCTAGCTATCCATCATAATAATATTTATTTCAATAAGATTCATAATAACACCATTATACAGAGAATTAAATGTTATTTCATTAGATTACACAACTTATAATACAAATAATAACAAATAAGTAATTTAATTTAGTGTTTACTACTTGAAGAAAATGAATTTTTTTTAAAATGTTGATAGAATAATAAAAAAACAAGGTCAAACTATAGACAACAATATTTTAGTTAATGTATTTTTAATCTCTTCTTGTATGTGAGTGTGTTGCAAGGTAGAATTTTTTAAATTATTTAATAGAAATATAATATTAGATGGATACACTAAATTAATTCATTAAATCAAGTATTCCAGATGTAGTTAACTTAAATACTATTAGGATTCTAAAACAATTATATTTTTTTTAGAAAAGTTTCAATTAAATTTAATTTAATAACAACCAAAATTCACTCAATTAGGGATCCCTAATAACAGTACCACATAAATAGATTTATGGAACACTACCAATTATCAGAGCTGGTAAAAAACCACTAGTAATGGGGATAGATTTATTAGGCATAAAAAAGCACAAAAAATAGTTATTTTAACAGCTCTAAATGCGCTGGGAAAAGTACCCCTTTATCATCGCTTTTAAACAATAATTATTACAGACCACACTTGATAAAGTGTATATTTCAAATAATATATTTCGCTAAAAATAACACATTAATATATAAAAATATAATTATATATTTATATTTATAGAAATATAATATATATATTTCGAACATGTTTTAGATAAGGTTAAATAGAAATTTAAACGTAATATATAACATATTTAGTAAAAATGACATATGAAATAATTTAAAATATATTTATAATTAATAAATATTTAATTTTTGTTGAGTAATAGTAATTTAATAAAAATATTAATATAATAAAATTAAACAATTAATAAAAGAAATCCAATAAGTTGAAAATTCAACTCGAACATGAAAGAGCCATAACATTTGATCCGAGTGTCCATTTGGGCTTTACCACATATAAAATTGAATCCTACATTGAGATATATTCCCTAATGACTGAGGATAAACACTTGGTCAAATTTTTGGATGATAAAAAGGATTATAATTCCTTTAAAATTGATTTTTTTAATCGGGGTACCCCATGTTTTTATCATTCATTTTATGTTTAGCCTCCTTTAAGTGGGTATTTGCTTCATTTTTAAGTTGGGAATGAATTTATTCCTTGGTATTACATGCATATTGATTTTATGGTTTTTAAATGTTATTTTGTTTACAATGTATCTTTATTTATAATCAAATACAAAAGAATAAAAACATATTCTTTTTATATTAACCCATAAAAATTTAATTTTTTAAATATATAATGAAACATATTTACATATAAAATACATTTCTCATCATTGAAAACTTATCTAAATTAAACATAATATCCATTTTTTTAAAATACATATTTTTGAATGAATATATACATATACATATACAATCAATATATATATATATGATTTTTATATATATATACACACATATAAATATATTTGTGTGTGTATTGACAAACATATATATGTTTATATACATATTATATATGTATATATAAATATTAATATATAATATTTTTAAATAAATATAAATATCTGTCATTAAATTTATAGGTTCACACATATATAAAAATATATGTATGCATGTATTTATAAACACACTTACTCACCTACACACAAAATAAATTATATATATATATATGGATAGAAAATGTAATGAAATATATATAAATATATAGATATATCATAAAATGAAAAACAAAACAATACAGGTGAATGGAAGAGTCATAGTCCCATGAGGAAGAAGTCCCAGGTTCAAAATGTAGCGAAGGAAAGGGCACATGGGAGGGTGAGAAACTTCCTATCACCACTTTGTTGGTAGAATTATTTTTCCATGTAGAATATCAGTTTCATAAAAATTAGTCAAATGATACCAACATGTTAGTTTATAATAAATCACTTTAAAGGTTTTCTAAATATACTAACATCAATAGTAAATCTAAAACATGGATTTGAAACCTGAATCATTAAAAAATAGGATTAAAATCCACCATATCTTTAATATTTTAGTAGATTAAAATATACTCTAGCTTGTATGGTCAAATTGAAAATGTTCTACACTTAATTCGTTAACTGTGAAATTTTAGATTTATCTATAAATTTTGTTACATCGTGAAGTCATGTATTTGTAATACTATTTTTAATGTACACAAAGGTGAATACCCCCCATGAATTTTATTTACCCCTTCATTTGAAAACACTCAATTTATCATGTTTAACAATAAAGTAAAAGGGGAGAGGGGTACCTCACACATCCTGATTCTAATAAATCTGGTTTTTCCTGATGAACCGAGTCTTTTCTTCAACTATTCCACCATACCTTTCTAGTGTAATTTGTTTTTAAAACGCACTTATGATGAGTCCACATCAAATGTTTGACATGAGACTCTTTATATTTATTCTCTTGGGTTTCTTCACCATTATGTGAATAATTCCACTAATTCTTGTCTCTTGTTTTGATACATTTTTCGAACACCCTTAAACTAGTTTCCTCTTTCATTGTAGGGCAGTTCCACCATATTTGACCACTTTCCTTGGAGAGTTATATGTGAGATCATTAAGGCATACATTGTTCTTTTCATCTTCTTTTATATTCATACGAGACACTTTAGACTTATTCTTCCTTAGTGATTCTGTATTTAAGGGAACTTACTACACAAGTTATACACACTCTATATTTATCTAGACCCGAATTACATTGATTTTTGTAGTTGAATATTACCATTTGATTTAGTGGATGATCATTTGAAATTACTTGAGCTTATAGAAGGAGACAAGTGAAAACTTTTTCCATTCTAATTAGACATGATTAATTTTTTCTATCATTTTTTGTATTTCATTACATATATCATACAACATATAGCTTCCATATACTTTATTACATGTTGTATATTTTTTATAAATATTTTTTTTGATATTAGGTCTAGATGATTATTTATTTTTATATAGATTATGGTTTAATTTACATGATATTGTAATACTGTGTTTTATGATTTTGATGTTGGGTGAAAAATTGTAGTTATTCATGAGTAAATGTTTTTAATCAAAAAGAAAAGTGTGAATTTAATTATTATGTAGATTGTGAAGGATATTGAAGAAGTTAGAAGGAATAGATTATTTGATTATGATCAATGGACGTGAGAGGTAGGGTTTCCTCCTTTGGTTCCTTTAGTGAGTATAATAATTGAAATATTTTTCTTCTACATTAAATTTATGATCAAGTACTTATTATTTATTATTTTTTTAGGATGTTCAAATGAACCAAATTTGACTTCTTTATGGCCTACTAGTATGGTTCCAAGCGGGTGTGCTCTTCGAGATACACAGAGCACACTTCCTTCCCATTCACCCCATCTACCACACATTTCTATCATCCCCTTGGGCCTCCTAGGTTGTTCCCACCCATGACACCATAATAATTTATTTATCATCTTCCTACCATACCATGTCTACATTTTCTCCCAAAATCTTCTCACCTATACCTTCCAAATCCGTATTTTTTGCAATGTCTTAAAAAACTTATTAAGGTTGCGTGTGAACCTTAACAAAATTCCATGTAGATAAAATACCATCCAAAAAAACCAATAAATCAAACAAAAATCATAACACACCAAAGGAAAGAAAAATTAATTTCCAGTTATGCTTTGAAGACACCTTGATTCCAGAAACACTATCTTAGGTCGCTACACCATGTGGTTCAGGGCCTGACATGTCGGGTTTGAGAATGTCCACATCAATGGTGCCATCATTCCCCAATGTCATTGGCCCATCACCATAATCTATAGCATATTCATTATCTACTCCAAGTGGGGTCAGCATCACCAGTGGAAAAATTGGAATGCTGATTGGTGTAGTCACGTCAAGAACAAGACTCACAATCATAGATTTCAAATCCTTCATTGAAAAGATAAACAAAAATTCTAGTTTCTCACCCAAAGAACAATGACCACCCAAACAACACTTCCTAGAACATTCATCAAGAAAATTGAACCAAATTGACTGATATGTTAGGTATTTATAGGGATTCCAAAGCAGAGATGAGTGGAGGTGCCCTTAGTAGGGGACCACACCAGGGATGACATCATCATTAATGGGGGAGAAACAACTGCATACCTCCGTCAACCATCGAACCAAGAGAAGATAATCAAGAATAACCAACACCATAAAAACAATCCCAGAGTAAAAACCAACCCATAAAAACACAAATCTTGCCTTATACTATACCACAAAACAAACAAACCCAATAGTCTAAAAGAATGAGTAAGAGAATGATAAAATTCCATTGTTGGTCCTCATCCATATCAACCCCAGGTAGGCATAGATCATGTATCAATTAAAAATAAAAATGGAGTTGTAACATGATGGGCTGGCCATCAAGGGGTGTGGAGAAGAGAAATCCGAATCCATGACCAGCACCAAGACAAATAGTGTAAAACATCAGTATACTGACCCGGAGTGGAGGTATGATGATTCTGGTTATGCATAAAGAGTGACAGTGAGAAACATGAAATAACCACACCAGGAACATGAATTAGTAGAGAAGGAGGGAATTAGAAAGGAAGATAAAGGAGAGAAGAAAAAACCAGGTGAATCAAGGAGCACATTCACCATCGATCAGACCTGGGAAACCCTATGATAAGGAGAAGAGGATACAGCAGGAGCACCTAGCACCAGTGGAGTGCAAGGGAATCATATTCCAAGTCAATTTTACACAAAAAAACAATATATATATATATATATATCCTATTACGTGCCAAAATACATTCTATCCATATCCCACCATGTCCATTATGCCTTTATTTTCTACTATCCTTCCAAGATCTGAAGATTTTGTTCCATCAACTCAAACTCTAGAGCATTCAAATGACCCGGAGCATGCACTGAAAGAGACACATCCTTTGAAGGTTACATAAGCTTCAACTCAACTGATCTAGCAAATCCCACATATAAATAAGAGCCTAATGAGTAGTCTGCATCCAGTTTTTTTTAACTATTTCAAATTATGTCACATTTTTTTTTCTTTTTGTATTTTGAATTACTTCTCAATTTTTTCTTTTTATCCTATTGAGTGATATATTCTAATAGGTGATGTGGGTCAACCCATATGAATTATTCTTGGAATATTCAACCTAAATAATGGGGGATTATAATGAAGAAACAGAAATTATATGTAAAAATGACAGGAATTGTGGAAGATTTATCGAAACATGATCCAAGTACAATGATATCATTCCAGTGAAACCAGTCTCATAGAGGAATATCTATAATAAAATAATGGGAAATCATGGGTGGTAAAATGGGT
Source organism: Viscum album (assembly GCA_963277665.1). Lineage (NCBI taxonomy): Eukaryota > Viridiplantae > Streptophyta > Magnoliopsida > Santalales > Viscaceae > Viscum > Viscum album. The sequence goes on along the minus strand of OY728139.1, from coordinate 834,682,369 downwards.
AAGCAAATTTATTACAATCATATCTATATTATTATTTTATTTATATGAATTAACATGTTCATTGCAGCATCACTTTAACATTATTGAAAATTAAGCTACTAAGTTCCCATGGTTGATGGATCATGGGAAGCTGTTTCGATCATATAACCACGAGTTATACATTGGTTTTGTTGGAGTTTTTGTTTTAGAAACCAACATATATGTAGTTTATGATAACATGTATTAAGAATTTTGAATATGAATAAACTTATTAGAACATCATGATTCTTCTTTTGCGTGACATAGAATGTGATAATATCCTAAGAGCTACCTTCACACTGAATGGTCATAGAGGTTCTCCACTATGATGAGAACCAAGAAGTTTTACAAAAATATTCTTAAAATATATGTTTTTATGCATATTATATCATTTGAGGCACACAATTGATAAATGCTATTAGGAGTGGAGACTTAGAGGACATTGAGGCACCTTCTAATAGTGTATGCCCTTTGTAATGTATAGTGTTTGATACTATGAGAAAACGTCACACCAATAGGAAATCCACATTGATATGTGTCATTGGATGTCCCTATCTATGATTTCTTATTTATCCTTTTACTTTATGATTAATATTAATGAATATTATATGTTTCACATCATGATGTATTGATGAAATTTTTTTTGACATATGTTCGTAGTGAGGTAGGATACGTTAGGCATTTACCGAGTAAAGTTTCATTAATTACTAATTATAGAATGGATTCTCCCATCTATTATTTAATAAAAGTTGATATCTCAGTCCCTTTCATGGAAATTATGTAGCCTAAATAAATCTATGCCCATGGTGTCATATAGGCATGTTTGATTTCTAGAAATTCAACGAAAGAGACATCGAGCACATACATTGATGACGCCGGAAATAAACCTACTTGATTACGAATATCATGATAAAGGGATTATACTACATATTGAGTGTTCGTATGAGGAATTATGTTTTTTCATAAATAAATTTTTTCTCTATAGTATCTTGGCATGTTACGAGACTTTAACGTTGGACTTTGAACTACTTTTCCAAATTCCACTGAGAAATAGGCTTAGAGGATCACACACTAAGGTATCTATATTCTTAGATAAATAATGTATTACTATATATTATTTTAAAATTTCAATAAATATTATTATCACACATGGTTTAACAATTTTTCATGTTTTCTTGATCACATATATTCCGTCACTAGTTATTCAAGAAAATATTATGTGAGTTGAATATTTAATAAATATTTATTTTATATTTAGTGAATGAAATATTTATTTGTTTATTGGAAAATGATGGAATAATATTTATTTATTAAATAAATAGTCATTATTTACAACCTGATAAATATTGTATAGGAATGACAAATCTAGTTTATAATTTTAATGAGAAAAAAAATATATTGTATATTAATTGATTAAATAATAATTATTTTTAATTCGTTGGTTTTAGAACATGTCAAAATATTATTATTATTATTATTGACATAGAGTTTCGCCAGTCTTAAATAAATAATAAGGGGAACATGTGAAATTATTTCTTTCTAACCATAACTATTTATAAATCCTATTATATTATTTTTCAAGGGAGTAAATATAATTTTTGTTGTGCACAATGACCTCGGGAGAGAATAAAATCAAGATCTAAAGAGATCTATCTACTAGAACTCTTTGAAGAACAAAGAGAGATCTTACTCCTCCACCTACTATCAAATCTAGAGAGATGAAGGAAAGTCCTTGGAATTGATTCTCAAGGCGATCCAAAAAAAATGATGCATGTGTTATGATCTTAGACACTACATCCCAAATATTCCTATGATGACAATTAGATATTTATGGAACACATTTCAAACACCACTTGTAATGTCCCTGATTCGGAAGCCAATAAACCGATAGTCTGAGTCAGGTATCCATGGGACCTAATGTGCCCCTCCCCATATTCTAGAGGATGCCGACTAGCAACGTGGGTCTAATAGGTAATGTGGGAGACTATACCCTCTTTTCCAGAGTTTTCCACAATATATAACATAAAAAATAAAGGAAAACAGAAAATAAACAAGAACATGCATTTCAAACTATTTACCAAGCATGTTATAAAAATAACCAAAAAATAAATATTCCATGTCATTCTAACATTCCAAAAAGTGAATTGAACCCAAAATAATGACTAATAGAATCATCCCCAAAAAATGGTTCTGAATCCATGTATGAATCCTCATCCATACACATCTCAAGCCCAACTCAACTTCCTAGTAAAGGGATTTTACCTTGTCTAATCCTATAAAATTGAAATTTTATTTGGTACCCAAGGGAATCCCAAGCAAGGTGTGAGTAAAAATACTTAAGATACCACCAATGGTGTCTACAAAATATCCTATATAGATTGATAGTGTTTGAATGTACTAAATAAATGGAATGATAAACAAAAGACAACTCGGGTTCTATTAGTTAACAACATTCACTTTCGGGACATTGATGATTTATTCAATTCAATCACTTAAACTATTTCTGTAACTTAATCGATGGGTTAGGAATTTTTAGCTTTTACACTCCAACCTATGTCGATCAATTATCATACATAATAGAATAATTCATTTTCCCTATCTCACTAGGGATAAACATTTAAAACAAATACATTACACTCTCCTTGGATGCGCAACCCAAGTAGTCTCATCAAATTCAACTATTAGGGGCTTATAGCCTCAGTCTAACTCTATAACCCATGAATTCTATGGGTGGTGTTTAGACCCGCAGTCCAACATGACCCATGGGAGGAACCGCAGTCAATACCCCACAAACCACCAAGCCACATGAACTCGCTTATTAATTCAATTAACACATATACCAAATGAGGTACTATGCATAGTCAATATGTATAACATTCAAAATTCATATTCAATTTAATACTTAAATAATTTTTGGGCCTTAAACCAATAACAGATTTACAATACACAATATATATCAAATTTAACTTAATTACTTTATATCTCACCCCATTTACATTTTTCAACAATTTCCATACCTAACCCATTTCTCATAATTCATCATTTCACATGTATTATCCCATTCAAGCATTTCAATTTCAATATCACAAGTAATTAGAAACATTCACCTTATTCCATTTAATCTTATTTACATTATGTAAAACAAGCCCCTGTGCCATTATCAATGTCTAGTAACAACTATCAATAATCCCTTTTACAACTCAACTAAAAAGTTAACATGTTCTTCTTGCGATCTACTTTATCACAAGTCAATTACATACTTAAAATTTTAATTTTACATTTTTTGGATTATTTTCACACCCTGTGGGTGGCCCTATGTCATTCTAGTCAACCTCAATGAGTCCTCGAGGGATTATGAGGGGTTCAATTCATTATTTAAAATTTTACCACATGCATTTAGTGGCTTCAAATTCACAACATGAGAGAAACATTAACACAACAAATCATGTAGAAATAAACTTCATGACCATGTAATATAACTTGTTGAATAGTCACCTAAAAACCATATATGAATGATCACTTAACCATAGCATTAGATCAGAATTCCAGAAACCATTGAATCCCCAACCTAATAAAAAAAATAGAAAATGAGGTATTTAGGGTTTAAGATGAAGAATAATGGAACCAGAGTCCCCAATACATAAAATAGAAGAAAATAAATCATAAGACTTATCTGTAGCTTTGATCCGAAACCAACGACTCTCCAAATGGCTAGGAAATGAAGAATATCATTCCTTTGGATGATTTCGGTGTTTAGGTTTGTCACTAATGTTGGAGGAGGAATAATGGTGATTAAATTTGGATGGGGGACGTAAAATACTAAAGGTGAAAAATATTAAAACACCACTTTTAATGGGGCCCATGGTTTGGATGCACGGTTTTCCAAACCATGCACCAGCCATGGACATGACTCTATCTAATAAAGGCCAAGTCAAACAGTTACATGGGGAGTCCCATACAGTTTGGAAAACTGTGTTCCAACAGTGATGAATTCTTCGGTCTAGGTCATCACAGTTTGGCATCCCCTCTTACATGGTATAATAAACCACAAACCCCTTCCTCTTAGATAGCACAGTTGGGCCCATGGTTTCTAGTAATAATGCACCAATTGTGAAACAGGAACATGATGGAAAAAATCTCCCTTTTTTCATATCACGATCCTGGAGACAACACTTAGCTTCCTCATACATCTATAAAGAATTCCATTGACCATATAATGGATCCCCAACTCATGTCTTAAAAAAATACATAAAAAATAATGTACCCTGAAAAAATATGGGATCTTATAGCATCCCCACCTTATAATGGATCATTCTCATGTAGAATTCCGATGATTCAATTAACTTTTAAAGAAAAGTTATTTGGCCACTAAGCCCACATATCTATATCCCTCCCCAAATTTTCATTGTCAATATTACCATGATTCTAAAATAATCGATCCAAAGGCACGATCCTGCCACACCAGGATTTCTCATTATGATTCATAATATGAAAAAAAATTCTCCTCAAAAGATTCATTAGCTTCAATCTCAATATCCTTGAAATTAAAAACATGAGATAGGTTAGATTGGTACTATTGAAGGTGTGACACATTAAAAACATATTTCATGTCACTATATAGCTATTGAAGATTTAATCATTACACCACTATCCCTATCCTCTTCAAAATCTCAAATGACCCCACTACCAGGGTGCCAACATTACTTGTTTATGTATTCAACAATATCCTAAACTTAGTTACACCAAAAGAATCACAATATCACCCAAAAAAAATTCGAGAGTTATATGACACCTACCCACATACGACTTCTTCCTACTATGTATAATTACTCTATGTTTCAGAATAAATTGAACCTGTTTCGACATCTTTTGTACGAGACTCAGCCCTAAAAAAATTTAGATTGACCTCCCTTTACCCAACACAAATAAGATCTACATTCTATACCATATAGAGCCTCAAATAGTTCAATTTGAATTATCTATTAGTAACTAATTAGATTTTTTAATTCAAAAACAACTAAATGATTCCCCCATGATCCTCAAAAAGCTGTAACACAAGCCCTCAACATATCCTCTAGTACCTGAATAGTATGCTCTGATTTACCTTCCACCAATTAGTGGAAATACGTACTCAAAAAACCCTATATACCAAGAACATTTTGTAATCCCTATTATAAATGTGATGTAAAACATGTATCATGATCCAAAACTGTAGATTGTTGTACTTAATAAATCATAACTATTTCCCAAACATAAAATTCACCCTAATTATAAATGTTGAAAGTCACAAAAATTGGTATGAAATTTTCCACCATGTACAACTGATCCACAAATTACCATTTTACGTTATTATTCTAAGGTTTTATTGGGATACCTATCACAAAATCCATCTTTACGTGATCCCATTTCAATTTTGTAATGGTAAATGGTTATAAAAACCCACCGAACCATTGATTCTCAACCTTCACCTGGTGATAGATAAGACATCATGCCACAAAACATGAAATCACTTTCTTCATTAATGGACACAAATACCATCTACGAAGATCATGATACATTTTGGTTAAACTAGAGTGCACCACCCACCTCAATACTTAAAAATCACACATCAAATCTTACTGAAATCTTTCTATCACAAAAACATGTCCATGAACATAAATGATCCCATAATCACTAGTGTTCCAACCATAAGGTGAATTCACACATTTTTTACTCTCCCATAAAGCAAGAAATTCTGAATTTTCATGATTCCTTTCCTTGATCCGACTGAGATGAATAAACTCAACTACCAAGGATTCAAGGGTCTTCTTCCTGTTCTCAGTCAACATTGTGAGATGCATCTTAGAGAAAAAATCCATTGCATTAAATTCAGATCTAGATTCCTAAAGTTCTTAACTATGAGTCTTCCAGATCAAATAATCCTAAATAGCATTCCCCTTTCCCAATGTTTAAACCATATAGAAGCCAAAATATTTTATGTACTCAACCCATATTCACTTATAAAGATTCAAATTAAACTAATATAAGATGTAATTAACAATTTTATGATTGGTATACATGGTAAAACTTTCTCCCAAAAATTAGTGTATTTGAAAGATTAAAAAATAAACCATTGCGGCCAACTCAAGATCATGTGTAGGGTAAATTATTTTATGAGGCCTCAGCTTTCCTGACCCATATGACACAACTATATCATTCTGCATCAACAATGACCCATGTCCATCAACAGAGACATCACAAAACAAGGTATACCCCTTAAAGGTATGATCATAATTAGTGAAGATGTCAATTAATTATTTAACTCATAGAAAACATGCTCACATGCCCCAAACCATTCAAACATAATTACATTATTTTTGAAACCCAAATGCAGTGATTTCAAATAGGATAATTTTGTAATGAACCTTTAGTAATAGGTGGAGAAACACACAATACTTTTTATATCAAAAACATTCTTGGTTTGTTCACATGATACAACTGATATCACTTTCTCGAGGTCCACTAACACACCTTTCTTAGAGATTATGTTACCTAAGAAACTCACACTATCGATTAACAAATGAAATTTGTATAGCTTATTGTATATATTTTTATCTCTTAGTATGCTCAAGAAAATGTGAAAATGCTTGGAATGATCGTTATGTGTTTTATTGTACACTTAGAATTCATCAACAAAACAAATTCAAAATGATCTTGGTGTAGGTGAATGATTTAGTTCATTTGGGATTTAAACACTACTGGCGAATTGGTAAATCCATAAGGCACTTCTAGAAACTCATATAAACCATGTCTTAACATGAAGGAAGTCTCCGGTATATCAGAAGTTCTCACCATTAGTTAATGATATCCTGATATCATATTAAATGTAGAGAACACTAAAATACCCTTATCTAGTTAAAAAGATCATCGATTCAAGGATGTGGGTATCTGTTCTTAACCGTATCCTAATTCAGCTTCCTATTATCAACATAGAACTTCAATGATCCATCAGGATTATTAGAAAACAACACCAAAGATCCCAAAGGTAACATACTATGGAAAAAAATTCTTGTTGTCCAATTACTCCAATGGATTTTATGATCATGGAGTTCTTCTGGTTCCATTATATGAATCATAATAGAAACTAACTCTGTTATTGGTAGTTACACTATCGTGAACCTGATATCTACATAGGGAGACAATCATTAGAAGTCCTCTAGAAGCACAACCTAAAACTGATCCACCATAGGATGAAATACATGCTGTTTTACTCTCCTATCATCATGCATAAGAAAACCCACATTAGTTTTTGAGCTCAACTAACCGCAAAAAAACTGGACTTGCATGGCCTGCCTGAATGTCCCACTCACCATGATGGGACTAAGTGTCTACTTCAACAGACATGATTTTTAACCTTTGGTCATAATAGTTGATATGGTCCTAGTAAAACTCTATCCAATCTATGCACAAAATCAGATCAAAAAATAATATCTCAAGAAAAAACACATCCAATAGGAAACAGTACCTACCAACATCAAGAGAACTCCACTTAAACTACCTAATATTCGTTCCAATCATCCATAGCATTGTATCAATAGACATGACCCCACAAAAACAATCCACTTCTAGACCCAACATACCCACATTCTGAGAAGAAATAAAATAATTTGGGGAAACTGTACCAAATAAAGAACTAAAAATCATGGAAGATACATGGATCAGACCATGAACATTTGATGGTCTAGCCTCGCCACCTCCTAGTTTAGAATGAACAATATGAATCTAACATTACCCCTACCTTGGTATACTATTTTAATTCCTGGTGCTTCACAACCTGACTAATATGGATACTTTTTCCTCTGAGTACCACATCTTCCACCTCGATCGGTACGACCAGTAAAGCCCCAACTTCCTACGTAATATGGGGTTTCCAACCATCTCCCTACACTCAAATCAGCATCATACCTTCTAAATTTCACATCTATTGAGGGTTCCTATAGAACCTCTACACATGGTCCATTCAATCGAATTATCACACTGAACTGATGGTCCAATACACTAACCACACATGCTCCCTATCCTGCAATAATAATAACAAAAAACATGATCACTTCCATGAGGGGATGGTTATATCTTCTGACAACTCCTTCCACCACCTACCTCATGAATGCTCTTCAAATGGTGCTTCCTTCCATTGGATGTCGTACTGTAGTATTTCTCAAATAGAAATGAATGCCCACAACCAAGGGCCTCCTTGAGGTTTCCCTCCAACACAAGGTCCTAATCCACTAGCTCACCAAATCTTTATAAATGTTAGATATTCACCTAGAACATAATGTCATGTTTAATTCCATCCAAAAAACATCTTTCTGTATCCACATCATCCCCTTCCAAATATGGAATAGAACATAGAAAGTCGGTGAAAAGAATAGTATATTCCATCAGTATCTTTGACCCTTAGGTGAAACTCATAAACTGTGTAGCCTTTTACCACCTCAATGTATCCAAATAGAAATATTCCGAAAAATATTCATGGGAATATTTCCATGGCATACCATCAACCTACTTGGTCTAAACCATATTTTCCCACAAACATTTTTTTTCCTCTTAACATGTAAGCTTACATCTTGACTTTCTTCTCAATAGGTGTATTTATATGACAATGAATCTTCTTGATGGACTTTGTCTAGAACTCAGATGCATCTGTTCCACTATCTCATGAAAAATTATGATGGTGTTTCAACTCTAACTCCATATTCAACTCAAACATATGTGGCATGATACACCATCTTTCTCGTTCCATCATCTTCATTAAATGTTCTAAATTATCATGAAACTGCTGATCTTTTATGTTACCCTAAACGATTGGGTTTTCTTTCTACAATTTTGGGAGAGTATTCTCAATGAATTCCAAATATTTTCCAAATGGCACAAAATGTTGTGGTGGCATATTCCTATAATGAAAACAAACATATCAGAACACATAACATAAAACATCCATAGTTTTTATAAAATAAGGTTATCCACTAGACATAAATATCCCATTTTTGACACACTTTTACCAAAAAACATCATCTCACATTGAACATTACTCTCAACCATCCCAACCACGGGTCATGGTCCACATGGGGTAGACAATTTACACAGTCACGAATCATTTATTAGAAACCCTTTTTAAACCATTTCCACATTCACGGAGAAATTTTATCTATTTTACGTACCCTTCTCATCTCTCCATTTATTATAACCAAAATTTTATCTCATTTACCTCCTTTCATAAAGCTCAATCATTTAACCATTCTTTAAAAATATTTTGATTTACCCATTCATATCATGTTTATTAGACATTACTTTCTTCATATTTTAAGGAATGTGAAAAACATTTTACCTTTCCAGCCTCACACACCCATCTCATATTTTTCCATCATGATACATTCCACTTATATTACTAGGTACTTATATTGATTCACCTATAAAAAAATCATTCCATTCTAGAAACAAGAAAAATAACATAAAAATATCATCACACAACAAGTACATCAACCATAGTGAAATATCATTCAACTACAACAACTCATATCAAGGACAATAATTCCCACATCTGGTACTTGGGTTTTCCCTTGTGGATGGGTTATCTACTTATAAAAATAAGATCATCCCCAAAACTTGACATATCCTAATATCCCATATACAATCCCCAAATTGTAAGATCATAGAAAAGAACTTCTCTGATAGCACTTTATCACATCCCGGACCTCAAATTCACTAAAATGGTGCTCCAGGCTAGGTCACAGATGAACTTAAGTGTGCCTCCCCATATGATAGAGGTTGGTTACTAGCATAGAGGGTCTAATAATTCATGTCAGGAGAATATACCCTCTTTTCAAAAGTATCCCACAGTAGATAACTTAATAAATATGTAAAATAATATACAATGAACTATACCATTAATTACCAAACATTTCCCAAACAGGGTAAACCATAAATAAAAGATAAATATTCCATGTCATGTTAACATTTCCAAATGTTATGGAAACAAGAAATAAAAACTATTGGAAACATACTAAAAAATAGGTCTTGACTTTAAGCCTGGATTCTAATTTATACTCATCTGATGCCCCACTCAACGCCCTATCATAGAGCCTTTTACCAATTCATACTATACAATAGTGAAATCTTATCAGGTACCCAACATTGGCCAAAGTAGAGTTTGATTAAAACTCCGTATTCCACCACCTATAGTTATTAAAAAACATCTATTCAAAACATATAGTGCATGAATGTAATAAATAAATGGAAGATAAAAAAATAAAACTCTATTTCCATTAATTAATAACATTCACATTTGTAACATTCATTATTTATTCCATTCAAACACCTAACCAATTTTCATCACTTAATCCATGGGTTAATAATTTAAATAATTTACAGTGTTGCCTAATTAGATCAATTATCAAACATAAGGTAATAATTAATGTTTCTTATCTCACTTGGGATAGACATTTTATAATAAATACATCACACTCACCTTGGATTCTTAGTCAATGTAGTATCATCAAAGAAAACTTTTAGGATATAATATCATCAATTTGACTCCCTAACCCATGCATTCTAGGGGGGGTTTAGAGACACTATCCAACCCGAACCATGGGAGGATCCACATTCCAATATCCTACGTACCACTAAGCCATGTGAAAATTATTATTCATAAAATTTCCACATATACCGAATCATAGACCATGCATAATCAATACACATAACATTCACAATTAAAATTCCATATAACCCATAAATCATTTTGGGGGATTAACCAATTAACATATTTATCACACACCATACATAGCCCATTTAACCCAATTACCTTCCATATATCAATCCATTTAACTAATTCAACAATTTACAAACATTACCCCATTTTAAATAATTCATCATTTCATATATATTATATCATTCATTGATTTCAGTTTCAATCTCCCATGTCATTAGTCACATTCACCTTATTCTAATTAACCCTCTTTAGATTGTTCTAAACAAACCATTATTCAATTATAATAGTCTAGGCACAACTATTAATAATAAATTTTCCAATTCAACAAGAATATCATCTTTTTCATCTTGGGATTTAATTTATCTCAAGTCAACTCCATAGATAACATTACAATTTTCCATGTCTGTGAATATTGGTACTCCCAATTGGTGGCCCTAAATCTGTCTAGTCAATCTTATTGCATCCCATAAGAATCATGAGGGGTTAAATTCATCATTAAAAAAATTACCAAACAAATTTAGTGTAATCAAATGAAAAAAAGAGATAAAAATTAACACAACCAAACATGCTCAAATCAACTTCACGACCACATAATATACCTTGTACAACACGTACCTTGAAACCAGAGATGAATGTGCACTTAACCAAAGCCATAGATTTTGATTCAAGCACTATATGAAGCCCAAAACAATGATCCTCTTGAAAAATAGTGTTTTAGAGAATTTGAAGAAGAAAAAATAAACAAAAACCCCTAACTTGGAAAAGTGAAGAAAGGGGATAATAAGACATACCCATAATTTCCATCCACAACCAACCACATTAAAAAATACTAGAAATAATGGAGAATGATCCATGGTATGATTTCGGTGTCCAGGTTCATCACTAGGGATATCGGGGTAATAATATGGATGAAATTTGAGATAGGAACATAAAATTCACATTGGAGGAAATAGTAAAATACCACTTTTATTGGGACACATGGTTTTCCAAAATGTTCGCCAACCATGAAATTTCCCCTATCCCAGAGGGTAAGAGTCACATAGTTACCTACGGAGCCCCACACAGTTTTGAAAACCATCATCCAACCTCACAGAATGCCTCTGTCTAGGCCCACATGGTTTTTCCTCCCCACTAGAATGGTTTATTAAACTGTTCAACCCTTCCTCTTGGATAACATGTTTTGGGTGCACAGTTACTACTATCCATGGACCAACCATGTATCATGCACAGGATGGAAACAATCTTCCTTCTATCATGTCATGAGAATCTGAGACACCCTTTATATTTCACATACATCCATTAAAGTTTACATTATCCACAAGAAGGAGACTCAAACAAAAACATAAAAAATAACTTACCTCAAGAAAATCATGGATCCTACACCACTAAAGGGAATATACCCTTGATTCATATAACACCATGACAGTACTTCATAGATCTGTTTTCAGATCCATCACAATGAAATAATTTCTCAAAAGGTAATTTGTTAATTGATTAAATTAATTATCATTAATATGTGATGATCTTATTCTATAGTTCTGTAATTTTATCCATTGTCTATTTTTATTCAATTCCATTGTTCATGAAGTAAATAGTCATGTAAATCTTAGATTTATCATTGATTATGACAAAAAAGGAAAATTAATCACAAACAATCAAATGATTCTATTGAACCCAAATCATACAAGTTGTATTAGAGTGGTCACATAATTATTTAAAATTATTTAAATTTAATTGATTTACTTACTCTTTTGTAATTTACGTTTCAATTTCAATTTAATTATTATTAAATACAAATTTAAATATTAGATTCTTCTTCTTTCCTCTGTCAAAAATATAATCAAATTGATTAATTTTATTAATGAAATAAATTCAAAGATCTCATCTAGGGGTGCTAATGAATCTAGTTGGTTAACAAATCTGTAAACGTTATGTAATCTGGAGGTACATGATTTTTACTAGTGTTTAATGAACCAATAATTAATTCAAGTAGTGTATGTTTATTACGTGTAGTACATTTATGATTACATGATGTATTGACTGGGCTAGTATTGAATAAAGTCATGTGATGTGCATGTCTTGTAATTTCTGTACATGGTGTGTAATCTTTTAGTCACAGACAGGTCATGTGTCTTCTTACACGGCCTACCAGACTAGTGACTTTATAATTCATAGACCAAAAGATGTGTATCAATTGTACACACTATGTATTATATCTTCTTGTATAGAATGGGTTACATTCCAAGTATCTAGGCACTTGTATTAGAGAGAAAGTGAAAATAGTCCACTCTGTTTAGCTGGCTTGTACACAGCATGTACTTTTTCCAAGTTAAAAAAAGTTAAAAATTAATTTATTATACTATGAGAAACTTATCAACATGTACCTGTGTGTGGTTATTAAGCTGATAGGACACACCATGAGATGAATTTTAATACATATAAATTTTTAATTGATTTTTGTGTAATTTTTGGATCTGCATATCATGTACGAGTCATTTTATTATTATTTCTCAACATACATTGAAGCATAACACATGACAGAAAAATCATGCAATCAATTTAATCATTAAGTTGATAGTGAATGCAATAAAAGTATGTGATAAGTAATGTATGAAACATATCTGAAGATTAAATTGAATTCGAGTATAATACATATTGGGTAGTTTGGATGGGTACTCATCGTGTTACCCCTAAGGTAAATTTATTGAAACAAATAATTTTAGATAATTTTTTTAATTTTTTTTAAATTTTTATGGATGAGAATCTTACAGAAATTTAGATGTGAACTAAGAAAAATAATTGAATATATAAATAATATAACTAATTCATTCATTGTTGTTTATCTTAAATAAGATCAAATAGAATTGATTGATAATTTTATTAAATACATAACTTGTTTCAGGCATGTGGATTATCATGACCCTAGAATAAAGCACTGAATGTGATTGGTTTCGTTTAATTTATTGGTATGTAAAAATTTTGTCATGTATGTATTCTCTCCTATTAGTATGTATGGATCTACATTCCCACTGTTTTTTATGTAATCCACTTTCCCTCACTTGTGTGTGAATAAAATAATATGTAATGGGTGGATCTCCCTAGTTAGTGGAGGATGTTATTTTTTAGAGAAAAGATGAAACCAATCCTAGAGAGAAACATATGTGGATAGGTGGAAGACTACAACATGAACCATAAATGGATCATGGTGTTCTTTGCCTTGGTCAATGGTTATTTTATCATCCAATATATAAATTAAGTATTAGTAAAATCTCGATGAAAATGGTCCTTTTGTTTTCAAACAACACCATAATACATCTTGATATTTTATTTTTAATGTTGATTTTCAACCTATGTTAAAAAGTTATTTTATGAGAAAACAACTGAATAATATATTTACGATTTTTTATTAAGAATAATTTAAACCTATTGTTGAGGAACATAATTTTGAAAACCCAAGATGTTATCTGTTTCTTATTAATCATCCTAGTTATAATAAAATTGGTGATGTAGACCAACCTGCTAGAACTAGAATTTCATTGAAGAATGAAATTGAATATCTATCATTTTTATCACAATTGAAACATAACAATCCTGATGAGGCATTTAGTGTTGAGTATTGTGTTAAAAAAATTCAATATGATCTCATTGAGTATTAAAGGAAATACGTTTGGGCTTTGGTTGAATGTACAAATGATATTTCTATAATTGGAGTAAATTGGGGTTTTAGAAAAAAAAATGATGAAAATTACATTATATTTAGAAATAAATTTAAAATCATTACTAAAGATTATAATCAATAGGATAGAATAGGTTCTGGATAAACCTATACAGAATTATCAAGATTTGAACTTATTTATATAATTTTATCATTTTCATGATTCTTCAATTTTAAAAATATATTTGAAATGGATGTGATGTGTTCATTCTTTAATGGATATGTTTAGAAGAAAATTTATTTATATCAAACAATTGTTTTATAAATTATAAACATCCATAACATTTTTATAAACATACTAAAGAACATTGTGGACATAAATAATCCCCTAGAGATTGGTAAGATATGTTACCTTGATTTTTGTTACAAGAAGAATTTTCTAAGGGAGCTATGTATCCAAATATTTTTGTAAAATAATTTAATACAAACATTATGATTCTAAAAATATATTTTAGTGACATTATATTTTGTTCAACTAAATAATCATTAAGATTTTTCATCTGCCTATCTTTTGAAATCTAATTTTGAAATGAGAATGATTGGTGTGTTAACATACATTCTATGTTTTAAAATTATAAAAAACTAGAAGGAACTTTTATATCTCAACACGAGAATATAAAATTTATTCTTATGGAATTTATGTATGAAAACAGAAAATTATTATTACCCCCATTGGATCCTCCAATAAATTTGATCTTGATGAAGTTGGGAAATTAGTTTATCAAAAGTCTTTTATGGGTGTGATTGAAATTTTAATATACTTAGTATCTAGTCCTTTGGATTTAGTGTTTTCAATATTCTTATATTCTAGATATCTAGACAATACAAAATAATTTCATCATAATTATGTAAAACAAAAATTTCATTATCTTAAGGCAACTATAGATTTAGGATTATTATATTATTCTATAAAGTATTTTGAACTAAAATGTTTTTCAAATGATTATTTTGGTGGATATAGAAGGGATAGGAAATTTATTTCTGGAACATGTCATTTCATTGGAGAATATTCAGTTTCTAGTTATATAAGAAACAACACTCAGTCACACTTTCCAAAATTAAAGCCAAATATGTGGTTGTTGGAAGTTGTTATGCTCACGTGTTGTCTATGAAACCCACACTCACTGACAATGACATGAGTTTTAATAAAACTAAAATTTTGTGTGATAACACAAGTGACATTTCACTAAGTAAAAACCCACCACATCACATGAATGATATGAAAAATAGATAAAAGAAACCATTTCCTTAGATATCACAAACGTATAAGAGATATTATTTTACAATTAATAGGGACACATGAATAACAAACTGATATTTTTACTAAACCCCCTTTTTCTAATAGGTTTGAATACATTAAACATAATCATGGAATGATCAATACCATGTGATTACTCATATCTATGTCTTGTTTTCAATATCCATACATTAATTATCTCTTTTTCAAAGGGGGAGTATATATATAATTTTATGTTTCATAATCCTTATGTTTTCTTATAACTTTTAGTTTCATTAATAGTTTTAGTTCTTATATTTACATATTCATATTCAAAAACATCTAAAAAAAATTTCAAAGCCATATTTTCTAATAAAAAATATCCAAATCTAACAATTTTTACAAAGAATTTGTTGGAGTCAATTTTTTTTAGAACCAAAATATGTTATAGAAAATTTTAATAAAAAATTTTTTTATAAAATTTTCGGTCTCAAAAATTATATCAAAATTTTTTGACAACTTTTTTTATAACATTTATCATTATTAGTTTTCTTTACAAAAAATCAATAAGATCATTTTACTCATATCGATGAAACATTTAACTCTATAATGTATTATACATAAATTTTTACAATCATTTAATGGATTATTTATTAATTTTGTTGATTACATTTTATTTTAGTTTTAATACATTATTTTTGTTTTCAAACTTATATGTTTTCAAATTGGATTGATACTCATTACAATGATATGTTTTCTAAAAAACATTAATATTTTAATGATATCATCAAATTATTTCTTTAATTAATTCATTCTTATCATATCAGATAATGAATTTGAATAGGATCCCTTGAATCTAATGGAATTATAATTCTCATTTATGTCCCTATATAATTATGGGATAACTAGTGTCCCTCACAAGTTCTAGGATACGTTTCTCCAGACTTTTAACACTAGTTTAAGATATCTTTCCAATGTTTTGAAAATTTTCTGATTTTTGGTTCAAGTAGAGGTATAATAACAACTTTAGAAGACTATTTAGAAGGATAAATATATAGAGAATGAATCATTGTGAGAAAATGGTATGAAAATTATGATTACATTATTAAAAGTATCAATAGATTTCAAGGTTTGGAGAATATTTGTGTAGAAAAACTAGATAAGGATTTTTATTTTCATTTCCCCAAAACTATTATAAACATTTATGCTATTGTTTGTGATGGAATTAGAAGAAGATGAAGAGGAACAATAAGGAGAGGGAGAAGTGAGTTTAGAAGAATAAAAAGAGGAAAAGGAATAGGAAGGGGAATATGATGATGATGAAAAAGATGAAAAAGATAATGGTGACGAGTCAAAATAAAAACAATTGGACTACTAATCATATTAAACTCTACTACCTTCCCAGTAAGATATGGATGAATGCATGGAAGAATTAGGGGATGAAAAATCATCATCTCAAGAATAAGAAAATTTAGCATCAAAAGCTCAGGATGAAGATAAAAAATCCCAAAAAATGTTCCATATAATGTTAAATATGATATGAAAGTGGAAATTATTAATGTATCAGAAGACGAAAATGTTTCACATAAAGGAAAGGAAACAATTGAGAAGGAATAATAACTTGTTTTAGAATCCTCCAGACCAAATGATCCTAATGATTTTTCCGGTTTAACAAAATATGAAGGGATTGTTGTTCAAAATGTTTTTAATTATATTTTCCAAACCTCGAAAAGGTTAAGTGATACCATTCCATATATTAAAAACTTATAAGCAAGGTGTAAATTGATTCCAAATAGTCTAAATGAAAAATTAGAATCACTGAATGTTTTTACTGAATCAACTATTCACATTAAGGTAGATTTATAATATCATAAAAAAAATAAAAAGTCTTAAAGTGATTATAAAATGCAATTTTTAAGTGTTAAAACAAAGTGAAATTGATTTCATGGATAATGATTATTAGTTTATATAGGTAAGGACACATTCTTTAGAAATGGAAAAAAAACTTTCTTAAATTATCAATGAATTTTTCTTATAGAGTGAAATTTGTGGAAGAGATTAGAGATACAACTGATTATCGTAATGGGGAGGTAAAAGTTTTGAAATAAAGTGTTTATTGTATAGAATTAGATAATAGAAGACTCAGAATGTGTGGTGATGATATTTTCTTTATGATGGAGGAAAATCAAATGAACTCTGAGGAAGGTGAAAGATTTATGTCATAAATTCAGAAGGAAACAACGATGGAGGACCATATCATGAATCATGAATAATTGGTTTCAAAGGCATAAAGGTATCATGATTCATTTAAGAAAATTAATGTAATTGTGAAAAATTTGATGAATAAATAATTATTTTTTATATTTTTGTTAATGATGTATATTTTGAAAAAAAAAACACTAAATGTAAAATTTGAATGATTTTTTCATCCAAAAACATTATGTATGAATGTATTCCAATTAATTTGGGATATATTTTAATTATTTTATTTCTTGGGTTATTAGTTATTTCACAAATTGTTTTTGTATTTTATCTATTTCTATCATTTTAGGAGATATAACTTCCCTATTATTTTTGTAAAACAAAAAAGAGAGAAATTTATAAATAGGTAGAAATTAATTAAAGGGTAGAAGTTTTTAAATGGACAATCCTTTGATATATAATCCCAAGTGTGAGATATTACCTTAATGGGGATAAATGAATTAACATTTTCTATCTGATTATAAAGATGTCATAACTTAGAAGGATTAAAGAAATGAGGTATATCATTGAAGAACATAAAATCATAAATGGATGCAAGTTTTTTTCAAAGATAATATCTTTTCATTTTAAGTGTTTTGTTTTGTGTTTTCAAAAGGGGGGGGGGGTGGGTCAGAATTCATATTTATAAAATTTCATTTCCCTATTTTTGGATATAAAAAACATACTTAAAACAGTAATTTACATATTTTTATTTTCCATGTTTTTCAATATGTTTTTTATAAAACGTTAATTATAATAGACATATATATAATTCCGATGAAAAAAATTAAAAAAATTTATTTTTCATTAAGATCAATTAGACTGAAGGTATACATAATACATTGGAATAAATAGTGGTTTGATCATTGTTATAGTTACGTCTTACTAAAAAAGTCATGACTGTCGGACTAAATGTGGTATGGATTCTTTAGATTAACCCTTATTCAGTTTATCATACAGAATGTTAATAATGAAGTCCATCAAACTATCTAATGTTTATAATTGGTTTGAGTTGAATTATATCTATAATAAGGAATCCAAAATAGCATTTTAATGGTGCTAATATAAATGAAATCAGACTATAAAAGTACAAATCAACCTTATCTAGCAAGTTGAAGAT
This sequence comes from Viscum album, assembly GCA_963277665.1. NCBI lineage: Eukaryota > Viridiplantae > Streptophyta > Magnoliopsida > Santalales > Viscaceae > Viscum > Viscum album. The sequence continues at coordinate 834,663,312 of OY728139.1, read as the reverse complement.
ACAGATCATTATTAGCTTTCAAGTGCAAGTTATCTAAGGCTGTGTAAACTAAATTTGAAATATATGCATTGGTAAATTGCCTATAAATAGGAGTTTATTTAGATAGTTGGGATCTCAGTAAATTTTCAACTCAAGTGGTATAATGAATTCTCTATGTGAACACATCGATACTAGTCTTTGTAATAAATTAGATTGTTATGGTTCTACGGAATCCTTGTGAGGATAATAGTTCCTAAATAACTATTTTATTTTTTAATCACATGTCCAATCATGGTAATGATTGAGGGATTCTTGGGATAGGAAGATAGTGAATCCAATCTATCGGAATGAGGGATTCAGAAGATGGGAAGATAGTTATTGATCATCATATCAAAAGATTTATTAGTTAACAAATATAGAGTTGAATCTGATCATCATATCGAGAGATTACAAGTGATTTGAAGATATACCTTATTGTAATCAATCAGATCAAGGGATTTTTTTGTAATGAAAGATATACCTTATTTTAGGCACTAAAAAATATGGATATATATAGTAATGATTTATGACTACCTTAACTCTTAATGTAAAATAGTAAATTCATTTGTAAGATTGTAAGTCAATATTACTGTTATAAGTCTTTTTATTTCTTATTTGTATATGATTTATTTTACTTTGTTCATGTGTAATAATTTTTTTTATACTTGTATTTAGAACAAACTATTTTATTGTTGTCTGTGATATTGATAATATCTAATTTAATCGGGTAGTATATGGATCCAATTGGTTTACTCTAATTATTATACCATTTCTGAGTGTGATTATTTTTACTTAAGAGGTTTTTTATTTTTTTAGTTTAATTTTTAAACTAAACTTTACTACCTTGTTGTAGACATTGATTACTCTTTTGATCTAATAATTTTTTTTGTCTTTTTAAAGATCTCTCAAGTATATTACTGGTTCTATATCAAAGAAAATATTTCACAGTGAATTGATGAATGATATTAAACATTTAAAATGAATTGGAAGATTTAAATAAAATCAAATAATGATATTTCTCCATGGAATCCATCCTTAGTAACATTTACATTTCTCATATTGATTTTGAGGGAATCTTCATTTTGATTCAATTTATTTTTCATTTATAAAGAAGCATAATGTTTTTGCTATTTTAATAATTAAGAATACAAAAGAAATATTAATAAGTGATTAAAATATAGAAGAACTAAGCCACACACACTCCTTTCAGAATGATCTTGTTCATCCCAATTCTTCGTTACATGATTTTAATAAAAACCATTATTTTGTTGTGGTCCATAATAAGCACGTGCTCACCCCTTTTAGGTTATTTGCCAATTAGCTCCAAATGTGATGGATAAAACTACTTTTGAATATGTTGAGGAATTTTTGTATCCAGTCAATATTTTAATGATTTTTATTGATTTTAAATGATAAAAATACCATTTTTCTAATATTTCATGTCAATATGGAATTGATTGGTAAGTTATAACCCCTACAAATGTGATTTTTCTATTATGATAAAAAAGATAATAATTTCAAATAAAACCTTAAACCATACATATCACAATGACCATCATATTTATGTTTGGTTGATTCCAAAAGATAAAAAATGATTCATGGAATTTTATCCTCACTACTCACATCAATCTATAGTCATTTCCTCATTTTGGCCCCCTGATGGGAAATATTTCATTTTAATAGAACTATAAAATGTTATATGTTTTTCTCACCATACTAACTGACACATGCATCTGATGAATGTGGCATTGATTCCAATAGATCAAAACTGACTTGGGGATCATTATCCCATGATTTCATATCAATCCAGATGTGTTCACCTGACTTTATTTCATTTTATGTGATTCGTAACTTAACTCTAAATTCAGAAGTGAAATACCTCCTTCAATCATACTATGTAATTTGGATATATGATTGATGTTGTAGTGAATACAATAGATCGTTAGTGAATTAAAGATTATTTTCCTTAAATTTCATGTGAAACAGAGCTAGTTTGGTTGGTTGACCCATAACCATATGCTTTTCCCATTATTAAAAAAATTTAATGATGCCAATTCATAGGTTAGGTTATATAGATCTATCTAGGAATAATATAATTTCTGAGATGATTCCAAAATATTATAAATTATTCAAGAAATATTCTTCTTGATTTTCACATCAATACAAAATTGTTTTGTTATCTATACCCCCCAAGGGAAATATTTCATTTTAATAAAACTATGAAATGTTAGTCATTGTTTTTTATCATATCTAGAGACACTATAATCTGATGGGTGAAACATTGATTCCTACAGATCAGCAATGTCTCAAAGATCATTCTCCCATAATTTCATGTCAATCCAAGTGTTTTTTCTTGTTATTAAGCCCTTTAATTTGATTTTACACTCAACTTAGAATCCCAGAGACAAACATAACTTTCAATCATAATGATAAATTTGGGTATCTTATTGGTGTGAAAATTATTCATATATATTATTAATGATATAAATATCACTTTCCAAATGTATTACCTAATTAAATACTTGTTTGGTTGGTTTTAACCTCTAGACACTTGATTTACCCATTATTACAATTATATTAATAATGTCATATCATACTATATACCATACTGATCAATAAAATCCTTATATTGACACACGATTGATTCCATCATATCCAAAATTATTTGAAGAGTGTTATCAAATATTCTCACATCAATTAGATGTCATTTTCTCATTTTTGACCCCCTAATCGGAGATAATTTTTTTTAATAAAACTCTAAAATGTTATCAGTTGTTTTCTATTATACCTAGTGACACGCGCATTCAATGGATGCATTGTTGACTCTTACATATCAAAAATGTCTCAATGATTTTTATCTAATAATTTCATGTCAATAAAAGTGTGTTTTCATTGTGTTAACTCGCTTTATGAGATTTTTCACATAACTCCAAATCTGAGGGAAAACAACACTTTTGATCATACCAACCAATTTTGATATCTGATCGATGTTTTGATGATTACTGTGAATTTTTAATTACATAATGATTATTTTCCTAGGATTTAATGTTAATTAGAAATCATCATTCTCTTATGACTTCACACTAATCCATGGGTATTTCCTCATTTTTGACTCCTAAACTATTAATAATTCATTTTAGAAAAATAATAAATGTAAAAATTTAAATTTACCAGAACTAACTACTTTAAGCATATAATTGAAATGTGTCTGATATTTAAAGATAAAAAATAACATAATGGTTATTTTTATATGTTTTATCATTAATATAAGTGTTTTTAATTGGTTTTGAATCACAAAGTGGTGAAAATGTTATTTTAAATTAAATATATATATGATTTGTGACTTTACTAAAAATAAAAAAATAAAATGAGCCATTCAATTTCAACGATAAAGAAAAAATAAAAATTTAACCCAAAATCCTGGTTTTGATGCATCTTGAATGAACATGGATTCTATATACATCTTTTATAGTATGGTCCTATAAAAAATATAAAATATAAAATATAATAATACTGAATTTTATAAAAATAAACCAAAAATATATTATAAAACTGCATCATAGGATCCCTCGTACTACCAGCCTGGAATATATATTCCCATAGTGATCTTACCTTAGCTACCAGTAGTGTATTTAACTTCTCTAGAGCATGAATCTAACCTATAAATCTGTTACCCAGTGTGTTATCACATAAATAATAGGATACAAAGCCTTATCACATGAAACTATGGAATGGGGAATCTCTGTTCCATATGTAATGTTATATCTATGTCCATCACGCTCAATGATGTGATGGAATATCTCATCCCTCTACATGGAATGTTATTGATGTTCATACGGAATCTATGTTAGCTCATCCTCAAATAGATAATTATTAATATATAAATATAAATATATACATATATATATATATATATGGATGTATTTTTTATTAATACAAGAACATTAAATAAGAGTTATAACAGCATGATCATTTTGATCTCGAGTTATCAGCTGAAATGATATTCTATCTGTTGGTGTACCTTACCCCCATAACTATAAAACAATAAGATATTAATATATAAAAAACAATATTAAATAATAATTATAAAAATAAATGATGAATACCTCATTTCAAACCTATGACCCGTGATGGGTATGAATCCTATGAGTTAGTCCCTACATCACATGATTCTTAGAATGAAAATCCATCGCCACTTACATTTATTTAATTCAAATTGGGTCTTGTAAACTATATAAAATTATTTAAAATATATAAATCAAAAAATTTATAGGATCACTAACATAGACTCAGTGGACCAATATGTAACCATGTTATAGAACTAGGATGGGAGAACACCTTTAAGTACACTTTAATGAATGTTTAGGGAACCCACATTTGGTACCCAGTTCTCCCACCTCACTCAACATTTATAATATTTCTACACTTTACAGAAACATTTCATACAAACCGGTTGAAACTAATTAGGAAGATCCCTTAGATTATTTTATTTAATAAAAACAATTATAAAAAATATAAGTGTTTTTATTCATAGATAAGAAACTAAAATTATTCTCTCACCTGAACATCCCTCCATAATAGATCTAATGTGTCCTAAGGAAATGAATCCCAGTCATGAGTAGTAAATGGAAATCAATGCGGATCAGATATGATATATCCCAACTGGTGAATAAATGATGTGGGAGCCTCTCTCATGTGATGCTATGACTCATAAAATGATATATCAAGGGTCTTGTTATGTTGAAATCCTGCAACCAAGGACTCCCCTATGAGAGAATGAATAGGTTGAGTTGATTCTTATAGAAAAAATTTAATAAATAATATCAAAGATGTGAATATAAATTTTTAACTCATACTTGAAAATATACAAAAAATATTTACTTTCATATAGAACTCAGCCCATAGAAGTAGATGCCTCTCCAGAAAAATGTTGATTTGGTTCTAGTTCCACTAACATGTCTATAGTCATATAAATCATTAATATTTAAAAACACAAAGACTTTATATCAAGGAAAGAGATAGTAAATACACTAAAAACATTTAAAGGGGTCATAAAGACATTACAAGTTAAAAATAGATTTATAACCATTGAGTATTAAAAACATAATACCTTAAACAAACATGAATACAAATCATTTCTCCTTCAACCATCTCTCTAAAATACTGAATATTATATTCACATTGATATACAGTTTGTTGATCTAGATTTTATGAAAAAAAAAACAAAATAGTCTCATGTTCATGTCATTTAATCAAAAACACTCCTCACCATAATATTTTCCAAGAAACATTTCATTTAGGACTTGATAGGTAGTTGGGGAAGAAATATTGTTCTAATTGTGATTCCAAAATGAAATTTATGTTAAAAACTCATTCATCTCTATATAACATATTTTTAATGTTCAGCAATGAAAATAGAAATTGATCAACTTTAGGTCCACAGACTGGATCACCCCAATTACACTTTAACCAAGTGTATATGAACCTATGTACTTATACAACATCAATGATTTCATTCAATCGACCATAGTAATGACCATAATCTATAGTTGGACAATGAATTTCATGGTTCAATTTTTATCGTTTATCCTCGACATATTAAATGTGATTCTAAAATGAATTATCATCTAAATATTTGTAATGATGTGTCACTATAGATGGAACATCATCTAGTTTTTTAAATTCATCAGTTTTTGTAGGGTCACCTACCTCATACAGGTTATGTACCAATATATTTCCCAGAATTCAATAAATAGTCACACAGAAATAAATTAGTACTATAATTCAATCATAATTAAAATTATTTTATAGACACAAAAGCCTTGAAAAAATCATGAAATGATTCATAATTAGTCTATTGAATCTGATAATCACCAGCACAAGGCATATCTTGTAACACCCCAAGCTTCCACGGTACGCTTCTCTTTGAATAATATAATAGTGTGTGTTGTACGCAACATCGAGTTCTAACACACCACAACCAATCAAACTAGCCATTATGAATAGTAATACCAAATTTTTGAAATTTCATAAATTTTATCATTTATAATGGACTTCATTTTTGGATTCAAAATTATGAAATTATCTTAGGGTGATTTTTTGGTATTTTTCTAAAAACCTTAAATTTTTGATGAATAGTGAAAACACTAAGTTATAGTTTAAAACAAATTTTTTAAAAAAATTTATTTAATTTATTTAAATTTATTTTTGGTCAAAATAGATATATAATACCTATATATGTTCAATGTAAATAATTGGAGTCATTTTATAATAATTTTAGATATATAAAAATTTTATTGAACCTTTTACCATCTTTTACGCACCTCCTAGGGGCATTTGCAAATTTACATACAACATATTTTTACTACTTCTGTGGTATGAATTTAAAAAATCTTTGAGACACGGTTGATATAAATAAGTAAAATGTGGTTCAATAAGATGAAAATAATTTTTTTGGTGAATAGTAACATTTACTTTTATTTTCCACAATTAAAAGTAAATAGCGTAAATAAGGGTAAAAATTGATTTTATTATTACTCTAAAACATTTACTAACTCTATTGGGTAAGTGAAATTCTACTAAAAACAACCTTACAAATAAAAAATGAACCTATTTGGTTCACAAGGATTAGATTAGGACATTTATTATTATTTTATTTAAAGAAGAGTTAAAAGAGTTAAAATCAAAGTTTAATAACTAAAACATTTTTAATATAGGGTTATACATAAGATATATTCGACTACAAATATTCAATAGAAATCCAAAAATATTTTTTACATAATGGTATTTTATTTATAATTTTTAGACATTAAATAATTTAATTTATTTATGACACAATGATAATGTAGTAACTACCTAATTAACGAAATATTAAAATAATTGATATTATAAATGTCCAAATAAATGTAATTTGAGACTTTTTTATAAATTCCACTAATTTTATAGGTTAATATGTCATGTTTGAGTTGGTTGGATGAATTTTTTCGAATTAATAATGCTATTATAAATTTAACAAAAACAAAATACCAAATAGTGTCAAAATTGACATAAAAGTGATTTTAAAACAAATATTATATTATTAATTGATATTCTATTCCTAAAAATCAAAGTATTGGCCATAAGACTCATATAACTATATTTGATTCATTAATGAACCACTTTGTGTTCTCATGGAAGTATATAGTAGGTTTATTAACCATATAATACAAAAATACAAAGGGACATTGTAAATGTCAAACAATTTAACTAAGAGTTAAATCTAAATGAAAAGATAATACAGTTACCCAAACCTGTCTAAAACCTATTTGTTGAGTGGTTTGCGAGCCGTCCCCACTATATTCTTTAAGTAATTCATTTTGGAGCCATTATAAACTCAAAATTATTTTATTATAAAATAATATTTCTAGCTTTTCCTAAGGTGCCTCTCACCCCTCTTATAAAAGGGCACTCCCCCTTATCTCAAATTCACACCATCAAATCCATTTGGATCAGTCAAACCAAGCCAAAATAACCTCTCAACGATCCTCCCTTAAATATGGAGGACTTAATTTAGTCATAAATCCATCCTATAGAGCCATTTTGTTCAAATCAAAAGGAAGAATCCAAAGAAGAGGTAAATATTTCATCACTTTTTTCATGTTCCTTTCTTCTTCCACTTCCTCTTTCCTTGTAGTTTCCATTATAAAATAATAACTCTAGTATCTTCTATATAATATTATATAATTATAAATATGGTAAAACCATAATCATTATTCTATCCATCCTTTGAATGACATGTCACCATACGTGCGTACGTACAGCTTACCGTCTCCACCTCTTGGTGTAATTGTTATTCAATACATTATTATTTGGATGGGTATAATAATGATTTTTAATTGATATAAATAATAAAAATTACATTATAATGAATCTGTATATATGATATAACATCCACTTATATATTATTTTAATATCAAAATAATGATATTGTCACTCATGCATAAGTACGGATTACCGTCTCCACGAACACGAAGAGATTCATTCCCCATCATATCAATCCAAGAATAATTTTCACTAGAAGATTAAAAATAATGTTTCAATACATAATATAATTCTCAATATGAATAAGATACATCTGACCAATAAAAAACATTACTTATGTAAGAAATCACATCATGGAAAATGAATCAGTTAACACCTTAAACGACGATAATACTAAGATATTATTAACCATGAAATATTAAAAGATCATATATGATATCATATTAATGTTTATGATTATTTTATAATTTAAAAACAATTATTTCTCAATTATACAGGAGGTTAACCTACCCTCAACCATGTAAAATTACAAGGTAAGAGTTAATTTCACAATCACTTCATTATCCGTGGTTGTTTATAGTAATTATCTACTAGGACCTCTTTATCATCCAAATCCATTATTCTCAAAAATGTATTTCAAAAACATTTTTACTATTTACTAGACAATGGGTTAAAGTCATCTATACAAATATTTGAACTTATATGTTTTGAAAGGAATCTTTCCATTGTTTTCCAAACAAGGTACTTTATGAAATTTTTGACAAAAATAAGGTAAAAATGTTTTTTTAACTTATAAGGTGGGTGAAACTATTTTCTACCATTATAACATCATCGAAGCTTCCCTTACAAGATTATAAGTATATTTTCAAAATAAAATTTTTCTTTATAATTATGTGACTCTTAAATGATTTCAAAATATAATGAGATATTTCTATAAAAAATGTTTTGATTTCATCTATGTCAATATCCTTTGATGGATTTTAATCTTATTCGATGTTGATTTATTATGATACAAAACATCCATATTGTATTGATGGTTTTGTGATATGTTTGACTATGGATGTGTTATTTTTACACCATTCATGATTTATGGATAATGTATTTACATTTCTTATTCTATTTTAAATACAAATGTTTATGTTATGTTTAAAATTTTTCATATGAGGAATGCATTGGAATTAATATGTGATGGGTGGAGACCTCTATAGCTCCTTGATTCATCGGTAGGTCTCATGAGACAATCTAGTGTCTTGGAACAAGGCCTTAAAAAAATCTTATTTGTATGATTGGCACAAGTCCTTGATATGTGGTTATGATGTATGGCATTATTCATTCTATCATTATGAAAGTTGTTATTGATATTGCATGTGGTTATTCGAATAGTAGAATATCCATGTGAATAAGTAAATGGAATTATTTGATTTTATCCTTTTCATATTAGGCTGAAGTTCAAGTTTAAAAAGGCTTTTGTTTTCATCCTATACATTTCCTTAAATGTTTATGCTTATTTATGAATGTTTCCACTATATTGTTATCCTTAATAAGTATCTGAGCTGAACCTTTTCTATGTTTTATTTTTCCCCGGATGTGAAGAAATATTTTATGACTGACCTGCAGGGATAGTCTGAGGGGATATGAGTGTGGTCCATGGAAACAATGTGGTTGTCGTTTTCCATTTTATGATGCAATGTAAACCTTATTAATATATCTAATACATCAAAGGATACTAAACTAATCGGTCTTTCGGGACATGATCTTTTTTGATCATGCCAATGATACGTAATAATGCACCGACTCGGGGCTTCTGGGGTCGAGGTGTAACATATCTTGTTTTTTCTAATTAATGTGCTTCCTACAAATGAAAATTCATCGTTTCAATTATCAATTTATATATGAAAAAACATGTAAAAGTTGAAATTTAAAATAGATAAGACACTTAATACAACAACAGTGAAACTAATGGAGTATTGAAAAATATTTGTATATGAGATTGTACAATGTATATGTTGTCCATAAAAAATAATTTCATTCTCTATCATTCCTATCGTGAATCCTATAAGGATTATCTAATTTTTTTTCAACATCCATAAGATATTCAGCACAAAAGTTGTACACTCATCCATCAAATAACCACTGTCAATTAGCACTTCTGGATTATACCTATAACATAAAAATCATTTTAATGTATTCAAATACCAATCAATAAGATACATCCACCTGAATTTCACAATATCAGTAGAAATTACATCAATGGTTAAGCGTACCATCAAATGAAGCATAACACTGAAAAATGAGGGTCGAAATAGTTTCTCCATTTGAAAATGTGTAAATAAAATCATATCCTATAAATGTATCAAATAGATCATTCGTTGATATTTTAAACAAATATTTATAAAACATTACTCATCTCAAGCAATGGTTGAACTCCATTGGTTCATTAACAATAAAAAAATGTGATTGGAACAATCTTTTGTAGTAATATGTAATTTCCATGAATTTTAAACTCTTTCTAGAATAGTATATATCAAGCACCATTAGACTCTTAAAAATATAAAGAAATTTCATTTTTACTCATCATATAATGTGCATAAGGAATGTATTCCCTATTACCGTTACCCAATTATAAATGAATATTTTTACTTAAACCCATTTCTTCTAAATCACTTCATTCATTGACATTGTATATTTATTTTCCACTTACACGGAAAATGGTCCCCAATATATTATAAAAAAAATTCAATGTGAATGACATCCACATTTTTCCTCAATATTTTATTTTTCTTGTAAGGGATATTAAAAATAAATTCTCCATCCAATTGTGATTGTGTTTTCTACCCACACCATGAATATAGGGTAATTATCTAAACAGACAATTCAAAAATTAAAATACCAAGGGAATTTTTTCTTTCACTATATTTGATAATATTTCAACTAATGTCCAGATATTTAGTGATAGGTTGAACTCTCTAAAAACATCACATTCCAATTTGGTCTTTATGAACTTCTACTTATGGGGAAGAAAAAATACGTGGATCATGTCTGTCCATTTCCTATAATGTTTAATCCACATATAATTTTTAATTTTATTGCATAAAGGGTAAGAAAATTTACCTTTCATACTCCAACCTGATGAGTTTGAATTGGTCTGGATGTCATTGATTGTCTATAATAAAATATCCTACTATTTAAACATTTCATTCATTTAAAAATTGTATTTTATCACACCATCACCCAAAAATTAATTCAACTCATCGATCAATGGTTGAACATAAACATCAATATTATCCCCCAGACTTCTAGGTCAATTAATAATAGTGGAATGTAATAAAAATCAAATTTTCTTATAAATATATACAAAACTAACACCATGTGACATGTGTTATGAGTTTCCCCAACCAAATACCTGAATGAATCGAAATCGTCTTCTAAAAAACATAATTAGACATTTAGACAACATTAGAAAATCCCTGATGCCTCTCATTAATATCCTTCCTTACAAGAGAGTATATCGGGTGGGTTAGCATGTCACTATCATTATTTATTTCCAAATTTCATTTCATTAATTGAGAAACTTTAGATGATATAAATAATATTATCCACCTCATATTTTGTATAAAGTGAATAATTTTAGTTATAATAATTGATTTCACTTATTTCATAGTCTAACATTGATATGTATGATTTCCACATTTATCTTTCAAATTTGAAGATCCATATACTACATAATTATTAAAATGGGAAGTTTCTTTTCTAAAAAACATATTTTTTCTTGAACATGAATCTATGTTCACATATGGGAAACCTATTTTCTTTTTAAATTTATGAGCATGGTAATATAACTCTGAAATATTAGCATCAACAGGAAGTACATTTCTAAATAACACTAACAACACGTTAAATTATGTGTTTGACCAATGAATTAAAGCCTTCAAGTGTAATAACTCGATGGTAAAAATATTTTACTCTAAATAGTACACTAAAAATATAATCTAGTTTGTTCATCAACAAGTATTTTTTTTAAAACACAATAAATCATGATCTTCACTAGAGAGCATATTGATCTCACCTGTCACAACATTTCAAATGTTAATTCCTTTAGGATCCAACCCACATAACATTTCTCTAAGAATTTCATGCATCAGATCAACATCCTTCTGAATATTTTCTATTCAATGTCAATGAATATATTATTCCCCATAAGAAGTCCAACAATTATTGATTTTCAAAAAACCATTCATTAATCAGTGCTCCCTGAGAGTATATCAGGTGAATTAATATCTGTTTGCACATTTTATACATTTAAAACACATACAGTCACTTTGAAATCCTCTAGTGAAATCAATAAACTAAATAATTCCCTAATAATATTATATAGAAATTATAATTGTAATATCTATCAATCTCTTATCCATATAGGTATATCCTGATACCCTCCCCAATAAAGAGTAACCCTCCTTGGCCATTAATTAGATAAGAAGGATAGTGACCACCCGAGTCCTTCCATAAGTAGGCCCCCAGTTGGTGACTAGAACCAAGGGGATATAATACATAAAAATTCCAGACATTAACCTCTTAGAGAAACATTTAAAAGATAGAGATAAATAGATAGACCAACGAGATCATTTTTATAATTGTAAAGGAAACCCAGGTATATACTTGTAATTCCATACAAAAAAATAAATTTGGAAGGAAATTTAAATTACCAAAAATGCAAACTCAATGAAAACCATAAAGCCCAAACATATCGTACAAAATCTAAACCTATTAATATATATCTTGATCTACAACTTCTTCAAACCGACATGAAGAAAGGTTTTTATATACGTGGGGTTATCATAATAGTACACACAGTAGGATCCTCTCTAGATACTCTCAACCAAAAGATAAATAATGCTTACTAAAGCCCACCGAATCATAAGGGAAACTAACTCATCACCTAAATAGGTGCACTAAGTATCCATACTTACTATGTATATCTCTCTCCAAGTCCAAGATAAAATAGAGATCATATAATATAATAATAAATCAACCAGGGAACCTTGCTTCCACGTCCCCCTATGGTTTTCTGTTATGACTTCACGTCGTATTTCCTATGCCATCTCTCTCTAATAGAATCTTGGATGAAGACAATTATACCAAGGATCATGAAATTCATCTCATTTGTCACAAATTATTAACATCTCATTCCACTTCTCCATATAGTAACCAAGTAGTTTTTGGCCGCCACCACAACCCGTATGATTTGTATCATACATTTGGTACTATACCCAAAGCTATCACAACCCACACACCGAGTATGGTACCTCAATAAATCATAGACCATACATGTCATATCTATAACAATCCTTTGGATACTATATCTGGAGACACATGTGTGTGAAATAACCATAAGCCATTTTATCCCTCAACATACATATAAGAAAAAACTAACCACTATGGATTCCGACACATATTACTATTAGGAAAAGAGAGTGGGACCAAATGGGGTAGTGAGTCATTTGTCCCTATATAACCTATATTTTGGGGGAAAACCCCTCCCATAGTCCACTTAGTGTCATTATCCCAACAGAAATTGGCGGGGTAGTGTAAGAAATTCAAAAAAATGAATGATATTGTATTGCTCATGACTACACTATAGGCATTATCTTTATACTAGGCTCAACTGCAACTATATTCTCCTAGGAATAGAACTGCTACTTATTGGGATATGATATCCTATAAGAATATAAGAAAATAAAGGAGCTTTAATAAATTAATTATTTTCATTTATCATTTCACTTCATGTTAATTAATTAATTAACTATTAATTAAAATTATTAAAATTATCTTTCATTAACCATCCATGTGAAATACATGTACTCAATGAAAAATCAAACTGGTTTCTCGGTATTAACATTAAGATTTTCATTCTTGAAAGAACAAAAACCATGAGTTAAAAATTTATTAAACATTATAACAATTCAATACTTCTATAAACTCTAGGAAAACATATTAAAATTCAATTCAGAGATGTAACCAAACACATCCACTCACCTCAAGAAGATGGGAATGGAATTAAGGTAAAATAAGCAAACCAATCATCTAAACATTAAAAAGATTAATTAATAAGAAATAAAAGTATCTCTCAAAAAAATAATGACTAATTCTAAATTAACCCATTCTATAAACTCTTGTCTCATTCCTAACACCTTCAAGAATATCACCATGTATCTCATCACCATGGATGTCAAATGCTAACACAAACTTAGGCCTCCCCACCCATATCTCATCAGCCATCCTAGTCTCATATCTCATTGCATAAAAACGTCTCATATCTAGATCACACAAAAGGTAGCATGAAACAAACATATTCAAAAAGGTAATATGATACTAAAAACAAGGAATCCAACCTTCTCATGCAAACAGTCTCTCACAACCCGAAAACAAGATAATAAGAGTTCCCATGAAAACCAGAAATATTGGACATAAACATCCATCTTTAGTAAATAATAGGTTTTTATTACATCTTGAATTAACCAATTCTATTATAATAGGTTCCCACTATGGGAAACATAATGAATCAACTATAATAAGTGTTACGGGGTAATATTTGAATACAACCCCCCCAAAGAATAATTACAAGGACCACAAAATAAAAAATATGTTATAATTCAATATTTAAAAGAGGTAAATTAATTTGATTAAAATGAAAAACATACACAAGAAATGTTATGATATGGGAATAGAAAAAAACAACAATTTCATAAGAATAAATGAGGACATAAAACAAAGGTTATACTGGGATTTACATGATTTGGTCCCTTTGGAACATGCATCATAGTAAGAACACAAACAACACATGATACTTTATTATATTTTAAAATAATAAAATAGAATACATTGTATGTGGGAAATGTGGCATGGAAATTGAAATAAAGAGAAGTATAAAAATTGAAAGGGTGTAATAGAATCATCAACATAGAAGGAATAATGATGAAGAAAATCTTACAACCCTGGAGAAATGAATGTGAATCTAGATTACATAACATTGTAAGAACACCAATCCCACTACTTCGATGCATCTCACAATATGGTGATCATGTTTGGTCTCCGGATTTGAGCAATTGTCACATTTCTTGAATAGGGATGAATTTCAATCTTCTCCACCATGAGCCTTTCATTGATGACATGCAGGGGGTTTGAATTCTTCTAGATGAGTCGTCTAATAAGGATGATAGAACCAACATTAGTGAGATTGAATCCAAGGAAGAGGATTCTAAACACCATGCAAGAGAACAAGTATACCCTATCACCAATGGGAAGAGACAAACCACGAATGATGAGAGGGAGTCAATTTCGAGAATCTAGATCCCTAATTACTAGATTACCTCGACCACCAAAGAAGATTATTTTTAGATTTGTTTTGTATATTGAATATAAGTGTCATAGGGGTGTTAAAAACCCTTCCAGATCCTTAACCAACTAACTGCAGAGCCAATGGGAGTCTTCCATGAATCCAACAATGAAATGCCCACCGAACATCACAAGGAACAACTAAAATAAATGGATCTCCATAATATATTAAGGGGGAACAAACATTTATGTCTCGAAATTTAGAGAATAGGTATAAAATTGATAGCCACGGGGGCATCCCAAACCATGCATTCCAAATAATTGACAATTCTATGTAAATAAGCTCATTTTTTTATATGAGGCATAAATATATCAAATATTAAAATGAGAAAATATTAAAAAATAAATTGAATGTATTTAAAACAATTCAAATAGAAGAACAATTTAAATATGTTAATTTTCATTTTCAAATTGAAATCATAGAATAGACAAATTAACAAATCTCCTCCATTATCAATTGAAAATTGGTGACATTATTTCAATAAAATGTTATTCATGTGGAGATATTTTCAAGATATCTATGCAATGCTTGAAAATCAACAAAGTTTCATTCTTATTCAAACAATCAACTCGGTTTTCATCTGTGTTAATATTAGTGACATAAACATATCCACTTTCAATAAAATTTCCAATAAAATGAAGCCTAATATCTATGTTATTAGACCTAAAATGGCTTTCTTGATTTTTAGACCAATAACAGGAAGATTGGGAATCACAATGTACAGTATTAAAATAAGTACTTATACAAAGTTCATAAATCAAATACTTAATCCATATGAATTCTTTGAATACCTATGTAAGTGACTATACTCGAATAATTTGGTCGAAAGGGTAACCATTGATTTCATATTTCACTTCCATGATATAGGACCTCCAGATGCAGTAAGAACATAACTCGTTAGTGATTTCTTCGTATCAACATTTCCAACATAGTCAGAATCCACCTAAACAGTCACTAATTCAAAATAATTAATATTCTTATCATAAAAAATTCATTGAGATGAATTAGAATAAATGTACATCAACAACCATTTAAGAGAATTAAAATGTAGCTATCCTAGAGTTTCTATAAATCTAAAATCCGAGTATACATAATCCGTCCCACTACATTAACATATTGGACTCTGATCATATATTTAATTTCAGAATCTGTGTTAGATGACTGAGATAAAATAAATTAAATTGTTGACTTAAAGGAACACTAACAGGCTTCAAAGTATCCAAAAATTCCTCTTAATC
This sequence comes from Viscum album, assembly GCA_963277665.1. Taxonomy (NCBI): domain Eukaryota; kingdom Viridiplantae; phylum Streptophyta; class Magnoliopsida; order Santalales; family Viscaceae; genus Viscum; species Viscum album. Next base: position 834,646,863 of record OY728139.1, on the reverse strand, counting down.
ACATTAATGATATATAAATGTTATGATACATAAATAAGATTATGATTCCTTACCCTAATAATTTTCATGCCCAAAATTTTCTTTGCATAGCCTAGATGATTCATTTCAAAAGAAGAATTCAATTCCATTTTAACATGAGTGATTAATATCATATCACTATATTTGAGTAACATGTAATCTACATAGATCAGTAAATTAACCATGCATTAACATATTTAAAATATAAACATGAAAAAATTGACTCATTATAAAACCATTTTCTAACATGAATGAATCAAACTTCTTATACCATCATCTTGATTCTTATTTTAATCCATATAACAATTTATTAAGAAAACAAACATGGATAGATTTAAATTATTGTTCAAAACCAGTAGGATGATTAATGTAGAATTTTTCAATTAAATATCCATGCATGAAATCAAATTTGACATATAGAAGTTCTATATGGAAATTTAAATGGGAAGAAGAAGAAAGAAGACTTATTGTAGAAGAATGTTTCACTACAGGATAAAATATTTCAATGTAATCAATTCGTTCTCATTGAAGAAAGCCTTTGGCTACTAGTCTAGATTTAAAATTAAGTTTATTTCCAATGGTATTTTCTTCTTTTGTTTTATATATCCATTTTAAAACAATCATCTTGGAAATAGGTGGTTTATTGATAGTTAAAATAGTATTGTTATTTCTTAGAGATTCCATCTCATTCCCATAGCTAAAATACAATGCATAGATTTTACATCATTTATAGATTTATTGTATCTTTTGGGACCCTCTTCACCATGATCTGCTATTGTATTTACGAAAAAGGACACCATATCATATTTTCTTTTGCCTAGGATAAGGTCTAATGACCCTCCTATGCCTATCCGTAAGGAGATGATAACCCCTATAGTCACTAAAAACTCCATCATCAGGATGTATCATACAAATTAGGCCATAATTATTGATCAGTATGATAAAGGATCCCATGAGAGGTAGAAGGAGTCTCAATAAGAGACTTACTAAAACTAGGAGGATCATCCTTAAGATCCCTCTTCTAAACACTTTCATTAGTTGGAGGCTAGACTCTAGAAATAATATACTCATGAACACCATATCCTAAATATGAATACACATTGGAAAAACTGATTTATCTTCCAAATTATTATACCCCTTCACACCTCGGGATACCATATGAAGATGAAAATTACTGCTCTAGGCCTAAGTTTATCATTTTTAACATGTGTGTAGGAAGTTCATCCAAACACCCTAATATGCTCATAATATGGGACTGATGGATCCAAAATTCAATATGAGTCTTAAAGATGTTGGTAGATGAGGGACACCTATATATTATGTATAATTTTGTAGTGATAACTTATTCCCAAAATGATTTGGGCAAGACTGAGCATGAAAGAATGGTATGAACCCACTTAACAATGGTATGATTCATACGCTCAACTAGACCATATTGATAAGTATTATGACTGAATATTTAGTGATTTAAAATTCCCTAACAATCAAAAAACATGATATACTCAGTAGATAGGCATTCAAGTCCATTATCACTCCTCAAATATTTTAACTTCTTCATAGATTGATTTTCTATAAAGGATTTCCTTGTTTTAAACACTTCAGAGAAATCAGATTAATTTTTCAAAATATAAACCTATACATTCCTTGAAAATTTATCTGTAGATGTGAAAATGTAAGAGCCTACACTCTGGTAGGTAGTCTTAGAAGGTCCCCACAAATTAGAGTGAACATAATCATGAGGGTGACCAGCATAAATGATGGATCTATGAAAACTATCTATTTTAGAATTACCCTTGACATAGCCTTCAAAAAAGTTACATTACTTGGTATAACATGAGTGACCATCCATTTCTTGCTTAATTTTTCTTGACCATTATCACTCACATGTCCTAGATCCATATGCCAAAGAATTTTGTGTCCATTGATAGTGAAATAAGTGTTTCCCAATTTCTTGACATGTGTTATTAATCACAAACATATAAACAATTTATGAAGGATCCTATAATAACCATATCATACCCCATATATATTATTAGACAACTTGAATTAGATTTAAAGGTAAAAACATTCTGATCAGAGACACCTAGTGAGATTAGATTTCTGTGGAAATATGGAACCCATCTCACATCCAATAAGATGATAAGAGAATGGTATAATATCTCTAGCATAATAAAACCACTACCCATGAAGCAACATCACTTTTCATTTCCTATAACATCCTCTATTTCAACTCCCTTAGTCAAATAAGAAAATGAACTCCTATCTGAGCACATATGGAAACAAAATACTAAGTCAATGACATACTTACCATAAAAAGTGTCTCTGGATAGACAAAAATCCTAAACACTTTCTTATCCTTTGTTTGAAAATGGAAAATGATCACTAGACTCATTAAAAGGTTTTTTAGATTTCAAATTAGGTCATTTGTCTCTAATATGCCCAGGTTTTCTATAGTGGTAGTAGGTAACCACATTTGGCTTGAGTTTAGACCAATGTTCATGTGATCGGATATGACTCTTACATAACTTACTATTTTACCTTTATTTTTTCATTCGAAACATTAATTGATTCCTCTCTTTCAAACCCACATCTTTAGGTTTAACCTTAGCCTTGATTTGTAACTCACATGAAAGGAAGGCTGACTTGGTAGTCTCTAAATTCCATGAATCTAAACCATACATCATAACATCGATATGTTGTTCATATTAACTATCTGAAAAAATTAAAAGTATGACCACTTGGTTCTCATTTTAAAAATATATATATATGTGACCAATGATAACATTTTTTTAAACTCATCACGGTGTGTCTGGAAGGACATCTGAATAGGTTGTGATTGTTTATCTATTACTATAAAGACCTATTTGTGGTTTATTATTTCAATAAATGGAATCATACTTCCCTTTTGGGGCTAATAGGGAACACATTTTTAATTTCAAAAAATTAAAATCATTTTACCCATCAAATTTTTCTATTTCAAATATCGTAGAAGACACTGTTTATTTGGGTGGATCTAATACCACTTTGGTTTGGGGTAGTAGAGGAATACAATCCCTCCCCCAAAAAATTCTAAGTACCACTGAGTACACAATATTTTTTAATTCTATATAAAAAACATAAAAATTAATTTTTTTACAATTAAAACACAGCCAAATAGAGTGTTGATGTGGTAATAGAAAACCATAGAAATTGTAGAAGAAGAAATGTGAAAAGAGAAAAAGAAAACACAAATATTTATTTTCTATGGTCCCTATAGAAGTTAATGTATGGATAAAACACCTCCAACACACAAAACTTTATTAGATTCTAATGAAATTTATCATAGTGTACTGAGGAAAAGTAGATAGCCCACTGAAATTCACAAAATGAACTAAATCCAAAATTGAGCACTAGAAGTAGCAATAAAGAAGGAATCAGGTTTAAGAAAGACATAGAACCCCAGAAAAATCCCAAGATTCAAGATCAAATCATGATCTAAATGCACTAATATCATTTCATTGTTGGATCTCATCATAGGATGATCATGATAGGTCTCCATATTCAATCCGTGGTCACATGTCTCTAACCGTGAAGATCCCCAACATGCTCCACCATGATCCTTACACCAGAAAAATGTTGTGGGTTGGTGGGACACCAGATGAGTTCATCGATGATAAATATATCACTACCACCAGTGATATTTAATCCATGTAATAAAATTATCAACATTGGGTGAGATAAAAAGAAGACTGAAACACTAACAGGAAGAAAAAACAACCATTAGTGAGAGGGAGTCTACTTCAGGAATCTAGATCTCTTAGTAAAAAATAAACTGAAATTCCCCAAGAGATGAATTTCAGATCTATTTTATATATCAAATGTAGGAACTCTAGGGGCTAAAACCCTCTATATGAACCTTAATCAGCTAATTGTACAGCTAATGGGAGGCTACCAGAAATCCAATGCTGAACTGCCCACCCTACGGCACATGGAGTGTCTCAAATCGATGGATGGATAGGAAGATTATGTGTCAACATACATTGACTACTATAAATGGATAGAACTGGTATATGGTGGATAAACAAGTTGACATCCCAAATCATGAAGCCCAAAATATTGAGTGGGCCATGTAAATCTGTTCTTATGGTAAAATGGAACTAAATTCCAGAATAAATTAAAATGAGAAAATATTTAATAATAAATTGTAAGTATTTAAAGCAATTAAATAGGTGAAAATTTTAAATGGGTTAATTTCAATTTTTAATATAAAAACAAAGAATGCCCATATTGACAATGAGATATTAAATTATCTTAACATGCTCTATGAAATAAGCTTCTAGTTTCAAAAATATTAATGAAGAAAAAAACTCAATAATCATGAATTTTATTATCATAAAAAATCATTCCATATTTAGGTTTTAATCCAATTCCATTAATGCATGGAAAAAACATTCAGTTAAAAATTTATACTTTCATCAATTGGATTACCATCAAATTATAAGAAACACCAGATTTGTTAAACATGTATCAACTTTAATTAATTACCCAACCAAAAAAACATTATGGGATTTATTTAATATTCAAAATTAATCAATTTCGACATGGTAAACAAACAATAATAATATTTTATAAAAATCATAATATAGATTGAACACTATACTAAATAAATATTCAAACCGCTATCACGGATCAAGGAAAAAACTTTCCATAACAAAACATAAAATAATTCATTCTTTAATAAATTATAATCATAATTAGGATAATTACACCACAATACAAAGGGATACACAATGTTAAATTTATTATTTCATGTAAGAAAATATGAGAAGATAGGAATCCCCTAACTCAAAGTTCCATCTTTCTTCACATGAGAATGAATTGATTCTGGTGACCTCTGATCACCTATTCGGTGAGGAAACTTTGATATCTCAAGGATTTAATCCCATGAAAACATTAATAAAAAATAAATAATACTCCCTTATAATTATTCAGACCATCTCCCATAACATGGATATAAGTAACAGGAGGAAACAAGATCAAATAGAGAGAAACTACTAGAAAATATGACGATCCTACCATAGATCACTAAGAGTTGAACACATGAATTTTGTATTCATACCTATAGAAAGAAGGCTTTAAATACTTTTATAACAACCCTTGGGTGACCAGGGTTCATGAGTAATATGTTATAGAAATTGGGTATAGGAGTCTCAGGGTTATTTTAAAAAATATATATTTTTAGAGGACCACGACACAACCCCTAAGATCACATAGTAGACCACCTAGACCATTTCATGGTGGGAGGAAACCATATCGTAGTCCCAGGTAAAACTCAGTTATAGGATCCAATACAAGATCCATGGTGCCTATCAAATTTATCTTGGAGAGGGACTACACCCCATAAAGCATCCACCCCCGATTTGACTATAGCTTCAAAAACTACTATGATGCAGCCACCTCGCTCCACACCGCAGCACTCAACACAGAGAAAGGTCTTTCGCTTTAGCCATCCACCACGACATATGTAGGCATAGAAATTCAGTAGCCCTGATTTTCCTCATTTGACCCTCTATACACCATAGTCAGGAATCCACACCATCGAAGCTTGACTTATGAAACAACCCATGGCTCCATGCCGTAACCTGGCCTCAGATGGAAATTTCACCCATCTTTTTTCTTTATTTATCATACAAAATCCTTAAAACCTCCACCATGGGACACTGAAACACACCAAAAACCATGAGAATGGCCCCTAAGGTTTGAATCCTTACACTATTTGTGTACAACATAGAGTAACAATTACAAAAAATTTTATATTAAATGAATTTTTAGAATTTCAGATCAGATAATATATTAAAATATTTTTATAGTACACATTTTTAAAAAATATTATTTTATACAAATCACACTACCAGAATAATTCAGGATATATTTACTCAGTAATTGATAACATAGACTCAAATATTTATGAGAAATTATCAATATATTATAAATTACTATAATGACTCCCTATGTCACCATATAGTGATCACAATTTCGATGACTATGTTTAACAAATTTTCAACTAACTAGTAAAAATAATTATAGAAACATGTAGCTATTGTATCTATATATAAATATGTTCCCAATTACATTAAAACTCTATTTCGAAATATTTAAGTTTATTCTTAAATTTCTCATAGTGATTTTTATCCAATTATCATAGTGACCTATTTATCATATAGATATTATAGAATAAAATTTCTTCGAACTATTCATTCTAATAATATTTATTTCTATAAGATTCATAATAGCACCATTATCCAGTGATACTAATATTATTTATATATAATACACAAATTATAATCCAAATAATAATAAATAATTATTTCAATTTAGTGCCTACGACTTGAAAAAATCTTTTTAAGATATATAATATTGATTATTTTTCTTATATAATAGTATAATAAAAAACCAATGGAAAAATAGGGAGGAAAATTCTTGCAGTTAATATATTTTTAAACTCATCTTGTAATTTAGTGTGTTAAAATGTAGATATTGATAAACTCTTCTTCCAAGAGAGAAGCTCCACATTTCATGCAAGAAGAAGATTTCAGAATGAGCTTACATGAAAAATATTTTATAAAAGAAGAATAAGAAAAGATAAATCGTATACGAATCGCTATTGTATTGGGTTGGATAAATGGACAGGGAAAATCATATTGATATTTCTTGACTAAATAATAAGAATCTTGAAATTGATTCAGTGATATTTTGATAGAGTTATAATTTCTTTATAGAGAAATAATTATAGGGAATCAGACAAAGTATCATCACAAAGTCCATGATGTTCTTACTGGATTCATGGTTTGAAATTGATGAATTATTTTAAATGATCATGTTTATAATAGTTGATCAAGATGCACTGTAACATGTTTTTTTTTTTAAAATGTACTACATTATTTCTTTCTACTTGAAGCACATTCACTATTGTGTTGGACATAGTGATACATGAGTGTAAGGGAATACACTACTTGTTTTATTCCCCCAAAAGGATTTCTTTGTAGTGAATTTTGTGGTATCATATTATTTCCAAACCATACCAAGGACTATCTACTATTGTAGACTAGTGAATCTTATAAAGTCTTTTGTTCATGAGTTATTGTGTTTGATTTGGTTTTAGAAGAGAAAGTAATATTTAACCGAAGGGTAAGGTTGGTTCCTATGAATGTAAATTTAAAAGAAAAATTTATCAATCATTCGACCCATCCACCTCTCAGTGATACTTAAATCCTTGTTTGGGAATCTCAACAAGTTTCAACAACGACAACCTAAGGAATCCACTATAACATGATATTAAATTATGTAAACATTCTCTACAGCATATGATTCCTATTTAAATAAAAAATACAGAAGAACAAAAATCATTAATCATTACATTTATTATCATTAAAATACATTCCAAATTCATGTTCTTTATCCAATTCCATTAACACAGGGTATAACACATTCAGATAAGCATGCATACTCGCATCAATTTGATTACCTTCAAGCTATGAGAAGCACAATTTTTGTTTAACATTCATCCTCTTTAGTTATTTATCCATCCAAAAATTCAGATTTATGTTTATTATCCAAATTCATCAATTTCAACATGATAAAACAAGCATAACAACATGTTAAAAAAAGCATAGTAAAAATAGAATACTCTCTCAGAAAACAATATGAAAACCATTATCGTGGTGGAAGGAAATAACATGTGACCGCTAAACATAATCCAATTACATTTATTAATCCAGTTTAATATTTATTTGGTAAATGAAACTAACCTGCAACGAGATAAACCATGGTAAATTTATGATTTCACATAAATAAATAAGAGAATAAGTGATTCCTCTACCTCAAAGCTTCATCATTATTTGAATGTGAAAGAATGAATGTTGTAGATCTCTCATCACCTATTCCATAAGGAAACTACGATCTCCCAAGGATGTTATTCGATGAGCACATTGATAATTGCCAAAGAAACCCCCATTATAATTATAGATAATTTCAGTCATAATATTGAAAGAATGAAGGGGAAGAAATGATATTAAATGGATAGAAACCTCTAGAAATAAGGAAGAGCCTACCAGAGATCACCATAGATTAAACTCGGGAAGTCATGATTGATCAATATCTTAAGGGGGATTCAAAGCCTTCAAAAGTCACCCTTGGGTGCCTAGGGTTCAAGAAGGAGTGACAGAAAACTAGGTAGAGTAGACTTAGGGTTATTTTAAGAAGATAGATTTTTAGTGGACCACAATACAGCCCCTAAGACCACATATCAGACCACTTAGACCATTGCACAGTCAGAGAAGATTATATCACATCCCCTAATAAAACCCATTCGTGGGATCTACTGTTAGACCCATGGAGAATATACTATTTAGCTATGTGAGGGACTACAACCAATCCTATAAAAAATGTTGCAACAACCACATATTTTGCAGCAGTAACAAAACCCACTACATTACACCCACCTCACTCAATGCCATAATGCTCGAAAATGGGAATGGGCCTAAGCCGCATCCAACCACCAAAACACAACCATGTCTATGAAAATATTATCCCTGATTCCCCTCCTTCAAGACTTCCTAGGACTCATTATAGAGACCACACCATAGAATAATGGATTACGATATAGCTCATGGATCCACAACACAACAATGCTCAAATGGTAGTGGCACCCACCCTTTTTCACCATTTACCCACAAACTCCTTGAAAAATCATCCAGGTTCCTCCAACACCCAAAAAATAAAACGGGAAGGGTCACTAAATAATGAGACCTTACACTGTATATATAAAACAAACAATAACAATTACACAAATATTAAGTTAATTTTTAGAATTTCAGATATATAAATTATTTAAATAGTTACATGGTACACATTTAAAAAAATATTATTTTATATAGATCACTTTACCAAAATAATTCATGATATCTAGCTTCAATAATTGATAACATGGACACGAATATGTATGAAAATTATGAATATATTATTAAATCCTTTAATGAATCACCATATCACCATATAGTTTTCACAATTTCCCTGACCATGATGAACAAATTTTCAATTGATTCATAATCAAATTATAGAAAAATACAACTATTGTCTCTATATATATTGATGTCACAATTTACATTTGAACTCGATTTATAATAATTTCAATGTATTCATATATTTCTCATACTATTTTTATCCAATTACCATTGTGATATCTCTATCATATTGATATGTCGGTACAAAATTTATTCCAAATATCCTTCCTAATAATATTTATTTCAATAAGATTTATAATAACACCATTTTCCAATGAAGAAAATGTTATTGAAGTAGGATATACAACATAAAATCTAAAATATATAAATAAGGTATTCAATTTAGTGCCTACTACTGATTTTTTTTCAAACTATATACTGTTGAATATTTTTAATATATTACTGTATAATAAAAACCCATGTTAAAAAAAAGATAGAAAAATAATTGTAGTTAATGTATTTCTAAACTCCTCTTGTATGCCAGTGTGTTGAAATGTAGAGTTTGATAAATAATTTAATAGAAATATAATATTAAATGGACAAAATCAATAAATAAGTGAAATCAAGAATTCAAGATGTAATTAAAATATACATGGTTACAATTCCAATATAATTGTATTTCATTAGAAAATAATAAATTTAATATAACTTAATAACATCATAACTTGTTTCTAAAAATTCAATGTGAGTCATTTTCCACCCTTATAAAAGGCCTCCACCCCTCCCCGTTAAACACACCTCCCAAAACACTTAGGTTCTTCCAATATCTACCCAAATAGATTCCCAACATCCCTCCCCTCTACCTTGAATCCTCTTTTTTGGATGAAATCCTTCAATGGAAGCCTTTTGGTATAAACCAAAAGATGTTACCCAATTAAGAGGTAATGTATTCTCTCATATTTTTTAGTTTAATTTCCATTATATACACCATCTAATCATCTTATTCTATGATTCCATAACAAGAGTAGTATCCTCAATATTTACTAGGTTTTTTATGCTAAGGGTTTGAACTGTAATTACACACACCTCCGTCTAATGGATAATTAACATATTGTTTATGTATACAGTGAACTACCGCCTCCTAAAATGATGATTGTTCAATTTTCATGTACCACCTATCAGGGAGGTCATTAATAAGGAAAATATATTTCTGTATGGTGTATATTATATTTATAATTTCTCTATTATTATGAAATTTTTTATTATAACATACCATTATGCTTTCCATCTTGTGTAAATATGATAATCTCTTTTTAGGATATATGGAATATAGACCCCTAAAAGAGAAATGACTCATCCATGCCATACATGGAACATATAAAGAATGTTTTGAGTAATAATATATAAGCTATATAACTTATATATTAAAATTTAATGATAATATACATACGTGTAATTTATTTTTAATTCTTTTAATACAACAAGGAAATGAAAGTAGCATTAAGGTATACGTATGACCTACCGTCTCCATGGACGTTGAACATCATTTTTAATCTCCAAATATTATGGAATGTTATAAATAAATTTTTGATGAATATATAAGATAAATTAGTCATGATTTACACTTTGGAGATGATGAAATCACGATCTAATATATAGGACCAACAAATTACAATTCAAAACACACTTAAAAAAGGCAATTATCAACCAAAATAGTTTGAATAATGAAAGAGTGTTAAAAAATGGTAATAAAATAGCGTAAGATGTTAATATATGATACTACAAACATGAGTATAGTTCATTTATAAGTATTAAATATATTTTCAACCACTATATAGGAGGATAAATAAGTCACAAAAAAATATTAAGCGATGGGATTTTCATCTCAATTTTTAAATATGTTAGATTGATGTCATATTCACTACTTACTTCCTTTGTGTTCTATAGATACTACCCATTTTGATATATAATATCCAAATTTACCATTATTTCATGATATTAAACAATTAAAATGATGTTACTCTTTCATTTAACCCTTGACTAAAAATTTAATGAAGTAATAAGGGAATTTTGTCTCAATTTACATTTCATTAAGACTTATTTTCTATAATGTGCCAATTCACTTTTATTTGGTGTATATACTAACAATTCATTACTATATAATTAATATAATTATTCTCAAAATATTCCATGTTTCATTTAATTTCATAATATTTCAGGGATTATGATTTAATTATTTCAAAGTGGTATTGGACACTTTGAAATGTTTAAAGATTATTCTCCTCAAGAATGTTCGTGAGGATTATTTATGAAATCTAACTTCCATTTGTGATGGTTAACTTTATTTTGGAATAATAACATTGTTGTAATCATTTTTCATTGTAAATTTTCTTGAATACCCATATTATCAGACAATGGGTATTATTATTTTCTAAACAGGATTCCATTTTACATACGATGTTTAAATTGACAGTTATTTGACTAAATGGGAATTATTGATAAATCTGTATTTCACATTCAATACAGTTATTTGGTAATCCACCTTAGTTGTTTTTATTATTATTTTTGGAGTAATTCTTTGGGAAGAGAAATTATGGGAGTATCCTGAACATTATATAGCACTTTTATGCATCAAAATGTTCTCATAAGTTAAATTAGTTGTCCAATTAAATGTGTTTTTATGCACAATTTTAAACCTTCTTATGAATGGTATTGATGGTAAGAGGTATTTATGTGCCTCAGACACGACTTCAATTAATAATTAATTTCCCTCATTTTGATTTAGTTATTATTAATCCATGATATTTTATGTCGATGTATCTATGGATACATTTCATTCTCATCTTGTTGATTTAGATAGCATGAGTTTAAATTTCTTACCTTTCCATATTGATATTGCCTTATATAGTTATTTCAATGGAATGTGTTATTTTTTATTCACCTTTCCATGTAAATTTATTCATATTGATTTATTATTGATTATTATTTATATACCCTTAATGAGCATTGGATCTCACCCTAAATATTTTTCTATTCCCCAGGGAATAAAGAATAAATCATTGAATAAGCATTCAAGGATGAAATTAATTTCCTTTAATTATATACCATGTTTTTATTTAATATTTATCAATTTATTTTGTGTATCATTTATGTTATCTATATTTCCAAGACTACTAAACTGAATAGTCCTTCAAGACATGTTTTCTTATAATAATGCCAATGTAACAACATAATGCACTAGCTCCAGTCTTCTGGGGTCGGGCGTTATACCTTCAAAAATGAGTTTTGAGTTAGGGTACCCTAATTCTTCAATATTTGATAGATTTTCAGCGACCAAAAAGGTGGTAATTTTTTTAGTGGGGAACTGATTTATTTCTAAGTATTATATTCATATTGATATTATAGATTTTATATTTTATAATTTTTCTTAATGTACTGATATTTATAGACAAATATATAACAATATATAAATATTTTTTTTATATATTCACCCATTAAAATTTAATTTTATAAATAAATAATTAAAAATATTTCCATATAAAATATATTTCTCAATAAATAAACCATATCTATAAAAAATAAATCCCATTTTATATAAAATACAAATTTATGAATATTTATATATGTATACATATTCAATTAATGTATATAAGATGTTTATATATATATATATAATTGTCTGTGTATTTAAAAACACATATATTTTTATCAAAATAATATAATATATGTATATAAATGTTAATATATATTAAATCTAAATAAATATTAATATGTATAGTTATATTTATAGATGCACACAAATATACATATATATATATATGGGCTTATAAACACATACATGTAAAATTTTACATATGTATTTGAATATATATATATATATAATAAATTAATGAAATATATAAAAATATATAGATATATCATAAAATGAAAAAAAAATGATATATGTGAGTGGAAGAGTCGCGGACTCATGAGGAGGAGGTCTCTAGTTCAAAATCCAGTAAAGGGCTCATATGTGGGTAAAAAATTCCCAGCGCTATTAAATGGGTGGGTGAGGATATCGCTATTAAAGGTGGAAGGGGAGGCTCGCTCAGTTATAAAGGGGTGGGGGAGGATGGTGATATTATAAATGAAGGTGGGGGAGGCTAGCACTGTTATTTCACCCTAATTATGCCCATGATTATGATGTAAAATTGATTTTAGGAATGTTGTTGTATTTAAGAGATATTTTTCTCCACATAGAAGGAAAAATAATATAAATGGTCTTGTTAATATGTTAAATTTGTTGAAAAGTAATTTTTTGTCAATAACATGAAACACATTGAAACCTTTATTGAGTTTTTTCAATAGTTGAAAGTCACCAAGAATGTAATTCAAAGAAGATTGTACCTATATGAGAACATTGATATGATAAAAATGGGTGAATACATTAATGTTTATAGAACACCATTAATGTCATTCAAATAAAATTTTAGATATAAGTGAATAGGTTCAGACTGAGGGAGATCCTCATGAGCCCTAGGGCTTGGGCCACAATAGACATTTGGAAAACTGACAACCCTCTTCATCTCTCCCATTTTCTCTACAACCTTAGAAGCAGCAGTCAGTTCCTACCATTTCCACTCCATACATCCCTTGATAACCTCATTGCATTGTTCTTGTCATTGACATATCAAATATGGATCCACTGTATAGAGTGATTTGGCCATATCATCTGTTCATCACCTTTCTAGCAATACATAGTGTTCGGGGTCTTCGTCATTATTGTTGTATTAACCATGGATTCCCAACATGCATCCCTAACCTATTCTACAATGTTTCCTTGTACTCTAGGAATTCGACATTATGCTCAAGAATATTATGGTGGTGAATGTGCCTTGTGAAATGTAGGGTTCGGTCTACCTCTTTATCTCCCTACTTCCCCACCAACATAAATCCCTACATCGTTCCCCTGACAATGACACTCTTCTCTAGGATAGCTCACCTCACATAACCATGACCCATCTTCATCTTCTGCCTCTTTTCCAACATAAACCCCTCCCTTTGATAGCTTAACATGGGACTCTATCTTCTTCCATCTCAGTAACACAAGATTCTTCATGTGGAAGTTGGTCCTCAATGAACGCATATTTTGTGAATTTTGATGGAATATCCTCTAATAATATTAATTTATATTAAATCATTCTTATATAAAAAGTGTTTTGGTTGAAGGAAAAGTGCAATGAATTTTGAAAAACTATAGTAAATGCCATGAATCGAATCCAGTGTTTTGTATCGATAATTCGTGAACTGTAAACAAAATAGAAAATATAGATTATTAAAAGGGACAATCGATTTAACATGATTCAGACCCTTATGGGTCCTAATATATGTTAAGAACACCACACACACCACACACTCATTTTTTCTCTTTTAAAATGAATTGAAACTATAGAAGGTAATCAGATCCTTAAGAATGAAAAAACCTGGAAAAAATTGAAATAAATATTTACAACACTTCAAACATAAAAGAAAAATGCAATCCTATACTTACAATGGAATAATAAGAAATGTTCAATGTTATTTATTACTACATCCACCTTATGGATCTGGTGCGTAGAAGCTCAGGTGATGGCCTATTTGAGTCAAGGTTGAAGGAAGCAGGACCAAGCTCCATAAATAGTGGTACACCAGTGATGTACTCGGGAGACCTCCAACCATCTGTGTGTAACCACTGAGACAAACAATGAATAAGGTTTTAGAAAAAAAACCTGAGGATATGTGATGTAACAACCATATAGGAGACAATTTTTCTCTAGGAGATGATAATATGAAGGTTCGATTCACCTATGGAAGTCTTAAAGCAAGGGTGATTAATCTCCCTTTGAGTGGCGGTTCTGAAAACTATATTCCAAATATGGGGATACCACGAAGCCCAATAGTGGAACTGAATACTAAACCAACTAGGAAGTTAGAACATATTATCCAAAAATGTATGGACAACACTTAAGGGGTGGTGGAATTGATCAACGACACCTATTAAACCAGACAGTAAAACACAGATCCCCAGCATGTCATACATAAATAAAGTGGGTCTCAAAGAGGTGCAACACAAAAAGAATACAATGACCAATAATAGATATAAATTCATCACTATAATGGAAATAAAATAGGTATTATAAAAATTAAATGGAAGGAAAGACTAATACATATTAATCAACAATTTTAATATTGAAAACATAATTAATTAAGAAAACATCATTCACATATCTCTATCAATTTCAATAAATATTTCATATGTTCTTACACCTCGTGATCATAGAATCAAAACTGGGTTTATCCTTTCTAGAAAAACATAAATTGAGATAGAACCCCAACCTAAGTCAAACTATCAGATGGGTTAATGTCAGTGTGTATCTTATTGATACATACGGTTCTAGATTCTATAATATCTCAAATAACGTGTAATCTAATATCTTTGTGTTTTGACTTACCATGGAAAACAATGTTCTAAATTTATGAGATGATGACTGGGTATCATAAAAACCATGAATCACAAAACCCATAATGTTATGTTCATAATCCACAAATTTGATCCTAAAGGCTCCCTTAATTGCCTCATTTAAAAGATTGTATCTATATTTTGTAGTCGAATGTGGAAAAATAAACAACATGTTAAAATTCAAGGTAATTGAACCTCCAAAAGTAATAAACACATACCTGGTTAATGATTTATGAGTATCAACATCTCCAGAATAGTCATAATAAACATAACCATAGAAAAGTTAAGCAGAATCTAAATTTTTTCCATAGCACAAAGAGATAATAGAAGTCCATGAAAGATGTCTATGTAGACTTATATGTTCATGCTAGTGTGGATTACCTGGAGTGGCCATGAACCTACTAAGGGTGCATACAAAAAAAGAAATATCTGGGCGAGTGAAAATAATAAAATACCTTATGAAACCAACTATGTTGGAATATGGAATATTATATATAAAATAAATATCTACTGCTGCTATAGGGTATTGAGTCAATGACACTTTAAAATGTTGTTCAAGAGGGATATTAATAGGATTTAATGTTTATAACATATTCATATTTAAAACATTTAAAACATATCCATGTTATTTTAGATAAAGAAAATTTTATGGTCTATATCTTATGATTTCAAGGACGAAGATTTTATTGGTCACACTTAGGTCCTTCAATTAAAATTCTCTTTTCAGTTGGGATTTTATTGAAGATATAATATTTATATCCTTGTATATGATATTCTTATCCTTAAAATACAACAATAGATAAATGTTATAGACATTAGATTCTATGAAATAAACACATGCATCATACAGACTCATGGTCAATTTGATGCCTAGAATAAAGGAATCAAACATTAAGTGACATATACTTGAGGATTGTTTAAATCCATTCAGGTAATTATTTAGAAGTAATAATTGTTTTAGTTTTAATCCTTTAAGATAACCACGAGGAGGGTTTATATAAATATTTTCATTCAGATCACCATGTAGAAATACAGTTTTGATATATAACTGCTCTATATGAATGTCATTATAGGCTGTATAGGATAGAAAAATTCTAATAGAGGAATGATTAATGAATATGGAAAATATTTCGAAATAATGAATTCCATCTATTGGGAGGAAGCCCTCGGAAAATAGTCTAGCTTTGAATTTGATGTTCCTTCCCATAGTGTTATCTACATTTCTATTGAAGACTCATTTGGAATCAGTTACTTTATAATTAATTGTCTTTTTCACAATGTCCCATGTATGGATCTTCTTTCAAGATTGCATTTCTTCATTCATGGAAAAGACCCACTTTTTTGAGTCTTTGCTTTCAAGGACTTCTTATAAGAATTAGTATCATCCTCAATAATATCATGGGATATATTTGGTTCTTATAAATACATATTTTACTAGATTAATTGGGATGGAAGTTTAAGAACCCTTGTTTTCCTATCACGGGTGAACCGGTAGTCTTGATGAGTGGCAGAAGGTTCAGAATCTGAATCTGGACTAGAGATAGTCTCGGAATTAGCAATAACATTGGGATAAGGTGGAGGTGTAGTAGGCTAAATATCACTCTCAAAATGAACCTAATGGCTCGTCTACATCAGAGTTATAAAGTTCTAGCTCACAAATTCAAGGTCTGACGGTCCTTGTCTTAGGAAAAGATGATTCGTGAAACCCCACATCCCTACTAACGATACCCCCTTTGGATTCATGGTTTTTCCACATAGAGTTTATATTCCCTAACAACCTCATTATAACCAATGAAAATTCACTTGAATGATCCCGGTTCTAACTTATCGGCCTTTACATCAGCAAAAGATGTAGAACCAAAAAACATAATGTTGGAATTAGATGGGGGATTTCCGATCCAGAGTTCTTCAAGAATTTTGAATTGATTTATTGATGAGGGAAACCTATTAATGAGGTAGAAAGCAGTGATGGTTGACTCAAAACAAAAATATTTATGGAGGCCTAAGTATGAAAGCATACTACAAATTCATTCAAGTATTGTATGATTCATCCTCTCTGTTAGGCCATTTTATTGGGTGTGTTTCCCTTAAACTTTTATGAGTCTTAATACCTTGTGGCTAACAATTTTGTATAAATTCAATAGACTGTTATTCCATCCCATTTTCTGTTTTCCTTATCTTGATTTAATTTGTAGTTTAGTTCTCAACTAATTTTTTATAGGCCTTGATGGATTGCAAGACATCATATTTATTCATAATGATGTAAACCCAAACCATCCTGGAGAAATCATCAATGATGGTGATAAAATAGGATCCTCCACCAAGAGAAGTTGTCTATGTTGTCCCCCTCAAATCTAAATGGATATATTCAAGTGGGGTAATATCTTGGATTAAGGTCCTATTAAATATCACCCTTTTAGCCTTTCCAATTACACAATATTCAGAGAATGGAAGCTTAGATGGTGTGATGTCACTCAATAACCCCTACTTGTTGAGTTGTTCTAGGCCTTTAAATATTACATGCCCCAACCACCTGTGCCCTAACACAGTTTTGATAGTGTTGGTACTGAAATCATTTCCAAATTTTCTTCAATGAGTATTTCCATTCAGGACATAAAACCTGTTTGAAAGGGGGCCCTTAAATATGGTCCTAGGTCCTTTAGAGATCTCGATACATCCTATTTCCGATTTTAATTAGAATCCTTTTTGATCCAAGACCCCTAATGAGATTAGATTTTGTTGAAGGTTGGGGACCCTCTTCACATCATGTTAGGTGATGATTTATTGATCACCTAACTCTATAAGAACTGAGCCTCTTCCTTCAAAATTACACCTCTGATTATTCTCTTAGAGGAAATCCCCTTCTACCTTCTCTTATTACTCTAAAAAAGAATATTTATATGGAAACATATGAAAGAAACAACCAGATCACGGAACCACTATTGATTGAGTGTATGGATGGATACATTCAAGATATCAGCCATGTTATACCTTATTAGACTAATAGATATTGGTTGGTGGGTTTTGTGTATTCTACCTCACTTTTGAGCTTCTGACACTTATGATTAATGTGTCTAGGATTACCATAGTGGAAGAGGGTTACTTTTCTATCATTGGATTTACCCTTTGGTTTTGGATATTTATTGATTTTACTCGTATCTCTATCAAACTATTTCTTCTTACCTTTTTTCTGAGGTCATCCCCTAGTGAATAGACTCTCTTCCAAAACCTTTCCCTTAGGTTTGGAATGAAGTTAATTAGACATAAGGGAAGTCCTAACTTACTCTAAAGATAATGAGTCTTGAACATACATCATCGTCTTGACCCGTATGATATAGCTATGATTAAGATATACTAATAGGATCATCGGCCGATCATTATCATCTATAGTAATGTTGATATTTTCTATATCTAACATGATTTATTGAATTCATCAAGGTGGGTTTTTATAGAAATACCCGGTTTCATCATAAAGATAAGCATTTGGTTCTTCTTATAATGTATTCCTACTAGGGTGGTAGTCATGTATAATGGTTGGAGTTTAAGCCATTTTCTTGTAGTATTACACTCATAATCCACTTCCCTAAGATCCATATCACCCATGGAATGAAAAGGCATGATATCAGCCTTAACAAGAATGTTAGGGGAACTTCTTGGTACTCTATAGATGTTTGTCCCTTTAAATTCATGGTAATAATGGGTTTCGTATCCCCATAATGGACATCAATAAGACATTGTTGAACTAGTAAATCCTTCATTTTAATTCTCCATAAATTTAAGTTGTTTTCAGCATCAAACTTCTTGATTTATTATCACATTGTAGACATGTTTATCCAGAAAAGTGGATGATTAGTGGTAGGGGACAACCTTAAGCATACGCTCCAACTAATTTTCCAATATCACTAGATACTCCTATATAGTGAGATACAAAAAAAGATGAGTTTCAAGGAAAATAATGATTTCACTTAAAATGAAAAATAAATAAAATATATAGGTATAACTAAAGAAAACATAAATATAGAAAATAAATAAGAAAGAAAACCAAAATTAATAAAATGAAAACATAGTGTTATATGAAGTAAACAAAATAAAACAAGACAAATTTCTATAAAGCTGTAAACATAGTGCAAAAGGATCTAAATAGAATGATGGCATACAATTATTTTAACAAAATATTACCAAAAAACAACAATGTAATTATAGCTGATAGAAAGGTTCCGTCAAAGCAAGAATCAAATTTAATAAGGCAATAAATAGTTGCAGTAAGAAAGGAATAATAGTATAAATCTTGCTGATTGAAGAAACAATTAAGGAACGATGTAATTCACGAATTTATAAGAGTCTGTAAACAAATTAAAGAAAGGAAGATTGATGAAAACTCAATGAACTGAAGGACGATTATGAAAATATCAACATCAAATTAGCATAGTAGCGAGGGAGGCTTTGATTCCACATGTTTTGGTTTGAGGGGAATCACAATGATAACCAAACAACCACAGTAATGAAAATTATAAAATCTAGTGTTGTCTATGGATGATGAATGAACTGAAAAAAATAGAAAACACATAATAGTAAGAGGGACACTCAATTTAACATGCTTGGGACCCTCAGGGGTCCTACTGCATAAAAAGAATAATACACACACCACACAAATGTTTTATTGGTTTCAAAGGGAATTGAAACAGTACTATGTAATCAAATCTGAATGAATGAAAAATAATGGAAATAAAATTCAAAGTAAAATTTAAAACAATTCAAATGTAGAAGAAAAATTTAAAACTATACTTATAATGTCAGACTATGAACATTCTCAAGGTCTTGATCAGTTCAAGAGACTACTTGATTTGGTGGGTAGAAGCTTGGGTGCTAACCTAAATTAGTCATGGTTGAAGGAATAAGGTCAATCCTTCACAAAAAATTGTACACTAGTGATGAATCACAGATACCTCTGTCTGCCTATGTGTTACCCCTAAGTCTGACCACGAACAAGTGTTTAGCAACAACAATCTGGGGATATATGAAGCATCCACCAAGGAGGAGACAAACTATAATCATGAGATGCGAATCTGAGGGGTCGATTTACCTCTAGAAGTGTGGGAGCAGGGGTGATTATTCCCCATACATGCGGCAGTTTCCAAAACTGTATGACCAATATTGGGAAACCATGAATCCATAGTGTGAAACTGAATTCCCAACCAAATGGATGATTCAAACGGATTGACCAAGGATGTTTGACCAGAACCTCAGGGGAGGTGGAATAGATCAAAGATTCATATTTAACCATTTATTAAAACAAAGATCGCCAACAAGTCATGTGGAACTAAATTGGTACACAAACATGCATAGCCAAAAGGCAATACAATGCCCAACTAGAAATATAAATCCAACATGATAATGATGATAAAATAGGGTTTAAATTATATTAAATTGTAGTAAAAACTAATATGTCTTAATCAATAATTTTAATATGAAAAAAATAATTAATTAAGAAATCATATATAAAAAATTGTTATATAAAATTCCAAGAATTTACTTTGTTGAACTTATGAACGGGTATCTAAAAAAATTAGTTCATGTTTAAGCTTTGTTTAAGGATCTTATACGACCCTTTGATTTGATTAACTTCCTATTTTATGTTCAATTTATTTCATCATAGATCATATTTTGACAAGGTAAATTATATTATAGACTTATATAAGTCTTGTATTTTCTAATTTTTATGTATCTTACATATTGAGTCAGCAGAACGTTTTGTTGTGCGTGTTGGTGGTTGTCCATTAGAGATTTCTTCTGATACTGATACATGTTCCAATTTTAATTTTTCATAATTGAAGGGTCCTATTTGAATTGAAACTCCTCTATATTATCCATCGTGATATAAATATGTACAACAATATAAAAAATTCTAAATAAAATATAATTTTAAAAAATGAATTATTTCAAAAATATTATAATTGATAAATGTCCTTGCAGCCAATGAGTGGCAGGGAGTGGGGAGGTGCATGGTGTTATTGTAAAGAAATGGGTGGATAGATTTTATTTCATCTCGTTTTTGGGTTATTCATTTAAATATAGTATAATAATTTTTTATGTTTATGTTAATTTTTATAGATACAACAATAAAACAGTAATTAAATTAAATTTGATTAATTTGAATCTTTTAAAATATGATGCAGAATTTTACATATGTTTTTTATATAATAATTCTTATTACAAGGTTAATTTTTTTAAAATTTGGCCTTGATAAAAAATAATTTATGGGCCACTGTAATAGAGATGGATGTCAATCATGATTGGGGCCTGAAGGAATTGGACTTTCTATCAATGATGATGAAATATGATCCTATTCACACAAATTGATTTATTTCATCATACCAACTCTTTATGTAAAACATCTATAATGTTGACATTTTTTAAAACAACCCTTGAACTTGAGCTGATCTCCCATATCATACCAACACATAGCACAAAATCATTTGAAAATCATTCTGTGGATTCACGCATAGTATCAAATATGTATCTATAGCTTCCCCAGGTAGGATCACCTCCACCAAGGCCCCTCATCCTACCTCCCTTCTAGAAATAGGAATAAAATAATGTTTGAAACCTTATTTCTTCTTACTCTAGAAATTCACCATCTCGATTTCTTCAATGAATTGGAAGCTTCAATCTCATTGGAACACCCACCCGTCCTCTTCACACCATCACATTTTAGTTTAGAACTTCTCATCTTCTCTAAATTCATTGACTCTTCAAAGAAACAAAAAAGGTGTGATTAGTGCATATACCTTTTTTTCACGTTTAATTACTATTTTATTGGTATTTATAAAAATCATTACTCGAGTTTCCAAAATAAATGAAACAATAGAAAAACCTATTGAAATTATATATATAAGTCATTGTGGAAATTTCATTCCCACATTTATAGGTGTGGGTATTTATATATCATTGAATTACATTTCATGGATCCTCCCCACCCCACCACGTGACACATTTAAATATTTATTAGCTAATTTTTATCCTTTTTTATAAGATACACCATCATAGATCTCACAATTTTTAATGCCACTCTTAATTATTGTTAACAAAAACACTAATAAAGGTAAAAATTTAACAACAATGAAAAAAATTTATGATAATGTATACTTTTAATAGTTTTTAAGAAAGAGGTTATTAAAAAGAATCTTTTTTCATCGTTTTATTTAGCACTGATAAATAGATCACATTATCATCATTTTTTTAACATTGTAAATGTAAACCGTGAAATAATTAATTTCTATATAAATATTTATATATTATTAAATATGATTTATACATTACTAGAAAATGGGGATGTTCACACACATCTATACTAATGTTTTTTATAAATCATGAGTATAGAGCTATTGGAATCTGTCAATACCAATGGGTTATGTAACCAATTTGTATAGACATGTTATCCGAAGAGTTTTTAAAAAATCATCGGTATTGGTTGAGATATACTAATGATTTTTTAAAAGCTATTTTGATAGGGTTCTCTCCACTACTAAAAATATTCCATTTAACAACATGGAAAATTGATTTTAATTGCACTAAAAATGCACTGTTAATCTCATAACTAATAAAGGGGTGTCCAATTTCTTAATGCTAAAAAAGATATGATAAATAAGGACTTTTATCTATACTAAAAAACGCAGACAAAAGAACCCATTTTTTAGTATTAGTTTAACACTGATAAAGGGCTAGAAACCATCAGTAGTCTGTTAATATAAATTCACTCCCAATAAAAACCACTATTTCTAGAAATAACATGTAATTTCAAACAATTCTATATACATATAATGTTACACCATGAATACCAACATTTATACCCATGGTATATAGAAAATAGTCTACTGTATAAATTTTAAAAAATGTTTTATATAATTACATTTTAAAATTATACAAATGAAAATTAAAAACATTAATTTTTCATCTTTTACAGCCTATGATCCCCTCTAAAAAATGTCAAACCATGGTATCTGTTTCTGAAGAAATAATCTCAACCCAATCAAAATATTCTACCTATAATAGAAAACAAATAGAATGTTAGTAATACTATAAGGAAATAAATTTTACATTAAAAATGAGAATGGCCTGAAGTCATTCTTTTTATTTATATGGGATAATCCAACTTTTTTATTTGGTTGAGAGGGAACTATTTCATGACCTGTAGGCCTAGTGGCATAAATCCTTGTACCTGAAGTGAAGTCCTAGAGGAAAAATGCCCAATACATGACCTGAAGGCCCAACTAAACTTCCTTATAACTTCACCTCCCTAGAATCTGCATCCTTGAAGGTGCCTTTCCCCCAAATCGCATTGTTGATCAGCTAGCAGTGCCCAGTGAAAAGCTGCATCAATCCTGGCCCCGATGGTGATTTCCATACCCACTCATTCTTCAAATTTGGTCACATCAGGCATCCGATTGGGGTTGGGAAGAGTCACACATAGCAAAAATGGATCATTGATCATTTTATGGATGTATATAATCAATCCCTATGTGTTTTATCCCTTTTTAGTATGTCAGTTGTACTTTTAACATAAATTAATGTCGATTTTAAATAAAAAGTCAGGTTTGAAATCATACTGGTCACACTGTATATCCTATTGAGGTTTGGTTGACTCTTAGACATCACAAATGACCCATGGATTATTTTCCAAAAGTATAAAAACAATAAAAATTTATTTTCTCATTTGTTATTATTCCAGTTGTGTTTTTTACAAAAATGTCATTTCAAACTAGAAACATGCATTTAGAGTCATACTGGTCACATCATGCATTGTTTTGATGTGATAATTCTTCATACACATCAAAAATGACTTACAAATTTATTTCTTAAATTATCAATTCAATCAGAGCGAGTTATATGGGTTTTTAGTGAGTGACATGTTTTGATCTAAATTGTCACTTTTAAACCGATAATAAAAAATTTATGTCATACCGGTAACATCGTGCTTTAGATTGAGGTGGGGTTGAGTCTTACACATCAAATATGACTCGTGGAAAATTTTCCTAAAGTATAAAAACAATACAAATGTGTTTTCTCAGTTTTTAGTAAGTGATCTCATCTTTTTACCCAAATTAATGTCAATTTTAAATAATTAGACATAATTGGATTCATTCCGGTCAAAACATGTGTTTTATTGAGGTGCAATTGACTTCTACACGTCAAAAATGACCCCTGAATCATTGTACCAATGTATCAAAACAATATGAATGAATTTTATAATTTTTCAATATGATGGTTGTGTTTTTTATCTAAAAATTTCATTTCAAATTTGAAACACACATTTTGGGTCATACCCGTCGCATCGTGAATTTGTTTGACATGATACTACTTCATACACAACAAAAATGACTTATAAATCATTGTTCAAAATATTCAATAAAATTGGAGTATATTTTCTTGGTTTTCAGTGAGATATAATTTTTGAACTATAATATCTGTTTTAAACTTATAACGGGTACATTTAGTCATACAGTTCACACCATCAGTCCAATTGAGGTGGGGCTGAGTCCTACACATAAATAATGACCCATATATCATTGTCCTAAAGAATCAAAACAACCTGAATGAGTTTTCTTGATTTTCAGAATGTCACTTGTGGTTTTTTACATAAATTAATGTCAACATTAAATAAAAAGACACACTTGGATTCATACATGTCACATAGTACGTCGTATTGAGGTACAACTGGCCCCTATTTGTCGCAAATGACTCATAGATCATTGTTCTAATGTATCAAAACTATATGAATGCGTTTTATCATTTTTTTCAGTATATCTATTATGACCATAAAATTTTAAACATATCATTACTTGATTTTATTCATGATTAAACATCATAATACAAGAAATGGATCATAATGTTTATTGCCTTGGAAGACTAGGCATAAAAAACTATAATCATGGGACTAAATAAAACATATAATTATTTAATCTTCATATTGAGCTCCTAACTTCCATTGTGATCATACATCTTCATAGGAAGACATGGGGATAAAAAGAACAATGTGATGAGATTAAAGACCAGTAAGGGAATGAACATAACAATAAAGCATTAACATATTTGTTAGAAGGAAAGGTATAATGATATAAAAAGAATGAAACATATGGAATCATTACATATAAACATGGGATCTTATAAACTTATAATCATAGTAATGTGGAAGCAACATAAAACATGGATTTAGCATGAGTCAAAGATCATTGCACATAGAGGAAAACAAGTGACATTTAACCCCTAAGACTGTTTCACATGGTAGCACAAGTCAAGGATATCCTCCAAGACCACTGCATAGGGTGTAACATTTTAAGGATAAACCCCAAAACCTTTCCACGTGGTAGAACAAGTTAAGGGTAACTTCCAAGACCATTGCACATAATGTCTCCTAAGACAAAACCTTACCAAATTCATTAGAGTGTAATCTAGGTTCACCAATATCATCATGGTAATGAATATGTTTTACAAAAAATGAATCATACATAATTAGTAATACATAAATGTAAGGGCTTCCCATGGAAAGAAATGGGTATCATAATCATGTCATAATACACAAGAAATGATAATATCATACAAGTATCTATGAAAGTTAGAAATTAAACCATACATGTAAATTAATAAGGTAAAAAAGGCATATATCATGACAATTAATGAAAAATAGATGTTTTAACATTAAAATTTTTATTATTGAAAATTTAGAATTAAAACATTTTAGTGCGATATTGTGGAAAATACCAAAAAGAATTTAAAATAGAAAATGGTATAATATTTTATATAAAACCAGATGTGAAACAAGGGGGTTTTCTTAATAAATATACTGGTTTTATAAAACAATATTGTGGCTTAAAATGTATGGTATTGGGTGCTTGAAATTTTGAAGGAATTATGGATGTTAAGTTAAAACAGGTTTGCTTATCGGGATGTATTGAAGAGGGAACCATTTAAAAAAATGTATAATCCCAAAAAAATTGGTTAAAAGGTATTGATACCTAAATTTGTTACATATAAATATCATTTAGAATATATACAAAAAAATAGTAGATAAAATTTCTTGTGATAGAATAATGATAAAGGAACCTGAAGGAGTAATGAATGTTTGGGTTGAATCCCTTACGAAACCTCAACATGGTAACAAGTATACGTAGGATGGATTAATGAGAGATAAAAGGGTATCCCATTATTTATATATCATTAAGGAATTATGGGGGAAGTTTTTAAACAAACCCCATCATTATGTATTAAAAATAAAAGGGCATAACATATAATTGATTCATGATTAAATGTGAGAAAGATCAGATCCCTTACCATACATTCATAGGTGTTCTTCACATGATATTAATGACCAGAATAAAAAATTTATTTTCATAAGTTAATTTGTATAGAACCAATTTTATATTTAATTTATTTATTATAATCTTTTTAAGTTCATTCAAGGCCTTTTTGATGGGTTAATATGCTCTATTTCTTTATTTGGGTCTATTTGTTTCATGATAGATTTACTTATATACATTAATGGATAATCATGAAAAATGAGGGTGATTGTCTAGAATTGGAGAAATTTTTTATTTTTGAACATCAAGAATGATACATGGTTTTACATTTAATTTGGTTACTTTGAGTGAAGTTGAATCATTATATAAAACTTTAGTGAAAACCTTTTGGGTTAATTTGCTGTTTTTGACCAAAATGAGCACATTTGGTTTTATAAAAAAAACCTTGAGTTTAAATTAATTATAGACCCATAGATGATACATAATACATATATTATAGTCTGGTTTAACCATGATAATGGTTTTAGGACTAAAATTGAATATGATAATTGCAATTGAAAACCCATCTTCCTTGAATGTGGTTAATTAACACAACTCGGATGGTGTTTTTACTACTAGTATAAAATAAGGGTAAATGAGATATTATAATAACATATTCCATAATCATAAAAAAATTATATTACATATATGGTACTAGAGGCTTCAAAAATTTTGGATGGGTATAGTTATGGATATAAAATAAAATAAAGGAACTTGAAAAGAAAGTTAAAGTATTGAAAAGTTGAATTTTACTCTTCAATTAATCTTCCTTGAGAGCCTCTTAAGGGGAGAGGATTTGGACTTCTCAAAAGACCAATGGATTATGGACGTGGGGGATGATCTTGGGATGATATTTTAGTTGAATTTATGCATGGAATATGTTTTGAGAAGAGTGAAGAGAGGAGGGGGTGTGGGTGGTTTTTATAGTGGGTGGGAGGGTTTTCTTAATATTTTAATCATTAGATTATTATTTTTTCATAAAACAATAAATAATGATGATTAAATGATAGAAAATAGTAATATGTGCATGTTTTTTTCGAAAAAATTGTACTTACCTCAGTGATGATATTTGGAATAGTCATTTAACTTATAATGTATATATATCGTAAATTACTGTATTTCACTATTCATAAAAAATCATGTATTTTAGAAAAATCCCAAAAAACCACCCTTACCATTTTTCAATTTGTAGAATAAAAAAGGGAAAAAAATCTAAAAAATAATTTTCTAAATATGATTAATTTAATTTTTAATAAAAAACATAATTTACTTGAAAGAAACATGTTTAAAACTAAAACTGATTTTATAATGGTTTCCAAAATTTAATAAGGTATTCTAAAATTATCGTAAAACCAAAAGAGAAAATATTGTTAATTTAATAAAACAATTTATGAAAATACCATTTCTTTTAAATTAATTAATTAATTGTAATTAATTATTTACGACATAAAAAATACCAATACTTTTACTATGGTCATATTATCAATTATAATGTGCCTAAATTTCATTTGTACATTCATGGGTATGGTTACTGTTCTTTTAGATGATTTTTCTATTAATAAGAGTCAAATTACTATTCATAAGGGTAGGTTAAAATTCATAATGTTAGGTTATTATTGACCAAAATTTATGTTTTTCCATTAGACCCCAATGATCACCCTGAACACAACCATGTATGTCAGATTTTTAAAATTCAAGACACATAAGTGGAAAAATTATGTTTAATGGTCACATGGTATTTAGTATCATGATTTGTATTTTTGTTTCATAATGTGATTATACTATTAGTCATAATTATAAGAAGGGAATTCCATTGATAAAACATTGGTTTGTTACATTCTTCGTCCCTTAAGAATTTTTTCACATGAAATTTCATTTTACATTCTAATCCATAAACATGTCTTGGTACTTTTCCATTATTCCTTCCTACAATACCTTTATTTCCTCTTTATACTTATTTTTATTCTATACTACCTTGATTAGGTGAGTAGTTATTTTGTGTAGAACATTTTTTTATGATCCAATATCTTCAATGACTGCTCCTCATAAGAAATATAATTACCCAACAGTACCACATCTAAAGATAGGGCATGTGAGGGATCTAGTATGTACTTTCATAAGAGGGATACATGGATGAAATACTATACATTATCATTTTTATATTAAAGTGATAATATATAGTATATATCTCCAACACCATCATGAATATCTAAGGGGATGAAGTACGTGGGACCTAGCTTTATATTCATACCAAAGCTCATGACCTTATTCCATGGAGGTATGCCGAGAAATACCATTTTTTGAACTTTGAACTCATGGTCTCATTGGCGATAGTTTGCATGACTCATTTTTCTAAATTGGGCTGCCTTGATGTGTTGTGGAATGGTTTTCACCTTATCCTACATCTCTTCAACAATTTCAGGTCCTAGAAGATTATGTTTACTAACATCATCCCAACATGCTGGTGTTATGAACATTTTCAAATAAACAACTTCAGATGGTCCCATTAGGATGCTCGAGTGGTAAATATAGATGCAGGTGAACTCGAAAAGTGGAAAATGTTTGGTCCCACCCTCCTTTGAAGTATATAGAACATACGATCAACATATCTTCCATTGTCTGAACAGTTCACTTGGATTGGCCATAAGTTTGAGGATGATAGGTTGTACTGAAGATCATCTTAGTTCTTAGAGCATGTTGGAGACCTTTCCAAAACATTAAGGTGAATCTAGGATCTTGATCCGATACAATATATTGTGGTACTCCATTCATCCTTACCACATCTTTGATACATATATGTGCACGTTTATCAAATGAGGTCCACTAATATTGTGATAAGGTTGGTTGTCTTTCTAAGATGATCGACAGAGACCCATATAGCATTGTTTCCACTGGATTTCCTTGGTATTCTAGTGAAAATGTCCATGGTAATGTTCTCCCACTTCTATGTCTGTAGGGGATGTGGTTTTATCAATACCTTAGACGTTTTTCTTTTAGCCTTCACTTGTTGACATACTAGGAACATTGATGTATATTCAACAATCCAATTTTTCATATTATCCCACAAAAAGTTCTCTTGGAGACTGTGATACATCTTTTTGATCCCTAGGTGAATATAGAAGGTTGAGCTACGTGTGTAATTTGGATTCTCCATCTTTACCTCTATATCAGATGGTATACATCGTCTAGATCTAAATCTTACAACTCCTTCCTCGTCAATCTTGAACTCGTAGGATTTCCCATTTCTAATAGCTACCACCCTTTTCATAATGTCAACATATTTTCTTTGATAATCCTTTGTTTTCACCATGGGGGATGGTTGAGAAACCATTTGAGAAAGAATTTATAATGTTCCACCCTTTATGATTCCCATGTCAATCCTCTACAAATCCATACAAATTGAATCCATCTCAAATCTCATCATTGTTATTGATGAAATATTCTTTCCATGTAGAGCATCAACTACTTTTTGCCTTACCAAGATGGTAGTGGTTTTATAAATCATAATCCTTGATGAGATCTAACCATATTTGGTGGTTCATATTAATATTATTATACATGAATATATATTTTAGACTTTTGTGATCAATATATTTCTCAAACCTATACACATAAAGATAATGCCTCCAATTTTTCATTGCAAGGATCACAGTTGCTAACATCAGATCATGCGTGGGATAGTTATTCTCATAAATTTTCCAATACCTCGAGTCTTAGTCAATGAATGTTTCATTTTTCCTAAGATTGTACTGATGGTAAACTTATATCATTCTCATGAAGAACATTCCCAAAAACATCAACATTAAATACAATACTAATAGTTTTTTTCCCTAATTATTTAATTTCATTCGTGGTGGGGTTTCAATGTACTTAGAAACCATAAAAGATATATTAATAGGACATTAATTGAATTAAATTATGACATACACTACTTTTAATTAGTGGTTAAATGTAATTTACTCATCATTATCCACATTAGAAAAAGAGTTTCCATGATCCCTTGATCACAGAGATTGTTGATGCTCATCATGCTTCTCATCACTTACAGTAGAGAATCATCTTGGATAATGTACAACTTGTCCAAATTTATGACATACAACTATTTATGATTCCTTCAATGTAATGTTTTTTCCATTCATAACATTATTCATTTTTAGTGGAAATTGGTTATTTTATGCCCTATCTTCCCACACTTAAAACATATCCCAACCCCGTTGTGACATTTCCCTTGTTCCCTCCTTCCACACTTATTTCATGAAGAAAATTGGATATTCTTTCCCTTATCACCTGTATCAGATGGATTTTCATGAGATTTCATCATCCTCTTCCTCAAATCATTTAATAATTCAATCATTTACTAATTGTTAATCGTGATTTTTGATAGATGGTTCGGAATAATCACAATATGTCTTTTTTGATCTCATATCTGATCGGGGATCTCATTTTGGTAGTCATCACATTGTCCTTCATATCTATTGTTAACCTGATTCATCCTTTTATTAGTCATTTCCTTGAATAAAAAGAAACTTTAGGGATGAGTATCACATAATGATGAAACCAATGACATTAAAGGGATAACTAACTAATTACTCTTATCTCTTTAAATTATGATTTTCTATGCATCAGTCTATATTATTCATGATCTATCTGATAATGTATATTCTTATGGGTCACTTTTTATTCCCTTTAAATTGGATCATACTATTCTAATGAATTTACCAAATCATATACCTTGGGAGTTTCAACGCATGAGTGTAGCAAGGCCCGTTATCGTACACCAGTACCTCTTTAATTCTAGTAAATGTGGTGTTTTTAAGTATTACCACTAGATATATCTATTCCGGAGCCACATCTACCTATTTATATCTAGACAGGGATTTATTTTCTTGGTAAACCATTTACTCTATACATAATAATGTTTAGATTTTATTATATATACTTAGTCTTATTCAAAAGGATCTTACTAAAGTCCTCTATTCATAATCTCCATAAATAACTAGACCATATTATAATACAAAATATAGTGTCCCTAACCACATACACATATCATTACATGATTTTGAGCATGATTAAAACTCATAATAAAATAAAATGATTGTAAAGTCTAGTGTCTTGGAATACTAGGTACATAAAATTAAAAACATGGGACTAAATAAAATATTTCATTATTTAATCTTCATATTCAGCTCTCAAATTCCATTGTTCTCATACATCTTCATAGGATGACCTAGGGATAACATGAAAAAAGGGATTAGGTAAAATCCCTGTAAGTGAAAACATCAAAATAAAGCTCTAGATCACGGGTTAGAAGGCATGACATGATAATATAAAAATCCTGATACATATGGAATCATAACCTATAAATTTAGAATAATAGTATTATAGCATAAATATAAAACATGACATTAGCACGAGTTAAAGAGCATTGCACATGGAGGAGCACAAGTCACGGAAAACCACCAAGATTGTTGTACATGGTATTACAAGTCTAGTATAACCACAATGACTACTTCACATGGTATCACAAGTTATGGCTAACCGCCAAGGCAATTTCACATGGTAGCACATGTCAGGGCTAACCACCAAGACCCCTGCACATAACTTCTCATGAGACAAAACATTGACCAATGCATTGGGATGATATCTGGGTGAACCCATATTAACATGTTCATGAATATGTTTTCCTCATACATAATCATACATAATCAATCATACATAAATGTAAGGGAAACCTATGGAATGAAATGGATATCATAATCATGTCATAATACATAATAAATGAGTGTATCATACAAGTGTCTATGAATGTTATGAATTAAATCATACATATTAACTCATAAGGGGAAAGGGAAAATATCATTATAAGTGATTTTTAATAGATGTTACAACATAAAAAAAGGTATTAGAAAAACTTTATAATTTAAACACCTTAGTTTAGTTATGATGAAAATAAAAATGATAATTTAAAATAGAAAAGGGAATAATATTTAAATAAAACAATACATGAACCAAGAGGGTCTTCATAATAAATATAATTATTATAAAAAAACAATGGTTTCTTAAAAAAATGATATTTTTAACCTCAAATTTTGAATGAATTCGGGAAGTTACATTAAAATGTGTTTGCTTATTTGGAAGTATTGAAGGGGGAACCATTTAAATACACGCATATCCCTATAAGAGATAATGAAAGGGTGTTTATAGATAAATTTTGAACATATAAACATAATTTATAAGAAGTAAATGAAAATAATAGAAAACATTTTCAAGGTAAAAATAATGATAAAGAAACTAGAATGATTAAAGAAGGTACAGATTGAATCCCTTAAAAACCTCAGCATGGTAACATGTGTAAATAAAAGTGCTTAATGAGAGAGAAAGGGGTCTCTCATTATTTAAATATCATTTGGCATGTATGGGGGAGTTTCAAAAAATACCCCATCATTATCTATTTAAAATTAATGGTCATAAATTTTAAGAGATTCTTGAATAAAAGTGAGAAATAGAGGATCTCTTACCTTATGTTCGAAGGTGTTCAATAAATGATATTAATGAACTGAATAATCAAATTATGTTCATTAATTAATAATTAATGAAACAATTTTACATGTAATTTATTTATTTTAACCATTTTATGTTCATTCATTTCCTTTTTTATAGGTTAAGAGGTTCAATTTCCTTTTTCAGGTCTATTTACTTCATGATCGATTTACTTATATACATAAATGGATGATTATTTAAAATGAGGACAGTTTTATAGGATTGGAGTTATATTTTATTATTGAAAATATATAATGTTACATGTTTGTAAATTTATTTTTTTTACCTTTAGAGATATTGAATCATTATATAAAACATTAGTGATAAGCTTTTGGGTTTATTGGCGGTTTTTGATCACTCCAAACAAATTTTTTTTATAAATAAAAATCATGTGTAAAAGACGACTAAAGAACCAAATATGAGAGATAATATATATATTATACTCTCTTTCAATCATAATAATTATTTTATGACACTAATTAAAGATGGTAATAGAAATTGAAAACCCATCATCCTTGAATTTGGTAAATTAACACATCTCAGATGGTGTTTTTACTAATTGTATAAAAGAAAGTTAAAGGAGAGATGATTATAAGTAATTACATAATAATAACAAAATTATATTACATTTATTGTAATGGAGGTTTCATAAAATTTTGATGAGGATAGGTAAGGATAGAAAATAAAACAAAGGATCTTGAAAATAATGTGAAAGAATTAAAAAGATAAATTTACTTCTTGAATTAATCTTTCTTGGGAGCCTCTTAAGGGGAGAGGACATTATCTTTTGAGGAGAAAAATGGATGTTGGATGTGGGGGTGGATATTGGGGTGATATTTTAGTATAATTTTGGAAATCCACAAGGATTTATAGGTGTGAAGAGAAGTGGGGCGTGTTGGTGGTTTTTTTAGAGGAGCAGAGGAGGGTTTTAAAAAATATTAATCATTAAATTATAATTTTTTATAAGACATGAAGTAGTAATGATTATATGACCAAAAAAGTAATATGTTCATGTGAGTTCAAACCAAGGGTTCTTACCTCAATGATTATGCTAGGAATACTACATTTAACATATGTTGTATACATACGGTAAATTATCATATTTAACTATTCATTAATAATTCATGTATTTTAAAAATTCCAAAAAATTCACCCTAAACATTTGTTTACATGTGTTATTAAAATTAAAATACATTTAAAAAAATTAAATATGAATAATTAAATTTTTAATTAAATTAATAATTTACTGATGAAACATATTTAAACTATAACTAATTTATAATGCTTTCAAACATTACACAAGGTCTTGTAAATCTATTTTAAAACCAGAAGAATTTTTTTAAAAATTATGAACCAAATTTTGGAAAATAAATTTTATTTTCAATTAATTTATTAATTTTAATTAATTGTTTATGACTTACAAAACTACCAATACCTTTATTGTGTCCATGTAATCAATTATAAGATGACTAAATTTTAATTGTACATTCATGGATGAGGTTACTATTATTTAGAAGATTTACTATTTATAAGGGTATTATTAATATTCATAAGGGTTGGTAAATATTCAAAAGGTTTGTTAATATTCACCAAAAATTATGTTTGTTCCGCAAGACCCCAAAAATCACCTTGAACGCAATCGTGTATGTTGGATTTTCAAAATTCAAGACCCAGAAGTGAAAAAATTATTTTTAATGGTCACATAGTATTTTTATAATGATATGTAATTGTCTTTATTAATGTTATTATACTATAATTCATAATTTTAAGAAGGGAATTCCATTGATAATGCATTGGGTTGTTACAATGTTAGTTGCCTTTTTTATAAAAATGTCATTAAAAAATAGAAACATGCATTTTGAGTCATACTGGTTGTATCTTGCATTACTTTGGAATGAACCTACATCATACACATAAAAAATGACTTATGAATCACTTTACTAAAATATAAAAGCAATCAGAGTACGCTTTCATGGTTTTTAGTGAGTTAATCATTTTGAACAAAAATGCCAATTTTCATGTGATAATCGACATTTTTGTCATTCCGTTTACATTGTGCATCATATTGAGGTGGGGTTGAGTCCTAAACGTCCAAAATGACTAATGTATTATTTTTATAAAGTATCAAAACAATCTAAAAGAGTTTTCTTGATTTTCGGTATGTCCCTTATTCTTTTTAACTAAATTAATGTATGTTTTAAATAAAAAGATGCACTTTGAGTCATATCGGTCACACCATGCATCGAATTTATTTGAGGAGTAATAATACAAGTAAAAATTACTTATTTGTTTTTATGCTAATATATAAATACAATCCAAATGAATTTTCTCAGTTTTATGTATGCTAGTCATGTTTTTTTTACTAAAATGTCATTTCAAAATGAAAACACACATTTTTAGCCATTCCGACCGTATCGTGTAGCAGTTTGATGTGAGACTACTTTAAACTAATCAATTTTTTTATTAATCTCTATCCAAAATTATCAATATAATCGTAGCATGTTTTATTAGTTTTCAATGAGTGTCACGTCTTGAAATAATATGTCAATTTTAAACAGATAACAGATACTTTTAGACATACTGTTAACATCCTATGTCAGTTTGAGGTGGGGTTGAGTCCTATTCATCAAAAATGACTCAGGTATTACTTTTTTAAGTTATCCAATAAAATTTAATGTGTTTTATAAGTTTCCAGTATGTCAATTTTTCTTTTTTAATAAATAAATGTCAATTTTTAATAAAAAGATGCACATGGTGTCATATCGGTCACACCAGATGTCATATTGGGGTATGATGGAATCCTACACATCACAAATGTCTCATGGATTATTTTTCTATAGTATTAAAACAATCAGAATGATTTTTCTCAGTTTTTAGTATGCCAGTCATGATTTTTTACTAAAATGTCAATTCAAACTAGAAACACGCATTTTGAGTCACACTGGTCGCATCGTGAATATGTTTGATGTGAGACTACTTCGTACAAGTAAAAAATTACTTATAAATTGATTTCTCAAATTATCAAGATAATTGGATCAGGTTTTCTTTGTTTTCAATAAGTGACACTTTAGGTACTAAAATGTCAATTTTAAAATGATAACGGACACTTTTAGTCAAATCGGTCACACCAACATCAGATTGGTGTAGATTTGAGTCCTACACATCACAAATGACTCATGGGTCATTTTCTTATAGTCTAAAAACAATAAAAATGTTTTTTCTCTGTTTCGAGTATGCCAAATGTGTTTTTATACTAAAATGTCATTTCAAATTGGAAACACCCTTATTCAGTCATACATGTAACATCATACATCACTATGATGTGAGACTACATTATACACATCCAAAATTACTTATGAATTATTTTCCTTAATTATCAAGACAATTGGAGTGTGTTTGATTTGATTTTAGTGAGTGAAATTTTTGAACTAAAATGTTCATTCTAAACTCCTAACAAAGAATTTTAGTCATAATGGTCTCACCGTATGCTGGATTGAGGAGGAGTTGAGTCCTACACATCACAGAAGAATCATTGATTACTTTAATAAAGTATTAAAACAATTTGAATGTGTTTTTTTGGTTTCTAGTATGTTACTTGTTCACTTTACGTAAATTAATGTCAATTTTAAATAAAATTACCCACTTTGAGTTATCTTAAATGATCAAAACACTATGAATAGGTTTTCATGGATTTGATTTTTTCGGTTGTCTTTTTTACTAAAATTTATGTCAGTTTTATATAGAAAGTAGAACTTATAGTCCAACCATTCACACTATGTGTCAAATTGAGGTGTGATTGATTCTTACACATTACAAATGTTGAAACAAAACTTATCTTTCAATGTTATTATGAATTATATTATCTTTTTTTTAGAAAAATCAACACTACATATTGAATCAATGTTATTAACATAAAAAACATTCTTGTTTTAGAAAACTGGGAGAGTGGAGTAAGTTGTAGAGAACATTATATCAGGAGAAGTAACCTTAATGAGCACATGAGATTCATCCACTCTTCTTGTTTTCAATGAGAATGGTTTTTATGATAAATAACATTGACTCTTTTTTATGTTTACATCTCAATGTAGAAAAGTAACGGAAAGCATAGATACCTATAAAAAATAAAAAAGTGTAAGATACAAATTATACGTAAATTTACCTACAAATAGTAGTTAAAATGATGAAAAAATTAATTAAATAATTATTATACATGAACCTTTTCATGATGGTTTTATACATTCTAGACCAATTTATTTTTTGTGATAATATCAGTTTCATCCCTGAAACCCAATTTCTCACAATCTTGAGATGCTTCGAACAAACCACCCAAACCAAAACAAAAGAATCCACCTATACAAGAAAAAAAATTCTTATGTCAGTAATACTGAAAATAAATAAACTAAAGATGAATAAGTTACAATACATTATTTCCATGAAAGTCACATCTTCATTCTATTTTTGTAAATTATTACTTCATGTACATTTCCCATTCATTTCAAATAATATATATGTCATCTTGTGAATATGAGTCATTTGGATGGTCATAGTTGTATTGAAAAAATATCATTCAAAAAGGATTAATAAATATTTTAAATGAAATATTAATTAATTTCAAAAATACATCTTTGGAGATGCATGTTTTTTCATGGAATATGATCTCTCTCATTATCTACAAAAGTGGTTTAAAATTTAATTTAGAGTACATAAATGAAGAAGATAATGAATAATAATATAATGTAACATGATATATATTACAAAATAATATAATAAGATTACTGAACTCTTTTTTTAAAGGATGGCGGGATTTGAACCCTCTATCAACTATCCAAATATTTTTATTGTGGTCTCCTATGAAATAAAAAATCACTATCTACATTGGGGCCACTGTGAAATTATTTCAATGTACCAATTAAAGGTTCAACCTTAGTTGAATTTTACGGTAACCCTTAAATGGTTTTGATCAATAATAGAATAATTTACCACATTTAGTTAGTGGTATCTAGAAAAAAAATACATATACTTCCTATGATTCTAATATAAATGGTTCTTATTTTTACCCTTCCATACTAAAATAAACTTTCAGGATTCCCAATTCCTATATTTTAGTAGCACTCTTATTATCAACCCACTTTAATTGGAAAAACAACACTTTGAATGTTCTATGATCCAAATCCCATATTTAATTGATGATATCAAGGTATGACATATTCACGTAAATTGGATTTTGTTTCTTTAGTACTAGAAACATTCATTACATCAACCACAAGTGTAACAACTCTATTTGTCATGGTACTATTTTAATTATGTTTATTTGTATAGAATGCATAACCATTAATTACATAACCATTGTAAGATAAAACATTCAAAAATGGTCTTCCGACTAGCCGTCGAAGTCGTTTTGAAATTGAATCCAGATTCTCATATGACTTGTTAGAAATATTGTCCCAAAACCATCCCATAAACTATTGATTATGTGTATTTGATATCCATATTTTATATCATGATGGATTAAAATGTCAAAGATTACCATTGTGGGTTTAAACATATGGGGGAAGCATTAAACTGTTATGAAAAAACATAAAGGTGGGATTACAATTGATCTATAATATTCATTGTTACTGCATCTCTTCCATAAATTCCTTCACCCACATGATTCCCAGTGTGATGATATTTCTGTAAACCAATGATTTTCACACTGAATAGGTATTCAGTATAGAATTCAGCGGATTCCTCAACAATATATTTCCCCATAATAGAACCTTCTGCATGATTTTAATTTTTTAAATACCCTTTCAAAATCTACAAATACTGTTTAATGAGTTACATCCATCCATAGTTTACATTACCACATAGTTTAATCTATCCCACCAAGTGAACTGTAAAATAAACCATCATATCAAAGAATGTTGGGAGGATGAACATTTTAAATTCCCATAATATGAAAAAAAATTCTATTTCCAGATTCAACAATTTCACCAGGTATATAACTTTGTTGTATATATATTTGAAGAATAAAGAGAGCTTGGTTAATGTATGACAGTTATTATTTGATAAAATACAACATAATGCTACAGGAATTGTCACCAACTCCTCTTGTATTCCCATGTTAACCTTGTCAATCATTGACTTAATTATATCCTTTTTTGGGTGAATTTAGAAGTATTATTAAGACAATATCACATATATATTTTTGAAAACTCATAAAATCATGAAAATGTCTATCATACAAACAAATTTAGAATATTAATTCAAAAAGATGATCTCGTTTTCAAACAGGATTTCATAAGGTTTTTTTGAAAATGTTACTCCAAAATCATTTTCCACATCTTTTACATTCACCAACAATTGATCGCCTATTATTGGAGATGGTGTGGTACATTATTTTAAAATTTATTTGAATGATGTCATCCATGATCGTTACTTAGGTCGTCGGGGTATAAATATGCAATATCCTAGAAACAAGTTTTTTTATGATTTTTTTAACCTAATTGAATGTGTAACTTTATCGCCAAAGGGACACCATTTAGTTCCTTTAATTAAATATCCTAAAATATTTAAATAAGTATTAATTTCATTTATCTTCCCGTACGACATGGCTTTCAATGTGAAATATTCATTTCTATAATCATCATACAACGTAACACCTGAATCCCATAATAATTTCATATCCTTGAGTAGTTGTAACACCCCAAGCTTCTACGGTACGTTTCCCTTTGAATAATGCGATAGCGTGTGTTGTACGCGACCTCGAGTTCTAACACACACCACAACTAATTAAACTAGCCATTGTGAATAGTAATACCTAATTTTTGAAATTATATATATTTTATATTTGAAAATGGACTTCATTTTTGGACTCGGAATATCGAATTTACCCTAAGGTGAAATTTTGGTACTTTTCGGATAACTTTCATATTTTGATGAATAGTGAAAATTACTAAATATTTATTAAAAACAACTTTTTTAATCAAAATAATTAATAGTGATAAATTATGAATTTTAGTAGTTTTAAAGTATATTTAGAATATATTTTTACCATTTAATATAATGTTGGTCATTGGACATAATTTTACAATTAAACCGAACATAAACAAGTGTCAATCTTTTGATAGTTATTATCTCTTAAAAACACGCTTTTTGTTTTGACAGCGGGAATTAATTTTAAATTAATTTCTGCCACTTCTGTGTTTTGAATTTAGGAAAATGAATTCCATATTTTGAATCAGGATGTTCAAATTGTGTAAATAGGTAACTTTTATTTTTAGACATTTTGAATAATTACTGCGGTAAATATTTTATTTACCATGGTTAAGGGTAAATCCGGTAAATAAGGGTTAAAAAAATAATATTATAATAATACTAAATTACCCTAAAAACGTGTCTTAACCCTATTGGTTGATAGATGGTCGACCATGGGCATATTTGTGTCAATTTTGGGACCCCATGGATCCACTTGTAAGTGATAATGACACTTTATTTTAATTTAGTTAAAATGAATACAAAAATGACACAAGCATATATCTTTTAGAACAACAATTTTTACATAGGGTTATATATGTTGGATTTTAGATTATAAATATTCATTAGAAATCTAAAAAGATTTCCTACATAATGATATTTTATTTATAATTTTTAGACATTAAATAAGTTATTTTATTTATGACACAATGATGATGCAGTAATTACTATAATAGTGAAAAATTAAAATAATTGATATTATAAATACCCAAATAAATATAATATGAAACTTTTAATGAATTAAACTAATTTTATAGGATAATATGATATATTAGGATTTATTTAATTGACTTTTTTCTAAGTAATCAATCTGTTATGAGTTTCACAAAAATCAACTATTGAATAGTGTCAAAATTGACATAAAAGAGTTCTTAAAACAAATATTATATTATTAATTGATATTAAATTCATCAAAATCTAAGGTTCGGCCAAGAGGCTTATATTATGATAGGTTCCTCATTAATGGACCACTTGGGGGTTGCTTGGATGTATATAGTAAGTTTATTAACCATATTATATAAAAATACAAAGAGACATTGTAAAAGTGAAACTAATTAACTTAGAGTTAATACTTAAAGATAAGGTTAATATAAGTACCCAAACCTGTCTAAATTCTATTGGTTGAGTGGTTTTCGACCTATCCCCACCTTAACCTTTGAATAATCAACGTTGGAGCCATTAGAAACCGAATATGAATTTATTATAAATTAATATTTCTAGCTTTTCCAAAGGTGCCCCTCACCCCTCTTATAAAAGGGCACTCCTCCTTCTCTTTTCTTCACACCTTCAAAGCCTTTTGGTTCGGACAAAATCTGCCCAAATACTCTCCCAACATCCCTCACTACAACCTAGAGGCCTTATTTTGATCAGAAAGCCAACCTAAGGAGCCCTTTTGATCAAATCAAAAGGAAGAACCCGAAGAAGAGGTAATGATTTCACCACCCTTTTCTAAGTTCATTTCTTCTTCCACTTCTTCTTCCTTTGTTCTTACCATTCTAAAATAATAACTCCAGTATCTCACATATACTGTGATGTTATTATAAGTATGGTACAACCATATTCAGTATTCTATCCACCCTTTGAATAACATGTCACCATACGTGCGTACGTACGGCTTACCGTCTCCACGTTGTGGTGTAATTGTTATTCAATATAATATTATTTGGATGGGTATAATAATGATGTGTAACTCATGTAAATAATAAATATAACATGTTAATGATTCTGTATATATGATATACCATTCATTTATATATTATTTTAATATCAAAAGAATGATATTGTCGCTCGTGCGTACGTACGGACTACCGTCTCCACGAACGCGATGAGATTCATTCTCCAACGTATCCATTCAAGTATAATTATCATTTTATGATTTAAAAATGATGTTTAAGGACTTGATATCATTCTGGATATGAATAAGATACAACAAACATGGCTTATGTAACAAAACATATAAAAGAAAATGAGTAAGTTAACACCCGAAACGATGATAATTCTAAGATATTATTAATAAATCAATGTTAAAAGATCATATATGATATCATATTAATATATATGATTCTTGTATAATTTAATAACAATTATTTCACCATTATACAGGAGGTTAACCTACCCCAACCAAGGAAAAGTACAAGGTAAGGGTTATTTCACAATCTCTTCATTATCCGAGGTTGTTTATGTGTAATAATCTACTGGGATCTCTTTATCATCCACATCCATGTTTCTTAAAAATGTATTTCAAAACATTTTTACTATTTACAAGAATATGGGTTAAAGTCATTTATACCCTTTTTTGACTTTTTATAAGAGGTTTATAAAGGAATCTTTCCGTCGTTTTCAAAACAAGGTCCTTTTTAACCTTTTCGACAGAATTGAGGTAAGAATGTTTTTTTTAACTTATACGGCGGGTGCGGTTATTTTACGCCGTTATAAAATCTTCAAAGCTTTCCTTACAAGATTATAAGAATATTTTCAAAGAAAATGTTTTATTTTATATGGATCTTAAATGATTTCAAAATAAAAGGAGATATTTCTTTAAAAAGAATTTTGATTTCATCTATGTCAACATCCTTTGATGGATTTTAAGATTATTTGAAGTTGATTTATTATGATACAAAACTTCTATATTGTATTGAAGGTTTTGTGATATGTTTGACTGTGGATGTGCTATTTTTATACCATTCATAGTTTATTGTGAAAGTATTGACATTTCGTATGCTAGTTTTAATACGAATGTTTATGTTATGTTTAAACCTTTTCATATGGGAATGCATTGGACTTAATAAGTGACGGGTGGAGCCCGCTATAGCTCCTCGATGCATCGGTAGGTCTCATGAGACAAACTAGTGTCTTGGCACAAGGCCTTGACAAAATCTTATTTGTAGTCTTGGCACGAGGCCTTGGCTATGTGGTTATGATAGTCTGGCATTATGCATTCCAACATTATGAAAGTGGTTATTTATTTTTTCATGTGATTATTCGATTAGTGGAATATCCATGTGAATAAGTAAATGGCATTATTTCATTTTATTTATGCCATACCATGTTGAAAGTTCAT
Organism: Viscum album; assembly: GCA_963277665.1. Lineage (NCBI taxonomy): Eukaryota > Viridiplantae > Streptophyta > Magnoliopsida > Santalales > Viscaceae > Viscum > Viscum album. The sequence continues at coordinate 834,603,435 of OY728139.1, read as the reverse complement.
GTTTAAAAGGCTTTTGTTTTAGTTATACATTGCCTTAAATGTTTATTCTTATTGATGAAAGTTTCCGCTATATTGTTATCCTTACTGGGCATTTGAGCTCACCCCTTTTCTATGTTTTATTTTTCCCAGGAAGTGAAGATGTAAGTTATGAATGACCTGCAGGGATATTATGAGGGGATTGTAGTGTGGACTGTGGAAACATTATGTTGTTGTAGTAGTTTTTGATTTTATGATGTAATGTAAAACTTATGAATATATCTAGTGTTTCCAAGGCTACTAAACCAATCGGTCTTTCGAGATTTGATCTTTCTTGTGATCATGCCAATGTTATGTAATAATGCACCGACTCTAGGCAACTAGGGTCGGGGCGTTACAGTTGGTATCAGAGGATGTTTAGTACAAACCATGGAAGCTAGATTAAGATAAACTCTGATTAGAGCACGTAGACCTAAGATAAACTTTGAGGATTAGTATAGAAGAACTTCCTAGAATTTTGGTATTGTAGAGATTTTGGGAGTTTTCCGAGCAATACATCCCTGTCTGGATACGAGCAGGTAGAGGCGGCTCTGGCACAGATGTACCTAGGGGTAAAACCCGAAAACACCGCTTTGAGCTAGACTCGAACGGGAACTAGTGCACGACAACGGGCCTTGCTGCACTCTTGGTTACGACACTCCCGGGGGATATGCTTAGGATAACTCTCACTTTCTTTACAAATCATTATGAAGGGTTTATGAGTATATACTTCCTCAAAGAAAACATATTTATGATTATGGATTATATCCATAGATAGTTCAATTTATGTTTAGTGTTTTATAAGTATGGGATTATGTATTTTGATGCATAAACTGATCTAGTTTATGCCATTTTTTAGAAATGGCGCCTAGTGGAAGAAATGGAAACCGTATCAATGCACGCACTCCATGTAGGGATTGCCCTCCTGCTCAAGATAATTATAGTGGGGCTGGTGATGCAACTGGTGCTGATCAACTAATCACCGTACTGGGACAACTTACTCAGGTTATGAATAATAACCTTACTCGTATGGAGCACCCTGATCCGCAGCGTGGAGGATCAATGTTAGATCGATTCATGAGACAACAACCACCAACGTTCAATGGGAGTACAAATCCCTTAGTAGCTGAGCAATGGATATTTTCCCTAGAGAAAATATTTCAGGCTTTGGGGAGTAGTGAAAGGGAAAAAGTTACCATGGCAGTTTACCGCCTCACTGGAGATGCTGATCAATGGTGGTCATTGATTCAAAACATGAAGGAAGATGATGAAGTATCAAACATGGAATGGAGGGAGTTCAAAGATCTGTTTTTAGAAAAATATTTTCCTCGCGACCATCGAGCAGATATGGAAAGACAATTTCTGAGTCTGAGACAAAAGGAGGATGAGAATGTCACAAAGTATGAGGCTAACTTTACAAGGTTAGCGAGGTACGCTGGTGATTATATTCGCAACCCAAGAAGTAAGATTGATCGTTTATTTGATGGGTTAAAACCATTTCTCCGTCGAGCATTAGTCTCACAATCCTTTTCATCGTACGAAGACATTGTCTCATGTGCTATCAAGACCGAAAAGGAATTCTCTAAGTCTTATGACTTTAAAGCAAAGCAAGAGAAGAAGAGACCTGCTGATCAATCTGGGAATGGAAATAAGGGGAAGAAGGGAAAGGTTGAATATCCATCTTGTGGTAAGTGCGGGAAGAAACACCCCGGTGCTTGCCTGAAGGGAATGGGAGTCTGTTACAAGTGTGGTGAAAAAGGCCACCAAGCTCATGACTGCAAGGGGAAGAAGGAAGCTACCAACGTTCAGTGCTACAATTGCAGGGAGATGGGGCATTATGCAAATGCATGTCCTAAGCGTCAGGAGAACTTACATCAGAAAAGGCCAAGGGATCAAGGCCAGGCTTATGCTATCACTACTGCTGAGGTAGAAGCTCCGAAAGACGTGGTGGCAGGTAATTTAATGGTTTCCTCAAGTTTAGCAAATGCATTATTTGATTCTGGATCATCGCATTGTTTCATATCTTCCCATTTTGCTAAGAAAATTAGATATTTCCAATTTGATTTAATAAGGGAGTTGTCAGTTAAAACTCCTAAGGGAAGTATCGTTGCAACAAAGTTTTGTGAATCAGTCCCCATTAGAGCACATAAATTTTCTTTATCTGCTGATTTCATCGTCATACCTATGATTGAGTTTGATATAATCCTCGGTATGGACTGGCTTTCGGACTATGATGCGAAGATTTATTGTAAGAAGAAAGAGGTTACGATTCTTGATGATAATGATAAGGAGCACCTTATTTTTAGAGCAGAATCGTCACCACCTAATTCTTATTTAGATCCACCCCCTGTAGCTCAACTTAATTCAATTATCGGGGAGGAAGAGAATGAAATAACTGTCGGTGAGGAAAGGAATGTTCAAAAAGAGGATGTACCTGTTGTGAAAGAATTTGTAGATGTATTTCTGGAAGATTTACCTGGACATCCTCCAGAACGAGAAGTTGAGTTTTCCATTGATTTGATTCCTGGATCAAGGCCTATATCGAAGACCCCTTATAGAATGGCCACTGTAGAGTTAGTCGAACTAAAGAAACAACTAGAGGAATTGAGTAATAAGGTATTTATTCGCCCTAGTGTTTCTCCATGGGGAGCCCCTGTTCTTTTTGTTAAAAAGAAAGATGGATCTATGAGGTTATGTATCGACTACAGGGAGATCAATGCTATAACAATAAAGAACAAGTATCCCCTACCTCGTATTGATGATTTATTTGACCAACTGCATGGAGCTCAATACTTTTCAAAGATTGGCCTTCGATCTGGATACCATCAGTTGTGTGTGAAGAAGGAAGACATTCCGAAAACAGCATTTCGAACCAGGTATGGGCATTACGAGTTTACTGTAATGCCGTTTGGATTGACTAATGCACCATCTGTATTCATGGATCTGATGAATAGTGTTTTCAAGGAGTATCTCGATGAATTTGTGGTAGTATTTATTGATGATATATTGGTATACTCCAAAACCTATGAAGATCATGAAAATCACTTGCGCATTATCTTGAGGACTCTGAGGAGGCATGAATTATATGGAAAGTTTAGCAAGTGTGAATTCTGGCTTCAGGAGATTTCTTTTCTTGGCCATATTGTCTCTAAAGATGGAATCTCTGTTGATCCTTCTAAGACCAAGGCAATCCAAGAATGGCCAACACCTACGAGTATAACTGAGGTACGTAGTTTTATTGGTTTGGCAGGTTATTATCGACGTTTCGTCCAGAATTTTGCCCGATTGGCTAACCCATTAACGAAGCTCACACGTAAAGGGGTTAAATTTGTTTGGACAAAAGAGTGTGAAGAATGTTTCAAAGAACTGAAGAGAAGATTAGTCAATGCTCCTATATTGACTCTACCATCGGGGAATGATGGGTTCGTTATTTATAGTGATGCATCAAAGAAAGGACTTGGCTGTGTCCTTATGCAGAATGATAGAGTTATTGCCTATGCATCACGACAGTTGAAAATTCATGAACAAAACTATCCTACTCATGATCTTGAGTTAGCAGCTGTGATCTTTGCTTTGAAGATATGGAGGCACTACCTCTATGGTGAAAAATGTGAGATTTATACTGATCACAAGAGTTTGAAGTATATTTTCTCACAAAAAGAACTCAACAAGAGGCAAAGGAGATGGCTTGAATTACTCAAGGATTATGATTGTACGATACACTACCACCCAGGGAAGGCAAACAAGGTGGCAGATGCTTTGAGTAGAAAAGACCATGGAGTTTTGAACAATATGAGAATTGAAAGGGATCCAATTTTCATGGAGCTAGTGAAGATGGATATGGGAATAACCAGGGAAGGTGAAACATCAATGCTTTTTCAAATGGTTGCCAAACCGTCTTTACTAGAAAGGATTAAGAGTTCTCAGACTGATGATGAAGAATTTCAGAAGAAGATTAAAGCTGTGAATGATGGGAGATTGAGAGACTTTGTGTATGAAGATGGAATTTTGAAATTCGGGAAGAGGCTTTGTGTTCCCGATTTACCTGATCTGAAAAGGGAATTACTGGATGATGCTCATAGTTCCAATTTCTCTATACACCCTGGGAGCACCAAAATGTATAGAGATTTGAAGGAACATTTTTGGTGGGACAATATGAAGAGGGAGATTGCTGATTTTGTGTCAAGATGTATGGTTTGTCAACAAGTGAAAGCTGGAAGGCAACAGCCTGGAGGAGTCATGCAACCGCTTCCCATACCGGAGTGGAAATGGGACAATATTACAATGAACTTTGTCATGGGGCTACCAAAGACTCCTAGAAGGAATGATGCAATATGGGTTATTGTTGATCGTCTTACCAAGTCAGCACATTTTCTTGCTATAAGAGAAGATCTACCCCTGGAACGTCTAGCAAGACTATACATTAATGAAGTTGTGAGACTTCATGGAGTACCCCTATCAATTGTTTTGGATCGTGATCCCCGTTTTACTTCAAGGTTTTGGAAAAGTCTTCAGAAATCCCTGGATACTGAACTTCATTTGAGCACTGCTTACCACCCTCAGACAGACGGACAATCAGAACGGACTATTCAAACCTTAGAAGACATGTTGAGATCTTGCTCACTTGACTTTCAGGGTATGTGGGATCAATATTTACCTCTGGTAGAATTTTCCTATAACAATAGCTTCCATTCGAGTATTCAGATGGCACCATATGAAGCGTTATACGGAAAGAGATGTCGTACACCAACCTGTTGGGATGACGTCGGTGAAAGAAAACTTGTAGGCCCAGAACTGGTGGAGGAAACGGTGGAAAAGGTGAAGGTAATCCAAAATCACATCAAAGCAGCTCAAAGTAGGCAGAAGAGCTATGCTGATATTCGAAGGAAGGATTTGGAATTTCAAGTCGGTGATCATGTTTTCCTAAAGGTATCTCCATGGAAGGGAGTCATACGTTTTGGTAAGAAAGGTAAATTGAGTCCCAGGTACATCGGACATTTCGAAATTCTAGAACGAATTGGGGCTGTAGCTTACCGATTGGCAATGCCGCCAAGTCTCTCCAAAGTTCACGATGTGTTCCACGTATCTCGGTTGAGAAAATACATGCCTGACCCAACGCATGTACTCACCTATGAGGAATTAGAACTGGAACCCGATCTGTCTTATTGCGAAGAGCCCGTCAGGATTCTTGATACGAGAGAACAAGTGCTGAGAAACCGGACGACGCGTCTGGTAAAAGTTTTGTGGAGAAATCATAAGATGGAAGAGGCAACGTGGGAACCCGAGGAACTTATGATGAAGAACCACCCGAGTCTTTTTATGCAGTAATACCCTAGAAATTGCGAGGATGCAATTATTTGAAGGAGGGGAGAATGTAACACCCCAAGCTTCTACGGTACGTTTCCCTTTGAATAATGCGATAGCGTGTGTTGTACGCAACCTCGAGTTCTAACACACACCACAACTAATTAAACTAGCCGTTGTGAATAGTAATACCTAATTTTTGAAATTATATATATTTTATATTTGAAAATGGACTTCATTTTTGGACTCGGAATATCGAATTTAGCCTAAGGTGAAATTTTGGTACTTTTCGGATAACTTTCATATTTTGATGAATAGTGAAAATTACTAAATTTTAATTAAAAACAACTTTTTTAATCAAAATAATTAATAGTGATAAATTATGAATTTTAGTAGTTTTAAAGTATATTTAGAATATATTTTTACCATTTAATATAATGTTGGTCATTGGACATAATTTTACAATTAAACCGAACATAAACAAGTGTCAATCTTTTGATAGTTATTATCTCTTAAAAACACGCTTTTTGTTTTGACAGCGGGAATTAATTTTAAATTAATTTCTGCCACTTCTGTGTTTTGAATTTAGGAAAATGGATTCCATATTTGGAATCAGGATGTTCAAATTGTGTAAATAGGTAACTTTTATTTTTAGACATTTTGAATAATTACTGCGGTAAATATTTTATTTACCATGGTTAAGGGTAAATCCGGTAAATAAGGGTTAAAAAAATAATATTATAATAATACTAAATTACCCTAAAAACGTGTCTTAACCCTATTTGTCGATAGATGGTCGACCATGGGCATCTTTGTGTCAATTTTGGGACCCCATGGATCTACTTGTAAGTGATAATGACACTTTATTTTAATTTAGTTAAAATGAATACAAAAATGACACAAGCATATATCTTTTAGAACAGCAATTTTTACATAGAGATATATATGTTGGATTTTAGATTATAAATATTTATTAGAAAGCTAAAACGATTTCCTACATAATGATATTTTATTTATAATTTTTAGACATTAAATAATTTATTTTATTTATGACACAATGATGATGCAGTAATTACTATAATAGTGAAAAATTAAAATAATTGATATTATAAATACCCAAATAAATATAATATGAAACTTTTAATGAATTAAACTAATTTTATAGGATAATATTATATATTAGGATTTATTTAATTGACTTTGTTCTAAGTAATCAATCTGTTATGAGTTTCACAAAAATCAACTATTGAATAGTGTCAAAATTGATATAAAAGAGTTCTTAAAACAAATATTATATTATTAATTGATATTAAATTCCTAAAAATCTAAGGTTCGGCCAAGAGACTTATATTATGATAGGTTCCTCATTAATGGACCACTTGGGGGTCGCTTGGACGTATATAGTAAGTTTATTAACCATATTATATAAAAATACAAAGAGACATTGTAAAAGTGAAACTAATTAACTTAGAGTTAATACTTAAAGATAAGGTTAATATTAGTACCCAAACCTGTCTAAATTCTATTGGTTGAGTGGTTTTAGACCTATCCCCACCTTAACCTTTGAATAATCAGCTTTGGAGCCATTAGAAACCGAATATGAATTTATTATAAATTAATATTTCTAGCTTTTCCAAAGGTGCCCCTCACCCCTCTTATAAAAGGGCACTCCTCCTTCTCTTTTCTTCACACCTTCAAAGCCTTTTGGTTCGGCCAAAATCTGCCCAAATACTCTCACAACATCCCTCACTGCAACCTAGAGGCCTTAGTTTGATCAGAAAGCCAACCTAAGGAGCCCTTTTGATCAAATCAAAAGGAAGAACCCGAAGAAGAGGTAATGATTTCACCACCCTTTTCTAAGTTCATTTCTTCTTCCACTTCTTCTTCCTTTGTTCTTACCATTCTAAAATAATAACTCCAGTATCTCACATATACTGTGATGTTATTATAAGTATGGTACAACCATATTCAGTATTCTATCCACCCTTTGAATAACATGTCACCATACGTGCGTACGTACGGCTTACCGTCTCCACGTCGTGGTGTAATTGTTATTCAATATAATATTATTTGGATGGGTATAATAATGATGTGTAACTCATGTAAATAATAAATATAACATGTTAATGATTCTGTATATATGATATACCATTCATTTATATATTATTTTAATATCAAAAGAATGATATTGTCGCTCGTGCGTACGTACGGACTACCGTCTCCACGAACGTGATGAGATTCATTCTCCAACGTATCCATTCAAGTATAATTATCATTTTATGATTTAAAAATGATGTTTAAGGACTTGATATCATTCTGGATATGAATAAGATACAACAAACATGGCTTATGTAACAAAACATATAAAAGAAAATGAGTAAGTTAACACCCGAAACGATGATAATTCTAAGATATTATTAATAAATCAATGTTAAAAGATCATATATGATATCATATTAATATATATGATTCTTGTATAATTTAATAACAATTATTTCACCATTATACAGGAGGTTAACCTACCCCAACCAAGGAAAAGTACAAGGTAAGGGTTATTTCACAATCTCTTCATTATCCGAGGTTGTTTATATGTAATAATCTACTGGGATCTCTTTATCATCCACATCCATGTTTCTTAAAAATGTATTTCAAAACATTTTTACTATTTACAAGAATATGGGTTAAAGTCATTTATACCCTTTTTTGACTTTTTATAAGAGGTTTATAAAGGAATCTTTCCGTCGTTTTCAAAACAAGGTCCTTTTTAACCTTTTCGACAGAATTGAGGTAAGAATGTTTTTTTTAACTTATACGGCGGGTGCGGTTATTTTACGCCGTTATAAAATCTTCAAAGCATTCCTTACAAGCTTATAAGAATATTTTCAAAGAAAATGTTTTATTTTATATGGATCTTAAATGATTTCAAAATAAAAGGAGATATTTCTTTAAAAAGAATTTTGATTTCATCTATGTCAACATCCTTTGATGGATTTTAAGATTATTTGAAGTTGATTTATTATGATACAAAACTTCTATATTGTATTGAAGGTTTTGTGATATGTTTGACTGTGGATGTGCTATTTTTATACCATTCATAGTTTATTGTGAAAGTATTGACATTTCGTATGCTAGTTTTAATACGAATGTTTATGTTATGTTTAAACCTTTTCATATGGGAATGCATTGGACTTAATAAGTGACGGGTGGAGCCCGCTATAGCTCCTCGATGCATCGGTAGGTCTCATGAGACAAACTAGTGTCTTGGCACAAGGCCTTGACAAAATCTTATTTGTAGTCTTGGCACGAGGCCTTGGCTATGTGGTTATGATAGTCTGGCATTATGCATTCCAACATTATGAAAGTGGTTATTTATTTTTGCATGTGATTATTCGATTAGTGGAATATCCATGTGAATAAGTAAATGGCATTATTTCATTTTATTTATGCCATACCATGTTGAAAGTTCATGTTTAAAAGGCTTTTGTTTTAGTTATACATTGCCTTAAATGTTTATTCTTATTGATGAAAGTTTCCGCTATATTGTTATCCTTACTGGGCATTTGAGCTCACCCCTTTTCTATGTTTTATTTTTCCCAGGAAGTGAAGATGTAAGTTATGAATGACCTGCAGGGATATTATGAGGGGATTGTAGTGTGGACTGTGGAAACATTATGTTGTTGTACTAGTTTTTGATTTTATGATGTAATGTAAAACTTATGAATATATCTAGTGTTTCCAAGGCTACTAAACCAATCGGTCTTTCGAGATTTGATCTTTCTTGTGATCATGACAATGTTATGTAATAATGCACCGACTCTAGGCAACTAGGGTCGGGGCGTTACAGTAGTAGAGAAAAATAAACATCAATATAAATACTTGGTTGTTTTGGTACTGATATATGCATAGAGAACATGATGTATTTTTGTTTCATTCATAATCATAGTGGTAAGTTATAATTTGCCGATATAATTGGCCATGTACTGTGAGTGATGTTTTGAAAACAAAAAAGATTCACTCTATCTTTATATAAGTAAAGATGTAGTTTTCTCAGCTGATTTCAAAATTCAGGATACTCATGATGAATTATCATCCACTAAGGAGAGTATGTCAGGTGACATAGTTTCCCATTTTTAATTCTTCTATCTTCATGCCACGTGAATTACTCTGCAGTCACCTCAATTTTAATTAGGTTCCTATCCAATTAAATAATAAGAAAGTACCATCCAACTTTCATAGGAATAGATTCAATATTCATGTATCTAAAATCACCAAACTTTGATCATTATGTATGTTATTTTTGGTATTTTTGAAATATTATATAGTCATTCTGATAGGAGTGTATTCTTCCAGAGTTTATATTAATTAGTAATAACATTCATTTGGTCTCTTCTATTCAGCTCAGGAGCTCATTATCCTCTAAGAGGACGTCATTCAAGAGAGTAGGTTGTTTCGTAAAACAACCATCACTCTATCCATTACCATCTTTCAAATTATAAAACTTCAGTATTGTTGACAATTCTATATATTTGGTTCAACCAGCATACAATGGCATCTTTGTACAAATTTTTAACTTCTCAAACAATTTTAAGCTATATAAATTTTCGTCTTTAGTTTTCCTTATCATTTCATCAATTCAATCTTCATCATAATTGAAAAATATAATCACATCCTCGAGAGAGTCTAGTTCATTTTCCACACTTTTAATCATATCATATGATCCATAAAATATAGTGTTATCCCAGTGACCAGCTATATTAGTGTTTTCCCTTTGTTTATTCTAACATATATAACATCGATCTATTTTGTGTCGAACCAAGTGTTCCTCCAACTCATATGGAATAATTACTCTTGAATAAAAATAATTTAATCATGAAAAAAAGATTTGATACGGGTCATATGCATGATATTTTACAATCTTGATGATCTCTTTCACTCCATCTTCATAGTATTTTTTCAGATGATTGGAATACATCCATTCTTTATTCCTATCCACTATATTTGATTCTGTAATATTAATATTTAACCAAATAAATACACAAATACAACCACACTTTGAAAAAAATCCAAATTATAAAAAATGAAATTAATACTTTTCAAGTTAAATCGTTTCCAAAAATTCCAAAAATGTTCACTAATATTTCATATTTAAATCAAACACATCTCATGCATTTCAAATTAAGTAAATTCATTCTTATAATGAAATCATAAAACATGGTTTAAAAAATTATTGCATTTATAAAAACCCCCTTTCAATTTCAACACCAAATATTCCTTATAAAAATGGAAGGAGAAGAGAATCTATATTTAAAACATTTCAAAACCAGTAAAATACATTTCATTCCCTTAAATATTCTGTTTTAAAATCAAATCACTCAATAAAAACTCATTTTCCATTGAAAATTTTATTTTCCTAATACAAAACAAGATTTATTGTACTAAAATAAAATATTATAGAAAAACATACATGTATTGGTATATAATAAAATATTAAAAATTCTATAACTGGGGAAAATAGTATAAAATTGAAATTTATGGCTAGACCAAAGATAAAAAATCAATGAATCAATAAATATCCTACACGAACATGAATCTGGCCACATAATGTTCTATGAAATTGAACACATACATATATTTTGATCATAAGCTAGGAGAATATAATAGTTCATGTTCATAGGATAGTCAATTATTTCAATGATCTTGTCATAGATGATTTGAATATGTAGGTAATCACACTTCATTAGGAGTTATATAGGGTGTTTAAGTCCACCATTATATAGAGATGATTATTATGCTTCTCATAAATTTACAACTCATTCTAAAACTACTCCAACTCTTTAGAAAACCAAATCACAACAAAAAAATATAGAAAACTCGAGGAAACATTGTTAATGACATGAATCATATTTCAATGAATTGATATATTTTCATAAATCATTAGGTATCCAATACAATTAGTCATTATCAATTATTCTTCAACAACATTCAATAATATCAGATATAATCAATGATTTTCATGAAATACCATATTCAACACTACAATAAATCATAGCGGGGAGTATTTAATTAACCACTAATCATTTATGAGACAATTCAATGTCAATGAAAAAGGGAATTAATCAATATTGAAATGTAAACATAAAATTTAGATAAAATACCTATATTTTCTTACAAATAACTGATTTTATCTCTCCCAGTCTCACTTCATCAGTGAATAATATAAATTTATATGCACAAATAATATCTATATGAACAAATAATTTAGACTATTTGGAACATAAAGTATGATAGAAGGGATAACAGGGGAAATAAAGGTAGTGGCATGGATAGCTGCGACAAGGAAAACGGAAGTGGAGGCAGGGGCAATAGAGAGGGGGGGAGGCTGATTTGGAGGAAGAAAAGAAGGGGGTGTGGCCAATGGAGGTGGAGACGGTGTCAGTGACTATAGAGGCGGAAGCAGAGGTGGAGGTGGTCATGGAAGTGGAGGTTGAGGAGGGGGTGGGGGCGGACGCAAGAGTGGAGGCAGAGACTACTTAGGCGGAGGGGGTGGAAGATGTAGAGGCAGGGAAGATGGAGGCAGGGGCAATGAAAATGGGGGTAATAGATGCGGAGTCATAAGCGGCCTAGGGGGAGGCATAGGCGGAGTCGGAGGTGGATATAGATGCTAGGGCATAGATCGACTTCCGTGAATTCTTGAGGCTCGAGTGAATAGTGGATCTTCTAGGGTTCAATTTATAAAATCATGAAAAGCTATCACGAGTGCTTTTTTAAAAGTGATGATAAAGGATGTTTTTAGAAGCGCTTATAAAATAGACCTCTGTTAGTGCTTTTAGTGGTGATAATTTTACCCCTTTATCTGTGCTAAAAAGTTCTGATAAAACATTCTTTTATGAGTGGTAAAAATATAGCACTAATAAATCATGTCTTTATCAACACTATTTTTGTGCTAATAAAGTATTATCCTTATCTTTGAAAAAAAAACACTACTAAAAACCTAATATTAATAAATTATTTATTATTATAAAATTATAATAATATATTAATTATATTTATAATTATAATTATTGATATAATATATATATATTTATTATAATTTTTTAATTTTTTTCATATATATATATATATATTTAAAAAATAATTATAAATACTTGTATATATATCACAAAATATGTATATTTTTATAATTATATTTCTATAATTTTATATACTAATAAAATTATAATTATTATAGATATATTTATTATAATTTAATAATTATTTAAATATATATATATTTATTAAAATTTTTAATTATATTAAATATTTTAATTATATTTTTATTTATATATAATAAATTTAATAATATATATAATTATAATTATAATATAGATATTTATTAAAAATATAAATATATAAATTTATAGTCAGAAATATAATTAACTATAAATTAATTTACGTAATTATAAAATTATAATAAATATTTATATTATATTTATAATTATATAATTATTTATAATTAATATATCTATTATAAATTAATAATTATTTAAATATAACTATATGTATTTATAATTATAAGTATATATATATATTTATAAGTACTACTATAAATATATTAACAAATATTATAATTTTTTTTAATTTCAAATAAATAAATATATATTTATACTTATAATTATAAATAGATACATATTTAGATAAATAATTATAAAATTTTAACAAATATATTCATTATATTTATAATGTTAGAAATATATATATAACTATATATATATATATATATATATATATTTATAAATAAATACAAATATTTATAATTGTAATTATAAATAAGTATAGATATGTTTAAATAGTTATAAAATTATAATAAACATCTTAATTATATATATTAATATATATTAAGGTATATTTATAATTATAACTATAAATAATAGTAGTGAAACCAAATCACATCATACTACAAATAAGGAACAAAACTTCTTCCACTCAATGAAAAATCTATTGTAAAGTGCAATTAATGATTATAAACTTTAGAAACATGAAATGTTGATACTTTCTTTAATGAAGATTAGAAAAAACATATATTTATAAATATATTTATTTAATTATATATATTTACAACATTATAAGTATAATAAATATATTTATTATAATTTTATAATTATTTACATATATATATGTATAAGATTAAATAAATATACATAAAATGATCAGGAGTCAGGGGAACCTACTTCGACCAAAATTAAATGAAAAATAAAAGATACAGCATGTGAAGGAGAGAGGGCTTGAATAAGAAATGAAATGTATTATTCCATAAATTAAAAATATAAATGAGTTGAACGAGGGTAATCCCCATAATCCTACTCAGAAATATCATCAGGATATTCTAATTATGACTGGTAATTCCTCTGACAAAAAAGCACAAGGAACTTTTCCTTCAGTATGATCTACTCTAGAGTGATATCCTTTGATGATGTCCTTGTATACCAGTCCCTCCAACTCCAGTCATCTCTACAACATCCTCATCCACGTTTTTTCAGATCCCATCCTCACTTCCATGTTCTCATTTTCTTCCAAACCCCTTCTAGTTCCGTGAGGGATTATTCCATAGAGTCATTAATGACAATTGAAGTATCATCTATTGTAGCTCATAGCCAAATATCATGATCAATAAAATCCATTATATACACGATTTTAGATGGATTCTTATCATCCAACTTTCTACTAACAATCCTAGTGAATTTTGGAGAAACTTGATTCAAACATTCATCCCCTACATTCTTCTCTCAAACAACAATATCTACCAATTATTTCATCATACCAGTGCACCAAACGTCTACAAGATAAAACCCCCTTCCTCCACTAACCCAATGTTAAGCGGTCTAGATGTCCCATAAGCTGGAATTCCATCCCCTACACTTCCATTCACTTGAGTCTCCAACATAGGATCATAATCCCTTGTGAAATCCATTTTAGTTCTACAACCACCAACTGTGTGCCAGCCTCCGCATTAGGTGAATGCTCAATCTTCCCATGCCTAGTATTATCGTTTGAAGCTATTACAACCCATTCTTGATCACACCCACCAATATGGCTGGATTCATTTTTATTTTTCTTTAGACACATCTTATAATAATTCCCACATAGGGATAAAAAATCATCGACAACAAAGTTTCTACAAATAAAAAATTCATGTTCAATTACATTGCACTCAAAAAACATTGTCATTTTTTATTACACAATTCTCAAATCAAGATCCCTGTCATTAGTGAATTGCAGAACACTGTCAAATGAAGTATAATTCAGATCATCTTCTACCAAAAAGAGAGTGAAGTGTCTGAATCTTGTCATCAACGTTTATTTGTAAATTTTGATTGGAACACCATTTGACATTGCGATATCATACAATATCTTTGGATTACATAAAATCCTGTTAAAACCACATACCCTTACACAATGTTGAATATAATATTGACAAACATCATGTGGATTAATTTTCATATCCCATTCATGGATATGAATGATACCTGTTTTGGGGGAAATCGATTCAAATCCCCAAGCCCGCATCTTCAACTCTTAAGAGGGGAAAAGAATATGAAAGAAGTTGTGTCGTAATGAAATGTACTTCGAGGATGAGAATCACTAGGTTGTTTATATCCTCTCAAATAATTAATCTATTTTTATTGGGACAAAACCCCTAGGTAGAATAAAACAGGAAATTATGGATTGTTCACCTATTTTGAAATGATCTACAACAGCAGACGGTTCTTCCTTGATATGCACAAAATTGCCTTTCTGATGAATGAGAGGAAAATCTGAACCCTTGTATATTGATAATGAGAACTTTCCAACCCAATCAGTATCTAAAATTTTACCACCACAGGCAACAGTCGGAACACCGTGAACATCTAGGAAAAAACTCACAAGACAAACATCAATGTGAGCCAATCTAGGAGCAGACACAACATTCCTATATAAATCAAACCACCCCAGGCCCATAAAGGATTCACCAACAACCTCCATCAAACATAGCTTTGTGGAATGGGTTAACAAGGATAAATAATTAAGAGGGGAAACTTACAGACATGACCTGTAACAGTGTGTCAACCATATACGGACAATTGTGGTCACCGGTGGATATTTGGAACATGAAGGGATCTAGTGCGGAAATGGTGGCCTCTAGAGTGAAGCTTGGAGGTCGCAATAGATCAAGAACCATATCCTGCAGACCCAGATCATGCAGCAGTGTGGATGGTGACCCCATAGTGAGTAATAAAAATCACGACATACAGAAATCTGGTGTTGATTTAAAATGTGACGGCCTCCATCGCAGATCTGGGTAGTTATGATGAGAATCAACAGACCCCTATCTGAATTGGGATATGAGACAACTTGGAAGCTACAATATATCTAGAACAGTAACCCATAGTTTTGAGAATATTGATAGATGGTGAACCCACATAGAGCAACAACAATCGTGAAAGATAGAAATCCAGTGTTGAGATGGACTCTTGGTTCAAATCTCAGTTTCTCTGGCCAGAGTGAACAGACCACCAGCTAAATCATGATAGGTGATGGGCTACAACCCTAATTTCCATGTTTAGAAAGATATGTTCTCATCTCTCTCATCCTTGTTATACAAAAATTCAGATTAAATAAATATATTTATAATAGTTGTATCTATTATAATTTTATAATTATTTATATATACATAGCTATAATTATAATTAAAAATAAATATATTTAAAATTTATTTGTATATAAATAAAAACATATAATTATAAATATAATAAATATATTTATTATTTAAATATATTTATTATAATTTTATAAGTATTTATGAAAACATCGATAATATATTTATCGGTATAACATGAATGAATCATATACCTAGTAAAGTATAAAATATAAAAAACGATTCATCACATATATGGACAACAAGAATAGAAATGAGGGTATAATGTATAAATGAATATTCACGATTAATACATAACATATTAACATCAATTATACTCACGCGTGAATATATTTACTGACCAAATTCATTGGAAACATATCTTTATTTAAATATATTTAAATACATAATTATAATTATAATTATACATATTTAAAAAGTATAAATACATAATTATAAATATATAATTATAAATATATTATCATAAAGGTATAATTACAATTATATAATTTTAAATACATAATTATAAACATAATATTTTAAATATATAATTATAAATATAACAAATATATTTATAATTACATAAAATTTATTATAATTTTATAATTATTTAAATATATATTTATTTAATTATATTCTTATAAAATCATTTTTAAAATATTATATATATATATTTGTACTACTAAAAAATATATTAATTTTAAAAATGAGTTTTATATGTATATAAATACACATTATTTTTTAATATAAATATAATAATTTTATATAAATTAATAATATTACTTACTAAAACCTTTTATCAGTGCTAATAATAGTGCTTATAAATCGATCCTTCATTATCGTTAAAAAATCTACAATCATGTTGTACCATTTAAAAACCTTTTGGCACTAATAAAGGGTAGATTTATCAGTTCTTTTAGCTTGTGCTGATAAAGACCCCCCTTTTATCAACGTGTTTTTATTATGGTTCATAAAGGTTGGCACTGCCCTTATATTGATCTGTGGGAGTGCTCAAATCCCTCAACCTCCCAGCCTACCTAATTCAATGGAGAGTCTTATTCTCCCCTAACTCGAGCACTGGAAAACACTCTTATCCTCCCACATTCTCTATTAAATCTGATATTTTTTTTATTCCGATCATCTTCAAAATCATATTAGCGACTTCCATATCCTAATTATCTGTTACAGACTATTGTTTACATTTTTATTATTTTCAAAATAAATGTGATTATAATAGATATATTTGTTGTTTTAATTTAGTTATCCAATACTTTTACATAAATCCAGTACAATATTTTTTATAATATATATTAAATTATTATGCAATTAAATAATTTAGTAATTTTATTGTTTTATTAATGTACATGGGGGTAATTTTATGTCCTAGGATTATATAGAATAATTCCCAAGTAACCATTACTTAGATTAGTATACCCTACCTTAGCCTTCAACGTATTATTATTACATTTAAATTGGTCAGTGTACTCTTACACACCATTACACATGTACTGAAAAATCTTGAATGAACCTAGTGAAGATTAATAAATGGAATATTTCTACCCTTAGACATGTGTGAGGAACATACAACATAAAGGGCTAGTTGACACCACTAGATAACTATTTCTTCCAATTTTTTACATTGAATCAATCTTTCAAGTGATGATAAGTATATTTTATGAGCCAATATTTATCTCCCATTGATTTTTTTTGAACATATAAATGCCACTTTTTTATACCTCTTTTTTTGTAGAATTATTTTTCCAAGTCGCTTCAATGTTTCCTGAAAAGAACTTAGATGATAACAACATGTTAGTATATAAATTACTTGAATGGTTTTTCAAATACCTAAAATTCAATAATAGAACTAAAACCTTGATTTGAAACCAGAATCACACCAAAACAGACTTGAAATCCACTATATATTTAATAGTTCAGTAGATTCATATATATATATATATATATATATTCCAACATTTTTGGTAAAATTGAAAATTTTCTACACTTATAATTCATGATTTTTATAATTTCAATTTTATCTAGAATGTTCATTTCATATTTCCATATTTTATTTTTAAAACTCCTTTTAATACACACATGGTAAATTCCCCCCATGGATTGTATTTACCACATTATTCTACATCAATAAATTTATCATACTTAATAATAATGTCAAAGGGGATAGGATTACGTCTGACATCCTAACATTAATTATTATCTTTTTTTCAAGATCAATCAAATTTTTCTTCTACACTTCCTTGAATCCTTTATAGTGTCCATTTGTTTCAAAATAACATGTGATGATTCCACTTAAAAATGTTCTATGTGAGATTTTTTATCTTGTTTGTCTTGGGTTCCATCACCATTTTTAGACCAATCCCATTAATACATGTCTCTTCTTTTGATACATTTTTGTCACACCCTTAAACATGTTTCCTCTGCCAATTAAGGGATCTTCCACCAACATTGAACTCTTTCCATTTGGAGTGATATATGAGATCACTGAGGCATACACTGTTTTTTTCCTCTTCTTTAATAACCATAAGAGTCACTTTAGACTTATTCTTCCTCAGTGAATCATTATTCATGATAACGTTCTTAAAAATTTATGAACACTCTATGTGTATGTAGACTAAATTTATTTTGATTTTGGAAGTTGAAAGTTACTATTTGAGTTAGTCGATGATCATTGGATATTATTCCTTCTTAGGGAAGGAGATAAGTGGTACATTTTTTCCATTCCAATTAGAGATGAGTAATTTTTTTGGAATTTATTTATAGCATTTCATATATAATAATACATCGATCATCCATTTCTTATATAATATTTTGGATATTTCTTTTATAAATCTCTGTTTTCATGATATTAGTAATTGATGATTATTTATATTTATATCAATTATGGAAGAATTTACAAGATATTGTTATATCCTATTTTGTGGTTTTGATATTAGGTGACACATTATTGATTTTCTTAAGTAAATGTTTTTCATCATAAGGAAAAGTGTACATTTAATTCATAAGTAGAATATGAAATATATTGAATAAGTTCAAAGGAATATATTATTGATATTTACTGATGGATGTGAGAGATAGGGCTGTATCCTCCGGATCCCTTAGTGAGTATAATAATTACAATATTTTCCATCTACATTACATTTAATGTCATGTATTATTCATTATAAAAAAATTTATGGACATAAAACTAAACTAGAATTTACATCTTTACAACCTACTAGTATGGTTCTGAGTGGGAGTGATCCTAGAGCTACGTGGAGCACCTATCCTACCCTTTCACACCATGAACCACAAACAGACACCCCATCTACCACACATTTTTATCCTCCACTTAAGCCTCTAGGGTTGTTCCCATCCATGCCCCCATCATCATCTTATATAGAATCTTATTCACATATAATTTCTACATCACCTTCAGAAATGTTCCCACTTATACTATATTCATATCCAATGTTTATCTCCACCCCTTTTATCCTTATCCCAATATGTTTACGCCGCATCCATTTCATAATATCCATCTAGGATTTGATGATTTTAGTCCTTCAACATAGACTATAGTGCATACAGATGACATGATTCAGTCATTGGAACAAAGACATCCTTAAGAGGTTACTAATCTAGGATAACACAAAGATTCATCGATGCCTGATGAGCAGTTTTCATTAGTTTTTTTGTAAGTGTGTCAAATTATGTCACATTATTTTTTCTTGTTGTACTATAGATTAATTATTCTTTGTTACCTCTTATCTTATTTAGTGAGATATTTTAATAGGTGACGTGGGTGCACCCATATGCATGAATCTTGGAATAACCAATCATACATAATGGTGGATTATAAGGTATAAAATCAAATGATATGTAGAAATTTCAGATAGTGTATAAGTTGTATGGAAACTTTATCCATATAAAACGATATCATTCAGGTGAAACCAGTCTCATGGAAGCATAACCGTAATAATAAAAATGAGAAAGCATTGGTGGATATATTGGTAATAAAATTTATTATATATATATATATATATATATATTATTGTATTTATATTAATTTTCATGTTTTTGGTAGCATCAGTTCTAATTCTCCAATAGTGATGCTACTAAGGTTGCATGGTTGATGGATCTTGGGAACTTATGGTGATAATATAAGCATGAGTTATATGTTTGTTGTGATGGATTTTGTTTCCTAGGACCAAATTTTGTGTACATTATAATAATTTGTATTCCTAGTTTTGAGTATTAATAAACATTAGAACACATCATGATTGTTCTTCTACATGGAATAATATTTGATAATATCTTAAGAAAATGTGTTTCACAGATGGAAGATATTAGGTGTGGTGACTCATAAGATGTTAAAGTGCCGTATCGTGGTGTACTCCCTTAGTAATATCCGGTGTAGAATATTATGAGATCAATAACCACCAGTAGGAAATCGAGTTTTATATGTTTCATTGTATGTTAGTATCTACGAATGTGTGTATTGATCCTTAGACATTAATATTATAATTAATGAATATTTTATTTTTCATACATTGATGTATTGATGAAAATAATTATCACATATGTTCACAGTGAGGTAGGACGCATTGGGTGCATCATGAGTAATATTGCATTATTGAATAATGTGAGAAAGTATTTTTCCATTCTATTATTTAACAAGAACTTGATATCTGAGGCCCTTTAATTAAAATGTTATAGCCAAAATAAATCCATGTCCATGGTGTTCTATATGCATGTAAAATTTACATAAATTCAAAGAAAGATACATCATTCTCATAGGTTGATGACGCCATCATGAAACCTGCTTGATTTGAGATACTGTGATAAATTGGTAATATTACACACTGAGTTCCCCTATATGGTATTATTTAGTTTCACAACTAAATTCTTTCTCTATTGGTGCCTTGACATGTTTCCTAATGATTACCTTTGAAATTAGGTTGCTTTCCCTAATTTCAATCTGAAATAGGTATAGAGGATCACACAATAAATGTATCCAGAATCATAGATAAATAATATAGTACTTATTTATTATTTAAAAAAAATTGAATAAATATTATTATTATATGTGATTCAATAATTATTCATGTTTTATTAATCGTATATATTCTGTCACCAATTATTTAAGAGAATATTATGTGAGAAGAATATTTAATAATTTTTTTCCTATTTAGTGAATATAATATTTTTTAATTTATTGTAAAATAATGTAGTGATATTTAATTATTAATTCAGTAGTAATTATTCCAGGCCTGATAAATATTATGTAGGAATTGTGGATTGAGTTTATAGGTCCCATGATAAATAATATATATTGAATATTATTTTATTAAATGATATTTAATTTTAATTATTGGGTTAAGATAATTTCAATAATTAATATTATTATTATTATTATTATTGACATGGGGTTCCACATGAATTAAATAAATAATAAGAGGCTCTTTTGCGATTATTTATTTCTAACCATAGCGGTGTATAAACCCAATTATATTATTTTCCAAGAGATTCAATTTCATTTTTTGGGCATAATAATTGCCAGAGAGAATCATATCAAGCCCTAGAGAGATCCATCTCAAAGAACTCTCCAAAGAATGGAGTGAGATATTCCTCCACCACGAGTTCTAAATTATAGAGAGATCAAGGAAAATCCTTTGGATGTGATTCTTGATGTGAGCCATTTGGAAGATGAAAGCATTAGGATCCTCCATGCTAGCACACATAGATTACTACGACATAATTTGGAGATTTATAGAACACGTGTGGATCACCGCTTGTAACATCCCTGGCCCAGAAGCCACAAAACCAGTGCTCCGATCCAGGTCTCCACATGAACTCAAGCGCGGCCCACAAATTCAATAGGATTCAGACTAGAAGATAAGGTCTTACTGGAAAAGTGGGTAGACAATACCCGATTTACCATAGTTTTTAACAAAATATAACATGAAAAATTTGTAAAACCATAGGAAATTTATTATAACATGAATTAGTAGCTTTTTCCAAAACATGGTGCAAAAATAACCAAATGATAAATATTCCATGTCATTCTAACGGTGCCAAAAATGATGGAAACCCAAAATTAAGATAAATGGAAACATCCCCCAAAATAGGTCGTAACTCTACGTCTGAATCCTCATCCATGTCGTTCCAAAGTCCAAACCAACTCTCTAGCACAAGTATTTCTCCCTTTCCCAATCCATCAATAATGAAATTTTCTTGGGTACCAAAAGGAGACCTGAGCAGGGTGTGGGTATAAATCGGTAGGCCACCACCGACGGTGTCCACAAAATATCTAGTCTAAATAGATAGTTAATACACGTACTAATTAAATGGATAGATAAACCAAATAAAACTCGGGTTCCGTTAGTTAACAATATTCACTTTAGTAACATTGATCATTTATTACATTTGATCACTTAAACAATTTCCATCACTTAATCCATGGGTTAAGAATTTAAATCATTTACACTCTGGCCAAAGCCGATCAATTATTAGACATAGGTGAATAAGTCAAGTTCCCTATCTCACCAGAGATAAAAATTTCACAATAAATACAATTCACTCACCTTGGAGCCTACATATAGGTGGTCACATCAGATGCAAATGTTAGGGGATTAGATCCTAAGTTATAATCCCTAACCCATGCATTATAGGGGTGGGATTTAGAGCCTATGTACAACTCGACCTGTGAGAGGAGCATCGATCCAGAACCCCACATACCACTAAGCCATGTAAAAAATCTTATGCATCCAATTATGACATATACCAAATCACATATCATGCATAATCAAACACATAACATTTAAAATTCAAATTCTAATTAATAGTTAAATCATATTTTATCCTTAGTCATTAGACACATTAAACCTATTCCATATAACCCTCTTTACACGATTCCAAACAACACAATATGCCATTATCAAAGTCTAGGAACAACTATCAATAATAACTTCTCCAACTCAACTAACATATCTACATGTTCAGATTGGAATCTGCTTTATCATATTTCAATTCCATACTTAATATTACAATTTTCCATGTTCGGTAATATTGGCACACAACATGGGTGGCCAAAAATAGAACTATTCTACATTAATGCATCCCACATGGATCATGAGGGGTTAATTTATAATTTAGCCAAATATTTTACTAAATCAATTCAATGGAATAAAATTCACAATAATAGAGAACCATTAACAAAACCACACATGAAAAAATTGAATTCAATTCTATGGATTATAACGTGTAGACAACTTACCTCGAAATCAGATATTAACACATGCATAACCATCGCCTTAGATCTAGATTCAAGAAACCTAGTAATCCCCAAACTAAGATCCATTGTAAAAAGATAGTTTTTGGGATTTAAAATATAAAGAATGAAACCACAAGACTTAATCCATAAAATAGAACCAAGAGGAGTAGAAAATTTACTCGTAGATTCAATCTAAAACAAATGACACTCCAACCCGATGCATCCACATCAAGCTCAACATCTGTGACATCATAGACATGATATGGGTCAGGGTGATACAACTTAAGCTATGAAAAAATAAAAACATCATGCAAAAATGTTTTTCCAAATCAGCTGAACCAATTCCAATATCTCCAACATGAGACATGACCCTAAAAATTCAGCTTCTCCTACCTCCATCCAACAAAATGACCATCTACATGGTCCAAATTTGAGCACCTCATATAGTGTCATGTGGATAATTTCTTGGAAAAAAATTTCTTACTGAATTCAACAATTTCTAATTATTTCTCCCATGATCAACCAAAATCAAGGACACAGGCCCTCAACATATCATCTAATACCTGAATAGTATTCTTTGATTTCTTGTCCATATATTGGTGGAAATGTATTCTCAAAAACTCCTAGGTACCAAAAACGTTTTGTAAACCCTGGTAGAAATAAAATGTGAATATTAGGTCACTTTGTCGAAATATAGACAGTGGTACTCCTAGAAAATTTATTGTTTCCCAAACATAAAATTCACCCAACTAATCAACAGGGAAAGTCTCTAAAATTAGAAAGAAATGTGCCACCATGTTTAATAGATCCACAACTTTCCAGATTGAATCATTAATATAAGGAGTACTCAGAATACCTGCCATGTAATACACTGTTATGACATCCCATTTTTATTATGTAATTTGAAATAGTTGTAACAAAACACCTAAACATTGATGCTAGGACTTCAACCATTTATAAGTGTAGAAACTCGTGTTTTAGACCAAGTTGTTTTTTGAGGGTTTTTGAATTTTTGGAAATTACTAGATAGAATAAAATTAAAACCAAGCATCATTAAATAATTTTTCTAAGAGTTGAAACTACAATGTGTGTTCCTTTTTTAGATATAAAAATTAATTAAATTAATGTTGAAATTAATAGTATTAATAATAATAATGATATTATTATTACTATAATGTTTATTATTTTCACTATTGTGTTAAAAATGAGGTGAAAAAAATAAATCACTCAAACCCTCCCCCTCTATTCCCTATTTCATGATGCAACACACCTTGGGGTTCCCCCTTCGATGCATGATGATGCCCCCTTGACCTCCTCTCTGCTGTTAAAATCCGTATGTATTTCCTTCGATTCGTTGTATGATCCTTCATGGTAAGCCCTACCCTTATTCATCCTCTCAGTTTCTATCTTCGATTCGACCTATTTGTGTCATGGTGGAGTTCGACCGAATTCCCTAGAATTATAGATAACCTCGTTTATGGATTTATTTTTATTGTAGTTTTTGTAAAGGGACTCCTAGGAACCGTTGGTCCGTGTTATGGTAACAACCTTCAATGGCGAGGCTGTTCGGGTTGTTTCGGTCTACCGACATTCATTCTAGGTTAGTTTTATTCTTACATCATGGTTTCAAACTATCCAAATTGGGATTTTTATATTATTAAGTTTCCTTGTAATTAATGTGTAGTGTGTTGGTCCCTATATTGTGGTTTTGAGTCACTAGGTTAAAGACGACTCATCCACATGTTCATAGTTATATATATATATGTGTGTGTGTGTGTGTGTGTGGGTTCCCCTATTACATGTATAAAAATCCATGTCAGTGAATATACATGAATGGGGCTAGTTTTTTCCATTTATATATTTAGAAATTCATATTTTGGATAGTTTAGACGAGTGTATTCAAATAAGAATATATATAAGGATCCTCTATCACATGTTCATGGAAATTCACATGTGTTCATAGGGGCTAGGTGTCCTTAGTAGTATGTGAAGGTTCATATGCTCAGTGGGGGAGTAGAAAATTATAGTTATAAATTTCCAAGAGCATAACGTTCAGTTTGGTCCTACCCTGAGGAAGGTTACTTTTCTATTCCCCTTTATTATAGTAATTTATTAATTAAATTTCTTATTGTTTAGTTCATTGATTTAGTTACTATAGTGTGTTTTCTTGGTTTAAATGATTCCTATGATAATTTTGATTAATGATTAAAGTAGATAATGATTTTTTAGTTGAACAAGTTCATGATTTTATAATTAAACCCCCTCTATCGGAGGAGCGTTGCCTTGATGCTAAAAACGTCTAATGTAGATATTGGTGTTTTACTGGTTGCTCCATTTTTTTTTTTGAATTAATGTTATGGATGATTAATGACATGTTAATGGCCTCTTATTATTTTAATAACTAAATGAATTTCCTTTCTAAAGGAATTGGGACTTGTCCCTTGTGTATTTTGTTTAACCCAAGACACTCTATGAGTGTTTTTACATAGTTGGCTTAGAGTATTCTAAGTAGTAATTTGAGAAGATACCATGGAATATTGAATAAAAATAATTTGTTAATATATAAGGGTTTGTATGGGATCAATTATATGAGATAGTGAAATCCATCAATTGAAATGTCTGTGACACTTGAACCCTTAAACCAATTTTTTATGCTTATTAAAATTCGGCCAGATGATCTTGAGAAGGACCACTGATAACAAACCAAATGTCTTAAGTGAATGGAATAGTAATTATAACATTTTTTCCTAGGATAAAATCGTTTAAATGTAATTAATTCTTTGAAATGGATTTTTATATGGCCAATGAGATGCGTGAGAGACCCTTGCCTCATGTTTTTGTGTTGAAAGGGATCGCTATGTAAATGTTTTAATTGAAGTACATAAGATAGTGTTCCTTAAGAATAAATGTGAATAAGGATGTTTATATGTAATATCGTATGGCTATGTGAAAAGGATAATAATTTATTCCTTATATATTACATTATTATCTTTTAAAATATTTATAAATGAAGTGGGATAATGAGTTTCATGAGAGGTTAATGACTCATGCACTATTTTGTTTTGAATGATTAGACATTTTTTTAGGGGATCCCTAGGACCATGAGAACCCTTGCAGGAAAAGAATATGTGATTTTACTTGCTGATCCTATAGAGACCATGAGAGATCATGGGGTTGGGATAGGGGATAGAGAGTGAGTCCTACCTTTGGCTATGGATCTATGTGTATTACGACCTGATCCATCAAATTCTAATTTCCAAAGGACTGTGAGAGACATTGAGTTGGAAGAATGTGAGAGTTTCCATGATTATTATCCATGAGACTGTGAGAGCTATAGAAGTTTGTAATAGTGGCTAAACCGTATGTGTTACCCCTTGTAATTGATGTTTGTCCATTAAATCTCTATCCAGCCAGAAATAGCTTCCGAAGTATACGACAATTTGGCTTCGGTACACACATCGTTCATATATGAGTATTAAAAGTATATATATATATATATAATGTTACTATATATATACATAATTGACATGATGAGATATACATGTTAGGGGATGAAGCAGGTATTACAGTCAGTTGTCCCTTAGGAACCTAGATGGGTGTTTATTTATTTATGTTGTTTTTTTATTAAATTCTAATATACCTCATTACTATCCTATTTATAATACACAGGTTTGGGATTGACACATTTGGTGTTGGAATAAAAATATTATTATCTCACTCCCTGCTCAGTTAAACTTGGTACTTGAGTAGACTATCTTGTTCACAGGGCCTTGGACCTTGTTTACTACTGTTTTCATGTACCGGCGAGTTAGGAGCAAAGGACTGAGCTGGATCTCACGATTCTCATGGATATCATCTTAGGACTTTTTACTACCATTCAAAATTTTTGTACTAAATTGTGAATCATGTTGATTTCTTAATACATTAAATTATGTACCATAAATATTTCATTCATTATTCAATTGTCTAAATTTTTGTTGGCCTTTTTTTATTAAATTGAACATACGATTGTTCCACTGCTCTATTATCTATTTAATACTTATACTATTGGAAGCTATTTCTATACTATTATACTACTCTAAAAACTATAATATAAGGGTGTAGTCTCGCCTATATCACCCCCTGACACCCTTACTACTAGTCTCCAGCCTCTGGCATATGGGGAGACATGCTTGAGGTAATTTGACCCACGAATATAGCTACTAGGTTAAAGGGTTAGTCGGGATAGGACATTACAAAGTGGTATCAGAGATTAAATGTTTTCCACTATCATACTATTTTGGGTCGGTAGATAAGAGACTAGGAATGTGTCATCATTTGGTTAATAGATTTACTTGGGACTGATCACCCCATGTATGGGAAATGACCCAGAGTCCATGTTTGGGAATTGTTTTTTGTATTTTTTTTATATTACAATTGATATGATTTCACTTTGGGGGACTGGTGTGTTTTCCACTTCTTACTGATTTATGAATTTTTTAAATTTTCCATTGGCCTAGAATCGCAAGTATGGATCATTACATTCATCATATATGGCAATCAAAAATTAAAATTATAGACATATAACATATTATGTAGTTGCATCAGTAGGATGCATGCTAATTTTGGTTGTGTGCCTTGGAGGTAATTTCATGTTATGATCTTATTTAGCATTACTTATTGTATAACCAATTTAAATTATTATATTCCCTTATGCCTCTAATTTAATCATGTTTTTATATTATTCCATGCTTTTGTGTCATAAAATGATTTTGGGTTACTACTAATGATAACATGGTTGGGATGTTGTGATGTGTAAATGGTTTCATGAGATGATATTTTTGGTTGCATTTATGATGGGTTCCAGTTTCAATTATATGGAGTATGGGTGCCTTATAACTGGGAAAAGGGTAACTCGTGCATTCAAACCATTTAAAAAGGATGATAAAATTAAAATGTCGATTGGAATTAGTTGTGATCAATGGGAGCCAATTATCTATTTTTTAATTGTGTATGCGCTTTATGAATTGTGAAATGGAAACCCATATAAAATGTAAAGGCATGATTATATTGAAATGGTGTAATGTGAAGGATGTTACGTTTTGAATATAAATTAATTTATTTGATTAATGGGAGCCAAATTCCAATGGTATGGTGTATGGGCACCATATCGATTAGTAGATGGCCACCCAAGTGACTAAACCTTCGTATAAATATGGTATGCTTGAGAATGGTTAGAAATGTAAAATTGTTGAGTTTTGATTTGAAATGATTTGTTAATTTTCAAATTGATCAACTGTACCTATGTAGGTCAGTCGAGACATGTTTTTATGAAATTAATTATTATGGGGTTGCTTTTTAATGGACCCATGATGAATAAATGGGACCCTCAGAGGTCACCTTTTTAGTTCAAAGGAATATAGATACTAATTGTACTATTTATGATGGAATTCCTTTCAATGATAAATGTTCATAGATGGAGTTTTTTATAACTTTTCAAAAACCATGTTTCTTGTATGTGAATTGTTACATGATATTTTGCTTAAAATTATTTCAAATATTAAATGTTGAAATTAATTAATGAAATGGATTTAAATTCGAACAAGAAGAGGAATCCTTTGTTTAAAAGATCATGGAAGGGTAGTTTTAAATATTTGATGATTTTCCATGGAATTGAGACATGAGGGATCAACTACATGTTGTTTCATTTAACTTTTCCATAATAAATAGGGTCTCTTGAGTCTAGTGAGTAATTTTTTCATTACCATGGGATAGGGTCGACGTGTATGCTTCGTAAAGGAATATCCCATGGTATGTATCACCCATAAAAAATTAGACTCCTTGTATCCAGTGTGATATTTTAACATTGGATCCATTTGGGGGTTGTTGTCTCTAGTAGGATTGATGGGTTTTAAAAATACACCCTTGTTGAATGGGGTGGTCATTGTACCTTGACTAATGACATAGAAAAGCATTGAGGAATTCTTAGTTTAGAATTTAGACATTCCTCAAGCATGTTTAACAGTTTTAAAGTTATTGTGAACCCCTATTTTCTTTAGTGATCAATGACTCAGTGCATCTTCATCCGAGTTAATGGTTTTATAAGATGATGTACCACTAGATTTTGTGAACTAGCGGTTGTATGTGTTGACATACATCATACCATTTCGTGTTTAGTGGTGTAATGAATAGGTTGAGTTCAGTGTGACTGTTGAGCTTTGATATGTTGAGGGTGTTATAAGCTTAACTCTCGAGTAGTGTGGTTGGGGAATTAAGGAAACAATCTCTTCCCACTACTCGATAAGATTTCTGGGACGTAGGTGTTCTGACATGCCGATCAATTTAATTTTGGATCTCAGGAAATATGTTTTGATGTGGTGATTATGGTTCATGGAACATCACATGAACCTTTAAGGTTATTTTGAAATAACATACTTGAGAGTATCTTGTCTCTACTTTTGAAAACATGGACAATCCTAAGGTTGGTAGTGTCACATCAGTTATAGTGTAAGTATTAGTACATTCTTGGAAGCATGACTTCAATGGGGTGGGAATTATTCACAACCCATTAAAAACTCTGTTTTTTGAAGAGTTTAAATAATAATATTTGAAAGAACAAGATTTCATTGGGTGGTATAGGCCTCAGGGTTTTGTTGATGATGTGCCGATAGGTGAAGCTGGTCTGTTGTAAAGAGTAAACTAGGATTGGTTCAAAAAATATTATTGGTGACCTGGGCTAACTCTTAGTGTGATCTTGTAAATATGATGAGAATCTCCCTTATCTTGAACTCATATAGGAGGCTCTAAGGTAGCATTTTTCTTACAGTGCATCGATGTTTTAATAGCTTTTTGTTTTGATAAATGGTTTTTATCTATGTTTTACACAGGATGTGTGCCTCTTTCGGTTATGCCTCTACTCATACTGAGGCATGACAGTTTAAAAATATCTTACTGATGGCTTGACCTGGGAATTTCACTAAAATTAGATAATGGAATTTGGTGAAATTTTTGTGTATGATAAATAATTCCGTAGAGATAAGGCTATGCGGTTCTATTTAGGATGTGTTGGCCATTTTAGCTGGGCATATTCACTGATGGTTATCCTGATGTGTCTTGGTTTGTTCCTTTTTTACTTGTGGTATATGGTTGGTGATGGAAATGTTTTAAAGGAATGTGGAAGGTTTATGGGAGAGTGTGGTTTATGGATCAGCAGTGTATTTTGAGGAAATCATGTGGGACTAGTTGTTTTTGGCTAATTGAGATTCGACATTTTATTCAATAAGGTACCTATTATGGACTCATATGTAATTGGGTTATACAATTAATTAATCCCTTTGAGAAGCATCATTAGTACACTTATAGCATCCCCTCATTGTAAATTATAATGGTGGAAGAACCGTGGTTTGGAATTGGCCATTAAAAGCTAATACCCTTGGTGTGAATCGGCAAAAAGAATATGGTTAAAGAGACAATGAAAATATCATGTCTCTAGGGGTGTGGGATCAGTTAAATGCCTCTTTTTTAGGATGCAGTTTGAGCATTGGTTTGGGTTTTAAAGGCTTAAGCACTTAGGAATAATGGAAGTATTAAAGGTGAATTTGGATTTTAAAAATGCAATGTGATCATTTGAAAGAAGCCTCACGACCTATATTGGCTTGGTGATGTTTTCATAGTTCCTGAAGCCTTCTTGGAGATGAGAAGTTTTAATGTGGGTAGATTTTAGAAACTAATTTTTTTGGATCAGGTGGTTTTTAGAAGGTTTTTTTAATTTCTGTAAATTACTCAATGGTCTAAAATTAAAACCGTGTGTCCAACCATTATTTTTTAGAGTTAAAATGAAAATTTATATTCCTTTATAAGAAATTAAAACTAATTAAATTAAATTATAAATGAAAATTTTTAATACAATGAATAATAAATATATTATTATTATTATTATTATTGCTATGTTTAATAAAAGAAACAAAATAAAACACTTAAACCCTCTCACTCTCTTCCCTATGTTGCGATGCACCCCAGAAGGGGGGTTCCCCCTTCAACCCATGGTGATACCCCCTTGGCCTCCTACCGTATCTTCAAATCCATATGGATTTCTTCTGATTCATTACACAATCATTCATGGTATTCCCTATCCTCCCTCCTACTCTCCCTTTCTAGACTCAATTCGGCCTATTCGTTGTTTGGTGGAGTTCGGCCGAACACACTAGGGTTAGGGATTACCCCGTTTTTGGTATTCTCTTGATTGAATGTTGTCAAAAGGGACTCTTAGGATCCATTGGTCCATGTTTAAGCAACCACCACTAAATCCTAGGCGGTTTAGGTGGTTTCAGTCTACCAAAACAATATCAGGGTAAGTTTTATTCTTGATACATTGTTTTAAACCAACCAAATTTGGATCTTTAGATTATTTAAGGATCCCTATAATTAATGTGTAGTGTTTTGTTCCCTGATGTATGGTTTCGAGTCATCGATTCTAAGGAGGCTCTCATTCCTGTGTATAGGTGAGTGTGTATATATATATGTTTGGGTTCCCACATTACGTGTATAATCAACCATGGAAGTGAATATACATATATGCGGATAGGTGTGCCAATGTATATATATGGAAATGCATACGTAGGTGAGTAGAGATGGTCATATTCATATAAACATATATATTAGCATCCTCTAATGCATGTTGATGGCCATTAAGGTGTGTGCATAGGGGATAGTTGTCCGTACATGTATGTAAAGGTCCATATGCTTAGTGTGGGAATAAAAACATCTAGTTTGAAAGCGCCACGATCCAATTTTTTTGTTTGGATTTACCCTATGGTGGGGTCATTTTCCATGCCCATTTATTTTAGTAATGATTTAATAAAATTTCCTATTTCATAGTTCATAGATTTAATTAATTTTGTATGGATTTTAGGGTTTAATGATTCATTTGATAAACTGGATGAATTATTAATGGAGATAATGATTTTTAGTTGAGAAAAAGTCATTATTTTATAATACAACCCCTCAATCGAAGGAATGCTACCTTCAAGATAAAAATATATAAAGTAGACATTTGTGTTTTCTTGGATTCTGAATTTTTTTCTTATTATTTGATGATATGGATGATAAATTATGTGTTTATGAACTTGTAATATTTTAATAAATAAATTAATTTCCATTCAAAATGAAGTGGAGATTCTCCCTGGCATATTTTATTTAACCCAAGGCACTAAACCAATGTTTAGACATAGTAGACTTAGAGTTTCCAATGTAGGCATTAGAGAAGTTACCATGACTTATGGAATAACATGAATTAGTTTTTATATATAGGGTTATATTGGACTAATTAAATGACATAGTGACATCCTACAATTTAAATTACCATGACACTTGAATGATTGATCCAATTTTCCATACAAAGGGAAAATGGGTGAGATGGTCTTGAGTTGGATGACTCATAAAAAATGGCATGTCTTGAGTGAATGGTATAGTAATGATGATATGTTTTACTTGGTCAAAATGGATTAAATATAAGGTCTTAATTGAAATGGATTTCTATATCACCAATTATATTCTTGAGAGTCACTTTTCGCATGTATTTGATTTGAATGTGATAACTATGTTAATGTTTTGATTGAAGTATAAAAGATGGGTTTCCAGAGTATAAATTTGAATGAGGTTGTTTATATGTAATATGGTATGACTATGTGAAATGAATAAGAATTACTACCTTATGTATTATTTTATAAATTATGAAAATGTTTTAAAATGAAGTGGGATAATGGGATTCATGTTGGTTAATGCCTCATCCACTATTTGTTATCAACTATTATCCCTTTTTCTATAGGGAATTCAAAGGACCATTAGATCCCCTGAGGAGAAAGACTATGTTAGTTTTCTTGATGATTCTCTAGAGACTATGAGAGATTGTGGGGATGAGCCATGGGACAGACCATGAGTGCTACCCTTGGCGATGAATGTATGTGCATTATGTCCCGATCTATCTAATTCTAATTTCCAAATGACCACAAGATAATTTTAGTGGGAAGACCAAGAGAGCTTCAATATTGATTCTCCATGAGACTGTGAGAGTAGTTGGGGATTGAACAAGGGTTTAGACCATGAGTGTTCCCCCAGGTAATGGATGTCTGTGTGTTACGTCTCAGTCTGTCCAGAAATAACATCCCCAGGTATATGATGATTTGGCGTTGGTATGCACATGGTCTATATAAGAAGATGCTAAGTATATTTATATAATATATATATATAATATATATATATATAATTTAAGTGATCATACATACTATCAATGGTCTAAATAAATTATCTATGTCTGGTGTCCCTTATGATCATGGAATAGAGTTTATATATTTATGTAGTTTTTTTATTAAATAATGATGTACCTACTCACTATCTAATTTATATTACACAATACTGGTCTTGACACCGTGGTTTCTAGTCTGCTAAGATTTATATCTCACACCCTACATAGGCACCCTTTGTACCTGAGTAGACCATCTTGTTTTCCAGGCCTTGGACCATGCTTACTGTTGTTTTCATGTACCTGGTAGTTGGGAGAAAATTACTTAGTTGGATATTAGGATTCTCGTGGAGATTATATAACAGATTTTTACTACTTTTATATTTTTTTTACATTATAGTGAAGCATTTTTATATTTTTCTACTTTTATTTATGCGTCATCATCATTTCATGCATTCATATGTTGTATAAATAGGAGTTGTGAATTTTTTTTAAATTGAACATACTATTCTACCACTTCTACGTTACCTATTTACTACTTCCTTTGTTGGAATCTATTTATATATTGTCACGCTACTATGATAACTCTAATATAAGGGTATAGTCTCCGCACTATCACCTCTTGACACCCTTGATTCTAGTCAACAACCTCTGGAATATAGGGAGACATGCTTGTGGTCAAGTGACCCATCGTTCTAGATATCGGGATAAATGGTCCATCAGGCCGAGACAATATAACAGGTAAGAAATCACACCCTGAAACTAGAAAACTTTTTCTTCATTCTAGGACACCAATACTGTCTGTGAAAATATTGATACATTTTGGTGAAACCTGGTTTCACTTTCCACCTCGATGGATAAAAATCATGCATTAACTCTTCATGAGAACATGATGGCACAACAACACGACCATGAACATAAAAAATTATATCATCACTTATGGTACAATCAAAAGATGAATCCCCAACTTTAATACTCTTCATTAAATCTATACATTTTGAATCATTTTTTTGCATTTCATTGATTCAGTTCAAAATCATTAACTCGACTTCCAAAAATGTAGGGAAAATTTGTTGTTCCTCATTATACACCACGAGTTTCATCTCAATGAAAGATTCCACTATCCTATTTTTAGAACAATATTTATAAACTTCCTAATTTTGATTCATCCAGATCAAAGCATATAAAACACTATTCACCTTTCCAATAGTGTAAACAAGCTCCCTGTCTAAATAATGCATGTTCTCAACCCATCTTCACTAC
Source organism: Viscum album (assembly GCA_963277665.1). Classification (NCBI taxonomy): domain Eukaryota; kingdom Viridiplantae; phylum Streptophyta; class Magnoliopsida; order Santalales; family Viscaceae; genus Viscum; species Viscum album. Next base: position 834,568,716 of record OY728139.1, on the reverse strand, counting down.
TGAAGAATCAATTAATGTTGATAGAATATGTAATGAAGGCTTCTATGATTAGTACACATGGTAAAATATTATCCCAACAAGTAATGTCACCAACTATTTAAAGCATACACCATTAAATCCAACTTGTGGTAATTCATAGGGTAATTTTTTTCCTGAAGCCTCAATTTCCTTGACCCATATTCCACAAGTCGATTATTAGGTATCAAAAATGTACCATTTCCAAAACCAGACACATCAAAAAACAAGGTATACCCCTAACTTGGGATGAATCAAAATTGGTTTGGATGTCAAATGATTATTTAACTCTTAGAAAACATCACCACATTCCCCATACCATTTAAAATTGATTTCATTCATATAAAAACCTGAAATATGTGTTTACAAATGGGAAAACTCTTTAATGAACCTTTGTTAATTTCCCAGCAAACCCAAAAAAAATTATATACTAGAAATATTATTGCAATGTTCCAAAGATACAACTGTTCAAACCTTCTCTAGGTCCACTAACACACCTTCCTTATAGATGATATGACCTAAGAAATGCACTTTATCAATACAGATATGACATTTGGATAACTTGGCATAGAGAATAGTTTCTCTTAGTATACTCAAGAAGTTGTCAATATATTTTCAATGGTCATCATGAGTTTTAGAGTACACCATGATTCCATCCACATAAAAAACTACAAACTCATCTAGGTATGAGTGAAAAAATCATCTCATTAGAGCCATAAACTCTGCTGGTGAATTGGTCACTCAAAAAAAACATCGCCAAAACCTCATATAAACCATATTTAATCCTCAAATAAGTACTATATATATCAGAATATCCCATCGTTATTTGATGATAACCTAATCTTAGATCAATTTTAGAGAACACTAAATCAACCTTACTGGTCGGATGAATCATTTATTCGAGGAAGAGGGTATTAGTTCTTAACCATCATCTGAATCAGCTTCCTATAATCGACACACAAGCATAATGATTCGTCATCCTTATTAGGAAACAACACGGGAGATCCCCAAGGTGATATACTCGGGTGATCAAACCTCTTGATTTCCTATTCCTCTGGATGATTTTTAATCTCCTTGAGTTCGGACGATTCCATTCTATATGAAAAATTAGAAACCATATTTTCACTTAAAATCAACTCTATCATGACCTCAATATCTCATTCGAGTGAAAAAACCTAAGAAGTCTTAAGGAAACACAACCAGAAACATGTCCACCATTGGAGGAATGAATAGCTTCTCTACTCCCCCATCATCAATAATAAGACAAGAGACTTGAGTTGAGGGCTCACCCAACCTTTGAAATACTGGTCCCGCACAGCCAACCCGAATGTCCCACTAAACATGATGGACATAATTTTCTCCATCATGAGATGTAAATGTTATCCTATGGTGGAAAATTTCGATATGGGAATTGTTAAACACTGTCCAATCCATGTCATAAATCAATTGAAAACCTAACATCTCAAACAAAAACACTTCCAATAGGAAATGGTAGCCACCAACTTCAAGGGCACACCCCTTACACTACCTAATAGTCTCTGCTTGCATCCCTTACGATGTACTAATCGACTGACCGAACAAAATTTCATATATATATACGCAAAATAACTACATGATATATAGAAATAATAGAATGTGAGGAATATTTATTTAATTAAGCACTAACAATCATGGAAGATACAATTATCATGCTTAGAATAGTCATTGGTCTGGCCTCACCACCTCCGTGTGTAGACTGAACTATATGATGCTGACCAGCCCCTTCACCCTAGCCTCTGGTCATAATTACAAGCACTTCACCACCCTACTTATATAGATTCTTTTTTCCCAGAGTACCAGATACACCACCTTGAATGGTATGACCATTAGATCTCTATCTTCCTATCTGATATAGGGTAACCAACCACTTATATGGACATGACATCCGAAGAATCCCTCAATAATTTTCCATATGTAGAGGGTTACTACAGACCTATTATCATTCCCCATTTTTTCAAATTATCGACACTCAACCGATTATTGGGGACTCTAATCACACATATGCCCCGTGCTGCAATAATGGGAGAAGAAAATGTAATAGCTACTCTGAGTGGATGGTTCTATCTTTTGAATACTCTGTCCACCAAGTCCAAATTAGAGAGTTCTCAAAATGGTTCTTCCATCAATTGGATGTCACACCACTGAATTTTCCAACTGGAACAACATTCCCACCACTAGGTGCCTCCTTAAAGCTTTCCTCAGAAATAAGGGCCTGATCCACCCCCTAATCAACTCTTTTTAAAATTATGATATCGACATGGGACTACATCTCATGTTTAAGACCATTCTAAAAATGACTTTCCATAGCTACCTCATCCCCTATCAAAACTGGGAAAAAATGATTCATGTTTGTGAAACAACTACCGTATTCCATCACTATATTTAACCCTTGGGTCAAACTCATAAAATCTTCAACATTTTCCTACCTGAAGGTCTCCAAATAAAAATGTTATTGAAAATTTTCATGGAAATATTTCCATGAAATACCATCAAACTACTGGGTCTAAACCAGAATGTCCCACCAATGATTTTCTTGACCTTGCAACATGTACGAATCCATCCTGAGAGACTTCTTTTGAGGTGTCTCTAGGTGACCAAGAATCATTTGGATAGACTCTAACGAGAACATAGCTGCATCAGGTCCAACATCTCTAGAAAAATTCAAAGGGTGTTGCAACTGAAACTCCCAATCCATATCAAACATACTTTCCATAACCCTCCCTATTTTCCATTCAATCTTCTACATAAAATGAGAAAATTTATCAAGAAACTAATCCTCTACTATGTAAACTGTCAGGTTTTCTGGTTCCACTTATAGGGGACCATTCTTGACAATGTCCTTATGTTGGCCAACCACCACATGGTGTTGTGGTTTCATATTCCTACAATTCCAACACACAACTCAGAATACATAAAATAAAAAATTCACAATTTTCTTAAAAGAAGGCTCACCAATATGCATAGAAAGCACATGTTTTCATACACTATTACCAAAATATGTCATCTCACTTTTTACAATACCCTCAACTATATCTACTGAGGGTCATGTTCAACATGGGTTAAACAAACTTACAATGTCATGAGTCTTTCATTATACACCATTTTTAAGCCATTTCCACAATAATAATGAAAATATATCTCTTTTTGGTATACTTATCCCATATCCATTTAATATAACCAACATATTATCCCATTTAACTTCTTTCATCAAGAAAAATTATTTAACCATTATTTCAAAATCCTTCCATTTACCCATTCATGTCATATATATTATAATTTACTTTCTACATATTTTAAGGAATGTGAAAAGAATTCTACCCTTCCCGTCTCACACGTCCATCTCATGTGCGCTCATCATGAATCATTCCACCTACATCTCAAGGTGCCTAGAATGATTCATGTATGGAAAACCTCATTCAATTATATCTAGGAGAAAAATATCTTAAAACAATATCATCATATAACAATTTCACATTCCAGTGGTGAAATATCAATCATCTGTAACAACCCATATCAAGGAAAAAAATTTCTACCCTGGGTACTTTGGTTTCCCCCCATCGATGGGTTAGATACTCCCAAACACAAGCCCATCTCCAAAACCCTAAACATCCTAATCTCCCATTACAATCCCCAAATAGTAATACCATATGAATTAATTGACCCAAGACCAATTTTGAACATCCCTGACCCAAAACATACTAAACTGGAGATCCAAGATGCGTCTCCACATGACCTTTACCATGCCTCCCCATATGCTAGAGGCTTTCAACTTGCTATGAGGGTGTAATATGTCATGTGTGGAGAATATACCATATTATTAAATTTTTCTGTAATGGATACCATAATAAATAAGAAAAAAAGTAGAATATTATATAGAATATTCATTACAAATCATTTCCCTAACAGGGTACTACCATGACCAAAAGATAAATATGACATGTTCGATTAATAGTAATTTTTTTTGAAAACCCAATATAAATTATAATGAATACATCCCCAAAATAGGTCTTAAATCCACATATAGATCATCATCCATGCTCTTCCCATGAACCAACTCATCTTTCTAGAACATGATGTTTTCCCTTGTCCAATCCTAAAACAATGCAATCTTATTGGGTACACAATGATTTCCCAAAAAGTGTGTTAGTACAACTCAGTAGGACACCACCAATAGTGTGTCCAAAATATCTAGTCAAAATAGGTATTTCATGCAAGAACTAAATAAACTAAAAGATTAAAATATGACAACTCAGGTTCCATTAGTTAAAAATATCCACATTATAAACATTCATCATTTGTCCATTATATCACTTAAACCATTTCCATCACATAATATAATGGTTAGGAATTTACATCATTTACACTTCGGCCAAAGCTGATCAATTATCAAGCATAAGGTAATAATTCACATTTTCTATTTCAGCAGGGATAAAATTTAAAAAAAAATATCACACTCACCTTTGAGTTTTAGTCTAGGTAGTCTCATAAAATGAAACTATTAGGGTCTTAGAGACTTAATCCTACTCCCTAAACCATGCATTATAGGGGTGGTGTTTAGATCCTTAGTCCAACCTGACACTTGGAAGGTGACTCAATCCAATATCCCACATACCACCAATACATGTTCACATTATTATTCATATAATTACGAAATTAAAAAATCATATACCAAGCATAATCAATACACATAACATTAAAAATTCACATCACATTTAACAATAAAATCATATTTGGGCCTCAACCCATTAACACATTTTTCATACACCTTACAGAGTCCATTTAACCCAAATACCTTTCATATCTCAAAGAATTTAACTTATTCAAAAAAAATTATAAATTTACCCATTTCACATACTGCATCATGTTACTTTTATTTTCCCATTAATGGATATCATTTTCGATCTCACAAGTCATTAGACACATTCAACTTATTCCATTTAACCCTATTTGCTTTGTTCTAAAAAACCATAGGCCTTTATCAAATTATAGTCACAAGTATGAATAATCCCTTTTCCATATCGACTAACATTTCCACATGTTCTTCTTGGGATATAATTTATCACAAGTTAACTCCAAAGTTAAAATTAAAATTATCCATGTTGGAGAATATTGAAACACCATTGGGTAGCCAGAAGTTGGAGTAGTCAATCTCAATGTATACCATGGGGATCATAAGGGGTTTAATTAATCAGATATCCGATAATTTTATCATGTCCATTCAAAGTATTCAATTAAACATCAATAATGAACAAGTAACACAACCACACATGCTCAATTCAACTTCCCGCCCATGGAATATAACATGTAGAACACCTAAAATGAAACTAGTATTAACACATTATTAACCATAATCTTAGATCTAGGTTCAATCACCCTTTCAAGCCCCAACATAAAATCCATTGTAAAGGAGGGTTTTAGGGATTTCAAAGAAGAATAATGAAACCAAAATCCCTAATCTAGAAAAGAAAACCAAGAAAAGCATATGAGTTTCCCGAATTTTTTATCCACAACCAACAACACTCAAAATAACATAGAAATGATGGAGATATATCCTTATGAAGAATTGGGTATTTAGGTTCATCATTGGGATGGTAAGAAGTAGAATGAGAAAGAAAATTGGGATATAAACTTAAAATATGGAGGGAGAAAAATTGTAATCTAACAATTTTAAAAAGGATCATGGTTTGACCACATAGTTTTTCAAAACCATGTTCCAACAGTGTGTCTGCAAATATCCAAGAGGGACAGAGTCTCATAGTTAACCAGGGAGCCTTGCATGGTTTTAAAAACCATGTGCCAACCTTGTAGAATGCCTCTGTCTAGGCCTACATGGTTTGGCCTCCCCTCATTCAGTGTATACTAAAAAATGAACCCCTTCCTCTTGGATATTATGGTCTATGTCCATGGTTACTACTAATCATGCGTCAATCATGAAACATGCACATGATGGACAAAATCTCCATTATTTCATGTCCCAAACCCCCAAGACACACCTGAGCTTCATTCGGAATACAAAAACATTTATTCAATGACAATAATGAGACATAAAAAATCATAAACAATGACATACATTAGGAAAATCCAGGATCTTACACCGTAAGAGGGAATATTCCCTTTATTACTATCATACAAAGATAATACACGTAGATATTTTTTCAGATCCATCAATAGTGAAATAATGTCTCACATGGTAATTTTTAATAGATTAAATTAATTGTAAATAATATTTTATGATCCTATTCCCTTTTTCTAGAGTTTTACCCATTGTCTATTTTTTATTCAATTCATTGATCACGATATTTATTACCATGTAAATTAGTGATTGATCATCGATTATGAAAAAAATAAAAGTTGGGCATGACCCATCACACACTTTTTTTGTGCCCGGAGTCTACCAGTTTTATCAGAGAATTCACACAATTATTTATAATTAATTATATATCATTGATTGATTTTTGCATTTTTAATTTTGTTTTCAGTTTCAATTTAAACATTCTTAAATCAAAATCTTTTTAGATTATTCTTCCTCTTTCATTTCTCATAAATGTAATCAAATTGATTAATTTTATAAAAGAAATAAATTTGAATATCTCATCTGGAGGTACTAAGGAATCTTGCTGGATGACACAAGAGTGCACTCCTTGTAACCCCAAAGGAACATGCTATTTACGAGTGTTTGTTTTGAAGAAGGTGGTTCCTGGACCGAATACCAAGTCATAATTATTATAAGGAAAAAAGGCTACATGAGTCTAAAAGATAGAAAAATATTACAATTATTATGATGAAACGGGATTACATCAGACGAAAGATCATCATTCCATGTGATATCTTGATTAATCCCCTTTTTTGCAAGGCAATCAGAAACCATGATATCTTCTCTACAAATGTTAGTGATGATGTAGTTAATGTCAAGAAGAGTACGAATATAGCTCATCCAACCAGTGGTGATAATCCACACAAGATGAATCACACCATTCCAAATAGCTATCATAATGGTGGTCGAGAAACTCTCAATCCAAAGGTTGGTCCAACCATGGTGTTTGGACAAGGAAACAACATGAATCATGCTCATAATTTCGTCTTCAAGATGACAAGAAGTACTATAGCTACCATAGAAGCATCTAAATAACTGACTGAAATTATTCCTAATGATTCCACCACAACCTAAATGGTATATATTGCCATTGTAAGGACCATCCATGTTATCTTTAATCCATCCAAAAAGTGGGGCACACTAAATGATTTTGAAAGTGTGATGAGGTAGGCAGTAATTTCCATAAATAAAGTGGCTCCACAATATGAAAAAATTGTGCACTGTGTTGTTGGAATGTTCCTTTTGGATTGAAGCAACTTCACGTATGGAATTAAGTATCCTCATCCACCCTGCAACATGACTTAATGATCCTCTATTATGAATTCCATCATTTCTACCATACTAGATCACATGGTGGAGCTCTACGACAACAACAAGGAAAATATTATTAATATTTTGAGAATTATCCATTTATGAAAATCTCTTCAATTGATATTTTATGATGTTATTTATCATCCACTTATAGTTAAAAATGTCAAAAATATAATTCCAATGAGCAGAAGCCATGGAACAAGAATGAAATAGATGATTGACTTCTTCTCTGTGTAGTGTACAGAGACAACATTTACAATAGAGTTGAATAACATGTAATTGAAGGAGATCATCAGTCAGGATCCTGTTGTGAGTAAGCTTCAAGATGAGGGTAAACCCTGGGGGTTTTATCCATGGTTTTTCAAAGTGCTTTATTCACCCTAAGTCACTTTTTGATTTGTAAAAAGGTGTTTGTAATAGTCTTCTGAGTTAAGAATGCCATTGCAAGAAGGTTCCCAGACTAAGAAATCATCAATGATGGAGAAAGTATTAGTATCAATGACATTCTTAATGTTTTTAGGAAGATAATTATTTTGGGAGAATAGGACATCTCTGATGGAAATGTTGGTGTTCTCATAACATTGTCCAAGACAATTCCTATAAATAAATTATAGTCCCTTCCAATTACCCTACTAGAAATTCAAGGCAGGGTCTCTAGAGACCATCCACTAGGCATTAAATATAATGGATGAAAATGACTATTTTATAGAAGGCCAGATAGAGGAGGCTAGAAGAGTTGAGTAACCTTTTTATTCTTTTCAAGAAATCGATTTTTAAGAAATCTAGTTGAAATAGAATTAATATTTAGGAGATCCCAAGTGAGCCTGGCTTGAAACGCCTCATTAAATTGTTTGATTTTTTTAATGCCAATGCCTCCTTTATCAATGGGTTTACAACATGTTAACCAAGGTATGGTGATAAGTTTCTTTTCCACCATGATACCTATCCAAACAATATGTTTTAATATAGGTGTTTATTTTTTTAATAAGACCAATAGTCCACTTGAAAACCATCATAGAGTAGGCCATTTTGAGACAATAGTAGATTTAACTAGACATATTCTACCTACCACTGTTTACTAGTGTTCAATGCACAAAGAATTAATTAAGAATTAATTCACGTAGTGTACTTTAATTACTCACAATACCTATAATATTTCTCCATGTGTTGATTAGGACAGTCTGGACCACAATCTAGTTATTACACACTATGTAACTTCTTTACATGGTGTGTAATATTGTTGTCATCAACAGTTCATGTAGCTTCATAAACAGCCTACCATACTGGTGACCATGTATCATGGAGAGCACATGACGTGTATCCCACGGACCCATCATATACTATATCTTTTTTCCTTGGCATGGTTTAAATTCCAAGTCCCTAAGAATGTGTATCTGATATATGGTGAAAATATTACATGATGTGAAGGTAGCTTGTACACACCATATACTTTAACAAAATTATTGAAAATTAAAAAATAATTTATTATATTATGTAAACCATATGAACATGTTCATGTGTGTTGTCATTAACATGATAGGACATTCCATGCGATGAGTTTTCGTATATATAAATGTTTAATTAGTATTTTTTATAATGTTTGAATCACCATATCATGTATGAGTAATATTATGGTTATTTATCTACATACATTTTAGCATAACACATGATAGAAAAATAATATAATCAGTTAAATAATTATGTTGATAGTACACATCAGTAAAGTATGTGATAATTCATGTATGAAACATATCACAAGTTTAAATGATATATGAGCATAATTCATGTTGCGTAATTTGGATGGGTACTCACCGGGTAGCCTCCAAGGAATATACTTGTACACAGTTTATTTTAAATAATTTTATTTAATTTATTAATAATTAAGATATATGAGAATCCCAAGTAAATTTAGATTTGAATTAATATAAAATGATTTATTAATAAAAGAATATAATTAATTGATTTGAGAATTATTTATCCTAATTAAGTAAGATTAAAATTTAATGTTAATTTTATTAAATACCTAATTAGTTGTATGCTTGTGGATGATCATGAGCCTAGAGAAGACTATTTCTTGTGATTGGTTTCATTTAATTTATTATTAAATTAAATTGTTGGCATTCATTCCATCACTACACTTATTATGTAAGGGTATATGTTCCCATTTTTTTCTTTTATGTTATCCTATTCCCTCACTTTTGTTTGAATAAAATCATATGTAATTGTTGGATCTCCCTTATTAGTAGAGGATGTTCAAGTTTGGAGATGAGGAAAAACCCATCCAAGAGAGATACATAGGTGGATAGTTGGAAAACTACGACATGAACCATAAATGGTTCAAGTTGCTTTTCCCCTCAGTGAATGATTAGTTTATCATCCACTCTATAAACTAACAATTAGTAAAATCTTTATTAAATAGGTCCTTTTTTTATTAAACAACACCATCATAATTATTTAGATATTAGTTTTAAAATTGATTTTCAACCTATGTTACGCAGTTATTATTATGAGAAAACAAATCAGGAATATATAGCTAATGTTTTTCCTCAATAATATTTTTAACCTATTTTTTAATAAGAGACTTTTGAAAACCCAATAATTCAGTGGTTTTCTAAGAAAAATTAGCGTGATAGTATCACTAAAATGATTAGTACCCCAATTGAAACCTCCAATACATTAGATATTGGTGAATCTAGAAAAACATAGTTCATGAAAATACCCTTCTAGGTATGATTGGAATTTTACTTTACTAAATATCTAATCATCCATATTTAATGTTTTGAATATTCTTATATGCTTGATATCACGAAAATCTAAAAGAAACTCATCTTAATGTTGCAAAATTAATTTTTCGCATCCTTAATGGAACTATAAATATAGGATTATTCTATTCTTCTAGAAATTATTTTTAACTAAAAAGTTTATCTGATGAATATTTTGGTTGATGTAGAATGGATATGAAAAGAACATATGGAACATGTATTTTCTTAGGAGAAGCATTAGTTTCTGGGTTATGAATGAGAAAATAATAAATATCACTTTCCAAAACTGAATCCAAATATATGGTATTTTTACGTTGTCGCACTCAAGTGTTATAGATGCGACATAGACTCACTGACTATAGAATGAGAATTACTAGAATTCATATTTTTTATGATAACATAAGTTCTATTACGCTATGTAAAAACCCATCACATCACTCGAATGTTAAGAAAAATACATAAGGTACAATTTCCATTGAGATCACACATGTGAAGGAGATATAATATTATTATTCATTTTAATACAAGAACAAATTTCTGATATTTTTACTAAACCCTTTAGTTCAGATAGATTTGAGTACATTAAATATAAGTCAGTAATGATCAATATTAAGTGATTATTCAAATATACTTTTTGTTATCAATCTCCTTAAATTAATGAAATCATTTTCAAATGGGGATTAAATATGATTTTATGTTTATAAAAAATTTTGTTTTCATAAATCCTTCATTCTTATATAATGTTTTTGTTTTTATATTTACATTTTCAAACTCAAAACCTTTTTTAAATTCTTTTGGAGTCATATATTCTTATAAAAAATCTCCAAATATATTTTCTTACAAATGATTCTTTGTGGTGAAATATTTTCCATAACAAAAATATGATCATTAAATGTTCTTCTATCAAAATTTGTTATAAAATTTTAAGACTCAAAAGTTCTTACAAAATTTTAAAACAATATTTCTGTTATAAACTTTATCATAATAAATTTTTATTAAAAAACCAAAAATATCAGTTTACTCTTACCAATGAAACATTTGTACTGCAAAAGCTTTTATTATTTTAGTTTCAATAATGACTCATTACATTATTAATTAATGTTATTATTTACATATTATTTTAGTTTGAATAATTTGATTTGTCTTCAAACTTATATGTTTTCAAATTGTATTGATACTCATTCCAATGAATGTTTTCTTAAAAATATTAACCGTTAAATATTAGCTGTAAATTCATTATTCAATTAATTCATATCCTTTATATTAGATAAATAATTTTAATCTGATCCATTGAAATACATGGAATTCAAACATTCGTTGTAGTTCCTATATAAGGGTGGGATAACATGTGTCACTTATCATTTTTAAGATACTTTTCTCCTGATTCTTACCATTCTTTTAAGGTCCATGTTGAATGTTTTTGCATTTTTATGATCTACGGTTCAAGTCTCAATATAATGGAAAATTTATAAAAAAAATTGTAGAGATAAGTCTATGTAGAAAGAATCATCGAGATAAAATGTTCTGAAATGTAAGAATAAATTATTAAAAGGGTCATTATTTTTCATGTTAGGGAGAATGTTTTTGTAGATAAAATAGATAATGATTTAGATTTAAATTTTCTAAAAATTATAAGAGAATTGTATGGAAATATTTTATAAGGAATTAGAAGAAGTTGAAGAGGAATAGAAAGAATAAAAACAAGTGGGAGAAGAAGAAAAAAATAACAAAGAGGAATATTAAGAAGACAAAGAAGAAGATGATGATGATGATGAAAAAATATGGATGAAGAGTCCAAATAAATGTAAATATCTTACATATAATCATCGTAAACTCATCGACCTTCTCAAAAGGATAAGGATGTAGACTTGGAAGAATTAAGGGACACAAATTCATCATCCAAAGAAGAAGACAATTCATCATCAAAATAGAAGGAAAAAGATATAAATCCTAAAAAAACATTCTATAGATAGTTGAACTTGATAAGGATTTAGAAATTATTAAAGATTCAGAAGAAGAAAATATTTCATGGAAATGCATGAAATTAGTTGAGAGGGAATACAAATTAGATGTAGAGTCCACCAGACTGGATTCTTCTAAAGCATTATCAGGTTCATCAAACATTGAAGGGATATTTGCTAAAAAAATTGACTATATTTTACTAACCTTGAAATGGTTAAGTGATTTCATTCCCTATCTTCCAAACATAGAACAATGGTGTTTATTGATTCAAAATAGTCAAAATGAACAATTATAATCTTTGAGTGTTTTGACTGAATCATTTTTTCACAATAATGAAAATTTTAAATCATTCATAGAAAAGAAAAAAACATAAAGGAGATCGTACAAACATATGGTTAAGTGTTCAAAAATAGTGGAAAAGTGTCTCATGATTCATGATGAATAATTTATTTATGTAAAGAAACATTCCTTAAAAATGGAAAAATCATTTTCTAGTTTACCAACATATATTTCTGATAGGGTGATGTTTGTGGAAGATCTTTGATATGAAAATGATGATTGTATTGAGGAAGTAAAAGTTTTTAATGAAATAGTTCCCATTTTATTGATTGAAAAAAACAGACTCAAAACATGTGAAGATGATATTTTCTTGTGAAGGAGGAAAATAAAAGGGATGTTGAATGACATAAGTCATAAAATTAGAATGAAACAGTTATAGAAGACCAGATTGGGAATCATAAATCATCAATTGTAGAGGCATAGAAAGATCATGATGCATTTAAGAAAATGAAGGAAATTTTGAAAACGGTGATGAATAAAGAATGGACTATTGTTATTTAATGTATTGATGTATATTTTGAAATGTATTTCTTATTGAATGTTAAATGTGAATGAATTTTTCATCTAGAAACTAATGTCTAAATGTGTTCCAATTAACATTGGATATATGTTATTTCATATATTTTTTTGGATGATTAGTTAGTTCATAGCACATTGTTTCATATGTTATCTATTTCTAGAATTTTTTAAGATATAGCTTCCCTATTATTTTCATAAATCAAAATGGGGAAAATTATAAAGAGGGAAAATTTATAAAATGGGAGAAGTTTATGTATTGAGAAGCCTTTGAGATATTATCCTAGGGGTGAGATATTATCCTAATGGTGGGTGGGGACTGAATTAATACTTTATATCAGATTATAAATATGTGATATACTCTGGGAGAGTTAAGATAGGAGGTATATCTTTGAAGATTATAAAATTATGAGGGGCTATAGGTTTTTTTCAATGATGTTATTTTTTCAATTTAAGTGTTCTATTTTGTTCTTTCCATAAAGGTGTTGATTGTTGAGTAAGAATTCTTACCTATTAAAATTTCTTTCCTTAGTTTTTGAAATTATAAACGGTTCCTTAAAATAATAATTTACTAACATTATATTTTCCAAGGGTATTTGTATGTTTTTTTAGAATAAATTACAGTATACCATGTATATAAATAATTCTAGTAAAATAAAATATGAACTTATTATTTTTCATTATAGTGAATCGGACTGAAGGCACATATGATACATTGGACTAAGAAGTGTTTTGATCAGTTTTTAGAGTTATGAATTACTAAAAAATGGCAAGACCATCATAATAACCCTGGTACTAATTTATCAGACAAAACCTTAATTAGTTTATCACATTGAAAATCAATAATGAAGTATATCGCACTATCCAAAGTTTATAAATTTTTTAATTATAATTATATCTATCATAGGGAATCCAAATAATCATTGTAATTGTGCTAATTTAAAAGACATCGTACTATCAAAGTAAAAATAATCCTTAACTACCAAGATGAAGATCGAGATCATTATGATCTTGCAAGTGAAAATTGTTTCAGGCCCTTGAAACTAACTAAGAAATCTGTCAATTGGAAAATCATGTATTGAAACAAGATAATTTGATTATTTGGGAGCTGATTCAATTATCAACTAAAGTAATCTAAATATTTCTCTATGGGGGAATCCCAATTCTTGGTCATTGTAATGCTCTAGAGAGTTGAAGTTCTACGTAATCCATGTGAGGATTTTAGCTCTTGAAAAACTATTTTATTTTCTATTCACACATCCAATCCTGGTAATTATCGATGGATTCTAGGGATAGGAATACAGGGAATTAGATCCATTGGATTGGGGGATTTTTTGGATATAAATGTAGATAATGATCATAATATCTATGGATTTCATGGTTAATAATGTCGGAGCTGAATCTGATCATCATATCAAGGAATATTGGGGGATTGGAAGACAAAGAATATTTTGATCCATCAGATTGAGGGATTTATTGGTAAGGAAAGAAATACCTTAAAGTAGGTAATGAAAATTATGGATATAATTATTCAGGTTTTATGACTACCACAACTATTAAGGTTAAATTGTAATGTCTTTTATAAGCTTGTAAGTCATTCTTTCTATTATATTATTTATTAATTTCTGTTTTATACAATATCTATTTTATGTTTTTCTTGTGTACTAAAATGTTATTTTTTATAATATTACTTCCAATAAACTATTTTATTAATGTTTTTTTGATATCAATAAACTATAATTTAATTGTACAATATCTCGATATTATTATGTTACTCTAATCATTAGACAATCTGGGAGTCTAGTCATTTTTACTTAAGATGTTTTTTATTTTTTTATAGTTTTATTTTTAATCTAAAATTTATCCCCCTTGGTAGACAACTAATATTCGTTCTATCTAATAATTTTTTTTGTTTATGGATCTCTCAAGCATATTTATGGTTCTATACCAAATAAAACAATGGAGGGTGAATTGGTGAATGATATTGAAATTCTTCATTGAATTGGATTATTTAGGGAAAAATGTAAATAATGATAGATATCACTAGAATTAATCCTTATAAAAATTTACATTTCTCACATTCATTTTGTGTGTATCAACATTTTGATTGTATTATTTTTTTCATTCATAAAAAAACAAAACACAATGTTTGTGCTATTTCAATAATTTAGGAAACAAAAATTTTTATTCATAATTGATTTTAATAGTGAAGAACCTACCTACACACACTCCTTTGGAAATGATATTTTTCATCCATATACATCACTAAAATAGTTTAATAAAAAAAATATATTGTGGCCTGAAACTACCATGTGATCACCCCTTTTACATGACTTGTCACATAGCTACAAATTCGAGGGATAATTCTTCATTTTCAAATACTCAAGATTTGGGTATCTGATCAGTGTTTTGTTGATTAAAATAGATTTTAAATAACTAGAATATCATTTTCCATATACTTCATGTCAATCTGTCCTCTCTTCAACAGTTTTAACCCCTAAAAACATGATTTATCTATTATTATAAAAATGTTATTAATATCAAATCAAAACATAATGCATACTGACATATATAAATATCATATTTATGTTTGGATGATTCCAAATGATAAAAAACAATTTAAGGAATGTTATCATTGCTTTTCACATCAATCTGAAGTCATTTTCTTATTTTGACCCCCAAATGGGAGATATTTAATTTTAATAAAAATATAAAATGTTACATGTTGTTTTCTATAAAATTGTGTGACACAATCATCCGATGGATGATTTTTTGATTCTTATAGATCAAATACAACAAGGTGATCATTCTCCCACAATTTCATGTCAATAAAAGTGTGTTCTCAAGACAATATTCCCCTTTATGTGATTTTCAATTAACTATAAATTAGGAGGGGAGGGAACCACTTTCGATCATACTATGATATTTTGGTATCTGATCGATGTTACATTGAATCCTAGATATTTTAGATGACATAAAGATCATTTTCCAATGATTTCAAGTTAATCTGAGCTCATTTGGCTGGTTTTGACCCCTAACGATATGATTTTCCCATTATTACAAAAATGATAATAATACCAAATCATAGATTAAGTTATATAGATCAATATGGAAATCAAATTACTGCTTGTTTAATTCCGAAAGATTAATAATTAATCAAGGAATATTCACCTTGATTATCATGTAAATACAAAGTCGTTTTCTTGGTTTTGAGCCCATAATAGAAAATATTTCATTTAATACAACTATGAAATGTTACTCGTTGTTTTCCATAATATCTAGAGACAATAGAATATTATGGATGAAACAATAATAACTATAGATAATAAAGGTCTCAATGATCATTCTCCCATAATTTCTAATCAATCAATGTATGTTTATTTGGTATTAAATATTTTTATGTGATTTCTTACTGAACTCCAAATTCGAGAGAAAACATGAATTTAAATAATACTGAAAAATTTGGAAATATAATCAATGTTCTAATGGTTCTTATAGATTATAAATTAATTAAAGATCAATTTCCAAATATTTGATGATAATCAAAGATCGTTTGGTTGGATTTAACTCTTAGAAACTTACCTTAATCCATACAGATCAATATAGGCATCATATTGACATTTGATTGATTCCAACATATCACAAATGATTAAAGGTATGTTCACCTAGATTTTCACATCAATATGATGTAATTTTCTCACTTTTAACACCCTGATCAGATATATTTCATTTTAATAAATCTATATAATGTTACGAATAGTTCCCCACTATACTGAGTGAGATGCATATTCAATGGATGTGGAATTGACACCTATAGATCTAAAATTACTCAGTGATTTATATCCCACAATTTCTTATTAATCCATGTCTGTGTTCTTGGTATTAACCCCTTTATGTGATTTTTCACTAAGCTCAAAATCCGAGAAAAAAATATTTTGATCATACTAACTGATAATGGATATCTGATTGATGTGTTGATGATTCCTCCAGATTGTAAATGACCTAAAGATCATTATACTAGGATTTTATATCAATCAAAGATCATTGTTATCCTCTAATTTTACAATAATCCATGTGTGTTTCCTCATTTTGGACTCCTAACCCAGTAACAGTTCATTTTAATAAAAAAATAAATGTTAAATGTTCCTTAAATTTCACAAAATATTTTGATAATACAATTGACATTTGTTTTCAATATCATGATAAAAAAGTGTGTAATGATTATTTTGTTATTTTCTTCTAAACAATATAAATGTATTTAGTTGTTCTTGAATCACCACTTTTTCAAATTACATTTTAATAAAAATGTAAATTTATTAGGAACTCTACCAAAAATAAAAAATAAAATGAGGCATTAAATTTGAATGGGAAACTAGAAAGATAAAATGACACACACCTCTGGGATATGATGTATCTCATTGGACCATGGATTTTACTAACACCGGTTTTAGTGGGGGCCTATAAAAAATAAAAATTATTAATATAATAATAAATAATGTAATAAAAATTTGAAATAACTATTATATACCTTTTAGATAGTATCTCATGCACCATCACCTGAGAAAATATATTCCCATAGTTCTATGACCTTTGCCAGCATTAGTTTATTAACCTTTTCGAGAGCATACATCTAGTCTCCAAATCTGTCACTTGTTGTGTCAACCTATAAATAACAGGAACCAAAACCATATCACATGAAAATATATAATGTGGAATATATGTTCCATATGATATGTTATATCCATGTCTATCACAATCAATGAAGGAATGAAATATCTCGTCCATCTACACAAAAAGTTATCGATGGTCATCTAAATTCTATGTTAACTCAGACTCAAATATATCATGTGTAATATTTAAATATAAATATATATGTAAATATTTATATATGTTCGTATTGTTAATTAATACAATAATTTTATATAAGTCTCATATCATTGGGGTAATTTCAATATTTAGTTATGATCCACATAGATATTCAATCAGTCGGTGTAAGTTGCACTCGAATCTAAAAACCAGTAAGATGTAATTGTAGAACCCAAATTCATATTAAATAATAAATATAAAAATTAAATTATAAATATATAATGTCAAATCTTAGACATGTGATGAGTCACATGCCTTTTAGGTATCCCAACATCAAATTATAGTGAGAATAATGGGCCACCACCACTAACATTTAATTAATTCAAATTCGAAACATGTAAACTGTTACACATTCATTGAATCATTTAAACCAAAATTAATAAATCTCACATTTTTATACTCAATAGACCAATATGTAACCATTTCATGCTACTGAGATGGGACAAAACCTCATGTAACTCCATCCAAAAATGTCTTGGTAACCCATATTTAGTACCTAGTGCTCCATCTTCACAATACATTTATAATATTTCCAAACATTTCCATAAACACCAACTAAATATAATTGAAGTTCACTCTCATATTATTCTATATAACAAAAAAAATTATAACTAATATAAGTGTTTTTAAGCATAGTTTAGAAACTAAAATGATTCTCTTACATGAACATCCTTCTATAGTTGATCTAATGTGTCCTAAGGCAATTAAACCAAATAATGTTTAGTTAATGGAAATCAATTTGGATCACACATTATACGACACAACTGGTGAATAAATGAAGGGGGAACCTCTCCCATGTTAAGGTATGTCACATAAATTTACAAATCAAGTGTCTTTTCATGATAAAATCCCACAATTAAGGACTCAATTATAAGAGGAAAAATATGTTGAGTAGATTAATTTTGAATAAAATTTCATAAATAATATTTAATATTTTTTTATAAAATTTTAACTCTTAATTGGAAATATAAAAAAACATTTACATTCATACAAACCTTGACCCATAGAAGTAGATGCCCCTCCAAATTAATGAGGATTCTGTTTGAGTTTTGCTAACATGTCTACAGTCATAGAAATATTTAATAGTTGAACAAACATAGATTATATGTCCAATAAAGAGACGATAAATACATAAAATAACCTTTAAATGGCTTATAAATTATTAAACAGTTAAAATATCATTAAAACCAAAGAACATGAAAAACATCCTACCATTCACTAGACATGTAAATCGTTGATTTCCCCTTCAAATGTCCCCTTAAACTACTTAATATCTTCTTCACCTTGGTCTATATTGTGTAGATCTAGCTGGTTTGAAAAAAATTCAATAGGCTTGGGTTTATCTCATTAAATTAAAAACACTCTTCACCTTGAATTTTTAACAAAAAAACATTCTAATTTAGATAATATGGAAAGGTGGTGATGAAAACATATTCTACATGTGATGCCAAAATCAAAAGTATTTTACTAACTCATTCACCTCTATATATAATAATATTAAATTTCACCAATGTAAACTGAAATTGATCATCTTTAGTTCCATAGACATGATCAACCCAATTACACTTTTACAATATGTATTTCAAACTATGTGAATATACAACATCAATGATATCTTTCAATTGACCATAGTATTAACCAAAATCGATAGATGGATAACCAATGTAATGGATTTGGGTTTCTCATTTTTCATCAAAATTTTTAATGTGAATCCAAAAGGTAGTATCATCTAAGTCATTTCAATGATGAGTCATTACAGATGGACCATTCACTGGTTGGTTAAATTTTTCAGTTGGTGTAGGGTAACATAAATCTTATTGTTTATGTACCTATATATTTCTAAAATTTAATAAATAATTATATAGAAAGAAATTAGTACTATACTTTGAAATTTCATTTATGCATACAAAATCCTTGAACCAATCATTAAATGATTCATAATGGGACTGTTTAATCTGATAATCACAAGTAGAAATAATATATTGTTTTATCTTAATAATTTGTTTCCTATAAATCATATTTCTTTGTTTAAATGATCAAATTTTATATGTAAAGAGAACACGTAATAGATTAATTGTAAATGAGATTAAACACTTAATACCACAATGATGCAACCAATGGAGTATTGAACTAGATTTATCAAAGATATTATACTAATTCGATGTTGTACATACAAAATATAGTTCATTATATATCTATCCTACCATGAATACAAGAGGGATTATCTAATTGTTTTTCAACATTTATAAGATATTTGTCACAAAAAATTAGTACACTAATCCATCGAATAACCATTGGTTATCGATACCTCTAGATGGGCTCTATTACATATAAATCATATTAATGTATTCAAATACCACTCACTAGTATACATCCAATTGAATTGAAAAATAGCATTAGAAATTACTTTATTGGTTAAGTGTACCATAAAATGAAGAATAACATAAAAAAGGATGGAAATAGTTTCCCCAAGTGAAAAAACATAAGTAAAATTCTATCCCCTAAAATTTTTAAATCACAAATTCATTGATTTTAAAAAATATATGTCTAACAAATTACTCATCTCATTCAATAGTAGAACAAAATTGGGAAATAAACAACCATATAATTTGATTGGAATAATCTGTTGAAGTATTATGTGATTGTCATGAATTTTCAAACCACACAAGAAGAGTATCCTTCAGGCACCCTGATAATCTTTAAAATGGAAAGAAATATCATTTTCACTCAGCATATACTATGTTGTAGGCATGTGTTCCCTGTAACACTCACTTACCTATAAATTAAATTGTTTCCTTAAACAAATTTCTTATAAAGCACATCATTCATTAACATTTTCCTTTTATTGTACACTTACTCCTAATATGGTCACCAACATATTTTCAAAAAAAAATATTTTCATGACATTCATATTATGCCTTAATAATCCAATTTTCTAGTAAGGGAGATGAAGAAAATATTTTTCTCCTTCCAATTCTGAAATAATTCTCTACTCACACCATGATTATATAGTAATGAAAGAGCCAAAAAATCCTAAAATTCATATACAAGGTGAATTTTATTCTTTTTCAATATCAGATAACATTTCAACTCATGAAATGATCTTTGGTTTTGGTTGAATTCTCTAGAACCATCAAATTCCAAATAGGACTTTCTGATCCTATGATGAGGAGGAATAAAACATATGTGGATCATGCATGCCCTTATTTTACATTTTTTAACCCATATAAAATGTTTACTTTTATTTCATATTGTAAAAGAAAATTTATCTTTCATACACCAACCTAATAAATTAAAATAAGTCGGTAGACATTGATTTTATATAATAAAATAGAATAATGTATGAATAGTTCATTCAATTAGAAGTCAAAATTTATCACACCATAACCCATAAATTCATTCAACTCATCAATAAATGGTTGAAGGTAAACATCCATATTATCCCCCAAGAGTGGATAGTAAAAGAAATTTTTGTTTTATTCAAAGACATAGAGGAAGATTATATGGAACCATCACCATGGGTCATGTGTTATGAGTTCCACAAACTAATGACCGGAATGAATTGAAATAATCTTTTACCAACTTCAATCATACATTATGACTATCTTTAGAAAAGTCAGGGAGCCTTTTATAAAGATCTATCTTTGCAAGAGATTATGTTAGGTGGGTTAGCATATCGCAATCATTATTTCTTTCCATGTGTCATATAATTAATTTAGAAACATTATATGGAATAAATAATATTTTAGACCTCATAATTTGTGAAAAGTGATGCATTTTTCTTATGGAAGTCATTTTCCCCTATTTCATAGTGTATCTTTGAAAAGTATGATTTCCCCAATTATATTTCCACTTGGAATATTCATAGACTATAAAATTATTCAAATGGGATGTTTATTTTCTAAACAACATATAGTAGTTTTCAAATTAATTTATGGTCTCACATGTGAAAACTATGTTCTTTTTCAACTAATGAATATGATAATATAACACCAAGATCATAGCATAATAAAGAATTAATTTTTTCAATAACACCAACTGTATTTTGAATGATGTGTCTGGCCACTAATTAAAAGACATCAAGTGAAATAACTCCATATGAAAAGGTATCTTATTATAAGTAGTACAATAAATATATAATTTAGTTTCTTCATCATCATGTATTTCATAAAACCTCAATGAATCCTGATCTAAACTAGAGTTCTGATTGATCTCACAAGTCTCAATATTTCTTATGTTAATTCCTTCAGGATCTAGCCCACATAACATTTCATTGATCATTTCATGCATCAGATCTATCGTCCTCAAAAAAACAATTCACCTGAATAGTTTCTATTCAATGAAAATGAATATATTATTCCCCATAACAAGTCCAACACATATATGGTTTCATAAACCCATTCATGAATAAGTTCTTCCTTATGGTATCCCATGTGAATTGATATATTTTTCACAATATCTACATGAAAATCTAATATAGTCACTTTTAAATCCTGTAAAGAAATCAGTAAAATTCCTAATTCACTAAAAACATTATTTAGATATTAAATTTAAGAAATTAGTCCAACTCTTATCGATATATGCATGTAAAGACCCCCTCCAGCCCAAAGAGTACCCCTCCTCTGCTGGTAATTGGACATAAATGATAGTGACTGCTAGAGTCCTGCAACCAAAAGGCCCCATGTTGGAGACTATCACTAAGGCTATATCATACATATAATTGTGATGAATTACCCTCTAAGAGAAAATGGAAGAACAGATATAAAAATATATACACAAATCAAATCATGTTCATATTATTAATAGAAACCTATTTTTATACATGTAATTTCATAAGAAACTAAAAAAATTGGGAAGGAAAATAAATGTACAAAAAAGGTAAAGTCAACAACGACCATGAAGCCCAAACAACCCCTCAAAAACAAGAAGCCTGTAATATCTAGATTGATATCCACCTTTCACCTACTAACCTGAAAATAATTTATATATACATGGGGTGATAATAATAGTACACTCAGTGGAATCCTCCCTAGAGCTTCTCACAAAAAAGCTAAAGAAATCGTACAAATTTCAAATGGACAATAAGTGAAACTAACTCATCACCAAAATAGGTATACTAAGTACCCATCCTCACCATGGATATCTGTCACCAAGTCAATTATAGAATATAGATAATATAATATAATAATAAATCAATTTTGGAACCCCACTTCAACTTCCCC
This sequence comes from Viscum album, assembly GCA_963277665.1. Classification (NCBI taxonomy): domain Eukaryota; kingdom Viridiplantae; phylum Streptophyta; class Magnoliopsida; order Santalales; family Viscaceae; genus Viscum; species Viscum album. The sequence goes on along the minus strand of OY728139.1, from coordinate 834,545,590 downwards.
ACTGGTTTTCTACTACGACCTAACGTCGCTTGTCTTGAGCCATCTCTCTATATAACAAGCTAGAAAAAAGGCAACTATTCTATGTATCATGACATGAATCTCATTCGTCAAATATTTTCATAATCTCATCCCACATATATATATAGTAACCTAATAGTTTTCAAAAGACACCACAATATGTATTATGTGTAATGAAACCTTTAACCACACTGTAGGAATTAACGTAGTCCTAGGATCAGCTTTAGTTATCATATCTCATAAAACCGACTTCTAATTCTAAGAACTAGATATCCCATAATCACGCAAGAAATTAAAGGATATATATAAAATTAATAATCTTATTTTAATATTTTACCTCACAATAATTAATTCATTATCAATTTAATAAAAAAATATTATTATATTTTATTGACCATTCATGTAAATTCCATGCACTCCAAGAATAATCCCATATAGTCCATGATTTCTATGGATTAATAATAACATTCTAAATCCAACATGAACTAAAACCATGGTTTTAACATTTATTAAAAATTATAACTATTCCATAATTCTAGGTACAGCGGGAAAACTTCATTATCTACCATTAAGAAATGTAACCAGACACATCCATCTACATCAAGCTGCAGGTAATGGAATGTAGGTAAAACAGGAAACCAAATCATCCCCCCATTAAATATATTAATTCACAAGAAATCATATCCCCCTTTGTTACAACACCAATTAAGCATAATTTCAACCCATTTTATAAACTCTTCTGTCATCCTTGAAACCCACATGCATATCACCATGCATCTTACCGTGATGGGTGTCAGCCATTACCACAAACTCTGGCCTCCATACCCATATCTCATCATCCATCCTGTTCTCAAATCAGATCACATAAAAGGGTCATATCTATACCACACAGAAGGTATTAAGAAACAAATATCATCATGAGGGAAACCTTTCCCTAAAACAAGGCATCAAAACTTCACATGCAAATGGGCTCTAACAACCCCAACACAAGACATTAGTCATTTACATGATAATGACCAACCTAGGCCCCAACACATTATCTTTATTCAAAAATTAGTTTTTATTCCATCTTGATTTAACAAATTCAATTATCATAGGTTCAAACTATGGGAATCCTATGGAATCATCTATAACAAAAGTTATGCGGTAATGGTGAAATAAAAAACTTCTAAAAAATTATTCCATGGATCACTGAATAAAAAATATTGTTTAGTTCAATAAATAAAACATATTAATTAATTTTATTATTATGTAAACACACCCAAAAAGAGTGATGATGTCAGAATAGAAAATAAACAACAATTGCATAAGAATAAATGAGAACAAAAAACAGAGACCACACCAGGATTTATGTGCTTCGGTCCCTTTGGGACCTACTACATGGAAACAACACCACCCACACATGAACATTTATTAGATGCTCAAAGGAAAATTAGATTACAATTTACAGAGGAAAATAAGATAGACAACTGTAATGCACATAATCACTAAAATAGAAAATGTGCACTAAAAGTAGCATCACAAAAGGAATTGGGTTTAAAAAATACTTACAACCTGTAAAAATGTCTAGAATTTTAGATCTCTTTGATATCCAAGAATATAAATTACACTAATTCATTGGATCTCACCATTGGATGATAATTATAGGTATTTGGATTCGATCATGGTCACATGTCCACAACTGGGATGAACCTTGAGAGGCTTCACCATGAGCCACACACTAACAACGTGTAGGGGGTCAACGGGCCACCAAATGATTCCCCTGACGAGGATGTTATCAACACCAACAATGATATTGAACACAAGAAAGATGGTTATCAACAGTATATGAGAGAAAAAGTAGACAGAACCAATAAAGGGAAGAAACAAATCACCAGTAGTAAGAGGTTGTTAATTTAGGGAACATGGATCTTTACATACCTAATGAACTCAACCACCTAAAAATATGATATTTAGATATGTTTTTTATATTGAACGAAGGGGTCATAGTGGTGATGAAACCACATGCTAGATCATTAACCTGATAACATCATAGACAATGGGGAAATTCCATGAATCCAATGTTTAATTGACCACCAAGTGGCTCATGGAATGGATCTAATCATTGGATGGACCAGATAAATCAAGTGGAAACATCCCTTGATGGCTATAAATTATGTTAATAGGCATATAGAGGATAATCAAGGTGGCATAACAAATCAAGCAGGACAAAAAATTAAGCTGGCCATATAAATCATCTTATGTGGTAAAACAAAACCAAAATATAATAGATAATAAAATGAGTAAATATTTAATAATAAATTGTATGTTTTTAAAAAAATTAAATGGTATAAACATTTAAATGGGTTAATTTCTATTTTCAATATAAAAAAAATAATTAAATTAACAAATATCCAACAATTTTAAAAGAAAATTGGTGATGCAATGGCACCTAAATGTTATTCAAGTGGAACCTAGTTCAAGATATCTTTGAAATTCTTGAACATAGAGAAAGTTTCATCCTTAGAAAAATTATCGGCTAGGTTCTCATCTTTCTGTATATTATTGAAACACACTTCTCCACATTTAGTAACATCTCTAATAATATCAAGCCTAATATCTATGTTCTTTGACCAACCAAGGTGTACTAAATATTTTGACAAATAAAGGTCATATTGAGAGTCAAATTGTATAATAATAACAAAATTACTTATACAGTGATCATAAATCAAACCCAAAATCCCTATGGATTTATTGGATGCTTTTAAGGTACTATTTATTCAGTTGTAGAGGTCAAAAGGGTCACTGTCGATTTCATATTGAACATCCCTGATATATGTCCGCCAAATGCGGTACTTCCATTACTAGTTAGTTATTTCCTTGTGTAAACATTTCAGGCATAGTCAGAATCCAGATAACCAGTCACTAATTCAAAAGAATTTATATTAAAACTATATCAAATTGAAAGAGACGAATTAAAACTAATCACCTCAAAAACCATTTAAGTGAATGCCATTGTGACTTTCCTAGGTTTTCCATAAACCTATTCAATGTAACGATAGAAAAATAACTATTTTGGTCTAGTACAAATCCTAGCATACAAAATAATTCCTACTACATTAGTGTATGGGATTATACTCATATATTCAATATCAGAAGCTATGAAAGTTGAATGAGATAATGAAAATTTAAAATGTTTAACTAAATGAACACTAACCAGCTTCATTGCATCAAATAATACCTATTATGAACTTTATGATATAGTAACATTGAGATACATAAGGAATCTTATGCTACATAACCCTAAAAATGTACACGCACAAAATTTTCATAACACTACAAATATATTTAACTTAAAAAACTGGATTCCATTGCATTTTACATGGGAAACAAACATCATACAACAACATATGAGTAAAATGTAATCAATAGAAGGTAGTAAATAAATCATGATGTTTTTAATAGATTTAAAATATACACATGCACTAAAAGTACATCAGTTAAAACTATTTTCAAACATGAATGGATCAAACTTATTATACCATTTCCTTGAGGCTTATTTTAATACAAATACTTATTTATTACATAAGAAATGGTTATCATTACATTCATTTTCGAAAACTAGTAGGAAGATTCAAGTATAACCTTTCAATTATATCAACGTGATAGAATGAAATTTTGACATCTAGGTTTTTATACAAAAATCTAAATGGGCAGCACAAGAAAGAAGAATTATTAGAGAAGAATGTTTCACTACATGATAAATTTTTGTATTGTAATCAATTCCATCCCTTTAAGGGTATCCTTTGGATACAATTCATGATTTAAACATAATTTTATTTCCTACAATATTCTCTTCTTCTTATATATATATATATATATATATATATATCATTTTAAAACCAATCACCTTGGTAGTAGGTGATTTATTGAATATGGACCACGTATGGTTCTTTATTTGTGATTTAATCACATATTCCATAAGTGAAATGAAATGCTTAGATATTCTATCATTGATAGCATGATTGTATCTTTGGGGGTCCTCTCCACCAAGATCTGGTGCGAAATGTATGGCAAGGTAACCATATCAGATTGACTGTACCTAGGAGGAGGTCTAATGGCCCTCCTCTACTGACCCCCATTGAGATGATAACCCCTAAGGTCACTAGGAACTCCATATTCAAGAGTATCATTAGAATCGGACAAGGATTATGGTTCTGGCTAAGAAAGGGGAATGTGAGTGGTGTAAGTAGTCTAAACATGAGACTCACTAACACAGGGAGCATCATCCTTAAGATCCCTTCCCTAAGAAGGATCAAGACTATCATTAGGGATTTAATATAATCTAGTAATAATAAAATATTTAAACACCACATCCTGGATATGAATACACTTTTTATATCCATTTATATCTATCCAAATATTATACCCCTTAACCCCCTCAGGATTCCATATGAAAATTAACTTGGAAGCTCTCAGGTCATGTTTTTCACCCTTAACATGAGTGTAGGTTGTGCATCTGAAAACACAAAGGTGTTCATAGGATGGGGTGATTTCTCTATAATTCAATAGGAGTCTTAAATCTATTTGAATATGAGGGACACCTATTTATTAAGTAATGTTCTATATTGAAAACTTCTATCCAAAAGTATTTGGGAAAGCCTGATCATGCAAGCATGCTATGAACGCAGTCAAGAATGGTATGATTCATATGCTTAGGTAGACGATTATTCTAAGGAGTATGAATCGTGGTTTAGTGCTTTAAAATTCCCTCTATTTAAAAATTCCTTAAAATGTTAGTAGTTAGGTATTCAATATCATTATCAGTCCTCAAAGCTGTTAAATTTTTGATAGATTGATTTTCTATAGAGGCTTTCCAATTTTTTTACATCTTAAATACATTGGATTTGTTTTTAAAAATATAAACACATACATTCCATGAAAATTCTTATATAAAGGTGAAAATGTAAGAGCCTCCACAATATGAGTTATGCCTTGATGGTACCCAAAAATCAGAGTGAGCATACTCAAGTTGGTAACCATCAATAAAGTTGGATCTATGAAAACTGACTCTTGTTGACATACCCAACACAAAGTTCTCACAAAAGGGTAAGTAACTTCGTGTAACATGAGTGAGGAGCCCTTTCTTTCCCAATTTCTCTAGACCATTGTCTCTCACATGTCCCAACACCTATTAAAATGCATAGTGTGGTCATTGATTGTGAAATAAGTGTTTCCCAAATTCTTGATGTCTGTTATTTCATATAATATATATATAATACATTCAAAAATGAGTATTTATGAATTGTATGATCACAATTTGAGATTATAAGACAACCAAAATCATATTTAAATGTGAATCCTTTCTAATCAATGATACCTAGTGAGACCAGATTTCGGTGTAAATATGGAACCCATCTCATATCCAATAAGGTGAAAAAAGAATTATATGAGAGGCCTAGATAAACATAACCAATACCCATGAAGCAACCACTCTGGTTGTTTCATATAAAAACATCTAATTTATCTCCATCATTTAAAAAAGAAGTCAAACTCTTATACGAGCACATGTGGGATGAAAATCCTAAGTCTAAGACCAACTCAACATCGAGGGTATATTGGAAAAAACACAACACCTTAACACTTTCATATCCTTGGTTGGAAAATAAAGAATAATCCCTAGACACCTTAGAGGATTCCGCATATTTTAAATATGTTAATTTAGGTCTAATATGACTAGGTTTCAAATATTAGAATCATTTTACCTTCATCATATTTGGTATAGACTGATGTTCATGTGATTGACTAGGACTCTTACTTCCCATCCTATGTTTACCTTTATTTTTCCCCCAAAACACCAAAAAACCCCTTACATTCAGTCCCTCATCTTGAGGTTTAACCATACCCTTTCTATGAAACTCATGTGAATGAAAGATGGACTTAATGTCCTCAAAAGTCAGAGAATATCTACCATCAATCTTATAATCGATAAGATGTACATATGACTATTTAAATAAATTGAATTTATGAATTCTTGTTCCTAATCTTCGACATTTAAATTTATATTGGAGAGCTGGAATAAAATTTTATAAAACTCATCAAGGTGTGTCTTGATGGTGGTTCCATGATATATCTTGATGATATATAATTTTTTATTCTCATTTATAAGGCCAATAGATGAAATTTTCATGTATAGTTATTGATGTTTTGACCATATACTAGATACAGAGGTCTTATAAGCAACCTCTCATAGAAAATTATCACCTAAAGGAATGGTTATGGAGATATGTGATTTCATCAAAACATCGAGAGGAAAATCTAAATATGTTGTGACTATTTGAACATTCATGGAATGATATAATTGGGTTTCAGAGGCCTGAAAATGGAATATTTAATCCCTTGTGAGACTAATAGAACCAAATTTTTAATCTCCATAAATTAAAATCATTTCAATCATCAAATATTTTAACGTCATATTTCGTAAATGCCATTGGTAATTTGTTGGGCTCTAATACAAATTTGTTGTTGGGTGATAGTGGAATATAACCCCCAAAATAAATAATTCCAAGGACCAAAATAAATTGGTTTAATTCAATATACTAAATTGGAAAATAATTTCATAACAATGAAAACACACCCAAACGGAGGGCTAATGTGGGAATAAAAAACAACAATTACAGAAGAAAAAACAAGAATAGAAAACAACAAAAACACTGTTATTTATGTGTTTTGTCCCCTTTAGGACCTACATCATGGAAAGAAAAACACTCACATGTGCACATTTATTATATTCTCAAAACAAAAATAGAGTACAGTGTACAAAGGGAAAGCAGATAGCCAACTGAAATGCACAAAAGTGCTAAAATAGAAACTGTACAGTTGAATTAGAAACATAAAATGAATTGGGTTTTGGAAAGAAATAAAACCTCAAAAAATGTATTGGAATCTAGATCACTTCATGATTTAAGAACAATGATCTCATTTCTTCCTTGTATCTCTCCATAAGATGATCACATAAGGTCTCTGGATTCGATCAATAGTCACATGTCTTCATCCAGGAAGGACCCATATAGGCTCCACCATGAGCTATGCACCAACAGCGTGTAGGGGGGTCGGTGGGACACCAAAAAAGTTCTCTAATGAGGATTATAGAAACACCAAAGGTGATATTGAATATTATAAAGATGGTTCACAACAACAAGCAAGAGAAAAAGAAGACCGAACCCGCATTGGGATGAAATCTACCCACCTGAATTGAGAGGGCATAAATTTTAGGAATTCACATCACTTCATACCAGATAAACTCCCACCTAAGAAGATTATTTTCATATCTATTTTTATATCGAATGTCATCACTATAGGGGTGATGATATCCCTAGACTAAACCCAGATTTTCTAACTATATAATAAAGGGTAGGCTGACACGAGTCTAACATCAATCATCCCACCCAACTACACATGGAACAAATCAAATCATTGTATGGCCAGAATAGATTAAATGGAAGCATCCATCGACCAAAAAAATGAAGATAATAGGTATAAAACAGATAGAAAAGTAGGAATCTCAAATTGATAAGGCTAAATAATTGAGCGAGCCACATAAATCAACTGATGTGTTAAAATGAAACAAAAACTATGCAGATATTAACATGAAAAAATATTTAATAATAAAATGGATGTATTTAAAAAAATTAAATGGTAGAATAATTTAAATGGGATAAGTTCAATATAAAATCTGAAAACAATGAATTCCCCAATTAACAATAAGTTATTAAATTATTTAAACATGCTTTTTGACATATGCTTCCAATTTCAATAATCTTAAGGAAGAAAAATGTCATTAATCGTGCCTTTTATTATCATAAATAAGATTTTAAGCTTTCTGTTCATAATCCAATATTATTAATACATGGAATAATATATTCATTTAAACATGCATACTTTCATCAATTCCGTTTCCATCCATTTATTTTAAACAAATGATTTGTTGTACATGTCTCCACATTAATTATTTTTCCAACCAAAAAAACATTATAAATATTATTTTCTTTATCAAATATCATAACTTTTAACATTATAAACTAAGAATAAAAACATGATATACATATAATAATATAGATAGAACACTATATTGAAACATAGTATGTGAACCATTATCACGGTGCAAGGAAACAACCCGTGTTTTCTATAAATTAACTAATTAAATTATTTAATATTGTTTAATGTTTTTGAAGTAAATAACACCACCATAAAAATGGATAAACCTTTTGAAATTTATAGTATCATGTAAATATATAGGATAAGAAATGGATCCACTTCCTCAAAGCTTCAAAATTCTTTTCACAAGAATTAATCAGTTTTGTGGATATATGGTCACCACTAGCATGAGGAAACTACAATATATAAATAGTGTTTTATATGAACACATTTATAAACAATAAAACTACATTAGAATTATGGATATCATATTGCATAACATGGAATGATGTAATGGGATAAACCAAAATCAAACAAAAATAATCTTCTAAAAAGTAGAAGATCCAACCTGAGATCACCACAGACTGAATAAAAAAATTTAGAATCCATATATATTGGAAGGGGTCTTCAAAGCCTTCGAAAGCACCCATTGGTGCCTGAGATTCAAGGGGAAGAAGTAGGAAAACATAATGTTGTGGGTCCTCAGGAGTATTTATTGAAATTTTCTTAAGAGGACTAGGCACAGCTCCTCAGATCACATAGATGACCACCTAGACCACTGCATAGTGGGAGTAGACCATATCATGATCTGTAGTAAAACACATGTCTGGGATCCACTATTGGATCCATCATAGATATGCAATTTCTCTCAGGGAGAGACTATGGTGTAGCCTACAACCCACGTTGTAGCCACCATTGATTTGGTAGTTCCCTCAAAACCCACTATGATGCAACCACCTCACTCTGTGTTGCAATGCTTGACACTTGGGAAAGGATTACCATGTAGCCTACCACAACGACCTAGCCATGGCTAAAAAGGAATTAGCACCAATTCTTTTTCTTTGAGCCACCCAACACTTCAGTCTGTATACCACACCGTAGATGCCTGGATTACAACACAACCCGAGGCTCCACACATCAACATGGCTTGAAATGGTAGTGGAACCCAACTTTTTTCTTCATTTATCCTCCAAACATCTTAAAATCTCCTCGAGGTGCCTCATAGAACCAAAACAAGGAATGGGAAGAGCCACTAAGTTTCATGCCTGAATGCGTTTTATGTACAAAAAACTATTATAATTAAAACATATTTCTTGTAAAATGATTTTTTAGGATTTTGGATCACATAATATATTTAAATTTTTTTATTTTAATTTTTTATAAAAATATTATATTATATACATCACTCTATGAGAATTATTCAGGATATATAACCTCAATAATTGATAACATATGAAAAAACATGTGAAAAAATTTATCCATATATTATAAAAGCCTCTAATGACACTCTATATCACCAAATAGTTATCATAATTTCAATAACCATTGTTAAACGAATTTTCAATTTATTAATCAAAAAAATTATAGAATCATGTAACTATTGTCTCTATATATAATGATGTTACCATTTATATTAAAACTCTATTTCTAAAAATTTTAATTTATTAATATATTTCTCATAGTGTTTTTTTAATAAATTATCATAGTGACCTCTTTACCGAATAGATACACTGGTATAAAATTTCATCCAAAAGTCCATCCTAATAATATGTATTTCAATAGGATTCATAATAACACCATTATCTAATAAAAAAAGGTTATTTATATAGAATATAAAACTTAGAATCCAAATAATAATAAATAAGGAATTCAATTTTGTGTCGACTACTAGAATGGAAATGTTTATAAGTTATATAATGTTGAATATTTTTCTTATATGATATTAAAATAACAAACCAAGGTTAAACTAGTGAGAAGAATACTTGTAGTTAATGTATTTTAAAACTCCTATTGTAAGCTAGTGTGTTGAAATGTAAATGTTTATAATTTTCTCTTCTGAGAGAGAAGATATACGTTTCTATTATGATGAATTTTATGGATCAAGATTACTTGAAAATGTTTATCAGAAAGAAGAAGAATAAGAATAAGAAGAGATAGATAGTATTCTTCTGGAAATCATAATAGGATAGATAATCAAACTAGGAAAATCATATTTAAATTTATGGGATAAATAAGAAGAACCACATAATTGTTTCAGCAGTATTCTAATGGAGTTATATTTTCCCTATGGAGAAATCAGACTTTGGAGTCAGACTAGGAAAGTGGAATGTGTATCATTACAATGTAATGGAAGTTTCTACCATCTTTGTCATGAATAAACCTGGGTCGACCCTGAACCGGTCACCCAAGCTGGTCTGCGACATTGCCCGAGAGGTGTTCCCGATCCTCCTGGGCTAGCGACAAGCGTCGGGGCATCAACAAGGGTAGTGGGAATGATTTCGCCTAGTAAAAACAAATAAATAAAGCAGCTGAAATAGAATAGAGCAGAATCCAAAATAAATACACAGGTTAAAGTAACCAGACTAGAAAAAAAGAAAATAAAACTAACCGAAAGAGACAACCACTAACCCCATGTGACCTCGCGGGTCACTCTCCAACTCACGACCAAACGTCTCCCAAGGGGAATGCACCCAAGCTGTAGCCTACACAACCACTAAAAAACAAAAAAAGACTATATGCGTGAGTATTAAAACTCAATAGGCTTGCCCGATATCTATTTCCAATGCTCTACCTTTAAAATAAGAGAAACACAATTTCAGGTTTGAACTACAATTTATAAAAGTAAGGTTTTCTACATGTTTCTCAAAAACAAAGTACGAGTCATTTCCCCTATTTATTTCTCAAAAAAACCTAAGACATTATTTTATTGATACATTAGAATTTTTCAAAGGGGAAGTGGTGTTTACATTTTCAATTTGCACAAAAAGTGTAAAACAACTTTTTTTAAGACAGTTTTCATAAACCACTTTAAAACCACACATCACTTTCTAGTAAAAATACTACACATGAAAACACTACAGTAGTTACACATTAATGGAAATGAAAATAAAATATATACAAGAACCATATTTATTACATCAATTAACTGAAATCCAACATACATGGTTGAACCTAGGAGATCGAGAATAAACTCGAAGATACCAATACAAGAGAAATTATCCTCGTTGACATGTCACACACGATGAAATCAAAACTCCCAATACGCTCGACCATCCTTTCTCAGGTGGGTCGAGAAAAAATCCCATAGTAATAAACCCAACATATCCACCAACTATGGGCCACTGGCCAGTACCATAACCTACCAGTGCATCAATCATTCTTAGAATATTCTCTCAATATCCTAGATTCCCATGTCTAAAGTGTTTGGAAACGGGGTGAGCCAACTGATGCCAACCAAGCATCCAATCATATATATATATATATATATATATATATATATATATATATATATATATGAAAAGCACAATAGGCATCACCCTGAGCCCCTTCATGGGACCACCTAGTGCCTTTAAAATACTCATGTACATGGGAGCCTCTGAGGGAGGCCTCACAAATAATCAATTACAACCAAGGGAGGATAGTTATCCGTGGAGGGTTTTTATCAAAACATTTTCATCGTTTTCTATAAAGTGCCAAGTGGGCATTAAATACATTTCATGATCACCACTTTAATAAGAACCAAAACACTTTTTCAAGCTTCAGAAGAAATATTTTATCATTAAAACCAGAACTATAATTGAAATTCTGTGAATAATGTTTAAAAACCAAACCGTCATTCTTTCACTACTGGGTGTCTGTTCATTACGAAAATATTTCAAGTGTCCTTGTATAAAATAAATGTCTTTTTTTACACCAAATAATCATTTCAAAATTAATTGTCTTATATTATCTAACATTTATTAAAATTACTAATATATTTAATCTGAAAAAATAGTGTGCTCAATCAGTAGGGAATAATGTAACTTAAATTTTAAAATGGAGGGCAATGGGAACCTAATTCAACTCGCAGCTCAAACGAGACAATGCGACACGCCTCACACCGGTGCACAAGCACGCACAAACCGATGATCGTAGTATCGCAGGTTTCCTCACTGACACGCTGCAACAACCACACAAACAACTAAAACACATAAACATGGATGTAAAACGATCCAAACGAACAATCAATGCAAAATAACTAGCTCAACATGTTTTGAAAATATCACGTCAAAACACCTATCAAAACAAAACTAATCTCTTTATTAAATTCCAATTACAATCTTTAGACACACCAACAACCTTAGATACATCATACGCACCACGTGATTAAAGTAATAAACTATTTGAATAATTTATAAAACATCAACAAAAGGTGAAACCAAGGTTCACAACAAAACAAAATCAGTTTCACATAGGAAAAAACTTTAAAATAAAACACAAAACATCATTACACCCAAAACATGTCTCGCTCCTAAAAACCAACCCATAAAACATTTCATAAAATAACGCACCCGTTTTCACACACAAAACACCACCGCTTTAATGTTCTCAAAACTTAAACATGTTCACCACCTTAAAAATATAATTCAAATGCAATAAAAAACGAATAAACATTTCTATAAAATAACCCAAAACAATACCAAATTTAAAAACACACCATTTCTAATAGAAAATACAATTTCTTCACACATGCATTCCAAAACAATTGTAAAGCGCATTTCACACATTCCAAACACTCTTAAAACCCATTATGAAACCATGGACACAACACTTTAAAACCCGTAAACCAAAATCCTACCTTTGAAATCAAGTGCGCCTCAAAATACTACCAAAACACAATCCTCACCACATAAATAAATTAAGGATCATTGCAGATTAATAAAAAAACAAGAAAATCAAAGTAGACACATGCAGATGCGAACCAGTAACTCACTACAAACATATTTTTAACAAATTAAAAAATATTCAAGAACATTATGACCATCTAATTAAGAGTATAAAAAATATGCGAAACAAAAAATGGCATAAAACTACACCTTGGATGTCGGCTGCAGACCAAAAATGCCTTTCCTTCGGTGGCGCTTGCCGGAACACCCAACAATGGGTCTTTAGTGGCCCTTTGCAGAACCTCGGATTTCCGAAGAGAAGCCGACCGCATGGAAGTGGATTTGGAGGGGGGTTGGCCAGGGCGCTGGCGCAAAAGAGCAGCGGACAGACATCGGTTGGAAATGGGCTGGACTGCTGGCAAGGAAAAGGGGACCACAGGATAGGGAGGGTGCGGGATTTCCAGAGTGGGGAGAAGTCTCACCGGACTAGGAGGGACCGGCGGGGTCGGCTGGGCACCGGGCGTGGAAGGGGGAGTGGGGTCACAGCCGAGGGGAGGGCGAGTCGGCTGAGGGGAGCAGGGTCACGGAGGCGCTGGGCAAGCCAGCTGAGGGGAGCGCAGGGAGGACCTGGAGAAGGCCGGCGCAGGGTGAGGGAAATGGGGAGGGCCAGTGTGGGGGTGCACATTGAGGGCGACGAGAAAAGGGGGTGCATGCGATCATGGGTGGGGTTGGCAGGTGGCTGGTGGTCGGGCGCTACGTGCAGGAATCCAGGGGGAGGGAGATCGATGTAAGAGAGGGAAGAAAAAGTGGAGGCTCGTGTAGCGCAAATAAGGAAGGGAAAAAACGTCACTGCCCAGTTGATTAGGTCTAGGGTTTTTTGGTCATTTTATCTTATAATTAAAAATATTATTAAAACCATGGATAATAATAATAATAATAATCATCATCATCATCATCATATCATTATTATTATTATCAAAAATTTATTTATTTATTTCATTTTATTTATCCCATTCTTATTTTATTTTATTTTAAAAAACAATAACTTTAATTATTCTAAAAACTAGGTAACCCTGCCGGACACACACGATTACCTCCAGCCGGACGCACAGTTGAGTAAGTCGTGCTCAACCCGCATCACCCAATACTGCCCGCTTACAGTGCTGAGTCGTGCGCTCATCACACATCTTAAAAAAACTCCCACAACTTCTATGTCGCAAACCAATGCCCTTGGGCATCCATGCATACTGACCGTGCAACAGTGAAAATAGCTTCCAAAATTTTAAAACTCGACCTGTCGGCTAGAAAAACTCAAAATAATAATTAAAAAAATTAAAAATAATAAATCAATTAGTTCGGGGTGTGACATTTCTCCCCACCACAGACACTTTCTACAACCAAAGAGTCACCAACCCCAAAGATAGCCAACAACTGAATCCATGCCCGAACACAACCAAAAGGAACAAGGAGTTTTGGGTGACTATTTACTACCCAAGTCACACCCGACCAACCTAGAAAAAACCATACTCAAAAAAGGGGGAGAACTCGAGGGGTTCTCCCCACCATAAGGACAGGAACCATACGGGGCCAACTGGTATACTGAGACACTGGGACGAAGGAATACTCCACAAAATCGAAACACACTAGAAGAAAACCCACAGAGGCGTCCAAACTACGAAAGATCCCAAAAACAAGACCCATTAATCTCACCAAACATCTCCCTATAGAACACAACTAAGACAAAACTCAAAAGTAGAACGAGTTTGTTTATTCATGGGCCCAATACCTTCGAAGAGACCAAAAAATTTAAAAACCATGCTGAGAGTAGCTAAGACTGCTTGGATTGTGGGAGAACGCGCTCATCACGCCACCACAAAAAGGATAAGATTACGACAGCGATGAGAATAGAACCAAGAAATTTTGGAAACTTCCATCCCAAAGTTGAAAACATTATTCAGACTAAGGTTCCACACACCCTCAGCAACTCCTGACTGTGCGCGAGATTCACCCTGAAACCTGTGGCTGGGGCCCTGATGACTGAAGCATATTCTGCCTCACAGTTAGAAATTATCATCCTCCAGTTCCTAATTTCTTCTGCATGAGCGACACTTCTTTCAGAACTCTCACCGGTGGCCTGAACAGCCGCACGGTAGCAAGACTTCGGAGGGATGCGACAAGGCAGCTTACAATGTCGGAACCGTCCAGACTAGTGGTAGGAAAGAGAATGCTCCAACAAACCGGGAGTTGGTATATACGAATATCCTTTCCATATGGGGAATCTTAACATGAGACGACTCCAACCAACTACACCCGAGACTCTAACGACGATGAGACATCTCACCTTTTCTCTTCAAGAACTCAACCCTAAAATAATTATACGACAGTACAAACCTTAACTACCCTGGGAGTGCCCAACAACCCAAAGACACACTATCATTCTGAACTATCAACGGCCTCTAACAGACATTGATTACCTTGATAAGTAGGCAACACAAAAAAGAACTGGGAACTGGGAATAACCCATTAATAACTTTTGGAGGCTTTCGGGAAGGCATGCTCATATAAACACGAAAAACACCATCGAAATCAGCATCATGCCAAAACTCAATCAAATGAATAATACAAGACAAGGGATATGTGATCATAAGTGATACACATACAAATAAACGCATATTTCACTTTTCCAAAAACATCATTTCATTAAAATTATAAAACTCACCTATGGCACCTTATGAACCGTCACATGTGCGTTCATTCAATCTCACTCATATCATCTGCGAACAAGTGCCCATGCACACTGTTATTACATACCCATGCACGTGTGACCCTCCATAAGGAGTGACAAGGTTCAATAACTTCTTTTCCTTACCCAATCCCAACACACACCAAAATTTTCAAAACCGATACAGTTTCCCTTTAAAAAATCCCTTCACCAATTTCAAAAAAATTAAAAGAAACACTTTTAAATTTCAATATCAATTTCACTTTTAACGCATGCTCTCATCAACTGAGTTAAAAATGAACACAACCACCCATAAACCATTGGAAGGAGGAACTAGTGTATGTGACTAACTTGACGACATGGTGGTGATCCATGCCCCAAGTAAGTCATAGCACTATGAGGACCTTAAACCAGGAACATGGACTCTACATGGGTCACCACCCCATGTGAGGCCGTAACATGGACCGATAAGCTCTCATTGTCACCCCTCAATCCAAAATAACCAAAGAAGAAAGACTCAAATCCCAGGCTACCCCTGGTAACTTAGGTCTCGTCACGAGCGGTGGTGATCAGAAACCGACCCGTAACTTACCTCCTGAGCCACAACCGTCCTAATCTCCATCTACCGGACATGACAAATAAAAAAGGGTGCTCTGAAAATCAGGGTTTCCTAAGAGCCGACCTCCTCTGATACTATTTTCTCATGAACCATCCCAGGTCGACCATGAACCGGTCGCCCGCATTGGTTTGTGACCTGGCTCAAGAGGTGTTCCTGATACTCTCGGGCTGGCGACAAGCACCAGGGCATCAATAGAGGCTGTGGGAATAATTTCTACCAGTAAAAACAAAAAAACAAAGTAGCAGAAATAGAATAGAGCAGTGCCCAAAAAAATAAATAGAATAAATTAACTAGACAAGAACAAAATAAAATGAAACTAAACGAAAGAGACAACCACTAACCCCGTGTGACCTCACGAGTAACTCTCCAACTCACGACCAAACATCTACCTAGGTGAATGCCCCCAAGTTGTAGCCTGCAAAATCACTAAAAAATCAAAAAGGACTATAGGCGTGAGTATTAAAACCCTATAGGCTAGCTCGATATCTATTCCCAATGCACTACCTTTAAAATAAATGAAACACTATTTCATGTTTGAACTAAAATTTATAAAAGTAAGGTTTTCTACATGTTTCTCAAAAACAAAGTACGACTCATTTCCCCTATTCATTTCTCAAAAAACCCCAAGTCATTATTTTAATGAGACACTAGAATTTTTAAAAGGGGAAGTGATGTTTACATTTTCAATTTGCACAAAAAGTATAAAACACCTTTCATTGAAAACAGTTTTCATAAACCACTTTAAAACCACACGTCAATTTCTAGTAAAAACACTACACATGAAAACACAACAGTAGTTACACAATAAGGGAAATGAAAAGAAAATATATACAAGAAGCATATTTTTCAACGCAATTAACTAAAAGCCAACAGACATAGGTGAACCTAGGAGATTGAGAAAAAACCAGAAGACACCAATACCCGAGAAATCATCCTCATTGACATGTCACACATGATGAAATCAAAACGCCCAATACGCTCTACCATCCTTTCTTAGGCAGGCCGAAGAAAAATCCCAGAGTAATAAACCCAATATATCAACCTACTACGGGCCACTGGTTAGTACCATAACCTACCAGTGAAGCAATCATTCTTATAATATTCTCTAAATATGCCAGATTCACATGTCTCAAGTGTTTGGAAAGGGGGTGAGCCAAACGATTCCAACAGAGAATCCAATCATATATATATATATATAAAGCATGACATACAACACCCCAAGACACTCCATGGGATAACCTCTTTCCTTTAAACTACTCTTGTACTTGGGAGCCTATAAGTGTGGCCTTATAAACAATCAATTGCAACCAAGGAAGGAGATTTATCCTAGGAGAGTTTTTATCAAAAAAATTCATCATTTTCCATAAAGTACCAGACATGAATTAAATACATTTCATGATCACCACTTTAAAAAGAACCAAAACACTTGTTCAAACATCAGAATAAATCCATTATCATTAAAACCAGAACTATAATTGAAATTCCATGAATTATGTTTAAAATCCAAACCATCATTCCTTCACAACTGGGTGTCTATTCATCAAGAAAATATTTCAAGTGTCCTATATAAAATAAAAGGCTCTTTTTACACCAAATTATCATTTAAAAATTAATTGTCTTATATTATCTCACATTATTAAAATTAATAAAATATTTAATCTAAAAAAATAGTGTGTGCAAACAGTAGAATATAATGTAACATAAATTATAAAAATCAGTGCAATGGGAACCTGCCTCAACTCGCAGCTCGAACGTGACAACGTGACAACGCGACATGCCTCGCACAGGGGCACAAGAATGCACAAACCGATGATCATAGTATCATGGGTTTCCTCACAGTCACGCTGCAACAACCGGAAAAACAACTAAAACACATAAACATGGACTTCAAACGATCCAAACAAACATTCAACGCCAAATAACTTGCTCGACATGTTTTGAAAATATCACATCAAAAAACGTATCAAAACAAAACCAATCTATTAATTAGAATCCAATTACGACCTTTAGACACACCAACCACTTTACAAACATCATACACACCACTTGATTAAAGTAATAAACCAATTTAATAATTAATAAAACATCCGAAAAATGTGAAACCAAGGTTCACATGAAAAACATACTCAGTTTCACATAAGAAAACACTTAAAAATAAAACACACAACATCATCACACCCAAAACATGTCTCAAACCTAACAACCAACCCATAAAACATTTTATAAAAAATACACACCCGTTTTCACTCACAAAACACAGCTGGTTTCTATTAAAAATTATGTTCGTAACACTTAAACATGTTCACCACCTTAAAAATATAATTCACACCCAATAAAAAATTGATTAAACACTTCTATAAAATAACCCAAAACAAAATGAAAATGAAAAAAACACCATTTCTAATAGAAAGTAAAATTTCATCACACACGCTTGTCAAAACAATTGTAAAGTGCATTTCACACCTTCCAAACACACTTAAACCCCATTTTGAAACCATGCACACACCGCTTTAAAAACCGTAAACCAAAAGCCTACCTTTGAAATCAAGTGTGCCTCAAAATAATCCCAAAAAAAAAATCCACACCACATAAATAAATTTAAAAACATAGCAGATTAATGAAACAAACAAGAAAATCAATGTAGACACATGCAAACGCAAACCAGGAACTCACTCCAAAAATATTTTTAACAAATTAAAAAATATTCAAGATCATTATAACAAGCTAATTAAGGGTATAACGAAGCTTAAACCAAAAAACGGGCATAAAACTATACCTTGGATGTCGAAAGTGGACCGAAACCACCTCTCCTTCAGTGGTGATTGCTAGAAAACACACCATTGGGTCATGAGTGGCCCTTTGTGCAACCTCGGATGTCTGAAGAGAAGCCGACCACATGGAGGGGGATTCGGAGGGGGGGATGGCCGGGGTGCTTGCGCAAAAGAGAAGCAGTTGGGCATTGGTCGGAAATGGACCAGATTTCCGGCAAGGAAATGTGGACCACCGGATAGGGAGGGTGCGGGTTTTCCAAATCAGGGAGAAGTCATGCCGAACTAGGAGGGGCCGGCTGGGTCGGCAGGGCACCGGACGCGGAAGGGGGTGTGGGGTCGTGGCTGGGAGGAGGGCGAGCACGCTGAGGGGAGCAAGGTCATGGAGGCGTTGGGAGAGTTGGCTGAGGGGAGAGCATGTAGGACCTGGGGAAGGTCAGCGATGGGTGAGGGTGAAGGGGAGGTCCGGTGCAGGGGTGCACTACGGGGGCGACGAGAAAAGGGTGGTGCAGGCGATCACGGGTGGGGTCGTCAGGCGACTGGTGGCCGGGCGCTTCATGCAGGAAGCCAGGGGGAGGTAGAACAGTGTTAGAGAGGGGAGAACGAGGGGAGGCTCATGTAGTGCAAACAGGGAAGGAAAAAAAGGCATCTCCGAGTTGATTAGGTCTAGGGTTTTTTTGTAATTTTATCTTATAATTAAAAATAGTATTAAAGCCAAGGATAATAATAATAATCATCCTCATCATCATCATATCATTATTATTATTATCAAAAAATTATTTATTCATTTCATTTTATTTAACCCATTATTATTTTAATTTATTTTATTTTAAAAATCAATAGCTTTAATTATTCTAAAAACATGGTAGCCTTGTGGGCCGCACACGATTACCTCCAGCCGGACACACAGTTGATTAAGTCGTGTTCAACCCGCGTCACCCGACACTGCCTGCTTACAGTGTTGAGCCATGTGGTCATCACATGGCTTAAAAAACATGCAAGACTTGCACGACGCAACCAAATTCCCTTGGGCATCCACGCGGGGTGACCACGCAACAGTGAAAAGAGCTTCCCAAATTTTAAAACACGACATGTCGGCTCCCAAACTCAAAATAATAATTAAAACAATTAAAAATAATAAATCAATCAGGTCTGGGTGTGATAATATTTGAATAAATTGAAGAGTTTATTTGAAAGACCATATTTGTGAAATTTGATCAATAAGCACCGTAACATGATTGTTACAAATGTTTTCTTACATCACGCCATGCTACTTGAATCACATACACTTATTTATTGAACAAAGTGTTACACTAGTGTAAGGGCCTATCCTACTCATTATATTCCACCCAAAATGATTTTTTTCTACTGGGCATCATGGTTTCAGATTATTTTCATAACACACCAAGGAAAATCTACTCTTGTTGATTAGTGAACCCAGTAAATTATTATGTTCCTGTGATTATGTGTTTGAATTTTTTTCAGCAGAAAAAGAAATATTTAAACCTAGGAGAAGGTTATTTCATAAGAAATAAAACATAAAAGAAAAAGATATCACTGATTCACCCCACCCCCTTTTAGTGAAACATAAATTCTAGTAGGTTAATCTCAACATCTTCCAACTACAAAATCCTATGTAATCAGATATAACAAGATTTGAAATTATTTAAAAATTCTCTCTAGCATAAGATTCTTATTTCAAAAAACATAAGGATAAACATAAATCATTAATCATGCAAATTTTATCATAACAAATAATTCCATATTAATGTTCTTTATCCAATACCATTAACAAATGGAATAACACATTCAGTTAAACATGCATACTTGCATCAATTTTTTACCATCAAGTTATGAGAAAAACAAGATTTGTCAAACATGCCTCTTCTTTGATTACTTAACTATAAAAAATATTGGTATTATGTTCATTATAAAAATTCATAAAATTCAACATGATAAACAGGCATAACAACATGCTATATAAATCATACTATTAATAGCACAGTATTTAGAAAAACAATAAAGAACCCCTTGTCATGGTGGAAAGAAACAACATGTGATTGCTAAACAAAAATTAATTCCATTATTTTAATTTGAGTTAATATTTTTTATGTTAATTCATATGACAATAAAAGGGGTAAACCATGGCCAATTTATGATTTCAAATAAATAAATTGGAGATGAAATTAATCCCCTACCTCAAAGCTTCAATATTCTTTTCAAAATAATGAATCCATTTTGTAGATCCCAGAGCACCTCTGTAGTGAGAAAACAATGATCTCCCAAGGATTTTGATCCATAAACACACTAATAACCTACAAAAAAACCCCATTAGAATACCATAAACTGGAAATAAGGACTATGAGATGCGGGATCAAATAGAGAGAAATCTTTAGAGGAGAGGAAGATCCCATATGAGGTCCCCACTGATTGAACTCCAGAAGTTAGGACTGGTCCCTATTTAAGGGGGTATCAAAGAATTCAAAAAGTACCCATGGGGGCCTAGATTTTAAGAGGAATAAGTGAGAAAAAACTGGGTCTAGGGGAATTGTGGATATTTATAGGTAGAAAAAATTTTATAGGACCACAACATAGCACCTGATACCATGTAGTAGACCACCTATAAAACTACATAGTAAGAGGAGGCAATATCAAAACCCCTGGTAAAACCCACATATGGTATCCACTATTGGATCAATGATGCATATCCTATTTAGATTGGTGAAGGGACTATGAAATAGCGTACATCCCATGTTGTAGCCACCACTAATTTGGTACTAACCTCAATAACCACTACAGTGTAGCCAACTTTCTCCATGCCACTACGCTCGACACCGAGGATGGGCCTACACTACGACCAACCACCATGGCATAGTTTGGCCTAAACATATAGTCACCCTAATTTTCCTCCTTCAAACCTCCATATGCCACCATTGGGAGACCACACCATAAGAGCCTATCTTACAGAACATCTCATGGATCCACAACACAACCTAGCCTCAAATGGCAGTGACAGCTATGTTTTTCCTCATTTACGCCCCAAACTCACTAAAATATCTTTCAAGTGAGTCCAAATATTAAAACCAATAATTGGGAGGACAACTAAGGTTCAATCCCTAACATTGTATATGTAAAAAAACCATAACAATTAGACAACAATGAAGTGATTTTTTAGATTTTTAGAACACATACTATGTTTAAATAATTTCATAGTACACATTTAAAAAAACATATTTTATAAGAATCACTCTAAAGAAATTTAATGATATCTAGATTTAAAAATTGATAACATATAATCAAATATGTATGAAAAATTATTCATATATTATAAGATCCTATAGTGGTTCACCATATCACCTTATAGTTATCCCAATTCCAATGGCCATGATAAAAAAAATTTAGTTGATTAATAAAAATATTATAGAAACCTGAAACTATTGTCTCTATTTATAATGATAACCCCATTTAAATTGGAACTCAGTTTCTAAATATTTTAGTTTATCCGTAAAATTTCTCATAATTTTATTAATCAAATTTTCATAATGATATTTTAATTATATTGATATGGTCGTATATGATTTCATCCAACTATCAGTCTTAATAATTTTTTTCTTCAATAAGATACATAATAACACCATTTTCTAGTGAAAAAAGGTTATTTTAGTAGAATATACAACTTATAATCAAGATAATAATAAATAATAAATTCAATTTGGTGTCTACTATGGGATTTATTTAAGTTGTTTATTATTTCTTATTTTTGTTATATGGTAGTATAATAATAAACCATGGTAAAACTAAAGATAAAATCCTTGTAGTAAGTGTATTTTTATACTCCTCTTGAATGTGAGTGTGTTGAAATTTATATTTTTTAAAAATATTTAATATAAATATTATATTATATGGATACACTTAAACAATATGTTAAATAAATTATTCCAGATATAGATAATGTATACATTATTATGATTCTAAAATAAAAATATATAATTATAAAATTTTCAACTCAATATAATTAAATAATAGAATAAATTCCCAAAATTGAGGATCATTAATAAATATATCATGGTTTTTAATCCAAGACCGAAATTGATGAATGAATAAAAGGTGAAAGAGAGGGAAATAAAATATTTTTCTAGAATCTATGGGTGACATGATGGAATGAGAAAATATATATGTTTTCATTTAATCGACAACAAATATTGAAAATAGTGATTAAATCATGAATCTAGAGACTAACGGGGGATGAATTTTGGAGGAAATGGGGGCATTGATGATGGTGGGATCGGTTATGTCAATGTCAATGGAATTTGTGATCTGTGATGTATGTAATTATTGATTAGTGATGGGATCCGGCTCAATAGTGGAAGCCTTGGTGGTGGGAAGGGGTCGAGGGAGTTATGTGTGGTGCGCAGTTGGGGTAGGGAGGGCACAAAAAGGGTGGGGGAGATAGGTACGGCTTTTTCAGTTCAAAGACTGCCAATGATGGTCCCCTTTGTCAAGGGATGAGAAATATCAACTCTATAGATATTAAATAAGTGATAGAATATCACCCTAAGGGGAATAAATTTATTTAAAAGGGAAAAAACATATTTATAAAATTGATAAAGATTTATATTATTGAAAAAAAAATCCAAATGATGAGATCATTTCACCCATGATTAGGGTTTAAAATTGGATTTGTGAAAATGATTGTATTTATGATATATTTTTTCCCACATAGAATTTAAATAATAGATTTGGTCATTTGAATAGGTTACATGTGATGAAAATTTATTTTTTTATAAATAACCGGAAGCACATTGAAAACTTTTTTTAGTGATTTCAATAGGTGAAACACACCATGAATTTCATTCAATGAATATTTCCGATATAGGTGAACATTTTAAAGATAAATATGGGTGAAAATTTTAAGGTTTATATAACCCCAAGAATTTCGTACAAAAAAATTGTAGACACAAGTGAATGTGGTTGGCCCGGGGAAGAGCCCCATGAGCCTCAGGGCTAGGGAAATGACCGACATGGGGGAAACTGGTAGCCCTCTTCCTTTCTTCAATTTTCACTTCAACCCTAGAAGCAGTAGTTGGTTCCAACTACTTTCCATCCATATTTCCCTTGATAAACTCATTGCATTTCTATTTTCATCAGCAAATCTGCTTTGTCTCCACTATGTAGGGTGATTTGGTTGTATCATCTATGTGTCATCTTGCCAGTTATTCCTGGTGCTTTGGTGTCTTTGGATTGATTTTTTTAGGGACCATGGCTACCCAAAATACATGCCTCACGTACTCTGGGATGTTACCTTGTACTCCAAGAATTCAATTCTATGTCATGGAATTTTATGGAGTTGAACGTGCCTTGTGCAATATTGGGATGGGTATACCTCCTCGTCTCCCTATTAGCTCACCCACCAAAATCCCAACATCATTCCCATGGCTACACTACTCTTTTCTAGGACACATAACCGAGCCTAAACATGAACCATACTCATATAATTATTACATTCCAATGTATACCCCTCCCTCCAATAGCTAAACACAGACCCCATATTCCGTGAACTCAGTAATGCTAGATTCTTTAGGTGGAGGTTGGTCTTCAGGGAACACATATTATTTTAATTATTATGGAAGCCCATCAAATAAGATTAATTGATTTTAACTCATAATTATTAAAATAGTTATTTCAAATTCCTATAATTAAATGGTTTGAACATCTCCACTCTAATATAAAAATGAATCTAGTTCATGTATAAGCATGGTTCAAGGATATTGAGTTACAATTTGATTTGATTAATTGCCTCATCAATGTTCAATTTCATTTATAATCAATCATATTTTTCTAGGTTAAATTCAATTACATTTTTACAAAATTCTTGTTTTTTCCATATTTTATGCATCTTACATATCGAGTCACTAGAAATCTTTATTATGCATGTTGGAGGTCCATTAGTTGAGATGTCTTCTGATATTGATACATGTTCCAATTTTAATTTTACATAATTGAAGGGGATTTTTTGAATTGAAAATCCTCTAAATTATCCAACATTATATAAATCAATATAACAATATAAAAAATTCCAAATATAATTAAAATATAATGATTTAATTATATCAATTTTTTATAATTTATAAAGGTCCTTGGGATCTATGGGTGGGGGGTAGATTACCCGACGTGATAGTAAAGCAATGAGTTGATATATATTATTTCAAATAATTTATTGTGTTATTTATATGTATGATTATGCTCACACAGTATCTACTATTTCATTCGGTAAAATACTTGGCTAAAAAATCTATAATGTTACAATTTTCTTAAAATATCCCTTGGGGGGGAGCTGACTGCCCCAATCACTGTCGACAATCATACCTACCCAAAGCATAAAATCATCTGAAAATCATACCAAAAACTCAATTATTGAATAAACTATATATTTATTTCACCCCTGGGTTGTATCACCTATGGTTAGGACTCTCCTCCATACCCTCATGGAAATAGAGCTATAACAATTTGTGACACATTCCAGGTCGAGCTCTATGATGAATCCCATATTTTTCTGGGTCGAATCTATTTATAAATCCTTCACTGAGTCCAAAATGAAAACCCTCTTTACACCCCATTATTCTGTTTTCCACTTTCCTTATTCTCTAAACCCATAAAATCATCCCAAAAACAAAATATTCAGGATTATTTCAAAAAATGAGAAATCCAAGTTCAAACTCAGCCAAATAATCAACGTAGAATGAAATCAAAATCCCCAACCCATCAGAAAAAATCGGTGGCATACTCACAAATTTACCAAATAAGATGTAAAAAACATGAGTACCAATAGTTACCGATATTCCCTTTAGAAAAATTGATCATTTATTCCATTAGATCACATAAACAGTTTCCATCACTTAGCCTATGGGTTATGAATTTACATCATTTACGTTATGGCCTAAACAAATCAATTATCAAACATACTGGAAAAAGTCATGTTCCCTATCTTAATATAGATAACAATTTCATAAAAAATACATCCCACTCCCCTTGGATCCTAAGTCTAGGTATTCTCATCAAAAGAAACCATTAGGGGATTGGAAGCTTAGTTTGACTCCCTAACCAGTTCATTCTTGGGATGGGGTTTGGAGCTTCTGTCCAACCTGACTTATTGGAGGAGCCTCAATCCAATATCTCACATACCACCAAGCCATGTGCAAATTATTATTCATCCAATTACCACATATCCAAAATCATAGACCATGAATAATCAATACACATGACATTCAAAATTCACATTTAATTTAATACTTAAATAATATTTCAGCATTAACTCATTAGCATATTTACCACACACCATTCATATCCAATTTTACCCTATTCCCTTTCAGATCTAAAACAATTTAACTTATTTTAAAATTTCCCTACATTAATCCACATTACATAATTCTTCATTTCACATGTATTAACCCATTCATTCATTTCAAATTCAATCTCACATATCATTATACATATTCAACTTATTCAATTTAACCATATTTACATTCTTCCAGAAAAACCCTGATGTCATTATCAAAATCATGGAACAACTATCAACAATCCATTTTATACTCAACTAACATATCAACATCTTACACATGGTCTCTACTTTATCAAAATTTAATTCCATACCTAAAATTACAATTTTCTATGTTCAAGAATATTCGCACACCCAATGGAAGGACCTAAATCATTCTTATCAAGCTAAATGCATCTGACAGGGATCATGAGGGGTTTAAATCATAATTTAGCCAACCATTTTTGCAAATACATTCAAATTAATCAAATAAACAGCTATAGAGAATGACTAACACAGCCAAACATGGGAGAATCAACTTTATGACCATAGAATATATATTTTAGACAACCTACATCGAAACTGTAGATGAACAAAGGCTTAACCATTGCCTTGGATTAGGATTCAAGAACCCTTTGAAGAACTATCTAATGATTACTTGGATAAATAGGGTTTTTGGGCTTCATATGAAGAAAAATGAAACTATAATCCCTAATCCATAAAATTGAATCATGTGGAGCATAAGAAATACCTATAGCTTTGATCCACAACCAATAACGCTCCAAATAGATGCATTAGCCTCAAACTCAACATCCTAAACATAAAACACATGCGATAGATTAGGGTTTTACTGTTGAAGCTTTGTCATATGAAAATAACCATTTGTTCCATTATACTGCTGTGGAAGACCATATTGGTATTCCACTAGCCTGGTCCTCTCCATAATCTCAAGTGGCCTGATGTAACTGTGTGCCAACCTTCCCTATTTCAATATATGATGGTCACCCAACCTTGGTGACACCCAAATAAACACTTGATCAGCAACCACAAAATCAAGAGGACTATGACACCAATCCACACATGACTTTTACCTACTGTAGCCATTTAGATATGTTTCTAAATCAACTAAATCTATTCTGACATATTCTACATGAGACTCGGCTATAACAATTCAGATTCTCCTACATCCATCTAATAGAATGACTATCTTCACGTGCAAAAATAGAGCGCCTCATATAGTTCCATTTGAATCATCACCTGTTAATCATTTTTACAGGTCAATTCAACATGTTCTAAGTTCTTCTTCATTGATCAACCAAAATCCATGACACATTCCCTCAACATATCCTTCAGTAACTAAAAAGTATACTCTGATATTTTGTCCACATGTGGGTGGAAATACATACTTTAAAACACATGGGTATCAACCTATTTCTATAATCTATTCTAGAAATAATATTGAAAACATGGATCATTATCTGAAGCTATAGTCTTCTGTACACCATGCAACTACACTATTTCCCAAAAAATCAATTCACCCAACCGATCCATGGTTAATGTATCTAAAATTGGGATGCAATGTAACATCATGGTACAATAATCCAAAACTACTAATATCATATCATTCTTCAACTCATCCTCAGAAGACCTACTACAAAATCAATTGAAATTTCATCCCATTTATATTATGGAATGGGAAATGGTAATAATAAACCACCCAGTAATTGATGCTCATCCTTTTCCTACTGATAGGTATGGAATATCCCAAAAACCTTGCAACCACTTTCTTCATTCCTGGCCACCAATATTGTCTATGAAAATTGTGATACATTTTGGTTAAACTAGGATGTACCATCAACCACGATTCATAAAACTCAAGTGTCAACTCTTCCCACTAACATGATGAAACAACAACAGGTCCACGAACATAAAAAATCCCATCATCACTAATAGTCTAACTAGAAGGTGAATCCCCCCCTTCAAGACTCCCCCTAAAGCTAAACATTGTGAATCCTCATGCTTCCTTTACCTGATCCATCATAGAAGAATGAACTCAACTACCTTGTATGGAAGTTTCATCAGCATGTTCTCATTATACCCATTGATATGTGTTTCATTGAATATTTCCATCATACTCAATTCCAAACTACAAACCTAAGAAATGATCTTTCAGTCTTCTATATCACAGTATATTCAACACTATTCCCCATTCCCGAAGTGTAAAATATCGCAACAACAAAAGACATCATGTACTCAACCCATATTCAGTGTTGAAGATTCAAATCACACAGAGTGAAGATGTAATTAAGTCTTTTATTATTGTTATATGTGGTAAACTATTCTTTCAATTGGTAGTGTCTCCAACACATTAAATAATAATCCATTTCAACCAACTCAAGATCATGTGTTGTGTAATTTCTTTCATGAGGCCTCAATTTCTTTGACCCATATGTCACAACCCGATCAATCAACATCAATAATGACCCAAGCCCAACCCCAAACACATAAATTAACATCATATACCCCATACATTGGTTTAGTAATATTATAATTGGTAGGATTGAAATAGATACATAAACTCTTGGAAAATAGCCTCCCATGCCCCAAACAAATCCAACCGGATTTCATTCTTATTCAATCCTGAAATTTTTATTTCCAAATTGGAGAAATACTTGGTGAAACATCAGTAATAGGTGACAAAACCAAGAAAACATCAGATATTAGAATCTTTCTTTGGTTTTTTCTATGATACAGATTCTTTCAATTTCTCCAGGACCACTATCCCACCTTCCTCAGAGATGATGTGCCCCATGAAATGCACCATGTCAATTTGGAAATGTAATTTTTATATCATGGAATTTATCTTATGCTATCTTAGATTACTCAAGATGGTGTTAAGATGATTGGAATGATCTTCATGAGTTTCAGAGTACACTAAGATTTCATCAACAAAAAAACTACAAAATGATCCATGTATGGGTTACATATTCAGTTCATTAAGACCATACAATCTTCTATTGAATTGGACAATCTTGACGGAATTAAAAAGTACACACACAAACCATATCTACTCTGAAAGGCAGTTGTGGTATAATAGAAGGTATCACCCTTAGTAGATGATAACATGATCTCATATCAATATTAGAGAACATTGAAGTAACTAGAATATTCTATCACTATCTTCAACAACTAACTCAACCTCATAAACTGTGAAACCTTTACTACCTCAAGGTATCCGAATAGAAATGTTCTGTAAACATTCCTTATAAATATTTCCATGACATAAAATTAGCGTTCTGTGTCTAAAACACAACGATGCACCAGTACTTTGCATTCCCGCACAACATGTAAGAAACAAACCTGACTATCTTTTCAAGTGGAGTATATAAGAGAAAAAGAATCATCTAGATAGACTCTATCCAGAACTGAACTACATCATGTCCACAAAATCTAGAAAAAAAGTAAGAGGATATTGCATCTGAAACTCCCTAGTCAGTTGAAACATACTTGGCACCACCTATCATGGGCCCCATTTCATTATTTTATTTAAATCTGTGATGTTTTCCGGAAAATGCTCCTCTCTTATGTTACCCTAAAGAACCATGTTTTCTTACATCTCTTTTGGGGGATAATTCCTAAAACATTCCTGTTATTACCCAACCGGAACACGATGTTGTGGTGGTCTATTTCTACAATACCAGAAAAATATCATTAAACATGACATAAAATATATATAATTTTCCAAAAATAAATCCATCCACTAGCCACAAACTACGCATTTTTTCATAAAATATTACCAATAGACATTATCTCACTTTGAACACTACCTTAAAAAATCCCTACCATAGGTCATGGTCAACATGGCGTAAAACAACTTACATAGTCATGGGTTTTTTATTACAGACCCTTTTTAAAACATTTCCACATCAACAATGCAAATTATTCTATTTTATTTTCCCATATCATCTCACCACTTATTATAACCAACATTTTCGATGATTTACCACCTTTCATAATGAAAAATTATTTAACCCTTAAATCAAAATATTTCCATTTACCCATCTATATCATCTTTATTAGACCATAAATTATTCATATTTTAAGGAATGTGAAGTGCATTCTGCCCTTCATGTATCACACATCCATCACATTTGTTCCCATCATGATGCTTTCTAACTATATACCAATGTTACTATAAGGATGCATGCATTCACAACCTCATTCCATTATTTCCATGAGATAAATATCATAAAACTATATCATCCCACAACATGTGGGTCACCTAATGGTAAAATATCATTCAACTATAAAGAAACATATCAAGAACAACAATTCCCACCCTGTGTACTTTGATTTTCCACCATGGATGGGAAAGCTACTCCAAAAAAAAAGATCATCCCCAAAACCCAACAGATTCTAATATCTTGTATAATATCCCAAAAATAATAAGACCTTAGAAAATAATTGCTCTGATGCCACTTTGTAACATCCCCAACAAAGAAGCCACTAAACGGGTGCTCCAATCTGGGTCACCACATAACCATATGTGTGCCTCCCAATACGCTAGTGGCTTCCGACTAGAAGAAAATGACTAATAGGTCATTTGGGTATATTTTTACCTTTATACCATAGTTTTACATAGTCTATAACATCATAAATAAGGAAAATAAGATAGAATAAACTAGAAATTTCATTACCTATCACCACCCAAATTGGGTAAAACCACATCCAAAAGAAAAATATTATATTTCATGCTAATAGTGAAAAAAGTGAAAAAAAAACCAAATAAATACTAAAGGAAACATCCCCAAAAATGGGTCCTAACACTAATTCTGGATCATCATCAAAGATCATCCCAAGCCAATCTCAACACCCAAGAACAGGGCCTTTTCCCTTGTCCAATCCTAAAATAACGAAATCTACTTGGGTACCCAACGATGGCCTGATTAGGGTGTGAGTACATCTCAATAGGCCACCGTCAACGGTGTCTAGAAAATATCCAATAAAAATAAATAGTGCATTCAAGTAAAAAAAAATTCATGAAAAAAATATAACTCATGTTCCATTAGTGAACAATATTCACATTAGAAACATTCACCATTTATTACATTAAATAATTTAAAACAATTCCATCAATTTATCTATGGGTAAGGTATTTACATCATTTTAACTTCAACCTAAGTCAGTTATGTATCAAATATAAGGAAATAATTCAAGTTCCCTATCTCACTAGGGATAAACATTTTATAACAAATGTCGTGACCCGTCTTCCGGAGCCTATGTCATGACTACCCTAAGCTCGTCTTCCATAGGCTAGGGGCTGGCCACTAGCACCGAAGGCATATTCACTAAAAATAGGAAGAAATTTCCTTTATAACCTTTAAACACGTGAAACCAAGCACATCACAAGATATGAACACAAGTCAACTGTATAGAAAAAAGTTTGTTGAATGTAAAAAGGGGACATAATACAAGCCCAACAGTTGTAGTACAAGTAAAAATAAAATACAATACAACTGTAGAAAAATAAAGGCTGCTACTGGTTTTTCCTCCGAGGTTCCTACCTAATAGGAAAGTACAGATCACCTCCACAACACTCCACGATCGCCCGTCTCCTCTGCATACTGTCACATTGTATGGTCCACCTTTGGGCCCTGTCTAGCCCTAGTACCCTCTACCTCGATCAGTAGTGCCTGTCGTCTCCACCAAGCACAATAAGGTGCAGGGATAGACTGTGCAGGGGTGAGTATAACGATACTTAGTAGGGACCCTGAGGCCCTCAAGCTCTCGAAAAATCCAACGAGGATAAACCACAAGGCATGAAATCAACAGACAACCCTACTTAGGTATATACCCATACATATTCCATGTTTATCAAGAATACCCATATCAATTATGAAGAACCACAGATTACAACTGAGAAGACCAAAGCTCAACTATTCCACAAATGAAGGAACGCCATGACTGTATGTTTCACATAGGTACATCACACCGAATAATACCACCAAGGTATTACCAAAAAGGAAAGTACCACAAGGTACATACTCACCTCACACCAGGTATAACTTAGGTACAGAAGTACAAATGATTAGATGTGACTACTGAATCATCTTACTCTGTTAAGAGGCTATGCTTCTGACACACACCTGATCGCTCGGTACTAACCCATATAGGATCTCTATATGCTGACCCACATAGGATCTATAGATGCTGACCCACATTGGATCTCTAGGTACTGACCCTCATAGGATCTCTCGGTGCTGACCCACACAGGAGTGCTCAGTGCTGACCCACACAGGACCGCTTGATGCTGACCCACACTGGATCACTTGGAGCTAGAACACATTGGATCGCTCGGTGCTGAACCACAAAGGATCGCTCGTTGTTGACCAACACAGGATCAATATTCATTCTTCACGTCATGACCAGCTACTGGGCTCCCGCACTAGGTTTTCTTATCTCCGGGAGGGTCTTCTCCTCAATCCATTGGTTGATACTACAACTGTCATGAATTCCCATGAATAAGTAACCCAAATTAACTCCACGCCATAGGGGTCTCAGCACAACAGACGTTGCATCAATCAGATTCCCGGTCTGTATGTTTTTATCATTTTAATATCTAGGGCCCAGATGGATTCGTGCTCGATCCAACCCGACCATATCACAACTTTATCCAAATCTCATGTGGGGTATTCTAAAGGTACCATCTCACTTTAGGGTTTCTGGCACCATATACGATTCATCAAACAGACGTCTGGTGCCAAAGGCATGGAAAAAATAGTGCAAATGGGTCGATGTTGGTCCGGGTCTAGTCCAACACGGTCGGACCAACCCGGCCTGACATGGTTCGGTTCGACCCCAGCCCACTGGGTCTAGCCCAGCTTGTGCTGGGTTGCCCGACCTATGCGGATTCTAGCGGTGTGGTGTAGGGTCCATCGGACCACGAGGGCAGCGCGAGGCCACTGGGGCCACGAGGGCGGCGCAGAGGTCATGGGGTCGTGGGGCCATGAGGGTTGCGCGAGGCTGTCAGGGGGGGCATGAAGGCAGCACGGAGGCCTCTGGGCCGTGAGGGCCACAGAAGTGTTGGGGGCCACAAGGAAGTCGAGTGGTGTGGGGCCGCAGAGGCGGTGGGGGCCACAAGGCCTCCTGGCAGTGAGGAGTCGTGGGGCCGTCACCTTCGTCGCGGTCGATGTTATGCTGGCCGCCGCATCCGTTCATCGTCGTGGCACAAAGACACCTTATTCCATCGTGAAGAAGACACCAATAAAGAAGAATAAATGAGGGGTCAGACCATTTTTGTTTGGCCCACACCCTCCTTGTTATAGCAGTAGCAAGCTGCTTAATAAAATATTGAATGAAGAACGTCAAACCCAAAAACCTCCCACAATGATTATTCCCAAACCTGCAAAAGAAATCATATGTGGATCAACTAGTTAAATATTTGATTTGTGTTCTTTATTTTAGAAGGGAAGAACATGGGAATATATAATAATACACCACTAAACCCCTACTTCAATTATTTTTCGACGGAGGTTGCGAGGAATGAGACGAAGTCGTTGGGGATTGACGGAAGTTGGTGACGTCGGCATTTCTTCTATCATCAGTTTGTTTTCGTTGAACACATTCTCATCAGCGTGAGAGATATTCATTGGGGAGCACATTCTTCATTATAGAATGTGTTCATCATTAGAGAGAATAATCCTCCAAAATTTTCCCCTCTCCCAATTCCACCAAAATGTGAAAATATCCCCCTTGTTAATTTAATTTTATCGAATTAAAAGGTTGGCACAATTAATTGTTCAATTTTGGAATAATTAATTGGCTCCAAATAATGGGAGGAAAGGATTAATGGGGAGTTAAGAGGTTTCTCCCCCATTAAGAGGGGTCGGGTGGTCCCCACCCCTAAATTCAAAATTAGGGTTAGTTTAGGTGGTCCCCGACTCTAAACATCACATGAGAGGTTTAGGCTTAGTGGTCCCCACTAACCTAACCTATGATGAGGGGTTTTAACAAATAAATTTTTTTTTATAAATTTTATTGATTTCATTCTTTCATCAAAAACAAAAAAAAATATCTTTCAACCTCAACACACTTCCATCGAGGTGAAGGTCTCTTTATGCGAATGCTGGCACTGTGAGTGAAACAGTTCCCTTGGATTTCATCTCCGGGCACTGGTTCAAAAGTTACAAAAATATAATTCTACATTTACTGAACGTGCGTAAAAAAAATTTGAAGTTAATTTTGGGAACACTAGTCCTCAAAATCTTGCACTGTCAATTTCACAGACTCGTAAAATTCCCATTTAATTAATAAATAATTTACATTGAATTTCGGGGTATTTACATTCTCCACACCTCGGGGCTTTACATCCCCATAATCCACAACTCTAAATTAGGAAGACAAGTGGGGGTACTGAGCATGAATCTGAGCCCCCTCCCCCCATGTGCTCTCCTAGAGGTTCTCATGTAGCCAGCAAACACACACTAGAGTTATCGACCACCCACAAAGGAACTGATCCTGTCGATCCTCAATCTCTACTGGAACCTCCGTAAAAGTCTCCCCATCGTCGAAGTCCAGCTCATTGTGGTCGATGATGTGAGATGGGTAGTGCACATATCTCTTTATCTGGGTTATGTGGAAGACGTCGTGCACCTGCTTCAACTAAGGTAGAAGAGAAAAGCGGTAAGCTACCTTGCCAACTAGGCTGAGGACCTTGAAGGGTCCAATTAACCTCATAGATAACTTGCCGCCTTGGGAAAATCCCCATAAACCTCATCGGGATAGGACCTGTAAAAAGACGTGGTCACCATCCTCTAACTCTAGGGGTCTCTGTCTCTTGTCCGCATAAGACTTCTTCCTGTTTTGTGTAGTCTTCATCTGCTCTTGGATGATCTACACCTTCTCGGTGTTATCCTGTAACATCTCTGGTCCCACCAGTGCTGACTCCCTTGGATCAGTCTTGTACAAAGGTGATCTGAATGTTTTCTTGTACAATTACTCAAAAGGTGCAATCCTAATGGTATAGTGATAGCATTGTTGTATGCAATCTCCACCAAAAGAAATCGATCCTCCCAGCTGCGACCGAAGTCGAGGACACATGTACGCAACATTTCTTTGAGAGTATGAATGGCCCACTCAGTCTAGCCATCCATCTGAGGATGGAAGGCGCTACTCAAATGAAGTTGTGTCCCAAAAGTCGTTGGAAACCCCTTCCAATGCTGAGAAGTGAAATGTGTATCATGATTGGAGACAATCATCGAGGGTACTCCATGTAGCCGCATAATATCCATCACATAGAGGCGTCCCAAGCTCTATACTAAACCCTGGTCTCTAATCGGTGAGAAGTGGGCCGACATGGTGAGTCTGTCGACGATCACCCAGATAGATTTATGACCTTTGGATGTACAAGGAATTCCTGTCACGAAGTTCATGGATATCCAGTCCAACTTCCACTCAGGTTCATCTATAGGCTGAACTAAGCCTACTGGTACCAAATTATCCACCTTCACTTGCTGAATAGTGAGGCTCCGAGAGACAAACTCTGCTACTTGTTTCTTTATTCATGACCACCAGTGCAGTCGTTAGAGATCCTGGTACATCTTCGCCACTCATGGATGTACCACTAGAGGGGATGTGTGTAACACCCTCAACACTTCCTCCCAATGTGACATTAGTACCATGGTACGTCCTCTGAAGAGGATTATGTGCTCCCCACCTTCAAAAAAACCATCAGGTGCATTTACTTTGGATATCTGAGCACGTCGTGTCTCATAGTCAGTGTCCCCACGCTGCGCCTCCATGACTAACTGAAGAAGTGGGGGAGTTACTATAAGAGACTGAAGAAAAACTACTCCATCTCAATCCACCAAGGATATCTGCAAAGCGGTCATCTGCACCATCACCATGCATTGTATCTATATACCAGAACTCTTACTGAGTGCATCTACTACAACGTTCCCCTTCCTAGAATCATAGACTATCTTGAAATTATAGTCCTAGAGGAACTCAAGCCAACATTGTTGTCTCACATTCAGTTCTTTCTAAGAGAATATATACCTGAGACTCTTGTGATTAGAGTACACTATAAAATGCTCACCCATCAAGTAATGTTACCACATATTCAAGGTGAAGACTACTACAGCTAACTCCAGGTAATGGGTAGCGATGTTCTACTCATGTTGTCTCATCTGTCGAGAACCACATGCAATCACCACTCGCTCCTGCATTAGAACACATCTAAGCCCATTACTTGATGCATCGCAATATAATATGTACCCTACTCCCTCCTCTATAAGCCTCTAGATGGGGGGAACTAGTTAGCCTCTTCTTCAGCTCCTAAAAACTCATAAGAAATCTCTCCTACCACACGAAGTGTTGCCCCTTCTTCGTCAATACTGATAAAGGTGTGGAAAATCTATCAAATCTAGCACAAATATTCGATATTATCTGGCCAAACCCAAGAAACTCTGTATCTCCATCACACACCTGGGTGGCTCCCAAGAAAGTACCACCTCAATCATCTCTAGATCCACTGCCACTCCAGCCTCTGAGATGATGTTTCCAAGAATGTAAACATCTCAGGTTGAAATCTTGAACTTTGAGATCTTACCATAAGTTGGTGCTCCCATAGTGTGTCCAATACTACCTGCAAATGATAGGAATGCTCCTTCTTAGTAGCCGAGTGGATTAGAGTGTCGTCGATGAAGAATACTACAATGAAATCAAGGTATGGATAAAAGATCGTGTTACTAAGTCCCAGTAACACTATTGGAGCATTGGTTTCACCGAATTGCATAACCATGAACTTTTAATGGACATATCGACATCGGAAAGTCGTCTTCTACACATCCTTGTCTCGTAATCTAAGCAGGTGAGAGCCTGATCTACGTTCTATCTTCAAAAACCATCGTACTCCTATCAACTGATCATAGAGGTCGTCAATCCTCCAAATTGGGTTCTTGTTCTTCAAGGTCACCTAGTTCAGGTGTCGATAGTCAAGACAAAGTCTCGAGCTACCATCCACCTTCTTGGAGAACAAAATTGGGGCTGCCCAAGGAGAAGCATTGGGCTGAATAGACCCTTTCCCCTGTAAGTCCTCTAGCTTTACCCGGAGCTCACGATGCTCAACAGGAGCCATCCGATATGCTGGTGTAGATAACGGTGTCGTACCAAGGTACAAGTCAATGTAAATGTCCACCTTTCAATGAGAATGTAGACCTGAAACATCATTAGAGAAGATATCCATGTACTGGCCCACCACTATAGGATAACTCGGACTCTCCACATCAACTTCTCCGAGGGTAAGGCAATACAAATGATGAGTGATTAGCTGAACTCTCCTCCAGGTAAGTCCATCCTATACTGCGAAGGCTCCCTTATCACAGGTGAAGTTAAACATGGTCCCATCCATGCAGACAAACCACACATTGCACCTAATATAGTCAATCTGACTAGGGACTATAGATAACTATTCCATACCCATGATGACGCCGTAAGGCCTCAACGCCGCTACTAGG
The DNA here is from genome assembly GCA_963277665.1 of Viscum album. NCBI lineage: Eukaryota > Viridiplantae > Streptophyta > Magnoliopsida > Santalales > Viscaceae > Viscum > Viscum album. Next base: position 834,507,811 of record OY728139.1, on the reverse strand, counting down.
AGATCCCAACCGAAGCTCTCACCTTCTAGAGTAAGCTGAAACTACCGGAACTAGTGCATAATCGTTGAATATTCTCTCATAGGAGACTCTAGCCGTATGGATTGAGCTAATGACTACATCGAAATCTACGATCTATGAATGTGGGCAGTGACAATAAAAGAATGACTAGAACCTGTGTCTATAAGTACTGCAGAAAAGGTGGAGTGGACACAGATTGTGCCTCGTATAATCGTCAGAAACCCATGGTCGTAGGCCTCAGCTGCCTAGAGCTGAGCTCTCCCATGTCCACCTGCTCCTTATGGTCGGGGTGGACCACTTGGTGGTGGTGGTGGTAATATCGTGAATCTTTACCCACTGCCAGTAGCACGACCAGCTCCTCTGCCACATCCACCTACTCCCTACGAACATCCTCCATCGAACTGCTTTCTTTACCTGGGTAGTCCTTCAACCATCTGCTGATCATCTGTATGATGGGTCAGACAGTCACGGGCAATGTGACCCTACCCTCCGCATTTGTAACACTTCCCGCTCCTAGCATGACTGGCTTTGCCTCAGGTTCCCCAAACAACTGACCCTGAATCCTGTGGTCGTCCACCTCTAGGTCTGGTCCTCTTGGACATGTGTGACATTTTTCTACTGTCAGCAGCTGAAGACTCCACTACGGGAAGAATGGGGGTGGGTCTCGCTGCTAGTGACTGTTTAGCAAGGGAACTCTCCCCTACGTGGTCTCTCTCTAACACCCATGCATGTGTCGGGATGCTAAAAGAAATCATTGAAGCCCTGATATCCCATTTGTGTCCCTGCCCAATGGTCTAGGCCCTCAGGAATGGGTTCCGCCCCACATCAATGGAGCAGCATGGGGGGTCAGTGAACCCTGCAGTGTACTGAGCCATAGTCATGCTGCCCTGCAGCAGATGAAGTAGCTTATATATGCGCACTGCGCAAAGACTCATTGGAACAAACTCTGCCCGAAACCGTCTCTCGAAATCTACCCAGAGAAGCGTCCCCTCGTGGTGAGCTTAGTGCATCAAGCTCCACCATCTGGCTGTTTCTTCCTGTAGACGGATGGAGGCAAGGATCACCATGAGATCGGTCGGTGTCCCTACTAGTCAAAAGACTCTCACCACAGCCTGTAGACAATCCTCAGCCACTTGTGGGTCCGTATCTCCCCTGAACCTAGGTGGCCTCTGGTGATGGAACTCGTGAAACATGTTGAAGCCACATGTACCCTAGACTGCTAGGTCTGGTGGCATCGGTGGCCCAACGGGTTATGGTACCGTTGGTGCCTCTAATGATGCCTCTATTGGAAGAGGTCCCTACACCGAGGCCTCGTCGCTCGGTGGGCTATCCGGTCATACATATCTTGAAACCCTAGCTAGCTGCCTACGTGGAGGAATACTAAAAATAAATAGATGTTCCACAGTCAAAAAGTTATACCTGTTGAGCTAACTCAAATAGATCAAAAAGTAAACTCTTGGAAACCTACAAGCAATCAGTGTTTTCATGCACTGAGTCCGAAATCAGAAGTCAGGGTCCTGGTGTATGGATACGTCGGCTGCCACACCGATATTGGATTCCCTAAACTGATAACCACACTCACTACACATAACATTATTTCTATTAAAAAGAAATATTAGATTTCTATTTTATATGGTATAACCGACTCCTCTGATACCAATTTTCCATGACCCATCCCCCAGGGCATGTGTTGTGACTACCCCATGCCCGCCTTTCATAGGCTAGGGGCTGACGACAAGCACCGAAGGCATATTCCCTATAACTGGGAAGGCATTGTGTTTATAACCTATAAACACACGCAACCAAGCACACAACATTTTACGAACACATTTCAACTGTATAGAAAAATGTGTTGTAAGTAAAAAAGGGTATGGAATACAAGACCAATAGTAATAGTACAAGTACAATTGAAATAAAATACAACTGAAAAAAACAAAGGCAGATGTTGGGTCGTCCTCTGAGGTTCCTAACTGAATGGTAGGTACATATCACCTCATTTACACTCTATGACTTCCTATCTCTTCTGTGTACCGTCACACCGTATGATCCACCTCTGGGCCCTGTCTAGCCCTGGTACCCTCCACCTCGATCAACACTATCTGTTGTCTGCACCAAGAACAGCAAGGTGCAGGCATAACCCGTTTAGGGGTGAGTATAAAGATACTATGTAGGGACCTTGAGACCCTCAGGGTATCACAAACTCTCCCAAGGATAAACCACAATGCATGAAATCAACTCACAATCCTACTTATCTATATACCCATATATATACATAAGTTATCAAGTATACCCATCTCAATTATGGGGAAACATAGAGTCCAACTCAAAATCCCAAAGCACCACTGCTCCACAAAGGAAGGAAAAACAAGATGGTAAGTATCACACAGTTATGCCACAATAAAAAATACCACCTAGGTATGACCAGAGAGGAAATTACTACAAGGTACAGACTCATCTCACACTAGGTATAAATTAGGTGCAGAAGTAAAAATGATTAGATGTAACTACAGAATCATATTACTCTGTTCAGAGGCTCTGTTTCTAACCCACACAAGATCGTTCAGTGATGTCACACATAGTATCTCTAGATGTTGACCCACATATGATCTCTAGATGCTGACCCACAAAGGAACTCAAGGTGCTGATCTACATAGGATCTCTCGGTGCTAACCCACAGAGGATCGCTCAGTGATGACCCACACAAGATCGCTCGGTGTTGACCCACACAGGATCGCTAGGTGCTAACCCACATAGGATCACTTGTTGTTGACCCATACAGGATCCCTTGGTGATGACCACATGGGATCGCTATTCATTCTTCACGTCACAGCCATCTACTGGGTTCCCGCACTAGGCTTTCTCATCTCTCGGAAGTGTCCACTCCTAAAGACACTAGTAGATACTCCAACTATAATGAAGATCCATGAATAAGTAACCCAAACTACCACCACACCATAGGGGTCTCAATTCTATAAACGGTGTTTCAATCAGACGATTGGTCTATTATTTATTAGACTTTATGCCCCGAGGGATGGGAGGGATTCATGCTCGATCCAACCCAACCATATCCCAACATTATCCAAATCACATGTGGGGTATACCAAATGGACCATCTCACTCTAGGGTTTTTGGAGCCACCTACGGTTTGTCAAATGGGAGTACGATTCCAAATTTATCGCCACAATTACGCAAATGGGTCGAAGATGGCCTGGGTCTAGTCCGACCCGGACGAACCAACCCGGACCACACTAGGCAGCCTGGCATGAGCGGCGGCCCACGGTGTGGTGCGAGGGTCGTGGGACCTCGGGGGCGGCACAAGGCCGCGGGGGACGCGAGAGCGTCGCAGAGGCCACGGGGCCACGAGGGTGGTGCCGAGACGGAGGGGTCGCGAGGGCGGTGAGAAGGTTGTGGGGCCGCCGAGGCAGCGGGGGCCGAGAGGCAGCGGGGAGGCGAGGGGCAGTGGAGGTGGCAGGGGCCGCAAGCCTACAGGGCAGTGAGGGGCCATGGAGGCCACGCGACCACGATGCCATGAGGGGCCACAAAGGCCATGAGGCCATGGAGGTGGTGGGGTTCGCGTGGCTGTGGGAAGCGAGGAGTCGTGGGGTCGGTGCCTTCATCACGGTCATCGGTATGCGGGCCACCATATCCGTTCGCCGTCGTGCCAGAAAGATGTCATCTTCCACCTCGAAGAACACACCAATAAAGAATGATGGTGGAGGGGTCGGGCCATGTTTTTTTGGCATGCACTCTCCGCATTAGAGCGGTAGAAAGAGGCTCTATAAAATCTTGAATGAAGAACATCTAACCCTACAACCTCCCCCAATGATTATTCCCAAACCCACAAAAGAAATCATCTACGGATCAACTAGTTTGTGAGTCGATCCGTGTTCGTTGTTTTAGAAGGAAAAAACATGTGAATATATATAATCGTACACAACTAAACCCATACCTCGGTGATTTGTCGATGGAGTTCATGAACAAAGAGGCGAAGTCTTTGGGGATATACGGACATCGATGACGTCGATATTTCATCTATGGTCAGTTCATTGTCATTGAAGACGTTCCTCATCAGCTTGAGCATTCTTCGTTGGGGAGCGCATTCCTTAATGGGGAACACATTCTTCGTTGGAGATAATAATCCTCCAGAAGGTTCCCCTCTTCCAATTCCACCAAAATGTGAAAACAGACCCCTTATTAATTTAGGTTTATCAAATTAAAATATAGTCCAAATTATTTGTTGTCACAATTAATTGTACGATGTTGGAAAAATTAATTGGCTCCAATTAATGGGAGGATAGTATTGATGGGGTGTTGAGAGGTTTCTCTCCCATTAAGAGGGGTTCGGTGGTCCCCACCCCTAAATTCAAAGTGGTTGTTAGATCAGGTGGTCCCTACCTCTAAACATCCACATGGGAGTTTTTGGCTTCGGTGGACCACACCACCATAACCCATGTTGAGGGGTTTCAACAGATAAATTAAAAATGTTATCATTTATATTTATTTCATTATTTCACAAAAGAACAGACAAAATATATGTCACCCAATCCCGCTACAATCAAGGTGAATGTATCTTTAAGTGAATACCGGTATTATGAGTTCAAAAGTGCCCTCAGATTTCAATTCTGAGCACTGGTTCAAATGTTTCAAAAACCAGCTTGCATGTTTACTGAATGTACCTGAAAATTTTTCAGAAATTCATTCCAGGAAAAAAGGGCCTTGGAATCACACACCATCAATTTTCGCGGACTCCTAAAATTCCCATTTAATTAAAAAAATTACATGGAATTTCATGGTCTTTCCAACAAATACATCAAGCACACCGTCGAGAATCATTCTAGACAGTCACATCAAATGCAACTAGTAGAGTTTTAAATCATCAATCCAACTTCCTAACCCATGTGTTCTAGGGGTGGGGTTTAGAGCCTCAATACAACATGACCCAAGGGAGAAGCCTTAGTCCAATATTCCACATACCACCAAGCCATTTTCACATTATTATTCATCCAATTACCACATATACCTATTCATGGACCATGCATAATCAATAAACATATCATTCATAATTCACATTCCATTTAACACCAAAATTATCCTTGGTACTCAACCCATTAAGAAATTTACTGCACACCTTAAATAACCCATTTAAACTAATTCCCTTTCATTTGTCAACCCATTTAACTTATTCAATAATTTGTATACATTAATTCATTTCACATAATTCATCATTTTACATGTATTATCCCATTCATGCATTTCATTTTCAATCTCACAGGTCTTTATAGACTATCACCTTATTCCATTTAAACCACTTTACATTTTTCCAAAAAAATCCTTATCCATTATCAAATTCTAGTAACAACTATCAATAATTCCTTTTCCATATCTACTACCATATCGACATGTTCATCTTGGTATCTACATTATCACAAGTCAACTTCATAGTTAACTTTACTATTTTTCATGTTTGGGAATATCGGAAAACTCCATGGATGGACCTAAATCAATCAAGTCAATCTCAATGTATCCCATGGCGATAATGAGGGATTCAATTCATCATTTATCCAACCATTTTACCACATCCATTTAAATAAATCTCATGAACAGAAAGAGAGAACCATTAACACAACCATACATACACAAATCAATTCAAGACCATGTAATATAAATTGTAGACCACATTCCTTGAAACTGAATATTAATGCATGCTTAACCTTATCCTTAGATCTAGATTAAAGCACCCTTTGAAGCCTCAACCTAAGATTAACTAGAAAAGTGGGTTTTAGGAATTAAAAATAAGAAGAACGAAAACCAAAATACATAATATAGAAAAGAGAACAAATATTAACATATTACTTACATGGAGTTTCGATCCACAACCAACGACACTCCAAATGCTCTAAAAACAAAGGAGATTGACCATTGGGATGATTTTCATGTTTAGATTCATCACTAGGGATATAGGGGGTAGAATAAGGAAGAAATTTGGATGAGGAACTCAAAATCCTGAGGGTAAAATGGTAAAATACCAATTTTAATGAGGCGCTTGATTTTGTCACATGATTTTCAAAACTTTGCGCAAACCGTGTGTTTGCCTCTATCCAAGAGATGAAGAGTGACACGATTACCTAAGAAGCCCTTCACGGTTTGACAAACCATGAAAAAACTATGATGAAATCCTTTTTCTTTGACCATATGGTTTGGACACCCCGCTTTCATGGTTTACTAAATCATGAACCCCTTCCTCTTAGCTAGCATGGTTTGGTTTCACAGTTACAACTATCCATGAGCCAACCATGCACCATGAACATGATGGAAACAAGCACCCTTATTTTATGTTCCGAGACCCAAAGACATCCCCAAGCTACCTCATACATCAAAGAAACATTCCATTAACCATAATAAAAATATTTAAACCAAAATTTAAATAATAAACTTCCTCGATGAAACCTAGGATCATATTTCAATTGAGAGAAATTGTCCATTATTCCTATAATGAAATTAAAAAACATTGTAGATATTTTTTCAGATCCCTCAAAAAAGAATGAATTTCTCAGAAGGTAATTTTTTATTTAATTAAATTAATTATAAATAATATTTGAATATCCTATGCTCTAGTTCCATAATTTTATATTTTGTCACATTTTTATTCAGTTCCACTAATCCTGATGTTATCTTCATGTAAATTATGGATTGATCACTGATTACAAAAAAAATGAAATGTTTTGAATGCCCCCATCACATTCTTCTAATGATCCCAGAATCTAAAATTTGTATGTAAGAAGTCACATAATATTTTATAACTATTTAAATATCATTGATTAATTTATGCATTTGTAATTTAGTCTTCAATTCTTGTTTAATGATTCTTAAATATAAATTGTGAGTTCGTATCTTCTTATTTAATTTCTCAGAAATATAATCAAATTGATTAATTATATGAATGAAATAAATTTGATGATTTACTATATCATGTTAGAGTCATATTATAACCAAATTGTGAGTTAGTATCTTCTTATTTCATTTCACACAGTGCACTACTGTTAAATTCACAAACAATTATTTCATAATTATTTCTAGGAGTTTAGATTTATTACACACGGTAACTTTAATTTTACACCACATGTTGATCGGGAGATTCCGGCACATAGTCTGCTGGATTAAAAGTCATGTAACTATTGTACAAGGTGTGTAATCTTTTAGTCACTGACAATTCATTTATCTTTATACATGACCTACTTGATTGGGGACCATGTAACACAGAGACCACATGATGTGTAGACCATGTGTACATCATGTACCCTATCATTTTTCCATGGAATAGTTAAAATTCAATGTACCTAAGGATGTGTCTCAGATAGATGGTTAAAATAGTGCACACCATGTTGCTGGATTGTAAATTCCATTTACTGTTACCAAATTACACAAAATTAAAAATTAATTTATTATACTATGAAAACCTTTTCAAAATTTTGTTGTGTGTGGTCCTTAAGATTACCGGACACTCCATGCGATGAGTTTTAATATATAAAAATGTTTAATTAATTTTTGTATAATGTTATGTTCTTCATATATAGTAAGAGTCATAGTACAGTTATTTCTCCACATATATTGAAGAATAACACATGATAGAAAAATCATGTAATCAGTGTAATCATTGAGTCGATAGTACTCAACATTAAATTACATGATAATCCATTCATGACACATATCTAAGGAGTAATTAGTATTTGAGTATACAACTTATCGGTTTGTTCAGAAGGGTACACACCATGTTGAAATCAAGGTACATTTATGTACAAAGTTAATTTTAAATAAATTTATTTAATTTTGTAAAGTTATGATGGATGATAATCTCAAGAAAATATAGATGTGAATTAGGATTAATGAATTGATTAATTAGATAATATAATTAATTTATTTGATCATGATTTTTCATAAGAATGAATTTTTTGAATTTAATGTTAATTATATTAAATTTAAAATTTATTGCATGCATGTGGATGATCATGAGGATAGAACAGATCATTTTATTTGATTGGTTTAATTTAATATATTATTAAAATAATGTTTTTGTATACATTCCATATCACCTATTATTATGAAAGGGTTTTGTTGACCATTGTTTCTTTTTTGAAAACCATTTTCCCTCACTACTGTGTGAATAAAACCATATGTAATGGATGGATCTCCCATATTATTGGAGGAAGTTCAATTTTGGAGAAGAGAAAAAACAGATCCAAGAGAGATACACGTGTGGATAAGTGGAAAACTACAACACAAACCATAAATGGATTAAGGTTTTTCCAGTTATTAAATGTTAAGTTTATCATCCATTAGTTAAACTAACCATAAGCAAAATACTGATTAAACTTATCCTTTTTTCTTCACACAACCCCATCTTACATCTTCAGATGTTATTTCTAAAACTGATTTTGAACCTATTTTAGAATTTTCTTCTTATGAGAATATAACTCAAGAATATATTTTTTATGTTTTAAATCTATAATATTTTCAACCTATTTTGGAAGAATAAACTTTTAAAACCCCAGGAAGATCTGTGTGTTTGAAGAACCATCATAGAGATGATATCATTGGTGATGAAGATATACTGATTAGAACAAGAAATTATTTGAGAAATAAAATAAAAAATATATCATTTTTATCACAATTCAAATGAAATAATCTTGATAAGGCTTTAGGTGAAGAATATTTGATTAAATAAATGCAAGATGAACTCAATGAGTTTGGAAGGAAAAAAGTTTGAACTTTGGCTTATCATCCAAAAGATACTTTTATAAATGGATTAAAATGGGTGTTTCGTAACAAATGTGATGATAATGGAATAATTGTTAGAAAAAATGATAGACATTTTAATAAGGGTTATAATAAAAAAGGGCTAATATATTACGAAGAAACCTATGCACCGGTCACAAAAATTGAAATTAATCGTACCCATCTAGCTTTTGCAGCATTAATAATTTTAAATATATTTTAAATGGATGTGAGGTGTTATTTACATAGTAGATTTATTTAGGAAAATGTTTATATATACAAAACCCCGAGTTTTGGAAATAAGGAAAATACAGAACATGTTTCAAAACATATCAAACCGCTTTATGGACTTAAAGAATCCCCTAGAGCTTGGTATGATAAGATAACATGATTTTTTACAATACTACTTTGTTATGGGAGATATAGATCCCAGTATTTTTATAAAAGAAGATAATAAAAAAATAAATATTTATATATATATATTGATGGAATTATATTTGGTTCAACTCAGGAATAATCAATTGGATCCTTTGTGGATTTTAAGAAATCTAAGTTTGAAATTATTATGATGGGTGAGTTAACATAAATTCTAGGTTTTCGAAAATCTTGAAAAAACAGAAGTAAATTTTAAATCTAAAAATTATTATATAAAATATCTTCTTAATAAATTCCGGTATGACAACACTAAAAGTATTAGAACTCCCATTAGTGCCTCCAATGATTTAGATCTTGATAATGTTGGGAAACCAGCTGATCAAAAGAATTTTAGTGGCATGGTAGGATGTTTACTTTACTCAATAGTTAGTCATCCAAATTTAATGTTCTGAATATGATTATAGTAAAGATATCAATCCAATCCAAAATAATATCATATTAAAGCCTTAAATTTAATTTTTCATTATCTTGATGGAACTATATATTTAGGTTTATTCTATTTATCTAGAGATGATTTTGAATTAATTTCTTTCTAGATGCTGATTTCGGTGGATGTAGAACGGATAGGAAAACTAATTATGGAAAATTTCATTTTTTTTGAGAAGATTTAGTTTCATGGTTATGTAAGAAAAACATACTCATTAGCACTTTCCAAAACTGAATCCAAATATTTGGTAGTTGGAAGATGTTGCACTCATGTCTTGTATATACAACAAACACTCATTAACAATGTCATAAGTTTTATTAAGAATAAATTTTTGTGTGATAACAAAAGTGCCATTATGCTAAGTAAAAACCCAACACATCACTTACATGCTAAGAAAGTAGAAATAAGACACCATTTACTTTGAGATCACACATGTAATGGCGATATTATTTTACAATCTATCAAATTGAAGCAGGAACTTGCAGATTTTTTATTAAACCCCTTTGTTCCGATAGATTTTTGTACATTAAATAGATGCTAGGAATTGTCAATATCAGGTAATTATTCATACATACATATTATTTTCAATATATTTATATTAATGAACTCATTTTCTAATGGGTAATACATATTATTTTAAGCTTCTATATCCCTTTTTATTTCTTAAAAAATTATATTTTCTAAAATTTTTTATTTTTTATATTTACTTTTTCAGACTCAAAAAAAGTTTTAATTTTTTTTGGAATTATATGTTGTTATAAAAACTCTCTGAATCAAAATTTTTATAGAAAATCAGTTTTTTGGAGTAAATTTTTTTCCATAACCACAATATTTTATAAATGGATTTGTGTATCAAAATTAATTATAAAATTTTTTAAATAAAAAATTATTAAAAATTGTTTTTATAATATTTTTATTATAAAATTTATCTTCATAATTTTTATTTACAAAAACCAAGATGATTAGTGTTCCCATACTGATGAAACTTTTCTACTCTAAAAGGTTTTCCTCTTTTAGTTTTTACATTAATTCATTACATTAGTTGTAAATGTTCTTGTTAACTTATTCTTTATGTTTTAATACTTTGTTTTTCTTTCGAAATTTATATGTTTAAAAATAGGATTGATCCTCATTCCAATGAAATATGTTCTTAAAAGTCTTCATATTTCAAAATTAACTTTAAAATTTTTTTCTTCAATTAATTCATGATATTAATATAAGAAAAGGAATTTTAATTTTATTTATTGAAATCCAAGGAATTATAACCATCTCTATCATGCCTATAAAAGTGTGGGACAACTTTTTCCATCATTAGTTCTCACATACATTTATCCCGACTCTTTCCAAAAATTTAACTACTCCATCCAAAGTTTTTTCATTTGTTTGATCATCTATTGATGTCTCAGTACGATGCACAATTTATAGAATTTTACACATAGAAAAGTCTAAAGAGAAACATCTTCAAGAAAAAATGGTATGAAATGTTAGATTCAATTACTAAACATATCATTAGTTTTCGAGGAAGGTACAAATTTTTTGTTGAAACCCCATATAAGTATTTTGATTTAAATTTTCCAAAAATGATAATAGAATATTATTCTACTATTTGAGGAGAAATTAGAGGTAAAGGAAGAGGAATGGGATGAAGAGAAGGAAGTGGGAGATGAAAAAGAAATATAATAAGATGAATAGGAAGTTGAATAACAAGTTGAAGAAGAAGAAGAAATAGAGACAGATAAAGAGTCAAAAGAAAAAAACATCAGGCTGATCATCATCTTAATGTCTGCTACCTTTACCACCACAATCAATTTTTTAATTTATTGAAAATTTAGTTTGAGGATGAGTGGGAACCTACATCCATTCCCCCATCATCATGACACATCCTTACAAAACACTAACTATAGAGTTCAAATTTTGTAATAATAAACTCAAACCATACCCATTCCATAAACTGTCAAAAGCATCTAGTTTTAAAATTTCAAAAACCTCGCTAGCCACCAAACATTACTCAGCAAATCGTCCACCAAAAAAAATGTTCCAAATTTAAAAAACCAAATGAAGGAAGACAGTCATCACGCGTCTCACACCTCAAGATACACACACTGACACCAAACTATCTCCAGCAAAGAACCCTATTATATCACCGTCATCATCACGTAAGAGCACCAACAAAATCCATGGTCGAAGTTGGGGAGAACCACAACCTATGAGAGACATCATCAAATTGTTGGGAGTTATTGATTTAAATTTAAATAATGAGGAGAGAGAAAATATTAATGGTTGGATTTTCTCAACATTAATGGTGGATTTTATCCCAACATTAATGAAGAGTTAATCCCAATATTAATTGATGGAATTAATGATGGAATAATGAATGTTGACCGCATTAATGGAGATATGGGATGGGTGTCTATATAAGAAGATTTGGTAGAATCTTTTGGAATGTGGCCCGACAAAGATGTAGCCGCCAAGAGAGAAACGATGAAGGGGTTTTCGCGTTTACGGTAACTGGTGCAGAGCAAAGATGATGAAAATGAATGAATCAGAGGCAATGAAGATGGTGATGATGGTGTGTCAACGATGGAGAATGAAAGTGTGTGCGTGAAGATGATGAAGTGCGACAATGGAGAAAGAATTTTCGACAACGGCGTGCAAAGAGATTCATTAAGATTCCCTATATCGAAAGTCCTCTTGGTTGTGGAGATCAAGCGGCGTGTCCCGCTTGCGATGATCGGTGGTACAATCAAAATGGTATGTTCATGGGTGTCGGTGTTGTCTTGTAAAAGGCCTTTGAGTGTGATATTAAAAATCCTTCTGGTGAGTTGTTAAATTCCTTCGGGTGTGATGTGTAAAATTCCTTTGGGTGAAATCTTCTCCTCCTCTGTGTTTCTGCAACGACTGATTCTGTTGAGGCACCGGGCTCCAAGAACCATAAATTGGTATCAGAGGGATTGGTTTAAGTTCTTTGTTGCAGAACACGGTATCATGCATCTGTTGGAGTAGCTTATCAAGGACTCAGATGTCATCGGACAATAATGGCAGTATCAGCGGTGTTACTGGAATATCGAAAGTCTTCTTGGTCGCAGGTGTCATGCGGCGTGTTCCGTTCATTGGGTGACATTCAGATCTTGGTGGAGTCGGCGATCAAATTGGCCCAGATGGTGGAGATGACTTTTGAGTATTTTAATTTTATATCAAGGTGGAGATTGTTGGGAGTTATTGATTTAAAATTTAAATAATGAGGAGAGAGAAAATATTAATGGTTGATTTTTTCAATATTAATGGAGGTTTTTTGTAACGCCCCAAGATTTTATGAAAAATATTCTTTTTAATTTCATTAATGTCTTGTGTTTTACGCTACAACAAAAGAAGCTTTCACAATACGCATCCTTGACTTTCCTTCCGTTACACGCAATCGCGACCTTCCTCGATAGCGTGTGTAGTACACAATACTGAGTTTCACGAAACAACGATATGCTATTAAAATATTATTAAAACTAGCCGTTATGAATAGTAATAACCACTTTTTGAAATTTTGTAAATTTTATTTTTCAAAATGGAATTCATTTTTGGATTCGGAGTATCGAATTTAGCCTAAGGTGAAATTTTGGTACTTTTCAGATAACTTTCATATTCTAATGAATAGTGAAAATTACTAAATTATAATTAAAAACAACTTTTTTAATCGAAATAATTAATAGTGATAAATTATTAATTTGAGTGGTTTTAAAGTATATTTAGAATATATTTTTACAATTTAATACAATGTTGGTCATTGTTTGTAATTTCACATTTAAACCAGACATAATCAAGTGTCAATCTTTTGATAGATTTTGTTTCTTAAAAAACACGCTATTTGTTTTAACAGCGGGATTTAATTATAAAATTAATTAATGAAACTTCTATGTTATGAATTTGGTAAAATAGACTTCATTTTTGAATTCGGAATATGAAATATAGCTTAGGATGAAATTTTGGCATTTTTCTGAAAACTTTCAATTTTTGATGAATAGTGAAACCACTAAGTGGTAGGTTAAAAACGGAATTTTGCATAAAACTTAATTTTACCGCTTCTGTGAATGGAATTTCGAAAATCCGAGAGACACGGTTAATATCAAGGACTAAAATGTGGTTCAATGAGATGAAAATAATTTTTTGGTGAATAGTAACTTTTTACTTTTTTACCGCGGTTAATAGTAAATAGGGTAACTAAGGGTAAATATGATATTACTATTACCCTGAAACATGTCCCAATTCTATTGGACAAATGTAATTCGACCAAAAACAAACATAGGAATAAAATATGACCATTTAGGCCCACTTGGATTAGATTAGGACATTTATTATTAATTTATTTAAAGAAGGGTTAAAATAGTTAAAATCAAAGTTTAATAAGTAAATCATTTTTAATATGGGGTTATACATAAGCTAAATTCGACTATAAATATTCATTAGAAAGCTAAAAAGATTTCCTACATAATGGTATTTTATTTGTAATTTTTAGACATCAAATAATTTAATTAATTTATGACACAAAGATGATGCAGTAATTATCTTATTTATGAAATATTGACATAATTGATGTTATAAACACCAAAATAAATGTAATTTGAGACTTTTTATGAATTACACTAATTTTATAGGTTACTATGATATATTAATGTTGATTTAATCAACTTGGTTCGAACATTTAATTCTTTTATGACTTTCACAAAAATCATATATCAAATAGTGTCAAAATTGACACAAAATAGTTTTTAAATCAAATATTATATTATTAATTGTTATTTTATTCCTAAAAATCTAAGGTTCGGCCAAATGACTTAGCTAAGGATATATATATTAATAATAAACAATTTGGGGTTCGGTTGGCATGTTATAGTAAGTGTATTAACCATATATTGAAAGAAAACAAAAAGACACGGTAAAAGTTAAATTATTTAACTTAGAGTTAAATCTAATTGATAAGGTTTAAAATAAGATCCAAACATGTATAAATTTGATTGGTTGATGATATTACAACCCTATCTCATCTAAGCTTCGAATATGAGTCATTTTTGGAGGTTTTTAAGTGGGTTTAGATTTATTATAAATTAATATTTTTAAGAATTCCTAAGGTGCCCCTCTCCTCCCTTATAAAAGGACACCTCCTCCCCCTCCTCCTCACACCAATTTGAGCACTCAAGCTCGGCCAACCCCTACCAAAATCCCTTCTCCACTTCCCTAGCAACATCCTATAGGTTCTGGTCTTCCTCATAGACCAATTCTAGTGCCCTAAGAGGAGGTCTCAAAGAGGCACTTCAAAGAAGTGGAGTTTCGGACACATACGAAGCAAATTGGACCTAAGGTAAGGGAAATATCACAATCTCATTTTTATCCGAGATTGTTTATTCGTAAGTATTTACTGGGGTGTATTTTATCATCCACATCCATGTTTTATCAATATGTAATATTATTTCCATCCACCTAAAATTGTTTAAATCCATTTTTACCCTTCAGTGAGTTTTTAGTAATACGTATGAAAGGAATCTTTTGTCGTTTTTCGTACGAGGTACTTTTTGACTTTTCCGACAAAAGTACGAAGAATGTTTTTTTTTTAAATTATACGGCACGAACGGATTTCTACTGTTTTATAAAGCCTTATTTTCATGAAGCTTCCTCTAAAAGATTTCATGACTATTTTCAATAAAATCTCTTTCTTTTAAAATTGCATGATGTTTTGTGAAAAGAAATTGATTTTTAAGAAGAAAGGATATTTTCCTCAAGAATTCAATTCAAGTGTTTTATCAAAATTATTTTCCATCTAAGATAATAAAGAGTTCTGTTTCTATATTTTTACATTGATTTGACTATGTTGTGATGGAATTATGTTTATGAATTCCTTTAGCTTATATGAATTGATTTATGATGTCATGATGTTTCAAGAATCCCATTTTTGTTACATGTGTTATGCGATGATGTATGTTTTATGATTATGTGGAACACATAAGAAAGGATTCATTATAAGATGGGTGGGACCTATATCTCCCTCCAATGCATTGGGTAAAGATTTTATATCTCATGAGATAGACATGGCTGGAATGGTAGGTTATACCGGTTCAGTGAAACAGGACTGAAACGAGGATTACTCGATTCAGAAAGGGACTTTGTCCACTAAGATAGTCTTGGCAATGAGTCTTGACTAAAAAGAAATGATTCTCTATGATTATGTGTGTATGCCACAATGAGTAATGTTTTAAGTTATGATTTCATTTCACTACTATGATTTATCCCATGTTATGAAATTATGCTCTCTTTTGCAGGTTAAGATTTCCAAAAATGTTATGTTCTTATGAAAATTATGTGATTGATATTTCCTTTGTTTACCCTTACTGAGCATTTGAGCTCACCC
Source organism: Viscum album (assembly GCA_963277665.1). Classification (NCBI taxonomy): domain Eukaryota; kingdom Viridiplantae; phylum Streptophyta; class Magnoliopsida; order Santalales; family Viscaceae; genus Viscum; species Viscum album. The sequence goes on along the minus strand of OY728139.1, from coordinate 834,491,768 downwards.
TTTTATGTTTTATTTTCCCCAGGATATAAAGAAAGGTTTTAGGTAGAAAAAAGGGATGACCTTTATGGGAGATATTGAAGAACTTTCACCACGATTAGAAGATTACGTTCCGAGTTTCCAAAGACACTAAACTATTACGATCCTTTAGTGTGTGTTTTTGTTATTTACTAAGTATTCCGCAAATGTAATGTAATGTCCATGTACGTCAAGATACGGGTCTCTACAGTTGGTATCAGAGGAAAGGTTTAGTCAACCTTTGGAAACTAGGATGCGAGAACTTTAGTGAGATCCCTAGAGATATTTCTAAGGTATGTCTAGGGATGTCTCTAAGGTTAAGTATACGTATAGGTTATAGTCCTAGAATTACGCTAACGATCTTCGAATTTAACCTAAGATGTTAGATATTGAGGGTACTAACCCTTTATTATGTTGTTTTCCCTAGCATGATTTTTGCCTCTCACACAATTCTTTTGGGGTTTTAGACGATGGCTGGAACCCGAAGGAACCGTGTTAATGCGGAATGTGATGGGCAATGCAATGATTGTACCCCTGAGCAACCAAACGATATAGGAGCTGGAATGCAAAATCTTGTAGCCATGCTCAAACAAATTTCTCAAGCTATGAATCATACAGGACTTCCAAACGAGCAAAGGAAGGAGAAACATTCTGTTGAATCCTTCATGAGGCAGCGTCCACCTTCTTTTAGTGGGTCTACTGATCCATTAGTTGCTGAACAATGGATTAGTACTACTGAAAAGATATTTTCAGTTCTTCAATGTTCTGAACATGATAAAGTCATCCTAGCAGTGTATCGTTTGGAAGGAGATGCTGATCAATGGTGGAATCTTATTAAGAATACAAGGCAAAGGGATGAAATTGAGTCTATGGAATGGGACGAGTTCAAGAACTTATTTTTCAATAAGTACTTCCCTCGTATTCTTCGAACAAAGATGGAGAAAGAGTTTCTTGAACTGAAGCAAAGGGACGATGAATCTGTTGGTACCTATGAAGCAAATTTTACAAGACTTGCAAGGTATGCTTCTGGAATTATCATCCAACCTGAAAGTAAAGTTGATCGATTTTTCAGTGGCTTAAAACCAAGTCTTCGAAGGGCATTAGCTATAAGAGACTTCAGTAGCTATGAAGAAATTGTGTGTTGTGCTATCAAGGTAGAAATGGAAGTTGGTGTTACATATCCATCTCATGGTTTTGACAAGAAACGAAAGATGGAGTTCAAGGAGAAATCTCAGAATAATGGTGAAAAGAAGATGAATGTTTCCTTATGCACAAAGTGTGGAAAGAAGCATGGTGGAGATTGTCTAAAAGGGACTAGAAAATGTTTTAAGTGTGTAAAAGAAGGTCATCGAGCAGCTGAGTGTCGAAGTAATGGAAAAAGGGTTTCTAATGATAAAGCAAACACTACAGAGAACGCACCGCCAACACTTCAATGCTTCAAGTGCAAGGAAATGGGGCATTATGCTAATAATTGCCCTAATCCAAGGGTTAGTGATGATCAACATGAGCAACCACTGAAGGCAAAGGACAAAGGGAAATCACATGCGATCACTATTGGCAATGTTGAATATGACAACGATGTGGTGGAATGATTAAGTGTTTATGTAATGGGATTCCAAAATAATGTTGTATCATTGAGTATTGCAATATTTATTGATGTGGTATTCAAAGTGATTGAGATATTTTTTTGGAAATAAGATGATATGCGCATAATGAAGACGAGAAAATGAAATGTTTAATAGTATTCCTGAGCTCATGATTGATATAAGGACTAAGTGATATCATGGTTTGAGTATATAGAATTTTGAGGATTTTGGTATGTGGAAAGTGTTAACTTTTAACTGCACTCATGTTTTCACTAAGGTATTCAAGATAATACACGATTAAGGACTTTGAATGTTTGGAATGTGACCAACAAAACATATCTTATGATATATGGGGATCAATGATGGTATTAAATCTCTGGTAATCATTTTCACTATGTTATGAGAGTGGACTGCAGTATTATGGATAAGCCTAAAGATTAGAATGGATTATGTTGGACGTAAGTTAGTATTGTTTAAGGATAGAAATTTTTTTTTCGATATTATTGATGGGATGTTATAGTAGTTTTGGAAAAAGGACAACCTGCAGGACGGGCGACAGCCCATCGCTTCGGACAAGGCTGTGGGAATCGAACCCACAACCGAAGTGCGACTGGCCTTTATCGCCTACCACTGACCTACAGGAAGTCCCTGTTTAGTAGAAACTAGTTTTATTATATTAAGCAGTATGATATATGAAGTATAAGTCCATTTTAGGAACCATATATGATTAATCTCACTATAGATCGACTTATGTATTTAAGTTTTGCTAACCTTTTGTTTGAGACAGATGGAATGACCTGTCATTCTATCACATGATCTGCTAACACATCACGAATAACAAATTCAACTTCATTTATTTAAGAGATGAAGTAGAAATTGTTCAAGGCACGAACAAAAGTGAGATTTTACCAAAATAAAGTAAGTATTTATTCTAAGCAAATTTTCAACTTTAGGGAAATGATCTTGAAAACCAAAAATGTTGTCCTAGTGATCTTATACCTGATGAATCAGATGGTACCTTATATCATCACAAATCTATGGATTTGTGATTACTGACTTTTCCATAGCCATGTTCTCTACCACTCTCCATCAGAACATGATGGTTAGATTTCTCTTCCATATCCATATTTTCACCTATGTGGAAACCCAGTGATTAGTATATTTGGGTAATCGTTACATTTCATACTTTAGTTTTTAAAGCCATGTTTTGGTATTCCTTTTTACGATGTGGGTTTCTATAAAAGAAAATTTTGAATAGTAAACCATTTATAACCCCGACGAATTTCGAGGGCGAAATTCATTTTAAGGGGGGTAGAATGTAACGCCCCAAGATTTTATGAAAAATATTCTTTTTAATTTCATTAATGTCTTGTGTTGTACGCTACAACAAAAGAAGCTTTCACAATACGCATCCTTGACTTTCCTTCCGTTACACACAATCGCGACCTTCCTCGATAGCGTGTGTAGTACGCAATACTGGGTTTCACGAAACAACGATATGCTATTAAAATATTATTAAAACTAGCCGTTATGAATAGTAATAACCACTTTTTGAAATTTTGTAAATTTTATTTTTCAAAATGGAATTCATTTTTGGATTCGGAGTATCGAATTTAGCCTAAGGTGAAATTTTGGTACTTTTCGGATAACTTTCATATTCTAATGAATAGTGAAAATTACTAAATTATAATTAAAAACAACTTTTTTAATCGAAATAATTAATAGTGATAAATTATTAATTTGAGTGGTTTTAAAGTATATTTAGAATATATTTTTACAATTTAATACAATGTTGGTCATTGTTTGTAATTTCACATTTAAACCAGACATAATCAAGTGTCAATCTTTTGATAGATTTTATTTCTTAAAAAACACGCTATTTGTTTTAACAGCGGGATTTAATTATAAAATTAATTAATGCAACTTCTATGTTGTGAATTTGGTAAAATAGACTTCATTTTTGAATTCGGAATATGAAATATAGCTTAGGATGAAATTTTGGCATTTTTCTGAAAACTTTAAATTTTTGATGAATAGTGAAACCACTAAGTGGTAGGTTAAAAACGGAATTTTGCATAAAACTTAATTTTACCGCTTCTGTGAATGGAATTTCGAAAATCCGAGAGACACGGTTAATATCAAGGACTAAAATGTGATTCAATGAGATGAATATAATTTTTTGGTTAATAGTAACTTTTTACTTTTTTACCGCGGTTAATAGTAAATAGGGTAACTAAGGGTAAATATGATATTACTATTACCCTAACACATGTCCTAATTCTATTGGACAAATGTAATTCGACCAAAAACAAACATAGGAATAAAATATGACCATTTAGGCCCACATGGATTAGATTAGGACATTTATTATTAATTTATTTAAAGAAGGGTTAAAATAGTTATAATCAAAGTTTAATAAGTAAATCATTTTTAATATGGGGTTATACATAAGCTAAATTCGACTATAAATATTCATTAGAAAGCTAAAAAGATTTCCTACATAATGGTATTTTATTTTTAATTTTTAGACATCAAATAATTTAATTAATTTATGGCACAAAGATGATGCAGTAATTATCTTATTTATGAAATATTGACATAATTGATGTTATAAATACCAAAATAAATGTAATTTGAGACTTTTTATGAATTCCACTAATTTTCTAGGTTACTATGATATATTAATGTTGATTTAATCAACTTGGTTCGAACATTTAATTCTGTTATGACTTTTACAAAAATCATATATCAAATAGTGTCAAAATTGACACAAAATAGTTTTTAAATCAAATATTATATTATTAATTGTTATTTTATTCCTAAAAATCTAAGGTTCGGCCAAATGACTTAGATAAGGATATATATATTAATAGTAAACAATTTGGGGTTCGTTTGGCATGTTATAGTAAGTGTATTAACCATATAGTGAAAGAAAACAAAAAGACACAGTAAAAGTTAAATTATTTAACTTAGAGTTAAATCTAATTGATAAGGTTTAAAATAAGATCCAAACATGTATAAATTTGATTGGTTGATGAGATTACAACCCTATCTCATCTAAGCTTCGAATATGAGTCATTTTTGGAGGTTTTTAAGTGGGGTTAGATTTATTATAAATTAATATTTTTAAGAATTCCTAAGGTGCCCCTCTCCTCCCTTATAAAAGGACACCTCCTCCCCCTCCTCCTCACACCAATTTGAGCACTCAAGCTCGGCCAACCCCTGTCAAAATCCCTTCTCCACTTCCCTAGCAACATCCTATAGGTTCTGGTCTTCCTCAAAGACCAATTCTAGTGCCCTAAGAGGAGGTCTCAAAGAGGCACTTCAAAGAAGAGGAGTTTCGGACACATACGAAGCAAATTGGACCTAAGGTAAGGGAAATATCACAATCTCATTTTTATCCGAGATTGTTTATTCGTAAGTATTTACTGGGGTGTATTTTATCATCCACATCCATGTTTTATCAATATGTAATATTATTTCCATCCACCTAAAATTGTTTAAATCCATTTTTACCCTTCAGTGAGTTTTTAGTAATACGTATGAAAGGAATCTTTTGTCGTTTTTCGTACGAGGTACTTTTTGACTTTTCCGACAAAAGTACGAAGAATGTTTTTTTTTAACTTATACGGCACGAACGGATTTCTACTGTTTTATAAAGCCTTATTTTCATGAAGCTTCCTCTAAAATATTTCATGACTATTTTCAATAAAATCTCTTTCTTTTAAAATTGCATGATGTTTTTTGAAAAGAAATTGATTTTTAAGAAGAAAGGATATTTTCCTCAAGAATTCAATTCAAGTGTTTTATCAAAATTATTTTCCATCTAAGATAATAAAGAGTTCTGTTTCTATATTTTTACATTGATTTGACTATGTTGTGATGGAATTATGTTTATGAATTCCTTTAGCTTATATGAATTGATTTATGATGTCATGATGTTTCAAGAATCCCATTTTTGTTACATGTGTTATGCGATGATGTATGTTTTATGATTATGTGGCACACATAAGAAAGGATTCATTATAAGATGGGTGGGACCTATATCTCCCTCTAATGCATTGGGTAAAGATTTTATATCTCATGAGATAGACATGGCTGGAATGGTAGGTTATACCGGTTCAGTGAAACAGGACTGAAACGAGGATTACTCGATTCAGAAAGGGACTTTGTCCACTAAGATAGTCTTGGCAATGAGTCTTGACTAACAAGAAATGATTCTCTATGATTATGTGTGTATGCCACAATGAGTAATGTTTTAAGTTCTGATTTCATTTCACTACTATGATTTATCCCATGTTATGAAATTATGCTCTCTTTTGCAGGTTAAGATTTCCAAAAATGTTATGTTCTTATGAAAATTATGTGATTGATATTTCCTTTGTTTACCCTTACTGAGCATTTGAGCTCACCCTTTTATGTTTTCTTTTCCCCAGGATATAAAGAAAGGTTTTTGGTAGAAAAAAGGGATGACCTTTATGGGAGATATTGAAGAACTTTCACCACGATTAGAAGATTACGTTCCGAGTTTCCAAAGACACTAAACTATTACGATCCTTTAGTGTGTGTTTTTGTTATGTACTAAGTATTCCGCAAATGTAATGTAATGTCCATGTACGTCAAGATACGTGTCTCTACATTTTTCTCCCAACATTAATGGAGAGTTAATCCCAATATTAATTGATGGAATTAATGATGGAATATTGAATGTCGACCGCATTAATAGAGATATGGGTTGGGTGTCTATATAAGAAGATGTGGTAGAATCTTTTGGAATGTGGGCTGACAAAGATGTAGTCGCCAAGAGAGAAATGATGAAGGGGTTGTCGCGTTTTCAGTAATCAGTGCGAAGCAATGATGATGAAAACGAATGATGAAGAGGAGATGATGACGGTGATGATGGCATGTTAATGATGGAAAATGAAATTGTGCACGTGAAGATAATGACGTGCGACGATGGATAAATAATTGTCCACAATGGCGTGAAAAGAGATTCATGAAGATGCCATGTATCGAAAGTCCTCTTGGTTGCAGAGATCAAGTGGCATGTACCGGTAGCGATGATCAGGAGTACAATCAAAATGGTATATTCATGGGTGTTAGTGTTGTGTTGTAAAAGGCCTTTGGGTGTGATGTTAAAAGTCCTTCGGGTGAGTTGTAAAATTCCATCATGTGTGATGTGTAAATTTCCTTCAGGTGAAATCTTCTCCTCTTCTGTGTTTCTGCAACGACTGATTCCGTTGTGGCGCCGGGCTCCGAGCCCCAACACAAATACCTTCATCACTATAGGAGAAGTCAACATCTTCACCGATGAGAACCCATGATTGATGTCGAAGTCAATATTGTCGAGCCAATGATGATGTTGGAAGAAAATGCATGGAGGAGACACAATGGAAAGAACACCTAAATCACTACATGCCTCAACACCAAAACAACAAAGCCCCGACGATGTATGAAACGCCACTGAAACCCAGTGTCATGGATGAGACCAAAAAAAATTATAGAACCACTCATGGAACAAATCACCATAGTCATCAACCTCGTTCCACTGACTATCACCAAGAAACACTGACATAATTCTGAAGAAAAAGAGGGGAACCTTGGCAAGATAACAAAAAAAATAAAAACAATGAAATAACCCAAAACCCAAAGAAAATTGAATAGAGAAAAAACGACATTGAAACCCTAAAGAAAACCATGAATGGACCTCCTAGAAAGGGGATGAATCCCTCGAAGGAGACCATTGTATAAAACCTTAAATGAAGAAGAAATGAGGAATCAATATGACCTAAAACCACTAAACCACTATCTGAAAGCCGCATTGTGCCCATCACAATAGATCTATCCTGGAGAGGATTTGTGGAACTTAAGGACATAGCATAGTAAATAAGGCGGAGGAAGACCCTCATGGAGTCAGGGGATTCGAAACTGGAAGAGAAAACCAGAACTAGTGAGAGAAGAGAGAGATAGAGATAGAGAGAGATATGCGGTCCTGGAGAGAGAAGCCAAGCTAAATAATCAGAGAAGAGAGAACCAAGGAAGGCACCACGAGTGATCCAACACCACTCGAGAGAGGGAAACCAATGGAGGATGAATATGGAGAACCGGGCTGAGATCCCGAGAGTGCTAAACTCCGATATCTTCCCAATAAAATAATGATAAAAACATGGAAGAATTATTGTAAGAAAATTCATTATCCAAATAAGAAGAAATGTCAGTGTCAAAAGATGAGGAAGAAGATGAATAACCCCAAACAGAAGATTCAAATAAAGATGATTATGGTTAGGATGTGGACACTATTAAAATATTTGAAGAGGAAAAGTATCCCAGAAAGGAAAGGGAAAACGATGATAAGGATGAAAAACCAATTGCAGAATCCTCCAGACTAAATTCTCTTAATTCTTTATTAGGTACATCATTCATTAAATGGATAGTTGCTCAGAATGTTTTTATGATATTATCAAAACCATAAAAAGATTGATTGATTACATTAACTATCTTCCAAACAACAAAGAAAGTTATTAATTGATTAAAAACATTCTAAATGAAATATTAGAGTCACTAAAAGTTTTGACTGAATCGGTTGTTTACATATTTTTTTTTGAAATATTTCAAAGGGAAGACAAAAGCATTAGATCATTCAATCAGATAGTTATGTATTTGAAAAAAGTGTAAATTGATCTCTAGGATAATGATGATCAGTTCATATAAAACAATAAACATCCTTTAAAAAGAAAAAAAACCTTGGATAATTTATCAACATATATTTTTGATGGTGTGATGTTTGTGGAAGTGTCCAAAGATAAAATTGATGATCGTAATGAGGAATTAAAAGATTTTAAATAAATTGACCAATGTTTATTGGTATAAAAAAGAAAACACAGAACATGTGAACATGAGATTTTCCTTGTGAAGGAGGAAAATATGAATATATCTAAGGAAGTTTAAAGACATATGATTTAAATTAGAATCAAAAAGTGATGGAGGACCAGACCATGAATCATAAATCATTAGTTAGAGAGGCTTATAAATATTATGATGCATTTATGAAAATAGAGGAAATTGTGAAAAATATAATGAGTACATAATGAACTTTTTTTATTTGAACTCTTGAAGTATATTTTGAAATTTTTTTTGAATTAATATTAAATACAAATTAATTTATCATCAACGAAATTTATGTCTGAATATATTCTAAATAATTTTGGATGTATATTCATTCATTTATTTATTGGATAATATTTTATTTCAAATTAAATAGTTTCATATTCCATCTCTTTATAAAATTTTAGGATATATATCTTCCCTATTCTTTTTGAGGGCTTCCTATAGATTTAAATACATGGATAATTTTGATCCATCAGATCGAGGGATTTCCTTGCCAGGAAAGACATACCTTATAGTATATACTGAAAACTGTGGATATCTTTATTTGGGATTTCAGACTACCTTAAGTCACATGGTTAATGATTAAATTCTCTTATAATTTTGTGAGATGTTCTCACTATTATAATGTTTTTTTTATTGTCCACACAAGATCTATTTTATGTAGTTCATGGGTATTTAAAAGTTATTTTTTATACTTATCCTTCCAACAAAAAATTTATTGGTGTGTATCTAATACCATTAAAATCAGACATAATTATCTGGATCTTATTGTATTCACTACTACAAAATTATGTTTATCTAGTTTTAGGGTTTAATAATGCTATATAAAAACATATTCAAAGACCACCATTATCAGTTCTAAAAAAGCGTTGTTAAAGGGGGTATTTAACAGTGCTATTATATGTAGTGTTAAAGGGGACCTTTTATCAGATCTTTTTTAAAAGAACTGTTAAATTCCCATCCTTTATCGGTGATTTTAAAAAATTTATGATAAATGGGGTATGTTATCTGCGCTTGTAAAAAGACTCTAATTAGTGGGGGTAATTAGTGATTTTTTAGAAGCAATAATAAAAGACCCCCTATCAATGCTTCTTTACAAGAACTGATAAATGTATACATAAAAAAATATGTCATTAAAAATAATATATTAAAAGATAAATATATTGATATGGATATATATATATATTATATATATTTTTTAAAATATTTTTTAGATAAGGTACATAAGACTTTACAATTAATATATAAGATATTTAGTGGAAATAACTTATAAAATAAAGTACAAAATATTTTTAAATAATAATTTGATTTTTATTTCCAATTAATAGTAATTTTGTTTCAATTTAATGATTAAATAAACAAAAATAATTATACAATTTTTAAATTAAGTTGAAAGCAAACTCAAATTTCAAATGTCCATAACTATTGATCTGAGTGTCTGTTGGTGCTCTACCATATATCACACCAAATCCTGTGATGAGATCTATGTCCTTGGTGACAAGGGTAAACCATTTTCAAATTTTTTTAGGCCAAAAGTAAAAAAGAGGGCATCTAAAAATGAGTTTCTAGTATGTGTAACCCGATTTTTTTAAAATTTGATGGACTGTTATGCTTGATTATGGGGGGATTTTCCCTCTTTTGTGGGAGAGTAAATTTACTCTTCGGTATTACATTCATATTGATATTATAGTTTTAAAATTTTATCATTTTTCAAAACATAATATTATTTATAATCATATATTTTACAATATATACATATTTTTTATATATTCACACATAAAATTTTAATTTTTTTTAAAAAAAACCAAAATTATTTACCAATAAAAAATATTTATTAATATATAAAATTATATATAAATATATGTATAAGATACTATAAAAAATATAAATATATATAAATATATATATCATAAAATTTGAAACAAAAAAGTATAAGGGGGTGGAGAGGTCATTGGTGTATATATTGGATGTATAGGATTGAAAACTCACTGAAGGATGGGGAATGCACGGATGGGTGATATTATCAAAAGAGCCGATGAAGGGGTGGCAAAAGCGGTGATAATGGGGTAGGTGTTGGAATCCCTAATGAAGGGGGGGAATTATGTAACCATTATTATTGGGTCCTTTATTTAAAATGTTTTTTCACTTTTAATGTCCCCCATTTATAGTGATAAAAAAGTGCTAATAAATGGAGGATTTAGTGGTGCAAAAAAGTGACAGTTAAATTACCCTTTAAATAGCCTGTTTTAATTCTGTTAAAGGGGGCCCTTTATAGAACATTTTAGCATTGGTAAATGTATATTATAGTGCTATTAATGTCACTTTTTGTAGCATTGATTGCTCTAATAATCAGACGATCTATGAGTCTGGTTATTTTTACATAAGAGGTTTTTTATTTTGTTTTAGTTTAATTTTTAATCTAAATTTTACCAACGTATTCAATCCATTAAATTCCATTTCGGTCCATTAATTGTTGGTTTGTTTAAGGATTTCTCTAGAATATTTTTGGTTCCATACCAAATAAAATAGTGCTGGGTGAATATGTGAATGTTATTGAACTTTTTCTTTTAATTGGATGATTTAGAAAAAAAGTAAATAATGATAGATCTCACAAGAATTTATCCTTAGGAATATTTATATTTGTAAAATTAATTTTTTGTGCATATAAATTTGGATTATCTTGTTTTTGTACATTCCTAAAAAATAAAACACAATGTTTGATCTATTTTAATAATTAATAAAACAAAATAAATATTAATAAGGGATTATAATATGGAAGAACCGGCCCACACACACCCCTTGAGAAATGATATTTTTTATCCCTATACTTTATTCCAAGAATTTAGTAAAAAAAATTATTGTGGTCGGAAAAAACCACATGGTCACCCCTCTTATGTTATTCGTCACTTAGCTCCAAATGTGAGGGATAATTCCATTTTAGAACATACTAAGAAATTTGGGTATCCAATCAATGTTTTAATTATTTATATTTATTTTAAATGACTAATATATTAGTTTCCTAAGACATCATGTCAATCAGAGCTTCTTTGGTCATATTTAACACCTACAATCATGATGTGTCTATTATTATAAAAATGTTAATAATGTCAAATAACACCTTAATCCATATTGGTAAATCTAAGAATCATATTGTTAATTGGTTGAATCCAAAACAAAATCATTTGATCATTTTTGTGCCCCCTTGATGGGAGATATTTCATTTTAATAAAACCATAAAATGTTACCTGTTATGTTCCATCATATTGAGAAACACAAACATATGATTGTTGCAATGTTGATTATTATAAATCAAAAAATGGTTGTGTGATAATTCTCCCATGATTTCAATCCAATCCAAGTGTGATATTTTAGCACTATTCCATTTTATGTAATTTGTAACTGAACGCTAAATGGGGGGGGTCACTTTAAATCATACTAAAAAAATTGGATATCTGATCGATGTTACAATGAATCATATAGGTTGTAAATTATATATAGATCATTTCCCAAGGATATAATTTTAATTAGAGATTTTTTAGTTGGTTATGAACCCTAATAATATGATTTTTCAGTTATTAAAAAGTTTAAATAAATTCAAATAATACCTTAAGTGATACTGAAAAATATGGGAATCAAATTGATTTTTTGTTGAATCAAAAAGAATAAAAAGATTCAAGTAATATTATATTTTAATTTATCTTTCATAAAAATTTGTTTTCATACTTTACCCCCCCCCCAATGGGAGATATTTATTTTTAATAAAACTATGAAATGTTAATCACTATTTTACATCATATATAGATACACAAGAATATGATAGATGCATCATTGAATCATATAGACCATAAATGTCTTAGTGTTCGTTATACAATAATTTAATGTCAATCCATGTTTTTTTACTTAGTATTTAACTCGTATATGTAATTTATCACTTAACTCCAAATTTGAGAGAAAAACATGAATTTTAATAATGCTGAGAAATTATTTTATTTGATCGATGTACTAATGATTCTTGAAGATTATAAATGAGATAAAGAAGACATTCCAAAAAATTCATGTTAATCAAAGCTAGTTTGGTTGGTTTTAACACCTTGGCACATACATTGAGACATATCTATCAATCCGGTCATTATGTTGACTTGTGAAGAATTCCAACAGATAATAATTGATTTGAGGAATGACGTCCTAGATTTTCATATCCATATGATGTCATTTTCACATTTATGACCACCCTGATAAGAGATATGTCATTTTATTAATAATATAAAATGTTACTTGTTGTTTTCTCTCATACCAAGTGACGCAAGCACTCGATTGATGTAGAACTGAATTATATATAACAAACATGATTTAGTGATTTTTATCCCTCGATTTCAGGTCAATTCAAATGAATTTTCTTGGTATTAACCCCATTTATGTTATTTTTCACATAACACAAAATATGATGGAAAATTACACTTTTGATCATACTAAACAATTTGTATATCTAATCGTTGTGTTGATGATTCCTACAGAATTTAAATGAAATAAAGAGCATTGTCCAAGGATTTCATGTTAATCAGATACCGTCATTTTCTTATGATTTCACATTAATAAAAGATTATTTCCTCATTTGGCCACCTAAACCAGTAATAAGTACTTTTAAGAATATAATAACTATTAAAAATTACCTTAAATTTCACCAAATATTTTCATAATACAATTGAATTTTGTTTAAAATAAAATGATAAAAAATCACTTAATGGTTATTTTCTTATGTTCTCTCGTTAATATAAATGTATTTGGTCTATTTTTAAACACCACTTTGTAAAATTTCATTTTAATGAAAAATGAAAATTTGGATTCTGACATTACTAAAAATAAAAAATAATATGAGGCATTCAATTGGAATGGGAAACTTGAAAGACAAAATGAAACACTCCACCTAGATCAGATGCATCTTGTAAGAAAATGGCTTCTAAATACATCAGATTCAATAGGGGCCTAAAATTTTACATGAAAATGTAAATATATAAATAGTGAATATAATAAATATAAACAAAATATCTAGTATAAACTAACATCAATGGATCCCATGCACCATCACCTTGGAAGATATATTCTCATAGTGCTTTTTCCTCATCTAGCATTAATTTATTTACCTTCTTAGGAGCTTGCATCTTGCTTCCAAATTTTCCACATATTATATCAACCTAGCGATAACAGAAACCACAAACATAAAATGAAACTTTAGAATTGGTAATCTTTGTTCCATATGTCATGTAATATCCATCTCTATCACAATCAATGATGTGATGAAATATCTCATCCCTCTACAAGGAAGGTTATCTATGGTCATCTTCCAACTAAGTTAACTCAGAAAAAAATAGATCTTGTGTAATATATAAATATAAATATATATTTATATATAAATATATTTATGTGTTGTTAATTAACACAAAAAATTTATATAAGATTCATATCCTCGGGATCATTTCGATCTCATGTTATAATCCATACCGATATTCTATCAGTCAGTGTACCTTAATCCCAAAACTAAAAATCAAAAAGTTATAAATATAGAATAAAAATAATATTAAATAATAAATATAAAATAAAATGATAAATAAATCATGTCAAATCTATGACTCGTGATGTTTACCAAGCCTACGAGGTATCCACACATCAAGTGATTCTCAAAATGACATGCCACCACCACCTGCATTCAATTAATTAAAATTTGAAACCAATAAAATGTTACACATTATTTGAAATATTAACCAAAAAATTAGTAGGCTCACTATCATTTCCATAGTGGACCAATATGTAAACATGTCAAACCACTAAGATGAGAGAACACCTCTCGAGTCTTAATAAAAAAATCTAGGGAATCCGAATTTGGAACTCAATGTTGTCTCTTCACTATAAATTTATAATATTTCCACATTTCTCAACATTTTTCCATTCACACTAGATGAAACTCATTTGGGATCACTCTCAGATTATTCTATTTAATAAAAGAAATTATAAAAAATTTATGTGTTTTTTATTATAACTAATAAACTAAAATGATTCACTTTCATGAACACCACCCCATAGTTTAACTAATGTGTCCTTACGTAATGAAGCTCATTAATGTGTATTCATTGAAAATATATATCATTAATGCCTATTATGACCCAAATTGAGAATAAATTAAGGGGTACCCTCTCCCATGGGATGGTGTGCCTCAAAAAACGATATATTGAGATTCTTTTCATGATGAAATACCACAACCAAGGAATATCATATGAAAGGAATAAGTGGTTGAGTCAAATCCTATTGAAGACAATTTCATAAATATTTTGAAAGATATTAATTTATATGTTTGAATATTAATTTAAATTATAAAAACATATTTACATTCATACATACATTTACCAATAGAATTAGATGCCTCTCTAAAATAATGTGGATATGGTTCCACTTCTGTAGAAAGGACTACAGTCATTGAAAGTATTAATAGATTAAAAAACATAGTCTGTTTATCAAATAAAGAGATTGTGAATACACAAAAAACATTTAAATGGTTTATAAATATTTAAAAATATAAAAAATGATTTAAAACCAAAGAGCATGAGAAACGTCATACCTTTCACCAGATATGAAAATATATCATTTCTCTTTCAAATGTCTCTCTAAACTGTTGAATATCTTATTCACATTGATCTACAGTGTGTTGATCTAGATGTTATAAAAAAGTAAATAGTCTTGGTTTCATCTCATTCAATTAAAAACACCCCTCACCTTGAATGTTTCATGGAAACATTAAAATTTTGATTGGATAACAAGGTCGTGAAGATTGAATTTTATACTTGCAATTCCAAAATGATAATTATGTTACTAACTCGGTCACCTCTATATAACATACTATTAAGGTTAACCAATGTAAACTAAATTTTCACATCTTTAGTTCCATGGACTAGAACAAATGAATCACACATTAACAATATATATTCGAACCTCTATTCATATGAAACAACAATGATATTTTTCAATTGGACATAGTAATAACCAAAATAAATATATGGATAACTGATGTCATGGTTCTGTGTTTCATATTTTTTATCAACATATTTAACTTGAATAAGAAAAGAATTATCATATACATCATTGTATTGCAGAGTCATTTTTGATGGACCCTCGTCTAGTTGGTCAGATTATTTAGTTAGTTTATGGTCTCCTAACTCCTATTGGTTATGTACCTATATATTACATATAATTCAACAAATAGTTTTGTAGAAAGAAATTAGTAGTATAATTAAATCATAATGAAAATTCATTTATACACACAACAACCTTGAAACAATCATGAAATGATGGATAATGGGACTATTGAATCTAATAATAACTAGAACAAAGAATATCTTGTTTTATCTAATTAACTTGTTTGGGTAAATGAAAATTCTATGTTTAAATGATAAACATCTAAATGTACAAAAACACATTAATGTTTTATAGTAAAGGTTTTAAGACACTGACTACTAAAATGGTGGAACTAATGGAGTGTTGAACAAGATGTGCCAAAGAAATTGTACAAATTCAATGTTGCCCATATGAAATATAGATTATTCTATATCTATACTATCCTTAATTTGAGAGGTATTTGTTAATTTTTTCAACATCCATAAGATATTCATCACAAAAAGTATTATCCTCATACATCAAATAACAATTGTCCGCTGACACATTTGTATGAGATCTATTACATATAAATCATTTTAATGTATTTCAATACCACTAAATAGAATATGTCATCTAGAATTGCACAATACCAAGAGTAATTCATTCCATGGTCACGTTAACCATCAAATGAATCAAAACATCGATAAATGAGGATGAAAATAGTTTCTCTAAGTGGAAAAGTGTATGAAAATCGTATCCTCTAATTTTTTTATATCCCTCATTAATTGATTTTTAAGTAAAAATTTCTAAAACAATACTCATCTAAATTAGTTTTTGCATAGCATTGGGTGATAAAGAATAAAAAATTGTGATTGTAGTCAATTGTTGAATTATTATGTGATTTTTGGTAATTTTCAACCCACGTTAGAAGAGTTTCCATTAGGAACAATGATCATCGTCCAAATGGAAATAAATTTCATTTTAATCATCATATAATGTGGAACATGTATGTATTCCCCGTTATCCTCACCCAACTATAAGGGAAATTGTATCCATAAACCCATTTCTTCTAAATCATGTCAGGCATCGACAATGTCATTTTATTTTCCACTAACTCCCAAAATGGTCCCGAATATATTTTCACAAGAAAATATCAATGTGCATGGAATCTAGATTATTTCTTAAGATGTTAATTTTCTAGTAAGGAATATTAAAGAAATATTTTTCTCCTTCTAATTATAACATTGTTTTCTACTCATACCATGAATAAGGTGTAATGTATGATCCAGCAAATCCTAATATTCATATACCATGGGAATGTTTTATTTCTCAAAATCTGACAATATTTCAACTCATTTCATGATCTTTGGTGCTAGGAAAAATTCTCTAGAACCATCATAATCAAATTTGGTCTTTTAGAATATTTTCTGCAGGGGAAGAAAACATATGTGCAACATTTATGTCCAATTTATATTATGTTTATTCCATAATGAATTTTTTCTTTTTTTGCATCAAGGGTATGAAATTTCACCTTTAATTCTCCAAATTGAAAATTTTTATAAGTTGGGAATTCATTGATGGTATATAATAAAATATCCTACTGTTTGAAAATTTCATTCATTTCAAAATCATAAGTTACCACACCATCAACCCAAAATTTATTCAACTCATAAATCATTGACTATGTAGAATCATAAATATTATCCCCCAAACATCTAGTTCCATCAATAAGATGGTAATGTAAAATAAACTTTTGTGTTATAGAAATCTACATTTGATGAATATAAGGAAAAAACACCATGGGATATGTGTTATTACTTGTACCAACCAAAGACCAGAATTAATTTAAATATTTTTCTACAAACCCCAATAAGATATTATGACTATCTTTAGCAAGGTCAGGGTGCCTCAGATTAAGCTCATTCCTTACAAGAGAGTCTTTCAGGTGGGTTAGTATATCGCTTTCTTAATTTTTTTTCTATGTTTCATCTCGTTAATTTAGAAACATAAGATGACATAAATAATATTTTTAACATTTTTTGTTTTGTAAAGTGATGAATATTATTTATGGAAATCAATTTCCCTTATTTCATAGTCTAACATTGATAGGTTGAATTTCACCCATTATCTTTCCACTTGGAAGATCCATTGATTATACAATTATCCAAATCAAAATTTTCTTTTCTATGTAATATACATTTGTTTTCACAGGAATATATGGTCACTTATATGAATCCTATGATCTTTTTCAACTTATGAGAATGGTAATATGACTGAGGAAACATAGCATCAGTAGGTTTTTATTTTCTCAATAACACCAAAATCATGTTGAACTATGTATATGACTACTAATTCAATGTATTCAGGTGCAATAACTCCATGACAAATGAAAATTTTCTATATTAAGTATGCTAAAAATATAATTCAATTTGATAATCATCATGTATTTCATAAAAATCATGGAATCATGATCTAATCTATAGTGCATATTGATCTCCCAGTCTCAGTATTTCAGATGTTAATTCCTTCATGATCAATCCCACATAACATTTCATTAAGAATTTCATGTATCAGATTTTTCATACAGACTTCGACATCCATTTTAATAGTTTATATTCAATAAAAATGAATATAATATTCCCCATAACATTTCCAACTCTTATAATTTTTTAGAAACCCATTCATAAATTGGTTCTCCCTCACGGTATCTCCTGAGAAATTATATTTTTTGCACATTTTCTACAGGGAAAACTAATATAGTGAATTTTAAATCTTCTAGTGAAATCAATAAATAGTATCATTTCATAAAAATATTCTTTAGACATTATATTTGGATGAACGATCCCAAACATATCCATATATGTATGTCATGACCCCCTCACCACCCCAAAAGAGTACCCCTCCTAGGCCGGTAATTGGGAAAGGAGGATAGTGACCACTCGATTCCTTCCACCAGTAGGCCCTACTTGGAAACTAGCACTGAGAGTATATAATACATATAAATATGAGTCCTTACCCTCTAAGAGAAACATGGATAAGAGAGAGATAATACATATACACCTTTAAACTCATGCTTATAAAAATAAAAGAATCTTATGTGTATACATGTAAGGTCAACTAAATCTAAAAAATGGGAAGAAAACTAAAAGTACCAAAAAGATAAACACAATATCGACCAAAAAGACCATATTTCACCAAAAAAACCACAAGATTTTATTTTATATCTTGATCTCTGAATTTTATTTACTAACATAAAGAAATTATATATACGTGGGGTGATCATTATGATACACTAAGAAGGATCCTCCCTAGAGCATGTCATGAAAAGGGTAAAGAAAGAATTCTAAAGCCCAATGATAAATAATTGAAACTAAATCATCACCTAAATAGATATAATAAGTACCCAACATCCCCATTTCTATATCTCACCAAGTCAAAGATACAAGATATATAAAATAATATAATAACAAATCAAAAAGGGAACCCTGCTTCCCCACTAGTTTGTTGCTATGACCTAACGTCGCAAGTCCGGAGCCATCTCTCTCCAAAAGTAGCTAGAATGAAGAAAACAGGGATAATTATGATTACATGAATCTCATTCATCACATCTTTTTATCATCTCATGTCACAACTCCATATAGTAACCAAGTAGTTTTTAGGAGCAACCACAAGCCATATGATTTTTATCTTACATTAGTTATTATACCGTAATCCATCACAGACCATACACAAAGTATGATACCTTAAGAAATCACAACCCATACACGTCACACCTATAATAATAATTGCAATAGTATATCCAGATATACATGTGTGTGAAATAAATACAGGTCATTATAGCCCTCTATAAACATATATGGGGAAAATAACCATCGTGCATACCAACAAATATTATTTTTAAGTGAACAGAACAGGACCAGAGGGGGTAGTCAGTCATTGGTCCATCTCCAACCTAGATATTTCATAAAAAACCCACCCTATAGTCAACTAGGTGTCATTATCCCTACTAAAATGGGTTGGGTTGTGTTGTGTAACAAATCACAAAACATGGAAGATATAGTATATCCCATGACCACACTATAGGCATTAAACTAGTCCTAGGATCAACTAGAGCTATCGTATATAGGATATGAGACTACAAATTCTATTTAATAGATATCCTATAATCAAAAATGTAATTAAAGGATCTATTGAAAATATGTTATTTACTTTTGTGATTTCACATCATGATAATTATTTCAATATTTATTTATTATCGTTATTTTGATTATATTTGATTAACAATCCATGTGAATTCCATCCACTCCATGAATAATCCTGCTGAATCCATGATTTCTCATGAATAATATTTATATTTTTAATCTATAAATAAATAAAACCATCGGTAAAAATTTTATTAAATTTTATAATCATTGAATAAGTCTAATTACTCTATAAAATCATCTTTAGATACCACTATGAGGTGTAAGGAAACAAATTCATCTACCTTAAGTAGTTGGGAATTGAATGTAGGTAAAACTAGAAACTAAAACATCTAGTAAATAAACAAACTCATTAGAAACCAAGAATATAAACCTTCTACGCAAAAATGTGTAAGCATAACTTCAACTTTATTCCCTCTACTATTGTGTCAACCATGACATCATCAGGAATAGGACAACGCATCTTACCATCATTGGCATCAACTACTCCAAAAAACAAGGGCATCCCTACCCATATCTCATCACCCATTCTAGTATCATATCACATCACATAAAAAAGATCATATCTAAATCATAGTGATGGTAGAAATAAAAAAATAGTCAATAAGGAAACACAGACTTAAAAACAAGGAATCCATCCTTAATAAGAAAATTAGCTAACTCATCCCCAACACAAGAAATTAAGTCTTCACATGAAAATAGGAAATCATTCCCAAAATAATTATATTTGATAAAAAATTGGGTTTTATTCCATATTGAATTAACCTATTCAATTATGATATGATACAACTATGGGAAACCTAAAAAATTCTCTATAACAAATGTTACATAGTAATGGTAGAATACAACCCCCACACCACCCAAAAAAATAAATCCATGGACCACCAAATAAAAAATATGGTTTAAGTGAAGAGTTAAATAAAAAAAAATGAATTTAATTTCATTGAAAACACTCCCAAATAGGGTGCTCCGGTGGGAATAAAGAAACAAAAAAAAAACAATTGCAGAATAAGAAATGAGAATAGAAAACAAAGGTAACCATAGGATTTAAGTACATTGGTCCCTTTGGGACCTACTAAAATTAATGAACACCACCAACAAACACAATTTTATTATATGCTAAAAAATATTATACTGTTCAGTGGAAAAGTAGACAAAAAATTGAAATTAATAGAAGCTATAAAGTAGAAACTATGCACTAGAAGAAAAAACAAATAAGGAACCATGTTTTTGAAAAATATAAAACCTAGAAAAATGTATGGTAATCCATATCACTTCAATATCAATGAAAATCAATCCTTAAAATTCATTGGATCTCACCGCAGAATAATGACACGATGTCTCTAGATTCAAGAAAAGGTCTCACGTCTTCAACTGGGTAGAACCTTGAGAGGATCCCCCATGACTACACACCAATGACGTGTAGGGGGGTCTAAGTGACACCATACGAGTCTAATGATGAGTATTATGAAACCACCACTAGATATATTGATGTTAAGAAGACAATTCTCAACACAAGTTAAGAGAAAATGTAGAACGAACCACCACCGCGATGAAAAAACTACCAATGGTAAGAGGGTGTTAATTTCGAGAATCTTAATCTCTTATTAATAGATGAACTCGACCACCTTAGAAGGTGATTTTTAGATATTTTACATATATCAAATGGAAGTTCTGTAATGGTGATGATACCCCAAGCTAGAACCATAACTAGTTAACTACACAGCCTAGGGTAGGCTACCATGAAGTTAATGCTAAACTGCCAACCCAAAAACACATGGAACAAATCAAATAAATGGGTAGACATGATAGATTATGTAGAAACATACATTTATGTCTAGTAATGAAAATAATAGGAATACATCTGATAGCCAAGGTGGAATCCCAAATCATGTAGGAAAAATAATTGAGCATGCCTTGTAGATCAGCTGATGTGGTGTAATGAATCTAAAATCCAATAGATATTAAAATGAGAAAATATTTAACAATAAATTGAATTTATTTAAAACAATTTAATTATAAGAACATTTTAAATGGGTTGATATCAATTTTCAAAATAAAAACAAATAATACCTAAATAAACAAATATCAACCATTTTAAATTGAAAATTGGCGATGTTATTGGGCCTAAATTCTATTAAAGTGGATCAAAGTTCAAGATATATATGAAATTCATGAACATAAATAAAGTTTCAACCTTATTTAAACTATCAGATGGATATTTATCCATGTGTATCTCAGTGACACACACTTCTCCACTTTCAATAACATCTATGATAAAATGAGGCCTAATATGTATGTTCTTATACCAATCATGGATTACTATAATTTTAAACAAATAAGTTGTAGATTGAGAATTAAAATGTACAATAATAACATAATTACATACAATATGTTTATAAATCAAAACTATAATCCATATGGATTCTTTCATAGCATTTATCAGTGCTATGTACTCACCTGATGTGTTTAAGAGGGTCACCACTGATTTCGTACTACACTTCCATGATATAGTTCCTCCACATGCAACAAAGACATAAAAAGTTAGTAATTTCCTTATATCAACATTTCAAGCGTAGTATGATTCCACATAACCAATCACTAATTCAGAAGAATTTATATGTTAACCATAGAAAATTGACAGAGATAAAGTAGGACAAATTTACCTCAAACCCCTTTTAAGAGCATGCCAATATAGATTTCCTGGATTTTCCATAAACCTTCTCAATGTATAGATAAAAAACCAACATATTTTCAAGTACAAATCAATGCATATATAATAATTTCAACTAGATAAGCACATATTTTTCTACTCAAATATTAAATATTAGAAACCATGGTCGGTAACAGAGAAACAAAATTTAAAATATGAAACTAGTGGATAAATAAAAAGTTACAAAAAATCAAACAAATAACTCTTAAGAACTTTAAGGATATATAATCATTGATATAGATAATTAAGATTATGATTCATGTCCCAAATAATTTCCATGACAATAATTTTCTTATCACAACCTAGATTTTTCAATTTAAAAGTTGAATTCAACTACATCTTAACACGGTTGATTAATTTTGTATTTTTAAATTTGAGTAAAAATTCAACTACAGAGATCAGTATAAAAGAATGGATTTTTAAAGAATTTTAAATATATAAATGCATCAAACTAACTCCTACTAAACCATTTTCTATCATGAATGAATCGAACTTCTTATACCATTGTCTTGACACTTATTTTAATCCATAAAATGATTTATTATGTAAAAAACATGGTTAGCATTAAATTAATGTTCAGAACCCATAGGAGTATATATATATATATAATTTTTCAATTAATCACCAAGAAAAAAAGCAATTCTTACATCTATCGGTTCAATATGAAAATCATAATGTGTTAAAAAAAGAGCAATTATTGAATAATGTTTCACTATAGGAGAAAAAATTCAGAGTATTAAATTCATTCTCTTTGAAGGAAGCCTTTGGCTAGATGTTTAGCTTTAAGCATAATTTTGTTTCCTATAGTATTGTCTTCTTTTGTTTTATATATAAATTTACAACCAATAATCTGGGTAGTAGGTTGTTTATTGCCTATAGAAAAAGTATGGTTCTTTCTTGGGGATTTTTTCCCATTTTATAAAGCTAAAATACAATACTTAGAGTTTCTGTCATTGATTGTTGGATTGTAGCTTTGGGGATCCTCTTCACAACAATTTGTTTCCACATTAAAGGCAAAGGAAGCCATATCCGGATGGTTGTACTTATGAGGAGTTCTAATGACCCCCTATTTCTATCCTTAGTGAGACGATATCCCCTAAGTTCACTGGGAACTACATCATGAGGACTATCATTAGAATCAAACCAAGATTATGGCTCAGTTTGGGAACAGAGCTCTTGAGGGGTAGATGGAGTCTCAACATGAGACTCACTAACACTAAGAAGATATTGCTCAAGATATCTCTTCTGGGAAGGATCAACATTGTCAATAGTGGGATTCTAAACTCTAGACATAAAAGACTCTTGAAACACAACATCTTCAAAAAAAATACACTTTTGAAATCCATGTTCATATACCCAAAGCTTATACCCATTAACCCAATTAGGAGGGACATCTAAATAGGATGTGACTGTTTGACCATTAGTGGACATACTTAATTGGGGTTTCCTATGTCCGTAAAAGGAATATTGAGGCCCCTGTTGGACTAACATGGCACACATTTTTAATCTCCACAATTGAAAATAGATTCACTAATGAAATGTTTCAATTTCATATTTTATATATGCCAATGTCTAATTGGGTGGCTCTGATACCACTATATTGTGGGCTAATAACATAATACAACCACCACAAAAAATAATTCCATGTACCATCAAATAAATAATAAAGATTAATTAAATATAAAAAAAATATTTCTGAGTTTCATTACAATATATAAACACCCATTTAGAGTGCTGATGTGGGAATAGATATAGAACAACAACTGTAGAAGATGAAATGGGAATAGAAAACAATGGAAACACTAGGATTTACCTAGTTCAGTCCCATTGGTATTTACTTCATGATAAGTGAACCACCCAAACAGACACTTTTAATAGATGCCAAAAGTTTATTACAATGTACTGAAGAAAATAAGATAGCCAACCAAAATGCATAAAATCGCAAAAAAAAAACAATGCACTCGAAAAATAAAAATAGAAGGAATCATGTTTATAAAAAAATTAAAACCTCATACATGTTTCTCAGAAACCAAGTCACTTAATTATCCAAGCACACTTAACTTGTTCCTTATTTGGATATCACTATAGTATGATCACACCAGGTATCTAGATTTGAGAAATGATCACACATCTTCAATTGGGAAGAACCGCAACATCTTCCATCATGAGTTGCACACCATCATCGTGAAAGGGGGTTAGTAAACAACCTGATCAGTTTATTAGTTAGGAATATAGCACCACTACCATGATTTTTAAGCTGAGGAAGATGATTCTCAACACTAGGTGAGAGAAAAATCAGACTGACCAACCAGCATGAAGAAAACAAACCACCAGTAGAGAGAGGGAATCAATTTTGGATATATGGATCTCTAATTACTAGATGGACTTGATCCCCTGCGAGGTTGATTTTTAGATATGATTCATATATTGAATGCATGTTCCTCAAGGGTGATGGATCCCCCTAATATAACCCTATCCAGATAACTACCCAACTAAGGGGATGATGACAGGAATCCAACGTCAAACTGCCCACCCATGGTCACATGGGACAACTCAAATCAATGGAATTCCGGTATAAATTAAATTAAAACATTAATCGATGGCTAGAAATGAAGAGAATAATTATAAAATAGATTTTTAGGTTGGAATACCAAATCAAGATGGCCAAACAATTGAGCGGGCCATGTAAATCAACTCATGCGGTAAAAAGAAACCAAACTCTAGTATATATTAAAATGGTAAAATATTTAATAATTAATTACATGTATTTAGAACAATTTAAATGGTAAAATAAATTAAATGGGTTAATATTAATTTTCAATATGAAAACAAAGAATACCCTAATAAAAAATATGCTATTAAATTATTTAAAAATGCTCTATGACAAAAGTTTCTAGTTTCAACAAAATTATTAATAAACAAAACTAATTAATACGTCCATCTATTATCATTAATAAGAATTATAGATCTGTGTTTTTTATCAAATTTAATTATCACATAGAATATCAAATTTTATTAAACATTTGTATTGCGACAATTTTATTACCATAAAATTTTGAAAAACATTGAATTTGTTAAACACGTCTCCTCTTTAATTCTTTTTCCTACCAAAAAAACATTATTTTATTTATGTTCTTTATCAAAATTCATCAATTTCAACATGATAAATTGTAAAACCCCAACCCCAATTTCATGGAGCTAGTAAATTATTTTTTACATTGTCATGATAAGAAGAATGTTGAATCTCGAAGGATTGATCAGTTAAGAAGCCTCACAAAATAGAGAAAAACATAAATTTCTTAATTACATATTGAAATTAAATACAACATAAATATCCTTTAGAAACGTCATTTTTACCTTTACTATTCTATATAAGTCATTCATAATGTACATATTATTATCTTGGGGAAAATAAAACATTAGAATGGGGTGAGATTAGATGATTAGTCAGGGTAAATAATTCAGCAGAAGCTATCATTAATAAGCATAATCTTTTAAGGAAAGATGTATAATTGAACAAAATAGATTTCAAAATAAACATGAACATAATATGGAATTAATATATCAACTATTACCATATAAACATACACATGGATATTCGAATAATCTAATAATTACATTTAATAACTATCCTTATAAATGTGGAATACATAATACAAGACATCTTAAACACACCATCACAACTTTGACCAGAAACCATACATAATTGGGTATGAAAATAGCCAAAACCCAAACATTTTTTTCTCATGAGACCTAAGGATGCATCATGGGGCAATAGAGGGCCCCACCCAATACTTATGATGTCCAATTTATTTCTCTAATGAAATGGGTAAAGCATAACCAACATAAAAATTCATATTAAAACTTGCATATGAAATGTTCATACATAAAGAATATCTTTGAATGATATCAAAATTTCACATCCACAGTCAAACATATCATAAAACCTTTAATATAATAAATTATATTATATCATAATATATTAACCTCAATTAAGCATAAAGTCAAACAAATCATGTTTATAGATGATGGCGATCAAACGTAATCATTAAAACTCATTTAGAAACATAACTTTTATTCTTTGAAATCATTTGAAAGCCCGTATAATAATAAAAGAAAACATATCATTTGAAAATAACCTAGTAAAATATTAAGATAATCTTTAAAATATTATGGCATCATAAGTGTAGAAAAATATCTTCTCACATGGTATATGTTAGAATAACATTCTTTCCATAATTTGTTGAAAAGGTCATATAGTCCCTCATTTTGAAAATGATAGGATGATTTCATTCAAATAATTTTATAAAAAGTCAAACATTGGTATAAATTAATATCAACAATAGTCTAGAAATAAAAAATTTATTTTGAATTAAATGTATTAGAAATATGGTTGTGGATGACAAATATGTCCTAGTAGATACCAAAACGAATCGAGTTAGAAGCTAGTCACCCAACCCATATCCCCAAACATTTTATTAAATAAAAAATAATAACAGTGTACACATGAGGTGTAATGAGCTTAACCCATCTAGAAATTAAAGGGAAAAATAAAAATTCTATCGTACGCACGTCAGTGAAATTCCCCTAACTGAATATTGCCAATTTTCACCCACTACTATCCCAATAGATACTTACGTATACAAAAACTTTGATAATAATGAGATTCTGAAATTAACCGTTACCATGTACTCTCATTTCATCGAGGGTGATTTAACCTTCAATATAATGATTAATGTATGTTATAAAATTATAAAATAACCATATTCCTATTTATTATGTCATAAATGATCCTATTATATCATTTTGTTAATAATAATTCAGTATTACCTTTGTTTCGGTTGTTAACTGCTTCATTTTCCTATTCATTTTTCATCGTGTAATTCATTTTTATTATGCATAAGATATTTTTTTATTAATATAAATATTGATATTAAGTTATAAAATATTATATATACTCATCAAATAAATTTTATAAACATTATATGATTGTTTAATGTGGATAATTAATCTTAACGCATTGTGGAGACAGTTGGCCGTATGTATGCAGAAGCAACTATATCATTTCTTTAATGGTTAAACGGTGTAGAAATGGATGGTATATTAATTAAAATGAATCATTATTATTTTATATTAATTGTTTATGTCTATTATACTCATCATTATACCCATCCAAATAATATAATGTTGAATAACAAATTACACCAGAGTTTGGAGATGATAAGTTGTACATATGCACGCACGGTGAAATTATTATTCATAGGACGGATAAAATGATGAATATGGTTGTCCTGTGATTCTAATAAGAACTAAGTGTATGGATGATAGTAATTAGATATCATATTTATGGAAAAAACATAGAAATAAGAAGTAAAATATGGAAATATCTTTGAAAGAGGTGATAAAACAATTACCTCTTCTTCGGGTGTCTCATTTTGAATTGAACAAAAGGACCCTGTAAGTTGGTTTTTATCCCTATTTTTGGACTCTAGGATAAAATTAGTGATTTTTTCGGATATTTGGGTACTTTTTCCATTAAAAGGACTTTGGATGTGTGAATAATAGAGAAGTAGAAGTACCCATTTATAGGAGAGGTGAGAGTCACTTTAGGAAAGTCTTGAAATACTAATTTTTTATAAATATATTTTCGATTTATAATTTCTCAAAAGTAATTTATTTCGATTATTAGATGAGGACGGATCTAAATAATCTCAAACAATAAGTTTTAGGAAAGTTTAGTCACAAATTTAACATTTTCTTTTTGGCTTTAACCTTTAGAAAAAAAACTTAACTCTTACCATGTCTTTTTATATTTTTATAATATATGGTTCATATAGTTACTCTAAATTTACAAGAGAACAAAAAGATGATAATTAACGACATTTATAATAAAATCTATGTCATTTCCCAAAATATTATATATTTATGAATATTATATCATTTAATAAAATTTTGTTTGTTTTGAAAACTCATTTCTGTCAATATTGACACTTATTCGTGAATGATTTTTGTTAATGTCGGAAAACCAGTATTAATTCTTAAAAATGGCTTTAAAAAACCCCTAACATGTAAATGTTATTCAAAAAATTCGTGTATGGCATCAAAGTCTCATATTACGTTTATTTTAATATTTATAATATAATTTATTTCAATCATTCATTAATAAGGTAATCACTACATCATTATTGTGTCATAAATAAATTTATTTATTTTTTGTCTAAATGTTTTTTATAAAATGCCATGATTTATGAAATATTTTTATATTTAATATTTCTAATTATATTAAAATATATCAATAATATAACCAAGCATTAAAATTTTATATGTTAAAAGATGCGTGTTTATGTTATATTTCACATTAATTTAAATTAATTAGTATAACATGTCATTATCAAACCCAAGTGCCTCCAAAATTCAAAAAATAAATCCTTATGATTCATTTGGTCCCCCATGGATCGTTAAATAATGATAGGAAAATATTTTGGGTACACTTATATTATTATAATGTTATTTTTACCTTTATTCAATGAATTTACCCTTTAACTGTGGTGAATAAAAATAATTGTTGAAGTTACTATTTATAATGTCAAAAAATAAGAAGAAATTATTTACATAATTTGTACCTTATGATTTCAAATATGGAATCCATTTTCAAAAACTAAAAAAATATAATTTAAATTAACTAATTTAAAATTAATGTTTGTTTTTAAAATGAGAAATGGGTACTTAAAAGTAAAAAACATCAAAAGATTGATAGGTGTTTTTATAAAATTTCATTGTGAAATTACTTCCGATGACATAAATTATATTAAATGGTAAAAACATAATCTATTTACACTTTAAGACCAGATAAAAGGATAATCTAACAATATAAATACATTAAATGAAAATATAGTTTTTAATTAAAATGAAATATTTTCCACAATTCATTAAAATATTAATCTTATCATAACAACACTAAAAAATATTCTTTACTAAATTTGAAATTCCCAATTCTAAAAAATAATTTCATTTTATCATATTTATTGTATAAATTTTTAAAACATTGTATTTAAAAATTGTTCTCCATTAAAAAGCTGTAAAACTGCATTTTTTTTAAAAATACGTATTTTTTCAAGAAAAGGAAATTATTATTATATAAAGTATAAAAACATATGGTATGAATATTAGAATTATAGAAAATATATAAAATTCAAAATGAGGTTAATACTACTCATAAAATTTCTTTGAATGGCTAGTAATGTTGCGCTCGATCTTAGTGTTGTGTGTAGTGAAAGATATT